>CAJGYO010000006.1:13519686-14873736 GCA_904845875.1 Miscanthus lutarioriparius | reverse complement strand
GCGACCATAAACCACCTGGAACGGTGTGGTGCGCAAGGCGGAGTGGAAAGCGGTGTTGTAGCAGTATTCGGCCCATGGGAGCCAGTCCAGCCAAGCCCGGCAGCGCAGATACATAGCAATCGTTTTGTTGACCGCCTCTGATTGCCCGTCGGTCTAGGGATGGAAGGCGGTACTCATGCGGAGCTGGACGCCCACCATCTTGAACAAGTCGCGCCAAACGTGGCCGGTGAAGACAGGGTCCCGATCGCTGACGATGGACGCCGAGAACCCGTGGAGCCGAACGATGTCGGTGAAGAAGGCGCGAGCGACGAAGGACGCTGTGTAGGGGTGGCCGAGCGCTATGAAGTGAGCGTACTTTGAAAAGCGGTCGACCACCGTGAGGATGACGCTCCTGCCATGCACCTTGGGGAGCCCTTCAGCGAAGTCCAATGAAATGTCAGACCAAACCTGCGAGGGAACGTCGAGAGGTTGAAGAAGCCCTGCCGGATGGAGTATGTTATGTGGCCAGTTGGGATGGAGATGAGAGGGCGTGCTATAGTACCGTGGAGCTACAGTGTCTGCGGGTACTGTTCACGGCGGCGGCGTCGAGAACGACGGGGGGGAGGGCTGCTGGACGAGTCCCGCCCAAGCCGCCTGCATGGACGCGATGTTGCGGTTGATGTCGATGATCGCAGCCGCCAAGGACTCGAGCGTGAGCGGTGCAGCAGACATCGTCGAGCCTTCCGAGACCTCGGAGGCCGCAGATTGGAGCGGCGCGGTGGAGGTAGATGGTGGTGGTGGGAAGGACACGGCGGCGTAGGATCCAGCCATGGTCTCTGATACCAGATGTTATGTGGCCAGTTGGGATGGAGATGAGAGGGCGAGGGTCGCGACGGCGGCTGACGCGCTACAGTACCCGTGGCGCTACAGTACCGCGGGTACTGTTCACGCGGCGTCGGCTAGGGCTGCGAGGGCGCTGGGGGAGGCCGGCCGCGGGGCTTCGCCCACGGCCGGCAAGAGAGAAGGGATTTCCTTCTAATCTCTTGCTTGATTAGATTGATACATCTCCTCTCATTATATAGAGAGGTCTGACTTGGCCCCTAAGCAAGCGACTAATTAACTCTAATGGGCTAAGGCCCAATAGGCCCTTGACTCCTCTAACAGAGTACCTCCGTCTTGTTCCGCTAGCAGGTGGTACAAGCGCACACGAAGTCGCGCACAACCACGCGGTCATGGTCCACCACGAAGTTGAGGCAGAGGCGCTGCAGCGTCTTCTGGACGCCTTCGTGCCCGGCCGTGTGCGCGAGCTGGAGCACGATCGGCAGAACGTTGGAGGTGGCCGGGACGTAGACGCGTGCGCCTCGGAGGATGAGACCCCCCTCGACATGACAGGGCAAGTCGCGGGCCTCGATGATGGTGTCGCGGAGGTGGCGCAGGTTGTCGTTCGTCTGCAGCTCAGCCCGGAGGTCATCGTAGAGGCTGAACGTCAGTCCGGAGAGCGCGGCGAGACCAGGCGCCTCGTCCAGCTCGCAGCGTGACAGTGCGTCCGCCACGGTGTTCAGGCGCCCGGGCCGGTACTCCACCGAGAAGTCGAACCCAACCAACTTGCTGATCCATTGATGCTGGGGAACGGTGGAGAGGCGCTGATCGAGCATGTACTTGAGTGCGTAGTGGTCGGTCCTGACGACAAAGCGGCGGCCCCAGAGGTATGGCCGCCAATGGTGCACGGCCTGAACGAGCCCGACGAGCTCACACTCATAAGCCGCGACCTTCATGTGCCGAGCGGCGAAGGGCTTGCTGTAGAACGCCAGGGTCCGGCGCCTTGGTGGAGAATGGCGCTGAAGCCGGTGCCGGAGGCGTCGCAGTCCACCACCATGAAGGGCTTGGTGAAGTCCGGAAGGTGGAGCATGGGCGTGGTGGACAGCGCCTCCTTGAGCGCCAAGAACGCCTCGGTGGCCACCTCAGTCCAAAGGAAACCCTCTTTGCGGAGCAGCTGCGTGAGGGGGCGGCCAATGTGCCGAAGTCCTTGATGAAGCGCCGGTAATACCCGACGAGGCCGAGGAAGCCACGCAGCACTTGAGCCGAGGTGGGTTGCGGCCAAGATGCCACAGCCACCACTTTATCGCCGTCCATGGCCACCCCGGACGCCGAGATGACATGTCCCAAGTAGGGCACGGAAGAAGTGCCGAAGGCGCACTTGGATCTCTTGACCCGTAGCTGGTTGTCGCGTAAGACGGAGAGGACGGCGCGCAGGTGTTGGAGGTGCTCGGACCAGGACGCGCTGTAAATTAGAATGTCGTCAAAGAACACTAAGACGCACTTACGGAGGAACGGCCGGAGCACCGCGTTCATCAAGCTTTGGAATGTGGCCAGTGCGTTGGTGAGGCCGAACGGCATCACGAGGAACTCCAAGTGCCCGTGATGTGTCCAAAAAGCCGTCTTCACGACGTCGTCGGGGTGGACGCACACTTGGTGGTAACCAGCGCGCAAGTCGAGCTTGGTGAAGAAGCGTGCGCCGTGCAGTTAATCAATGAGCTCTTCGACCACTGGAATTGGAAACTTATCTTTCACCGTTTGATCATTGAGCGCCCTGTAGTCCACACAGAAGCGCCATGTGGCGTCCTGCTTCTTGACGAGGAGCACCGATGCGGAAAAGGGTGAGGTGCTCGGCCGGATGATCCCCTGCTCCAACATCGCCGCACATTGAGCCTCTAGCTCGTCCTTCTGGAGTTGGGGGTAGTGGTACGACCGGACCGCCACTGGCGCGGTGTTCGGCAGCAAGTGGATCCGATGATCGCAATCGCGAGGCGGCGGGAGCCCGGCTGGAGGCTCGAAGACATCGGCGAACGACTCCAGGAGCCAATCGAGGAGGGCGGGCTCCGTGCTGCGGACGGCGTGCAGGCAGCCAGTGGGTGGGATGTCTGTGCGCGTGGAGCCGATTCCCTTCCACAGGACGCGCTTGCCGTGGTGCCAGAAGGCCATGCAAAGGTCGTCGAAGTCCCATAAGATCGGGCCTAGGGTGCGCAAGTACTTGACGCCGAGGACCACGTCATAGCAGTCGAGCGGGATGGCGTAGCAGTCGACGATGAAGTGTTCTTTGCCGATGCGGATGGCGACGTCGCGGGCCAGGCCACGACACGCGACGCGATCACCGTTGGCGACCACCACGTGGGCGTCCTAGCTGTCGTGGAAGTGCAAACCGACGCGACGGGCAGCCGCCGAGCTGATGAAATTGTGGGTCGAGCCCGAGTCGAGGAGGGTCGTGAGCTCATAGTTGCCGATGGAGACGCGGATCTGCATAGTGTCTTCGGTCCGGATGCCAGCGATCTCGTGTAGCGAGATGAGCGGCGACAGTTCATCTGGGACCTGATCGTGGGGCTACTCCTTCTCGGGTAGCGGAGGCTCGGTGTCATCGAAGTCGGTGACCTCCAGGTAGAACAAGCGTTGGCACTTGTGCCCACGCACATACTGCTCATCGCAGTTGTAGCATAGGCCCTAGCGCCGGTGATTGGCCATCTCGGTTGGAGACAGACGGCGGAACGGGCGCGGCGGCGCCGGGGCATTCGCCGCGAGTGTCAGCTGCTGCGTCGGTGGCGATGTCGCGGCGTGGAGGACCAACGGTTGTGGACGCGGTGGGGCGCGGCCTGGAGTCGCACTGGGTAGTGCCGCGGCACGGCGTTCGTAGGCACGGGCCAGCCCAATGGCCCGCTAGTGATCCATCAGGCCTTGGAGCTCGACGTCAGTGCGGATGGGGTCCGGCAGCCCACCCATGAAGAATTGCACCTGCTGCGCCAGCGACAGCGGCCCGGCATGCGCCATTCGGGCCTGGAACGTCTCCTGGTACTTGGCCACGGTCGCGCGGAAAGGAAGGCGCGCCAGGTCGGAGAGGTGGTTGGTGCCGAGCGCCGGCCCGAAGCGCTGGTGGCACAGAGCTTTGAAGAGTGGCCACGAGATGGCGCTGACGTTGCCGGCGTCGCGCTCGAGCATGTAATACCAGTGTTGTGCCACGCCGTTCATATGGAACGACACAAGCCAGACTTTGTCCGCCTCGGGTGTGCGCTGCGCCCGGAAGAAATGCTCGCACTTGTTGAGCCAGGCCAGTGGATCGTCCTTGCCGTCGAACGTCGGAAAGGACAACTTCTGGAAGCGGGGAATGCCAAGGGCGTCCGCATGGCCCTCGTATGGCGTGGGCGGAACCGGTGGCGCATTGAAGTTGGGAAGTGGAGATGGGGAGTGTGGGAAGGCGATTTGGGTGATGGGCACCGAGGCGGAAGGGACCGGCTATTGGCCCGACGCCTCGGTATGCACGACGACGGAGCCGGTTGAAGGCGCCACCGAAATGCCGCCATAGCCCGGCAACCCATACGGAAGGGACGCCGGCGGAGGGCTGCTGACAGAGGGCCTGACATCGATACCAGATTGTTGGGTTCGCTGCAACTGCCCCTGAGGAAGTAGTCGTGGGTGGTAGGCAGGCGTGGCTTGATCTCACGGCGGCGGCGAGGCTGCGACGCCGTCCTGGCGGCCGGCGTCGAAGCAGAGGAAGCGAGAGCGACACGAGAACAGAGGAGCGGGAGAGATTAATCAATCTCCAGCTAAACTTCTCATTAACCAAGTGTTTAGGCTTTATAGCCACATGCTAACAAACTGACCAACTGACTAACAAACTTCAAATCACTAACTGAACTGAATCTGAGATCCTAGACTCTAGGAACGGCGCCCCACACTGGGCGCGGTCACCATGCAAAGGCTGCGCGCCGCGCGCGTGCTGTTGCCGCTGCTCAGCCATGGCTGCGCTTACGACGCTGGTAGACCTGGCCCACCATAACATATGAGGGGTACAAATATGGTGAAAATTTGATTCTTGCCAAAGTTTTTTTTATTTTTTATTTTTGTGTGGGTGCAGCCGCACCCACAGCAGTACATATACCTCCGCCGCTGCCAAGGCAGGATATAAAGATAAAGTTTGTGCAATTTAGTCTGAGTTTATCTGAACTATAACTAAATGGCAATCAAATTTGACCTGTATGAATCAGGTCTAACTAAATATGATCTGTCAGAATATTTGAGAAAAAAAAAAGAATCAGGTTCCATTAATTTGATCTGCCAGAATCAGGTCTATATAAGTCAAATTTCATGCTGATTGTCCACAACCTTTTCGCTATAGAGATTTCCCTTTATTTTTTATAAGGAACTACTATAGCTGTTGCACATCAAAGTTTTTTGGCCATTGAAATAGCATTTCATGATGAATCTAGTAACACAAATTTAATGTGGACACCCTTTATTTATCAACACTCTTTTTTTAAAAAGAATGTTCTACCGGTACACATTCTACTAAAATGTATGATCCCATCAAGGGCGTTGGCAGGTGGGGGAAATAATCTTATTATGTGTAACAGTTAACATGGAATGAATAAGACCAACCAATTATACCTACAGACATAGATCAGCACATAATTCTAGTTATAAAATGGCATTGCATGGTTTTCCCAATGATATCATGGGGGAAGATACCACATGAAGGCACAGCAGACAATGGGGGAAGGTGGCCCCATACAGTTAGGTCAAGAATCATTCGTGGTATATTGACACTATGGAGCCATACTAATTCAACTGGAGTAAAACATGATATGACGATGCGAACAAACAAAGAAGAGGCAGGGACAGAAATCCTTAAAAAAAGGGGGGAGAGGGGAGAGAGAAGGGATCTGACAAACTGTTGTTCTGCTTACCATTCTCTGAGATTAAAATGGGAGACGTCCTGCAAAAATAATAAAAGATATACAGATGTTCATGTAGGAAACTATACGTAGTTCACTATCTAACAAGCAAATTTATAATTGGCCACAAGTTAGCAAATATGTGCATACCGCAGTTTGCCTACAGTTGTTGTGATTTGCCTTTGAGGTCCTAGTCTCCCCAGTAGAGCACCTACTCATAGGATGGTTCCGGTTATCCAAGAGGGAGACACAATTTCCAGAATCAGCTTCCTTAGCTAAACCCAAGGAGCCTGGAGATGACACCTTTGTGCCAGCGGAACCACAAGATGACACATTTTCTTTATCCAAGCTATTATTAGTATTCTGATCCTTTTTCTTGGACACAGCTTTCCCAGATGCCAAACGTTTGTTCCTTTTGCCTTTATCACAACCACCTACCTTCTGTCCCACTGATTTGTTTAATGAGGAGCAAGCTTTCCTTTCAGGAGCAGATTCATTTGATACCCTCTCAGAAACAACAGAGCATTTAGTATTGTCCTGAAATACATCAATTGATTTTAGACCATCACCAAGTTAGATGCTAGATGGTGTACAGTTACACATTTGAAAGGAGAAAAGGAGGCATCGCAGAAAGGATATACATTATGGTTATAAGGTTCATGAGCTTTAAGAATTCTCTTTACAAGCTTATCACTAATAAAAATTTCTTGGCAACATTCCTGCATTTAGAATATCGGAGCAACACAAAAGGTTAGCTATAATGCAAAGATAGACTATTTTATGGTTTCAAATAAGATTGACTTACATCTGATTTTCTCTCACTCCCAGACAATTTATAGTAAGATGAGGGCAAGAGAATATGGCGTGGAGAATCAGACATCT
This sequence comes from Miscanthus lutarioriparius, assembly GCA_904845875.1. Lineage (NCBI taxonomy): Eukaryota > Viridiplantae > Streptophyta > Magnoliopsida > Poales > Poaceae > Miscanthus > Miscanthus lutarioriparius. The sequence continues at coordinate 14,867,155 of CAJGYO010000006.1, read as the reverse complement.
TGCAATGCTTATCAAGTTCTTTTACAATAAGCAAGCTGATTTTTGAGAGAACATGCAGTGTCTGTGACAGGGCTTAGAACGTCAGAGTTTGATGACAAAATGGTAAACAAATATAACATGTCTAACAGTGGCCAAAAGACATACAGGAGTTATATCAGAATCAGTCGGATCCTCAGCCTTCTGAATACCACGGAGAATCCCTGACAGAACTGATACAAAACTGGCTGTGGGACCATGCTCAGTTCTGCTAGAACTATCTATTTCAACTAGTTCTCTCAACATCACACAAAGTGGGCTGTCAACAAAAAAAAGAAACACATGGGAAATTTACTGTGAGGATCAAAATTTTCTAGCAGGTACCTTTTAAGTGCCAAAAGGAGTTCGCAGGATCCAGCACTCTAAAATAAGAAAATACCTGCAAAGTTCAGGAAAGCTACTCTCGTCTACATAGCAATTGGAAGGGAGCGTCCCATCATATGCTAGAGTATGGATCAAAAAAACCACAGCATATGCTGGGTTGTCCACGATGGACTCTTTGTTTGCTCTGTTCTGATGAACAAAAAACCTTCTTTGCTCCTTCAGCACCTCACTTAAGTAACTTGCCGACTAGGAACAGTACAGGGAAATGCCTTGAGCACATGCAGGTTAAAGGGCATATATATGAAAACTAACCAAAATCAAAAGGAAGAGAGGACATTTACTTCAGTGCGGATATCTCTGAAGCAATCTGTTGATGTTAGTGCAAAAGCACATGCATATCTAAACGGGATTGCACGTTTCTTCAAGAGGCCATAAAGTTTGCAAATAAATGACTTGCGAACATTATATGAAGGATCCTGGAAGCCGAACAAAATATACATTACAAAAGCAGAGGTAATAAATACTAAAATGCAGAGAACCCCCAACAATAGGTTTGAATATGGAACTATGATTCAGTCTATATAATAATATGACCTCTTAACAATAATAATTGTAGTAGTCAAACAAAGCGTGCAAGGCAAGCTGAAGCAAGCACACAATCATATGCATCTACAGAAAATATTGCACTTCAAAATCAATGACCTAAAAATCAAAGTAAATAATTTTGGAAGGTTAACGGACAGAAATGCGGCCTCTGTATGAAATCTGAAGCAAGATAACAATTAGCAGTGTAAAATATTGACAGTACCCTTGCTATGAGAAGTGTGTTACGAAATAGTTCTGGTGAAATATGTGAATCCCATCTTGTAGCTAATTGCAGAACAGATTTTCCAGCGGCCAGTTTCAGATATGGATGATCATTTTCACTGAATACAGAATGAGAATAGAATCAGTATCTCATTATTTGTATAGTGAACTTCAATGGACAGGATCATAAATGGAATTTGTACTACAATAGGATTTAACTTTGTATAAATGTATTTTTTTTATAGAATGCGCAGGAGAGCTGCGTATCATTGCATTAAGGGGATAAAATAAATAAATTAAAACACACATAAACACACTCTTACATACTGTTACATAAAAGGGTGCGGCAGGCCCTTTGGGCTGCTGGCTGGTGCCTCCTATCTGGGCCCTGCATCCCCCCTATGGCTAGGATAGATATGATTGATCTATTATAGGCAAGGATCACTATTGATTTGTTCTATTTCTATAAACCCTAGGTCATCCTTGCCTATATATGTTCTCACATCCTCCATAACCAATCTACTATCCTTTGTGCCTACTCCAGTTTACATGAAAAGGGTGTGGCAGGCCCTTTGGGCTGCCTGCTGGTGCCTCCTATTTGGGCCCTGGGCCCCATACGGCTAGGGTAGATATGATTGATATATTACAGGCAAGGATCACAGTTGGTTGGTTCTATTTCTATAAACCCTAGTTCATCCTTGCCTATATATGTGTACCTTCACATCCTCCATAATCAATCTACAATTCTTTGTGCATATTCCAGTTTAGAGTTTACACATACTCGTGCCAGAAACAAACACACCCTTTACATCAAACCAGGACCCAACCCAACAAAAACCATTTTATTAACTATTAGCGATCTCGGCAAGACTTCTAGCACCTGCAAGAACCCATAGGTGTGCCTCTTCAAGGGTTTGCCTCAGAATGAGCTGGATGCTAGGGCTGTCCCCATTGAAAACACAATCATTACGGTGATTCCACAGTTTCCAAGCAGTGAGGACTATCAACGAATTGAGGCCACGCTTAATTTCACCAGAAACCAAATTATTAACTCTCATCCACCAATCACAGAACACTTATCTTCTGAGAAAGGGGAGAGATCCGGTAATCCATAGCGACGGAAGAGGTATAGTTTTCTCTTTCCTGAAGTTTGTGAGCTTTAATTCTAGGCTCAGGCTAGGTATTGGACAAGGCAGCTTCATCACAAAGTAGTAAAGTTCAATTGTAAGCTAAAACTTGTGTGGATATTGGATATGCCAACAAGCAACAAGCATATTTGGTAGCAGTAGCTTTGAGATTCCTAGTGAATGTGAGATGGCTGCGGAAAGCGGGATGTAAGCATATAGCAAGGTCGTGTTATTAACGAACAATGCATTATTACATGTGGAGAATTGATGAAGAGAATGGAAAGACTAGCAGTCTCAGAGTCAGAGGTCTTATAATTTTGGGAAAACTTCATTTATTTTCCAAAAAAAGTGCAAAAAAGGGCGTACCCAGTGCAGAGAGCTCCCGCTTTGTGCGGGGTCTGGGGAAGGGTGTTAGTGGCAAGCCTTACCCTCACCTGTGCAATGCGAGGAGACCGCGACTCAAACCGGGACCTTCCGGTCACAGGCGGTAAGACTCTACCGCTTGCACCAGGCCCGTCCTTCAATTTTCCAAAAAGTGCAGATGAAAAAAAAAAATGTTATGTTCCTTATCTCTGTACAAGAAAGCTCAATGAATTACTATTTCCAGTCATTGAACTAACCAAGAAGCATCTAATTGAAATAGACTGACATTCCTAAGATACTGGACGAGTTCCAATCACAGTTACTCTAAAACATTGGTACCTGTATAAAATGGATCAAACCTAGTGAAAGCACATAGTGGCTGACTTGTAAGCGGCATGATGCATTAGGGTTTGATTTTTCAAACTAGAAAAAATAACTTCAACAAATATCACAGAAAAGCTAATCAACCAAGCAATCAACGCACCTAAGAGTCTTTATTCTAATAAACAGATTAGCATCAGTGCTTCACCAGTTGCCCAAAAAGCAGAGACTGTCAGTAAACAGAAACAAAAAATTTGGAATAAACCTTTTCTGAAGAAAAAAAGCAGAGACTCCTAAGTCAAACTTCTCAAACTTTGATCAAGTTTTTAAAAATATGTTGACATCTGCAAGTTCAAATAAATGCACTATCAAGACATATTTCTTGGAGAATTTAATCAAACTAATTTGATGTTGTAGATGTTTATATAAACCTGGTCAAAGTTAGAGAAGATTGATTTATGACAAGGCTAAAGTGATCTATAATTTTGAATGGACGTAGTAGTAAGCAAAATGAGAGGTAGCAGAACAAGACAGACCATAGAGCAATGTCATCGAAGAGACCCTTCTCATATTTCAACAGCTTCCCCAGAATATTGTTAATTCGAGCACGTGCAGTACTTCTGGGTAAACAACTTCTGACAAGTGCTTTGAGACAATAAATCTACAATTGATCACAAAAAAAGTCATAGACCAAAAACATAGATGCATCACTAATAGCAGCGTTGTAATGTGTTTATCCCACCCCATACCCACATGCCAATAAAAGTAGAAGAAAGTTGTTTCCACAGTGGATGCAACATGTAGAAATCCTGAATTGAATTTCATCCACACTAAATCTACCATGAACTGAATGCTTTGTTTTCTCAAGCAGTGAGCCTACCTTCCGCTTGCAAGAGGCACAGCATGGGTCATCAAGGGATGACTGTCCAGATGTTGAAATGAACTGCTGAGACCAAAGCATTCAAATAAACACCATATATAAGTTTGTTTGACACTAGGCTACATATTTCTATACCAAAATACCTACTTCAGCTGGTGACAAAATATCTTGAAACAAAGTGATGATCTCCCTCTCGTACAACTCATAGACAGAAGGGGAATTCTCCAATATTGAGCCCAAGGACTGTAATAGTGTTGGAACATTGTGATCATCATTGAGCCCAGTAATAACTTTCTGCAGGGAAGAATAGATGACATAAATTATATGCAAAGAAAGGGTTATATGATGTCAAGTAAAAAAAAAGTTAAAAACAAGGACCTATCTTAAAACTACTCGCATTTTTTTGTGAGTAGCAGTAGCATAGCATTATAGACGTCAGACAAAAACAGTATTAAACTATTAAACATTTTAATATGGGACAATAAACCATAATGAATATAATATGTGCTGAGTATGTAGATACTTAATAACATCACAAAAAAATTAAACATAGCAGCATGGCCTGTGGACCCTAACCTACTAGATCACCTTTTAATCTTTATCATGCTCTCAGCCATGCCAAGAGAAATCATAAAAACATTTGCATGAAAATGCCAATATCGTATGATTGCAAAGAGGGATCAGGTAAAGCATGCCAATTGTAATCAAACAACATATATAAGCAAACAGCAATGTAAACCTTGCAGTGGGTGGGAATGCAACTAAAAGTGGGTATGAATAAGATAAGCAAAGTTGGGTGAGCTAGAACAGAAAAAATATAATCAATGTCATCTGGAAAATTGTGCAATGATAGAAATTTCTTTTTCCTTTCAAGAAGCTATTCAGCTTGGATGAAAACACAGAAGCTGGAACAAAGTAATCATCATTCATGAAACACAGCACCTTACAAAATGTCAGTGTTTTCATTTTTACAAGGCATTTGCAAACTTGATACAATTGCTGATTGAACAGTGCAGTGTGCAGACATCAGAAAATTAGAAATATAATAACACACCATTAAAGCAACTGAAATACCACCTACCTCAAATAATCTAGCAAATTTCTTATCATCTGAGGAGTGCAGTGAAGCAATTGCAGTGATAGCATATTTTGATTCAGCACGAGTACCTTCAATGCACTTTTGCTCCAATAATGGGTAGACAACATTGCTGGCAACAGAATAAACAGCTTCTTTACATACAAAATGTAAAGAACATCCCTCTTACAAACAGATGTACTATGGTAAAAAATGACAACAACAAAGTATTGTGAGCCCTAAAAGATTTTTCACATTTTGTTGTCTATCTGACAACCCAAAAGAATCCCGTTGGGGCATAACCCGCTTAGCGACGCGCCATGTCGGAACCCGGGTATGGTGTTAAATGAGCAAGGGCGGTCGTCACCCCCGTGACGCGCTGTGTCGCGATCTGGGCACGGTGTCAAGTAAGCAAGGATCGGGTCGTCGCATCCTCAGTGGCGCGCCACATCGGCGCCCGGGTGTGGTGCAAAATGAGCAAGTGTCTTCACACCTACCTCAGCGGGTGCGAAGGGTAAGAAAGCTAGTCGAGCCAACTAGGATCCGTTTAGGTAGCTGGAATGTAGGGTCCCTTACGGGTAAGTTAAGAGAGTTAGTGGACACAGCGGTTAGGAGGCGTGTAAGTATCTTATGCGTCCAAGAGACTAAATGGAAGGGACAGAAGGCGAAGGAGGTGGACAATACCAGCTTCAAGCTCTGGTACACACGGATAACTTCAAATAAAAATAGAGTAGGAGTTTTGATTGATAAGAGCCTCAAGGATGGTGTGGTGGAGGTGAGAAGGCAAGGGGATAGGATCATCTTAGTTAAACTTGTCATCAGTGATATGGTCTTAAACGTAATTAGTGCGTATGCCCCCCAAGTAGGCCATGATGAGAGTGCTAAACGGCTTTTCTGAGAAGACTTAGATTGCTTGGTTAGAAGCTGTCCCTAGTAGCGAGAAGCTCTTTATAGGAGGTGATCTTAATGGCCATGTAGGTACATCAAGTGATGAGGACATCGCCAAGATGGAGTCGAGGACGACTCCAATTCGAGAAGGGGAGGATGATGAGGACATCGCCACGCTAGACACACCGACGCCATGGTCTTCCCCAAGTTGCAATTCGTTTCCAACTCAGCTGCCACGTCGCCCTCGGATTCAGCAGACACGTCGTCACTGTTTCGGTCATAACTTTCTCATACCACATCGAAACGGGCCGTTCTTGGATGCGTTGGAAAGGGGACGACGACGCCGTCGTTTTGGATCTAGTCCCAGCTCGGAAGGTCCGTGGATCATTCTGTGACCACGGCAAGGTCTTTGCGTCACCTATTTGGGCCAACTTGGCCATGTATCTTGTCAGGGCCTTAAGCCCAAGTTGTGGGCGCCCAACCCCTGGCCGTCCCCAACCCTAGGTCGAGTCTTAGACTATAAACACAACCGCCGCCATTGCTACACAATTGGGTTTTGTTTAGAGTTTAGTTTTCCATCGAGAAACCCAATCGTTCATTATAGCTGTGGTGACAAATCCTTTTACAAAGATGATCCGGGGCCCCGTTCTTGATCTCCTCCCTTCGTGTCGATTAGTCCTTTGGAACCGAAGTTCTTAAATCCTCTATTGATATTCGCGTCATTCATATTTGCAATTTCGGATCGCGTGTTTTACCTTCTTGCTTGTGCTCTTCGATTCGCTTGCGGAAAAGCCTTCTTGGCGAGGTCAATCAAGTTGTGCTTGGTTGATAACCAACGAGCGATGGTGTAGCAGTTGCGTGGAGGTTGAATCGCGTCTGATTTGAAGCCGGATCGCCAACGTCGAGATCTCCACAAATCGAACTTACCGGCTACCTCTCGGAAGATCGGGCATGTACTCATCATCAAGGCAGGTTTCGAGGCGGTTCATGGGGGTTTCGGATATGATAGTAGGAACCAGGAGGGAGAGGAAGTCTTAGACTTCGCCAAAGCTTTTGATCTGATGATAGCTAACAATTTCTTTCGTAAGAGACAGTCCCATTTAGTGACCTTTAGTAGCAGTCAGTACTCTAGTCAAATCGACTTTGTCCTTCCAAGAAGGAGGGATAAACGAACATGCGTGGACTGTAAGGTGATACCTGGAGAATGTGTGGTCGCTAGACATAAGCTGGTGGTGGTTGACTTCCGCTTTCTGGTGCAAGCTCATGGGAACAAACAAGCTAGGGTTGCTAGAACGAAGTGGTGGAAATTAGAAGGGGCGGCATCAAAGTCTTAAAGGAAAAGGTCATTGAAGAGGGCCCTTGGAAGGATGAAGACGATGTAAACAGCATGTGGAAGAAGATGGCAACATGTGTTCGGAAGGTTGCTTCAGAGGTGCTTGGAGTGACCAAAGGGAGCGGATGCGACTCGAAAGACACTTGGTGATGGAATGAAGATGTGCAAAAGGCTATTAAAGAAAAGGAGTGCTATAAGCGTTTGTATCATGACAGGTGTGCAAACAACATAGAGAAGTATAAGGTGGCAAAGAAGATTGCAAAACGAGCGGTGAGTGAGGCAAAGGGACGGGCCTATGAGGACCTTTATCAACGTTTGAGTACGAAGGAAGGAGACAAGGACATTTATAGGATGGCTAAGGCTCGCGATAGGAAGACAAGGGGCTTCAGTGCATAAAGGACGAGAGGGAGCAGCTCTTGGTGAAGGAGGATGAGATCAGACATAGATGGCAAGAGTATTTTGATAAATTGTTCAATGGTGAGAACGAGAACACCACCGTTTAGCTGGACGACTCGTTTGATGAAACTAACAGGCGCTTTGTGCGGAGGATTCAAGAATCGATGGTCAGAGAAGCCTTGAAAAGGATGAAAGGGGGCAAAGCGATGGGCCCTGATGGTATCCCAATCAAAGTGTGGAGATATCTCGGGGATATAGCTATAGTATGGCTAACCAAGATGTTCAACAATATCTTTCGATCGAAAAAGATGCCTGAGGAGCGGAGAAGAAGCATATTGGTACCAATCTACAAGAACAAAGGAGATATCCAAAGTTGTACTAATTATCGAGGAATTAAGTTGATGAGCCACACTATGAAGTTATGGGAGAGAGACATCAAGCAGCGCCTGCGAGGAACGACGCAGATATCAACAAACCAATTTGGTTTCATGCCCGGAAGGTCGACCACAGAAGCAATCTTCTTAATAAGACAAGTTATGGAGTGGTTTATAGAGCAGAAGAAGGATCTCCACATGGTTTTCATTGACTTGGAGAAGGCTTATGACAAGATACCAAGAAATATTATGTGGTGGGCTTTGAACAAACATAAAGTCCCATCAAAGTAGATGACCCTCATCAAGGACATGTACAACAATGTTGTGACTAGTGTTCGAACAAATGATGGTAACACAGATTACTTCCCGATTAAAATTGGACTTCATCAAGAGTCAGCCTTAAGCCCGTATCTCTTTGCCTTGGTAGGATGAGGTTAACAGGAATATAAGGGAATATCCCTTGTGTATGTTGTTCGCTGATGATGTAGTGTTAGTGGACGAAAGCCAGACGGGAGTAAATAGGAAACTAGAGTTATGGCGGCAGACCTTTGAGTCTAAAGATTTTAGATTGAGCAAAACTAAAACCGAATACATGAGATGCGACTTTGGCGGAGCTGCACAGAAGGAGGGAGATGTTAGTTTGGAAGGTCTAGTGGTGCCAAAGAAGGATACCTTTCGGTATCTGGGATCGATGCTACAGAGGGATGGAGATATTAATGCGGACATTAGCCATAAAAGCAGGGTGGATCAAGTGGCGACAAGCTTCTGGCATTCTATGTGACAAGAGGGTACCACAAAAGTTAAAAGGCAAGTTTTATAGAACGGCGATTAGACCAGCTATGTTGTTTGGGACTGAAAGGCTATGTTGTTGTTGTTGTATCTGACACCTCATTTCTTAATATCAGTGTGATTGAATAGTTTTATCAGGGTGGACAATACTAGGTGGTTTAGCCTTATTGTTGGCTAGCTGGCTGAATGACGTGGACCAAACCACTTAAACCATGTCCACCCTGCAGAATAGAGATAGTGTAACCATCACCAGTCACCAGGGGTTAAATGCACTGATATTATGAAACAAGGGATTGAAAATTTCAGATACAGCAGAAAAATACATAATGTGTTAAGTGGGCTCTCACAATACTCTAGTGGAGTAAAGTGGATCTCCTTCTGTAAGCAAGAATATGGCACAAAGGATTAGTAGATTGATTATGAGGGAGCAATGTTCATGTATATATAGGCAAAGATGTCTATGGTTAGGTTTATAGAAACAAGACCAGCACCAGATATCCTTGCCTAACACCAAACACTAGGCTCAACAGCCGGAGCAGCACAGTACTCGTGGGCCAAAGGGCCAATATACAACATGGTCTAACTGCCTAACACTTTTACTTGAAAATAACAGATACAGTACATATACTCTTGAGTTTTGATCTATGTACAAAGCTTAAGATGATTTCCAAGTTTAAGTTAACATATTGCAGCCCACGAGAATATCGGAACTGAGCCTTGATAACTCATATGTGAGATGCAGCATTGATACACACATCAAACCTTTAACAGTGTCGTAGTCTGATAGTCTCTCACATAGGTTACTATATCTCCCTTTCACTCCACTTTATATACATTGTCATATTGCCCAATGTTATGGCAGGTGGAGCCAGCCCAGGGGGCCCACGTGGAACAGTGCCAGAACTGATTAGATTAGATTGATTTGGTTTGTTAGGAAAGGAATAAGATAGGTTGATTCAGTTAGGATATTACATAGGGGTCAAGTAAGTTGTCTCTATAAAAGGGACCATCATGTATCAGTTAGAGGCAAACAAGAAGAAATCCTAAGATAGTCCCCGAGGAAGGACGGCTATCCGGGGTCTCTCTGCTAATCCATCTGTCTGTAGCCTTTTCATAACACCCAAGGGGCCTACTAAGAGATAAGGTCTGCACTTCTTACAATAGTTCATGTTCAGAGTAATAATCAAGGAACCAAAAGGGTCAAGACAATCCAGCTTTACATAAAAATATGTTTACCTAAAATTAGTAGAAAAATAGTGTGTAGATTTTGCCAAATGTGCCAACATCTGGAGAGTCTTCACATTTATCAGGACTGATTCTTCTGAGAACAACTTAAGCAAGTACTCCTCTGAGCCTCGGAATAATGATGGAAACACCATTGCAATTACCTACATGAATACGCCATTGAGTGAGAAGCATGCAAGATGCTTCTTGCATAAGAAATAAAGGCATGGGTACAAACTCAAGACAATGAATTAGGGTTTGTTCCTTGCTTGCCTAAATCATCTGCCGAATGCTCATTATATGGATGTGTGCCAAACATCCAAGTTTAACAAACCAACTAACAAATCTCCTAATTTATCCTCAAAGCAAGCTATCTCAAGTAACAAAAGATAACAAAGAAATCTATCTCCGATCTTGTGCCGACATTGTACCAGCTGTTGCAAGCAGTTACGAATAAGAATCATGTCTGCCTGTCAAAATCATTTATTTTCTTTAGTAGTTCATCCACACTATTGACTACATTTCATGTAGCATTTAGTTGTGAAACATTTTACCATTATTAGGGGATTTCGGTGACTCACAACTATTGATGCAAATATAAGGGATACATTATTAAAATGCGAGCATGTCTGGTACAAGGGAGGGCCAAATGTTGAAACAGGATCTGCCCCAACTTATATTTTCTATATTATTATTGTAGCTATGCTTACCAGTAATAGATCACAAGCAGACTGCACGTAATCGGTTAATTCATCTCTGCAGGACAAAAGAGACTCGAAGATGGCACAGATCATCTCCTGATTAAATATTGAATGCAAACATTTTATAGACAGCACTCTGGAAAAATTGTAAATTGGGTGTTTCTGTCCAATTCTCTTGAGAAATGTCTCCTGCATATATTGCAAATACACAGTCAGAGACAAAGACCACAGATCTGAAGCTTTAGCGTTTGTTAGGACTTTTTTTAAGAAGAGCACTTATGCAGGCAAAAGAAAATGAATAGAAGGAACTAGGGCATGGGATGGGACTTAAGATGTGCCCTTTTAAATCCAATGAACAGATCAAATTTGTTGATTGTTTTGCGTCTCAATAGAATTTACAATTAGCCACTTGTAGTAAACTGAACATGGAAAGATCACATTACGTTTTCCTCACTCGTCGGAAAAAGGAATGATAGCTACTTTTTCCTCTATAACAGGATTTTTAGTCTCTCATTGGGTTTCTTCGGGACATTTTCCACTAAGTACGTAGTTTATATGAGTCATTGATCTTCCTTCCATGGGCTCTGTATATTCTTCATACTATTCCTAAGATACAGAACTCGAAAAATGATATAAGCACAATAACTATGCCAAGAACTATTTTACTGCAAGGCTTTGCCATGTCGGGTCTTTTAACTGAAATGCATCAATCCACTATACTAGTACCTCGTCTACAATCTCAGTGGCTAACGATGCATGTCAGTATGATGTTACTAAGCTATACAACTCTTTTGTGTGGATCCTTATTATACGCCACTCTTCTAATCATTAGATTTTGAAAGAATTTTGATTTCTTTTCACTAAACATTTTTCTTTAGTGAGATTGAATATTTATATGCAAAAGGAAAAGTATAACAGGACATGGACCCCTACCAAAACTGCAGTAGACTTGCCAATATTTGCTAAGTGTTTCAATCATGATGAATCGATGCATACCTCAAAAATAGAAAATAGAAAAGACAGATTGACAGGAAATTCTAATGGTAAATAATAGGCACATATGAAAGATGAGATAAAAGCACATTTCATTTCCTTAATGCATGTCACATGTTGACACATCTCGTGATACATAGGTGTTGAAAGGAGTTATCAGGAGGGTTGATTGATGAATTAGTAGGGTTCTGCAACCATGATTAGGGAGAACAAATGCCAAAAAAAAAAATCAAACATGTGTACAGTGAAACCTAATGGCTATGAACTATAACATCTCCCAGTTCATAATGTTTGGATCTCTGAGGATAAAGGTAACAAAACCAAGGAGAAATCAAAAAGTGTGCAGTCTTATAGACTGAAAGGGCTAAAAGAGTATTACTCTGGTCAAGCGGCCTTTTGCAAAAGTGGTTCCCTCATTGATTAGTTCATCCAAATCCTTAAATATGTTATTATCTTTCATCTGGTGCAAATTTCCAAAGCACTCTTCAGCTTTAGAAGTATCTGGAAAGGATGTTGCCATCTTTCTAAATGTCGCACAGATTTTCTTCTGTATTTCATCTGATGGTTCCTCCTACAGCACAGGCAGGCTTCAATTTGAGAAATAAGGTCAACTGTTGTTGACAATAGATTAATGAATTTACAAACCTTCCTTGCTCGAAGTGATAAATATGCTTGCATCTCCACTTGTAACCTAAAAGTAAACTTTCTTCAGCATCAAGCGGTGGTGCGTATAGTTATAGCACTTAAATACTATGTGTGGTAGATATCTACCTTCTCTTCTGAGAAAAGATGGTGTTCAAAGCCTTAATATGTTCTGGTTTGAAATAAGAAAAGAACACAATCCAATGGGTCGCTCTCTCTTTTGGAGAAAGAGATGATGGAAAGAGTTCTTCAGCAAATATAAGCTCCATATTCTGTGGCCTGCCATAATAAAGAAGCTAGAACTCAGAACTGTGGGCAAGATCCTATGTACAAAGGGAGAAAAAAGGACAAACCTGAAGGATTCGATATCATTATTGAAACAAAGAACTATAAGTTTAGCTGGGATTTGTTCATAATGAGTGTTGACTGTGGCAGTTCCTTTTGAGCATTTCTCACAGTAATCCCGATACAGCTCCAGCAACTTGTGCATTACATTTTTTCTAACGGATGCCTGAAAAGCATGTTTGGGTGAAGCATTGTAGAGAAATAACTGCACTGAGAAAAATCAACAGTTTATACTCACCTTTTTGTCACGTAGCCTCTCAGCTGCATGTAATATCAGTTTAGCAGAAGAGCTAAGATTTGATTTGGCTAAATCACAGACTGTGTGAACAGCTCGGATCCTCACTTTCTCATCAAAATCTAGTAACCTCCCTTCAAGTGATGCTGCCAAAGAAATGAATGTTAACATTAAAAGGGTGCTAACACAGCAATCTAGATAAAATAACAACTAAAAGCAGCCTTACAAAGTATATGTTGTGCTTCATCCCCAGATACATCCATGTAGCACGCTTTGGCTGCATCAATTGCAGCAATTCTAACTTCTGCAGATTTGTCAGAGAATCTCCTTAGGAATTCTATAAAAACCACCTTGTTTTCTTTACCAAAATGAAGATTAGAGAAGGCAAGAAGCCTCCCAATCAGGTGAACTGCCTCCAGCCTTATATCAACTTGGTCACTCTACAGAGGTAGATAGTACAAAATTCAGGAATGGTATTATGCAGGTACAATGGTGTAACAAAGAAAGGAGGATAACATACAAGAAGTTCATGTGTCAAGTTTGGAATGACAGTGAAAAGGATCTGGGGTGCACACTGGAATATTTCAAGAATAATTTTATGATATGATCTCCTAAGTTCAGTAACCGGCATATCCTTGTTAAAAATGCACGAGGACAAAAAACTGCGAATGATAGGCTCCAATTTGTCAGCACAATTTTCAATGATGTCAAAAGCTAGCTTGTGGGATGCTCCCTGCACAGGCAAAAAAGAAAAAGAAATTAAACATTAGCTGATAATCTACTTGGACCGAAGAATGAGTAATGCAGGTGACCACGTGTGTGTATTTGTCCAGACCACAAGAACTACATGCTTTAGAGAAACATCCTTTCAACCAATAATAACTAAAATAAATAAATAAATAATGCACCTTGTCATCTTTTACTAAATTGCGTAAAATCACATCCACAAGAGGCTGAGTAACTTTCTCATTCAATATTTGTGTCATTATTGATAGCATAGCTTGGCACACACTCTGCTGAAGACCATGCCTGTAAAAAGGTTCATAGAAACGAATTTAACCTAAGGCTTCATATTAAACTTCCAGAGTCAAGCAATTATCTGGCAGACAAATATGAAACTGTGAAATATAACTTACAAAAAGAATCAGTAAGAGCATAATACACCAAAATAATTCTAACAACAATGCAAGACTTTCTTTAAAAATACAATTAACAGAGAGGCAAAGGAAGAATACATGACAAAATCTGACATAATGGATATACGCACATAATTATACAGTTGCAATGTATATATTGTGTTGGTTAACATTGAATCTAATGCAATTTGCGAGTTGCCAAAAAATTGGTCAAAGTGTCAAACTCTGGTCATGGTCAACAAATGAAATCAGCATGAGGCATCGTACTATACTATGTGATATTTCAGGTATGTATTTGTTCGGCAAAACATCTCCCAAAAATCACAAGAACGTTTTTTACTATGTTTTGAGCAACAGTGAAATGTCCACATGCCAAGTAATAACCATCTAGACAAATAACATAGTCATCAAAACCAACGCCAAAAATACAGATATGGTAACAGAATTACAGAAACGGCGCTTTAAGTCATAATCTACCTTTTGCGCACAGAGTTCTAAAGCAAAAGTCCTAATCAGTGGAATTTTGATTTTGCAGGACTAGCAATACCATTTCTACCACCCCACCCCCACGCAAACAAAAAAAGAAAGAACAGTGTCATGGCAAGACTATAAATGAAGGAAAATGACTGTTCAGTAATACAGATAAATGGTTAGCATACACAACTCTTATGGTGGCCATGGCATGTTCACTGAACCCACTGCACCAAATAGGTACATCCCTATTGGTTCCAACATCATGAGATGGTCAAACTATACGCTTTTTCTTAAAAAATGTATGAAATTGCTGTAATATGTGCAAATTGCAAAGTGAATTTTTTATAGGTGGATGAAGTCTAATTATTTGACACTCTTAGCTTCAGTGGTAAATAGAATTCAACCCGAGTGCCCGACATTTACATTTTTTAGACCCAGTATTGGAAATCTCGATGACATGAGAGTTCCTAACTTCTGCATTAAAGCTAAGTAGTACTACAAACAAAAAATAAGCTGATATATAGTATCAATAACAACAAAAAATAATTGCAAGTAACATGGTGGACAAATGCATCAGGTCTAAACAATGGTTTTAACAAAGTATAAGAGAATAACAATCAAAGAAGTAGATTTGTTCTTACTTCACTGTGGAGAAGAAAATTTTGACCATATCAAGAATCAAGTCCTCACAGCCAATGTTGAGCATGATCATAGAACATCTAAGTGCAGCAACATTTTCCAATATTTTCATCCTTCTAGTAACATATGGACTGCTAGTTTCAGCAAGGTCTGCAAATATGCTGATAAATAGCCTAAATATTTCCTGTGAAAAAATGTTAACCAAGTGTTATAGTGCAATCCTTAATGAAATTGTTCTTTCTCACTACTTATTCTAAAAGTAAATGAAATTTCAGAAGCTCTGTTGTAAAAAAGTAACTATTAGGTACTACTTCTGTTCATTGTTAGTAGACGTATTATGATTTGAAAAAAGATCTTTGGAGATATATACGCTGACCACTAGTTTCTCTTTTGGGGTGTGGTGTTGGTGTGTGTTGTAAGGGCTTCTGCCCACTCTTCTTCTTAATATAATGAAACGCGGCTCTCCTGCGTTTTTCGAGAAAAAAAAACTAGTTTCTCTTTAAATATATCATCAATCACTACAAAAACAATGTCACATGAAAAGATATTTGAAATATGAATCTATTACGTAACTTTTATACTGTAAGCATGCATATAATTTGACAAACTGTTGTTCCAAGTTTATGAAGTCAGAATTTCCAAAATTCTAATGCTCCTACTAGAAATGAACGGAGGGAGTAGCATTTTACATCACCAGATACATAGTAAAAAAGTAGCATGATTGGTAAATACCTTAAGTATTTCATCGCTAAAAGGTGGATCTGGTGCGAGGACACGCATAACTTCGATAAAACAAACAGCAACAAGAAGTTTAACATCCTTATCCTTATGGTTGAGTAAAGTGGTCTGGACTAGAGATTTGCTCAGAGGATGAAGAGCATTCTGCAGAGAGGATGATTGACTAAACTCTGATAATGCACTTTCAGCTTGCTGCAGATAAGAACATAAATGTGTTAGGGAAGTAAAGAATATGAATCCACCATTATTTGAGCCCTTTTGTCATTATGACTATCCAACTTGAGTATGTATTAACAATGGACAAGTTCATGTCTAGCTTCAGAAGAACTCTGCTAGGCTGAACTGTTTCAACAACTGGACCATCGACCAACACTAGCACAAAGCTAAAAGACAATAAACCCTGAGAAAATCCAATCAAACTCCAAGAGAAGGTTTATCGTGAAAAAATGCAACAGGATGCAAGGAAATCATTTAAATGTTAACGGCTCACTGTCAATTTACAGAAATATGTTTGACCATGCCTCATATATCCTTTCATTCCTTACCTATAAAAATTTTCAGGACTAGCAGCTTCCCTCAGTTATAGCAGTTCAGAAAGAAAGTAAACATGGAACAGCAAGCAGTGACAAGCAGTTCAACTGAATGTCCAAAACTCCACACACTTTTCAGCTGCCTCCAAGTGCCAGGTAGATGAAGGTCCCTTGTAAGACCCAAGAAAACACCATTCCCCAAGTCCGAAACCAACTCTCAGAATCACATAAACATAAGCATCACATTGACCAAACACGTTAACACGACATCCTCCACTAGTGTATACACGACTCCTTCAGTGCTACTACACCACTCCAGCTTCAGATGAAAATCAGTACGTATTGCAACATGGAACTCAAATTCACCAAAATTGTCAGTAGGCCGCATCTATTCCCTGAACTGTGACTACAAATTTGAGTAGAAAGCAACGCACTACAGCAAGGCCTCCTACCAATTCGAAACTTCAGAGGCAGCGCGGTTTCACGGGAAATGGAAGCGCGCTGGGTTAGATCGAGGAGCAAATAGGCCACGAGGAGAAGCGGGTGGAAATGAGCAGTAGTCACCTTGAGGAGCTTGACAAGGGTGTCCTTGCCTAAGCGCGGCTGCGCGAGGCGCTTCCCGACCGCCCTCACGATTAGCTCCGGCGAGTCAGGCATCGCGGGCGGCGGTCGCGGCGGACTGGAACTCGGAAATCCGAAAACCCTAGAATGCTAAGCGGCGGGAGAACGGGCGGGGAAGGAGGGTGAGGCGGGAGGCCATGAATTGGAGAAGAGCAGCGTGTAACGCCACGGAGTCGGCCAGCGGGGCGACGGCCAGTTGGGGACGGCGAGTCCGTACGTACAAAAAAGATTCGGAGTACTAGCTTCAAATTTATTTATATTTATATTTATATTTACTAGAATAATGCACGTGCATTGCTCGGGAACATAAGCCATCTGTGATTTTGCAAACCCGCATCTTGCAAGGCTGGTGTTTTGATTAGTAATCGGATCCAACGAAATCGAAGTTTGAAATAAAAGCTATGAATTTTTTGAAATTTGAAGGATTTGAAATAATATTTAAATACAAATATCGTGATACATAATTAGTGTCATTAGATTAATTATAAAATATATAAAGATGGAAGCTGAGAATAAAAAACTTGAAAAGGTGTTCTCTATATCTTTTTTAGACATCATAAAAGCAAGCTATGAGCAAAGGAAAAAAGATGGTACAACCTCAGGTGCATAGAATGGGTTGTAATGGAATCCGGATGCAAAGTGTTATTCCGCAGCTCCTTTTGTCTTCTTTTATAGGCTCTCTTTGCCTCCCGCCGTCTAGGAGTTGTATTATGTAACCTCTGGCGTTTGAGTCTTGCAATCCTCTGATCATGTGTCATATTTTTATACCATGTCCGACAGTATATGTGTTTTGACTCTCTTTGCATTTGCGATTTATCAACCGGGGAAGCATGGGATTTAACTTCAAGGTTGTGTATGGTTTTGCTTGAATCAGATGAACATATTGAATGAATCCCTAATATAAAAGCTTGGTAAGCATATCTCAACTATAAATATAAATAATTAGAACAGTTAATATTAATATCTAAACAAAACCTTGACATGATATAGGAGATTTAAATATTTGGATATTATACCTGGGCTGGAATAAGATGTGACATTATTCATGGCAATAATGTTGTCGTTGTCTACAAAGCTAGATGTCCAGTGACCTACATATTATATTGATATTGTTGATCATTTATTTTGCAAAACCTCCAGCAATGAACAACACACTATAACTGACAACTATAATAACAGTTTCTTTACCTAGCAATTTAGTGGGTATGTTCCCATTGTCAACATTTTTGGTTGGGTTTGAATTGTTTCTATGTAGCCGGTTATCAGTAGCAATAGCAGGACCCTCGTTTTCCTTGTTTAATATGCCGCCACCTTCTATAAATTATTTGGATATCATAAAAAAGAAAGAAGAGTAAAGAGGTCGAATGTAATTAGAAACTTGCATGCAATATTACCTTCGAAAGTTCCGGTGAGTTTTGGTTGCCCTTTTTTCGTTGATATGATTCACTGCCTTTTATTTTTTTTCATACCTTCGTTCTTGAGACATTGATGCCCATCGATCTCTATCCCTTTCCCGCTTACGTTCTTTAGCATCGATGACTGATGGTGTTGGATTGGATATAGCTTGACCACCAATTATTCAAATTAATATAAAATTTACGTTGCGTGAACACTGGACTATTTTAGAAGGATATTTCAATAGTTATCTGCATTGGTGGTGTTTGGCCGATCTTGAAACAGTGTGCTTCCATCGATTTTTTCCGCCATATGCACCTGTAATAGGAAGTCATCCACTGTGTAAGTATTTGTCATGTAGTTCGATAGGAAGGGACACAAACCACTACTCTAAATAAGAATGATTTTAGAAACGAGCAGTTGAAAGACAGTACAAATTCCATAAAATTTTTAGAAAAAGGTGCACTTGGAAAACAGCATTTCATGAATCCCCTTGCTCGATCTGCATGCATGGATGAGATATTGGGGGTAGAGGACAACAGGACACATTGTACTTCATGGAAACTACCATAAAATTAAGGGAAATTTTGTCGTAGGACACCGCTAAAAAACGTAATATACTGATGGACACCGCAACGAGCGAAATTTATCCAGTACCGTTACAAATTTGGGGTTCGTTGCTGTTACACACCGCAGCCAATATTTTATTTATTTCTCAGATTCACGGAGAGAGAAGGCGGGAGAAATGACTTTTTGCCCTCGTCTTCAACCTTCGGTTGTTCGCTTATTTTTGCCGTAACATATCGCCGCTGCCTTTTCTTCTCCGATGACACCCGCGACCGCAACATCGGGCATATCCACCACGGCTGCTCATCTCCAATAACGCGGTGACGGCGTCGCTGTATGGCGGCTGACAGTGCTACAACGCGCCGCAACCTGCTCTCCCGCGCACCGAGTCCACCATTGACGGCGTGCTCGAGCCCTCCGCGGCCCAGACCTCTCCTCTCTATTCCTCTATAAAGGGCACCCGAGCTCCGCAAAAGCACGCCGCCACCACTCCGCCCATCCCCGTGCCTCCTCCGTCTCTCTAGCGCCCAAAGACGCCGCCACAGCTGCCATTTCCGACCCATGGTCGAGCTCCGATCTACCAAATCCGGTCACCTCCTACCTATTTTTCTCCTATGTTGGCATCGCAGTGGCACAAAGAGGCCACAAACCCACCCCTCGTCGTCAATCCGTGGCCGCGTCGTCGAGTTCCACCGAGCACCGCCGACACCAGCGCTTCCCGAGCCATTTCCGCCTAAGAGGACCCCACTAGTGCTGCCGGGTTCATAAACCCAGGGTCCCCGATGGGCCCGCTTCCCAGCAAAAACTCGGCCCTAGCAGACAGCATTACAATGACCCGCGACTCCTGGACCGGCCTAGATACCTAACGACAGGCCGAAAAAGCGATCCAGTCTCCGACCGGAAGGCCTGGCCAAGGAGGGGGCGCGGTCGGAGCCGACTGGAAACAACCAACCGGGGACGTCCGCTCTATAAGGACCCAAGAATCGGCAGGAGCAGATAAGGCAAGGCGCTCAAGTCAACCGCAATATCGAGGACCGTACCCTGCACACCTGCAGGACAGTACTGCCCGGCCATGCCAGAAGGGTGCTTTGCAACCTTTCAGACATGTCAGAACACGAATAGTGTTGTAGGCGCCGACATTTGTCCTACAGTATGGTAGGCGCCGACATTTGCCATACCAGAAGAAAACGATGGAGCCTACCACATGCATCTGGGCGTCAACAGTATTGTGGGCGCCGACAAAGCGTCTTGTACCAGACGACGTGGGCAACAAGACTAGGTAGCACACACTCTCTTTTCTCTCTCACACACTTATAAGGCCATCCCCTTCACCTATGAAAGGGGATGCGCTCTCTCCCAACGGACGACGGTCATTCCGACTCTCTCTCTCTCTCTCTGTCTAGCTTTAGACATTCTGAGCACTCAAACAGCTCCACGGCTTTAGAACTCTAAAGCTACACAGAGCATACATACTAATACTTAGCGCATGTTGGAGCTCCCATCACTCTTGGCCCTTTGGCTCGGAGCCTGACCGGACCTTAAACACCCCCTTCTCATTCCCACTTGTTTGTAACCCCACAGCAAACTTCGAGCACCTAAGCTCAGGAATAAAGTCACTGTCCGACTCAAACTGGACGTAGGGCACGTTGCCTGAACCAGTATAAACCATGTGTCATTGAGTGCTAGGCCACATCCGATCACAACGTACGGTAAAACTACAAATATTTACTTGTTGGTCACTTTTTGCACCGACAATTGGCGCCATCCGTGGGGAGGACACCGTATGTTCATGCTTTTGGTCATCGGATGGCCCACCTTTCTGCCATCTTCGTCATGGCGGGCTCAAGCGATACAATTCGCTTTGGCGCGCTGGAGTTTTCCATGCTCCCACCTGTTGGGATGTGGGTTCCTTCCGTCTTTGAGCTGTCCTAGACCTTCCTCTTCGGAAGCCTATACTTCATCGCTGACCAGCTTGACGTGCTTCGCCTGCGTGAGGAGGCACTTGTCCCAGCGCCCGTCGGAGGAGGAGCGTCCTCCATCGGCTCTGGGCCACCCGGCGACCTCAACTACGAGACACCTGCTCTTCGCTCTAAGCCCACGCTGGGCTCAAACCCCACTGTGAGTAACGTACATATTATTCTTTACTCACTATTTAATATCTTCCGCCAACTCTTCGGAGGGACCCCGTTGTCCTCACCGCAACCGCCGTACAACCGGTTCCCCTACGGCCTCGCGTCCCTCACGGAAACATACGTGCGGGGGCTCCGAAAGATGCTGACGTCGTCCCCTCTCACATCCGAATTCGTGGGGATGGCGGGCTACGCTCCTGCCTCTTTCCACGACCTCGTGGATGATGAGGTTGAAAGCGACGGCTCTAGCATCGGCGACATCGTGGCACCTAGCCACCCTCTGTCCCGGGAATGCGCTATGACGGACGCTCCGGGACATCCATCGGTGGTAGCAGAGTCCCTACAGACTCACACCCCTCTAGACCCTCGTGCGGAGTCCCTCGCTCGTGCGTAGGAGCATGACGAAGAGTTGCGACAAAGGCGGCAGAGCCAACTGCCACCTGCGCTAGCGCGCTCGGCATAGCACGCTGCACCACATGCGTGTAACCCGATGAGTGGCGCTCAGGGTCACGCCCGTTGGGTTTAATGCAACATCATGGACGGAGGAAACGATCCCCCACAGTTCGCTCGGCCTGGCCAGAACATCGCCACGGCGACGATGTTTCTGCGTGGCCTTCCCGAGCCTATCGATCCCTAGGAACAGACGATCCACCAGAACCTCAGGGCGCTGGTGGAAACCGCCGCCGTTCAACAGGCGGAGAGCTTCACGTCACGACACCGGCTCACGGTCTCTTCCCCTACTGGGGGAATGGGGGCGCACCGGTCGAATCACTCCATCCACTCACCACTATAGTCACCGGGCGTGGAACAGGAGGCCGCAGCTGCACCACGGCCTGACCCGGTGCCCGCTCCACACCGACCACCTGTGCGCAAATGGCTTGGGCCAAACCGAGACGCTCGCAGTGTCATCAATAATCAGTGTCAAGCTCGGCGTGATGATGACGTCCATCCTAGGGCGGTGAGAGCAGGCGGCACGGGCCCCAGCCGGACCATCGAGGGGAGCGGGGAAACGCACCCCAGGCATGGTCGTCGACTAGACGACCGGAGTCCTAGCCCGGATGGTCCGAGACCATAGGCCTTTGGCCATCGCATCCAGAAAGCGCAGTTCCCATAGCGCTTCCGACCACCTACCAACATCGCTAAATACACCGGGGAAACGAATCCCGATATATGGCTCGAAGACTTTCGACTCGCCTATCGAGTCGGAGGAGTGGATGATGACCACTTCGTCATTCAATACCTTCCCATCTGCGTGGGGGAGCATGTTCGAGCATGGCTCGAATTCCTCCTACCTGACAGCATCTGTGACTGAGCGGATCTCAAGAGGATCTTCATCGGGAATTTCCAGGGGACGTATGTCCATCCTAGCAATTCCTAGGACCTCAAGAGATGCCAGCAGGAGCCCAATGAGTCTCTGCGGGATTACAACCATAGGTTCTCAAAACGATGCAACTCCATTCCTGATGTCGTTGATGCGGACATCATCAGCATGTTCCTCTCTGGGATAACTTGTGAGTCCTTGATCCACAAGCTCAGCTATATGAAGCCCCGTACCACCCGTGACCTACTCGACATCACCATGAACCACGCCTCTGGCGAGGAGGCGGTCGGAGCGGTCTTTAGTGGAGGCTAGGACAAGGGCAAGGCCAAGCGTGAGGACCAAGAAGAGGGACCCTCCACGCAAAGGGGCAAAAAGAATAAAAAGGATCGGCGCCGACCAACCAACTCTGCTTTGGTCGCCGTGGCCGATTGTGCGGGCAAGCAGCCCTAGCAGGGCCAGCCCGACCACTTCGACAAGCTCATGGAGAGCCCATGCACCAACCACGCCCACCCCGTCAAGCACCTCTACAAGGACTGCGAACTCCTCAAGCGCTTTCTGCGACAGGCCGGAGGACCAAAAGAAGGAAAGGGCAAGGAGGCAGCGGCCAAGAAAGGAGGCGTGGCAGGCAAGGATGGGGACGACTTTCCTGATCCCGAGGAATGCCTCATGATCTTCGGGGGATCTGATGCCATCTACCCTAAGTGCCAGCACAAAGTGCGCTACAGAGAGGCATGCATCGTCGAAACGGCTGTCCCCTCTTTCCTTAGCTGGTTAGAATCTTTGATCACTTTTGATCAGATGGACCATCCTTCCCACGTCACTAGACTGGGTCACTACCCGCTCATCATCGACCCCATTGTCTGCAAGAAGCGCCTCACTAAGGTGCTGATGAACGGAGGCAACGGCCTCAACATTCTCTATGTCGACACCCTCGACACCATGCGCATCCCCCGGTCGGAGCTCCACCCAATGAGCTCTCCCTTCCATGGCGTGATCCCAAAGACACAGGCATACCCGCTTGGGCAGATCAATCTGCCCATCACATTTGACGACCAGGCCAACTTCTGCTCGGAGGTCCTCACCTTCGAGGTGGTGGACTTCCTAGGGTCCTACCACGCCATCTCGGGGTGGCCATGCTACACCAAGTTCATGGCCATCCCAAACTACACCACCTCAAGTTGAAGATGCCGGGACCGAACGACGTCATCACTGTGGGTAGCACCTTTTCGCACGCCTACACGTGCGATCGCGAGCATTACGAGCTCGCCACTGTTGTCATCAACTCAGCCAAGCTCCCTCAGCTCAGAAATTCATCGACTCTGGCAGTCCCAGACTACGACAAGCTAACCTCCTCGACTGCCTTCCGCCCAATCGAGAAAACTAAGGCGGTGGAGATCGACCCCACCGACCCAACCAAGATGGTGCGGATCGGGGCCAAACTCCCAGCCAAATAGGAATGCGAGCTTGCCGACTTTCTATGCGCCAATGGCGATGTCTTTGCATGGAAACCTTCTGATATGCCGGGCATACCGCGGGAGGTCGCCGGGCACGCATTACGCGTCGTCCTAAGCTCAAAGCCCACCAAGCAACAACTGCATCGCTTTGACGACGAGAGGCGCAGGGCCATAGGCGAGGAGATCGCCAAACTCCTGGTAGCTGGGTTCATCAAGGAGGTATACCACTCTGACTGGCTTGCCAATCTGTTCTTGTTAAAAAGAAGACCGAGAAATAGAGAATGTGCATTGATTATACTGGCCTCAACAAGGCATGTCCGAAGGACCATTTTCCTTTGCCATGCATAGACTAGATAGTCGACTCCACCTTAGGATGTGAAATCCTCTCCTTTCTAGATGGCTACTCAGGCTACCACCAGATCACGATGAAAGAGTTTGACCAGCTCGCAACTTCATTCATCACCCCATATGGTTCATACTGCACACGTAACCATGCCTTTCGGTCTGAAGAACACCGACGCCACCTATCAATGGTGCATGCAGCAATGCTTCGCCAACCAAATCGACCCGCTCGACCAGCTTGACTAAGTTGACGGCCAAACCCAACAATCATCGTCTATATTGATGACATAGTGGTCAAAACGGCTCAAGCTTACGACCTGATCGCGAACTTGGCCACAACATTCACGAACCTCCGAATGTTCAACATCAAATTGAATCCCGAAAAATGTGTTTTTAAGGTTCCAAAAGGAAGCTGCTTGGATACATCGTGTCCGAACACGGTATCAAGGCCAACCCCAAAAAATCACGGCGATCTCCAACATGGGCCATATACGCAATGTCAAGGGCGTACAAAGGCTCACTGGCTGTTTGGCCGCCCTGAGCCGGTTCATCTTCTGGCCAGGCAAGCGGGGGATGCCTCTCTACAAACTTATAAAATGACAGACGTGTTCGTCTAGACTCAGGAAGCACAGCAGGCTCTAGAGAGCCTCAAAGCATCACTAACGATGGCCCCAATCCTCGTCGGTCCCGAACGGGGAGAACCCCTCCTCCTCTATGTCACGGCAAGCAACCACGTGGTGAGCGCTGCCCTAGTCATCAAAAGGAGGAGCCGGGACACCACCTAAAGGTCTAGTGACCCATATACTTTGTCGGTGAGGTAATCACCAACGCCAAGGTTTGAGTACCCCCAGGTGCAGAAACTTCTATACGTCATGCTGATGGTGACCCGGAAGCTCCTACACTACTTCACTGACCACAAAGTCATGGTTGTCACTTCATTCCCGCTAGGAGACATCGTCCACAACCATGATGCCATAGGACGGACTCAAGTGGGCACTCGACCTAATGGGCCACGACATCAGATATATCCCCGCACCGAATGGATGGAGGTCTAGCTCCCCACCCCAGACGTCACCCACGAGTACTGGACGATGTACTTTAATGGGTCGGTGATGGCGCCCGGCCCGGGGTGGAGTGGTTTTGATCTCCCTGGATGGGAGCAGGCTCCACTACGCAATCTGTCTCCACTTTTTGACCTCAAACAACGCCATGGAATACGAGGCCCTCATCAACGGACTACGCACCGCCATCGAGCTCAACGCTACGTGGTTGTATGTCCATGGTGACTCGGAGTTGGTCGTCGACCAAGTCATAAAGGAGTCATCTTGCAAAAGCCCCCTCATGGCAGCATACTGCCAGGAGGTGCGCAAGCTTGAGGACAAATTCTAGGGGATCAAACTACATCATGTCCCTCGAAAGGACAACGATACCACCAATTTTCTCACAAAATTGGCTGCCAGGCGGGTTCAGTCTCTAGATGAGGTCTTCATCAACGACCTTCATGAGCCGTCTGCCCGCATCCTAGAAGGTCTGATCCAGACACACCCCGACACCAACCTAGCACTCAGAGGCTCCGACCTGGCGCCCACCTCTATGACGACGTCGCCCACCGATGTTGTTGTGGTACCACTCGATCAAACCGACTAGAGAGCACCGCTACTCGCCTACCTCCTTGAGGAGATTCTCCCACCAGAAAGGACTAAAGCGCGACGGATCGCTCGACGCGCCAAGACATTCGTCGCACTCAGTAATGAACTTTACAAGCGAAGTCCGTTGGGAGTACTCATGAAGTGCGTCCCTACCGACCAAGGGAAACAACTCCTCCTCGAGGTCCATGCCAAAGTCTGCGGACATCACGCGGCCCTGAGATCGCTGGTCGGAAAAGCCTTTCGCCAAGGTTTTTACTGGCCAGAGGAGGTCGTTTGCAGGTGTGAGGGATGCTAGTTCTACGCTCGGCAAACTCATTTACCGACGCAGGAGCTTCAAACCATCCCCATCACCTAGCCGTTCGTGGTCTGGGGCCTCAACATGGTTGGACCCCTCAAAAAGGGCCCAGGTGGCTTCACTCACCTACTCGTAGCGGTAGACAAATTTTCCAAGTAGATAGAGGCGAAGCCTATCACCAACATTCGCTTAGAAGAGGCGGTCAAGTTCTTCCTTGACATCATCTATTGTTTTATTGTTCCTAACTGTATCATCACTAACCATGGAACTAACTTCACCGGGAAGAAGTTCCTGAACTTCTGTGATGGATACGGCATCAAGATCAACTGGGCCTTGGTCGGACATCCATGTACTAACGGTCAGGTCAAACGAGCCAATGGCATGGTCCTCTAAGGATTTAAGCCATGAATCTTTGACCGGCTCAATAAGTATGCCGGACGATGGGTTGTATAGGTCCCAATGATCCTCTAGAGCCTGAGAATGACCCCGAACTAATCCACAGGATTCACACCTTTGTTTCTGGCCTACGGAGCTGAAGCGGTGCTACCCTCTGACCTTGACCATGGTGCCCCAAGAGTGAAGGCCTTCGATCAAGACCGAGCCATGGAGGATTAGCAGGACACGGTCGACCTGCTCGAGGAGGCTCGTGAGACGACCGTCATCAGCTCCGCTCGCTACCAACAAACTCTCCACAGGTACCATGAAAGAAAAATCGGAGGGAGGATCCTCGAGGTCAGTGATCTTGTGCTTCGAAGAACCCAATCAACTAAGGAGAAACATAAACTCTCTCCACCATGGGAAGGACCCTATATGGTGACCGAAGTGATCCGACCGGGCACCTACCAACTAAAGGACAACAACGGTAATGTTCTCACCAACACATGGAACATCGAACAGTTACGTCGTTTCTTCCCCTAAAGCTCGGTCTTGCCATTTTCTTTCATTCAATGTTTGCTCCTACAAGCACCCTAGCCCGAGCACTCTCGGCCTGGGTCGCTCGGGGGCTCCACGAGGGTACGATACCACCTCTCTTTTTTACTATCATATAGTAAATACTTTTTACCCAAACGAAAGGGTAGTCCGTTCCTTTAATTACCCTACGTAACTTGTGTTTTAAACTCCCGACCGATCACACCCTGTCACGACCTACGGTTACGAGCAACTGAGCCTCGCAGGCCACGCCCGGGTTCTTAAGGTTGCAGCCTACGGGTCAAATAGGCAGGTGCGAAAAAGAAAGGATAAAAAACAAAGCTATGCTTGGGTAAAAACAAGGAATGGATGGGACAAGCTTCCCCTTATGAAGTGATTCCATCACAAAACGAAATTGAAGTATCCATGAATACAAAAAACTGTTCACATGGGGGCTCCCCCATGAACTTATCTTTTACATATACTGACTGCTTCTACTCTAAATATTTACTTGTGGCCGCCCGACGGCATCGGCTGATGGCAGGGTCGACGAGGATAAGGGCTGCTCGCTTTCCGACGGGACAACTGAAATCTCTAGTTTGGTTTTGGTGAATTGATGAAACCCTAAGTGCTAACCTAGTTTATCAAGTGATCGTGAGATAGGTAGCACACTCCAAGTGGTGAAGCAAATGAAGATCATTGCATGATGAGGATGATGCCATGGTGATGATCAAGTGCTCGGACTTGGAAAAGAAGAAAGAGAAAAACAAAAAAAAGCTCAAGGCAAAGGTATAAACCTTAGGAGCTATTTTGTTTTAGTGATCAAGACACTTAGAGAGTGTGATCACATTTAGGTTTGATAGCCGTACTATTAAGAGGGATGAAACTCGTATCGAAATGCGGTTATCAAAGTGCCACTAGATGCTCTAACTCATTGCATATGCATTTAGGATCTAGTGGAGTGCTAACACCCTTGAAAATGTTTATGAAAATATGCTAACACATGTGCATAAGGTGATACACTTGGTGGTTGGCACATTTGATCAAGGGTGGTGAAGTTTAGGTGCAAGGGTAAGAAACTCCATCGGCGGAGTGTCCGCCCATAGAGTGCGGACAGTTCGACGGTGCCACCGACACCCTAGACAGAAAAGACGGAGGTCACTATAAGTGACTGGACGCTGGTCTCGGTTGGACCGGCGCGTCCGGTCAGTGGCAGCAGAAGGTGTGTGTTTTGGTCTCATGACCGGACGCTAGGTCGCTCAGCGACCGAACGCTGGTAGGGTGCGTCCGGTCAGTGCTGACATACGCTGATGTATGGCGTACAGAGGAGACGTTGTGTGACCGGACGCTGGCTATGTCCGGTCAAGCATGACCGGACGCGTCCGTTCGGGAAAAATCACGTTTGGAACTTTACTAGAAACGACCGGACGCTGAGGTCCAGCGCCCGGTCACTTTCTATCTGACGCATCCGGTCAGCAGATGACCGTTAAAATCTGACGAATAGTATTTGAAGCAGGGGACACGTGGCATGAATCACATGACCGGACGCTGAGGGCCAGCGTTTGGTCGATCGGACCGGAGCGTCCGGTCACCCCGCGTTGTGCCCAGTGAAGGGGTACAACGGCTCTATTTCGTGGGGGCTTCTATTTAAATCCCATGGCTGGCTCAAGCTCATCCTCTTGGCCATTTGCATTGACATAGCAACCTTGTGAGCTTAGCCAAAGCCCTTCCACTCATCTCCATCATTGATTCATCATCTTTGTGAGATTGGGAGTGATCCAAGTGCATTGCGTGAGTGATTGCATCTAGAGGCACTTGGTGTTCATGTTTCGCTGTGGATTTCGCTTATTACTCTTGGTGGTTGCCGCCACCTAGATGGCTTGGAGCATCGAGGATCGTTGAGCGGAGGGTGGTGATTATCTCCTACTCTGATCGTGGTGATTGTGAGGGGTTCTTGACCTTTCCCCGGTGGAGCGCCAAAAGGTACTCTAGTGGATTGCTCGTGGCTTGTGTGATCCTCATCTTGTGTTGGTTGTGCGGCACCCTATTGAGGGTTTGACGTGTGAAGCCAATTAGCGCGTGAACCTCCAAGTGAGTGAATCGCCACAACGAAGACTAGCTTGCCGGCAAGCAAGTGAACCTCGGTAAAAAATCATTGTGTTCATCCTTTGATTCTGAGGTGATTGGTCTTCATTGTTATTCATCTTTGTGATTGATTGGATCCTTCCTCGCCACGGCTGTATAACCTTCTTGATCACTCTCTTTACATTACCGCAAACTAGTTGTCAAGCTCTTTAGTGTAGCTAGTTGTGAGAGCTTGCATACTTGGTTGGTGTGTCTCTTTAGCTAGCCTTTGAGAGCACACTAACA
This sequence comes from Miscanthus lutarioriparius, assembly GCA_904845875.1. NCBI lineage: Eukaryota > Viridiplantae > Streptophyta > Magnoliopsida > Poales > Poaceae > Miscanthus > Miscanthus lutarioriparius. The sequence goes on along the minus strand of CAJGYO010000006.1, from coordinate 14,837,733 downwards.
TAGAGTAGTGTCATAGCTATTGTGTGAATAGATTCTACCTAAACTAGAATTGGGGTAGGTGGCTTGCATTTTTGAGTAAGCTAGTGCAAAACTCGCTTTGCCTCATAATTGTCTAATCCTTTTGGTTAAGTGTTGTTGTAGAAATTTATTATTAGGCTATTCATCCCCCTCTAGCCATTAGGACCTTTCAACGACGTTCGGCTCGGTCGGAGGCGGGACGATGCTTGCTTTTGACCCGGTCTCCAGTCCGTCCTAGGCTGGATGACATCTTCTTGGTGCACGCCTTCAGCCACGCTCGAACGGCGAGCCTCCATCACCCACTACGTGGAGACTTGCTCGGCAACCATCTGTGCGTATGGCACCAAGCTCTCCCCGAGCGCATGGATCACATCCGTGCTCTAGCCGTCGGCGTACCCTCTGCAGATGGTGGCGAAGTCTAGGTCTGGGTGGTGCGTTGCCACTGAGGTCAGCACCCCTGACGTCCCATAGAACATGCCGTCGGAGATGAGCGCCCGAACTTTGTTTGGGACCTCCGCCAGCTGGACGACGGGCGTATTGGTGCTCGGCGCCGACCCAAACACCTCAAAAACAACCACCTGGGCGACGTTGCGGATCTGGTCGAGCTCACCCTCGAGAGCACGTTGCTCTTCAAGGGACTTGGCTAGCACCTCTGCGCTCTGATCGATCGCCGCCTTGGCTGTCTCCAGCTCTCGCTCCAGAGAACCAATTTTTTTGCCCAGTTCTGGAAAAAGGACGACAGGTTCAGAAGCAAAGGAAAGGAAAAAACAAGGCATGAACCAAAGGCAGAACAGGTACATACTGAGGCGGGTGTTTTTGAGGATGGAGAGTCCTTCCTCCTGCTAGGTCACCTTCTCGAGCAGTCGAGTGTTCGACTCCTCCGCCCTAAGCACCTACCCCCTAAGAGAGAGCACTTACTGATCAACCTCTGACCGAGCCCTCTACTCCGTCTCCAAAGCCTCTAAGGACTTCTGAAGCGCTGCCTCGGTCTCCGCTAGGTGGACCTTCATTGCGTTGAGTCCTAGCTCGGCAGCAATCACCCACTCCGCCATGAGCAGTTTCGCCGCCCGCGCTTCCGTCACCTCAGTCGCCCGGTCTTGGGACTCGCGGCGGGCGGATTCCAGTTGGCGCTCAAGCTTGTCGACCCGCCGTGACATCGTGGCTTCTCGCTCCATCCGACCGTGTTCTTCTCGAAGGAAACGGAACTTGCGGATCGATGTCGTCTCTAACTCCTGTAAAGCGAGAAGCAAGCATGCTAAAACAACCAGTGGAAGACCAAGGAGTCAAGGACAAACGCAAAAATGCATAAAGCTTACCTCTGCGACACATGGCAGGTCTACTGAGACCGCCTGATTGACGAGCTCAACCCGCTCCAAGGCCTCCTTGAGCATCGCCTTGGTTTGGGCGAGATCGGACTCCATCGATAGTCCTCTCTTCTTAAGCATGTGCCAGAGCCCCACCTCCTCCTTATTGCGAAGGATGAACCGAGCCTACCTCGGGTCGTCAGGGTAGGGCCACACTAGCACGCGGGTCGCCCCCAACCCGCTGGAAGATCTAGCCATCGCAATATCGTGCGACGACCAAACCATCGCCAACTCCTACGACGGTGGGATGGCTGGCGGCTCCACCCTAGTGCCTGCCTCGCCAGAGCAGGGGATCTCCACTATCTCGACTCTACGGCCCGCCGACGGATGTTCTGCCTTCGGCCTAGCCACGTCTCCTCCTGACCCCTCCAGCTCCGACCAGGAGGGCGAGCCGTGTGTTCCTCCGCCGGGCGAGGCAGAGAGCCCGGTTTCCCTCCTCTCTTCCATCGTGGCTGTTGGGGGAGGGATCGCAAGGGTCACCTCCGACCCAACCTCCGCCATCACTGTCGCCGCCACTGCCGCCGTACTCACGACCGGCCGGGAGGACGCAACCCCCAGAAGGGAACGTCGCACCGCCATCAATCGACTTTCCCCGCCGCTCGTCGTGACCCGCTGCATGCTGGGTCTCCACTCCTCCCGCACGGGAGGCGGGGTGATGCCTAGCCTCGCCAGTCCTTGACCGCTGTCAAATGAGTACAGGTTAGTCGCGCTAAAAAAACTCAACTGTGAGATCAAAAAGGAATATAGGTACATACCTAGATGAAAGGGGCAGGGCCCTGAAGCCCCGACCGCTGGCGACGAGCCCGCCGGACGAGGACCGCTCATGGGTCGCGACCCGCGCCCCTCGTATCGACTAAGGGAGGATCCGACCCGGCCGGTTCCCGATCGGCCCACGAATGGCCGCGACTGCCGGCTCGTGGCGCACCCACCGGAGCAACTATCGGGGCGTCTCCCAGTTGTGGGTCACGCGCGCGCGCGTCGACCCCAAAGATGAGGGGGTACGAGCATGCTCCTCCGACCGGCCGGTGTGCCCCGCCACGCTCGGAGCAGGGGGGTGCGAAGCCGACGATGCCTCCTCCGACCGGTCGGCATGCCCCGCCATGCTCGGAGTAGGGGGGTGCGAAGCCAACGACGCCTCCAAAGGGTGCGGCTACCGCGCTTGCTTCGCCTCTCGCTCGACGGCGGCGTCCGAGCTCGCGGCGCGCTTCCTTGACGCGGGAACGTCGCCGCGCCTCTTGGTATCCCACCCACCGCCGACAGACGCGGCCGCAGGCTCACAACGCTCCACCGAGGTCACATATTTGTTTGACAACTTTCCCTTAATATAGGAGCTGATGCTTTGAAAAATATAACTTGATAGCCTGCATGCTTCGCAGTTGGCACATAAATGTTACCTTTTATTCCTGTTGTGCTTAGTTCAGCTCCCTTTTGTCAGTTTTTAGCCCTGCATACCTTATTTTGGACTTCAGAGTCCTGCTTATGGAGCAGTTCCTTTTCTCCTTCCCAAGATGTCTGATAGATCTAGCATGAGCAGAATTGAATATATTTTCTATATATCTGAATGCATTAATTTATTTGCCATCACAATATATGCTACATATATCTAAGTTAGTTCACTCTTGTACACGTGTGAAAAAAAAGAATCTACAGCCATATTTCTATTATGTATGTCCATTCTTTGTTAACAGACAAAATTTTGCATCAAGAATGTTCTTATCTCTACATTCATTGCCAGGCACTCAGGTACTTGCTGGTGGCATGTTAGATTGCTGATTACCGAGTCTAGCAACTACATCTTTGTCACTGATAGTTGGGATGTTTCAGGCAGTGACAGCCATTTGATAGAAGTCGAGGATGGCAGCTGTACAAATGAAACAAAAAAATGTCGTTTATAAAGAAGTATTTGCTTCTATTGCGTCTGGCAACGCATCCCTATGACACACATAAATGTACATACAGAGCATATTAGACTTATCTACTGTGTGTATCGTGTGTACATAGTAGACCAAAAAGCGTACTGCTCCTTCTACTTCATTGTCTTTTATAGATCACAGGTTATGACCCACGCTTTACATGTATATTATGTAGCGTGCTCGTGCGTTTCTACGGGACAACTAAATCTTTTATACTAAAAACAAACGGATCGCACGATAAGATAACAATACTGTTAAATTAAATACCGACGTCAAAGTGACATTTAATTCAAAAAGCAAAGTTCGTGAAATTAACACAGTTACGGAAAGCGCGACGTCGCAGGCTCACAAACTCTACTGTATAGACTTTTTCGTGATACGGTTAAGATAATATTTTATATGGACAGAAAGAATTCTACGATATCCATTTCTTTCATGTGCCAATAAATCTATGAATAAGTTTCACTGGATCTCCATATAATCATGTACACACAGGTTCGAGTATATATGTAAATAGGTTTGTGCCCTTGCATTGCTACGGGACAGCTAAACCTTTATACTAAAAACACACGGATCGTACGATAAGATAACAACACTGTAAAAATATATGACCGACGTTAAAGTGACATTTAATCCAAAAAGTTAAGTTCGTGAAATTTACACAGTCACAGAGAGCATGGCGTCGCAGGCTCACAAACTCTACTGTATAGATCTTTCCGTGATGCGGTTGAGATCAGTTTTTATACCGGCAGGAAAAGATTTCCGATATCAATTTCTTTCGTGCGCCAACAAATCCACGAATAAGTTCAACTACATCTCCATATCATCCTGTACACGGTGCTGCCAAGCGAATTAGCCACAACTTATGTAATTAATTTTATAATTAGCTCATGTTTAGTCCTTCTAATTGATATCTAAAAATTCAATGTGACAGGGACTAAAGTTTAGTTCTGGGATCCAAACACCCCCTAACTCTCAACTCCTGCTGGTTGCTCACTTACACCACCATGCCTATGTGTCTGCACGTATATACTCTAATGCCAGAACGTCTAAGATGGTCTTTATTGTTCACCCTTTGAAAATATCATAACTTTAATGTTGCCATTTATGTGTGCTGTAGGATTGGGATACTTTGCATTGATCCATGACGGTGTCCATGAGAGTCGAAATTTTTGATGCCATTATAATATCTAAGCTTACCAATCAGATCAGAGACGAACTTGATTGTTAAAATATTTTCAACACTGCTTTCATATACTCCCTCTGTCCCAAAATAGAATTTATTCTCGCTTTCCGAGAAATCAATTTTTTTTAACTTCGATCAATTATATATAAAAGAATATTAATATTTATAATACATAATTAGCATCATTACATAAATTATTGAATATATTTTTATATTAAACTTAAAAAGCTGTTGGACTAGAGTCCACTTGCAAAACAATTGGCCGGCGTGATTTGACCGTACGTGAAGCAAGGTACACAAGTACGTGATATCCTTGAGTTTGATCAAGTCCAAATATAATTATAGAAAAAATCGATGTCGCACATCTAGCCTAAGAATTTTATTTTATTCCTTGTACCCGAAAGGTGAGCCACCCTATTATAAATATAAATGGTGACGACTCATCGAAGGATACAATTCATGAGCGTTTTCACGTATTTCTGGAGGAGGTAGTTGATGAACATGCATGTTACTATGTCTCATCGTCCAGCACATATTGGCCCGCGTAAGGTCGTATGCCTCCGTGGCAGTGGCCGGAGACGGCGAAGACAAGGAGGAGTTGACCAGAGACGCGGATCACCTCGCCCCGCTCTAGCAGAGTCCGCGTCAACTAAGGATCCTACGGGAGATCACACGTATGTAGCACCAGCACTTGCATAGCGTCCGACGGTTGCAACGTGCCTACATGCATACGTTGAAAGATGCATGCTCACATATAATATGGATTTCACGTACGTAGTAGCCTATATAAGAGATCGACTTTGGCCCTGAGAAAACTGTCTCTCGACCGACTACGGCGTCGACTCCAATCAGCACCCGCATCACATGTACTTAAATCCATGAGCGTTTTCATGCAGTTCTGGAGGAGGTAGTCGATGAATGGGCACGTTACTAGACGCCTCGTCATTCGGCACACATTGGCCGCATAAGGTCGCATGCCTCCGTGGCAGTGGCCGGAGACGGCGAAGACGAGGAGGACTTTACTACATACGCCTTCGAAGACAAGGAAGTGGTGGCCGGTGACGTCGTTGACGATGGTGTAGAGGATGAAGAGAAGGTGGTGTATGTACTGTTAACTATCAGCGAAGTTGAAGTCATAGAGCAAGATGATGGCGAGGGCAAGTAGGACACAAGGATTGGTGTGACAACGGCGATGGAGATCATCCATGACAACTGAGTGCCCTTGTGGAGCTTCATAGCCGCGAAAGGCGTATGCGAACGCAAAGGATGAGAAAAAAACCCAAATCCTCACGAACGGCCACTCCAAGCTGAAAAAGAGGACAATGATGTAGAGAATAGATGATAACATGGTTCCATATAAAAACTAAAAAAATAGTGAATATCTCAAAAAAATTTAAAATAGTTTAGGGTTCCCAATATAAATTTGGGTATTAGTTTTTATTATTCTCTAAAAAAACCAAATTTGTCATCGTAGATGCGTGTGAGTAAAAATGTGCCCCTGCTAACCGCACGAGCATTTATCTAGTAGGGTTAAAAAACCTCCAATCTTCCTATAATTTCTTTTGTTTTAAAGGAGGCTAAGACAAATGCTCTCTCTGTCCCAAAAAAATAATGCAATTATGGTTTTTAATGAGTCAATAATTTAAACTTTGACTAAAATTATATAAAAATACTAACATTTATAATTCAAAACAAGTACCACTAGATTAAACGAAATGTATTTTTATAATAAACTTATTTTGAAATATGAATACTAATATTATTCACTATAAATTTGGTTAAACTTGAGTTTGTTTGACTGACACAAACGTTATAATTCAATTTTTTTTCTTTGGGACAAAGGGCAGTGTTTGAGTCACTACATGAGGTGAAGAAAACAGTCAGTCAGCCACCCTACATTCCATGCCCCTATTTGGAACAGTGATATGCAACTGAACGGTGCCGTACCCCATCCGCGGCTCTAAGGCGCGATACGAGTAATTGGCGGTGTAGTTTATTTTCTCATTTTTCCTGTCATGGGCGGACAAGAATCATGACCACCACGAAGCGTTTGATCGGGATTTTTTTTTTCGATTCTCGTGGTGGAATGCCCAGGAATCCAATTATAATCAGTTCCAAAACAGAGCTCGTATCTTTCTAGCCGATGTCCTCCTATCGGTTCAGTAGGTCACGTGTTGTGCTCGGAAGAGCTAGTTACGGCCGCGGCGGTGACAGCAGCCGTCACGCTGCGCCATTTTTGTTACTACCAACTCTTGTCTTCTGAGCACACCGCAGCATCACATTCACCACATAAGTACATCACATGCATGTTACGGCCTTGTTTGTTTCCTCCTCTAAACTTTTAGTTGCTATCACATCGAATATTTAACATATATATGAAATATTAAATATAGACTAAAAAATAACTAATTGCATAAATTGCGACCAATTTGCAAGATGAATTTTTTAAACCTAATTAGTCCATAATTTGACAATGTGGTGCTACATTAACATGTGTTAATGATGGATTAATTAAAAAAAGGACGTACCCAGTGCAGAGAGCTCCCGCTCTGTACGGGGTCTGTGGAATGGTGTTAGTGGCAAGCCTTACCCTCGCCTGTGCAATGCGAGAAGACCGCGACTCGAACCTAGGACCATTTCGATCACAGGCGGTAAGACTCTACCGCTTGCACCAGCCCGCCCTTCTACTGATGGATTAATTAGGTTTAATAAATTCGTCTTGCAGATTATTAATGACTTATGTAATTTATTTTATTATTACTATCCGAATTCTACCATATGATAGCCCACGTGACACCTTAAATTTTAACACCTGCATTTAAACACCGCCGCCCGCACTCTGCTCTCAGCAGAGTGGCACCCTTGCTGCCATCTAGGCCTTATTTAGATTGTAAATTTTTTCACTCTCTTTCCGTCATATTAAATCTTTGAATACATGCATGGAGTATTAAATATAGATAAAAAATAACTAATTACACAGTTTGATTGTAAATTACGAGACGAATCTTTTAAACCTAGTTAGGCCATGATTTGACAATAATTATCAAATACAAACGAAAATGCTACAGTATCAAATACCGATTCATAACCCCAATCTAAAAACCCCTGCTCTTATGCATGGCCGCCTCCATCAAATCATCAGCGGCCTGTAAAATTTCGTAAAAGCTGATGTTCTGACCCAGTATACTAGCAGGTCTAAAGTCCAAGGGCTCACACAGAGTTAACTGGGCCTGATCCGGATCATTTCTTTAATCGCGATCCGAGGCATTGCCAGTACATATCGCTGCATCCTCTCAAAGAAAAAAAAAGGACATATCGCTGCAGTCTTGAAGAAACTTTGCACCAAGCTAATACGGAGTAGTACTCCAGGCTCCAGCAGTAGCATTTCTTCCTTGTACTCCGCACTACTCATCATCACTCTACGAGAAGAGCGTGGCTTGTCGAACCTACGAATTCGGCCTGCAGACCCTATCACGAGATAGCTGGAATCAGCCTTGTTTAGTTGGATGAATTTGGATTTTAGGGTTATTGTAACATGTTTATTTTTATTTGGTAAATAGTGTTTAAACATGGACTAATTAGGCTCAAAACGTTCGTCTCGCAATTTTCCACCAAACTGTGCAATTAATTTTTATTTTCGTCTACATTTAATGTTCCATGCACGAACCGCAAACATTCGATGTGACATATACTGTAGCAACTTTTTGGACTTTGGGGTCCAACCAAACAATGGCGTCAGTATATCTCGCCGGACAGCAACGTTTGCTAGATGCCGGGACCGATTATTACGAGCGCTCTGGTAGACAGTAGACTGCCACGACGAACCTTCCGACTTCAATGAGCCACTGCCGAACACGGAACATGTCTGAATTACCGTTTCTGTTTCAATCTCCACCCGCGCGCTATAAATCAAGACGAAACCCCAAGGCGAAAACCACTCCTACTCGCTCACTCTCAACACTGCCGCTGAAGACAGGGAGAAAGGAGGAGGCATGGCGACCATCCGCACTCTGTCCGCCGTCGCCCTGCTGCTTACGTTGTGCTTCGCCGCCTGCGCCTGTGCGGCCGCAGGAAGGCAGCCCACGAACAGGTATATTTCGTACGCGCCCGTGCCCCATGCCAGTTGCGGGAACGACGGGATCCCTCCGGGTTGTTCGGCTATAACCAAGTAAGCGCGAGCTAAATCCTTGCGTTCTCGGTACCCTTCCTGCACTCTTCACTGAGTTGTATCATGCAGGTGTGCCGGCAGGCAGCCTCCGCCGCCGCCGACCACCGAAGGCTGGCGCCACGACGGCGGCCGCAGCAGTATCGCAGTCGCAGGGCCTTGCTGCTTGCAGACGGCTTCGACCAAGGGTGGCTACATAACATAAGCCATGCTGCAATGTAAAGGGACAAGACTTGCGGCCGTTTTGGCCGTCCCAACCGCTCGTAAGTTCGTAACTGCTGCGGACGCTAGTTCTGAAGCAGAAGAATATATATAAAAAAAGGTGCTAGTAAAGCCTTAAGCAGTCTGATAGCGTGGGAGACGTGTAACGTCGTACTGTATTTGCTCAACATGTGAGCTAGCCTATATGGGTGTGCCCTTGATGAACGACTGCTATATTTTGTTTCGAGTGTTCCTTGACAAAGGAAATTTTAATTTAATATAGAAATATAATATATGAAGGTGCTATCATGTAAAATCCAGAAGATCTGGGCCCCGTTCGCTGGTCTAAAACTTGGCTGAAACTGGCAGAAAACACTGTTTCGACTGAATTGTTGTGGGAGAAAAACACTGTTCCAGCTAAAAAAAGAAGCCAAACCAACCGAATATGAGGTAAGACGAACAGGGCCCGATCAATAAGAGAGCCTATCAATGATACAAGCTCATAACTCTAGAGATGACGTTTAGCAAGCGTTACATACACTCGCAACTAGGACAACGCCGATAGATGGCACAAAAGCTGTGGTACATGCATAGGTTGAAACTTAAATCCAAACAACTGAGGACAAGGGTGGCTACATAACCCATGCGTGCTGCAACCTGCAATGTCAACGGACAAGCTATGCGACCGTTTTGGCTGTCCCAACTCCCAACCGCCCGTAGGTCCATAACTGTTGAGGACGGCAGGACGCTAGTTCTAAAGCAGAACTGCAGAAGAATAAACAAGTGCTAGTAAGTGATAAACACAGCAAAGTCAGAGGAACATAAAACCGGACCTGAGGAAGGTGTGTGACTTACTACAAGTTACAAAAGAGATGACGAATGAGAGATATTTGGGTCTGCCGGTGCATGTTGGGCAGTCCAAGATGAAAATCTTTGCTTATCTAAAAGATCGTATTTGGAAACGAATGCAAGGATGGAATGAAAAATTCCTTTAATGGGCGGACAAAGAGATTTTGATCAAGGTCGTTGCTCAAGCTATCCCTACATTTGCGATGGGCTGCTTTGATCTCTCTAAATCCTTGTGCGATCAAATTGGTGCTATGATTTGCCGGTTTTGGTGGAATCACCGGGAAGGAAAACATAATGCTCAAACCGAAAGAAGAAGGAGGGCTGGGGTTTAGAGATATCCACCTATTCAATTTGGCAATACTCGCTAAGCAAGTCTGGCGACTATGGCAGCAACCGGACTCCCTGTGCTCGCGGGTTCTGAAGGCCAAATACTTCCCCCATACATCTGTTCTGGAAGCCAAGCCAAAGACGGGGATGTCTTATATGTGGCGAAGCATTCTTGGTGGACTAGATGTGGTAAAGAAAGGTATGCTTTGGAGAGTTGGTGATGGGGCTATGCTAAATATATGGTCGGATCCTTGGATTCCAAGGGAATTTTCCAGGAGACCGCGAACACCACGAGGCCATATTCTACTCTCGGAGGTGGCCGAGTTGATAGATCCTTATACTGGACAATGGGATATGCAGTTGGTCCGAGACACTTTCTGGGAAGAAGATGCTGAGTTGATCCTTGCGCTACCTGTCCACCAGGGTCGGGACAATAATCTTGCATGGCATTATGACAAACATGGTGTTTTCAGTGTTAAAAGTGCTTACAAAGTTGCCCGAGCTGATTTCTTGAGGAACAAAAGCACCTTTGGACAGCAAGAGGAAGCAATTGCAATCCTGGCACTCCATGGAAAAATATCTGAAAGCTGAGATGCCCAAATAAAATTAAGCATTTTCTCTGGCGATTTGCACACAATAGCCACCCTTTGAGATGTAACTTAGCTCGTCGGGGCATGAAAATCTACACCAGATGCCCAGTTTGCAATCATCAGGGGGAAGATGGAGGCCATCTGTTCTTCAAATGCCGAGTGGAAAAACTTCTCTGGCGTTTGCTAGGCATGGAGGCTGAAAGAGTGGAATTGGCCTCTATTCAAACGGCGCTAGGAGCTGTAGAGTTTATTCTAAAAGCCAGGGAGCACAAGAAATTGCTGATGGTCAGTGCATTATGGATCATTTGGACGGAACGAAATATTATCAGAGAAGAGGGGAGGCGGCGAAGTGTCCAGGACCTCGCTAGATGCGTTGAGTTGTATGCCCATGAAAATCTTGAGCAGTCCAAAACACTGGTGGTCAGGCAAAATTGTCGGCGAAGTCACTGGACAATGCCCCCTGTGGACATTCTAAAGCTGAATTGTGATGCCTCCTTCTATTCTGATTCGGGTCAGGCAGCTGGGGTGCACTGATCAGAGACAACTATGGTGATCGGGTGCTGTCAGGAAGAGGACGAATGGACCATGTATTTAGTCTATTTCATGCCGAGCTAATTGCTCGCCTCCAAGGTATTCAAATGGCAGTGAACCTTGGTATTGGTCGGCTCCCAGTAGAGTCTGATGCACGAGAAGTGGTGAAGGCTATAAATTCGGATGTCTATGATAGTCAGTAGTGGGTCATTTGGTTGATGAAATCAAGTCGCTGGTGTTCTCAAATTTTATTTCTTTTGAGTGCGTTCATGATGGTAGAGATTGTAATAGAGCCGCTCATGAGCTGGCTGCGCTGGGTCATTTGTGTAATGAGGGTGAGGAGGTGATTACCAACTCCATCCCTGATGCTGTACTTGTGATCGTTGCTAATGATTTGGTAGCAAACGAGCAATGAAGAAGGAGCCCAGATTAAAAAAAAAAGTGCAAACCTTGGTAGGAGGGAGACGTAACGCCGTACCATATTTGCTCAGCATGTGTACATTGAGTGTCCTTGGACAACTGCTATGTCTTGTTTTGAGTGTTTCTTGACAGAAGGGATTTTACTATAGAAATATAATATCTGAAGGAGCTATCATATAAAACCAAGAAGATCTGATCAATAAGAGACAGCCTATCAAATTCAAAGATAAAAGGCATGACTCTAGAGATGATGTTTAGCAAGTGTTATAAACTACACTCACAACTAGACGATCTCAACAAATGGCACAAAAGCCTTAGAGCACCTCCGGTGTTTGGCCGAATCGAACCGAGGGGCTGTCCAACCGAACCGTCAACACTACAGCCATCGAACCGTTGATGTCAGAAGCAAAAGCGGGTGCTGCAGACGCGCCGAATATAGGGAATAAAATAATCTCAAACAAACACAAACGACATTGGAGCGGCACTACTACGCTGGATGGAGAGAAATAAATTTTTTATACGTAAAGGGCCCACACAACTGATATCCACACTGGAGGTGGCCCAACAGAAGTTTTGTTTGCCCGTTCCGAACCATACAGTTCGCTGCAGCACTGGGCTGCCCTTACTACATGCCTAGGCTGAAACTGAAATTCAAACAACCGAATCACTGCAGGCTTATCGTCTTATTCGCTTGAGCTTATTCTGAACTACTTTTTAGTCATGGAACAGTATTTTTCTCTAACAACGTTTCAACATAAGTGTGGCAGAACCTCCTAAGAAATTGGGCCACGTGCACCTATCGATGTCTCAACAGACCTTAGATAGCGTTCACGAGTTTCCAACAACTTAACAGGTCTGTCGGGTGTCCTCGGGAAACCCGAATCTTCCACGTTTCAAACAGGATTCCAATCATAGTCATTGCAGATTACAACATTTTTCAATATACATACCAGAGGTAATAAAGCGGAAGACTTAAGTTTAATATTACAAACCAGTTGTTTCAAACTTACATAACCATAATTGTTATACAACCATAGTAGCGAGATAATATTACATTAACATTATTTATTTCACACAAACTAGTGCCTTGTCCAAAGGCCATTCATCATTCCTCATCGTCATCGACTTCATACACTGACATGCAGCAGGGACCAAAACAAGCCTGCGCATGCGTCTCCCCTGCAACAAGGGTTAACAAACCCTGAGTACAAAAGTACTCAACAAGACTGACCCGACCAAAAAGGGCGAAGGTCTTAGGGATGGAGGTGTTGGGTCAAGGTAAGGATGTAGAAAGATTCAAAAATTCTTTGCTAAAAGCTTACTATTCTTGATCCTAGTTTCAAGTTTTACCTCTAAGTATTTTAGTCCAATATCTCCAACTAAGTGTTCATATCCCATGTTCCAATCTCGCTCATTCCATTCTTTTTCTCACGTTTTAGTAATTCACCGGTCCTACATTGCTTTCGTAATGAATCGAGTCTCCATCCAATCATGAGCAGCGAGCAATTGAATTGATTCAAGTCCCGTTGGGATTCCTTATCACACGATATATGTAGAACTTAATCTTGCATATATCAACCTCGCACCGGATCCTCCCTGTACTAAGCCGTCTCCACGCCACCCGAGAGCACAGCCACATCTCAAATCCGGCCACATTCAAGCTACGAGGGTACACGCTACTCCCGCCATCTCACCACTCCCTGTGCGTGGGCATTCGTCTTAGTATCGGATTAGCCAAGTAGGCTTACCGGAGTATGTGACTAGTACTACAAAGTGTCTCGTTCGGAAGATCCACAATGAGTGGCCTTTTTTTTACATATAGTCGGCAACATTACCCAACATTCAAGATAAGCCACCCAACTAGTCTCTAGTTCATTCTACCTTCCTTCTTTCTTTCTTTGGCCAGTATGCCATCTTTGATTATATCGAAACTTTTACTTTGAAAAGCCTACCATAAAGCATACTAAGCAATTCTACACCATTGTAAATGAAATCATCTTCAAGGATGGTAAATAATTAACAAGGTAGGCAATGCATCAAGTAGGTAACATTTGAATAAACAACTTAATGCGATAAGTAACATAAGTGATAAACTTTTCAAAGTAAACAAGGTAATGGTGTAATGCATAAACCGGGGCTTGCCTTCGATGACGATTTAGGTTAGGATTAGTACCACAATTATCAAATCCCGCGACAACCGGGGATTCTTCCGAACTTGCTCAACTAGAATCGTTTCGTTCTCGGGTTCTACACGAAATGATAACATATGCTTTAACATGATGATAATGTAAACATGATGCTTTCACGGTACATGAAATGTAAAAACACCCGCAAATGATTTTATTTCACGGTACAGTTGCAAGCCAACAAAACCAACTTGCAATCCTACCATTAAGAACCATACATGTGACTTGACCAAATGGATCTTGGGACCCTACTAGTCACACTACACGACCCAAATCAAGATTAAACCCTAAACCTACACTTAGGGTTTACCTTTATTTATTTTTGAATTAATTTAGAATTAAGCTCAAAATGAACTTGCTCCAAATGATCTCAAAAATTTACACAAGCATCCTCATGATAAATTAGTGTACCAAAATAAATTTCATAATTTTTGGAGTTATACAGTGGCCTACAAAAATCATGGAAATTGCATTTATTAATTAATTGACTGAATTTTTGAACATTAAAAATTTATCCAAATTTCAAATTTCAAATTTTTAAATCATACTAGAACATGTACAGAAGCTACACAAAAATTTTCAGAATTTTTGGAGCTATGATTATTTTTCTACAAATTTCCAAAGATTCAGTACTATTCACAAATTCAGAAAATAAAAATTTTCATCGTTTCTTCTTCCTCACTGCAGACCGACAACTCGCTGGGCATGTGTCCGTGATTACAGAGAGAGGCACGACGGCGCCGTTGTTGCCAGCTCCGGCCAGCAAAAGCGCGTCGCAAGTGCTTCTCCGGTGAGACGGATTGTACCACCATGCTCTACACCACGTCGCGAATCTAACCCAATCCTCAGAACGACAGAAGACTCACGGGGGCGAGCTCCACGCCGGCCATGGCGGCTCGGGCACGGCGGCGCACGACGTAACCACGGCGACGATGCAGTAGAGAATAAAGCGAAGTGATAAACACGTTCAGGAGCTCACTATGATCACGATGGTGGACTCGGTGAAGACGGAGATGGTCCGGAGCGGCCTAGCCACACGGAAGGGCGATCGTGGCGAGCTCGACCGGTCTCGGGAAGACGGGGTTGCCGGGCGATTCCGCCAACACCAGTGATGAGAGCAAATCGAGGAGGAGCGCAAGACCGAGGCGATCACGTTGACGTAGCTGGGAACGACTGACGCGGCTCGACGATGCCTACGGCGAAGAAGGCGGAGCTACTGTGATGGTATGAAGCAGAGCAGAGGGAAGAATGGGAACGAGCGGCGGCGATCGTAGCTATTTATAGCCGGAAGAAGGCGTCCGGCGTCGCCAACAAGCTGCGGGCGGGTTCGCCACGGTGACATCGGCGTGTCACCGCGCGCTAGCAAGCGGTGAAAAACCGATCGGCGGCGCAGCTCGGTGTGAGCGAGGAGGTGATGACCTGTTCGGTTGATTTTTGAATAAATTACAGAATCGCCATTGAGACTATTTTTCGAATTACTCACAAATTTTCTAAAGAAGTTGAAAATCTCCAAAATGAAAGTTGTTCAATTTTTCAAACTCTACAACTTTGCTTCTAGAAACATTTTCAAATTCTGCCTCCATTTTGAAATTTAAATTTGGGGTGCATTAGAGCATTTGAATCATTTCAAAATTACTTCAAATTTTATATGTAAACTTGAAAACTTTGAATACCAAAGTTGATCCTTATAAAATAAGCTCCAAACTTTGCTTTTTGTCAAAACTCCAAATTCCAAATGGATTTTGAATTAGTAAAAGGGCAAAAATGACTTATGTAATTTGAATATGAATTCAAATTTGATTTGTCTTCCTTTCACTTAGATTTTGATTTTTGACCAGTAACATGGCCCATTAGGATTATTTGAGTCAAAGGACATATGACCTCACATGATCACATGAAATTTAACCCTTGTGGTCATGATCTCATTTAGAGTTTTTGAAACACATCACATGAAATAACAACTTATGAAACAAATCTTATTTAGTGAATGCATTCCAAATTTTCTTCTTTATGAATGCTTTGCAATGCATATGATGACATGTCAAATTTTAGTATTAGGTCAAAACACCAGAGGTGTTACAACCCTTCCCCCTTAAAGAAATCTCGTCCCGAGATTTAAAACTTTAGGCTAAGTAATGGAAAAGGAAATGTGTCAAGCTAACACATCATAACTTTATTCAAAAGACTAGTGAGGGGGTTTTCCATTCTTTTGACAAAATAAACAAGTTACAGTATAGACGAGGTATTGCAACTAGAGAGAAGCAATGAAGTCAGGAAAGTTTTCTTCTAAGTAATTCTCAGACTCCCAAGTAGCTTCTTCTTCAGTGTGCTGGTTCCATTGTACTTTGTAGAACTTGATTGTACGCCTTCGAGTGACTCGATCCTTCTGATCTAAGACTCTAATGGGGTACTCGGCATAAGTCAAATCAGGTGCTAGTTCTACATCACCAAAGTCAATCACTTGGTCAGGTACTTGAAGACACTTCTTCAACTGGGATACATGGAAGATATCATGCACCGCTGACATGTGATCTGGTAGCTTAACACGATAGGCGACTGGTCCACATCTTTGTTGGATTTGAAACGGACCGACATAACGGGGCGCCAACTTTCCCCGAATCCCAAAACGATGAACTCCTTTCATTGGCGATACCTTGAGGTAGACATGATCTCCCACTATGAATTCTAGAGGTCGCCTCCTCTTATCAGCATAGCTTTTCTGTCGGGATTGAGCTACCTTCATATTAGCTTGTATGAGTTTAACCTTCTCTTCTGCTTCCTTGACCACATCCGGTCCAAAGAACCAACATTCTCCCACATCTGACCAATGTAAAGGTGTCTGGCATCTACGACCATACAATGCTTCAAATGGTGCTATTTTAATGCTCTCTTGATAGCTATTGTTATATGAGAATTCAGCTAAGGGAAGGCATTCATCCCATATAGCACCATAAGAGAGAACACATGCTCTTAACATATCTTCAAGAATTTGATTTACCCTTTAAAATCATCCATCGGTTTACGGATGATAAGCGAGAACTACGGATAAGTTTAGTTCCCAAAGACTCATGTAGACTTTTCCAAAACTTGGATATAAACAATGACCCTCTGTCAGAGACAATGGTCTTGGGTGCCCCATGCAGACTGAAGATTCTATTCAGATAAAGCTTTGCATACTGCTCCGCTCGATATTTATCTCTGACTGGTAAGAAATGAGCTATCTTGGTTAGGCGATCAACAATAACCCATATTGAATTGTAGCCTGCAGATGTCCTAGGCAACCCTACTATGAAGTCCATACAGATATCTTCCCATTTCCAAGATGGAACTGGCAAGGAATGTAATGGACCTACAGTCTTCATATGAACTGCTTTGACTCTCTGGCAAATATCACACTTGGCCACATATAGAGCTATTTCTATTTTCATTTTGGTCCACCAATATCTCTTTCTCAGATCATGATACATTTTGTTGCTACCCGGATGAATGGAGTATCTTGTAGAATGAGCTTCATCAAGAATCTGCTTTCGCAGCTCCGGATGTTTGGGTACTACCAATCTATCTTTGAACCATACGACATCTGATTCATCAATCTTGAAACATGTTGACCTTCCAGATCTAACTTTATCCTTGATATGGGCTATGCCCTTACTTTTCCGTTGAATGACAATGATCCGATCTTTGATAGTGGACTCAATCGCAATATTGAACAGGAACCTTGTTCTATGATTTGTAAATTTAGATGCTCCATCTCTTGACACAATGTTCGCTGCATAAGTTCTACAATCATGCAATGACAATGACGCTTGCGACTCAGGGCATCGGCAACCACATTAGCCTTGCTCGGATGATAATGCACTTCTAAATCATAATCTTTGATAAGTTCTAACCATCTTCTTTGCCTCATATTCAACTCGATCGAGTGAAGATATATTTCAAACTTTTGTGATCCGTATAGATATGATGTAGACATTGCTCAATAAATAATGTCGCCAAATCTTGAGTGAATGGACAATGACTAATTCAAGATCATGGGTGGGATAATGTTCTTCATGCTTCTTGAGTTGTCGGAAGCATATGTTATGACTCGCCTTCTTGCATAAGAAACACGTACCAATACCAATTCTAGATGCATCACAATAGATATCAAATGGCCTCTCGATATCAAGGTTGTGCTAATATTTGGTGCGCTTGTCAACAACTTCTTCAATGTTTGAAAGGCCTCTTCACATTCTATTGACCATACAAACTTAGTTTGATTTTTCAGCAATCCAGTAATTGGCTTCGCAATTCTGGAGAAGTCAGGGATAAACCGATGGTAATACCCTGCCAACCCTAGGAAACTACGAACTTGATGAACAGTTGTAGGTGCTCTCCAGTTAAGGACTTCTTCTACCTTGCTCGGATCAACAGCTATACCTTCAGCAGAAAGAACATGACCCAGAAATTGTACTTCCTCTAACCAAAATGCACATTTGCTGAATTTGACATATAGTTGGTGATCTCTTAATCTTTGTAGAACAATACGGAGATGTTCCACATGTTCCACTTTGCTCTTAGAATAGATCAGAATGTCGTCAATGAACACCACTACAAACTTATCTAACTCAGGCATGAAAACTGAGTTCATCAGGTACATGAAGTGAGCCGGGGCATTGATCAACCCAAAAGACATGACTAGATACTCATATAGACCATATCGAGTAGTGAACGCTGTCTTTGGCACATCTTCTCGTCTGATCTTAATCTGGTGGTAGCCTGATCTCAAGTCTATCTTCGAGAATACCTTAGCTCCCGCAAGTTGATCAAAAAGCAAATTAATTCGGAGTAAGGGGTATTTGTTCTTGATGGTGACTTCATTTAATGGCCGATAGTCAACACATAACCTTAAGGTTTGATCCTTCTTCTTCACGAAAATAGCAGGGCATCCCCAAGGTGATGAACTGGGTTGAATGAAACCCTTGTCTAACAACTCTTGTAGTTGCATTTTAATTCTCGCTAGTTCTTTGGGTGGCATCCTATATGCTCTTACGGATACTGGTCTTGTTCTCGTTTCGAGATCAATTCTGAATTCTACGCCTCGATGCGGTGGCAAACCAGCAGATCATCGGGAAAGACATCCGTAAACTCACATACCTTTGAAATATTCTCGGCATTTTTCAACAATAGTTGCATGATTGTTTTCCAATTGTACTTTTAGGAAAGGGAAGTTGGATGAAAAGTTGGGTTTTCTTTGCCAGTGCATTTACCCTTATGGTTCTATGCAAGACATCTATGATAGCCCGTGTTGGGTTAACTAGTTCATACCAAGGATCACATCTATATCTTGATCCTTTAATATCAAGATATTGGTAGGGAACTCATAACCTCCCAAATCAATAGGTACATCTTTGAACTACCTCCCTTGTACTGATTATTCGTCCCCCGGGCGCATCAGATATGATATAGGCTCTTTTGTTTCCCCAATAGCTATCCCATGCTTCACAATAAATGTACGATTGATGAATGTATGGGATGCACCGTAATCAAATAAGGTAATTGCAGGATGCTTAGTAATGGGAAACATACCCATCATTATCGGGTTCTCCTTCCGGAATAGCTTCCACTTGAGTATAGAAGACCCTTCCGCTTTTCTTCTCACTGTCCCTTTTGATTGTTCCGAGCATTGCCCTTGTACTTGATTCGAATTTGAGTAACAGGGCTTTGGGTGCATCAGATTGTTCTTCCTAGGATATGGACATTCTCGGGAAAAGTGTCGGGTTTACCACAATTATAGCATGAATAATTATGATTCTGGGGAGTAGCATTGCGGTTTGCATTATTTGTATTGTTTTGCTGTTGCGGCGCTTGATGAGTATAAGGCGTATTAGTTGCAGGGCGAATAAAGATTTGCTGTCTGCTTAGGCTTTGTTGTGGGCGGAACGGTGCACGGCCATGATTCTGAGGATGGTAGATCACCTTTTGACGCTTTCCACTTGATGATCCGGAAGCAAAGGACCTCTTTTTCTTCGCCTCCTTGTGTCGGCGGTAATTCTCCTCCAAGCGATAGCAATGTTGATGATCTCATGATAAGTTGCGTTGCCACAAGTTGCCATCATGGTCGAAGTTTGGTGTTTAGACCTCTCATGAAATGATTCTTCTTTTTCTGTCAAGATTCACATACTCTATAGCATACCGCGATGATGATTGAAACGCTTGGAGACATAGTGCATCACCGGGTGCTCCCCTTGCTTAAGAGACAAGAACTCTTCCAACTTCATGGTCATCACACCGTCCAGGAATATAATGTGCCCTGAAGGCATCCTTGAATTCCTCCCGATTGATTTGGTGACCGGTGGGTCAGATTGCTACCAAATTTACCCACCAGACACCAGCAGCTCCTCGGAGTTGCTATGCCGCAAACCTTGGTTTTTGAACCTCGGTACAGTGGATCAGCTTGAACTTTTGCTCTATTGTCCTAAGCCAATCGTCAGCTTTTAAAGGTTCGTCTGCTTTAGAGAACACAGGTGGACGTGTGTCAGTAAAATCCACATAGGTTGACTCGTCATTTCCATTACGACGACCATGATTAGGGTATGGTGCCTCTTTGGTTCCGCGCCAACTCCCTTAACAACTGGCATTCTCTCGCTGCTGCGTTGATTTGAGTGCAATGGCTATGGCATCTCGCCATAGTCGAGGGCATTGGTGTAGGATTTGGGCACTCATCATCGTCATGTGAGCCACTAGCACCAGTTCGAGTGATAGGACGAGGCATCTGTTAGAGAACACGTTTACTTACATTATTCTTTATTAAAAGCATTTAAAAGGTTTCATGCAACAAAGGGTTACTTATTTGAATTACATGTCTTGTATCCCACAAGACAACCCTGGTTTACTAAGAAAGCAGTAAAGGAACTATTACTACTCCGAGCTCTCAGTCATCGGCATCCGTGCCCATATCGGACGAAACCTCACTTTCATCCGAGAAGTACACTAAATCCTCAGGATCCTCCTCCTCTTCTTCATTCTCGACTTCTCCTGGAGCTACAATCATTTCTTCATCTGTAACTTCACCATCCCCATGAGGTGGATGAAGTTGAGCGTACAGTAGGTGGACATTCTCATGAAGAATGGCATTGTCCATCTCTAGGTCTTCTACGTAGAACTCCAACTCATGGACGCGTTCATTGGCCGCATCCTCTCGTGTCCAGGCTTCATTCCTCAACTCAGTATTCTTGGTGACGTCCCTTTCCATTTCCGCCAGCTTCTCTTGATCTTTGGCATGAGCTCAACGAAGAGTGTTGAGCTCCTTGGTAATGTTCTCCATGTTGGTGGAATTGCTTGTAGATCCTTCATCTCCTAGGATCCTGGAACTTCCTTCACCAAGCTCACGGTTACGCGGTGCCAACTGGTGACAAGGGACTCTGTGAGGTCCAGTGGACTTGCGTGCAGTTATCTTGGTCTTTGCCATAGCCTGTAGAATTTAGGATGGGACTATAAGGATAGCTTGAGGATAATGGAGATTAGCAAGAATGGGATTGACATTAATTACCCAACCACTTTTAAGGGGAATCATTATGCAAGGTGTTCAAGCATGATGCATGAATCGATCCTACGAATCCGAGTACAAAAGATTTATACAATCAAAAGTACTAGATTTTTAATACATAGGACAAACCTAATCATATTATCCGCCACAAACTTTCAAATAAGATAGGATTGAGGCTAGATTAGAGGAAAGAAGAAAGAAATTTGAACCTTTAAAATATCAAGTTTTACTTTCTTTGATCCAAATCAATTTGAAGGTTTTCCAAAGTAACCTACAATGATCTTAGATAGGACCTGCTCTGATACCAGCTGTGGCAGAACCTCCTAAGAAATTGGGCCCACGTGCACCTATCGATGTCTCAACAGACCTTAGATAGCGTTCACGAGTTCCCAACAATTTAACAGGTCTGTCGGGTGTCCTCGGGAAACCTGAATCTTTCATGTTTCAAACAGGATTCCAATCATAGTCATTGCAGATTACAACATTTTTCAATATACATACCAGAGGTAATAAAGCGGAAGACTTAAGTTTAATATTACAAACCAGTTGTTTCAAACTTACATAACCATAATTGTTATACAACCATAGTAGCGAGATAATATTACATTAACATTATTTATTTCACACAAACTAGTGCCTTGTCCAAAGGCCATTCATCATTCCTCATCGTCATCGACTTCATACACTGACATGCAGCAGGGACCAAAACAAGCCTGCGCATGCGTCTCCCCTGCAACAAGGGTTAACAAACCCTGAGTACAAAAGTAATCAACAAGACTGACCCGACCAAAAAGGGCGAATGTCTTAGGGATGGAGGTGTTGGGTCAAGGTAAGGATGTAGAAAGATTCAAAAATTCTTTGCTAAAAGCTTACTATTCTTGATCCTAGTTTCAAGTTTTACCTCTAAGTATTTTAGTCCAATATCTCCAACTAAGTGTTTATATCCCATGTTCCAATCCTGCTAATTCCATTCTTTTTCTCATGTTTTAGTAATTCACCAGTCCTACATTGCTTCTGTAATGAATCGAGTCTCCATGTCCGCGGAGCACCGACAATTCGAATTGATTCAAGTCCCAGCTGGGGATTCCTTATCACACGACATATGTAGAACTTAATCTTGCATATATCAACCTCGCTACCGGATCCTCCCGTACTAAGCCGTCTCCACGCCACCCGAGAGCACAGCACATCTCAAATCCGGCCACATTCAAGCTACGAGGGTACACGCTACTCCCGCCATCTCACCACTCCCAGTGCGTGGGCATTCGTCTTAGTATCGGATTAGCCGAAGTAGGCTTACCGGAGTATGTGACTAGTACTACAAAGTGTCTCGTTCAGAAGATCCACAATGAGTGGCCTTTAAGCGACATAGTCGGCAACATTACCCAACATTCAAGATAAGCCACCCAACTAGTCTCTAGTTCATTCTACCTTCCTTTCTTTCTTTGGCCAGTATGCCATCTTTGATTATATCGAAACTTTTACTTTGAAAAGCCTACCATAAAGCATACTAAGCAATTCTACACCATTGTAAATGAAATCATCTTCAAGGATGGTAAATAATTAACAAGGTAGGCAATGCATCAAGTAGGTAACATTTGAATAAACAACTTAATGCGATAAGTAACATAAGTGATAAACTTTTCAAAGTAAACAAGGTAATGGTGTAATGCATAAACCGGGGCTTGCCTTCGATGACGATTTCCGGTTCCGGATTAGTACCACAATTATCAAATCCCGCGACAACCGGGGATTCTTCCAGAACTTGCTCAACTAGAATCGTTTCGTTCTCGGGTTCTACACGAAATGATAACATATGCTTTAACATGATGATAATGTAAACATGATGCTTTCACGGTACATGAAATGTAAAAACACCATAAATGATTTTATTTCACAAGACGGTTGCAAGCCAACAAAACCAACTTGCAATCCTACCATTAAGAACCATACATGTGACTTGACCAAATGGATCTTGGGACCCTACTAGTCACACTACACGACCCAAATCAAGATTAAACCCTAAACCTACACTTAGGGTTTACCTTTATTTATTTTTGAATTAATTTAGAATTAAGCTCAAAATGAACTTGCTCCAAATGATCTCAAAAATTTACACAAGCATCCTCATGATAAATTAGTGTACCAAAATAAATTTCATAATTTTTGGAGTTATACAGTGGCCTACAAAAATCATGGAAATTGCATTTATTAATTAATTGACTGAATTTTTGAACATTAAAATTTATCCAAATTTCAAATTTCAAATTTTTAAATCATACTAGAACATGTACAGAAGCTACACAAAAATTTTCAGAATTTTTGGAGCTATGATTATTTTTCTACAAATTTCCAAAGATTCAAGATACTATTCACAAATTCGAAAATAAAAAATTTTTTCGTTTCTTCTTCCTCACTCAGACCGACAAACTGGGCCATTGTCATTGTCAACGACACGAGAGACAGGGCACGACGGTATTGTTGCCAGCTCCGCCAGCAAAACGCGCGTCAAGAAGTGCTTCTCCGGTGAGACGGATTGTACCACCATGCTCTACACCACGTCGCGAATCTAACCCAATCCTCGTAATCTACGAAGACTCACGGGCGAAGCTCCACGCCGCCATGGCGGCTCGGGCATCGGCGGCGGCGGCGCACGACGTAACCACGGCGGACGATGCGAAGAGAGAATAAAGCGAAGTGATAAACACGTTCAGAGCTCACTATGATCACGATGGTGGACTCGGTGAAGACGGAGATGGTCCGGAGCACCGCGGCACGGAAGGAAGGGCGTCGTGGCGAGTCTCAACCGGTCTCGGGAAGACGGGTTGCGCCGGGTGATTCCGCCAACACACCGGCGATGAGAGCAAATCGAGGAGGAGCGCAAGACCGAGGCGATCACGTTGACGTAGCTGGGAACGACCGACGCGGCTCAACGATGCCTACGGCGAAGCGGCGGACTCTGTGATGGTGAAGGAGCAGAGAGGTAGGGAAGAATGGGAACGACGGCGGCGGCGATCGTAGCTATTTATAGCCGGAAGAAGGCGTCCGGCGCCGCCAACAAGACGGGCGGGTTCGCCACGGTGACATCGGCGTGTCACCGCGCTAGCAAGCGGTGAAAACCGATCGGCGGCGGCAGCTCGGTGTGGCGAAAGGGGAGGTGATGACTGTTCGGTTGATTTTGAATAAATTACAGAATCGCCACTCGAGACTATTTTTCGAATTACTCACAAATTTTCTAAAGAAGTTGAAAATCTCCAAAAATGAAAGTTGTTCAATTTTTCAAACTCTACAACTTTGCTTCTAGAAACATTTTCAAATTCTGCCTCCATTTTGAAATTTAAATTTGGGGTGCATTAGAGCATTTGAATCATTTCAAAATTACTTCAAATTTTATATGTAAACTTGAAAAACTTTGAATACCAAAGTTGATCCTTATAAAATAAGCTCCAACTTTGCTTTTTGTCAAAACTCCAAATTCCAAATGGATTTTGAATTAGTAAAAAGGGGCAAAAATGACTTATGTAATTTGAATATGAATTCAAATTTGATTTGTCTTCCTTTCACTTAGATTTTGATTTTTGACCAGTAACATGGCCCATTAGGATTATTTGAGTCAAAGGACATATGACCTCACATGATCACATGAAATTTAACCCTTGTGGTCATGATCTGTATTTAGAGTTTTTGAAACACATCACATGAAATAACAACTTATGAAACAAATCTTATTTAGTGAATGCATTCCAAATTTTCTTCTTTATGAATGCTTTGCAATGCATATGATGACATATCAAATTTTAGTATTAGGTCAAAACACCAGAGGTGTTACAATAAGCATCAACATAAACCAAATTTTAGCATCAGCAAACAGGGTGTATATGGGTTTCCTGCAGCTGTAAAATCATAGTGATGCCCCTTGTTGACGTGCCATAGAATTATTTGAAAGGATGGAAAGGTTGTGATTCATGAATGTCAGGGCCAGATTCAGAGTCTGAAATAATTTTGGTCACAGATGAAGGCTCATTAGAAGCGTATGAATCTCATAACAATATATAACACGTATATTGATCGAAAAAATAACAATATATAATATAATATAATTAAAAGGCTTGTGAATCTCGTTTGGCAATTGGCATTACAGATCTCATTTGGCAATTGGCATCAAATTATGATTAAAAAAATCCTTTGTCACAAGCTGCATTCCCAGAGTTTATGTGTATTACCATTAAGGACTCAACTCGAAGAACGCGCAGAGATTAACGTTAAGGAGTCAATTTTAAACACTTGTATTTCTTTTCCTACTTGTTGAGTTCCACGCATTCTCGTAATTATTAGTTTGATCCTGGTCCTACACTCCTACTAGTACTCCACGTCTCACCATTCACCAAGGCAATCGCTAATAATTGGGCTGAGATTACAGGTCACAGCGTCCTTTCACAGCCCAATGGCCTGATAGCGTGCGGGCCCACTTGGAGTGGTCGAGGCAAAGGCCGGCGTACTGGCCTAGTAGTCGCGTACGTAGAGCCGAGCGAGCGTTGCGGGTGCGGCTCACCGTGCACCACGCCGAGCCGACGACGAACCCGATGCCGCCCCACCGTGCCGGAGGGGCCGCAGGCGGCGGTGACACGAGCGCGTTCTTCGCGGCGACGCTAGTGCTCTTGGCTGTGTCTGTGGGGTTCGAGATCGGCGTGCGGGGGCGACGCGAGCTTGCGCCCGTGGCCGCCGGCTTCGCCTTCTTCCAGGCCGCCAACGCCGCGGTCCGCGGCTCGGTCTCCCGCGACCCGCTCTTCGTCAACACCGCCGTATCGCTCCTCCACTCCTCCCTCACCTCCGTCTCCGGTACAGATTTCCCCCCTTGCCTCCCCCAACCCCCAGCCTTGGTACCTTTTAGTGCTCGGTATGCGTCGACTGCAAGGAAACATACGATTAGTTCGATTCCAGCTTCAGATGAGTTTGGGAAATAGAAGCGCACAGAAAATTAACAATAGACAAAGCAGGTGATACATAACGTCTGAGTTCCTTGTTGGGGGACCGGGAGCAGCGTTGATTTAATTACTGTTGGTTTTGTCACTTGCTGCTTCCATGGTGGCAATGTCGTTTGTCTGGTGTGAGCTTGGCTTGGTTGAAGTTGTGCGAGAATACTGAAATTCCGTATTGGCGCAGGATTGTCCAATAGTAGCTTGTTATCGTGGTTCAGAACAACGGCGTTACAGGCAAATGCGCTGCCAAGTTTGGTCAAAAGTATTGATGAACCGATCGAATATACGCTCCTTTAAGCTGTATCACATTCTATTGTCTACTCTAGTACTCTTAAATTTGGGGCTGGCAGAGCAAAGAACTAATGTGCGAAGATACTAATAACAATGCATATGGGGCTTGTTAACAGACATCTATTGTCTACTCTAGTACTCTTAAATTTGGGGCTGGCGGAGCAAAGAACTAATGTGCAAAGATACTAATAACAATTCATATGGGGCTTGTTAACAGACAGGCACTTTCCACTAACACTTCTTAAGACATTCTTATAATGTGCAAGCTTTAAAGATGTTATACAAAGCACCATCAGTTACATCATGTCTTTAAATCTTAGGCTTGTTCATATGCTCTATTGCATTAGCTCATCTTTGAATTGATGCCATTGCCCTTGCAGTTATCTTTGTTCTTGTCCATCAATGGCGTAATAAGGGCCTTGAGAACATGTTTGAGCATGAAGAACTATTTGGTGGCAGTTGGATTGGAGCATATTCTGCTCTGTGCTTTTCTTGTGGCTACTTTGCCTATGACCAACTGGACATGCTCCGTTACCGACTGTACAGTGGATGGATTCCTGGAATTCTCATGCATCACTTGATCCTACTCATTTGCTTTACACTAGCTCTGTATAGGAATGTCACAATCAACTACCTAATTCTCTCCCTTGTATGCGAGGTACATCTATCTCTTCTCATTCTGGGGATGCATTCACTTTTCATGCTTGAAATAAAATTATGTCCTCTCTTTTATCATCTTTTTCAAGCATTGACTTTTTTACTCACTTTTCATTGAAGAAACACATGCACAGCAAAAGGGAATGCTTGCCATAGAATTTTTTGAGCCATTGACCCTAGTCTGCTTTTGAGTCTCCAGACTGGCAACTATTGTAATTTTGTCACAAAGTATAACATTAGCCAGTACATAGTTGTGTGCACCAGTTTTAACCCCAACTCTGTTGCAATGAACCTGAAATACAAGTTATATGCATTCTCCCTCTATATGGCTGCCCAGATGATTATATGACTATAGGACATTTCACTTTACCCTGCAATGTATAACAAATAAGATGGTTGGCCCGTTCCAAAATGTAGTTGTTTTAGTTTTGTACTAAGTCAAACTTCCGTAACTTTGACTAAGTTCATATAAACCTGCACTAACATCTACAACATCAAATTATTTTCACTAAATCTACCATGAGGTATGTCTTGATAGTGCATTTATTTTTGGTATTGTATATATTAATACATTTTTCTCGAAACTTGATCAAAGTTAGAGAAGTTTGACTTAAGATAAAATTAAAATGACCTAGTGACCTACATTTCAGAACGGAGGGAGTAACTATTTTGCCTGCCCACTTAGGCTTTCGACCACTGGCCTTCGTAGTTGCATCTTCGTTTTGACTATAGTGCTTTTATTGAGATTGAATTGGTGGCATGCGTGAATGCATCTGAGACCCCTTTTTTTGGCAACTTAGTTGAATTAATACAGGCTCTTTCTTCATCTTGCTGCAAGAGAATTTTGATGTGTTCAACTGTTCATTTATGTATATAAATAAAGTTCTCCCAGAAAAAGTAGTCAATCTCATCTTCCACTGTGAACAATTGATGCCTTTGCTTGATCACTATTTTATTAGGGTTCCCCGTAGTTGTTGTGATTTATCTAAATTACTAAGTTGTGTTCATAGAGCAGAAAACTGACAAAATTTATGATTGCAGCTGCACTCCATATTTTTGCATGTAAGGAAAGTGAGGCGGATGGTTGGATTTCTGGATTTCAACAGAACAATGGTGAAGCTGGAATGGGTACTCAACTGGACTACCTTTGTGACAGCAAGGGTGATATGCCATATCTTGATTACTTATAAGCTCATCGCTGATGCCCACAAATTTGGGAAGGGCATTGAGCTTCCTCTAGCTCTTCTTGGTATGGCAGGAATGAATCTGCTCAACATATTTCTAGGGCTCGATCTACTTAAAGCATTCACACGAGAAAGAAATCAGCAGAACCATCAGGATTGAATGCACCTTTCTTGATGGCGGTGTACTCTAAATTTTGAGAAGGCTGTAGTTCCGTTCTTATAGGGACAGAGGTGTGTTTAAGTCTTAATTAGCAACTACACTGGAGGCTATTTATGTATGCATTCTTTATGTATACCAACACGTGCTAATGCTAAGATCTCTACCAGAAAGGGTTGTTGCCAGTATGTGCATCCATGTAGGTATGATATTACTGTTCACTAGAAGAATGCAGGGGGTACCTGGATGCAGGATTTACATACATTTTGCAATTAGAAAGAACAGTAGTGTATCAAACCCTTTGGTCCCAACTCCCAAACCTCATCTAAAGTAAACCCCGAAGCAACTTGTGGATTGGCCCTGTGAGGCTACAATGCTCTTATTTATCTTTATAATATTTGATAATTTCTTGTTGCAAAGCAAATATTGTGTTTTTTGTTTATATGCATTGGCTCTACTGTATTACGGTTAGTGAAGGAAGTAAGTACTGCCCCCCTTTTTTTTTTGCGAGCAAGTACCGCCCCATTTTCTTGCCTTAAACCTGGACTGATTCATTTTGACGTGTTTTGGGTGGACCAACAAAGGAAAGCAGACCTGCATTCTGTATTGTATATGGATCTTATGCTATTTTCATTTTGACGTGTTTTTTGTTGGCCCACAGCGAAAAAAAAAAACTTCAGAAAAAAGGTCCCACCGGGATTCGAACCCAGGTCGCCAGATTCAAAGTCTGGAGTGCTAACCACTACACTATGGAACCACTTGTTGAGACTGATTTGCTGATATAGATATTTATCTCTATCATGGAGAACCAGCACATGGAACGAAACCCAATTTCCATTGGTCCGAAACCAACAGAATGGAACACGGGAATATCCGACGAATTCCTTGTAATTCTGTTGCACACGAAACAGCGTGATGCACCGCTATGAAATAAATCCATCTTTTTTTTGCGAAGGGAAGGAAAATAAATCTAACTTACAGCAACATTGCCACAGCGGGCTTTTTACTTGGTGAAAAGTTTTCCTTCAAAATAGATCTTCAAGGTTCAGAACTTCAGATACAAAAATATACTAGCAGTGAAAGTTGAAATTTCGTAGCAAGATCCAATTCATCTACTTAGAGAGAAACGAAAAGAGCACGATGCTATCTGCTCCATACATGATAACCGTCACTAACAGACAGTAGAATGCAGTCCTTGCAACTCAGCGCATGCCTCAAGGCTGGAGGGACAGAACAGACACTTTTTTTGCCTGACGCGTGTATCTCACCGACCGACCGGTGCCATCAGTTTGTTGCACGCCTGACGACGCCCAACGCGTCTCCAGCCGTACGTGCGGCCGGAGACCGCAGGAGCCGCACGCACTGGCTCCTGGGCTCCCTGGCCTCGGACGGCGCGGCGAGGCCATAGATTGGATTCTCGGCGACGTGGCCTCCTGGCAACCCATCCCGCACAGGCGCACCCTATCCTCCGCCTCGCCGCTCGCCAGTCGCCCAATCGACACCTCCAGTTGGCGCCACTCCAGCTTCACGCTGCCCGCGCCTGTGACCCCCATTCATTCATAAGAACGGGACACGCGGCCTCGGAGCCAGTAGGCAAAGGAGCCCACGACCACGCAGCCCGCAGCCGCGCGCTCGCCTACGACTACGAGTACACAGCTTCGATCCTCAGCGCGAGCGAGTGGCTGCTGCGCATTCCTCTCTTTCTCTGTGTTTGTGTTCGTGGGCACATATGGCGCAGTCCATGCTCATGTCGACCAGCGTCAACGGCGGCCGCGCGCTGCCGTCGCTGCAGACCGGCCGGCCGGCGCCATACCCGCTGCTACCGCTGCCGTCGTCGTCGGGCCACAGGCACTCCAAGTCCGTCTCCGTGAAGACCCTCGCCCTGTTCGGCAAATCCAAGGTCAAGACCGCGCCGTCGAAGAAGGTCCGTGGACCGTGGCTATCTAGCAACACGTACACTATTGCTGCTGTGCCGTGTGCATGCTGTGTCCACGCACGCATGCTCCTAGTTTTATTCTGTTCCTCTGTCATGTACTCATGTGTATGTGTATATGATGGTGTCAATCCTTTGTTGTACAGGCTGCTGCGCCCAAGCCCAAGCCGAAGGTCGAGGATGGTATCTTCGGCACATCCGGCGGGATCGGTTTCACCAAGGAGAACGAGCTGTTCGTCGGCCGTGTCGCCATGCTTGGCTTTGCCGTGAGTATATTTAGAAGACACTGACGCCCATGTTTTCCAGCTGCATGATGGAGTGTATTCATGCAAGCTTAGGAAGTAGTAGAAAAAAAATGTTCTTATATACTCTCCGTATTTAAATATATATGACGTTTAGAATAAGCTAGTTAGCTTTATTAGCTAATTAGCATGTCTTAAACATTACATTTAAAAATGGAGAGAGTATATCTTTTAGAGTTAACAGAGGCGATATCTTTCATATTGACCAAAATAATTAGAGTAGTGCACACCATCCATCTATGGTATTATATTAGGAAAAAAACAATATATAGCTTTGGCAATAAAGCATAGCCATTCAATTTTTGTGATAGCTACTACTGCTGC
This sequence comes from Miscanthus lutarioriparius, assembly GCA_904845875.1. NCBI lineage: Eukaryota > Viridiplantae > Streptophyta > Magnoliopsida > Poales > Poaceae > Miscanthus > Miscanthus lutarioriparius. Next base: position 14,806,628 of record CAJGYO010000006.1, on the reverse strand, counting down.
CGTAGCAGGATATGGTGGTCGCTGTTACGAACGGAAGCATGACCACATTCCACATTTCTGGGTTCCCACGTTATAAAATAACACTCAAGTTCAGTTCTCGTTTCCTCATGGGAACATGGCTGCTAAGTGTTACCTCTGAAGTTAGCAGCTGGGTTTCAGCTCCAGATGAAAATTTAGTAGGGAAAAAGAGGAGTGGTGGGTGGAAGAAAATCGCTAACGGTCAAAATAAAAGATTTACTCACTTAATTTGAACCCGAAATAAATTACTCAATTACTCCTGCTAGTTAGCAGTCTCCCAAAATAAATAAATTATAGATTGTCTAATTCATGCATTATCTTGTTATGGACAGCTACTCGTGTATGTATTATGGAGTATTGTCAGTTGAAACGAGGATTTATTAACACTAGTCTTGAACACGCATGGCAGGCATCGCTACTTGGAGAGGCCATCACCGGGAAAGGCATCCTTGCCCAGCTGAACCTGGAGACGGGCATCCCCATCTATGAGGCGGAGCCCCTGCTCCTCTTCTTCATCCTCTTCACCCTCCTTGGCGCCATCGGCGCTCTCGGGGACCGTGGTAGGTTCGTCGACGAGGAGGTCACCGGCCTGGACAAGGCCGTCATCCAACCCGGCAAGGGCTTCCGCGGCGCCCTCGGCCTCAGCGAGGGAGGTAAAAAAAGAAGAAGAAAAAAGAACTGCTCATGACACTTTCGCATGCAGCTGTCTCTTGTTCGTTGATTTGAACATTTTTTTTATTTAATGGTGGTGCCTGCGGTGCATGCGATGCAGGGCCGCTGTTTGGGTTCACCAAGTCGAACGAGCTGTTTGTGGGGCGGCTAGCGCAGCTGGGCGTGGCCTTCTCCATCATCGGTGAGATCATCACGGGGAAGGGCGCGCTGGCGCAGCTCAACATCGAGACGGGGGTGCCCATCAACGAGATCGAGCCGCTCGTCATCTTCAACGTCCTCTTCTTCTTCGTCGCCGCCATCAACCCCGGCACCGGCAGGTTCATCAGCGGCGAAAGCGAAGAAGAGTAGGCTGATCGATGCTGGCCTCGGACATGATGAGTGATGAGTAGTGTGCGCTTGGGTTACCTGTGATCGATCGATCAGCGTGCGTGTGTGTACGTGCTTTGTTGTGTATTAGTAAGCGTGATGAGACCTCGAAAGGTAGGGTGTCGTGTTGGGTTGTCTTGTAGAAACAAGAGCTTATGTTAGCTAATATGCAATGCTTGCAGGAAAGTGTTATTCTAGCTTGAGATGCATGGATGGAGGGAGCACATGTTCTCCTAGACTAGATCTTGTTGTTCAGTTCGAGAGATCATCGGCCAACCATCGGTATAAATCACACTGACCTTCGGTACTGAACTGCATTTCTCTTAGGCGCTCTCTTCTGTAACTCTACTCCATTTCCGTTTGGGCCTGTTTGTTTAGACTTTTTGAGAGCTTTTGATCTTAGCTTTTGGACTTTCAAAAAAAAAACTCACGGAAGATAAAAGCCTGGAGCTCACTACAGTGAGATTTTGACTTATTAGAGTTGTTTAACTTTTAGAAAATATAAAAACTAGTAATTAAAAGTGATCGAAAGCTCGAGGCCTAACTTTTGCCAGGCAAGGTGATTATGGCTAACGACGAAGTTCAGATATAAATGGGCCCATCCACTTGTGTGTGTATGGACTGGTAGGCCGGGAGTGTGATTTGAGCCCAAAGCAATAGCTAGGATGACAACTTTTGAGATCCCACATCACACGGGCCTTGGGCCTAATATCTGATCGCCAAACCTTTAAGCCCAATTAGTAGTACAAGTAGCCCTATCCTAATTCCTGGAGTATACTCCTAGTACTGCGGTATTACGGTTACAGGTAAACCACCGAAACGGCGGAACGCCATGCAATTGCCATCTCCATTCCTGTACTGGTACTGTGCCAGCCATCGACCCGACACAGGCACATGGACCGTTCGTTACCTGTCTGGCACGGCACATACCCACGTAAGCGTGCGCACTAGGCACATTTCCTCATCGGCAAGACGACGCATCTACGGAACGCATAATAGGCACCAACGGTCTCCTTCACCGGCTCCACGAGTCAGTGAGTTCTTGCAGCTTAGTGCTGCAAATCATCATGGACTCCTATCTATGAGGAAGAACTAGTCATAGCACAGCTCAAAGTGGGCTCTGTAGAGTCTAGACCAGGCTGCCAAAAGGAGGGGCCCTGCTGAATCATGCCATGCATAAGCTGAGCTCAAAAGATGCAAACCACAGCCCACGCATTACATGCTATTCTGCCCTTGTTTATTGATGCAACCAAAGATGGTGGTGATTGGTGAGGAAAGGAGCTGCTGCAGTCTCAGATAGAATCAGACCCCGATGATTTGATGGATCTTTTTTTAATTATTAAGCCCAGGGACGGATAAATTAGGCAAAAGCAAGCAAGTGGGATTTGGAGAGCTACTCGTATAGAAACACCCACCAAACTGTTGCTTCGCTGTTTGCATTGGTCGTTGTTGCTGGCTTTCGACGGGCCGCCAAATTAATTGAAATGGGGGTTTCTTTGCATAGATCGTCCCACGCCACACGCCACACGCCACACGCCACACGCCAAATTAAAAGGGTGTCTTCTTTTCCCCCCAGGTTGGTTAAGGGACTGCTTGCTCCAATTAGCTACTCCCAGCTGCGAGATTATGCATGGGAACATATACCAAACGTACCCATGGGATTGGCTCTTCCCTTCCAATATTCTTCGGATGGATTTCAGCTAGCTCTTCCATTTGAGGGGGAAAAAATTCTCGTTCGAGTCCACCATGCAATTCGTCTTCAGTAACTGGGGTGTCGTGGAGGGTTCGGAAAGGCAGCACAAAGGACGACGGCTGGAAGAGTGGTCCTGAGTTCCTCGCATCTTTTTAACTGTTTTGTAGGATGATCCGTTAACTCTCTCGCTCGCTCTCGATGGAACGGGAGAGGCTAGCTAGCGCTGGTGTCGAAAACGGCACCGGCATGGCCACACAGTGTCACAATGTGCAACTGCAAGGAAGAGAGACCGACCGCTGTGCAATCGTAATCGTACTATACATGGATGGATGGATCGATACGCGAGTTGTTTCAGCCGGGCGGGCCCCGGCATCACATGGGATGGACCGCAACAATGCTGGCGCATACACGAAACAATCAAGCCTTGAAACAGTCGCACGTACACTCTCTCGACTAGCCGATGAGCTCGTTCGCTGGTTAGTTTCTTGATTGATAAATTTGATAAGTATTAGTTTGTTGTGAGAGAAAAACATTGTTGACTGACTGATAAGTTCTGACTGAAACTACTCAGCGAACAGGTTGAAGGTAAGAGCAATACTGATCATGTGTATATAATCAGCCCGTGATCTGTCAGGAAATTCGCACGGTGGGCCGGCCTTTCGGATTCCGAATGAATCTCGCTTTACGCCGACGGACGCGTGCGTTCGTGGGGTGGCCTTTCCAGGTCGGAGAGAATATACGACCGTACTATAATATATGACGGCGAGATCAAAAGCCGAACCCAATTTCTATTTCGGCGATCAGCGGGCCGGGACGACTGATGAAAAAGGTTTGATTAATTAGACACGTATACGTAGGCAAAAGTATCAGTTCAGACAGACGACCATCGGTCGGTACGCGTCAGCAACCTGTGCGTGCGTGTGCCGTGCCTAAACACTGACCGCTACGGCTTTGTACCGATTGCACATGTGGCCCCGTACGTCGTCATGTGTGCTGCGTTGCGTTAATCTTGGATTATCCCAAAAGATTTGGCCGCTCCTCCGCGCTGGGGACGGGACGAATCCGCGGCGACGTACGTGACCGGGGCAGGAGGGCATGTAATGAGGCAGCTGTAGCTATGCGGATCCGGCCATGCGCCACGTCGGCAGCGTGCTGCATCAGGTTGGTCGTCGCAGGCTACCTGCTGGGTGCTGGCTCTTTCTCGCCTGTCGCTTGCGTGCGTCCCGGGCGGTCCCGCCGGGCCACATGGCGGCCCGGAGTTGCTGCCTTCACCGCGAAGAACCTCTGAAAATAAAGGAACGAAAGGAAATGCAGGTGCCGATTTGATCCTACTACTCCCTCCACTTGTGCCCGCGTCTTTGGTGTTTCAACATTCAGCGTTCAACCCATGACCTGGTTTGGTTATTAACTACTCCAGGTGTAGTTTTTTTTTACTTTAACAATTTTACTTGATGATATATGTCGGTGCGAAATGAGCCGGCAATTAAATATTTTTGGTTTTACCGTACGCTGTGATCGGATGTGCCATAGCACACGATGACACATGATTTATACTGGTTCAGATAACGTGCCCTACATCCAGTTTCAGTGGGTCGGTGACTTTATTCCTGAGCACAGGTGCTCGAAGTTTGTTGTGGGGTTACAAACGAGTAAGGAATGAGAATGGGGTGTTAGAGGCCCGGTCGGACTCTGATCCGAGTGGAATAGAGTGACAGATGATCAAACGTGCGCTAAGTATTGGAGCGTATGCTCTGTGTGTTCAAGCTTATCCACTGTTGAGAGCGTAGACTGTGTCCTTTTAAGAGAGAGCGCATCCCCTTTTATATATGAAGGGGTGGCCTTACAAGTCAAAGACGGAAAGGGCGAGAGTGTGTATGGGTGCTACCTGGTCTTGTCGCCCACGTCGTCGGGTACGGCATGCCATCGCCCGCCATACTGTTTACGCCGCCATCGCCACCTTACTGTTCATGACATGTTGTAGCTGACAGGCTGCACAGTGTTCGCCTGAGATGGCAAACGACGGCGCCCACAATACTGTTTGTGCTATGACGCGTTTGGTAGATTGTATAGTGTCCGTCTGACATGGCCTGATATCACCGTCCTGCAGGTGCGCAGGGCATGGCAAGTTACGGTCCTCGGTATTGCGGTTGACTTGAGCCACCTTATCTGCTCCGCCTGCTCCCCGGGCCCACACCGAGCAGGCGTCCTGGTCGGTCGTTCCCAGTCGGTTCCGACCGTGTCGGTCGGGAAAGAGAGGCGAGCAAAGGTTCAACATATCCTCGGTCGGAGGAACAGGATCGGAGTCGGACTACGGTCCCACCACGGCTAGGCCTTTCGGTCGGGGCTCCGACCAGGTCTCCTTGCCGGAGGTGCCGGTCGGGGACCGGATCGTGGTCTAGGTCTGTCATTGTGTATCTGGGCCGGTCCAGACGCGCGCTATCGCTGCACCACCTACTAGGCTAAGTATTGCAGAGAAACAGATTCATTGGGACCTCGGGTTTATTAACCCAACATAAAACCTGTCTTTCTCTTCAGATATTCACAATTACGTAGTACGGACTACAAGATACCAACGTTAGTTTTTTTGGGGGGGGGGGGGGGGGGGGGGTTGGGGCTTCTGTCGTGATCATAGGACATGCTGTGTGGTCAATAAACTGCGACTGGCGAGCCTGCATGAAGCTATATATACATGACCAAAAACATGTCACCCTTTCTGAACTCTGGAGCCTGGAGGGCAGGCCCATCATGCTTCTGCGTGCTATTAGCACACTCGTATCTTTGTGCCAGCGAATCACGGTGCTTGTCGTACAGTATATGATGACCGCATTCACAGTGCTTGTCGTCCAAAACGTATCCAAAAACTACTAGCGGCATAGGCATACACACACACACACGATCGTACTGGAAGCTCAAGCAAAGACGTCTACCACTGATTGACTTTGACTGATGCAGGTTGAGTTGCCGTTCGATCTTGTATATCTTGCGATAGCCAAGTAGGTACTGTAGAAGTAGTAAGCGCCCAGTAGTGCATCCCTCCGATGATGTTTACGGCCGCATGGTGCGTTGGTTGGACAACTTATTAGATAGACATGACGGGCCGTTAGCATCACTCTAATTGACACTTTGCAATGCAAAGATCTTCATTCACTAGCACACGCGGACACGCCTCAGTGCCTCACATCACCGACCACCCCCTTCCATGCAAACAAACACTGACTATCTCCAACAAGTAACTCATATGAGCATTTAAATCTAAAATGTCAGCAAGAGATTCAAAATTAGCCTCCAACAGAGTACCAGGAGACCCATTTTAGTTTGCCTGAGAGCCACAAACCTAAATATGAGCATCTTCTTTCCTAAAACCCATTTACAGAAGGATTCTCTTTTGGGTTCGGTTGTTGGAGAAGATGCTAAATGAATATTAAATCATTTGCCTGTAGCGCTACCAAAAGTGGAATGGACCTTGTATTTTGGGTGAGTCTAACCTATATATAAAAAAAGAAGCAAACAAACACTGCTACTAATACACTAGCGCGGTCCACATCGTCACTACCCTGACGCATCCCCTCTGAAGTAAATGCGATCGTCGGTCGGCAAACTGGACGAACGTTCCACCGCGCAGCAGGATGGGCGGGTGGCCATACATACACGCACAGCTCAGCCGATCTCGAGGGCACGAGGGCTCGGCAGGGGAGAGAGATCTGGACGGTCACGCCTGTCTACCTAGGCGCTGCCATGCACCCCGGAGTCGGCAGGTCACCGGCCGGCCCCCGCAGTTGCCGCGCGCGCACACGTCAGTGTTTTGCTGACTCTTGCTCTCTCCCCGACCGGTCGGCCCACCCCGCCTGAACTGTCATATGTGCGTACCGAGGAATTGACTGGCCGATCGAAGGATACGTGCAGTTGCGCGGCGTACCAGCCCATACCACCATTTGACACGGCCACACACGGGCTACGCGCCGCGCGACACGCACTTAGCTTGGCTCGCGCGGCTACCGGCTGGAGGTTTACACGAGGCCACGGTTTGGTGGTGGTGTCCGCCGCGGCGTTTGGCACCCGGCCCGGGCGGGCGGCCTGTGAGCGATATGCACAGCACCTGCGTGTCGCCCGGCACATGCATTATCTGAAGCGCTTGTCACAAGTCTCACAAGACAGTACCAGAAACAAAGCTGCCGCCTAATTAGCAATTACCTTTAGTACGTGCCCAGTTAATCATGGCGGACCGCCGCGGACGTACACGCTCACATGGCGGCATGGCGCCGAATGAAAGCGCCGGCTCAATGATTTGGCGGCGCCCCCGTGCTTTCCGGGGAAGGGAACAGATGGGAAAGAGAGAGGCTGTACGTGGCAGCAACAGTAATGCATCCTTTTGTTGCAGACTACCTCAGAGGGCATGTTCGGCAGTACTGAAAAATACTGTTCCGGTTGATTATTGTGAGAGAAAAATACTGTTCTGTTTAGACGTGAATAGTGTTTATGTGAGTGAGCTGGTCAGCTGGGCTCAGCCCAGCCAGCCAGCCGAACGCTCTGAAAGTCTAAAAAAGAAAAACAACCATGCCGTCATACGTTTACATACTAGTTAAAATGGTCCACGTTTGACCAATTTTTTTATAAAAAATATTTATATTTATAACTCTAAATCAGTTTACTATAAGTATACATTCCGTAAGTAATCTAATAATATTTATTTAATATCATAAATATTGCTATTTTTTATGTACTTGGTTAACTTATAAGATACTAAAACATGATACTATTCTTACGTACACTTTTTCTTATAGGAGGGAGTACTAGTAATACTTTTGCTCCTCTTTCATGTGTAGTCTATAAGCTAGGTTCCATTTTCTCGAACCTGACTCCGATTTAAACTGCAAACCGTTTTAGTATCATGGAAAGTCGTTTTACTCGAACTTTCTCTATTCTAAATTGTAAGTCGTTTCAGCGATTCCTAAGTATGACTTATTACAAATTGGTTCATGAATCATTGGAGGATGAATCGAAAATCAATCGGTCGATCTATTCCACAGAATGACGAATTGAGTAGCAAAGTTCTACTTCCTTTTCTTTAACTAGTACCACTGCATAGTCAAAATCACAACGCAATAATTGAGCCTAGTAGTGTCGACAGAATAACGTCGGCAGTCTTTTGAGGGGTATCCCACGAAGGTAGATTGATCAGCAGAGATGCGTGTAATACAGAACAAGAAGGCAACAGAGATACAAGAGTTTAGACAGGTTCGGGCCGTCAGCAAGACGTAATATCCTACTCCTGTGATCTATTGGTTTGTATTGGCTATTGTATGATATTGCGTGTGTTTTGAGGGGTTCTCTGCTCGTCTTATATAGTCTGGGGGCATGGTTACAAGTCGGTTAGATCTAGGAGATAACCGGAAAGTAATAACAGATTACATGAATCATGAGATCGAACGTATCCTAACAGATCTCGTAGTATATTCAGGATATCACCCTTGATGTCTTGCGGTACACGCCGAGCAGTGCCGTGCACCGTAGGTCTTCATCTTGTGGGCTGGACCGCCCCTGGAAGCGCAGCCTATGTAGTCTGCCGTGGGTATCCGTGGTCGTACCCCCCACAAGTAGTTTATTAGTTGACAAGATTGCAAAAGCACCCGGGTATGGACCTAATCTTAGGGGGGTGTTTGGTTCCACCTCCTAAACTTTAGTCGCTGTTTCATCGGATGTTTGACACATGCATGGAGTATTAAATATAGACTAATTACGAAACTAAATACATTGATTGAGATTAATTTGCGACATGAATTTTTAAGTCTAATTAGTCTATGATTTGATAATTTGGTGCTACAATAAACATGTGCTAATGATAGATTAATTATGCTTAATAAATTCGTCTCGCGGATTACTGACGGATTCTGTAATTTGTTTTTTTATTAGTATCCGAACACCCATGCAACATCCTATGTGACATTCGACGAGACACCTCTTAAACTTTAGTTCCTGCATCAAACACCCTCCTAGTCAAGCCTATCCAAGTTTATCAAGCCATTATTCATCTTATTTTAATCGAAAAGTTAAGCCTAATTCGTGAACCAACCCATGGGCATGAATGGTTTTTTGAAGAGCGAATTCCCTCAGTGCCATTACAAATTTTAGGACTTCCATGTGTGCCATTGAAATCGCGAAATTTTGTTACCAGCCACCGCAAAAAAAAATCATGCGTTCTATGCCACTGTCGACGGCTTCCGTTAGAATGTTGATGTAAACAGATCCCTCGCACGAACACCGTAGCAAGGCAAAATGTCGTTATTGCCCTCAAGGCCGAAACCTTATCCCGAGGCTCCTTATCCTCTCACGAACATAGCTACACTGTTCTCGGGCGACGACGACGCAGACATGCTGCTGCGTCTGGGCGACGTGCCAAGCGCCACTGTAGCCGGGAAGAGTGGAGCAGCAGATGCGAAGAAATAGAGGGTCAGGCGGGTCGGCTAGCCGCCGTTTGCAGTGGAGAGGGGCGAGCGCCTGGCGAAAGGCGGGTCAAGGCCGCGCCACCAAAGCCGGAGAGAGCGCGAGCACGTGGTGAGAGGCAGCAGCCCCTGCAGCTCCGCCAGACATGCGCCGCTTGGCGGGGAGGGTGAAATGGGGGACCTCGGATCCACGTCCTTCCCGGCTTCTTGCAGGTAAGTGATGCGTGTTCTTCTCCTATGTTGTCTTAATCTAGGTGATGGGGCAAGTATGCAGAGATCTCTACTTTTGATGCCATCGAACTCACAGGATGGACCCTAAATCGAGCTATCTGTTGGAGATAAAGCTGCGTTGGCAACCCTAGATGTAGGAAGGAAGTCTCTTGCTTTATTATCGGTATGGTTGTAGACTCGACACACTGCAATTTCAAGGATCTTGTTGATGAAATTGTGGAAAAGTATCCTCCCTGGTTATGAAGAACTTGTGATTTGCTGCCTACTATGATCTCGCTAGTAGAAACCATTTAGAAGTCAAAACACATCAAGAATTGCTTGCGATGTTTGCCAAACATGTTGATAGCAAGGTGGTGCACATGGCTATTGCATACACTCTACCCTCTGAAATCCTCGAGTGGCCTAATCGTTGAACCTTCGTCCAAAGATGTATGAAACAAGCCGACCTACTAATAATGTTGATGCCTCTTCCGATGATGACACCACTCGATGATGACCCTTACCGACAAATCGAGCCGGAGAATGAATTTGTGGGTGTCGATGAGGAGGGCTTGTACTTAACCAATGCACCTAAAATTGGGGCTTCTCATGAGGGCATGACCTCTAAGTCTCGATTCGTAATCTAACTCGATGAAGACTACGAGGAGGAGGATGGATTGGTGGGAAAGGATCCTATACCGCCTTTCTATTGTTGCTTATGACAAAGAAGACCCCCAATGGACGTGGGTAGCACATATATGAACATGAGTGAATTTAAGTTGGCATTGTCTTACTATGCAATTAAGCATGAGTTTGAATTTAACATTGAGAAAAGTGATCCGGGGAAGATATAGGGTGTATTGTTCAAGGAAAGTACAAGATGGATGTAGGTGGAGGTTGCATGCTTCTACAATGGATGACAAAGTTTCAATAAAGGTAGCTCTGTGATTTTGTAAGCTTGTTTTCACATTGTTTTGTTTATACTATTAACTCGTACTTATTTTGGTTTCATGTCGTAAAAAAACCCTCATGGACATATAGCTGTATCAAAGGCAAGAAGAAGTAAGGTAGTGAAACATGCAACCAAATTCGGGTGTGTGATGTTGTGAAGGACTGGCTCATCAAGATCCAACAGGGGGCAAAGGAATTACGGGCTAAGATAAAGACAAAGTACAAGGTTGAGGTACCGCATGTGAGAGTATATGATGGTAACGATCTAGCACATGATCAACTTTTTGGTGATCGGGACAAGTAGTTTTGATAACTTATTTAAATTTAAAGGAGAGATTGAAAGGTCATGCCTGTGTAGTGCTGTAGTAATTGATCATCACACAATTCAGGACAAGATTAGGTTCAATAGACTTTTTTTGCCTTGAAACCATGCATAGATGGTTTTCTTAGGGTGCAGGCCATATCTAGCAATAGATAGTACTTTTTTGACTGGAAAGTACAAGGGCCAGCTAGCATGTGCATGTGCTGTGGATGGACACAACTGGATGTATCCAGTTGCTATTGGAATATTTGACTCGAGACAAATGAAAATTGGATCTGGTTTTTTGGAAAAACTTAGAGATGTCATAGGAGTACCTAGTGGGTCTGGTTATTTGTATCGATCTTTGGACAAGGCGTGATGGTTGGAGTGCAACAAGTGTTCCCAAGAGTGAGCATCGTGAATGCATGTTCCATTTGGTGTCCAACTTCAAGAAAAGGTACCGAGGCAAAGTGTTTGATGACCATCTTTGCAAAGCAGACTTATTCATGGTCTTCATATTTTTTGATATGCATTGGAAAGCAATGGATGAAGCTAATCTGAGAGGCAATGAATTACATAAGGGAGCACCATAAAAGATTTGGACAAGAAGTCAATTCTTAACCCATTGCAAGGTGGATTATGTCACAAATAATCTGTTGAGAGTTTCAATAAGCTGGGTAAAGCCCTTCAAGGCCATGAATGTGGATGACTTCCTAGACAAGATCAGACAACTTCTCATGAAAAAGTGGCACACAAGGAGGACAGTGTCAACAAAAATTGGAGGAGTTGTTTTGCCACATATAATTAAAAAGTTGAAGGAACAAAGCTTCAATTTGGACATGGATGTAGATTCATGCTCAAATAAAGTTGCGAGAAGTGTGTGAAGGGAAGCAATGGCTTCAAGTGTGTGGTGAACCTTGAACAAAAAACTTGTTCATGTAGAAAATTTGACGTCTCTGGCATTCCTTGCATGCATGCTATTGCATTTATCACTTCATTAGGACATCCTTTGGAGATGTATGTTGACCCATACTATTCAGTTCAAAAATTTAGAGGTGCATATGAGAACCTTATCCCTGTCCTTACTGACAAGTCCCAATGGCTACAATCAGCCCATGGCTTCTTCATGTATCCTCCACTTTTGAAGCCCATAGCTGGTAGAAGGAAGAACAAGAGGTTCAAAGGGTGTACAGAGAACAATGGCAAAGCACAACACAGGAAGGGGCAGCATAGGTGTGAAGTGTGCCAACAATATGGACACCATTGGCGCACATGCAAAAATGGTAACCAGATGATATTGCAGCCCTATTTGAGAGGTAATGTATCCTATCTTGCACTAATGCAAACTAATAACTTATACTAATACTTTGTTGTACTAATAACTTGTAATGTTATGCAGGGGGGCCCTCAAGAAGAAGAAAAAATGATTTTGCACAAGAAACAACTGAGAATAGCATTGTTCTGGTGCATCTAGGATCCTCTGGACCAACACAAATGTATTTCCCACCTAGGTGAGTTGAAATCAATTTGAAATGTTTTATTTCTAAAACCTAGATTCAGGTTTTTTTCTTCTCGAGTTGAAATCAACTTTTTTAATGCAGCCAAGGCTGCTCTACTACCTTGAGCTCTGAAAAAAGTAATAAGTAAGTTGAAATTCAATGCATCAAGTACCATTTGCAAATGTATAGTACTTTTTCTTCTCAGCTAAAGTAATAATTTGCATGTATAGGTCAGCATGTGGGTCAAATCAACCGTAACAATTATCCATTGAGTATCCTTTGCCAAGTTCTTGTGAACACCACCACCTGCCCCTCCCAACCTAAAGGCAAGAGAAAGAGAGAAGGCAAGGCGGAAGGGGAAAGCAAAGACAAAGAAGACAAAGGGAATGCAAGCAAATAAGAAGAAACTTTTGGTGGCAAAGCACATAGTCCTGCAATGTGCACTAGAAGCAAGACTCTGAAAGCCCCGCAATGTCTACTAGAGCAAAAGAAAAATCCTAGAATGAAATACCTATACTGATCACTTATTTTGCTATATGCGTGATGAGATTAGGTTCTGGTATGACATAAAAAATCGACATTCATGTGGCCTGTCATGAGAAACTTGGTACTCATGCCATCTATGTGGCCGCTCATATTTTGCTAGGTATCCGTGGTGATATTAGGTTGATGTAATGTCATCAAAAACTGATGTTCATGTGGTCTCGTGTGATGAGAAACTTGGAACTCATAATGTTATGTGGCTTGTCTGATCGAAATATTATTTGTTGATGACATATTAATTTGTAAACTCCTATTTTGCGTGTCATTTTGCTTATATATTACAAGACATTCTGCTCTCATTTTGCTTGATTTATGTTGTTGTCATGTTGATGTAATATGAACCAGCGATGTCAACTAAGGAGAAGAGCAAAATTTCACTTCATTCCATTGGAGTGGCAAATCTGTCTTTTTTGGGGAAACCTGACTTCAGGTTAACAGCAATCCGTCGAAAGTGGCATACAAGGGATAGAATTATTTTACAATGGCTAGTAAAGAAATTTAGCAATTTCAGTGGCACACACAGAAGTGGCAAAATTTCCAGTGGCACTGAAGGAATTGGCTCTTTTTTGAAACTTGCGTTCTCACGTATTTTCGCACATGAACAGTTGAATACCATCCCCTGTTTAAGAATTACATGCAATGTACATGTAAATCAGAAATAGTATATGGCTGAGCAGCGGCGGATCCAGGAAATATTCGGGGGTTGAACAACACTGCTGCTCGATCTTAAGTCTCAGTCCACCTATATACTATAGAACTTTGTCTAAAAATTCATGGAGACTCCACAGGAGTTCCACTGCCCCGATATGGGTAGGGGGACTTGAGCCCCCCACCGCTGTGTCCGCCCCTGTGGCTGAGCTACCCTACAAGGCTGTGACATGTGTAAGGGAGAATAAACACATATTAGATGGAAATTTCACTGCAGAAATATGGAAACCAATTAAAAAAAAACTAGTATCCGTTTGCATACAAGGATAGGATAAGGAATTAATGACATGTTAGAGCTTAGAAATACCCTGAGAAGTATTTTTTGCATAACTTTTAGAATAAACAATTCATTCGGCACAAAGTTTAAGTCAATTATATATAGCAATCTCATTCATACATTTCGAACATCGTTGTAAAAGAAGCTTTTGTCCGAGTTTGCGATAAAGAAGAAACACAACCCCCGGTTCACAGGCGAAACGGAGGCTCACACGTCGGATCCGATGGCGAATCGAAGCCAGCCAGGCACGCATGCCCCCCCGTGCCCGTTGCGGGACACGGACACCGACGGCGGGGCCCACCCGACATCCCCTCGTCCCCGTCCCCCTCTCCTCCCCTTCCTTCCCTTCCCCTCCCTTCATCAGCTCGCACACGCTGGCGCGGCTTGCCCCCACGCTGCGCTCCTACCACCACCACTATATAATCCCCGATCGCCTCACGCACACGCACCGACCCACCGGCCGACGAGGCGCAACCGCCGCAACGCAAACCCACACGCCCGCCTCCACCGCCGCCGCCGCCGTACCGACCCGCTCCTCCTCCGCTGTGGTGCGAGCAGGCTACGGCAGCAGACCCCGCAGGCTGCTCCTGGACCGAGGGAGAACGCGCGGGGCCGGGGTGCAGAGGCGGAGGAGGTACGTATGGACAAGTACGAGGCGGTGCGGGACATCGGGTCGGGGAACTTCGGGGTGGCGCGGCTGATGCGCAACCGCGAGACCCGAGAGCTCGTCGCCGTCAAGTGCATCGAGCGCGGCCACCGGGTTCGTTGTTTTTGTTTTGTTCGTTTCTTAAACTTTTTAGTTGCGGTTTGTTCGGCTTGGCGGTGGATTAATTACTGGGTCTGGGTGGATTGCGACTGGGTTCTAATTTTGTTGGTTTTGGGGATCTGTGCTGTGCAGATTGACGAGAATGTGTACAGGGAGATCATCAACCACCGCTCGCTGCGCCATCCCAACATTATTCGCTTCAAGGAGGTTGGTCGTTATGGACCGAAACGTTTAATTGCTCGCTTGATCATTTCATTTCGCTTTTATTTTTAATCACTGGGTGTTTGATGCCGTTTTAGTGTTATTAGGGAGCGGCTTCAAAGGGTGGCGGATAAAGGACTTTCCAAAATATATATATTGTACGTAGTAATTGATAATTCGGGACGTTGCTGATTCCTCTTAACTGCATATAGTGGGGGAATCTTTTGATTGGTGCTGTTTAATTAGGTGCCAACTTTTGCTGTTTTTCTCTGTCCTCTGTCCCTTTCCTTTTAGGCTATTCCCCTTGTGCTTCTTACGAATTTGGTATGCGATTTAGTGTCAGGGATGCATCCACTTTAGATACTCGTTAGGCTGTATGTTTTCTGGCTCAGATTGTTCACACAAATCTCAAGAGTGTAAGGTGCAGAGTCTTCTATTTGAACCGTTGTGAGTTTTAAATGGATGAAGAAAACAGATTATGCCTCCACTCTGTTTGCTTAAGTAGTATCTTTTCTCCTCCTTTTTCTGAATCACATGGTTTTTAATTGTTTTGGGAAAAAACTTCTGCAGGTGATACTTACACCAACGCATCTTATGATTGTGATGGAGTTTGCAGCAGGTGGAGAGCTTTTCGATCGGATCTGTGATCGCGGGCGGTTTAGTGAGGATGAGGTCTCGGAATTTGTTCCTGAGTTTATGTTAATGTTTTGATGAAAGAGTGATACTTAATTATTTTTTTCTGCTTAATGCAGGCCCGGTATTTCTTTCAGCAGTTGATCTGTGGCGTGAGCTATTGCCATTACATGGTACGAAAGACACAAACAGAAGATTTTCTGTTCATTTGACAAACAAAACCATAATCTACGCTTTTAAGAGCAAAAGACTTGTATACCTTGTGTTCATCATTTTTTAGAAGAGACACTGGTTGTTAGCATAAAAGGTGTACTTGATGTATCACCGTGTATGTTTGTTGTTATTTCTCATAATTCATTCTGAGGACAAAATTTTCAAACACCAGCAAATATGCCATAGAGATCTGAAGCTGGAGAATGTTCTCTTGGATGGCAGCCCAGCTCCACGGCTTAAGATATGCGATTTTGGCTATTCCAAGGTGGTTTGCTGGATCCATGGTTAATACTACAAATGCTGAACTTAGTAAAATCTTTATAAATTCTCATTAAATATTCTTTTGCCATGTCTGGAACAGTCATCAGTGTTGCATTCAAGACCCAAATCAGCAGTGGGAACCCCAGCATATATTGCACCTGAGGTGCTATCCCGTCGTGAGTATGATGGAAAGGTGAGCTTATCTCCCCTTGATTCTTTCATGAACTACATGTTTTCTTGTTTCTATTACACCTTCGCAGGATATTCTGTTAGGTCACTTGCAAAATGTCATGTTCGCTTGGCTGATAAGTCATGACTGAAAGTATTGTTGGTTGATTTGCTGTGAGAGAAAAATACTGTTCGTTGGCTGAAAAAGTACGGCTTATAAGCCAAGCGAACAGGGCGTTTATCTAGGCACTGTTTACAACTTTGTGCAAGTATCCTTTTGCCCTGCTCTTGTTTTCATATGTTGAAGATTTGCAATGTTTTAGCATAACAGTACTGATTTACCCAGTTGTTTTAGGTGCATAAATTAAATGATGGTAATCAAACTTCCCCATCACAACCACATTGTGGGGGTATATTTGTCCATGATTGTGACATTACATGCTTGGCTTCTCAATGTTGTGAAAGTCAGGTTGAATGATCAATCATTCTGTTACAAAAGTTGATCCTTCTGAAATTCTGCATACGCAGGGAGGAATCTTAGGAAATATCTGATCTGTAGGCTTATTTGTCAAATCTTAACAAGCAGCTGTGTATCAAGTTTATGTTATTTTTTGGTCGAGCCAAATAGGTCACTATTATGATGATGAACTAATAAGTTTGTATAATTCTACTGCATGCACCAAACCTCTTTGTTGTGAGTTGTGACACATGCTGTTGGTGTACAGTCTTGTTCGGCAACTAGATGGACTTCACATCTATTCTTTGATAGTGCATTTCATTTTTAGCTATAGTCACAAGTGCTGAAACAACAAAGGATCTGAAATTCTCTTGACAAATGCTTCTAATTTGGATGAGGAGTCATTGTCAGCACGAGGTGCTGGAACATTTTCTGTTTGGTTTATTGAGGTAATATGTAGCACAAGGGATGTTGACACCAGAAAAGTGGAGCAGGGCTATTTGATAACAGACATCCACAAAAGAGGTTCTTATCCTACAGATTCTCCATGTTCCTATAAAATAGTTCACCTTTGGACTGTGGATGGAGGGTTTTAGCTTCTAGTTTTTACATTGTCATGAACAAATAGGTTCTGGTAGGTTTATTACTAGCTAGTAGTTTAGAAGGACGAATTTTCTGCAGTCTTATTTTCTGTCATTTCCCCCCTTTGTTAAGTTTAATTGTCAGAACACAGTAAGTGCAACTAAATCGATAAAGAACACTACTGTGAAGTATGGGCATGGATCACAATTACATCAATAAAGAACATGTGCATCGCACAATCCGAGTGTCGCGCAAAAAATTCGAGTTCACTCCATATTATAGGAACTGTGATCTCATGGCTAGCATTAAGTTTGATATGAAGATTTTTGTATACCAACTTCCTTTTAAGAAAATTTCTAAGAGCAGTTTATACATCCACAACTAGTTGGCCAACCATTGAGCTTCATGCATATGTCATAGTGCTAACTTGAACACGATTGTAGATCCTATTTATGTTTTGAATTTGATGCTTCTTCTGACTTCCTTGTTGAACATAAAATGCATGTGGAGCCTATTTGGTTCCTCTTGATTCTTATGGCTTATATTTTGTATTTTATGTGTTTAGGGTTAACTTCATGGTTCTAACTAGCCCACTATAGCACTGCTATTGCATCTAACATTACTTTAGCTCCGCTAAACACCACTATTTGGCTTACCCGTGAAATTCTTTTAACACTGCTATTTCTGACCAAGTCAAAATATTCATTCTTTGCTCTAGATGATTAGAATCCATGCCTCTCTATTATATTTTTACTTCAATGAATGATGCAGTGAACCATTGAATAGTTGTTTAGTTTATTTGTTGATTGAATATGAATGTTGATTATAGCCGTGAGTGAGCTGATTGATTGAATGATTATGAAGTAATGGGCATGATGACATGTCTCCTAGAGCTTTTGACATGTATTCAAGTATTATGAGTTCATGGAACTTCCTAAGTTCTATGTTTATGTTCACAATTAACTGAAGAATTCTATGTTTTTTTAATAAAATCACTACCCCTATATTCCGCTATAGCATCTTATAGCTTCCTGGAGGAGGAGGTTGCTAAATAGCTTAGCCCACTATTTAAAACCTTGGTTTTAAGTTTATTATGGTTTATGCTGACGTGCTTCGTCATAACCCACAAGCAACTTGCATACTGTTTATATATATGTTTTCTATTTTTAATGCAATAGCAGAACAGAATTGTACCACATGAAAGCCACCCGATCAATCAAATATCAGTTTCTCTTGACACCTCAGAAATTCTCATGTATGATTAGTGAATTTTTGAAGCTTTGCCAGTTTAGCACAAAATATAAACATCAGTAAGTCTTATCAAGTGCAAGGAAACATATTAGTGTTCCCATTCTGAAAATGTGTATATCCTGACCTTGTAATTCACACTCTATCCTAATAAAGTTTGTTAATATTTATCTAACAGACTATTCATCTCCACTCATTGATTACAGTGGTACTTGTTCATGTAGCTTGCAGACGTATGGTCCTGTGGGGTGACTCTTTACGTCATGCTTGTGGGAGCATACCCATTTGAAGACCCCGATGACCCCAAGAATATACGCAAGACTATTCAGGTGACATGCTATACACCACTACTATAGATATCTTATCCAATTTCTGCTATTATTTTCTTTTTTCAACATCACTTTACCCTCATTCCAGTCACTCTTCGCCTGCAGCAAATAATGCAAGTGCAATACAAGATACCAGATTATGTCCACATATCTACAGAATGCCAGCAACTTCTTGCCCGTATCTTTGTTGCCAATCCAATGAGGGTAGTGATCTCAACCTGTAAATTACAGTCATGACGTGCCATGATACATGTGGGATAGTGTAAACCGTGGTAATTTGAAACATTGATGCAGTATTTTTTACTAATATTCTCCAGAGAATCACAATGAAGGAAATAAAGAGCCATCCATGGTTTTTGAAGAACCTACCACGGGAACTGACGGAGACTGCACAAGGCATGTACTACAGGAGGGATAACAGGGTGCCTTCTTATTCAGACCAAACGCCGGAAGAAATCATGAAGATAGTTCAAGATGCAAGGACCATGCCGAAATCATCCAGATCAGGCTATGGGTGGAGCAGTGAGTATTCGGATGAAGAAGAAGAGAAGGAAGAGGAGCACAGACCAGATGAACATGAGGAAGAGGAAGATGAATACGATCGGAGGGTGAAGGAGGTCCATGCTAGCGGAGAACTCCGTTTGGATACTCTTCATATATGAAAAGCTAGTGGAAGAAAGTTACATGTAGATAACTGGGTTGCTGCGGATCTGAAGGATCCAGTGGGATGTATGCAATTTTGGCTTCAGAATTGCTTCTGTTTGGTCAATTTTCATGTAACATAATTTAATACACTGAGACAGACTACCATGTTCCTATTATTGGTAAATATATGAAGCATGTACTGTCTGTCTGGATTGTACAGTCTGCTATGTTCCGGTATGATAAATTCTAACGCATTTTTACGTGGGATCGGTGCTATCCACCAGATCACCACTACCTGAGCATCCAGCATAGATATGGAAAGCGGATAATATCTGGTTGATCGGCTTGAAGTTTTACACTGTGGAACACATACACATACTCTAATGCATCAGAAAAATCGATGTAAGCAGCTCTTCGCAGTAGTAACCCTCTGTATCAAAGGTTTCAATGCACACTTAAGGTAGCATCATATGCTATTCTCAAAAAATCACCCATTAACACTGCCAATATCTAGGTGCCTGACGACAACAATCTGGATTCGCAAATAGGAAAACATCAGACGCATAATGGAACTATTCTCATTTCGATTTAATAAATACTGAAAGAAAAACGAGGGAGCAGCACTAACCAAATGTCAGGACATGCTACTGTCCTACTCCTACACCATTAATTGCATTGGAATTTGATAATTAATGTGGAATTCAAAGGATTTACAAGTTACCTCTCCTAAACTGCTTCATTGTACCATTTGCTACAACCAAATTTCCAGTCGCAGACAGGGAATTGTTTGTGCCAAGATTGATTGAATGCTACAAATTAACATGTACATAGCTGACCGTTTGGATCAGGACTGTACTTTACAGTATGTTTGTCCGGTTATGATTTCAATTAGCATGGATTACATTAGAATATACACTTGGACAAAAAAGTGATGCTCATGAAAATTAGTCACCTTTTGATATGACAACAAAGACATCATCTAGTGACCACTTCCTAATCTCAGACTTATGTTCTGGGTTAATGATCGCCTGGTCAGTGTTAGCAAGGCGGTAGCCAATCACAATCTCGTCTCTCTCACGCGCCCTAACCATAATATCAAAGAAACTCAATTCCTCTTGCTCATAAAGGTAAAATTCAGCAGATCGAATGCACATCTCGTTTCCCTGTAACATGCAAAGTATCAAAATTCAGGTGCGACACATGTCAAGACGGGTAGTCAAGAGATAGAGGACAATGAGTTTTAGAAAGTACCTCCTCAGCAAAAAGTTCTTCAAGAACTCTGTTTATTTGTTTGTCTTCCGCTACCATTGCTAGTGCCATACTTACAAGCTCATTTGATAGAACATAATCGCTGATTTTGGAGACAGATACAAGGTTTCTTGTTCTAGAATCGAGTATTTCACTGATGATGATAGATTTGTCTGATGCGTGTTGCATTTCCCTAATCCAGGCACTGTGACAGAAGCCATTGTAACGATGAGGTGATTTCAGCTCCTTGGATGGAAGACGCTTAGACTGTAGAAGAAGGCACACATCAATGATGCAGAAGTCATTCATTTATGCACTATTGCACTGTGTCTGTCACCAGGCTGTTCTATACTCACCTGAATGTCACGAATAAGAAGAAGTGTGGCCAAAGAACGTGAATCAGAATGTACGATGGAGTCCTCTACTGACTCATCTGCAAGAATTAAAATCTGTGGTTTCAAAGTTAGCATTGAGATACTTCTGCAGAAGTAAATCAGCAATCGAAGCAAATCAGAGGTGGTATTTTTACAAGTTGGCAATGGTGCAGTTGTTTTTCTTAGTAGTTTGGAGTGATCCTCTAGCAGTGGGTCTTTCCGGCTCTTTGGGCTGAGCGGTTGTTCGGTTTTTGGGCCCAGTTTCACCATAAAACTAGGTCAACTCTTTTCTTCTAATAGTATAGCGGCAATGCTCTTGCTGCCCTTTCGATTTATTTTTTGAGAAATATAGATCACAACATGAACATGGTATTAATGCTTCTATACAAACAGACCAATTTGTACTAGTAGGCTCCAAAATTTTCTTTCAGTTATCTGACGAAGATCTAAAATAAGATGTGAATGCAATTTGTACCTGTACTAAACAGACTATTTCACATAATTGCAAACAAAGGATTATATGGGAGCTAAAGATCAAGAAGAGTATGTCCCTTCTAAATTGCATGTCGTTTTTTTGTCCTAAGTCAAACTTCACTGCTTTGACCAACTTTATAGAAAAATGCACTTCTACCATCAAATTGGTACCCTTCATATAGTATTTTAGATGTTAGGTCAAAGTTAGAAAAGTTTGACATAGGACAACTAAAACGACCTCCATTTTGGAACAGAGTAGTGACCTCAGTGTCAATTCATCAACTATTTTATTGAACAATGATTGTGCAGAATCTCTCTAAAAGAGAGTAATTTGTACTCACAGAGTCAAACGTCTCCAGAGGCAAGCTTTCCAAGTGCCGCCTGATAACAGCATTGCCTTCTTTATGTACAAGCTTAATGTTTGTTAACCCGCCTATATCCAAACCACCGTCAGTCAGTTTTATCTCCCTCTCCTTCTCCGGCACCTCATTGAACATCCATAATTCAGAACCTGGAGCTAGAAATGCTTCCAGAACCTAAATAATAGCACTAGCTTTCATTACCGAAAATAAGATTTCTAAGACATCAGTCAGGGAACATAATTTAGTAAATTTACCATTATCATATCATGGATGTCACGGCGCCAACCACAGAACAAAATTTTCTCTGGATATTTGGGAGGGGTTGGTATGTTAGGCAGAAAACCCTTACTCACCTGAAAATAGATAACATCTATGAGGTAAAACTCAAGGTGAAAGGAAATATGTTGCATGATGATCAATACACAAAATCAACTATTATTGAACCTTAAGTGAGGAAATTTACCTCTGGTAGAGGGGCAGGAGCATAAGTATCATCATCTTCTGCAATAACAAGGACCTCATCACCTTCTCTTAAAACATAATCATCATCAGGATTCATTAAGATCTTTCCAGATTTTGAAGCAACCTTGACTCCACAGGGCACAGCATCAGGAAATGAGATCAACACATCCCCAAACCGCATGCCATCCAATTCTGGCCATCTTTTAATATAAAACTCTGCATTTTCAAATCCCAATATATCTTCCCATATCTGCAAAAGTGGTTGATGGGTTAGTATTTTGAGTATTATGATCCATCCTGAGGGAAAATAACTCAGGACCAAATAAAACTTGGTTTCCTTGGTACCTTCAAACTTCAGTCACATATAATCAGTGAACAATGGAACATTAGCAGCTATCAAGCTTCACATTTTTTTCTTTTTTTTCTTCCTTTTTTTGAGGAGGTCAAATGGCTAACATATGTGATGTCCCTAGGTAGTGCCTTTAACATTATGACTTCAGAACTTTGTGCCTTTAGCAACAGCAACAAAGTCTTTTGTATACATGTAAATTTGTGTAGAGAGAAAAATGACATCACACAGATCCTAAAATACCATGATTCAAGTAAAATTGTAGGCACAAATATTGTTAACTATAAGACCAGAATAGCACTGAGATGTACCTGTGCAAGGCCAGGTTGAAGTGCACATTGTATCATCAAACGTCCAATCACATCATGGGCAACAACTGTTTCAATTAGTTCACCGCCAACCAGTTTCACTAAAGGTTCATTGTCAAGATCACTCATCTCTACAACAACATGGCCTCTTAGACCCTCCTTGACTCCAGTCAGACTCAGCACAACGCGCAATGCCCGTGCATCACTCTAGGGGACACAGAGAATGTGAGCATATGCAATAATATGACATGTTAGCTCCAAAAATATTAAATGTGTATAGAACAAAATTACTAACTTGGTCTGCATTTTCATCAGATGCTAGAACAATAATGGCCCGCGCTTTAGAAACAGAAACCTGAAAAAAAAAGCATCTGAGGTCTGCTATTTGAGATCTTAATATGGAATGAGATGAAATCATCGCTGCATAGAACATGGACCAAGGATAACCAGATGAGAATAATCTCTGAAAATTCTACCTTCTTCAAGTCTGCTAGAATTAGAGGACTGCCACTCCTACATATTACAGATGTTCCCATGAAGTCAAATTCTAGCTTTGCTATGTCCATCTCCATCTCTTCCTTGTCCCTTTCAGCTAGAACAACAACTACACCACCACCAATACTCTTGTTTGCTATAGCTAGCTGCTTCAGAAGAGAGCCCTGGTCCACAGTGCAGATATCGTCAGACGAACAATTCAATCATATCAACCTTGAAGAAGACAGAATTTAGCATTTGCAGCACAGTTTCAGTGATATTAGAGGATACAGTACAAAAATGCAGGGCATATTATCAGATCATATCTTTTTTTACATACTAAAACAGCTTTCCATCAGAATGTTACCAGCTTATCACTCCATCCGAGAATTAGTATGTGGTTGATCTCTATCACCTCACTTTTTCCCTTGCGCCAAGAATCCACCTTCTCTGATATTGCATCTGACACGAGCCCAAGCATTGTGGCAAACACCAGCATGCCCCCAGAGCTAATTGACACGGATACAATCCTCGGCCCCAAGCCAACCTGGTCGGCATGGTTTCCAGAATCTGCCACAAAAGTCCAGGAAAGCCAGAGAGCCTCCAGGAATCCACTGCCACTAACAACATACAGCGCAATCCCACCCCAAGCAATGAGAATTATGGTGGCTAACAGGAGGGCAAGAAGCTTTGCATATGGGTGTCCTGAGAAGAACACATCAACTTTATAGGCGATCCTCTTCTTGAGAGGCACTTCTTCCTCTCCACTTTCTCCCCTCACGGAATTTGTCAGTCTCCGTCGGAGCTGATCAATGTACTTAAACAGGAACAATGGAACTGCAAGAGCAAAGATGGTGCTAGATGGAGCTAAATTCCAATTCCCCGAACCAATAAAAGCAGAGCCGTGGTCCCCATCAATCCAAGTACCCTCACGGTCCCCAGCATTGCCGAAGCTGCATGATCTGATCTTTTCCTGGCACAATGTTAAAGACTTCTAAATTGTTAGTGGTGTGAACCGTGATGGAAAGCAGTTAGCACATAATTTCACAGATCAAAGAGATAACCTGGAGTCCCATAACTTTTATCCATTGCCAAATAGCGAGGGTAGAGCTTGCGATAGTTACGACCAGCAGCTGCAATAACCCAAGGGAAATGGACTAAAATAGCACATCAGTCATCAGTGTGTCCAAAAAAAAAAGTACATCACTCGTGAAAGTTACGACCAGCTTTTATGGCAGGTATGGTACAGCTAGCATGACTTACGAGCGGGAGATACGGAGAGAGATCAAATCGCGGAGCGCGCGGGGGCGGGAGTATAGGAGGCAGCGGCCTCCGCTCCTCGAGCAGCGCAGGGCGCTTCACCACGGAGGCCAGGCTCTTCTCCTCCTCCCGCTGCGACACCACCACCCTCGGCGGCACCGGCACGGTGGGGTTAGCGCTCCGGCGGTCGGCAGTCGTCGGGGTCTGCTGCTGCCGCGGCGGGCGCGGGCGCGAGGCGTGCGGACCTAGGAACGACGGGTAGCACCAGTCGCGGTCCAGCACCCCGCCGTTGGGTGCCGCGTAGGAGGGGTCGTCCACGGCGACGGTGAGCCGCCGCGGCGCCGAGGACGCCCCCGCCGCTGACGCCGTCGACGGCGGGAGGGGCGCCGTGGAGGAGCGGCGAACGAGGATGCTGTCCCTCAGACCACCGCCGCCGCCGCCGCCTCCTCCTCCTACCCTATCAGCGGCCAGTATGGACGCCGCAGCAGAGCCAGAGATGGTGCGCGACTTGGTGAGCTGCGGCCGCGGCGGGTGCGGGTCAGGGCTCGCCCCGCCACCGGACCTTGGATCAGGGCTCGGGCTCTCCGCCATTAGCAGCGGGCTCGAGCTCCCTCCCCTCCCCTCCGCCGCCCGCCTGGTAATAATTCGGTCTGTTCGCTTGCCTAAGTCGGGTGATGTTGTTTTACTGTAGGAGAAAAACACGATGATCGATAGACATGGCTGATACGCTCGAACGAACACGGATAAACCACTCCCAAATGGCCCTATAACCCCGTGATGATTACATATCCGCCCGACTAACCCCACTTCTCCAGCGACCCTGACCCGTGGGCCATCTCTTATCGGCCCCACCTGTAAGACACACCCACCGCGCGATGCGGAGCCGTTTGGCTTGGCCTTTAGCTAATGGAGGCACACGTAACTGTAAACTGCTACGTGCTACAGCAAATGCGAGGGCAAGCGGGGAACGGCCGAACAGAAGGAAGCAGGCGGCACGGCAGCGAGGCGATCGCACGGGAGTCACGTGCGTGATGCGTGCCCGGCCGCAAAGGCGGGCCAATCGGTTGGTCGCCGTGCCGCCCTGCCCCATCGAACACCCACTTGGCCCTATCAGCCTATCTCCACAGTTCCCGTGGGGCCCACCGCTCAGTGAACGAGATCTTCGCGCCGCTGTTGTTGGGTTGGGCCGCTGGGCGATGCCGATCCGATCGGACTCCGGAGCACGCTGGTGGCGGGAAGAGGCATGTGACGCCTCCGCGGCGCGTCGGGCGATGGGGGCCGTCGGCCGCTGCGCTTGCCGGCGAAGGAATCGGAGCTGCGCCGTCCGCCACATAGGCTCTGTTTTTTTTTTAATGAACCGTACTATTTCAGCAAATAAACAACGTTTTTCTCAAACAACAAATCAGCAAACAGTACTTCGCCATGCCTTTCAACAAAGCGATGAGGGCCATAGAATACCACTGGCATAGCATTAGCCTAGTGGACTGTGCCTGGCTAACCGCTTCAACTAGCGATAAATCTATGCGCCGCGGCAGGAGGTGATGGCTGATGGGTGCCGGCCATGTGCCCATGCATCGTTTGATGCTTGATTCTGAGCAGAGATCTTTCCACAGATCCTTTTTTATTGAAAGGTACTCTTTTTCCGTTGCAGGGCATGCACAGCTCGTGTGACAACTGACACGAGTGACACAACAGAGTAGCAATGATATATAAACAGATCTAGAAACCTGCAGTTTCCCTAAAGAACAGACGTTTTCCCTAAAGAACAGACGTCCGTTTTTAGGGTGGTGAGCTATTTTGTTGAATCAGATTGGTGTGTCTCGTTTTCGTTAAAATCAACTCATATGACCCAGCGACTATGATGTGATGAACATACACGTAAATGTTCATGTTATGACCCGAGTAGGCCTAGACAAGCGCATAGATTCCATTCCGAAGGTGCTAGAGTTGGAAATGCCATCGCATATGAGCATGTCAGCTAGATTCTGCCATATAGGTCCCAAATGTCAATGCAACATCGGTGGTATTTCCGACTCTCGTATAGTCTTGTTATGGTTGCGCATTACCTCATAATCGAATACTATATAATACAATTGTTAAGTTAGGACCTATGTTAGATTGTTTGGACTAATAACCACGGCAGCGAAATCATCGCCGTCCCCCAAGTCGCGGCTGTCCCCCGTGAAGGGGAAGGCGAGGACGGGCACTGCGGCGGCCGCAACGGCGCTACCGACGACGCCCGCGCCGCCGGAGTGGGAGAGGGGAGGAGGCACCGAGGAGAGGGGCGAGCTGGCGAAGCGGCTCAGAGAGGAGTCAAGGGGCTGGTTCCTCGGCTTCGTGGAGCAGTTCCTGGACGCCGACGTGGCGGCGTCGGCGCCACGGGACCGCGAGCGCGCGGCCAGGATGCTCCCGCAACTAAAGCGCGTCAACGACAGGCTCGGCGAGATCGGGAAGCGAAGCGAGACTCCGTCGCTGCCGTCGACAGACGCGGACGGTGAGGCGACCGCCACGAGCACCGCCCCTGTCCTCGCGAACGGCGGCTGCGACGTACCTGAGGAGACAATAGAGCGGCCCTGTCTCCGCTGCTGCCCGCCGCTGTCCCTGCCTCCCTCGTCGGAGCTGAGACCGCCGCTGCCGGCACCAAGGCTGTCGTTGTCGCCCCTCTACTCCGCCTCTTCCCTCTGCTTCTTCTTCCTCCCCGCCTTGCTACACCGCTCCAAGCGCCGCCGCCCCGCGCCGTTGAGCCAGACCTTCCCCGCGCTCCCTCTCTGCTTTCCCTTCAGCCCTCTGCTTTGCATCGGGCCACCACCGCGCTGGGAGCCGAGCGCCGTCGATGCCGGCCGCCCAGGACCGCCGCCGACGCGGCTGTGCCTTCCCTCGCCGGTGCTGCCGTCGTGCTGCCCTTTGCTCTCCGTGGCCCCATCGCCGCTCTCTCCCTCTGTCCCGTTTCCTCCTCCCTTCTTCTCTTTTTCTATCGCTCTCCTCCTTTCCTCGTTCCGTTGACCGCGCTGTGGGAGATGAGGACGGACAGAAGCCGTGACATCAAAGTGAGGGTATTTGGGACTTTTTTTTTATGCAATTGATACCGTTAATAGAAAAGTGAACGAAATGGTTTGAGAAAAAAAAAAGACACGTTGGTGCATTCGAACTTTTTAATGGCCGTAGGACTCGACCCTCTTCTGTAATGGCAAACGGCTAAACGGCTCTTCGAAATTCCGGTGAAAAAGAGCGACGAGAGCTCCAGAGCCCTAGCCATGGCCGGAGAGGCGGGAAGAGACCCCCGAGCGTGGCTAGCCGTCGACGAGACGGCGGCGGCCTTCCTCTCCCGTTCACTCTCCTCGCGCCCCCCCATCACCCTCCCGCCGCCACTCCACCGCGCGCCTCTCCGCCCGGGCAACGTCGTCGAGATCGCCGGCCCGTCCAACTCTGGCAAGTCTCACCTCCTCCTCATGGTAAGCAAATCCACACCGTTTCTATTCCTTTGGCCCAAAATATGATGCAAATGGGGCCAACCTGGTGGCGCGTTCGCAGTATTGCTGGAAGTGTTCCAGTAATGGTCGCCAAGAGTATCGTCATAAAATGAGAAAAAACATATAAGCTATATCATGAGTAACTGAGTGTGTACTAATGCAATGTTGGTTAGGTTCTATACTTATAACTGGAAATTTGCAGGACTTTTAGGAATATTGGCAACTTTGATAGGCTACAATAGTTTCTGACACTGTTGATGCATACCTTATATCTTCAAAACAAGGGAACACAGTTGTTCCATCCTCTTGGCGCTTGCTCACTTGCAATGCTTCATACTGGAAACGAGGAAAACCACTTTGCATTTTGATACTGAGTTTCGAGATTATACAA
Organism: Miscanthus lutarioriparius; assembly: GCA_904845875.1. Taxonomy (NCBI): domain Eukaryota; kingdom Viridiplantae; phylum Streptophyta; class Magnoliopsida; order Poales; family Poaceae; genus Miscanthus; species Miscanthus lutarioriparius. Next base: position 14,778,275 of record CAJGYO010000006.1, on the reverse strand, counting down.
ACAAGAGGCTCTTATTTGGAAAAGCAAAACACCGGGACTAATTTGTCATTAAAATTCCATCCTTGTTCAAATAAATTGGAACAGCTAAAATACACTAAGTTTCTTATCTCAGGCTGCAGTGCAGTGCATATTACCAAAGGAGTGGGAGGGAATCTACTTTGGGGGGCTGGGGAGGGCAGTCATGTATTTGGACTTGGACTGCCGATGTGATGTGCTACGGCTGGCTCAAATTCTGAGGAATCGTATTGCAGAGGGCTGCCGTAAGTTCCACTTACATTCTTGATTTTGTATTTTTAACTTGCGCTGTTGCATATCGAAGAGCCTGGGCTCAGTGTAAACATTTTATGTGCTCTATAATTTCATCAATCTGCACTGCATATCTTCATAGAGCCTCTTTCACATTTGACAGGTTCAGCGCACCTTAGAAATGGAGACCCTGAAAATGATGGCACTAAAGATGAGTTTCAGTGTTCTCTTGAAAACACACTGTTTTCTGATTGCATTTAGCGCTTCTTGTATGCCCGATGTTGCAACAGTCCTGAATTCATAGCTGCTGTGAAGGTAAGTTCTCTGTGTTTGCGGCCTTTATCTCAGGAAATCACTACCTGGTTGGCATGCTCATATATTCCTCACTTGCTTGAGCTGGTGTAAATTTTTTTTTTATAGCAACTGGTCTATCTTAAATTGCTACTGCTGACCTATAGAACCATTGGAAAGAACTGGCTGGATTATTTGTGGTTAGTAATTGGGAAAAAAGTTTCTGCGGTTAGCTAGGCAAGAATACAGAATTGCTTATTTCTATTGGCCACGCATGAAATTTTCTGTGTGTGTTTTGGAAAAGATGATATTTGCTAACAGCCAACTATGCTGTATCTGTATGTTACACATTTAGCATCAAACACTTCTCACTTAGTCACTTCTGAAATCATTTGAGTTTTTATTTCTTTTATTAGTCTTGTCAAACAAAATTGGATTTTACTAGGTCCAAATTTGAGAAGTGTCAATAACACTGGCTTTCTAGAACTGTTTTCACACTCACCACCTTATGCACAACATCTTAATACTACTTTGCTTTAGAGTCCAAGCTCTGCCCAGAAATAAGATATTTTTTCCTTGCGTCTGAATTACTTCTTTCACTTTTAGTCTGTGCACACATTACAAGAAAGGAGCACTATCGTGTCCAGTCCATTAGAGCCCAAGGATGGAGGAAGGGTCAATCCAGGCTTCCCTAGGGTCGGCACATTGCTGTTTACGCTGGTTCCACTGAGGGTTTGTTAAGTTAGGGATTAGATTAGATCAGATCAGATTGAGTTGTTTTTTCCTTAACTCTAGAGATTATTTTCTTAAGGGTCAAGTCTTCTCATCTATATATGGATGAGATTGTATCTCCTTTGGATTAACCAAGAAAGATCACAAGTTCTTAAGGGTCAAGTTTTCTTAAGGTGCGGCCGCCGGGCATTGGCATAGTCGTGCAGCTTGGGTTCGGGGCCATTTAAAGTATGTCCATGACAAGTACATACTATAGTATCAAGTCTCAAATACTACTATATATAGGCAATTAATAGGGGCATTGGTGGAAAATGAAACCTGACATCTTTTTTTTTTTTTCTGATTTCATTACTTTAGACTGTAAAGTCTCAATCAAGGAGGGAAGTGTCCAGTGCTGGTATATATTTTGTTATGATAGACAGGTACAGGTATTTTGCTCTATATTTTATCTGAATTTTGTTAGGTTTCATGCACCAACCAAGTGAACCCAAAAGCTTAAGCGATTGGGAAGAGGTGGGCAATCCACTAATACTTCACAACAAATTTAAGATTAGGTTAGACTTGTTACACCTTTTGCTCTAACTGGTCCTATTATAATTATTGGCTTATTGCTGTTCCATAGAAAACGACAAGTGATATTTAACCTTTTTTTTACTAAGGCAGATAACTTTTGATTTTCATTCCCATATCTATGGCTAAACTTTTGTTGAACCCTACCCCTTTTTACAGCATTGGTGCGTTCTACTGGATAGATCGTGGTTCTCAACCTGCCCGAGAGAATAAAGGGTGATTTGAAGAAACAGTGAAACACTAATACTTATCATAACTGCTTGATTTTCCATATGCTAGATTCAATGCAGCAACTGTCGATTTGGCATAGTTTTTTTATTTTATTTTATCATTTCATCTATTGTGTTAAAGTCAATGTTGACATGTGGATGATCAAAAGAAGGTTTTATCTCTACTTTGTTCGAAGGAACTTCCTTGCAACATGTGGGAGTAGAAGACCTTGCCTTTGGGAAAGGAAAAGGGAGAGTAGTTTGGCCAGGAAATTTGGCCACTCTGATACTGTCTGCATATAAAAAACAATGTAATAGTTATATCATGTTATAGACATGCTAACAGGCAGTAATGGCACCAAATTATATTTTTTAACTGTATCAGTTCAGTTTCACAGTTCCTTTTTAGCTAAAATGCTTATATCAGAATTTTATCTCTGTGCTTTTGGGCCAATTAGAATTATTGGTGCAGGAGAACACTGCAAAGCATTACTGAAAGTGTTGTCCACGAGTTACGCAAGCTTTTACAACTTCAACCTGCATTGGTTTTGGTCACAAAGGCACCCATTTATGGGGAAGGCACTACAACAGCAAATGACTTCAATTGGTAATCAATATTGTAGCCTCACTTTTCTCTAAACAATTCTACTTTGCAAATTTGTGTTTTGTGATGCCATGTAACTGTAGGACGTCAGAGCTATATATCAGTCTTAATGTTTGTAACTATTTGTTCTAATTAGTGTTGGTTATGTTTTCAGTTCAAACAATATATCATTTGGGAAGCATTTATTCTTTGTTCAAAACAGAAACATTTATTCTCAAAGCTTGGGATATTAAACACTGAGATTATATTTTCTATTTGAACCTACCTTTGAGTGTTAATGCATTAGGTTTTGGCACGGCGTGGGCTACTTTGCTTGAATATGATGGGAGGTGAATCATATTGCAATTTTGTAGTATATAAAATGAACTAATGGATCCTTATCGTTGTTGAACATTTCAATAACATTTGCCTCCAGTATAGCTTGTTTATTTTTCAAAATATATAGTTTGGGCACCCCACCTGAAAATGTTTGGTATCTTGTATGGTATTTAGGGTTTCTTCAAAATACATTCTGGCGGATTCAACTGGTTTGGGGTATTCAAGACAGGAGGAAGAAAGAACTCTCTCTAATCGGGAATATATGCCATCAATATGGCAGGTCTGATAAATTGACGCTGAGATTCAATCTTTTTTGATGAGTACTCATGTATATAATGTCAATTTCCCTCTTCTTTAACGTATTGGAATAATCATGACCTTGCAGGCTAAAATTTCTCTAAAATTGTGTTTTTGCAGTCCTTTGTTAAGCACAGGATAAACCTTCAAGGTATAGGTTGATGAATATATAATATATTATGGATTATTTATAGTTTACTCTCTTGGTCACTAGAATCTTATTAATTTTATTTTACAGTAGAAGCAGAAGTTCCCTCTGTGCTGGAAAGTGAGGTGCTTCCTGTGCATACTTCTGAGTGGGTGCAACCTTACCTCAAAACGAAGGGGAAGTTTTCTATTATGGATGTAAGACTTTGGTACTCAATTACTCATATTCCTTTGGCCTGCTGGAAACATAACAATTTACTAATACAATTTGAACTTTTTTGAATGGTACCATATTTGTGTTAATTGAGAATATTCCTTTTCAATGACCAGGATGGTGTTAGCCTTATCCAGTGAATTACCAATCTGGCATTCTGTGATGAGCATGTCGAACCTCACTGAGTTGTGATCTGATAAAAAAAAAAGCAGTACGCCCACAGTATGCCTACAGGATATTATGTGGCAGTATCTCTATCTTGGTTCTCTGGCATCGCGCACACACAGCACAGAAGCATAGAACCTGTGATGGCTGAGTGCTGTACAATTTTAAAGTTTATCCAATAGTACCAAAAAATGGAAACCATTCTCACATTCAAGAATTCTTAACATGGTGGAGCCGAGTAATCTCTGTCGCAGAACCGACCAATTTATAAGAATACAAGTACAATGGCAATCCGCAAGCGGTCGCACCGTCATACTTGAACCCATATAAACCCGGTAGTCCGTCGAGTACCACGACGGGTCTCGATAAACGATTTACAACAACCAAGATCGTACAGGATTCAACATACATGCCACATATTACATATAGTTCACAGATACTTTTCATCATCAGAGTACGAATAAAAGTTATTACAAACCGAGTTTGATAAATAAAGCGGAAGCAAATAAGTTCGAAGATAAAGTTTCCAACATAGTTTGATACAGTGCCAAGCTAGATCACGGTCCACAAAAGCAAGGATAGGAATTACTAAAGAAGCACTGCCCAAGGCTTACTCCTCATCCACAATGGGATAGAAGCAACTCTTGCAATAACCATGATATACAGTGCCATATCCGCAACAACGGAAAATAAACCACGAGTACGAAAGGTGTACTCAGCTAGACTTACCCGTCATGAACCGAGAAAATAAAATGACTCCAAGGATTATGCAAGGTGTATAAGTGGACGTAACTTGACAACATTTTGCGAAAAAGGCAACCGATACGTTGTACAATTATGATTCCTTTACCAAGTTAATTATAACTATTCATTTCTAGATTAGCAACTATCCTGTGCCAAACATGTGGTATATCATTTAGAAGCATACAATAGTAACCATAGCAGGTATTGTAATTCCATTTTCATTCGAACCATCATGTTCCATAGTACAGTTACTACGATGTTGGAGCTAGCCAAGTTTCTCACTATCCGGGAGAGGCGGCGATTGAATCGATTTCAACCGGTGGAATTTATTCCTAACACAAACCAGTGTCTACCGACCACGATAGCCTTAGGTCACCTTTGGTACAACTCCGGTACACATTTGGCGGGTCCGTCTTGCGCCGACGATCTGGAACACCGGATGCCGGGATGCTCGAAGCCAAGCACGCCCTTGGGCTCGGTCGATCGTTCCGGAAGGAGCGCTGTGAGCGATTCTACTGAGTTGAATTACTCGGCCAGCGGTCGGAACGAATTATCCGCCCGCTAAGTGAGAGGCATGCGTTCAATCTTGTCGGAAGTTCCAACAACAGTACGGTCCTTGATCGAAGCAGACGGGGATAGATCCACACCCAAGACCTCCATGTCTTGTTGCTTCTCTATCGACATCCCGCCTTGGGTCTCCAATTATATTAACCATGGTTCTTTTCCACGATAGCGGTTTTAACCAACCGTGCTCGGTATCCACCTATATCTCGCAGTGACCAGAAATCACCCGACTTCTACCGGTCTAAGCATGGCTAAGCATTTATTCGATCCTAGACCTATACCGGTTAAAGGTGTAATATCTGGACAAGGAAGGTACATGCATCAAGTGGTTTCATTCAACTCTTATAACCTAATGCAGCAATCATAAGTACTTAAGTAAATATTTATAAATTTGGGAGACTTATAATGCTCTAGGGCTTGCCTCATGAGAAAGGAAGTAGGGCGGTGGTCGGGACACTCCGGAAGCTCTTGAGGGTTACGCTCACGCCAGGAGCTGCGGCTTGCGGATCCTCCCTCTTTGGTTCCCTTCCTCTCGCTTCTTGAATTCCAACAACGTGATCTCTTCCTCCGATCCTAGATGCATGAGTATGGCATAAGTATTACGAATGCATATATGTTAACAAGTGCATCATGTTTATTGAGTAGGTGCATATCTCTTCTCGGTTATTTAATTATCTTTCCATAATGCATCGATTATACCATAAAATAGCAGCTACTTGTTTTACTCATAACGGGAGTTCTACAAATCCAAATCCAGTGATCCTGGACTTTCTGGAAAGCTTATCAAATTCTCTACAACTTTGTTATTAACCATTTTTACAGTACACATTATTTTCAACATGCAACTCATCAAACTCTAGAATCAGTCCGGAAACTATTCAACATGCAACATAAAGTAACGATACTTCTACTTCATGCAATCATTCAAAATTTGACAACATAGAATCCACCAACAGTTTAACCATACCAATTACATTTAGAATCATATAATGGTGAAGCCCAAACTATTTATTTAATTGCCTTTATCATTTTATTTATATATCTAGGTTAAATAATAAATATATATCAGAAGTACTTAATAAATTCTCAAAATTTTACAGTGCCTTACTAATGCTATCAAAGGACTACTATAAAAATTTCATGTCATTTTACCAAGTAGAACATCCTATGCAAAAATGACAAGGCAGCAAGGCTTGAAATAACATAAATGGAAAACCCTATTGAAAAGTGTCAAGCAACAGATTTCCTATTTTTCTTATCATCCATATGGTACTAGTATTACCTCCAACAAATTTCATGAATTTTGGACTCATAAATAATTTATAAAAATTTATGCAAGGATTGACTATTCATAAAAGAAAAATCTATAACTATAAATCTACCCATGCACTGGTCCCCAAATTTTTACTAGAGCTCATATCTGCTAAGAATAGCTCACCACAAAAATTTCATAATTTTTAGATCACAGGAACTCTAGATATAAAATAAACAAATTTGAATGCATTCAAAAACACATTTCAAATCCTTATTTAAATCTCCAAAAATTTCTACTGTACAAGTCAAGAACATATTTTTTCTAAATACTACTCTTTCTACAGAACACTCACAAATTTATTTCAAAATTTTAGGAGCTATCAAACTGAAGATATGAAAATCACAAAAGAAATCAAAAACTGGAATCAATGAACTATCCTTCATCTCTCTGTTCATCGACCGGTGGGACCCGCTGGTCAGGGGACCCCTACATGTCATTGACTCGAGCAGAGCGGGCAGGCTGCTTGGCAACGCTTCTGGCTGCGGCTCGTCGACGGCGAGCTTCGCTGGCGGTGAGGTCTACGCTACGTGATCTATGCGACCTAGCGAACCTACTGAGCCACATGGCCGGACGTATCATCGACCCAAGAGCTGACGGCGGCGACCATGGCGGAATGGCGGGGCGAGAAATCGGCAGTACGCCGGTGACGACCCCGGCGGCCCAACCTAAGATGCGGACAAGCAACAATGAACGCTGGGGACCTAGCGCGGCTAGCCAACAGCGGGCGGAGAAGGATCGTGGCGGCGTGGCCACGACGACGGGGCTCACGGCGGAACTCCGCATGAGCTTGCATGCTTGGCTGCTGGCGCTTACCTGAAATCTTGTCGTGAACGCACGGGAGAAGCAATGGGGTCTTTGGGGAGACGGTGGAGCTATGGCGGTGGTCTTTGGAGTGGCTAAGGCGCGAGTCGCTGTGCGGTTATGGCGACGGGCGGAGCTGCGAGAGCTCGGCGTCCGCCGCTGCGAGGAAGAAAGGCCGAGGTGGCGAAAATGGGCCTTGGTGGTGAAAGGCGGCGTATTTGGCGTGAAGAAAGCGCGCGCCAGTAGCGTCGTGGCTTTCTTGTGTGGACAGACCGGCGGCGACAGCGGCGATTCACACGCCACGGCGGCAATGCTCTGCGCCGGTCGGCCACCGAAACGGCGATTCAGTTCGTCAGACAAGCAATCGCTCATGCCTGACAGCGCGGTTTGCTGACGTTCGTTCACTTAAACCGTGCAGCAAAATCGAAATCCGTCAACAACAAACTTGTAGATCTAAGTACCATCTCCAACTCTTGTTAAGGCAACATACTCTAATTCGCAACATAAACCGAGTAAAATCATCCCCAAAGTGAGCCTGTCAGTCGGTCAGTGTTCATGACTTAGCGAAATTTGCTTAGTGCTGAAATCAGGGATTTGATGATTTTTGAAATCCAAATTCAAGCATGTTAGGAGCTGAATCAATCAATGACTCAAAAATAAAAGTTGTTCCTTATGTCAAACACTACAACTTTGATTTAGTGAACTCCTCCATGCAAGGTCTCTAACACCTAGTTCAACTTTGGTCAAACATGTCACTTTTGAATGATGAAACACATCAAAGCATGGCTTAATGACCAAACTAGCCCTAGCCCTAAATACCAAAGTTGTTCATGATGATACTCTAAGCATGTTTAAGCAATTTGCAAGGTCATTTAAGCATTTCATGTAGTAGTCACTCATAGAGCTATCCAGGTCAACACATGTAATATTACTTACGTGCTTGATCATGAAAGGTGACCTTCATGAACAAGGTTCCTTTTGTTAACCTAAGTGTAGCTAAGGTGTTTTAGTGACTAACATTACCCACTTGCATTCATTTGCACATGATCATATGCATATGTTCCAAGAAACACGAAATAACAAGCAATGTTTCATATGTTTCGATCACATGTTTCAATTGTAAATGATGATTTATGAATGCTTGATGCTCATGCTCATGTTATGCAAGTCAAGTTATGCAAGGCTAACACCCGAGGTGTTACAATCTCTACTGATGTAAGTCTCCTAATATTTTTCCATTTGTGCGTGTGTAATTCACTGCAAAGGTGTGAGGCGTGGGTGAGTTGTTTTTTGTACGGGGTCAATCCCCTTTCTTTCTTTCCTTCTTAATATAATGATACGTGGCTTTTGTGTTTGAGAAAAAAATATTTTTCATTTGTGGACCTTGGCAATTTCAAATTGTTCAGCTTTTATGCGTAATTTTTAGTGTGCTTTTATATTTCTATTTCGAGGTTTTTGATAGGCTTGCAGGCTTTGCACATCAGCTTAGCATATTTGTTGCTTTGCACATATGTTCAGTGTTATGACTTATGAGCCAGATGCTCTAAATCATGTTTTCATGATACTTGAAGATTATTAAACAGTCAACAATTTATTTACACATGTATTTACTTCCAGTTTTCATCAGCGTGTTTGTTTCCATCTGTTCATCTGCAGATGTGAATTTATTTTGAAGTTTTTTTTGTTTTCTCACACAAAATGTACCATCACCATGACTTTATCTTTAGCTTGTTGCAATATACCTAAATATGACCCTGAAGCCCAAAAATAAACTCACATGACATCATTGCATATTCACATATTCACATAGTACTATAGTAGTAGAAGAAGAAATGAAGAATGACACATTAATAAAACATGAATGTGACGATTAAGTAAAATGATGAGGTAACGTTTTTTCTTGGCTTTGGTGTTTGGCATTAAATAGTGGTATCTGGCACTATAATCTACTATAATGTTCCTTGGAAAAGAGAGCCATTTTATTTATACAATCATTTGTCTGGTCTATTTGCTGCTTTGTATCAATGTCATACAAGTTAACTTAAGGGTTTGTTTATTCCAAGACCCAAGTGCATGAGAATATGAGATTTCCATTTCTGTTGAAGTGTAGATCATAGGAAGTGCATGCATAACCAGTCACAAGGCACTAAAGCATCAGGTATTGATCTTGATTGGGAAGGTGTAAATTAGGAAATACCATCCAGTAAGTCATGTGGCAACCCAACATGTAGCAATCTTGGTGATACACCTGTGCGAGTTGCTTCCTCTGCTCAGAGTGATTTTAAGGGTTAATGAATGTTGGAACTCATCTCACCGCCAGAAACAAGAAAACGTTTCAACTAAGGCCTTAGAAATTTGGAAACTCATTTGGATATATATAGCATAAATAGTTCAATTTACACGTTGATTTATGCAAGGCAGCTGATTGGTTTGTTGCTGTGGAAGTGCTCACTATTTTTTTCGAATGTTTACTAATTATAATTGTCTTATTCTGTATGGCGTCATGTACTATGCGATACTTTGTTGTTGGAACATATCATTTTAAGTTGTGAATCCTGTTTGTTGTCTAGATAAAAGTTTGTTTTTCACTCTGAGTTGTTACTGAAGATTTAATTGTTATAGAAGTTGTACTTCATCCTTTTTCGTCAATGTCCTTGCAGATTCTTATGTTCCAGCTAGTGTTTCCCGCTCCTTTTTCTAGGATGTACCCCTTTTTGGTGATCACAAAGTTACGGTACTTACATTGTTGTTATGATCATTTTCTCAGCCACTCTAGCACTGTGTTTTTTCCTCGTCTTTTATTAATCGCTGTTTCTCAATCAGCATGTCGACAATCAGTGCCGGTCCTAGGATTCTAAGGGTCCTCTGACAATCTCATCGCATCGGCCTCTCTTGACCATGTATAAAATCTTATAATATATATGCGCTAATTTTACTTGCAAAACGAAAGTAAATTCAATAACATATTTTTAATTTAACATGCCTGATAATTATCGAGGAACAATGTAGATAAAGCAATATATTTGTAGATGTATGATAATTATCGAGGAACAATGTAGATTAAAAAAGTAATATATTCATTTTCTTTTCTTACCCATGATAAATGTTTCTTAGGTAACATTATAAAATTCTAATACCTAAATTAGAAGAAAAATATGACTATATGGGTACAAAGTACTAGAAGTCTAGAATACCATACAAATAATTAATTTGGATTAAAAATAAAAAGAAAAAAAATACCTTGGGCCTAAACAACTGATCGATGATCGTAATTCATAAGAAGCCAAGAATCAAGATGTCGTCGTCGTGGAGCCCTGTCTGGTCGCCGTCCTCGTGCACCGTGTCCGTGTCTTCGGTAGTCTAGCTCTTCGCGGCGACGCGGCTCGCCAGCTCCGCATGTGCAAGGCGCACGTCGCGAACTCATGATCAGAGTGTGCTACGTGCAGCATGACTCCTCGCCTCCTCTCTACCCGAGGGCTGTTGAGAAATGAAACTAGGAAAGAAATGCTAATGTTGTCTTTTTGGGCCATCTGACCAGTTCTATATCTCTCTTCTCATTAGTTTGCTAATACCTAATGGACTATAGGACCTGAGAGTTTGTATACCTGGACTTAGGCTCCTCCTCCGCTTGGACCCTCGGCCGTCGCACCTCGTGCCCTAACCCTAGGGCCGGCACTGTCGACAATGAAGGCGAGACCAAAGCAATCATCAGCAGTGGTCATTTTCTGCCGGCCTTCCAATTGACGGGTGGGAACTCCCAATACCGATGATGATACAGCATGCCATTTTCTGCTCTCGGCTTATATGCTCAAGTTGCTGACTTATGATGTTATCACCTTATTTTAATCATGGTGATGCTTGGTGCCTGGAATGATGAGTGAGCATGTCGCTGTTTGTTCTGTTTTTCTACATATTTCGTAAGTGACCCTGTGTTTATGTATCAACCCCAATCAGACTGGTACGTTTCGTTGTCCATTTTGTTACACAGCGAGAGAGTTCATTTCCCACAAGAACTGGGGAAAATTTCCAATGTTTCAGATGAGAATTAAACCTTGTTCTGTTTCCCATGACTGTATCATCCATAAAAGCGACCGTGTCTCATCAAATTGGGCGGGGGGGGCGCAGCAAGCTGCCAGTACTGCAATATGGAAGCAGGAGACTTAAAGATGTGCTGCACCAATAATTTAGATTTCAGCCCATCCGAGCGGCAGTCTCATGCCATGCAATATGTTGATGCACGTATGCGGACAACTTACATAGGCCACCTGATACCGTAATAATGCTAGTCTGCACTGGCGTTTTGTATGCTAGTTGTCTTTCACTTCCTTGGTCGGTCAAAGTTACCCATCAGCAATTTAGCACAAACAAAACAAATGCATGCTCCAAGAGGCCTGGAGTCTCCTTTTTGTCCAACCAACGGTTGTTAATACAAGGAGCATCTCTACCAAAACCACAAGTCATCATAACAGGTAACAGCGAAAGAAGCGGTAGTATCGCAGCTGCTATGACACCTTGTAATTTTGTGCCCGGACGCACAAGTCACCGATCGGTCCGTGTCAGTCAGGTAGGTGTCTCTAAACTCTAATCCGGATGGTTGGCTCAAAGGAACCTTTCAATATATGCAGACACGATGGCAATTCCGCGGCTTCGTTTTCGCGCTATTGACTTCCTGCTCCAGGACCAGGAGGGAATCTTGCGGATTCAGTGATCTTCTTCAGCCGTCAACTTGGGCTGGATTCCTAGTAGCCATTTTTGGGTTGTCTGTACGTAAGTCGCCAACTGAATTGAGGAGCATGGTTAACAACCAACCGAACCACTTGAGACGCATGTACTGTATCAGTATGCTTGCAGTTGCAGGACTGTGGAGATCCTATTGCCGTATTTGCATATGCAATCGTGTGTCACCGTGACGTCGCATGCTGCTGTAACGGCTCAGGTGGAGATAGATCCTATTGCCGTATTTGCATATGCGATCGTGTGTCGCCGTGACGTCGCATGCTACTGTAACTTACGTAATTTTTGTACGCGCTTGCTGATTGGGCGCGTTTCGTAGAAATCCAGAGTCGTACAAACGTTTCGGATCCAGCTTTTAAGAAACGTTTAAGCGACGAATCAGAATCACTTTAGAAAAACGTTTGGCTACTAGGCTGGATTCTGATTCGCAGGATGATGTTTATTTTCATAAGAAATCATATAAATAAAAATATGTTTTCAAAAAACTAGTAACTTTTTGGACGAAGATCAATTTAAATATAACACATTTAAATTTGTTGCACTAAAAAAGGATTATCTCTACGTCTAAAAAGACTCTAAAGTTATTATCTATCTAGCGATACCAAATCTTGATCCTGCTCACGCGTCCGCGTCCGATATGAATCATACTCCACTCGGAGCTCACACGTCCGTGTCCTACCGGTTACGATACGAAGACCGGATCCACGTGTCCATATCCGATACAATGTCCTTAGAGCTTATGCGCGCATGTCCAATTAGTGATGTTCAATTCAAGAAACTGAAATGTCTTTATGTGAAACTACCCTTTCCTGTTTCCAAATTTGCTGAAGAAAGTGTGGAACGACTGTTCTGAATTCGGGCGAAAAAACAAAATCATCTGGAGGCGTTTCTGGTGATTCACGTCAGAAACGAAACCGTTTCTCACGTCCAAACGAGCCCTATGCGGGCGTTCCAGCCAGCTCAGAGGGGCTACAACAAGGCTGATGTGAACCCAGACACTGCATAGCTGCCAAGTTTTAGTCTGAGGTTCGTGGACGATGGATAGGCCCGAGAACACGACAAGAACGTCCAGGCAGGCCGAGGAGACCCTCAACCCCATCAGGATTAAGCTCGCGCTAAATGAAATGGAACTAGTAGCCCCAGGACGAGCAACAACAAGAGCACAAATTAAACTAAAACCAAGCAAGAGGCCTGGATGACTTGGCGCTAAAATCTTTACATGACTAGGTTTTGTGCCCGTGCGTTGCTACGGGACAGCTAAACTTTTGTACTACAAACACAATGATCGCACGATAAGATAACAATACTGTGAAATTAAATAACGATGTTAAAGTGATATTTAATCAAAAAGCAAAGTTCATGAAATTAACACAATCACGGAGAGCGCGGCGTCATGGCAGGAAGGCGGCAGATGCGGAAGAGGAGCCGCGATCAACGTGGGGTGTTGTTTCCTACTGTGGGCGATCGCAGGGAGGAGGTCCCACCTGCCGGCACCGTTCATTTCGCAGGGTGGCATTTTATTAAAAACCGTTGGTGTTGGTCTACAAGGAGTGGCATTTAGAAGGAAAGGGTGGGGGGAGCGTTGGGGCAGGATCGCAGGGGTCGGCAGACCGACGACCCGAGGTTTTTGTCGCACAATGTGGTTGTCCACCATACCAGTAAACTAAGGTGCAGATGCCTGTGGTACATGAACTTCTGTAACCACCAATTTTGGGCTGTTTGACTGATGGTTTCTGCGGCTGATAAGCCGGCTGATGCTGTTTTTTAACGAAAAATACAGTAGGGGAGACCCTCACTGTAAGTTTTATTAAACAAAAGGAAACAAGAACAACATATAACAAAGGTCAAATGAACAGCAAAAGAACAACAGAGAAGCTAGCCCGAGGTGGGCTGTAGGACTAATCTAGGGCAGCTATACAAGAAAGAAAGACAGGGCACTTTGCATCACTGAATCTATGGGCCTGCAATCTAGCTTCTTCACATAAGGAGCTTTTCCAAGAACCAAAGGATGGGCGACCTCTATCAAAAATAGAATTATTTCTTTGCTTCTAAATTTGCCAAGCGGCAATAATTAAAGTCTCTCCATAAAGAAGGGGTTCTGATATTGAAGCTTGGTGTGCTGCATCATTTGGAAGAATTTCTTTGTGAAGTCCAACTTATTCCAAGAGATTGCTAACAGGCTTGGCTAAAGGGGCAGCTGAAGAACAAATGAAACGTAGATTCCTCAATGTTGCTTCTGCAGAGGACATAATTATAGTTATTTCCTTGAAGCCTTTGCTTTTTCCTTCTCAGAATATTTCTTGTATTCAGTCTATCCACCAGGAGAAGCCATGAGAAGACTCGGAGTTTGTTGCAGCATTTGGAGTTCCAAATCCAAAGAAAAGGAGCTGGAGGTTGTATGTTCTTGTAGGGAAAGTTGTAGCACTTCGAGGAGGAGTAATTCTTGCTTCCCCAAATGTATTCCCAAGAATTCCTGTTTTGTTGTGAGAGAAAAACACTCTACCATGACTGATAAGCTGGACTGATAAGTTCAAGCGAGGGTACTTGCATACTTGAGTGCTTGACGTGCAAAGAAGAGTGTGTGGATATGATGTAGATCATGCCAATTGTAGTGTTGCCACATGGAATTCTATTGTTTTTTATATAACTCCTCCTCGATCTTGCGGCGCTCCGCCTCGCGCTGCTTCTACAACCGCCGGATCTTCACCGCGTGTTGCGTTGTCCCCACGTACCCATCGTCGGCACCCTCGCGAGCAGACCAGGGGCAAGCTCGAATTGGAGCAGCAAAAGCTCCCCAATCGGTGGGATCTCTCCCCTTGCTACACCCAGATCGGTGGCCGCGTGGCGGTGGCAACGTAGCTGTTAGGGAGGCGGCAGGCGGAGCGAGGGAGAGGGCGCGATGGTTCAGGTAGAGGGGTGAGCGTGGGATTGGTTGAGGGTCGAACGTGGGAGCGTGATTGGCGTGATCGCATAGGCGTGCTTGACTTCTCATTCTTTCCTCCGGACGTCGGATCGCACGGGACCGACAGCTTTCCTTCGCGGATGTGGGATCGCACGGGCCGACAGGAAGGTGAGGCGAATTTTTGTCGCCCAAAACGGTGTCCACTCTTTAGTCATTTTAGTTGTGATTAGAGTTGCATGAGCATCTATGATTAGGCCATGTCTTATATATTACATCTGATCAGAGGCAATATTTTATTTAAATATTTACAGTCAGCTCCCTTCTAACAGATAAACTCAAGCCCAACAGATCACCAGTTACACTGTAAGTTTTTGAAAGTGAGAATGTGACACCAGTACTCTCTTGCATTGCAGCAAGAGAAGCACACAGCAGCAAAAATTTAAAAAATAAAAAATATGTTTGCTAATAAAAAAGCAATGAACAGACATATAAGCGTGTAAAAGAATCATTACCTTTCCTGTTTTATACTCCTTCGTGTACGATTTTATTTGCAAGTAGATGGAGAGTTAACTTGCTTGCCCTGTGAACCAATGACAACCCCCTTTTACATAACTCAACCTTTATATCTGACAATACATAGGATCATGAGCATATACATGGTTAATATCACACATGGAATTGAGGCTGTTACCAGATATGTAACGGTTCAACACAGGAATACAAAATATCATTTACATGGAGAGGTGGACTGCAAGACTGAGAACGTTGATTGCAACAGCTTGAATGAAACAATGAAAGAATGAGAGTGTAAATGTTCTTTTGTAGGTTGGGAGTTTTCTTGCAACAGCTGAATATGACTGGGAGTTTTGATAAGATTATGTGTGGGGTTAGTTATCAGAGATGTATTGATGTATGATTTTCACTTGTATGAATGGAAGATCAGTGAAGCGCATTTGATACATGCATGGACTGGGAACAATTTAGTGTGTTCTAGAAATTTTTATTAGGATATACAAATCTGTGGCCCACTTAGATTACATTGACTTGTTGCTGGTATTTGTCTGTGCATCTTCTGAATATCTTTTGCAAGATAATGAACAGGTCAAGCAAGCAAGTCTGCAGAATAGCCTTTCATGCGGTGGTTTAAGAGACACAATGTCGATTATGATCTCACCTTCACTTGATGATTGGCTAACATGATCGTGGTAATAAAATTGCATATGCAGGAAGAGCTCTTTTCCCTCTACTGGAGGAGGATGACTACGTTGTCCATAGTAACCTCCTGTAAATTATCCAAACCACGACTGCATATATACCGGAGATAAATATTATAGTAATACAAATACAAAAACTGAGACCAGTTAACAAAACTGAAAAGGGCCATCCTGAGAAATATCTAAATGCTTGCATTACTGATTCATTCTTATAATTAGTTCAAAATGTTACACAAGTTTAAGACCTAGATGTTTATTGACCTGAAAAATCATTGTTCTCTCAATGGACAGACAAAAAAGATTCAGATCCAGATATTCAGTTATTTGGAAAAAAAAAAGATTTAGAACTAAAATTCTAAGCCATATGATTATTCCATATCGTTTATTTACATGAAAATGCTAATATTCAGTGCTCTAGAAAATATTTCATTAACATAAAGAATATTGTTCCCATTATTCCAATCCTATTCCTGTATAAATAGCACAAGCCTTGTTTTTGGGAAGCCTGACTGCAGTCCATTTCTACGCAGCTAGCTCCATCAATATTTACAAAGACGCATCAGAAGTGGTTCCACACTTCTACTAAACTGCTGCAAATCAACATTCATATATGCCTTGTAATAAGATGCATAAATTAAAACATTTGGTCTCATAATTATGGGGAATCTTAACATGAAAGCTGTAAAAAGATTCTCTGGTCTACATAGGATGTTGATTACATCAATAATATTACCACATGACAGGACGCCTGAATTCTAAACTCATACTATATGAAAAAGAGAATAAGGCAATTGCTGAATCCTCGAGCAGCGGCGGACTCGGTAAAGCGCATCAACTTTAAAAAAAAAAAACGCATTTGTTAGTCATACTACATACAACAAATTGTAATTAGATGAGATCTGAATACATACCCAGATTAATTAAGTTAGGGTTCAGGTGCTCAGTTTCGCACAGCACGGAGTGCAGGATGCAGCGCGATACCTGGTGGGTGTTGGTCGCCGGCGACGGACTTGAATCGCACCCTCACGAGCAGCCAGCCAGGGTCACTGTGGCAATTGCGCCTGCGGTCAGGGGAGGCGCGTCCCCAGCCAGGCCGCCCCAGAGGTCGCCGGCGAGGCGGTGCAAGTGGCGTGTGGCGGCGGGGATCGTCGCCGCTGTCGTTGGAGGCGTCGTGGGAGGGGAGGGGAGGCGCTGTGGGGCCGGGGTGGTGGCGGTGGGAAAGGACAGAGTGGAGCGTGTGATGTGGTTTGTTTTGGAAAGAAATCGCACGCAGCAGCAGACCGACGGGGAGAGGATAAGAGATCGCACGGGGATGCATGGGAGCGAGCGGCTTTGATGTCGCACCCGTGGACGGAATAGTTATGAATGATTTAGTCGTAGAGATAGAGATTGTGGGTCCTTCAAAACCAATGCTCCGCATTTGGATTCTTCCCTCCCCTCCCCACTGGCCAACTCATACTCTCTTGGTTCCTCAAGCTTAGGATCTAGCTCCGCTCTTCTCTTGTCCTTGAGCCACTCATCGGCGCTCTCGCCCGCTCTTAGCTTAATTTGCCCCCACGCGTCAGCCGCACGAGCCGTTCCCTATATATAACGGCCGGGAGCCTCGCCTAGCAGCCGGCCTCATCGATCACCTCATCGGTGCCGGTACACACGGCGCCGCTACTATCTCCGCCCGCCGGTGACTGGGCACCGCGTGCTAATAGTTAGTCAAGCCAGTTGATCGATCGTCGTATCATCTCGCGACCGCGAGGATGGCCGGCCTTCCCTACAATGTGACGATGACGCTGGGGTACCAGCCGGGCACCGGCATACCGGAGTGGCTCAACAAGGGCGACAACGCGTGGCAGATGGTGTCGGCCACGCTGGTGGGCCTGCAGAGCGTGCCGGGGCTGGTCATCCTCTACGGCAGCATCGTCAAGAAGAAGTGGGCCGTCAACTCGGCGTTCATGGCGCTCTACGCGTTCGCCGCCGTCTGGCTGTGCTGGGTCATCTGGGGCTACCAGATGTCCTTCGGCCAGAAGCTGGTCCCGTTCTGGGGCAAGGCCGGCCACTCACTCAACCAGGGCTTACTCCTCAGCCAGGCCGGCCTCCCGGCGACCACGCACTACTTCCACAACAGCGACGTCGTCGAGACAGTCGAGATCACGCCCTTCTACCCCATGGCGTCCATGGTCTACTTCCAGTGCGTCTTCGCCGCCATCACGCTCATCCTCCTCGCGGGCTCCCTGCTCGGCCGCATGAACTTCAAGGCGTGGATGCTCTTCGTCCCGCTCTGGCTCACCTTCTCCTACACCATCGGCGCCTTCTCCATCTGGGGCGGAGGCTTCCTCTTCCACTGGGGCGTCATCGACTACTCCGGCGGCTACGTCATCCACCTCTCCTCGGGCGTCGCGGGCTTCACCGCCGCCTACTGGGTCGGGCCCAGGCTCACCAAGGACAGGGAGAGGTTCCCGCCAAACAACGTCCTGCTCATGCTAACCGGCGCCGGCATCCTGTGGATGGGATGGGCCGGCTTCAACGGCGGTGACCCCTACTCCGCCAACGTCGACTCCTCCATCGCCGTGCTCAACACCAACATCTGCGCCGCCACCAGCCTCCTCGTCTGGACCTGCCTCGACGTCATCTTCTTCAAGAAGCCCTCCGTCATCGGCGCCGTCCAGGGCATGATCACCGGCCTCGTCTGCATCACTCCCGGCGCAGGTATATACACGACTCTGTCCACAATCACTACTCTACTACTGCCTGATGATGATTATTGAATACTCCTACCAAACATTTGTCGTTAGCTGTGGTTCATATAGTTGTAGTATATAATATGTTATTATTACACGGCAGATACGTTAATTACAAGTTTACAACGGGCATATATGGCACGACGACATCTATTTCTCACACATACAGAATTAATACTGGTCCACTACTAGCTGGTTAAAATGTTATGTGACTTATAGTCGCCGAGATATATAGACTGGCTGACGTTTGCCTGCCTGAAAACACTGGCACCGATCATTTTCTATCTTGTGAATCTGCACGACTGCACAGCTAAATCTACACTCTTTTGACCCATCTGTAAACGAACCAATGAATCCAGGATTCGGCGTCACGAGTTTATTCACTTTAGTAGTGCTGTAGTTTATCTAGAAGGCTACTTTGGCACGAGTGCTCTGTAGTGTTTCCCTCAACTGAGGAAGTTTGAAAAAAAAAGGTGTGCTAAAAAAGCAGCTTGGATAAAACTGAGTTGAGGTCTGAGCCAAAGTTAGCAAGAAAGAACATCATTTTTTCCAAAGATTTTCTCAGTAGATGCTACCGTCAGTGTTTGTATAGTACCATGCCACCTTTAAAAGCCTGAATGTTTCTACTAGGAATCTAGAAGGAAACTAAAGCAGCAAAGCAGTTTCCTTCTTTCCAAAGGTACGAGGACTTCCTTGTACCCAGACTGGACCGATCACTACCTGTTACCACCATACCAATTATCTTGGAGGATCATTATCTTGTCACAGTGGATTGCATGTATGCGTGCTTCCATTGGTTCTTTGACAGTCTGACGAGCTAAGAACCTAGTAGTATTTTTGATGCAGGCATCGAATTAAGAGTTTAAGACTCACATGACGATCCCATGGACTTTCGATATTCAGCCACGCCCAGCACTAAAATCTGGAATCCAGAAGAAGAAAAATTAGCACAACTTTCTTGGTATATACTGTATGTAGTAACTAATTTGCCGTCTCATGCCAAATCGTCGACGTATGTCTGCTGCAGGTCTGGTCCAGGGCTGGGCGGCGATCCTGATGGGCATGATTTCCGGCAGCATTCCGTGGTTCACGATGATGGTGGTGCACAAGCGCTCTCGCCTGCTCCAGCAAGTGGACGACACCCTTGGCGTGTTCCACACCCACGCCGTGGCCGGATTCCTCGGCGGCGCCACCACGGGGCTGTTCGCGCACCCGGACCTGTGCCCCATGTTCTTGCCGGTCACCAACTCCCGCGGCGCCTTCTACGGCAACGGCATGCAGCTCGTCAAGCAGGTTGTGGGCGCGCTCTTCATCATCTCCTGGAACGTGGTGGTGACCAGCCTGGTGTGCCTGGTGGTGCGGCTCGTGGTGCCGCTGCGCATGCCCGACGACGAGCTGGCCATCGGCGACGACGCCGTGCACGGCGAGGAGGCCTACGCGCTCTGGGGCGACGGCGAGAAGTACGACTCCACCAAGCACGGCTGGTACTCGGACATCGACACGCAGCACAACAAGGCGCCCAGCGGCGTCACGCAGAACGTCTGACGGGATTATTGCGATATCTGGACTGGAAGGAGATTATTTATGAATTTTAAATAAGCGATCAGGGGCTTGGTTTAAAAACGCTTGGTCATGTTAGACTGCTGGGGGTTCGACTGAACAATTGGTTGATTCGCCGGTCTGCGTGATAGATGCTACGGGCTGGGATGCAGTTTTTACGGTGATGGCGCTGGCGCGTGTGTGGGTAGAGTCGCTCGTTTTTTGTTTTCTGTTTGTTGCAGTTTGGTTGTCGTAGCCACCCGCGTGCCTCTGCTGCTGCATGCGCTGTGGAACAGTTATAGTTATGTGTGGTGCCGTGATGAGCAAGAGGTTTTTGTGATACTTTGTCTTCGTTCGAAAAGAATACATTCGGTTGCTTTGGCATTCCTTTGTTGAGTTGCGATAGTACCTATCGTTGCTCGACAGAACATGAAGTTCAACAAGCCGGGCAAACTGATCATACTGCACTGCTGAAACGCCACCTGGGTAAAAGATCCAGAGCATACAGAACAGAGACACAAGGAAAACAAGCTTATAGTGTGTTTGGTTGACGGAAACCTGGTTGGGTTATTTGGTCGGATCCATTTTTACATGTGTTTGGTTCCGCCGTGAGCAGTAAAAAAACTATTGTGAGCTTTTAGGTTGAAACAATTATGAAATCTATCCCTCTCTATATCCTCTTCAAACAACTGTGAAACATATCTCTATTTCCACATATTTGAAAAAAAACACAAAGCATAAAATTGTACAACACAGAAGGAGTGCCTTCTAAAAAAACACTTTTGAAATCCACCTGTCTCGATGTTCTGCTTTTTTATGGCGTTTTTCATAAGTTTAACCAAACACAACATTTCTCAGTCTGCTCAAAACAAAGGAACCAACTCGACCCACTTCTTGTACCTTGTGGTGCGTCTTGGGCAAGCAAGGCATGGCGGGGCGAGTGGAGGTGGCGCACCTGGCCGAGCAACGGTGGAGGCTCAACCTAGGAGAGCGAGGTGGAGCCAGGCGAGCAAGATAGGGCACCTGGGCGAGCAGCCGTGGAGGCGCAACCTGGGCGAGCAGAGCGAACACGGCTGCAACGCGACCTTGGTGAGCAAGGCGAGGTGGGGCCATGAGACGCGCCTCGGCAAGTAACAGTGGCGTCACGGCTTGGGCGAGCCATGGCGAGTGGGCACGACGTGTCGTCGCTGCCTGCGAGCGGGGCCGGGCAGGGCCTGACGAGGACATCACTCCTTCGGTTGCACCCGATGAGACTAATCGCTATCCAAGATCTTAAATCTAGAGGTGACCTCGTTTTTTAGCGATCTTTTTCATAGTTTTGAGAATATATTGTTGTTATCATGATTAGAAACATTGGAGAGGATCATGAAAGTACTTAGAGAGAGGTGTGGAGGAGGAGAAGACCAGCAAAGACGTCCAAATCAAGCGGGACATCCAATCCAACTCGAGTTTGAGTCCGCCTCGGCCTCCAAGACCAGCATGGCGTAAAACGGACGCCCGAGACACATACGGACTCCGTTTTTGATAATCCACCTATGCATAGACATATAATTTCATAAGCTAACTAATGGTGTTAGTTTAACATCAAATTCCATTGGAGTCAACGGGAATCGTTAAAATAAGTATTTGTCAGGGTGCTACGATAATGTAGTTTGGTTCGTTGGGCCATGTATCGTCTTTGAGCCCATTATAAAGCCTGTCCAGGGATTATGCACACCCCTAAGACCTTATATTAGTAGCCACCGCTCATGTTAGGGTTTGAATTTTGCTTACCTCAATCTTTCATCGAACAGTCACCATCGCCGATTGTGAAACCTCACTTTCGTGAGCTTAACCATACATCCACAATTGCCACTTTTAGGCCCCGTTGGTTGAGCGGTGGTTTTTGAAAAAGCTGCAATGAGCTATGGGTTGTGGAAAAGCAGTTGTGCAAAAACAACTATGGGAAAAACAGAAGTCCGTTTGGTTACAGCAGCTGTGAAACTGTAGGCTGTGAGTGCTGTTTATATGCAAATTACTTGTAACAAAATAATATGTTTACTAATTCGCATGTAAATGACTATTCTAGAAAAAAAAAAATCTACTAAAAGACATAGGACTCGTCCGGCTGGTGCTAAAAACACTGTTTTCATGACTGAAATGCACTGTTCACGACTGATTTTCTCTCATAGATTTATCCAGATTCATCCCAGCGAACGGGCCATAGTCAAACATCTGCAGCAAAACTTTTCTACTAAATATATCATATTATATGTTTTATTTGTAGGTAAACAACTATTTTGGGAAAGAAAAAAAATTCAGAGTGTTTTCTAAATTTTTGGTCCATCGTTTTCGTATTTCTATTGTATTCCATGTTTTATTTTCTACAGGAAAACGGCTAGAAAACATCTCTGTTCTCCATGGAAACAGAGCAAGCCACGGAGATGTGCCGCCGTACAGAAGGGGCTCGCCTGGAGATGCGCATGCGCCGCAGCAGGGATTCTCGCCGTTGCCGCGACCGCAGGGGAGGGCGCTCGCCCGGACGCCTGGAGATGCGCCGTCGCGGCCTGGAGCCTGGGGTACTCGCGCTATTGGTGCGCCCACCGCCGCGGAGGAGCACGTCGGGGCCACGCCATCGGAGCCGCGTCCTCGCGATTGGAGGGTGCTCGTCGGCGCGACCGGAGGAGCTCGTCATGGGGCCGCGTCGCGATTGGAGGAGCGAGTCAGAGGAGCGACTAGGGAATCGGAGGCCACTCCGGCGAGGAGGCCGCTACGGCGCACCGCCGGGCAGGGACCACGCCGTCGCCGAGCAGGGTCTGCGCCGCCGCAGGGAAGGGCAGAGGCCCACGCCGCCGCCGGGAGCGCTCTGCCATGCAGCGTGTCTCGCGAGTCTACGGACGGGAAAGAAGAAAAGAAAAAACGAACCGGTATCTTCGTAAACAGTGACGGGTGGGTAATATTTTACCAAAAAAGTAGCTGAAAGCACGTAGAGAGGCGCTTTTGATTTTGTAGAAAGTTGATTTTGGGCAAAAGTAAATGTAGCTTTTGGACCCCAGCTTTTGGCTTTTAGAGGCAAAAGTCATAGCCAAAAATCCAATCAAACAGGGCCTTATTTGGATTGCATCCATCTTATACCTACTTGTGTTGTTTAATTCGCAGATATGGATTAGCCTTCACGACAAGATGACATGATTGATAATAGATGATAAGAGAAGACGTGGTGCTATGCTTATAGGCAAAAAAAAAAATACAGGGACAACAACAATGGAACAGGAGCAGCTCCTTCGCCCACGAAGACAAAGCTCCTGCACCTTCAGTCGCGTGTACCATGAAATCTAGTAAGACTCGTGGCCATGAACTTTGTCACGTGCAGAAGAATTGCCCTAGCAAACATGCATACATTGCTACAGAAGATGGAGGCTATTGTCCTTTTCGCTTGAGCTATTTTTCAACTATAGAAGCAGTGTTTTCTTCTCACAATATTTCAGCATAAGCGAATAGGGTTAGCACTTCTGATGTAGAAGATGACATTGATGATGTGGATAGCTTACATTAAGAGGTTAAAAGTTAGTAGGATAACATGTCTATTAGTAGGAGATGATGTGGATATCTAGCGAGGGATGATGTGGATGACTTGCATATTGAGATAGACTTATAGTGGGGATTAACTTTATAAAAGATAAGATTAGTAGGTGATGATGTGGATATCTAGTGGGGTTGATATGGATGACTTGCATGTTGAGATAGACTTATAGTGAGAATTAACTTTATAAGAGATATAGATAAAATAGTTATCCATATGGAGTATTTATATATTATAAGCTTGATTTGGTACAATGGATGATGCTGTGTCTCAGGTTAGTGAGGTTGACCAAGAACAAAATAGTCGTGTACAAGGATTACAACATATTGTGTACATTTGGTTTCTCGGTAAATAAAAAGAGTTGGTACGAGGGGTAATTACGTGAACCTAAGTTCCACGAAGTAGGCTACGCCGCCATCGAAGCCCATGCTATCACCCATGATTTTCACAATGGGTTGCACATTCAATGCAACCATTTATGATTTTTCACATTAGGTATCGCATTTGTGGAAACCCTGCAAAGCGTGCAAATACGTGTTGAGCTTTAGCTGGGCCTGTTAGGACCCAAACTGAATTAAACCCGCCAACCAATGGGCCTTTGGGGGCAAAGGTAACTAAAGGCTAGCGAAATGAGGGCAAAGACAAGTTGATGCATAAGCCTGACACACAAGAAGAATGTCAAGCCTCTGCGTGCATGTTGTCTTTACATGGGCTCAAGCGCAAAACCCCAAACGGACCCATTCTTTAGCCCTCCAAAGCTGGAGTAACAGGCTCGCACCACCAAGCCTGGCTGATTTAGGTAGCAGAAATCTTCCTATTTAAGCTGGTTTTAACGAGGCTAGCTTTCCGATATGGTACTAAATCCAAAACTATGGTATGCGTGGAATGTGTGTCCCTTTCTTGATATTTTTAGGTGTTAGTTCTTATACAACTTTATATCTTTTCCTTGCAAGGGAAATATATGAACCAACACTACACTTACATATTTGCGTGCATATTAGATATTATAATTTGAGCTATGATTGGTAGAGGTGAATCACCTGTAATAAGATGTAAATCTGTAGTCATGTTTATTAGTAATGGTCCGAACCAAGCCCAGTCTACATTAGTGGGTATGGCTTATGATGTACCACATATAAAGAAGGCCTGAAATGGTTTGCTTACCAGTCGTAGAAAAACAAGGAACATGAGAAAGCGACCATAGTCACACGTCGAACACGAAATGATAAATTAGACCGCTTACCTCTAGGGATTGTCCTCATGGTGTTTGTCAAAGATATGGGCCAGGGTACCTGCACCGCCCGTATATATGACCATCACCGAGCTATCGGCCCACTAGCCGTCAAGGGGAGGCCTGCAAGGGCTAACGCGGTCGACCAACGTGGAGATCAGGGCAAACCGAGGCAGGCGTATCTAGACGATAGCAAGGATCATTCTATTGTAACAAACTAGAAAACAATCTATTAGTCCGATCACCCTTTCTATAACCCTACCTCTCCCACCTATATAAAGGAGGGTAGGGACCTCGGGCTCGAGATCTAATCTTCCACCTATTCCATCTACCTTGTAGCTAGGAGCAGCGGCCCTGTAATTGAGCATAGAATGCAAGAGCAGCAGCACTGTCGATGCGGGACCCATGGGGTTTCCCACAGAGAAGAGAGAAGAAGACCTAGTCCAACTAGGATTTCCTACATGTAATCCTACTAGGACTAGTTACACGTAATCCTACTAGGATCTCTACTTTGTAACCGATTAGGACTCCCGCCTCTCCTAGACTATATAAAGGAGGACAGGGGTCCCTAGATCGACACCTACACATAACCGACAGAACTCACAGCCACAACATACCTCGCAAATAGCGCAGGGCGCAATATACTATCCACACTAGACTGGATGTAGGGCGCCGTGACTTTCCGGTGTGCCGAACCAGTATAAATCATTGTCTCCTTATGTTTACCACCGAGTTCCTACATTTGCCGATAACCCTCCGAACAAATCACCGACCCGGGTACTCCCGTGGCGGGTAGCCGGTGGTAAAACATCAATAGCTGGCGCGCCAGATAGGGGCACTTGGCGCTTTGCGTTTGAGAGCTTGGTGGACCTTAAAGATCAAGATTTGTCGCGGTTCTCATCGGCCTCGAAGATCATAACGACAACTCAGCATGGACTGCGGTTTTAAATCGACAACTCGCTACGCTACAACTCTCAAATCGACATGGACGATAACATTCTAGACGGGATCCCAACTCCAAAGGATTTGGTCAAACAGTCAGTCAACACGCCCTTTGAAGACTACAAGCGATCAAGCAACATGCAAGTCGAGCTTTCCCTAGAACAAGTCAATCAAGACCGCAATTCATGCGAGTCAATACATCTCAAAGCCAAAGAAGGATCGGTCGGCATCAACTACGAAGAAAGTCATGGTGATGTCTACTCGAATTCGGATACTAATTCTACTCGATACATCGACAAGTACACGAAAATTTTCACCGGTCAATCAAGCAGGAGGAGCACGACAAGGATGAGGAAGCAAGCGTGAAGGCCAACATATATGTGTATATACTCGTACACAAGAGACAAAGATCAGCGATCCACGATGATGACTCAGACTCTTAAATTCAGACCCCATATAGGTTCATCCATCATAGACATCCAGCCACATCAATATCCAAAATTTGATCGGAAGCACCATGTCCGATTGCACCGAGCAAACTAGCAAGCAAGCCAACTATAATACGGATCCGACCTTTCCCCAAGGGAAAAAAAAAGCAAGCAAATTATTCATGCTCTATAGCTCCATGACATGTTGATGGCGCAAAGAGAGAAGTCCACACCATTAATCGAGAGACGAGCATGCGGCATGCAAGCCACTTAAATATTGAGGCATATATGTTACATATACATACAAGATACAAGAGACATGCGCAAACAGTGCCCATGCATGCATGTATCACATATACATACAAGATCCGTCATCACTATGCCAACATATGGTCGTGCGGGAGAATAATCTTGTACTTGAATCAACTACGTCAACAAGCAATTTGTCAAGTCACGAGCGACCAAGTACCAAGCATCGACCGATTGCTACCACAACACGAAAGCAAGCGAATCAAGAAACAAGTCATCCAAGCGGATAGCAAGCAAGCCAAGACCCGACTACTTGGCGAGGAGTCCGAAAGTACTCGGAAACAATTTAAGCGAAAGGAACACACGACCTCCGCAAACAACTCGGATCGATATCCGACTACGGTGACCAGCTACTAAATTTGAGCAGGCGCACCGATCGACTACCCGATTGCGGTGGTCAACAACTCTGCCATGAACCAAGCTAAGTGACGCTTTAATTTTTTACATTCCAGATATTATTCATATGCCTCTATGGCCATATTATCTTCCCTTAACGGCTATTAATTTACTCGGATAGTAAGCCTTAATTCATGAAGCTTGTTTTCTCGAATGGATGGTCACGTCAATGAACCTCTGAACCATATGGATGGTCACGTCAAAGAACCTCTGAACCATACAGGTGGTCACGTCAATGAACCTCTGAACCATACGCGAGATTCAAGTGCTTAAACGTAACAGGCTACTACCCAGGAAATTAACCGACCTAGCAAGGGAAAACACAAAAAATCATCATGCGAGCAAACATAGTGCTCTAAGTAAAATCATCATGTGAGCAAACATAGTGCTCTAAGTCTTCTCTTAACGGTCGCTAAAGTCCTTAGGTAGAACATGCTTTAATCCATGAAGCTTGTCTACTCACATGGACGGTCACGTCAATGAACCTCTGAACCGAATGCCAGGCTCACATGGTCACGTCAATGAACCTCTGAACCATACGCTAGAGATTCAAGTGCTTAAACGTAACAGGACACTACCTGAGGAATTTGCATGGCCTAGCAAGAGCAAGACACGAAAAAAGTTTATATGCATTTCATGATACCAGGGCCCGCCCCTGATTGATTATTCAAATATGGGACATGCTCCGGACTTCATATCCGGAATGTCATTTACAACATATTTTTATGTTTAACATGCGGGGAGCTACATACATACCATGAGATCGGGAAAAACATGCTCACGAGAGCTAGTCCGAAACAACTGGTTTGATAAAAAAAAGAACCCCGACAAAGGTGCGGCAAGAACCAAGACAAGCGCTTAGAAAGAACCCGGATCGATTGAAAACAACCACGAAGAGGTTTGCAAGTACCAAGACAAATTCAGAAAGAACCTAGTTTGATCAAAAGAAAACAACCGGATGAGGTACATACAAGTTCGGAAAGAACACGGGCCGAAGTGCAAACAACTGGAAGAGGTACATCAAGAACAAGAGAAGTCTAGAAGAAACACTGGATGAATAAAAACAACTCGGAAGAGCATCACGGCTTAGTCTACATCTATACCATGAGATCGGGAAAAGCTGCGCTCACGAGAGCTATTTTACTCGAGACAAGTCCGAAACAACCTAGTTTGATAAAAAGAAAACAACCGGATGAGGTACATACAAGTTCGGAAAGAACACGGATGAAGTGCAAACAACTGGAAGAGGTACATCAAGACCGAGAGAAGTCTAGAAAGCGATGCGGATGAATAAAAACAACTCGAGAGAGCTTCACGGCTTAGTCAAACACTAAGCTCGGGGGCTCGACATTCGCTTCAACTACGCATGGGGCTCAGTTCAAGGATGAAAGACCAAGAATACAAGTACTCAAGACTACAACAACGACAACACATCAAGACCCTTCATCCGATTTCTATTCTAAAGAAAAGTACTCGGAGAAGGCTCAAGAGAACTTGCGGGATACATAACCCCAAAATTTTTTGAAGACAAGAATCTGGGCCCTCCAACTTTTGCAAGCAAAAGCAAGAGGCTCGGGGGCTACACTCAGTGAGTGCAATTTTTACGAAAAATTGCACCCACCGAAAAAGAACTTGGAACAACCAAGAAGACTAAAGGGACCCTCTAGCTTCTTGTCCCAACAAGCAAGAGGCTTGGGGGCTACACTCACTAAGTGCACTTTTTTAGAAAAAAGTGCACATCAGTCATGACGAATCAACCAAAAGAAGACCATCTCAAGGTTTCACTTCAAAAAAACCTAGAACGGATTTACAACAACTCAACAAAGACCAAGAAGAACAAGAAAGCTTTTGAAGCTCATCCATGAAATGCTCGGGGGCTTGTCGATGCGAGACCCATGGGGTTTCCCACAGGAGAGAGAGAAGAAGACCTAGTCCAACTAGGATTCCCTATATGTAATCCTACTAGGACTAGTTACACGTAATCCTACTAGGATCTCTACTTTATAACCGACTAGGACTCCCGCCTCTCCTGGACTATATAAAGGAGGGCAGGGTCCCTAGATCAACACCTACACATAACCGACAGAACTCACAACCACAACATACCTCGCAAATAGCGCAGGGCGCAATATACTATCCACACTAGACTGGATGTAGGGGGCGTGACTTTCCGGTGTGCCGAACCAGTATAAATCATTGTCTCCCTATGTTTACCACCGAGTTCCTACATTTGCCGATAACCCTCCGAACAAATCACCGCCTCGGGTACTCCTGTGGCGGGTTGCCGGTGGTAAAACATCGACGGCTGGTGCCAGGTAGGGGCTCTTGGCGCTTTGCGTTCGAGAGCTCGGTGGACCTTAAAGATCAAGATTTGTCGCGGTTCTCGTCGGCCTCATCGACAACTCACTGTGGTTTTCGTCGACAACCGCTACAACTCTCGTCGACATGGACGATAACATCCGCACAGGATCCCAACTCCAGCAGTCGGTCAACAAGCACTACCACTGAAGACTACAAGCGATCAAGCAACATGCAAGTCAGAGCTTTCCCTAGAACAAGTCAATCAACACCGCAATTCATCTAAGTCCAATACATCTCAAAGCCAAAGAAGGATCGGTCAGCATCAACTACGGCAACAAGTCATGGTGATGTCTACTCGAATTCGGATACTAATTCTACTCTGATACGACAAGTACATGAAAATTTTCACCAGTCTAATCAAACGGAGGAGCACGACAAGGATGAGGAAGCAAGCAAGGCCAACATATATGTGTATATACTCATACACAAGAGACAAAGATCAAGCAGTCACGATGATGACTCAGACTCTTAAATTTAGACCCCATGTCAGTTTACGACATCTAGCCACATCAATATCCAAAATTTGATCCAGAAGCACCAGGATGAGGAAGCAAGCAAGGCTAGCTGTCGATGTTTTACCACCGGCAACCCGCCACGGGAGTATCTGGGGCGGTGATTTATTCGGAGGGGTATCGGTGTATGCAGGAACTCGGTGGTAAACATAGGGAGACAATGATTTATACCCAAGGCTTGCTTCCTCATCCTGGTGCTTCTGGATCAAATTTTGGATATTGATGTGGCTGGATGTCGTAAACTGACTTGGGGTCTGAATTTAAGAGTCTGAGTCATCATCGTGACTGCTTGATCTTTGTCTCTTGTGTATGAGTATATACACATATATGTTGGCCTTGCTTGCTTCCTCATCCTTGTCGTGCTCCTTTGTTTGATTGGACTGGTGAAAATTTTCGTGTACTTGTCGTATCAGAGTAGAATTAGTATCCGAATTCGAGTAGACATCACCATGACTTCTTGCCGTAGTTGATGCTGACCGATCCTTCTTTGGCTTTGAGATGTATTGGACTCAGATGAACTATGGTGCTGATTGACTTGTTCTAGGGAAAGCTCTGACTTGCATGTTGCTTGATCGCTTGTAGTCTTCAGTGGTAGTGCTTGTTGACCGACTGTTGGAGTTGGGATCCTGTGCGGATGTTATCATCCATGTCGACGAGAGTTGTAGCGAGTTGTCGACGAAAACCGTAGTGAGTTGTCGACGAGGCCGACGAGAACCGCGACAAATCTTGATCTTTAAGGTCCACTGAGCTCTCGAATGCAAAGCGCCAAGAGCCCCTACCTGGTGCGCCAACTGTCGATGTTTTACCACTGGCAACCCGCCACGGGAGTACCCGGGGTGGTGATTTGTTCGGAGGGGTATCGGCGTATGCAAGAACTCGGTGGTAAATGCAGGGAGACAATGATTTATACTGGTTTGGCACGCCGGAAAGTCACGGCGCCCTACGTCCAGTTTGGTGTGGATAGTATATTGCGCCCTGCGCTATTTACGAGGTATGTTGTGGTTGTGAGTTCTATCGGTTATGTGTAGGTGTCGATCTAGGGACCTCTGCCCTCCTTTATATAGTCTAGGAGAGGCGGGAGTCCTAGTCGGTTACAAAGTAGAGATCCTAGTAGAATTACGTGTAACTAGTCCTAGTAGGATTACATGTAGGGAATCTTAGTTGGACTAGGTCTTCTTCTCTCTTCTCCATGGGAAACCCCATGGGTCCCGCATCGACAAGCCCCCGAGCATTTCATGGATGAGCTTCAGAAGCTTTCTTGTTCTTCTTGGTCTTCGTTGAGTTGTTGTAAATCCATTCCAGGTTTTTCTGAAGTGAAACCTTGAGATGGTCTTCTTTTGGTTGGTTCGTCTTGACTAATGTGCACTTTTTTCTAAAAAAGTGCACTCAATGAGTGTAGCCCCGAGCCTCTTGCTTGTTGGGACAAGAAGCCAGAGGGTCCCTTTAGTCTTCTTGGTTGTTCCGAGTTCTTTTTCGGTGGGTGCAATTTTTCATAAAAATTGCACTCACTGAGTGTAGCCCCCAAGCCTCTTGCTTTTGCATGCAAAAGTTGGAGGGTCCAGATTCTTGTCTTCAAAAATTTTTTTGGGTTATGTATCCCGCATGCCCCAAGCCTTCTCCGAGTACTTTTCTTTAGAATAGAAATCGGATGAAGGGTCTTGATGTGTTGTCGTTGTTGTAGTCTTGAGGACTTGTATTCTTGGTCTTTCATCCTTGAATCCGAGCCCCGGGCGTAGTTGAAGCGAATGTCGAGCCCCCGAGCTTAGTGTTTGACTAAGACGTGAAGCTCTTCCGAGTTGTTTTTTATTCATCCAGGTTGTTTCTAGACTTCTCTAGTTCTTGATGTACCTCTTCTAGGTTGTTTGTACTTCGTCCAGGTTCTTTCTGAACTTGTATGTACCTCATCCGGGTTGTTTTCTTTTGATCAAACTAGGTTGTTTCTAGACTTGTCTGAGTAAAATAGCTCTCAGGAGCGTGCTTTCCCGATCTCATGGTATAGATGTAGACTAAGCCATGATGCTCTTTCGGGTTGTTTTTTATTCATCCATGTCGTTTCTAGACTTCTCTGGTTCTTGATGTACCTCTTCCAGGTTGTTTGCACTTCGTCCAGGTTCTTTCTGAACTTGTATGTACCTCATCCGGGTTGTTTTCTTTTGATCAAACTAGGTTCTTTCTGAATTTGTCTTGGTACTTACAGCACCTCTTCGGGGTTGTTTTCTAATCGATCCGGGTTCTTTCTAAGCGCTTGTCTTGGTTCTTGCCGCACCTTGTCGGGGTTCTTTTTTGATCAAACCAGTTGTTTTGGACTAGCTCTCTGGAGCATGTTTTTCCTGATCTCATGGTATAGATGTAGCTCCCCTGCATGTTAAACATAAAAATATGTTGTAAATGACATTCCGGATATGAAGTCGGGAGCATGTCCCATATTTGAATAATCAATCAGGGGTGGGCCCTGGTATCATGAAATGCATATAAACTTTTTTCGTGTCTTGCTCTTGCTAGGCCATGCAAATTCCTCAGGTAGTGTCCTATTACATTTAAGCACTTGAATCTCTGGCGTATGGTTCAGAGGTTCATTGACGTGACCATGTGAGCCTGGCATTTGGTTCAGAGGTTCATTGATGTGACTGTCCATGTGAGTAGACAAGCTTCACAGATTAAGGCATGTTCTACCTGAGGACTTTAGCGACCGTTAAGAGAAGACTTAGAGCACGATGATATGTTGGCATAGTGACGGATCCAGACGTGATACATGCATGCATGGGCACTCGCATGTCTCTTGTATCTTGTATGTATATGTGTATATATGCCTCAATATTTAATTGGCTTGCTTGCTCGTCTCTGATTAATGGTGTGGACTTCTTTCTTGCGTCATCAACATGTCATGGAGCTATAGAGCATGAATAATTTGCTTGCTTTTTTGCTGGCTGGATCTGTATTGTAGTTGGCTTGCTTGCTAGTTTGCTCGGTGCAATCGGACATGGTGCTTCTGGATCAAATTTTGGATATTGATGTGGCTGGATGTCGTAAACTGACATGGGGTGCGAATTTAAGAGTCCGAGTCATCATCATGATCGCTTGATCTTTGTCTCTTGTGTATGAGTATATACACATATATGTTGGCCTTGCTTGCTTCCTCATCCATGTCGTGCTCCTCCGTTTGATTAGGTGGTGAAAATTTTCGTGTACTTGTCGTATCAGAGTAGAATTAGTATCCGAATTCGAGTCGACATCACCATGACTTCTTGCCGTAGTTGATGCTGACCGATCCTTCTTTGGCTTTGAGATGTATTGGACTTAGATGAATTGCAGTGTTGATTGACTTGTTCTAGGGAAAGCTCTGACTTGCATGTTGCTTGATCGCTTGTAGTCTTCAGTGGCAGTGCTTGTTGACCGGTTGCTGGAGTTGGGATCCCGTGCGGATGTTATCGTCCATGTCGACGAGAGTTGTAGCGAGTTGTCGACGAAAACCGCTAGTGAGTTGTCGACGAGGCCGACGAGAACCACGACAAATCTTGATCTTTAAGGTCCACCGAGCTCTCGAACGTAAAGCGCCAAGAGCCCCTACCTAGCGCGCCAGCTATCGATGTTTTACCACCGGCAACCCACCACGGGAGTACCTGGGGCGGTGATTTGTTCGGAGGGGTATCGGCGTATGCAGGAACTCGGTGGTAAACGCAGGGAGACAATGATTTATACTGGTTCAGCACGTCGGAAAGTCACGGCGCCCTACGTCCAGTCTGGTGTGGATAGTATATTGCGCCCTGCGCTATTTGCGAGGTATGTTGTGGTTGTGAGTTCTGTCGGTTATGTGTAGGTGTCTATCTAGGGACCCCTGCCCTCCTTTATATAGTCCAGGAGAGGCGGGAGTCCTAGTCGGTTATAAAGTAGGTATCCTAGTAGGATTACGTGTAACTAGTCCTAGTAGGATTACATGTAGGGAATCCTAGTTGGACTAGGTCTTCTTCTCTCTTCTTCATGGGAAACCCCATGGGTCCCGCATCGTCAAGCACCACTGGAGTAGGGATTAGTATGTACCACGCCCCAAACCAGTATAAATCCTTGTGTCTCATGTGCTACCAACTGATTCCATCTACGCGATCATGTTGCTAGATATTGCCGAAGCAAAATATTCCGATAGTTGGCGCGCCAGGTAGGGGTCTTTCGCATTCAGATTTGTTTTTGTGTTTTAGATGGGAATTATCTTCGACTTCGGTGACGAACTAGAGAGGATGTGGTCGAGCATGAGGATCATCTTCGGCAAGCTCGACTTCATCGCCGAGCGGTTTGGGGACCTGCGCCTGCGGGAGCCTGAGCCAACCGAATGGGAGGAGGAGTAGTCGCTCCAGATCTGAGTTTTCACCGCCGAACTGGAGGAGACTGTCGATGGAGGACCTCTCGCTATCGCCTGTCATCTAACCCGCCACGGTCAGCTTCTCGCCGAACCCAGCCAAGAGCCTGGGCTCAACGTCACTCTCTTCCTTCGCAAGATCGGGGATCCAATCCTGACAACGGATACAACACTCGATCCAGTTCATTCCCGACACTCGGGAGCACCAACGCATGCGACGGCGACTCACTCGTCCTAATTTCTTTAGGCTATCACGCCGCCTCTAGGATCTCCTATAGAGGACCCAAAAAACCCATGCCACACTGACCGGGAGCACATCGATGATGACTTCGACTCGAACCTAGTCAGAGTCACCATCCACAATCTCAGCCAGGGCGGCACTGTCCTAGAACAATTGGACCACTCCGATGAGAACAATCAGCCCCATGACATGGGAACCGTTGAACTCATTAACACGGTGGCTTCACGCCACTCTCTATGACCGCTACCAGCCATGTGGGGTTAACCATATGGATGTTGACGATGATGACATCATCTCGCATACACATAGTTGCAACCTTAGCGCAAATGGTCACAAGGGAAACGGGTACATTACCCCAAGCGTTTCCCTCATGATTATTTCGAGTTTGATTATAAGGCGCCTTACGAGACCACCCAACAGACCCAATGGGATCTGATTCTGGACGAGCCAAAACATGCTGACAAGGACAAACAGGAGGCTGGCTCAAGAATGCCCTGACAGTTGCCTCGCTCCCTGAAGCATCGTCTCACGCTAGAAACCCCGGCCAGCATCTTGCCTCCCGATTCTATGGTTTTCGCTTCGCCAGCTACACCGGTGCCTCTAAAGGCACCCGATTTGCCCGAGAGAGCACCAATAGGAAGGACCCCACAACCAGGGCCTAGAGCACCAATGGTGTTGTAGGATCTCTGGTACACCTAGAGGGGGGTGAATAGGCCTATAAAAATTCAACTCAAACCAAAGTCAAATTCATCCGCAGCACTGCCGCTCTGTGAGCGCGGCACTACCGCACCTGCAGGAGAGATTAGTTCATAGTTCAAAATCTACCCAATGAAATTTAGAACGAGTATATTTCTTAGCTTCCTGCAGGGTAGTGGATCGCAGATTGACAACTGAAAGTGGTGGGAACACAACACACAAGTAGATCGGATTCAAACTCTAGAAATCACCTCAACAACAACAGGAACACAAGTGTAGCAATACAAGTAAAAGATGACACAAGGATTTATTCCATGGTTTAGCTCACCACTAAGGCTTGCCTATGTCCACATTGTTGAGGTATACCACTAAGGCTTAGGGGTTTGCAACCCTACCTCGTTCTCAACTCAAGAGAGTGAACTCTTGAGATGAGGGATGATTTTACTTGCTGCAAGAGGTGGTTACAAACCTCCCGGGGCTGCCACACAAGTTGGCAAGCTCTATGGGCGACGCTCTAGCCGGCTAGGAGCCAAGCTCCAAGAGTAACAAACACAACCACCGGCTAAAACGTGAACCAAGTGCTCTTTAGAGTTTGGAAATCAATGGAGCTACTCTCTAATCGAATTTTGGACCCTTATCCCTCAAGGATTGATGGGGAAATCAAAAGATTTGCTTGGAAGCTTGAGGTCAACAATGGAGTGAGAGAGAGAGAGAGAGCTCCTGCTCTGTTTTTGGGCGTGCTCAAGTGAGGAAGAAAGCAAATTGGTTACCATTGGAAAGGAAGGGGAAAGGTATATATACCCCCAGCCCCCAACGATCACTTTAAATTGCAGATAGCTGTTGGCGAGAAAGGAAAGGTATATATACCCTAGCCCTCAACGGACACCGCACCAAAGGGGTCAGGCGAGAGGAAGCCCGTGGCCTCAAGGTTGGGCAAGACGGAGCCTGTGACCTTGGGGTCGAGCGAGCTGGATCCCGTGACCTTGGGGTCGGGCGAGGCGGATCCCACGACCAAGGGGTAGGGCGAGCCGGATCCCGCACCCAAGGGGTCGGGCGAGGTGGATCCCATGACCTGGGGTCAGGCGAG
Organism: Miscanthus lutarioriparius; assembly: GCA_904845875.1. Lineage (NCBI taxonomy): Eukaryota > Viridiplantae > Streptophyta > Magnoliopsida > Poales > Poaceae > Miscanthus > Miscanthus lutarioriparius. The sequence continues at coordinate 14,741,821 of CAJGYO010000006.1, read as the reverse complement.
GAGGATCTCGCAGCCAAGGGGTCAATCGAGGCGGATCCCGCAACCAAGGGGTCGATCGAGGTGGATCTCACACCTAAGGGGTCGGGCGAGCCGGATCCGCACCCAAGGGGTCAGGCGAGACGGAGCTCGCACCACGCAAGACAACAAGGGTAATAGTGGAGTGCAGACTATCTTGGCTATGAATCTGAGGATGCTTGTAGTTGTTTGAGCACTTGGTAGCACATATTAGCTTAAGCATTGTGCCCCCCTTTATAGTACGGCTTTTTCTATACTCAAATTCAATAGAGAAAAGAATTTAAACCTCCTTTGAGTTTGTTGCCATCTACTTTTATAATTGGGGGCTCCTCCGTTTCGTGTAGCATCTTCGAATATAAAATCCCTGCTTGTCATCTCAATAAATCTCATTAGTTCTCTAATTACATGGTCATTATCACCAAAACCCACAATTAAGGCTTGATTGCACTTTTAATCTTCCCCTTTTTGGTGATTGATGACAACCAATTAAAGCTTACAAAAGATATTAAATAAATAGTGAGACTTTTCGAGCCATGGGTCTAGAGCCCCCCTAAGTATGTGAATAGAAAATTAAATTCTCAAATTGGCATAAGAAGCTAAGATTCACATTTTAGTGAAAGTGATGGGGCTCCCCCTACATCCATGCTCCTATGGGGTACTGCATATTGTGTCAGGTATGTAAAACGTTATGCAAATGATAGTTTATGCACAACGTGGTTTGCTGGTGCAACTGGGTGCAGCACTGTCGCACTTGCTGTTACAGCATAGATCAAAACAGACATCACACAACATGTGATACATATAAAGATATACATTCTTGCACAATTGTATCACAAGCGATAGCATAGATTAATATATGTCCATATCCCACACAAAAAGTCAAACAGTAGCATTATTTTATAATTTAGAGTTTTGAGCGACTCTCAAACTTTCCACCTAGCAAAGACTAGCACTCATCGAATAGGACATGAAGCGCAGCTGCTGACCATGGTGTCAAAAAGTTGTTGGCCTCTCTAATTTTCTCCCCCTTTGACATAAAGCACAAAAAAAAGAAGAAAAGAAGGAAGATCAACACATACTCGTCCTCTCCCTAGATGTTCGTCCAATCAATATCATCACCTCCTGTAGCAGTCTCAGTACCACCATCACCATCATCGTCGTCGGAGTCAATACGTGCACGGCCCTGACGGTGAGTAGTGGCGATGTAGCGAGTGGAACACCTCGGCTCCTATCTCTGACGGTATCCCTCCAGGGTCTCATTCCAATTTGCTGCTCGTCCCTGCTGCTCATCATCATCATCACCATCATCCTCATCATCGGAATCTATGTCGGAGAGACTCGGAAGGTCATACTATGGAGGAGGTGGAATAGGAGGAAGTGGTGGAAGGTCACTGTCCACGCTGCTGACGCTGCTCAAGCTATGTCTCATAGGCTCTGCCAGTTGCATAGGTGCACTTGCCAAAGATTGCCTTCAATCACTTGCCAAACTTCTTCATCTTGCCTCTCTGCGAGACCTAGAGTAGGAAGACTCAGGGATATCTACATGAGCATGAGAGCTCCCCGCTCCCTCAATAGCTGCAGCTGGCTGGTCTTCTCAATTTTGTAGATGGTGTGCATCCCATCCTTTGGAAAATAAAATCTAGTGACCCTCTCAATCATGAACATGAGGTAAGGGGCATATGGTAGCCTCCTCCCATCCTCCACTACAAATCTTAACTCATTCCATATGAATCTAGGGATATTGAACCTATCCCCACCTGGAGCAAATCTAGCCAACACATTTTTCACAAAGCCATTAATATCTAAGGCTGCTCCATCCTTTGGGTTGATGGTGTTCTTGATGAGGTTGTTGAGGATGTAATAGAAACGGTGTAGACCACTCCTCTTGCCATCTACAATCCTTCTATCTCTCTACATGTAACTGATGTCATGAATCTCAGCTCGAGGCTCATCATGAATGTAAGTGTAACCTCTGTGCTCCTCCTTAAATCCAAGAATTCGGTAGAAAGTGACAAAGTCAACTCGGTAGTGCCGACCATCAGTCATCCAGTGAATCTCATCGAAGGTCTGGTCATAGAAGTATGTGGCATGAAACTGTACAAGGACCTCCTCATTCTAGTTATACTAGAAACCCATGATGTCTGAAAGCTGGAACCTGTCACAAATTTTGATTACCTTGTTAAACTCAGGCTCCACCTTCTCCTGCATCTCATACCAATCAATATACTACATCTTGATGATCTTGGTTTTCTTGGATGCAAGAATGGCAGTGGCATAAAAGTTGGAATGAAACTCATTCTAGAATCTATAATCAATGTCCAAATCCTTACGCACTACATAGGGATTGATCCCCTTGCATCTTCCACCAGCTTCCAACTCTTGGAATAGTTAACAACTGCATGCTGGCGGGAGTCATCTAGAGGTCTCATGATTATCTCACCCTCAAAATCTCTCATGTATCTGCCATCAAACTCAGAGAGATATTGTGGGGTGTCAAGAATGGAATTAGTGGTACAACCTATCATCTCCAGCATCTCCTCATCTTCAATGTATTGCTCGTGCCTCCCCCTATCACCAAGTCCCCTTGGAGCTGAACTACTGCCTGCTGCTGTTGACCTCCCTCGACCATGGCGAGGTGGATCCTTGTCTCTTTGCTCATTCATCTTCCTTTTCCCCCTTTGATCATTATCTTCATGCTCCATCTTCTCAAACGAGGAATGGAGAGGAAAGGGAAGAAACTGCTTGGGCCAGGGGTAGTAGCAGCCGTCAACGACATTAAGGGAGTGTTGGCAGCTGCTGTGGCACTGCTAGAGATTGGCAACGCGTGGCCAAGCGACGACAACGGCGCGGGCACGAGAGGAGAGAGAGGCGCGGGTGTCGGCGTCAGGGGGAAGAGAGAGGGAAAGAAGTTACTACGGATCTGAGGATAAGAGGAAGAATAAATGGGCCCACAGTAAAACGATTTGGGCCGAATCTCAATTGAGATTCAAAGTACGGCACTGCCGCAGAGCGGCACTACCGCACTCCCCAAAATAGTGGGAGTTAGCTATAATCTATATGACTCTCTCTGTATAAGATATGGACACATATCACTTATATACCATGACCAGAAACAAATAATCAATACATACCATGATCATGATACATAAGTTGTCTTTTATAAATCATTTTCAAGCACAATATAAAATTTTCAACTCTTTTGCCTAGATACTAGTTTATCAAACAGAAGCATGCTAAAATTCAAACCACGTTACGAGAATCAAGTATATTTAGCTCACTACGCAAAGCACAAAACCTTGACTCGTCGAGAGGCTTTGTGAAGATATCGGCTAGTTGCTTTTCGGTGCACACATGGCGAATTTTGATATCTCCTTTGGTTTCATGGTCTCTCAAGAAATGATGGTGGAAGTCTTTGTGCTTGGTTCTAGAGTGGCTTACGGGATTATTAGCAAGCTTAATGGCACTCTCATTGTCACATAATAATGGAATTTTGGTAAAATGACATCTGAAATCATGAAGAGTTTGCCTCATCCAAAGTAGTTGGGCACAACATGTACCGGCCACAACGTATTCGGCCTCGGTAGTGGAAAGTGCTACACAATTTTGCTTTTTAGAACTCTAAGACATTAGGGATCATCCAAGGAATTGACATGTCCCTGAAGTGCTTTTTTGATCTACTTTGCAACCGGCGTAATAAGAATCCGAATAACAAAATAGGTCAAACTTAGAGCCCTTAGGATACCACAAACCAAAGTTAGGAGTGTGTACTAAATATCTCAAGATTCTCTTAATGGCCACCAAGTGACACTCTTTTGGGTTAGCTTGAAATCTTGCACACATGCACACACTAAGCATAATATCAGGCCTAGATGCGCACAAATAAAGTAGAGAACCGATCATGGAATGATATACCTTGGTATCCATGGCTTTTCCTTCAATGTTGAGATCAAGATGTCCATTGATTGGCATGGGAGTTTTGATAGGCTTGGCATTCACCATATCAAACTTCTTGAGCATATCATGGGTGTACTTCGTTTGACTAATAAAAGTTCCATCCTTCACTTGCTTGATTTGAAATCTAAGGAAGAACTTCAACTCACCCATCATGGACATCTCAAATCTCTTTGTCATGATCCTACTAAATTCCTCACAAAAAATATGATTAGTACTACCAAATATTATGTCATCGACATATATTTGGCACACAAATGTATCTTTATCAACTTTGTGAGTGAAAAGGATAGGGTCGGCTTTGCCTATTTCAAAGCCTTGTTTAAGCAAGAATTCCTTAAGACATTCATACCATGCTCTTGGTGCTTGCTTAAGCCCATAGAGTGCCTTTTGGAGTTTGTAGACATGGTTGGGGAACTTATGATCTTTAAAGCCCGGTGGTTGCTCAACATAGACAAGTTCTTGAATAGGGCCATTGAAAAATGCACTCTTCAGATCCATTTGATATAGCTTGAAGTTATGATGAGCGGCATAGGCTAGAAGCAATCGAATTGCTTCAAGTCTTGCAACCGGTGCATATGTTTCCTCAAAGTCTAAGCCCTCTACTTGAGTGAAATCTTGAGCAACCAATCTTGCCTTATTTCCTATCACCATGCCATTCTCATCTTGCTTGTTGTGGAAGACCCACTTAGTGTCAATAATATTGGTATTAGGTTATTCCACCAAAGTCTACACTTGGTTTCTTTCGAAGTTATTAAGCTCTTCTTGCATGGCCATCACCCAATCTGGGTCTCCAAGTGCTTGTTCTACCTTAAGAGGCTCCAAAGAGGAAACAAACGAGTAATATTGGCAAAAGTTTGCTAAATGTGAATGAGTTGTTACCCTCTTTTGAAGACTCCCAAGGATGTTGTCAACAGGATGATCCTGTTGTATTGTTTGCCTTAGCCTTGGATGATCAATGGTCTCTTGTCCATCTTCTAGATCTTTATTATCTTCTTGCTCGAATATGGGTTGTAGGTTCTGTCCTTGAATCGGAGTTGGACTTGCTGCTGCTATCAGAGGGAGTGCGGCACTGCCGCTCTGCTGATTTGCAGCAGGGGTCTGCTGCCCCTCAGCATTAGGTATATCAGCAGAACTTTGTTCATCAGCAGCTTGAGTAACCTCTACTTCAGTGACTTCGTCTTCTTGTGGTCTTATATCACCAATAGCCAATTGCTTGATTGTTTCACATGGTGGATCCTTCTTTCCTACAACACTTGAATCAACTTGCTCCACTTGAGAGCTATTAGATTCATCAAATGTCATGTCTACCGCTATTTCAACTCTCTCGGAGGTTTTATTGAAAACACGATAGGCATGATCATTTGATCCATAACCAAGAAGAAAACCTTCATCAACTTTAGGTGCAAACTTAGAGGTTTTGGGTTTCTTATTAAGTATGAAACACTTGCATCCAAACTCTCTAAAGTAGGACACCTTTGGTTTGTTACTGGTTAGAAGCTCATATGAAGTTTTCTTCAACTTCTTGTGTAGGTAGAGGCGGTTGATGGTATGGCAAGCGGTGTTGATGACTTCGCACCAAAAGAGGTCCGACATCTTGTACTCATCTAGCATTGTCCTTACCATATCAATTAGTGTATGATTCTTTCTCTCTACTACACCATTTTGTTGAGGGGTGTATGGAGTTGAGAACTCATGCTTGATGTCTTCTTCATCAAGAAACTCCTCAACTTGGGTGTTCTTGAATTTGGTCCCATTGTCGCTTTTCATTTTCTTGATGGGGAGACTGGACTCCTTTTGAGCTCTTCTAACAAAAGTCTTCACTTTGTCTCTAACTTGACACTTATCAAACAAGAAAAATACCCAAGTGAAACAGGAATAATCATCAACAATAACAAGACCATATTTATCACCCCCGATACCTAGGTAGGCGACCGGTCCAAAGAGATCCATGTGTATGAGCTCCAATTGTTGCATCAGGGTCATGATGCTCTTTGGTGGGTGAGGTACGCCAACTTGCTTTCCGGCTTGACAAGCGCTACATATCCTATCTTTCTCAAAGTGAACATTTGTTAGACCAAGGATGTGTTCGTCCTTTTGAAGTTTGGCCAAGTTCCTCATTCCAACATGGGCTAGTCGGCAACGCCAAAGCCACCCCATGCTAGATTTTGCCACTAAACAAGTCTCAAGATTAGCTTTGCTTTTGTTGAAATCAACTAGGTAAAGCTTGTTCTTTAAATGACCCATAAAGACAATAGAGGAATCCTCCCTTTTAAAGACATCCACACGCTTATCCGTAAAGAGACAATTGAAACCCATCTCGCATAATTGAGAGACGGACAATAAATTGTAACATAATGAATCAACATGTAAAACATTTGTAATTGAATGCTCAAGGGTTATAGCAACTTTACCGAGACTAATCACATCCCCCTTAGAGTTGTCTCCAAAGAGAATATTTTCATTTGAGTCCATCTTTGGGGTATATGATGAGAACATACTCCTTTCTCTAGTTATATGATTTATGCATCCACTATCAAGCACCTAACTTGACCCATCGGAGGAGTATGCCTGCAAAACAGATTTAGTTGCTTGATTTAGGTCCCCAATTTGACTTGGGGCCTTGCATGTTAGTTACAAGAAATTTAGGAACCCAAAGAAAAGTATTCCTATATGTGTTGACTTTCTTTCCAACATATTTGGCAACCACTTTCCCACTGCTATTGTTCCTTAAAACAAAACACGAAGTCAAGCTTTGTCGAGGTGGTTGAAACTTTGGTTGGTATGCATATTGTTCATAGTGCCCCACACTGATTCTTTTGGCTTCTATAGAACCTGTTTCTGCTAGGACACCTTCTTCTTGGGCTTAGTTTGATCAGGAGCAGAATTGGTAGCCTTCTCATTTTTACGGGGAGCGGCAAAACCGGCCTTCACTGCGGCACTACCGCTGTCTGTGCAGGCTTATCTATACCAACTCTTTCCTTCCTCTCAAACTTGGCACACTCATAGCCATTTATGATCTTTTTTCATTTGTCTTGGCTCCTGCAGTGTGCCCAAACCCATGCTTGATTGAGGGGTGTCTCCCTTGCTTAAATTGAGGCACTTTTGAATCATTTGCCTTCTTGTCACTTACTTGAGCCTTACCACTCAAGAAGCCTTTGTCAATGATCTCATTGAGTCTAGCAATATCTTTTCTCATTGCCTTCATGTTTGCAAGGTTTGTGGAATAAGCATTCAAATCAATATTATAATATTTTCCATAACCTTGACTAGTGGAGGTACTAGAGGCATCCTTTGCCTTAGAGGGATATGAGTTGCTATCCCAAAGAATGTTATATTGTAGCTCAAGTTCTTTATGCTTTTCATCTAAGTCATAATACTTTTTAGAGCAATATTTTCTTTCTTTGTGATAGCATGGTCCCCTTGTTCTTTGGCTAAGGCCTTGCGCAAGGATTCCACCTCACTTCTCTCTAATGCAAGAGCTTCCTTACTAGCAATGTAGAGACCCTCTTGTTGGATAAGAGTTTCCTCTCTAGATTCTAGGTCGGCTTGGAGACTCTCTAAGTCCTCCATTAGTTTAGTGATGAATAGTTTGGTCTTTCTATCTAAGTTCTTAGTTAAGTTATCAATTTATTCATCACTAGATTCATCATCACTAGAGATATCACTAGGAGGTGGAGGTGGAGGAGCTTTGGCCTTGGATTTATATTTTATCTTCTCACCCTTTGCCATAAGACAAATGTGAGGGGAGTAGTAGTCATCATCGGACATGTTGGTGAAGAGTCTTGGTGAAGAAGATGGCTCATGGATAGCAATGGTTGCAACTTTTTCATCTTCTTCATTTGAGCTTTCAATAGATGAATCACATTCATGTCCAATGTGAGCTTCTCCCATGTTTTTTTTGCTCTTTCTCTGGTCGGCCTTGTCCTCCTTCTTCTCTTTCTTATACTTGTTCTCCTTGATCTCATGTGGGCACTTGGCAATAAAATGATCGGTGCTTCCACAATTGTAGCATGTCCTCTTCTTCTTGTTTGGAAACTTCCTCTTTACTACCTTGTACCCTTGCTTCTTCAACCCTTTGTGAAACCTCCTCATAAAGAGAGCAACATCATCCACTTTCTCATATTGGTCATCATCATGTCCACTCTCACTAGGGGATGAGGTGGTCTCTACTCTTTCTTGAACTTGCTTGATTGCTTTGGGCTTGCTAATTGAAGCTTGTTTGTTGGTCTTAGACTTGCTTGTAGAACCTTTCTTGCTTGATTTGTTTGCCTTGAGAGCTACATCCTTGTTGATCTTGATGCCTTCTAGATTTGCTTTCAATTCTCCAAGCTTCTTCCTCTCATTTGCTTCTTCTCTTTGCATATCAAAGGTCAAGATCCTTCCAAGTATATCATTTGGTGTGAAGTACTCAAACTTCTTCTTGTCTCTAATTAGATTACTACGGTCTCATTTCTTGGTGAATAAGCTTCCAACATAATCTTGACAACTTTGTGATCATCTAGCTCATCATAATTATAGCCTCTAATCTTGCCCACCATGGTCATCAACCTATCAAACATCTCTTGTGATCCTTCTCCATTCAAGATAACAAATCGGTTGAGCTTGGACATCAACAAATCAATTCTTGCCTTTCTCACTTTGTCAACCCCTTCATGTGCAAGATGCAAAGTATCCCAAATTTGTTTGGCAACATCCACACCAATCACTCTATTGTACTCATCACCATACAAGGCACTATGTAGCACACTAGTAGCTTGATCGTTGAGGTGGATGATTCTCATTTCTTCTATGGTTGGATTCTTGAGATCAACCGGTGGCTCAAATCCATTGCAAACAACCTCCCAAATGCTAGGATGAAGACCTATAAGATAGGCTCTCATCAAGTGCTTCCACTTGACAAAGTTAGTCCCATCGAAATGAGGTAACTTGCCCGCGGGCACATTGATGAAAGACTTGCGATCATGGTTAGTCATAGACATAGAAGAATAGTTAAAGTATACGGCGGCATATTTGTTGTCATCATTCTTCTTGCCCTTTCCTTTCTTGTCCTTCTTACTATGCACTTGGTAGGACTCATCATCATCACCATCTTTGGAGTTGCTAGATATCTCACTTGAAGATGCATTGGAGGCTTTTGCTTCTTGTTCCTTCTTCTTTCTTGCTTCTCTTCTTTTTCTTCTAGCTTCTCTCTTGAGTCTTATTTCTTCTTTTCTTGCTTTCTTCTCTTCTAACCGCTACTGCTCCTTCTTCTTCTCTCTTGCTTCTCTTTTCACTTTTCTAGCTGCCCTTCTTCTTCTTCTTCTTCTTCTTCTTCTTTCTACTTCATTTTGAGCTTTTCGGCATCGGTTGTCTCTAGCTGCGGGAGCGTGAAATTGCTCGCTGTAGAGGCACTAAGCTCACTGCTATCGGTGTCATGCAGCCCAACATCCTCCAGATCGATGTTGATGGGCTTCACAACACCAAATCCTCCCCCGGGCTTCGTACCTCATGTGGTGAAGCGCACACGAGGTTACCTAGCTCTGATACCACTTGTAGGATCTCTGGTACGCCTAGAGGGGGTGAATAGGCCTATAAAAATTCAACTTAAACCGAAGTTAAATTCACCCACGGCACTGTCGCTCTATGAGTGCAGCACAGCCGCACCTACAGGAGAGATTAGTTCACAGTTCAAAATCTTTCCAATGAAATTTAGATCGGGTATATTTTTTAGCTTTCTGCAGGGTAGTGGATCGTAGATCGATAGCTAAAAGTGGTGGGAATACCACACACAAGTAGATCGGCCTCAAACTCTAGAAATCACCTCAACAACAACAGGAACACAAGTGTAGCAACATAAGTACAAGATGACACAAGAATTTATCCCATGGTTCAGCTCGACACCAAGGCGTGCCTATGTCCATGTTGTTGAGGTATATCACTAAGGCTTAGGGGTTTGCAACCCTACCTCGTTCTCAAGTCAAGAGAGTGAACTCTTGAGATGAGGGGTGATTTTACTTGCTGCAAGAGGTGGTTACAAACCTCCCGGGGCTGCCACACAAGTTGGCAAGCTCCGCGGGCAATGCTCTAGCTAGCTAGGAGCCAAGCTCCAAGAGTAACAAATACAATCGCCGGTTAAAACGTGAACCAAATGCTCTTTAGAGTTTGGAAATCAATGGAGCTGCTCTCTAATCAAATTTTGGACCCTTATCCCTCAAGGATTGATGGGGAAATTATTAGATTTGCTTGGGAGCTTGAGGTCAACAATGGAGTGAGAGAGAGAGAGAGAGCTCCTGTTCTGTTTTTGGGCGTGCTCAAGTGAGTAAGAAAGCAAATTGGTTATCATTGGAAAGGAAGGGGAAAGATATATATACCCCCAGCCCCCAACGATCACTTTAAATTGCAGATAGCTATTGGCGAGGAAAGGGAAAGGTATATATACCCCAGCCCTCAACAGACACCGCACCAAAGGGGTCGAGCGAGAGGAAGCCCGTGGCCTCGAGGTTGGACGAGACGGAGCCCGCGACCTTGGGGTCGAGTGAGCTGGATCCCGTGACCTTAGGGTCGGGCGAGGCGGATCCTACAACCAAGGGGTCGGGCGAGCCGGATCCCGCACCCAAGGGGTCAGGTGAAGTGGATCCCGTGACCCTAGGGTCATGCGAGGTGGATCCCACAACCAAGGGGTCAGTCGAGGCGGATCCCGCAACTAAGGGGTCGATCGAGGTGGATCTCACACCTAAGAGGTCGGGCGAGCCGAATCCCGCACCCAAGGGGTCGGGCGAGCCGGATCCCGCACCCATGGGGTCAGGCGAGACGGAGCTCACACCACGCAAGACAACAAGGGTAATAGTGAAGTGCAGACTATCTTGGCTATGAATCTGAGGATGCTTGTAGTTGTTTGAGCACTTGGTAGCACATATTAGCTTAAGCATTGTGCCCCCCTTTATAGTACGGCTTTTCCTATACTCAAATTCAATAGAGAAAAGAATTTAAACCTCCTTTGAATTTGTTGCCATCTACATTTATAATTGGGGGCTCCTCCGTTTCGTGTAGCATCTTCGAATATAAAATCCCTGCTTGTCATCTCAATAAATCTCATTAGTTCTCTAATTACATGGTCATTATCACCAAAACCAACAATTAAGGCTTGATTGCACTTTTAATCTTCCCCTTTTGGTGATTGATGACAACCAATTAGAGCTTACAAAGGATTGATGGGGAAATCAATGGATTTTCTTGGGGGCTTGAGGTCAATAATGGAGTGAGAGAGAGAGCTCATGCTCAGTTTTTGGGCTTGCTCAAGTGAGGAAAAAGAGAGCAGATTGGTTACAGTTGGAAAGGAAGGGGAAAGGTATATATACCCCCTGTCCCCAACGGTCACTTTAAATCGCAGATAGCCGTTGGCGAGAAAAGGAATGGTATATATACCCTAGCCCTCAATGGACAACGCACCTAAGGGGTCGGGCGAGAGGAAGCCCGCAGCCTCGAGGTTGGGCGAGACGAAGCCCGCGACCTCGCGGTCGGGCGAGCCGGATCTTGTGACCTTGGGGTCGGGCGAGGCGGATCCCACAACCAAGGGGTCAGGCGAGCTAGATCCCACACCCAAGAGGTCCGGCGAGGTGGATCCCGTGACCCTAGGGTTGAGCAAGGTGGATCCCTCGGCCAAGGGGTCGGGCGAGCTAGATCCCACACCCAAGGGGTTAGGCGAGACAGAGCTCGCACCACGCAAGATAGCAAAGGTAATAGTGAAGTGTAGACTGTCTTGGCTGTGAATCTGATGATGCTTGTGGTTGTTTGAGCACTTTGTAGCATATATTAGCTTAAGCATTGTGCACCCCTTTATAGTACGTCTTTTCTATACTCAAATTCAATATAGAAAAAAATTTAAACCTCATTTGAGTTTGTAGCCATCTACATTTATAATTGGAGGCTCCTCCGTTTCGTGTAGCATCCTCGAATATAAATTCCCTGCTTGTTGTATCGATAAATCTCATTAGTTCTCTAATTGCATGGTCATTATCACCAAAAACCACAATTAAGGCTTGATTGCACTTTTAGGTGGACTAAACCTCGGGTCAACTCCGAGTAGGGGAGGGAAGAAGACAACAGGGCAAAACTTGCCAGTGCTATTAATACGCACCAACCGTTGTCCCCCCTTCTTTCTTTTTTAACAACAAAAACACATGGTTGCTATGCACAAAATGATTTTATGCCTTAAACAGGCAAGGAAACACTTTCCTAAAGAATGGCTTGGGGGCTACATCCTACGTGTTATGCAATGTCACCTCCGAATAAAGCCATACTGGCCAGATGACATTCGACCCGATACACTCGGGAGCATTACGCCGACTTGGCAAATCCAAAGTAGTCGAGGTGATATAAGTGGGCTCAGCACTCAGGCACGTTATACTAACCTGCCCAAGTGCTCGAGGGCTACTACTACAATATAACACAACTACTAGTCTACAAAGTGAAATTTTATTCAAGATAATATTTTACACAACACAAACCAACAGGACCCGACCTCAATGAGGAGTGACCATGATGACTTGCTCTACATTTACAACCACCGCAATGGCGTTGGTGGTGACACCAAACTTGGCTATCAGTTGCTTAACGTCAACGTCCTTAGGCACTTCCGCCCACGATGGGAACCTAGGTTCTATCGCATGCAGGTGCACCTCTGGCTGAAGACAGAGGTGAGCAGCGGCAAGGGCCATCGTAGTCCCATGGAGAACACCATGCGTCGTTACATCCCTAATCCACGTAGGGAGGCCGAGGGCCTGCTCGTGAAGACCTGACCCTGCTGGCCGCACTAGCTTGACGGCGGCCTCCACCGCCTTCTCCAACGCCACGCAGTGGTTACTATTGATTCGTGCCATGGTAGCACCGCCACACGTCCAGTCCATCGACTCGTCACATAGATGAGTCACCTCCACCAGCTTGCCGCCTAACTCCTCGTTGGCCTGGCGAAGATCCACTGCCTCAGCTAAGACAACACCTAGCTGCACCTATGTCACTGGGAAACACAGAGGGTCAAGATCAACACTACAAGCAATTCTGTAAAGGAAGCAAATAAGTTCAACTCACCGACGAGCTCTGTGTGGGTCACCGCGATGGCGGCCCTAGCATCGGCCGCCTCCCTATCCATGATGCTGAGCGTGGTCTTGGTCACCACAAGGCACTCCTTCAGTCGTTCCATCTCCTATCACCCATCCCGGAGGGATTGCCCGGCCACGGCCAGCTCCCCTCGCACGGTGTGGATGTCGTGCTTGTCTCCTTCGACCTCCTCCTCATCAAAGGAAGGCGAGGCTGGTGGCAGCACAGCCTGCATTGTTGGGGGACATGACGGCGCCTAGGCCTCTCAGACGGCGGCGGGCCACGGCATCGAGCGCACCGATAAGAAACCACTACATCAAGAAATGCGTCAGATTCATCTTCAACGAAGTCGACAATAGATCCATCCTTACCCGAACCCCATCAAGCCTAGATGGAAGGCCCGATAGAGGGAGGCACACCTCTCTCGACGGGTCCCTCCTCGGACTCCTCCCATCGGTGCTTCTCTCCGGCCATGGATGGAAGGCAAGATCTAGCAACTACAAAAGATGCGATGAGCAAGGGAAGGTAAGCGTGCAAAGGCTACTATGCAGGTGTACTAACTCTCCTTCCCAATTCCTCTATTTTATAGGCAGGGGACGCGCATGGTCGATGGAATCCTAGCAGTCTCCACGAGCTTCCGGGGGATTTCTGACCATTTCACGAGCTTCCCATGGATGGAAGGCCCGGCTACGCCTCCACAATCTCTGAGAGGCACAGCGTGGGGAGATGAGCCGCCAAAACCGACGCCTCTGCTTTGTAGAGAAGGAACCCATTCGCATAACCATGGAGGTTGTGGGACCAAATGGTCAGAAATCTGATGCATCATCACCCGAGTCGGTGCAGGTGAGTGATCTGACACTTAGATCAGGTACTCGGCCCGGTTCACCCTCTTAGTAGGTGTAAACGATAGCGATTCATTCGCTATCAACCCTGCCCCTCTAAAGTCAGGGGGTATTTAGGAGGGCCACTAGTCTGGCTCTAAAACCTCTGGCACTCAGTGTCACGTAAATCTTCCAATACCTAGACGAGCTCGAAGTACCTTATTTTAGCGGATGTATGCCCCTTTGGGGGAAACCGGAAAATTGGTTGGCCCATGGCTGTAACCAAAGTACGAGCTCCTGAAATCTAGAAAAAGAGTGGTATGACGTGCCCTCGCTGGTCTGGCTTTGTCTTGCCGCTTCCTTTCAGTGAAGTGGATGTTCACTCGTTCTACTTGTTATCAGCTCGAAGAGTAACACACGCAACTGCCGACAGCTGCTCACGCGTTCGTTACTCACCCACAGTATTGCCCGCATCGGGATACTGTTATATTGGCCTCAGGGCTCTGGGACAACGTCCTTATTCTTCCACTAAGCGAGGCTTACGACAATTCGTACCACATTGCTTAACGGGTCTCAAAGAAAAACATGACGTCCTTAGTGCTTGATAACAAAACAACCTTCAACAGGTCACCCTAAAAATCAACTGGCTTAGTGACGTGCGGGCGATGGAGGTGCACCTACCCCATCCTCATTATTGTTTTACAACTAGGACTTAATGATGCACAACCACTATTTACACACCGGAATACGTCGGGAACCAACTTCTCGAGTACAACGGTATTTCTACCCTAACCTGGCATCCACGATGTCCTGGAAGCTACGCTTCCGGTTATCGGGCACACCACCCGAACACGACATTGACAACGTCCCGAGGGCTACGCCCAAGAAACTATGTTTCCTAATATGGGGTGAACCGCCCGAGCTAGGCACTTATAGCTGTCAGGGGGCAATGTCCCTTGATGTACGGTGTACCACCGCCGCACTCGATGCTTGAAGAAGATTCTCGATACCGAGAAATGCTCTTGGTACTCAAACGTTAATATACTGGCTCCTAGAAATATCTACTTGCACTCTCGAGACTTGGGCACCAGAAGATGCTCACTATGTACTCACAGTACGCAGAACTTATAGGAGAGACCGCGACTTCCTGAGGGCTTGAAGCTATGTGCTACCTTATTATTAAGTCCTACGGGGGCTACTGTTAGAGATTTGGGCCAGGGGTACCTGCACCGCCCATATATATGACCATGACTGACCTATCTGCCCACCAGCCGTCAAGGAGAGGCCCACAAGGGCTAACGCGGTCGACCAACGTGGAGATCAAGGCAAACCGAGACGGGCGTATTTAGACGATAGCAATGATCAATCTGTTGTAACAAACTAGGAAATAATCTGTTAGCCCGATCGCCCTCTCTGTGATCCTACCTCTCTTACCTATATAAAAGAGGGTAGGGATCTTAGGCTCATGATCTAATCTTCCACCTATTCCATCTACCTCGTAGCTAGGAGCAGCGGCCCCTGTAATTGAGCATACGAATACAAGAGCAGCAGCACCACTGGAGTAGGGATTAGCGTGTACCACGCCCCGAATCAGTATAAATCATTATGTCTCGTGTGCTACCATAGATTCCGTCTACGCGATCACGTTCCTGGATATTGCCGGAGCAAAAACAATCCGACAATGTTGTTATCTCCATAGTAAGAGTACACCAAACACACCCATTGGTAGAGTTGTGATAGCTAGCGCGTGATGGTGTAGGCCAGTACCATGGCCCAGTGAGCTCGAATCCCTAGAGGGCTATCACACTTTCTTGAAGGGCATTCACCACACATGTGCCTAGAGGGGTCACACCGTCACACTCTGGGTGTCCCAGGGCAAGGTGGGTGATGTTGGTATGCATGTCTCATTGAGGCCACTATGGTCCTCGACGTAGGCCCATTTTTCTTTCCAGACCTTCCATGAAGTGCCGAGCTAGAGGGAAAGAAACTCATGGGCGGCGACGGTGTAGAGCCACATGTAGCAATTGTTGGTCGCGTTCAATGTCGGGCACATATGGTAGGCGTAGTAGTAGTGAAACAGCTTGTGACAAGCCCTCGTACCAACTTAGGTAGGCGAACTTCAAGAGGACCACCAAATTGGACATAAGATGGGTGATAGGATGTCGTAGTGCTGTGGCATGGCGGATAGGGAGCCCAAGTACGGCGGCACCATACTAGCTGCTAGAAAGAATGTTAAGATTATTAGCTTTTATAGTATGTCACGTAGTATATTCTGATAGCATATATTAATTTGATGTACTATAATAAATATTGATACTATTTTTTTCCTACATGAGTACTTCCTCGGTTCTCATATATCGAGAAAAGTTAGCATATACAATAAAAAAGACGCATACATCCTTACTCTTTTTTATTTTCTATATATGTGTTAGTTAGACAAAAAAAACAAATAATTTGTACCTATACATTCTGACATCCTGCCATTTTATTGCATAATAGTAAATTGCCTAGATATAGATACAAGTATCGGATAATGGGCTGAAAAACACTGTTCTGGTTGAATTGTTATGAGAGAAAAACACTACTGAAAAAATAAGCTGAATAGTGCGAATTATAAGGTAAGCTGAACGGGGCCAGCGTGGATACGCCATTGTTAGAAAAATTAATGACACGGAGATACGGCTAATATATTTTAATAATGTATTTAGTAAATAAAAAACAAACCAATAGCAAGTTTAGTGAGTTGAATATATGTTTATTTATAGGATGTCTATTTAAGACCTGTCTCAATTGAGTGTCATGGAGTTTTACGAGCATTAAATGATACGACATGTCTGTTTTGCATCTATCAGAGAAGAGAGAAGATTAGAGTTTCGTGGTAAAAAAAAAAGGATCGGCGCTGTTTCCCACGACTAGGAAACCGCGTGAAACCTGTATTATTGAGACGGTTTCTCTTGTTTCATCCGATCCATTGCGGCCGGTGAACGCCCAGCAGGAGCCGCAGCCCGGGCCCGACTGGCCTTTGCAGCGTGCCGTGCGGCTCCGCCACCCCGGAGATGTTGACGAAACGCCGGTGGCCTTTGCACAGTGAGCTCTCGGACCCGCGGCGGTGGAGCGGGTCCGTGACGAGGCCGGGGAAGAGGGGCCGGGCGCCGTGACGAGGCCGTGGAAGCAGGGGCCGGGCGCTGCGGCTGTGGAGCGGGTCCGTGATGAGACCGTGGAAGCAGGGGCCGCCGCGGCTTGGGGCCAGAGCCGCCGATGCCTCCGCGTCGTCGGGGAAGCCAGGGCCGGGCGCCGCGGCCACCCGCAGCTTGGGGCCATGGCTGCTAGCTCCTCCACTGCACGGTCTGCTCGCTGGGGAAGATGACTTCCTGTTGAAATTGCTCAATCCAATCTTAGGGAAAAGGATGAGAAGCTCAAGGCGCGTTTGTGGATTTAAGGAATTGAAGACAGGTAGAGCAGGTTTAGAGAATTTGGCCGGCGCATTGGTTGCTGCGTTGGCAGAGGAAGGAGATAACGATGAAATTGGAGTCGAGATGGCTACAAATCTGATCAGATTAGCTGCACCTCTGGTCGTACTAGTCTGTAGATACAGCTGCATAGCTACAGTGCACTGGCACTCTGCTGTTTTGCTGTAGGCCGGCAGCCACTTGTTGGCGTTGCTGAAGCGAGCAGTGCAGTACATAGTTAACAAGATACGATCGATCACAGCACGTTATAAGAATTAAATGTTGTAATTAGTCTATAAAATAGTAAAATGTAATATAAGAATTAAATGTTGTAACTAGCCTATAAAATAGTAAAATGTAAATGTGCACCGAGAGAGTCTATTTCATTCCTAGTTATTATGTGTTGAAAACAGTGGAATGAAATCTTCCATTGAGGCCTAAGTGAGAGAACTCGTATATACGTGCAAAAGATACAAAAAAAAAACAAGACACATACGCACAAAGAATAAAAAGATCGAGAGATGCGCATCATGTACATTAATAAACAACAAACATGCTAGTTCGTATGAATGATTTAACAAAAACATGCTAGACCATTCAACGAGACAACGACGTCCGGCCATGGGAACCAGGTGGGCGACATCCTGTAGCAGCGATGCCATGACATGCAGCCTGTTGGTTTTGGCTGGCTTATAAGCCACGGCTGAAAGTATTGTTGATTGGTTTGGTGTGAGAGAAAAATATTATTCGTTGATTGATAAGATAAGACTTATAAGTCAGATACGAGCCACCGAACATGCTGATGATAGAAGAATAAAAGATGCCAAATGCCCAAACGAGACTCGCGAGCAGAAGAAAATTGAGGGCTGATGCTGGTCGATCTTCATCGGAGATGGAGCTCATCAGGCCATCGTCCATCGGTCGCTGGATGTGCGCGAGACAACTCGTGGCGGCGCGTTTGAAGCTTGTGCGTCGGGGAGGGAATCGAAGGGGTCGGCCAGTGATGCGACCTACTCCGTACGTGGGAGGAGTGGGCCTGGGCTGGGAACGCCTGGCCGCAGCCCGTACTGCAGCCGCGTCCGATACGCGTATCAGAGCCGATACGTGTCTGATTTCTCAGATACACTTGGAATACGTATCCAGGACGTATGGGATACGCGATACCCTACCCTTCTGAAGTATCCGCGCATCATATCTTTGTAGAATACTTATATAAAATAGAATTGTAATAGTTTTTTACGACTTTTTTTGTGTGTAGTTCTTCCATCACATCTGGAAGTTCACGTGGACCGTTGCTCAACCGCTCGTCTTGCCGCACGCACCAACAAACGTGAACGCTGGCCTCTGTAAAGTGGGCCCAAACATCGGATCTCCTGGTAGCGTCCCGGTCCCGCTTCGCGAGTCGCTTGCTGTAAGCCCGAGCCCGACGACGTCAACGTGACCCCGACATCCATGCCCCACCCGCGCGCCACTTACGCGAAGGTCACTTCAACGACAACAACGTAATCGTCCAGGGAACCAGGAAAGCGCTCTTTGCATCTCCGTCGGTCCGTCCACGGTGTGAATCGCGTGCTCCGCCGAACCTCGGAATAGCCGCCCGATCTGCTTCATAACTCCCACCGCACCGGTCGCCTCTCCGCGCCGGCGAGGTGGCCTCGAGGAGCTCGCGACGTTGACCAGGGCGTGCGTCCGGCCGCATCTTGTCCTCCATCCTCACGGAGCGGAGCGCCGCTCCCAAATCGCAGAACCCGAAGGCCTCAAGGCGGGCGTAGCGATTAGCGAAGGATGTCGGAGGCCGTCGCCGGGGGCGAGTCGGCCGTCGAGCTGCTGCTCCGCGCGGCGGCGATGGTGCCCGCGGAGCGCTACGCGCTGGCCGCCATCATCGTCGTGTCCGTCTTTCTGTACTGCTTCCTCGAGCTCCACGTCATCGGCGACATCCTCCGCGGCTTCCGGGGCGGCCGCGTCGAGCTCACCTTCCACCCCACCTCGGAGATCTACCACTGCGTCGCGTCCAAGTGCCGCTCGCTCCACGGCAGGTATGGCTATGGGGCTCTCTAGGCCTGATCGTCGTAGTGTAGCGGTATTACCAGCATTGGGCGTGTTTGGTCAACTGTGATGGAATTTGCAATGTGGTGTTCTGAATCATGCGACGTATTGTTTCCATTGTGTGATGATGAGTTTAAAAGTTGGGAGTGATGATGGATTTGTGGTGTAATTATGCAGGTATCTGGCGACGCCATGGCTGGCGAGCCCGCATTTGCAGACATTGTTCCTGGGCATCTACGGAATGCCACCTTCATTCACGTACAAAAGGTTATATTCGTTACCCAGGAGAGAGTTACAATCAATTCCCTTATTCACCCTAGCCATTTAGATGTACAGTGGACACTATCAATAGTTTGTTCTTTCAAGTATGGTTAGCATCACATGACCATATATTGCAGTATAATTATATTTGTTTACGAAATTGACACGATCTTCAGTATGACACTTTGCCCAGCATTTAAAAAAAATATATATATATATATATATGACTACTACAAATAAAGGATTATATAGTATGAAAGTATCTTTTACCATGAATCTAGTAACATCGACCATGCGCTGTCATGGTGAAAGCTAAAAAGTTTGACAAAACAAGAATCATAGAAGGTACATATTTGAAATCGGAGTAAGATCTAATGTCAATAAGTCCATGATGCTTCTATTTTTCTGTGGAGTGGTATATGCATGTCTCAATAAGCTTTCATGAGTGGCTTGAGCGCTGCAAGAATTTCTGGGCATTCTTGCCAGCCTCTTTTCAATTCCATGGATGAATTCCTCGACATGTCAAGATAATTTTGGTCACTCCATTGGTGTTCAGGGAAATTTAGAGTTTCATAATTCAATATGGACCTTGCATGAAAGGAAAGAAAAAGAAAGAAAGAAAGCTGAATAGCAATAGTTTGCATTTCACCATTTCTTATTGAAACTAATTGTGTGCTTCCTGACAAGGAGCACAATAGAACTGATTTTCTGTAGTTTAAGCCCCCTTAACTAAATTCTTCAGGATCTATGCTTATTTTTTAGTGGAGTGAACAAAAATTATTTTCTTGCTTTCTTAATTGGCAGTGCACTGATTAAAATCTCTGCACTGCAGACAGTTGTACACAGTTCGTGATGGTGGAACCATTGCTTTGGATTGGCTGCTCGCATCTGATTTGGAAGGTAGAGAGACCCATATTCTGTGTAATATATATATGGCATGATGGTATTGTCTGACCTCTTCAGTTATTTTGCAGTTGCGGACGGATTCATTTCTAAAGATGCTTCAACACCCCTTGTAGTTGTGGTTCCTGGATTAACTAGTGATTCTGCTGCTGCTGTTAGTTTCTATCTTATTTTCTGATGTTGACTTATTTCTGTATTGTATTTGCATATTTGAAGAGCTCTTTGTATTTCTGTTGTATAACTTATTTCTAAATTTGCTAGTTATTCTAAAGATGTAATCACTTGCTGCAGTATGCAAAACACTTGGTTTATTCCATGGCAAGCAAAGGATGGAATGTTGTTGTATGCAACCACAGGGGTCTTGGTGGTGTGTCCATTACTGTAAGTTATCTAACTGAAACAGCAAGTACTTAAAATTCAGTTACTATACCATTTAAACTTTCTTGAACACTCATGATCTCTGTTTGGGTTCAGATTGTAATGCTCAATGTTTTTGCCCAAGATCTGTGGCTCTTGTTAGCCATATATCTGATTGCCACCAATGATGGTGCAAAATGATAAAATCCACATCAAGTTATAAGTTGTCTGTTTACACTGCATCATGTTTCTGAGACACCAAACGATTTTTTCAGTATCCATCGCCACTGAGTTTGTAATTTTTATTTCCTTTGGCAGTCAGATTGCTTCTATAATGGTGGTTGGACAGAAGATGTCCGAGAGGTCATTAAATACCTGCATGACAGATATCCGAAAACCCCACTGTTTTGCATTGGTACAAGCATAGGTGCCAATATTGTGGTATGCATGTTTCTCCTTGGCGTAATCTTAATTTTTTTTTCTAATCTGCATGTTTCATTATTTCATATTCTGACGGCTGCCATTTCCTGCTACCTAATGTGGAAAAGTGTTAGTTGCAGGTTATTTGTACTGTTAGCTAAAATTTGCACAAGGTTACTTGTTTTTTTTTTATGGATGGTAGTAGCTTCTTGCTAAAAAGAGTCATGCATGTACAAGCTTAAGTTTAAGTTCGACTCGGGTTTTCAATTGTGATTTGTTTTCTAACTAGGCCAAGGTCAGAATGAACTTAATTATTTTTAGAAGAAACTAGGTGACACAGTCCATTCTTCAAAGTCTTCCTTTGCATATATTAAATTATGTGAAGATTTTTTAAGAAGTACCAAATCAGCTAGAATTGTTCTGGACTTATCCACTATTTCTGCAATTCAACCACACTTTAGTAAAGCAGTGGGTTTTACTGAAATTTGGTGAAGGTTCATGAAACCAAGTCCAGCCCTATTCATCAACCTGCTTAGTCTTCCTCTTTACTTTCTTTGAGCTCACTCCACTGTTTTAGCCTTGTCGTTGAGTAATTTTGGCTGGGTTTTGATCTGTTCCTGGTACTCCATTCGCATTCACTATTGGTGGTCAGTCATCTGATAGTCATGGTCAGACTTGTGATTAATCTTGTACTTTTTAATGTTGTGTATGTACTGAATCCCATGATGTTCATGATCATTATTCCAATTCCTCCCCCAACCAGTAAGAATTTTGACAGTGCATAAGTTGATTTCAGAACATGATACAAACAATACATATTTATTCCACATCTTTGTACAGGTCAAGTATCTTGGAGAAGAAGGAGAGAATATTCCTGTAGCTGGTGCAGTATCTATTTGTTCTCCATGGGATCTGTTGGTTAGTTGCTCGATCGTTATTCACTAGGAAAACTTGAATGCTTATAATGTAGAATCTTTTATTAAGTTGTGTCTTAAGAACTTCAGTTCACTTTTGCACTGCTCCAAATGTGGAAATGCTTAAATGACTTAGATCTTGTTCAGTTTCTTTTTCCAACTGTTCCTAGCCTTGCTGGTGGTCCATGTCTGCTTGCTAGAGAATAATGGTCCATTTGGCTCTCCCTCAAAAAGCAAGGAAATTCTTGTTGCCGTGCTCAAGAAAGCTAGACAAAGGAACCAAGCATGCTTTTTTTGTCAATGTATTACAACTCATTGTGGTACTTACCCATGGATTCATCTTGAGTGTTCATCCAAGTTTAGATTCACTGGAAATTTAGGTTGTCACACTTGAAAAGGTATTTTGGCTCTAGTAGTTCTTAATACATGTTCTATAAAAAATGTTTCTTGATATATTAACCAATTGTATCCTTGTCCTTATTACTGGCAACAATTCTCTGTAACAAAGCTTATGCAGTTGTCTGAACAGCAGAGTGCCATAACACCAAACTGGCCCTTATCCTCACTATGTTTTCTCATTTCACTTCAATTTTGTAGATAGGTGACAGATTTATTTCCCGCAAGCTTGTGCAGCGTATTTACGACAAAGCACTTGCAATTGGTCTGAAGGGCTATGCAAAATTGTAAGCTTTCCTCACTAAACTAAGTATACTCTACACATTTATACGAGACTCTTTACTTTTATTCTACAGAATCACCACATCTTAAAAAGTACACTGGAATCTGGAAACTTTAGTTGTTAACAATGTAAAAGTGACTGGACCGTAGTTTTATAGAGCGATGTACAAGTGAATGCGATAATATTTCCATGATCAAAGTATTTGTGGATGCTTGGACTACTCAAATGTAGTGATTCTAATATCTGTCTGGAGCTTGAAATTGAACATATCTAAGAGTGGTCTTAAATGCTTTCTGCTTGTTTAGTTTCATTTTTCCTCAAACAGACGAACCTGCATGCGAGCTGTGTATCATTATATTAACTAAAGAAGAATAAAATGGTAGGAGCTCTTACAGACACACAGACACCCACGCCCGAAGTTTCTTAGGTTACATGGGCACGCTTGACTATAAAAAAAAAAGAGAGCTCGACCTAAGCACCTAACCGCCTCCTGGCACTAGAGCATCCAGGTAGGAAATACAACGAGTCCCAGCCATACAAAAACTGCATCTCCTTGCTGGTGAGCAAAAAAGCTCCAGCTACATTTGGTGGAGCTCCATCAAAGACACATCAGTTGCGATGATTCCAAAGTGACCATGCCCCTAAGACAACGAGGGAATTAAGGCCTTGCCGTGCCTGGACGTCGACCATATCATTAGCTCTAGACACACCAGTCACCAAAGGGCGTCTCCCCAGGCTGCGGTGGAAGGGCCTGCAGGCTGAATCAGAACTGTCATGCAAAAACACTGGTGACGAGCAGATGATGGATAATCTCTTCAGCCTGATCACAGTGTGGGCATCGAGGATGGTGTATTAGACCCCATCGTGCAAGTCGATCAGCAGTCCAGCACATGTTATGTGCAACCAGCCACATGAAGAAATGGCATTTGTGTGTTGCCCATGATTTCCCTATTGGATCCCATTGCCTAAACAGGACAGCACCCTGAACAGGCCCTCATAAACCACAACTTAGCTGAGTATTCTCCTGAAACTGAGAGGCGCTAGATATGTGTGTCCTCCATGCCTGGCTGCATGAATTACTTGTGTTAACTGTTTTCTATCCTTTGCTTGCTGCTGCTTTCACTATGGTAAAATTTCTTGCACAGCAATCGGAGGCATTATGACAATATAACTGCATTCTGCCTTCTAGGAATGGAGATTCCACTTAAATGCACAAAATCTTTGGTGGATGCAATCCACCCACCTAGCACTGTCACAATAATAAGAGCATGATCACTATTCACTCTTGAGGAAGCATTAACCTTTGCCTTTTGCAGACATCAACCTATCTTGGCCCGACTTGCAAACTGGGAAGGTATTAAAAAGGTTTGACTCTCTCTCCTGCAATCTTTGTTGGTACCAAACTGTGTATGTTTATATAGTATTTACAGTTTTTTTTTAATAAATCCCAACCTCTTTATCTTTTTTTTAGAAAAAGAAAAGGTAGACCAGTTCCATGCCCTCGTAATTAGTTTTTGTGGTTTGCTAGTTTGTGTTATGAAAAGGATAATCTTCAAGCTGCCAATTGTTTGACTAATTATGTAGCCTTTTGAATTCCTAGATTAGAGAAATTTGATGTTTCTATTGATGGGCTCTTCATGAGTTCATATGATATCCCACTGTTTATTTTTCTTTTCTCTCTAATTTGGTAGTCACGATCTATCCGGGAGTTTGACCACCATGCTACTTGTGTTATCGCAAGATATGAGGTACCCTCAATCATATGGCTTCTATATGGCATTCATTTCTCTATTATAAACAGATAATATTTTAAGTACTGCTGTAACAGCTGATAATGTTGAAAAATCTGAATATGTCTGATCGTGTGCAGTGATCTTTTTTCCCCCTTACAGACAGTGGATACCTACTATCGCGGGTGCAGCAGTGCTAGTTACGTTGGAAATGTCTCAGTTCCCTTGCTTTGTATCAATGCTTTGGATGATCCTCTTTGCACAAGGGAGGCTATTCCTTGGGATGAATGCAGGTGAGTTTTTCTTGTCAAATCATGCTCCTCATTCTGAACAGTTCTGTTTAAGAATTAATCTTTAACCACTAGGATCTTTATTTGATTTATGGTCCATAAGAATATATTAATCAGAAGCGTCTTGATTTGATTTAGGGCCAATAAGAACATTGTTTTAGCAACTACTCCGAATGGTGGTCATCTTGCATTCTTTCAAGGACTAACTGCTCGAAGACTATGGTACGTCTTCTATAAATCTGAAAGTTATATGATGTCAACATTGAGCATTACAGCATATATATCTTCTGTTTTTTTTTTTTTTGAATCGGAGGTAAACCCCATTTCCATTATTACTAACGGAAAATATATATCTTCTGTTAATGGATAATCTGAATTTGATGTCATCTGATATATTTTGTAGGTGGGTTGGAGCTACTTCTGAGTTCCTTTCTGCTCTTCACGACAGCTCCTACATGCATAGGCAGAAGGTGTGCAGGGCACTAACTCATCAATGAAATTTGCCATCTTAAATGCTCAGCTTTTCTGTATGTTGACTAAAATATTTCGTTTCATGATTAAATACAGGCAAATGCTCATGTTTTGCACTCTTCTTTGGAATCCTCCATTGATAAGAGTCCGTATGTTAATCTCATGGAAGATGGAATGGTAGCTGCAGTAACAAAAGATGGCCCCGGCAGTGATGGCTCACCTTCGAACCATGCAGTTGATGAAGAACAATTAAGTAACGAGGTGGGCGGTCGACGACAGAATGTGGTATCTGCGTTGAACCACAATGAAAAGGCCAGTGGAGTGGGGAACGAAAGCCCTGCAGGGCCAACAAAACAGCAAGGTGATGACATCTACGGCAATAAGCTTCATGAGATCATTGCTCCTGTCAAGAGATCTATAAACCAACTGACTCGATACCAAGGGAGGTCAGTCTGGTTGCTTGCCTACATTGCTTTTGTGACATCATGGCCGTTCCTTGGCTCCCTAGCTTTCATCACCTTTCGGAAAAAGTTCAGGAATCCGTTGAGAGCTAAATGAACCCTACTTGTATTTATATCATTATACAATGCAATACCCTTGAAGTACGAAGGCCATTTATTTCCGGGTCGTCACAGCTCCTGTATACAGTATCATCACCAGCAAACAATGGGACGCCTGGATAAACTGATACAGTACTTTGTAATATATTTACAACCATGCATGAGAAGCATCTATGCCATCGTTACTAAGCCCTTGTTTAGTTGGGTGAATTTGGATTTTGGGGCTATTGTAGCACGTTCGTTTTTATTTGACAAATAGTGTTCAAACATGGACTAATTAGGCTCAAAACGTTCGTCTCGTAATTTCCACCAAATTGTGCAATTAGTTTTTATTTTTGTCTACATTTAATACTTCATGCACAGGTCGTAAACATTCGATGTGACAGGTACTGTAGCAACTTTTTGGACTTTGGGGTCCAACTAAACACTGGCGTAAGTAAAATCTGCCTTGATTTGCTGTTTGGATTGTGTCGAGCGTAACTTTTTTTTTAATCAAAAGGATGTGAGACTTGTGATGCATAGTAGACGGTAAAAAACTGTCAGATAGCTGAGGCGGGAATTTTTTGGGGGGGGGGGCATGCTGATGTGTGGTGCAGCAGGAAAGGTGCCCGAAGTATCTTTTGATGTGGTAACAGCAACCCTTTCAAATCTGCAATGATTTTCTTGTAAATGTTTGCTGCTTGGTACGTGCACATTTCTGTGCCACTGGAATCTCTCTCGCCTTTTCCCTATGTCACTATGGTGCTGTGTCTTGCACGCATATGTGCCTTGGATTCCTGTTAAGAAGTTAATTCTTCCCCTGTGATGGCCAACCTTTAATTTTGAATACGTTTGAGAGATCAACTTGATCAGTCTTTGCAGGATAAGTCTTTCATATTTATTTGTGGGTTACGCAAGTCAGTTGGACTTTCTCTAGACAGTTGCTCACCTACTGATTCGCTGTCTTCCTCTAGATATTATTTCACCCTTGCAATTAGCGCTACTTTTCAAAATATTATCAAATTCTGTGGTCAACCATAATCCATTGCAATGTTCGTTTGGGCTGGTTTGACTTATAAACCATGGCTGAAAGTACCGTTGGCTGGTTTAGTGTGAGAGAAAAAATAACGTTCGTTGGCTGATAAGCCATGACTTATAAGCTAAATATGACCAAACGAACAGGCTGCATGATGGCAATTGTTCTGCTCTAGATAATAATAAAAAAAGGCCCACGATGCTGACACCATAGCTCGAATTGTCAATTGTAAACGTGCAAGATCACACGTTGCGTTTTGCAGTCTTGTGGAGTGTTCGGCTGGCCTAATAAGCTAGCTTATTTACTGGCTTATAAGTCACGATACAGTATTTTTCTTTTTCAAAAAAACTAGCCATATAAATCAACACCATCCGCTTTTCGACCAGCCGTAGTGAGAGGAGGGGTAATGGGGTGGGGCCCCTGGCCTTTGGACTGCTGGAGGAGCAGAGCCCGGTATTCTTTCTGTGGATCTGTTTTGTTTTGTTTTGTCCCTCTGTGTGACCTCACTGGTGATGTCAAATGGTTGCGTCTTGGTGTGGTTCTTCTAGGGCCGTGGCCGTTGTGGTGCACGCTGTGCCGTCGTGGGGATTGGACAGCGTGATCTGCACCCGTTGCATTCGCAGCCTTAGGTTTCAGCTCCAGCTCCGGGAAAAGTTCATTCTTATCTCTTGTGGAGCATGAGTGCATGCCATGCATGGCAAGCGTTCATGACACTTGTCAGAGCCTGGGAACTACCAGGACAAGGGAATTCCACGTGAAACAACACATTAATTAATTACGTATATATATCCTACTGAATCTCACGAATTTGCCGCTTCCTGATGAGGAGGAATTCGGAATGGTCCTACTCGATCTGACGTTAGCTATACGGGTCTGGCATACTCCTTTGTCATGTATTATAGTAGTAACTTTAAGACAAATTAAGAAAGAATATAAAAGACGTATATATTCTTATTTTATTTTTGAATCGGACGTTATCATTAACGTGATTAATGGTGATTGGTTGAGAAATAAAAAATATTTAATACAAAATTGATTTTTATCCTATAGAGTGCATTATATTTGAGGACAAATTTTAAATGCTAGAATGCACTATATTACAGGGATGGAAAAATATGACAGAACGAGCAGAGTTGATTCAGTGACCACCAATTGCACTTAATTAGTGCATTGTCAAGCAGAGTTAGCATAATGCTATTGATCATTTATGGTGTCGAGTATCGATACTAGGGATACCCAAAGCAAGGAAGTCAGCGTCCACGTTGACTTCTCCGGATGGATCAAGACGTATTAAAATGTCTCACCCGACCCTAAGGCCGCGAGTTCCGTCTCGCCCGACCTCGAGGCTGCGGGCTCCGTCTCGCCCGACCCCTTGGGTGCGGGCTCCGTCTCGTCCGACCCCAAGGCCGTAGGCTCCGTCTCGCCCGACCCCTTGGGTGCGGGCTTCGCCTCGTCCGATCCCTTGGGTGTGGGCTCCGTCTCGCCCGACCCCAAGGCCGCGGGCTCCGTCTCGCCTGACCCCTTGGGTGCGGGCTCCGTCTCGTCCGACCCCAAGGCCACGGGCTCCGTCTCGCCCGATCCTAAGGCTGCGGTTTCCGTCTCGCTCAAGGTCGCGAGCTCCGTCTCGCTCGACCCCTTGGGTGCGGGCTCCGTCTCACCCGACCCCAAGGACGTGGTTTCCGTCTCGTCCGACGGGGACCCATACCGTCGCCAACCACTCCAGGTCCAAGCGTACGGGCCTGGCTCAAAACTCTGACACCAGGGGAAGAGACTGGCACGGCTCGATATAACCCGTGGTCATGATGGGCCATACCTGGGTATTCACACCAAGAACAATGTCGGGCGTGCCAGTGCTGTTCTGCTTAACCCTCATACGGACGCTGACAGGCGCGTTAGTTCACCACGACGTCTCGTCGAGACGGAGTGGAATGTTATGACCGGCAGATGACGCCTGCGCATGGCACCAGTGACGAATAGGGCCACGACGTGGAGCTATCCCTGTTGACATCTACAGGATCGGCGGGGCCAGCATGAAGGAGAAGGAGGACCCGGTGACCCTAGAAGCCTTTCTCTCTCTCTCATTCCTCTCCTCTTCCTCGGCTGTAACCCGCGCTTTCCCTTCGCCTATAAAAGGGAAAGCAGGGCGCCCCATGAATGGAGGGGGGAGGGAGATCCGAACAAAATCAGAACACAAGAGCACGACATGAGTACACGGCTGAGCGACAAGCGAGCTCTCAGCACCCGTTCACTCCTTCCACCAGAGAGCTGGGATCCTCTCCCTCTCTTGCCTGTTTGTAACCCATATTGAAACCAAGTGCCGGTAACACGAGCAGCAGCGAACTGGACGTAGGGACGTTCAGCCCGAACCAGTATAAACCCTTATGTCCTCCGAGCACACCATCCGAGCCTGACGCGTAAATACAAATTTACTCGTCGGTGGTCCAAAAACACCAAGAGCTGGCGTGCTAGGTTGGGGCTTTTTGCACGTCTCGACGTCCACATCAGGCCTCGGATGGCTAGTCACAGCGTCAGCTGGGTCCTAGGCACGCACGTGTGCTTTGGGAACCTGGACTTCATCATCACGACGGAGGGAGAGTTGGTGCGGTCTCCCATCGCCGCCAACCTCTCCACTTTGTCGGCCTCGACGCGATCGCCGAGGCGCCTAAGGAGTTGCAGCTGCATGCACTAGAGGCCCGCGCCCCTGGGAGCGACTAGCTCCTCGACTTCGATTACGAGAGGCTAAAGCGTCAGCTCGGTGCCTTCCTGGGACCCCGACCGTCTCGGGAGGACCTACGTCGCCTCACCTTCTTGTTCACCAATGTTATGATGCAGCTTGCCGTAGGAGAGCCGCTCTCCCTAGAATGCCTCATCCAGAGTGCCCCAACAGCGCTCTTGTTCGGTTTACGCAACGCCATAGAAACCGTTGGGCACCTTGTGGCGCAGCGCACGCCCTCATCCCCTACGGACAACGAGTTCGTGGGAATGATTGAATACGTCGCGGAATCTTTCCACGACCTTCTAAGCGGGAGAATCAGAGTTGCCCTCCGACTCTAACACCAGCAGGGGAGCCATCACCCCTCGCGAGAATGTTTTATGGTAGGTACCCCCAAGGGATACATCAAAAGCATCCACGAGGGAGGGGCTACCCCAAAAGATGACCTTGACGACGAGTTCAAGGGGGACACAGGGACCCCACCTCACCTGCAGGTAGAGTAGCTGAGGGCGCAGCATCAAGAGCTCGAGGAAGCATGACTCCAGCTTGAGCAGGAACGCACGGAGCTCGAGCAAGAGATCGTGCGCCATGGAGATGGTGAGCGTGCGCGCGCCGTGGCCCATGACGTGAACCGGAGGATCATCGAGGACAACGAAGCCCCCCCACACTTCACCTGGGCAAGCTAGAACATCGCTGCCATAGCGGCCTTGCTCCGGAGGCTTTCGGAGCCCACAACGCCCGAGGATCGTTGAGCCCATCGTGAGATTCACACGCTACTCGAGCGTGTGGCGGCGGCATAGTAGACCAAGAACTCGCTCTCCCGACGACGCGAGCTCGAAGCCAGCCAGCGCACGCCCTCAGAGCAACCCAACAAGGATGTGTTAGTCCACCAGACATAGCAAGGTGGCAGGACACGCGTCGTGGCCCCGGTGCATGAGTGTCTCGGCCTCCACCGTGACGCGTGTGACACCCTGGATGCCTATAGGCATGCCCATGGCAATGAGAGGGAGAAGGCTAGCCTTGGCTACCACCCTCATCACGGCGGACGCTACGACAGCGGCGAGGACTGAAGCTCGAGCCCTGACTTGCCAGGACCTTAGGCCTTTGGCCGATACATCCTCAACGCCGTTTTCCCAACACGGTATCGACCATCGACCAACATCCTGAAATACTCTGAGGAAACAAACCCCGGACTGTGGCTCGAGGATTATCGGCTTGCTTGCTAAGCTGGTGGAGCGGATAGTGATGATTTTATTATCCGTAACCTTCCATTGTTCCTGGTTGATTCGGCATGAACGTGGTCAGAGCACCTTCCGCCCAATTGAATCCAAAGTTGGGCGAACCTAAAAGAGATCTTCGTAGAAAACTTCTAGGGCACATACACGTGTCCTAGGAACCCATGGGATCTAAAAAACTACCGACAGAAGTCCAGGGAAACTCTTCATGGGTAAATCTGACGCTTCTCCCGGTAGTGCAACGAGCTGCCCAACGTCGTCGACGCCGACGTCATAGGAGCTTTCCTGTCCGGGACCACCTGCGAGTCCCTGGTTCATAAGCTGGGACGTAAGGGCCCGTGAACCACCAAGGAGCTCCTCGACATCACCACTCAGCCACGCCTCGGGCGAGGAGGCAGTCGGGGCGATTTTGACCGCCCTAAGGGCAAGGCAAAGCGGGACGAGGACGCCAGCGAAGGCGCCTCCAACCACCCCAACAAAAAAAAGAACAAGCAGGGACACGAGGGCTCACTCGTGGCCACTGCCGACCACAAAGGGGGGGTCAGAAGCCCACCGAGGGTACCCTAGACCACTTCGAGAAGCTGCTTGAAGGGCCATGCCTAAACCATGCTTTCCCCGTCAAGCACCTATACAAGGATTGCGTCCTCATGAAGCGGTTCTTGTCCGGAGGCTCCAACAAGGGGGAGCGTAGGAAGGAGCCCAAGCTAGCCGTAGACGATGCCGAGGGGAAGGATGGTGGATTTCCGGCACTGGATGGCTGCCTCATGATCTTCAGAGGTTCGGTGACCTACAACTCCAGGCACCGCTAGAAGCTTGCGCACCGTGAGGTCTATACGGTTGAACCAGCAAGCAGCGCCTTCCTTCCTCCAATGGTCGGAGTCCACCATAACCTTTGATCGGACCACCCACCCAAAAAGCGTCCCGCAGCTGAGAAGATACTCGCTCATGGTCGACCTAATTATCGGCACGAAGCGGCTCACCAAGGTGCTGATGGATGGAGACAGCGGCCTCAACATCATGTACGCTGAAATGCTCGACACCATGGGCATTGACCGATCGTGCATCCGACCGATCGGGGCGCCTTTCCACGGCATCGTACCTAGAAAGCAAGCCATGCCACTTGGGTAGATTGATCTGCCCATCACCTTCGAGAATCTAACCAATTATAGGACGAAGACCCTTACCTTCGAGGTGGTCAGGTTCCACGGGACCTACCACGCCATCATGGGATGTCCATGCTACGCAAAGTTCATGGCCATCCCTAACTACACCTATCTGAAGTTGAAGATGCTGGGTCCATGCGGGGTCATCATCATCGGCACCTCCTTCCAGCGTGCCTACGAGTTCAAGGTCGAGTGCTGTGAACACGCTGTGGCAATTGTTGCCTCCAAAGAGCTTGCAGCCAATAGGAAGGAGGTCATCGAAGAAGCACCCGACCCCAAGCGGTCGGCCGGGTCTTTTGAGCCTGTAGAGGGCGCCAAGGAGGTCCTTATAGACCCTAGTGGCTCTAAGGGCAAAGTGGTGCGCATTGGCATCATGCTTTCCTCCAAATAGGAAAGCGCGCTCGCCGACTTCCTCCACGCCAATAGAGCCATCTTTGCGTGGAGACCCTTGGACATGCCAGGCATTCTGAGAGAAGTCACCGAGCACACCTTCAAGATCAGGCCAGGCTCCAAGCCAGTGAAGCAGCGCTTGCATCGCTTCAATGAGGAGAAATGCAGGGCCATTAGTGAGGAGATTACGAAGCTTTTAGTGGTTGGGTTCATCAAAGAAGTATACCACCCTGAGTGGTTAGACAATCTAGTTCTTGTATGAAAAAAGAATGGGAAATGGAGAATGTGTGTTGACTACATGGGTCTCCACAAAGCATGTCCAAAGGATCTATTTCCTTTACCATGCATAGACCAAGTAGTCGACTCGACCTCAGGGTGTGAAACCCTTTGCTTTCTTGATGCGTACTCCAGGTACCATCAAATCATGATGAAAGAGTTTGACCAGCTCGCAACATCTTTTATCACCCCATTCGGATCATTCTGCTACGTCACAATACCATTTGGCCTGAAGAACGCGGGGCTACATACCAACGCTGCATGCTCATGTGTTTCGGGGATCTCATTGGGTGAACCATTGAGGCCCCGATCCTGGTCCCCCCGACTGACAGGGAACCGCTTCTGCTCTACATCATGGCCACCACGCAAGTGGTCAGCGCTGCCCTGGTGGTAGAGAGAGAAGAAGAGGAACACGCCCTCAAAGTGTAGCATCCCGTATACTACATTAGCGAGGTCTTGTTCGATTCCAAGACCCGCTACCCCCAAATTCAGAAGCTCCTATACACCATCCTCATCACCAAAAGGAAGTTATGTCACTACTTCGAGTTGTTTCCAGTGACGGTCGTGACGTCCTTCCCTCTCGATGAGGTCATCCAAAACCGGGATGCCACAGGAAGAATCACGAAGTGAACACTCGAGCTGATGGGTCAAGGCATTTCATATGCCCCTCGGACGACCATCAAGTCCCAAGTGCTGGCTAATTTCATTGTAGAGTGGACCGAGGTCCAAATGCCACCAGCAGTCGTCGACAAAGAGCACTGGACGATGTACTTCGATGGATCGTTGATGAAGAACGGTGCTAGCACGGGGCTAGTCTTCGTTTTGCCCCTTGGGGTATGCATGAGGTACATGGTTCACATCCATTTCCCCTCCTCCAATAATGTGGCTGAGTATGAGGCACTTATCAATGGCCTACGCATCGCCATCGAGTTGGATATCTGATGGCTCGATGTCCGGGGTGACTCCCAGCTGGTCATCGATAAAGTCATCAAGAAATCAAGCTGCCATAACACCAAGATGGCTGCGCATTGCTGAGAAGTCTGCTAGCTGGAGGACAAGTTCGATGGCCTCGAGCTCAATCACATCTCAAGGCGTCTCAATGAGGCGGCCGACGCGCTGACAAAAATGGTGTCCGGCCGAGAGCGGTGCCGACGGGCGTCTTCGCCAGTGATCAGTACAAGCCCTCGGTCCGTTACGAGGAGCCAGAATAGACCAATGATAGGCCGTCTGCCCTGGGCTCAGGGGCTAACCAGCCGGTGGCTCCATTCGACCCCGAAGTCATGGAGCTTGATAAGGATCCAACGACAGAGCCCGGCCCTTTGGCCGACTAGAGGATGCCTTACCTCGACTACCTCCTCCGTGAGGCACTGCCGATAGACATAACGGAGACTCAGTGGCTCATGCGTCGCGCCAAGTCCTTTGTCCTTATTGAGGGTGAGCTCTACAGGTGAAGCCACATCGGGATCCTGCAGCGCTGCATCCCCATTGAACAAGGGAAGAAATTGTTGAGTAATATCCATGGTGGGGTCTACGGGCACCATGCCGGACTTAGGACCCTGGTCAGAAACACGTTCCAACAAGGCTTCTACTGGCCGACCATAGTAGCCAATGCTGAACAGATTGTGCGCATCTGTGAAGGGTGTCAATACTACGCTCGGTAGATCCATCTGCTGGCCCAAGCACTCCAAACAATCCCCATCACATGGCCATTCGCGGTCTGGGGGCTCGATATGGTCAGACCTCTCAAGAGAGCGCTCGGGGACGATACGCACTTGCTTATCGCCGTAGACAAGTTTACAAAGTGGATAGAGGCTCGACCGATCTTCGCGATCAAGTCCGAGCAAGCCGTGCTGTTCTTCTTTGATATCGTCCATCGTTTTGGAGTCCCAAACTCCATTATCATGGACAACGGCACGTAGTTCACCAGGAAGGAGTTCCTTCAATTCTGCGATGAATACCACATCCACGTCGATTGGGCTGCTGTGGTGCACCCCCGCACGAATGGGCAGGTCGAGCGCGCGAATGGCATGGTCCTACAAGGCCTCAAGCCTAGGATCTTCAACCGGTTGAACAAGTTTGGCAGATGATAGATCACGGAGCTTTCCACGGTGCTCTGGAGCCTGAGGATGCCCCCCAGCCGGGCCATCGGCTACACGCCATTCTTCATGGTCTACGGTTCTGAGGCTATCCTCCCGACCGACCTTGACTATGGAGCGCCAAGGGTCAGGGCGTATGATGAATAGGGAGCCAAGGCATCCCTTAAGGATGCCATGGAGTAGCTAGATGAAGCACGTGACATTGCCCTCCTTTGCTCGGCCAAGTACCAGCAAGCGTTGCGCCGGTACCATAGCCGTCGAGTACGGGGTTGGGCCTTCAACGTCGAGGACCTGGTGCTCCGCCTCATCCAGAGCAACAAGAACCACCACAAGCACTCTCCATCATGGGAGGGACCATACATCATCGTGGATGTGCTCCGACCAGGCACCTATAAGCTCAGGACCATTGACGGCAAAATCTTCATCAATGCCTAGAACATCGAACAGTTACATCGCTTTTACCCTTAATTTATGCACGCTTTCTCTTATCAGTTTCTCTATCGACTCCTCAATCTTTAGTGACACCCGACCCTAGCAATGGCAAGGGGCTTAGGACCATCGACGATGAAGTCTCTATCAACGCCTAGAACATCGAACAGCTGCGTCGCTTTTACCCTTAATTTACGCACGCTTTCTCTTATCGATTTTTCGCTATCAACTCCACGATCTTTAGTGACACCCGACCCCAGCAAAGGCAGGGGGTCGGGCCTCACTCAGGGGCTGATAAGAGCATATCTATCCGGTAGACATTCTCTATGCCCAATCCTTTCTCACGTTAAGACCTAGAAGCAAGGGTTGCGGATACAAACGCTGAGTAAAACTGGTTGGACCGCAAGAAACCTACGCCCCAATGGCTATGGTATTTTTGCTCACTAGCTTGATCAGAGTTTTTTGCCTGCACCCCGAGCTTTTGAGCTTTAACTACGGAAAGAGTTGAAATGCATTAAAGAGTGTATCTACCCGGCAGACATTCTCTATGCCTGACCCGTTCTCACGTTAAGACCTAGAAGCGAGGGTTGCAGAAACAAACGCTGAGTAAAACCGGTCGGAGCACAAGAAACCTACGCCCTAGCGGCTACGGCGTTTTTGCTCACCAGCGTGATTAGAGTTTTTTGCCCGCACCCTGAGATTTTTAGCCTTAATTACAGAAAGAGTCAGAACGAATTACCCTTTTTATACAAAAAGGGGAGAAGAGCTAAAAATCTGTTTGGCCATAACGAAATTTAAGAGCCTGTCCACTTATTACAAGTTCGCCGCCTGTCTTATCTACCTAACTAATTTGTTAGGGGATGATCACATCCTTTATCTCTGTAGGTAAGTCCTGTGACATAGGGGCCACCTCCTTCTCGACGTCATCTAGCTCGGTGTCGGTGTAGAGAGGCGCGAAAACCGTCACAGGTATGGTGGAATACGGAGCTAAAAACGCTCCTATGGCCCATTCAGGCCTAGGAGTTCGAAGGCTGGCCCTCCGACGGGTTCACAACTGCTCCGAGGCACTCTTAGAGTGAGGAGTGGAAAGGGATGGGCCCACTAGCGGCCAGTACCTGGGCGCACGAGCACCGCAGCCATCCAAGCCCACATTCGAGTCTTGGTCGGTTCTCAGTCCATGATTTTTCCTCAAAGAAAGGCAACGAGCCCTCGGGACCGGTCGAACGGACCCTAGAACTACATGGATTGGCCACTAAGAATCTGGAGTCGGTCACTAGCTGACCCATGCCAGACCCACATGAACGGGAAGCCAGGGCCCCACTCGGACTAGCCCGTTAACAGCTCACCGATCACCACGTTTCGTCCATCGAGGAAAAATGTGGCATGGCTCAGCTCCTCCATTTTATCAAAAAACGCTTAAGGGATGACGATCACAAAGACGAGCTGACCCTCGACTAGACCCCTACAACACGTGGGGCTCGAGGGAAGTTGGACTCGCAAGAAGACCGAATGCGCGGTTGTAGGACGATGGCTCGGATCCTAGGGAGGAGTACGTTTCCTCGATCTTTAGTGAAACCTGACCCGGCAATGGCAAGGGGTCGGGCCTCACTCGGGGGCTGACAAGGGTATATATATATCCTTTCTAAAATAGTCACCGTGCCTGACCCTTTCTCATGTTAAAAACCTAGAGGCAAGGTTTGCGGAAACGAACGCTGAGTAAAACTGGTCGGACTACAAGAAACCTACGCCCCAGCGGCTACGACACTCTTGCTTACCAGTGTAATCAGAGTTTCTCGCCCACACCTCGAGCTCTACGGTCTCAACAATAGGAAGGGTTGGAACACATTAACCCTTTCTAAAACACTCACCGTGCCTGATCCTTTCTCACGTTAAAAACCTAGAGGCAAGATTTGCGGAAACGAACGCTGAGTAAAACTGGTCGGACTGCAAGAAACCTACGCCCTAGCGGCTACGGCACTCCTGCTTACCAGCATGATTAGAGTTTTCTCACTCACACCTCGAGCTCCACAATCTGAACAACAGGAAGGGTCTGAGCGCTTCAACCCTTTTTACACATAAAAAGGGAGAAAGAACAAATTTGTTCAACCGAAACGAAAAAATAAGCTTGTTTAGACAGAACAGAAGGGTTGGAACTTGTCCGCTTGTTACAAATACACCACCTGACATATCTGACTAAACTAACCCCTCGGAGGGATGATTTCATCTTCTATCTTGGCAGAAAGGTCATGCACCAGGGGTGCCACCTCCTTCTCGATGTCGTCTAGCTCGGCGTCGATATAGACGGGCGTGAAGCCTTGGCTCATTGTCGCCAGATCGATGTTCTCGTAATGAGAACGGACGATTGCGAATGATCGGTGAACGCCAAATCAAAGCGCGCCCCTTGCCATATCACATGCCTGGTCTGTGATCCGGGTAGCGTGAACCATGAGCGAGCTTGTCTCCTGCTCTAGGGCCAGCTCAATCTCATCGCAGACCAGCTGGACGGTGACGCGCAGGTTGTTGTGTTTGTCGCTCTCCTTTTGGAGGGTGTCCTTCACCTCGCTGAGCTCCTTCTCTAGGCCGTGGCTCGTCACCACCTCTGCCCCAAGCTTGTCGTCGAGACCTGCCTAAGTCATGTACCGACCATGTCAAATGGCTTACCATGGATTCTAGGGAGAAAGAGAACAAGGGAAACCGAAGACTTACCATCCATGTCTGCCTGAAGATTGCGCACCTCATCGCGCTGCCGGGTCACCTTGGCCTCCAGGTGTCGGATCTCTTCTTGGCGCTGACCGACCTCCGTGGTGAGCACAGTGGACATGCCCTTGGCTGTAACCTTCAGGTCCCTCTCCCTCTGAAGCTCATCCTCATGGTGGTCAGTCCACTGCTGAGCGACATCATGCTCTTGGCGAGCCAGGTCAATCCCCATGCGGAGCTCCTCTACGGCCCAGAGCAAATCGTCCTGCTCCTTCTGTAGCTGCTCGGCCTCTATGGTGTTCATGCACACCCTCTCGATCAGGGCCGCGAGATTCTCCTCGGCCTCACAGGCGTCATCACGAGCGCCCTTCTCCCTGACTCGGAGGTCGGCCACCTCCTGGGCGATAGGGGCAAGCTCAGCCACCTCCAGACGGGCGGCAGCGAGCTGTGCGGCTAGCCCCTCATCCCCGCCGCGTCTCCTCAGCAAGGAACTAGGACTTCTCCCGGCTATGGGCCATAAGGATATGTGAAGAATACAAGACTTAGAGGCATAGAAATAGAACATGGGGGTCGGAAGCATGGTCATATCATACCTAGCCAACCGGGGCGACAATGTCGCGCATCGAGCTCAGCATAGTGGTCAGGGCGCGAACCGCGTCCCCAACCTCAATGTGGATGCTTCCCCATTCCTTCTCCTCTGCTGCTTCATCGAGGGCAGCCTCCCAGACCAGAGACCGGGACGTCCACACGCCGACCTCAAGCGGCGTCGACCTATCTTGCGGCGGCAGCTCCTTCAGAGCGGCTCCTTTAGCGATAGAGGGGGTGGGTGACGCAGACATAGAGGCCTGCCCTATCTCTACATCTGTGAAGGATGCCTCGGGTGCACCCCTTTCCATCCGCCTGGCCACGGACATGGCCACCTGCATGGACGATGGCTCTAGCTGTGTCGCCTCTGCCCGCAACATCGAGGACACGACTGGTCGCGTCGCGCCCGCCATGGGTGCCCTAGACACACCCTCCTCTACCTGCTCTCCCATGGATACAACCATCGGCTGTGCCTCCCCGGTCGGTGCCATGGCCGCCCCAACGCCACTCGTGCCCACCATCGGTGCGTCGCCAGTCGGCTCCTGGCGCGTTTGTCAGAGGAGGATCTTTTTTGGAGCGAGCCACAGGAGAGTCCCACATCCTCCGACGCTGCAAGGGACATGGTGGTTAGTTCGTGGCAA
The DNA here is from genome assembly GCA_904845875.1 of Miscanthus lutarioriparius. Taxonomy (NCBI): domain Eukaryota; kingdom Viridiplantae; phylum Streptophyta; class Magnoliopsida; order Poales; family Poaceae; genus Miscanthus; species Miscanthus lutarioriparius. The sequence continues at coordinate 14,702,636 of CAJGYO010000006.1, read as the reverse complement.
AAGGCCGTTAAGACAAAAGGACAAAAAAACTCTTGACTCACCTTGACGCCATCATACGAGGACATTTTGGGGCCGGCTTGCCCGACCCCAGCTGCTCCTTGTTGGCACGTTGCCGCTTCGAGCCCTCCCTTAGCTCGGAGGGCTTGAACGAATTAGAACGGCTGCCTCCCGCTGCCTCCGGAGGTGTCGTCGAGGGCTCGAACGGAGCAGGGTGACCTATTTTTGTCGGCTCCGGGGCCGCCGTCGAAGGCCCGAATGAGGTGACGCGGCTTGACTCCGTCGGTTCTGAGGCCGCCGTCGAAGGTCCAGATGGGGCAGGGCGGTTTGATTCCGCTGACTCCGGGGCGCGTCCTCCCACTCCTACGTCGTGACATGCCACGGGAAGGGCCCCGCCTGCGGCGAAGGCAGGTCCTCATCCCCGGTGGCTAGATCATCCCACGGGATGGGCGACATGGAGCCTTCATCCTCCTCCTCCTCTTCTTCCGACGAGCCTTGACACCACTTCCCTCGCTGTATCTTCGCTCGCTGCTTCGATCGTTGTTTCTTCTCCTCGTCATCCTTCTTCTTCTTCCTTTGTTCATCCGCAGCACGGTTCGCCGCCCTCACGGCCGCGTGCTTTGGCAGCAGCGCGACAGAGTCCTGGAAGGCTAACCCCATCGATAGCTGGATGAAGCCCGTGTCTGGCCACATCATGGGATGCCCCAGGATCAGGAACACAACGTTGGCCTCCCCTATGGCCTCCTTGATGCGCTGCATGACCTTGTTGTCGCGGAGCAGGCCCTGGGCGAGCGTCGTCCTAATGAGCTACGCATTGGGTGTTATCTCGTACAACGGGAGGATGCGCGTCATCAACGGCTCCACCCTCCTCGCATGATACCCCCGATGACGCTGGCCCCGCAAAGGCCGTTGGTCTTCAGGAACACGATGGCCTCGAGGAGATCGCGCATCCTCTTCTTCTCCTTGACCGGTGGCCCCCATGGCCATGACGGCGGTACCTCTTCGATCAGACGCCCAGAGAAGACCAGCAAGGGAGCGGTAGGGTCATTCTTCAGGTAGAACCAAAGCGAGTGCCACACCTTGTTGGATCTGGAGAGTTGACAAGGCATGTACTCGGCCACCTACTGCCCCCGGAGGTGGATGCCCACGCATCCCATCGGCACCGGGGTCTCCCGGCCTCTCTCCTTCTTCTTGATCAAGGAGATAAAGAAGAAATATCTCCACAACTCGAAGTGGGGCTCGATCCCTAGGTACCCCTCACACATCACGATGAAGGCTACAATGTGCTGGATCCTGTTGGGGTTCAAGTGTGAAGGATGCCTCGGGTGCACCCCTTTCCATCCGCCTGACCACGGACATGGCCACCTGCACGGATAATGGCTCCGGCTGTGTCGCCTCTGCCCACAACATCGAGGACACGACTGGTCGTGCCACGCCCGCCACGGGTGCCCTAGATGCACCCTCCTCTACCTGCTCTCCCATGGATGCAGCCATCGGCTATGCTTCCCCGGTCGACGCCATGGCCGCCCCAACGCCACTCGTGCCTACCATCGGTGCGTCGCCAGTCGGCTCCTGGCGCGTTTGTCTGAGGAGGATCTTTTTCGAAGCGAGCCACAGGAGAGTCCCACATTCTCCGACGCTACAAGGGACATGGTGGTCAGTTCATGGCAAAAGGCCGTTAAGACAAAAGGACAAAAAAACTCTTGACTCACCTTGACACCATCATACGAGGACATTTTGGGGTCGGCTTGTCCGGCCCCAGCTGCTCCTTGTTGGCACGTTGCTGCTTCGAGCCCTCCCTAGCTCGGAGGGCTTGAACGAATCAGAACAGCCACCTCCCGCTGCCTCCGAAGGTGCCGTCGAGGGCTCAGACGGAGCAGGGTGGCCTATTTTTGTCGGCTCCAAGGCCACCGTCGAAGGCCCGAATGAGGTGAGGCGGCTTGACTCCGTCGGTTCTGAGGCCACCGTCGAAGGTCTGGATGGGGCAGGGTGGTTTGATTCCGCCGGCTCCAGGGGCGCGTCCTCCCCCTCCTGCCTCATGACATGCCACGAGAAGGGCCCCGCCTATGGCGAAGGCGGGTCTTCATCCCCGGTGGCCAGATCATCCCACGAGATGGGTGACACGGAGCCTTCATCCTCCTCCTCCTCTTCTTTCGACGAGCCTTATCGCTGCTTCCCTTGCTGTATCTTCGCTCGCTGCTTCGACCGTTGTTTCTTCTCCTCGTCGTCCTTCTTCTTCTTCCTTTGTTCATCCACAGCACGGTTCGCCGCCCTCATGGCCGCGTGCTTTGGCAGCGGCGCGACAGAGTCCCGGAAGGCTAACCCCGTCGATAGCTGGATGAAGCCCGTGTCTGGCCGCATCATGGGATGCCCCGGGATCAGGAACACAACGTTGGCCTCCCCTATGACCTCCTTGATGCGCTGCATGACCTCGTTGTCGTGGAGCAGGCCCTAGGCGAGCGTCGTCCCGACGAGCTACGCATCGGGTGTTATCTCATACAACGGGAGGATGCGCGTCATCAACGGCTCCACCCTCCTCGCATGATACCCCCGATGACGCTGGCCCCGTAAAGGCCGTTGGTCTTCAGGAACACGATGGCCTCGAGGAGATCGTGCATCCTCTTCTTCTCCTTGACCGGTGGCCCCCATGGCCATGACGGCGGTACCTCTTCGATCAGACGCCCGGAGAAGACCAGCAAGGGAGCGGCAGGGTTGTTCTTCAGGTAGAACCAAAGCGAGTGCCACACCTTGTTGGATCTGGAGAGTTGACAAGGCATGTACTCGGCCGCCTACTGCCCCCGGAGGTGGATGCCCACGCATCCCATCGGCACCGGGGTCTCCCGGCCTCTCTCCTTCTTCTTGATCAAGGAGATAAAGAAGAAATATCTCCACAGCTCAAAGTGGAGCTCGATCCCTAGGTACCCCTCACACATCGCGATGAAGGCTATGATGTGCTGGACCCCGTTGGGGTTCAAGTGCTGCAGCTCGATCTCATAGTGGTGCAGCAGACCCTAGAAGAACGAGTGGGGAGGAACCATGAGTCCACGCTCATGGAAGAGCACGAAGGAGACGACGTAGCTATTGGGCGGTGCTGGCGCATCCTCACGGCTGGGCACAAGCCACTCCACCGCATCGGTCCTCCCGCGGAGAAGACCACGCTTGACGAGGCCCTCCATGCATGCATGGGTAACATCGGAGCGGTAACATGAATCCATGAAGGATGGAGGTGGATACGGAGAAGCAAAGGCTATGACGAAGGAGCGAAAGCTACAGATCTAGGGCTCCGGCGGTGGATTAGCAAGCACGGCAGATCCGAACGGTGGCGGCGGAGAAATAGAGAAGGTAAGGTTGCGGTTTTGGTGTGTAGAAATATGAAGGGGGAGGCCGCTATTTATAGGATGGAGCAGGGTAAGAAGGAGAATTGTCCTCCTAGATTCACGCGCTCGCTGTGCTGCGTCACGTCACCTCCCTTCAAAGATCGCATGCACGCTATCTTTAGCCATGCCCTCGAAGGATACGTTGGATGACGGTTTGCCCATTCAATGGGCCAAGAACCGTCGTAAGTAAGGAGGAATATAGAGCTAAAAATGCTCCTACGGCCCATTCAGGACCAGGAGTTCGAAGGTTGGCCCACCGACTGGTTCACAGCCGCTCCGAGGCACCCTTAGAGCAAGGGGTGGAAAGGGATGGGCCCACTAGCGGCCAGTACCCAGGCGCACAAGCGCCATGGGCATCTCAGCCCACGTTCGAGTCTTGGTCGGTTCCCAGTCCATGGTTTTTCCTCGAAGAAAGGCAATGAGCCCTTGGGACCGGTCGAACGGACCCAAGAACTATATAGACTGGCCGCCAAGAGTCTGGAGTCGGTCACCAGTTGACCCAGGCTAGACCCTCATGAATGGGAAGCCAGGGCCCCACTCGGACTAGCCCGTTAACAGCTCGCCGAGCACCATGTTTCGTCCATCAAGGGGAAACGTGGCATGGCTCAGCCCCTCTGTTTTATCGAAAAAACGCTTGAGAAACGATGATCACAAAGATGAGCCGACCCTTGACTGGACCCCTGCTACGCGTGGGGGCTCGAGGAAAGTTGGACTCGTAAGGAGACCGAACGCACGGCCGCAGTACGACGGTGGACCGATCAGATCCTAGGGACCGGAATCAAGAAAAATCTTTCTGACCTCCCGAATCCTATGGTTACATGCCCCCAACAAGACCGACCGCGACAAAAGGGAACTGCCGTCCTACCAGGACACACCATGGGCTACAAAACACAAGGCCAAGGCCCTCAGAGTCCTCTCGTCCGGAAAAGCCTCTAAAAAAGTATTTTACTCCTCCGTAGGCTCAGGGGCTACTGTCGGGTATTGATATTAGGGATACCCAAAGCAAGGAAGTCAGCATCGACGCTGACTTCCCCGGACAAAGCAAGATGTATTAACAGGTCTCACCCGACCCCAAGGCCATGGGCTCCGTCTCGCCCGACCTCTTGGTTACGGGCTCCGTCTCGCCTGACCTTGAGGCCGCGGGCTCCGTCTCGCCCGACCCTGAGGTGCGGGTTCCGCCTCGCCCAACCCCTTGGGTGCGGGTTCCACCTCGCCCGACCCCTTGGGTACGGGCTTCGTCTCGCCCGACCTCTAGGCCGCGGGCTCTGTCTCGCCCAACCCCTTGGGTGCGGGCTCTGTCTCGCCGACCCTAAGGCCGCGGTTTTCGTCTCGCCCAAGGTCATCGCGGGCTCCGTCTGGCTCGACCCCAAGGCTCCGGTTTCTGTCTCGCCCAAGGCCGCGGTTTCTGTCTCGCCGACCCCTTGGGTGTGGGCTCTATCTCGACCGACTCCAAGGATGTGATTTTCGTCTCGTCCGATGAGGACCCATACCGCCGCCAACCACTCTAGGTCCAAGCGTATAGGCCTGGGTCAAAACTTTGACACCAGGGAAGAGATTGGCACGCCCCGATGTAACATATGGCCATGACAGGCCATACCTAGGTATTCACATCAAGAACAATGTCGGGCGTGCTGGTGCTGTTCTGCCTAACCCTCGTACGGACGCTGACAGGCGCGTTAGTTCACCACGACGTCCGCCGAGACAGAGTGGAACGCCATGACTGACAAATGATGCCTGCGCATGGTGCGCTAGTGACAAACAGGGCTACGACATGGAGCCGTCCCTGTTGAAATCTACAGGATCGGTGGGACCCGCATGAAGGAGAAGAAGGACCCGACAACCCTGGAAGCCTCTCTCTCTCTCGTTCATCTCCTCTTCTTTCGTTGTAACCCGCGCTTTCCCTTCACCTATAAAAGGGGAAGCAGGGTGCCCCATGAATGGAAAGGGGAGGGAGATCCGGACGAAATCGAAACACAAGAGCACGACACAAGCACACGGCTAAGCGGTAAGCGAGCTCTTAGCACCCGTTCACTCCTTCCACCAGAGACCTGTGATCCTTTCCCTCTCTCGCCTGTTTGTAACCCCTACTGCAAACCAAGTGCCGGTAACACGAGCAGCAGCAAACTGGACGTAGGAACTTTCCGCCCGACCAGTATAAACCCTTGTGTCCTCCGAGTACACCATCCGAGCCAGATGCGCAAATACAAATTTACTCATCGGTGGTCCAAAAACACCGACACATGGCTTTCAAGGTGTAAGTTTGACTACAATATGTAAATAATATAGCTAATATGAAAATGACACAAATACTTAACTGTTTCGTCAAACTTTAAAAAGTTTAACCAGCGGCGGTTACCGAAATATTTAGGTTGGAAACATAAAATCATACATATGGATCCGTTATGAAAGCTACTTTCATAACATCGTGCTTGTTTAGATATTATAACTATATTCTAATTAAAAGAATAGGTATTAGAAACTCGATAAAAAGGCCACAGAGACAAATATTTTACTATCAACTTCTATATTTCCAAGTGGACAATTTGAAATTATTGATGCTAAAAGTTTAAAATCTAGAATTTAATTATGTCAAGTCATAAACATATTTCTTTTTTTGTGATTACTAAATATATTTCCTTTGACAATACATAGCATACATATATACACTTTATACATGTATGGGCACTCATCCTTATAAAGACATGTACTCACGTGCAGCCTATCCGTATGAACATCTCTGAAAGACGAGTAGATAAATCTTAAGATTGAAAAAAAATATCAAAGACACATAGTTGTCGGTGTGCACGCCATCTACCGTCGGAGAGAATAGTGTCTCCAAATCCTATAATAAACTAAAAAAAGGCACATGTGCCAAGTCTAAAACTGTATAACTAAACTATGCTCAGTTCACATATCATAAAATAGTTATAACTGTATATAGCACTTCAAGTCGCAAAAAAAAAAAAACTGTATATAGCACTTTTCTTGCCTCTGAACAGGAGTGTTTAGTCGCTGATGATGGCATCCGTACCTGCAAATCAAGCAGGCCCCAGCAGGCAGCAGTACAGCACAAATCCAAATGAAATTGGCATCGAGCAAAACAACTACCAGCACTGAAAGAAAAGTGCATCATACTCTCAGATATTCCCACATTTTTGGCACGCTCTATTTGTCACGACTCCTTTTTCCCATTGGCCGAGTAGCGTGGGGGCTACTCGATTCCAACCTCAGGTCGAGTCCGCAGCAGCACAGGCGCACAGCACCGAGGAAAGGTAGAGAAGATGGGGAGAAGAGCCAGCGCTACCACACCAATCCCTCGGTTTTAAAATAAATAAGTAAAAATACCTGCACGCGTTGCCGTGAGAATTACCGTGAGTGATTTAGAAAGAAAGTGGACTACGTATAATTACTTATATAATGGGATAACAGGGTAAACTATTATAAACTAACGTTGATGGATGATGTGGTACACTGATATGAAGAACTAAACATATATTAGTTGATGATGCGTGTCGTGGATATCATAATTACATATACTAGTTGGTTGTAATTGCATGTTATAGTAAATTGCTAAGGTGGACAATTTGCATATGAAGATAGAATGTTAGTAGAGTTTAGGATTATAAGATACTCCCTCAGTTCTAAATTATAAATCGCTTTGACTTTGTTAGTACATCTATTTTGCTACGTATTTAGATCTAACATATGTCTAGACACGTAGCAAATTCTACGTAAAAAAAAAAAATCAAAGCGACTTATAATTTAGAATGGATGGAATATATAGATATGGATATAGATACACATCTTATTTCTCGTGAGATTAAATCTTTTAAGTTTGATCAATCATATAGAAATTTATTAATATTTATATTTTTAAATGAGCACTGGTCCTAGAAAATATAGTTTTAGGTATGAATTAGATAAATGTTTGTCCGGATTCATACTTAAAATTGTATTTTCTGAACGGAGAAAGTATTTCATTATTAGTTTAATAATACTTATTATTATACTATGTATTATAGATACGAGTATTTCTTTGTATGTACGTTTAATCAAATTTAAAAAGGTTTGCTGGATAAATCGAGGAATTTTTTTTAGCAACGGATAAATCGAGGGATGAAAAATAAAAAGAGAAGAGAACGACAGGACCTGAGGGCCCTCGTTGGGATTGGGCCTCACACATTTGCCGACGAGACATTTTTCTTTTCTTTGGCCTCGAATCTGAGGAGTGGATCCACCGCTCCGCACCTGATCTGACGAGTGACGACACACCCGGCTCACCCCTCTCTTTTCTTATCCTGCTTCCCGTGCGGCGCTGGAGACGCTGACGCTGAGGGTGAGTCTGACCTCACGGCCCCACACAAACGGGATAGTAGAAGCAGCTGTAGCACGTCACGGCACCGCGCTGGGTGGGTGGAGGGCGCACCGCGCTGGGTGACCGGACCGCGCACAGCGAGAGGAGGTAACGGAAGGTGAGGGTGAGAGAGAGGGAGGAGGGAGGGGAACTCAAGAAGTCAACGAGGGGGGGAGCAGGCAGGAAGGCTCGGGGGCTCCTTCCTCCTCCTATAAACCCACCGCACCCGCCATCCAGGCTCCAATTTTCTCGCCCGGGAGCCGCAATTCCATCCTGCTGATCGGTAAGTCCACCTCTGAATTGTTTATCTACGACCTTCTCTTGCCTGTATCCGTCACGCTGGATTGAACATGGGTTCAGACACCGGCAGGGTAATCGGGGCTCTATGTTGCTCGCCTTGTGCTCGTCCTCCCTGTGATGATTTCTTTCCTCTACTGTTGCCTGCTTTGTCTGATCTGGGCCCTGTCTGATAAATGATAAAATATGTCCCCCTTTTTTTTCGGTGGAATAGCATCTTGAGGTAGGGGGAAAGGATGATACATGAGGAATTTGAGATCTCTTGATCTGGAATCTGTGTTCTTGGTGTCGGGTTGGTTTGCTTCGTGTTCTTGAAATTCGTAGGGGGGACAAACAAGGGAAGTTGTTTACTGAATCTTTATTTGATTATTAGGAGATTTGGGATCTTCGATTCGATCTCGTTAGGGTCTTTGACTGAACTGAACAGTTATAATCCCCTCATGATTCATATCTTCACAATCGACCTTTGGGTTGCGTGTATTGAAGTTTCATCCATCCTTCTGTTTGCCTCAGCTAGGTACCATGCTCCTTTATATATTTGCTAAATATTGCTAAGGTCTGACTTTTTGGGATGTGCTATCCTTCTGGCCACAGATCTATCGGTTTTCAGATTAGATTATCGTAGTGAAGATCTGGAGAAGTTACCGATCAGTAAAATAGTTAGTACTATTCGGTAAATAAAGTTTTTTTTTTCTGAACGAAAAAGGCAGGAGCTCTGCTGCTCAATTAAGACTATTCCGTAAAAAATATTATGATCCTGACATGATGTTATGATCCTGACAAGTAAGCCACTTGTTACTGAAAAAATTATGTACCTTCCCTATTTCTGGCATGTTATATACATGTGAAATAAAGATGTAGGCTTGTTATGCCTTTTTACATCTAGAAATAGGCACCCTCTTCTTCCTTGTTTCTTTTCTGTTTACCTTTTGATACACGAGAAAGGCCATTTGTGCAGGCGACTAGTCATAGCTTCCTTCCAACCTTGTCCGTGACATGTCGAATTTAACTTTCTGCCACTTATAATCTCTGAATCTCTCTGTTGCAGGGTTACATACTCGCCCAATAGAACAATTCTACATCTGATGATTGTATTTCCTGAAGTAGAAGAGCATTCTGAAGCAAGACCCGAGCGGTGTTGAATTGAAATGGAAGGCAGGATGACTAGTTTGGAAGCCGCCATGAAAGCTTCTTCGTCGATGGCAAGTAACATGGCAAGGAATGCTGATCCTGACCAACAGACTCTCCGCCCCAATTCGGTGGAGCAGTTTTATTTTCCAAGACCTGGTCAATCTTTGCCAGGCATTCCTCCATTCTTTGGGCCTCCCTCCTCCAGTTTGTATCTTCCTAATGACAATGAAGCTAAATTTGGCAACCAGTTTGAATCAAATCCTTCACAGAATACAGATTGGGACCCACAGGCTATAGTGAGCAACCTAACCTTCCTTGAGCAGAAGATCAAGCAGGTAAAAGATATTGTGCAGTCCATGAATAATCGAGAGAACCAAGTAGCTGGCGGTTCCAGTGAGCTAGCGGCAAAGCAGCATCTCATAACCGCTGATCTCACTAGCATTATAATCCAGCTCATATCTACTGCTGGTTCCCTGCTCCCTTCAATGAAGAACCCACTTCTTAGCAGCAATCCGGCAGTCAGGCAGCTTGGCAACACTCTTGGTTCTCCTATGGGCTTTGGCATGAATGCTAATCAGCGACCAAGTGTAGACAGCAAGACTGATATTCCTGACACAGGAAAAACTTCTGATTATGATGAACTGATGAATAGCCTTAATACTGCTCAAGATGAAAGAGATGAGCTGATCAAATGCCCAAATCCCTGTGGTGGGGAAGGGTCTGAACCGACTCCGATGGAGGACCATGATGTGAAGGAGAGTGATGATGGTGGTGAGGGAGAGAATCTTCCTCCTGGTTCATATGTAGTCTTGCAATTGGAAAAGGAGGAGATTTTAGCACCACATACTCATTTCTGCTTGATCTGTGGTAAGGGTTTCAAAAGAGATGCTAATCTAAGGATGCACATGAGGGGCCATGGAGATGAGTACAAGACTTCAGCTGCTCTTGCCAAACCCACAAAGGATTCTGGTGCAGATCATGCACCAGTTACAAGGTACTCATGCCCATTTGTGGGTTGCAAACGGAACAAGGAGCACAAGAAGTTCCAGCCTCTCAAAACAATCTTGTGTGTGAAGAACCATTACAAGAGAAGCCACTGTGACAAGAGCTACACCTGCAGCCGTTGCAACACCAAGAAGTTTTCTGTCATCGCCGACTTGAAGACTCATGAGAAGCACTGTGGTCGCGATAAGTGGCTCTGTTCTTGTGGAACAACCTTCTCCAGGAAGGACAAGCTTTTTGGGCATGTTGCGCTTTTCCAAGGCCACACACCTGCGCTCCCCATGGAAGATGTGAAGGTATCAGAAGCATCAGAGCAACCTCAGGACAGTGAGCCATTGAATGAAATGGCGAGGAGCATGGTGTATAGCTTCCCCTCGTCTGATGGTATATCAAACCTCGACATGAAAATGGCTGATGATGTGCGTGGTTATTTCTCGCCGCTGAACTTTGATCCTTGCTTTGGCGCGCTTGACGACTTCACTCGCCCTGGGTTTGACATCTCTGAGAACCCCTTCTCCTTCCTGCCTTCAGGATCTTGTAGTTATGGGCAGCAGAACGGAGATAGCTGATGGATGCAGCCATCGATGATGACGACAGCAGCACTGTCAACTTTTTTATGTATGTTGTTGCTTGATGCTAGTTTGGTTCTACCTCTGTTCAAGAGCCATTTTAGGTTATGCCTTTTATATTTTCCTTAAGTGTACTTACATTTGTGGTCAATAATAATGATCAAGGACTTCTAGCATTTCGTAGACCCAGATAGCCCAATTTTCAGTATAAATATGTAAGTATTGCTTATTCATTTTTTGTCTGAATCGGCGCGATGCTTGTAGCGCTGACAATTTGTCATAACAAGCTGCTCAGCTATTAATCTGGTTCTCCAATATGGTGACGGTATAGGCGAATAGCCTCGTCCTACATTGCTGGGTAACAGCTGCATCAGTTAACTAGCAAGTGATCCTCACTTGTCCCAAAACATGGGTGCACTAGATTTGTGCAGAGTTTGCATCAAGCGAGTAGAGCAAACAAGGTAAGAAAGTGAAGCCGGCCTCTCAACACGGCACGGGGTTGCTAATCTGGAGTACTAATTCTTTTCGCTACTGCACCTGACAATGGCGATCGATACCGAAAATTCTCGTGCCTCCTACTTCTCTTTCTCTCTGAATACCAAAATGATGAGGGGATCGAATGTCACTCCGGACAGCCGAGTTTCTTGGGACTGTGTGGCAGGTTGAAGGAGGAGAAAATGCAAAGAAGGGGCTATGATGGCAGGTTGGAGGAGGAGAAAATGCAAAGAAGAGATCGAAGCTTGATTTTAGAGCATATCCAAGAATACCCAAAACAGTTTCTCAATCTATGAATTTTGCCAAAATTAAAAAAAAAAACTTATCTCCAACCACTTCCAAACCTACCTCCCAATTTCTTGGCACTTGGAAAAAACCGCCCCCATACACGTAAAGTTAGGCGTGCATATCTTAGCGCCAATCTAGAGGTGGAAGGACGTGAGGAAGAAAAAAAAAGTAGGACAGCGTTTCTAATGTAAATATACAAGAGAGAAATAAAATATAAAAGTGGTAGTTTAGGATTCCTGATATAAAATTATCTTCTATCTTTTAGGCGCAAGATTTTAGAAACTGTTGGAGTTTTTGCTTTTTTTTTTCTCCAAATATATTTTGCAAATGTTAGAAAACTTTTTTTGGGGATTATTTTTTTAGATACTGTTGCAGATCCTCTTATGACATCCAACACCTACCTACCAAAACCGCCACCATGGCCACCTAACATCAGCACGATTGTTTATGAAAAAAAAAATTCAGCACGATTGCAAACTACTACTCGGATGACAACGGGTCACCCCCAAAGTCCCACACAACGTCAGTCCCACTGCTGTTAAACTGGACAGCTACCACTTCCATGACCCCCGCCGCCGCAGCCGCCTCCTCGTCGGGCCCTTCCTCCTTCGCACTCGCCAAACCCGCCTCCTCCGGTCCCAACTCCGTCTGGTGAGCAGCCGATCTCTGTAATGCCGCGATCGGTTGGGTGTTTCGGTTTCTTGGCTCTGAATCAGTAAACTTACCCGGGAACTGTTGGCTTCCATGGATGGCTGCGTCCGCAGGGCGTGCGGGAGGACAAAACACGCGGCGAGGGCCAGGATGGCGGTGGTGCGGGCGGAGGCGGTGGACACGTCCATCAGCCCGAGAGTGAGCGCGCTGCGGCCGTCCAAAACCATGGCCATCACCGACCAGGCCACGGCGCTGCGGCAGGCCGGCGTGCCTGTCATCGGTCTAGCCGCGGGGCGGGGGGGGCAGACTTCGACACGCTAAACATTCTCGTTGCTTATCTTTATCCAGGCTGGGATGAATGCGATCAAGGATGGTTATACAAGGTACACTCCTAATGCTGGGACTTTGGAGCTGAGGAAGGCTATTTGTGCTAAACTCCAGGGTGTGTGGATGTATGAATGGACGTCTGTCTTCGCAGGGTTACCTTTTGACTGAGAAAACTGAATGACTTCGTGTTTAATTATGACTGTACAGGGGAGAATGGGATATCCTACCTCCCAGATCAGGTGCTGGTGAGCAATGGAGCTAAGCAGTGCATCACACAAGCTGTGCTTGCAGTTTGCTCACCTGGTGATGAGGTGACCACTTTGTCCTACACAGTAGCGCATCAAACTTCTATGGTCGATGCTATATTAGTATCTATATGAGCACAAGTATCAATTTTCATTATTCTGGGTCATGCTTTGGGAAGTTGTCGAGGATTATGTTTTTTTTAATCTAATTTTAGAATGACAGATGTCTAAACCGAACCTTGTTTTGGGATTTGGAGATGCAGCCTCTTGGAATTTGACTATGTGACTGTGCAAGTATGTCACTTGTGGATGATCGTCGATCAATATTATATGGCCATATTCTTCCTTGTATCACTTTTTTTTTTTCACATCACTAGAGCAATTTATGTACTAGCTGATTATCACATCTCAGGATGACATATGTTGGTGGCATGTCCTCAATCATTATAGATGATTATTGTTTTTAGCATTAAAATATTCAGTGCTGTGTTTATCTTAACAATGTCAAGGGATCCCTTTGCTTCAGGTTTTGATTCCAGCCCCATACTGGGTCAGTTATCCTGAGATGGCTATAGTGGCTGATGCAACTCCAGTGATTCTTCCTACAAACATATCAGAGAATTTCTTGTTAAGGCCAGAGTTGCTTGCCAAGAAGATCAATGAGAAATCGAGGCTCTTAATTCTCTGCTCTCCATCTAATCCAACAGGATCAGTCTATCCAAAGGAGTTTCTTGAGAAAATAGCTGATATAGTCAAGAAGCATCCTAGGCTTCTGGTAATTTCTTTGGTTTATATGGAACTTTTAACCAACCTGTTAAATTTCACTTGATGAACATCATGAAATGTCATTTTATTTATTTTTGCAGGTCTTATCTGATGAAATTTATGAGCATATTATCTATCAGCCTGCAAAACACACAAGCTTTGCTTCACTGCCTGGAATGTGGGAAAGAACATTAACTGTAAATGGCTTTTCTAAGGTAAATATGTTTGCTGTTTACTTTGTTACCCCCTCTCCAGAAATGCGTGTGAGCTTTATTAGCTTTATTTATTGCCCTTATTGTAAATATTAGAATGTACTTTTTCAGAACTAGATGCCTCATTTATTCCAAAACAAAAACTTGGTCATTGGGTAATATAACCAAGTTCTGAAATATTTGATGATGGAACTTTTACAGGCTTTTGCTATGACGGGTTGGCGTCTGAGTTGCCTTGCAGCCCCTAAACATTTTGTTGCAGCATGTGGAAAGATCCAAAGCCAGGTGAACAATTCATTTCCTGTGTTTCTTTATCTCTAATATGTTAGGTTAAGTGATGTGGTACTGCACTTCTAGTAAAACTAATGGTTTTTAAGTACACAAAACTATTTCTGTTGTAGCATTGGCTGCTCTAGCAGTCTAGCTTATCTTCTGCAAATTTAGTTTATCGTCTTGATGCCAATGTCTCACGTGTTTTCTGCAGTTCACCTCAGGTGCCAGCAGCATATCACAGAAGGCAGGGCTTGCAGCTCTGAACCTTGGCTATGCTGGTGGTGAAGCAGTATCAACTATGGTCAAAGCATTCCAGGAACGTCGTGACTATCTTGTGAAAAACTTCCAGGAACTGCCTGGTGTGAAAATATCAGAACCTCAGGTAAAAGAATATTACAATGGTTGTCCTGAAACCTAGTTCTACACTCCTATAAAACGGCTAAATGATAAAGAAAATTCAAGCACTAAATTATCAAATTTGCAGGGTGCCTTTTATTTGTTCATTGACTTCAGCGCCTACTATGGGTCTGAAGTAGAGGGGTTTGGCACTATCAAGAATTCCGAGTCCCTTTGCATCTTCCTATTAGAGAAAGCACAGGTATGAACCAGCAATTTATTTCTATGCATTCTTCTGTGAATATGCTGAAATACCATAACTACTATTTGTGGATTGCACTCTAGGTTGCCCTTGTCCCAGGTGACGCATTTGGGGATGACAAGTGCATTCGTATTTCATATGCTGCATCCCTAACTACACTTCAAATTGCGATGGCAAAAATAAAGGAAGTTGTTTATCGGTGTTTCGAACAAACATCAACTAGTAAATTTATATTTGTTGCGCGTTAGGCTCGGATGGTGTACTAAAGGACACAAGGTTTATACTGGTTCGGGCGGAATGTCCCTACGTCCAGTCTACTGCTGCTGCTCGTGTTATTAGCACCGAAAAAGGTTCGTAGTAGGGGGTACAAACGATCGAGAGAGGGACAAGTCCCAAGTCTCTGATGGAAAGGTCGAAAGGACGCCAAGAGCTCGGTTGCTGCTTGGTTGTATGCTGTGTGTGGAATCGATCTGTCCCTTTAGTGGGGTGCCCTGCTACCCCTTTTATAAACCAAGGGGAGCAGGGATTACAGATGGGAGAAAGAGGAAAAAACTAGAGGGTAGAAAAGGTCATTCGAAGGAGCCGGGTCTTCCTTTCCCCCATGCCTGCCCTCCTGATATGGCAGACCGCGTTAGGGATGGCGTGTTCGCTGATCCTCATAGGGCCGTGTCCTGGCCTCATCCAGCAAGTGGGTACGTCCCATCCTACACCGGCGGACGGTGCGGCGTGCCAGGGAGCCGAGCTGTGACCCTACGGGGAGTAGACGGGGAATTGACCATACGTCCGTCACTGTAGATGATGTGTGCTCTCTCTCGGATTGTAGTGGTTGTCGTATGCTTGTGTCAGGATCTGCGTCCGAGGGCTGATGGCGGCGCCCACAACACTGTAAGACCAAAATCAGCGCCTACAACACTGTTCGGGCTCTGCCATGCCTGGAAAGGCCTAAAGCGGCCGTCCCGTCGTATCCTGACGGTACCTTCCTGCAGACGTGCAGGGCGTGGTCCTTGGTATTGCGGTTGACTCGAATGTCTTGTCTTACCCCGTGCTCGTCATTATGAAGGAGTAGGGTGTAATCGTCGGGCGAGGCGGAGCCTGCCCTCAGCCGTCGGGCGAGGCGGAGTCTAGCCCTCGGGGGTCGAGCGAGGCGGAGCCTGCCCTCAGAAGTCGGGCGAGGCGGAGTCTAGCCCTCGGGGGTCGGGCGAGGCGGAACCAATCTTCCGTCGTTCAGGCAAGAAGTGTAGTAGCGTTCTTGTCTGACCGGAAGCGTCAACGTTCGATGGTTATTAGTTCCACCTCATTTGGTACCCCGGTATTAGGTCCCCGACACTGTTGCTCTGTTCAAGCCCTGTGTTGTTGCATAGCAAGATCAGTGTTTTCCAGTCACAACAAATCAGCATAAGCTAAATTTCAACGAAGCGAACATGGCCTAAATTGCAATAAGGAGTGACCAAGCCACCAAGGCACCTTCAACTTCCCTTCCACATTATTTTAAGCACAATGTTCGAACTGTTTTGGCAGACTTGATCTGTTATTTTATATGTAATGTTAAGGATTTCATGTGTACATGCAAATGAAATTTTTTTATTCAGAAAAGGCTAGGCTGGTAACCCTATGCGAATTACCTTCTGTACAAAAGAAGCTGGTCGCAGGAGCAGTAATCACTTCAGTCCTGCAACGCTTCGATGGAAAAGAACAGCAATGCATCAACTCTTCAATTGCTTATAACCCATGGATCTTCAATTTAAGCAAGGCAACTATAATCTTCAAGTAGGAAGAGGTCTAGGAGATGGGCCATTGCATCTTCGTCAAACAGTCAAAATATCCAATAGAATTTAGTTAAATAGCCATTCCCCATTTGATGCGGGCAGGAGCATTGCCATTCATTTAGACTTTACAAGAAACCAATACGTTGAGCAGCATGCACAACTCATATGTTCACGATTGACACCAACACATTAAAAAGGATGCACCAAGCAAAACCTATGAAAATTGACTTCATATGGGAAAGCTGAAAGGGAATTTGTTCATTATCTTAAGGTACAGTAATAGGAAATGTTGATATACAGGTAATGGGGAAAAAATAATACACCGAAAAGTTGATATAACAGCACAATTTGACAACTACTCCGTATATATCAAACCAGGTACTGGTTCTTCAAGTATCAGTGCTCTTTTAATGATTTGCTTGTTGAATGAACGAGTGCTAAACTGCTGATACAGTACATGGATAGACAGAAGTATCCTAGTAAATTTACCAAGTGATGGCTTGTCCTGCCAGATGATAGTTTTTGTCCAACCTAGACCGAACACCGAGCACCCTACTCTAGTTTCCAAAAACAATCTCATCGAAGTTCCAGTTTCTGACGAGGTCTCTTGAAACAGCATGGCTCCGTTGAAGGCGAGGAGCACCCTAGGTGCCCTGACCAGTAGCCATTAGAGGAAAAGGGGTCACCTTTGATGTCCCGACACCATTGGCGGCTCCAGAAGGCATTACTTTCCGAGATAGGCAAGCTACTACAGCTCCACACCAGTTTTCCCCCTCTGAGCTTGAGACTGAGTAGCTTCTAAAGGAGTTTGAAGGGCTGTTCATTCCATGGCATACTAGACAAGCTAGACTCATGGTTACAGCAGAGATGAAATGGCCGGTTACTGCAAAAGGAGCAACAGGAAAATATTTCAGTGAAGGTAACAAATTGTATCAGAGCAAGCTGTGAAAGAAGTCTTTATTTATGAAGATATATTGGAGAAAACAGGTTATACGTGATAGTGGCCGAGAATGGTTGCAGACTCCATTTCAGTGGCAAACTTTGTTAATATTATGTAAATGATTCTTGAAAAATCTAGCATATAACTTCAAAGTGGTCCTCTCTTCTCAAGACTAAAAGTTCGTTCTTTCACATGGCTCTTCTTTTTGGCTGAAGCTCAGCACAGGAATGAGGGGATGAGCTGAGAAACAGGCTACCAATTAAAAGGAGCAGAGCGATTTTCGTTCAAAAAAATTAAAAGGAGCAACTTCAAACACATCCTTCAGACAGAATGTTGCATAAATAAGAAAATGAAACATATGATCTAGATTATTTCCCTGAAATGAAATGTATGTTTGTTATCCAGCACAGGAGCCAGCATCAGCATCAGTTCCAGATCGCATTAGCTTACCACTCTGAGTGTCAGCCCATGACAATTAATCATGTTTTCATTGGTCATGGAACCTGCAAATGGGTGTGGTTGAGTGGTGGGAGACACTACTTTGTGCACATCCAGAAACCCCAACACAAAAATACCATATACACAGCAACCCTGGACAAATCGATAACAGAAAACATATTCTTAACTTTTTACAGAAAACTGGAGATACGGACTTTTATTAGAAAATAAAGTAAAAGCACACCAAGCTTGCAAATGTTACAAGTGTCATAAATTCGAAGGGTCATGTTCTGTATCATTCTTCCGGAAGAATGTTATGCACAATTCAAAAGCTGGAGTTTTTCAAAACGAGCATCACCATTTCAATGGATAGATACGAACACAAACATAACAAGTTTATGAACTATCCCATTCTCATGAACATGCATACCATAATCAGCACTGTTTCGCATAAAAAAAAAAACAATAAAAAATGGGGATTGAAATTAAGATCTCCAAATTGAATACTAGAATCAGGCTCTGTTTGGTTTCTACAGCGCTCCTAAAATTCCTGTCACATCGAATGTTTAGACACATGCATTGAGTATTAAATATAGACTAATTACAAAACTAATTACACAACTTGCGAGTAATTTGCAAGACGAATCTTTTAAACCTAATTAGTCCATGATTTAACAACCTGGTGCTACAGAAACATGTGCTAATGACAGATTAATTAGGCTTAAAAAATTATCTCGCAAATTAGCCTCCATCTATGTAATTGGTTTTATAATTAATCTATATTTAATGCTCTTTATTAGCATCTAAACATTCGATGTGACATGAATTTTAGAAACGACTAAAGAACAAACACCCCCTCAATAAAGTAAAAGGTGTAGCACTAAAGCCATTCGTACTGGGACAATGATATTTTTCGTATAAAAGGTGCCATGATAACCCAAGAAGATAAGTTGCATCCGCAACTTAATCAGGTGCAAGAAGGGTAATTGAGTCGTATTAACGTCGATCTTGTGCACCGAATGAAGAAACTAAACAAAAACATGGATATTTGACTGGATTAGCATAAAACGATACGAACCATACGAAAACCCGGGTTTGATTGAGAACAACGCAGCTCTTGTAACAACTAAATCCATCGAAGCAAGCAACTAGCAAGGATCGCTGAGCATCAAAACAAGGAATTAGTCTTCACCAGAACGGATCTCCACCACACGCTGGATAGAGAGAAGAGCGGCGGGCGGAGGATCCGGGAGGGAGGGACCGAGGGACCGGCGCGTTGTGCTCGGCAGCGATTCGTTGAGGTTCAGAGGAGGGAACTTTGGGAACTACTCTAAGAGCATCTACCAGAGTTCCCTAAACATCCTCATAATCCTTATTTTTTAAAAAGATGGAGAAAATCATCTCCAACAACTCTTAATATTTACTCTTAATCTTTTAAGACTTTGGGAAATTCCTCCCCCTTCCACGTAACTTTACACGGAAAAAGCCACACTCGAAGACGCTGTTCCTGTGGAGTCTTTCACACGCCTTTCCCACCTTCTGGCCCTGGAACTCCGACACCAGCGGCGCCCGGAAGCCGAGCTGCACCGGGATGACGTAGAGCACGGAGGAGGCGACGGTTGGGGGCTCACCGTTATGTAGAGCACGGAGGAGGAGGCGACGATGGTGCGGTAGCGTCCGAGCCAGGAGTCGGCGGCGGCGCCGAGGAGCGGCAGCATGGACGCGGCGGCGGCCGCCGTGGTCTGCCCGAGCGGGCCGGTCAGGTAGCTGATCAGGTTGGACGAGATGTCGTAGTACACGAACCGCTCCGCCACCTCCACCTTGCACGCACGCACTCTCCCGCCAAGAAGTTTAATCGGATCGAGGTCGAGGCCGATCGAAGCGCCCGTGAGATCGTGGGGGAGGGCAGCGGGCTTACAGATTATGAAGAGGGCGGACCTTCACCGCCCGTGGGACGCGCGGTGGCGGCCGGGGAGGAGCGGGTCCGAGGAGGCGGGGCTCGAATCGACGCCATGGTCGTCTCGGGCGAAGCGGAGAGAACCTCTTCGCGGAGGCGTTAGCGCGGGCGCGCGTCGGACGAAGGAAGAGGCGTGGGCTCTTTCGGAAAGAGAGGGAGGGTGGGCGATGGGCAGGTGGCGGTTGGTTGCTCCGCCCCGACGTAGTGCTTGACGTATTACGGGCGCCACGACGGCTGGCTTCGTTCAGAACTCCAGCAGCAGTAGCCCCCCGGCCGCATGCGACACGAGGACGATGGTCTTCTCCCGTTCTCCACCTTTCGCGCGCTCCACGAGCGCCCTCACCACCGGGTGAATCGCCTGGCAGGCACGCAGCGGTTTTCTTCGCGGCGGGAGCCTGACAGAAGTCGTACGGCGTGCCGAACAGCGTCTCGCCGTCGCGGTACCCCGCCTCTTGCAGCGCCTCGACGAGCCTCCTTATGCACAGGTCTCCTGGCTCGGACGCTACTATGAATTATATACAACTTACTTATTATACAAGGATTTTAAAAAACTTGATAAATTCATAGTAAGTTGTATATAATTCATGTATCTATCTGCTGTTAAAATTTGGTGTCATTTGGCCAAGTAGTTTGTGAGTTATGCCTGTTTAAAGTTGGGTGTCAGAAATGGCTGCTCTCTGTCAATTGTGGACCAGTTTCTGTAAATGAGTATATGTGACTTAGTTAACTTGAGAATCATGATAAGATGATTAAAGATGAATTGTAGAAAATTCTATAAGCTTTCCAGATTGTCTTGTTGCATGTCTTTTGGATTAGTACAACTCCTGTTATGAGTAAAATTAGTTGTTGTTGTTGCAGCCTTGACTCCGTGATTGCCGTGAATAACTTGTTTGCTTGATATGAGTTGATGTGATGATTTAGATGCTAGGCTAATTAAGATAACTTGTTAGTTGTAGGTGCCAAGCCCTTAACTGAAGATGAGCAATTGTATATTAGGTTGTCTAAACTTGGCAAGTTAAAGTAATTTGGATAGAACTTAAGTAAACTAATATGCCATGCTTGATGTACTTGCTATCTTGATGTTTGGTTTGATGTGAATAGCTTGCTCTCTATAGTTAGTTGTGTGAGGTTAGTTAAATAGCTATTGGTGTCTATGTCTTGCATAATCTTGTGTTTGTCTTGAATGCCTATGTGATGCATCTTGTGTTACCATTCATCACATTCATACACATGCATCTTGCATTTCATTTAGGTACGCTAGATGAACCACGTGAATGACGTGATGTTGGAGCCGAACCCAAAGACGGTGCAAGCTAATTGAACTGACTTGTGTCGGATCCTAGGCAAGCCCCGGAGCATTATAAGTCTTCTAATTTATAAAAGCAATTCTTTCTATATATATGAGTTTATATATTGTTGCATTAAGTTGTAGGAGTTGATTGAAACCGTTCATGCATTTATTACTATCCTTGCCTACCTTATTACCTTTTACCCGGTTAGGTCAGGGTCGAATAACTGCTTAGCCTTGCTTAGACCGGTAGCGGTCGGTGATATCCGGTCACCTACATTATAGGTGGTTACTAAAAGAATTTAGCTATAGAAAGAATGATATCCTGGAATTAACCATATGTGATGGATAATTGGAGACCGGACGAAAAAAGTTGGAGGCAACCAGACAGGGTTCTGGGGTGCTGTTAGTTTCCGTCTGTGTCAATTAAGGAACGATCGTTGCTCATCCCTCTTGTCATGTTGAACGCATGCCTCACATTTAGCTGGCCGAATAAAGTATCTTTCGACCGCGAAGCTAGTGACACTATTTCGAGCCGGGATAAACTCGGATGCGCAGACTGGTGCTGAAGAGGGTATGACGGGGACGCGAAGAGTGAACCCAAGGTGCGTCCTGGCAGTCGGGCAGTCCCTGGGTAGTGCGGTCCATGACTGTTATCCCGCGGCTACTTGAAAAGTGTCATTGGTGATCTAAGCGACCCCGACGGGGGAAGCGTGGTTTGTGTGAGGAATAAATCACCAGCTGGTTAGGAATCGATTCGAATCGCCATCGCTCCTGGACAGTGAGCACTTGACTTGAGCTACGGCATCGTAGTAATTATTATGGAACAATGATGGTTATCTGGATGATATGGGATATGCTAAATCTAAATTGGCAACTGGATGTTATTGGTTAATCAAGTGATTGCTATAGTATAGGTGCTTACCTAGATGGATAGGTTATAATAAAGATAATACAAAGTACTTAAAATGGTTTATTCATGATAACTTATGTTTTTCGCAAACGAATCAGCTAGCCCACTAAAGAAAGCCTTGCATAATCCTTGGTGTCACTTTATTTCTGGTTAACGACGGGTAAGTCTGGCTGAGTACATTCGAGTACTCAGGGTTTATCCCACCTTGTTGCAGGTGAAGTTCTCGACCTGTTGATGATGGTGGCTAACCGTCGGTGGGCTCGGTGATTCTATATTTACTTCTCATCTATATGCTTTTGTCTGAGGATGTCACTTATGCTAGCAATGTATTTGGAACTTATATTAATGTAATTATTTGAAAGCTATGTTGTTTTCAATAATTAGTTTTGAAACCCAAACTTGTACTATTATTTGTGAATCCATTTGTAACATTATTTCTGCTGCAACTCTGCGTATGTGATGTGTATTTGCTTAATCACGCGATCTTAGTTGTGATATTGATTTACCGAGGTCTTTCGAGACACTCGGCGGACTACCGGGTTTATATAAGTGAAAGTATGTGCGTGTCAACGTGTTAGCGGGGACAGCCGTACTTGATCTTGTATAAATTGGGCGATTCTGTCACATTGGGTTTCTCCAACAGTTGACTTAGAGCATCTCCAATAGTTCCTAAAAAGACATTTGGTAAATTAACGACTTTTTCAAGTGGCTAAAAAAATTGGGAGTATATTTGTTGGGTTTCTCCAATAGTTTCCAAAACCTCGATCCTAAAATATAGTAGACAATTTTACATTAGAAATCCTAGACTATTTCTAAATCATCTTAACCACTTTTATATTTTCTTTCTCTCTTGTATATTTGCATTAGGAACTCTTTCCTACCCTTATTCTTTCCCACGCCTTTCCAGCTTTAAATTGGCCGATGGATACACGCATGAAAATATCCGCGCGATCAGGTCAATTTTCCAAGTGTAGAAAAATTGGGAGTTGATATAGGGAATTGTTGCATAGCAATTTTTTCAATCTTTCTAAAAAATTAAGACCGGGAGCGGATTTTAGAAACTCTTGGAGATGCTCTTAGTTTAATATGTTATGGTCTCCCAATTACATTTTAACCATTTATGCATGCCATATTATATTGTTTATGGTTATAGACTTATGATTATTAAATAGTACATTTGATTAGAAATATAATAGTATCAAGTTTGTATTACAATAGTCAAAAGTTGTTAGCTACATTATTGATCAAATACCCTAAAGTTTGGCTCTTGATGTATGTAAAATACCTTATAAACTAAACCAAATGGAGTAACCATTTTTTAAAACCAAAATATTATACAAAACCATAGTATACAAAAAATACTATGTATCTAAATAGGGTCTTAACTTATATAAGTGTGATATATAAAGTTGAAATAGGCGCTTAGAGCATACTGATTAGACCTTGTTTTTATCCCCTAAAATCAAACTTAAACGCTACTCCCTCCATTCCAAATTGTAAGTCGATTTGACTTTGGTACATCTATTTTCCTATGCATCTAGATATAATAGTATGTCTAGATACATAGCAAAATGGATGAACCAAAAAAGTCAAAGCAACTTATAATTTGGAACGGATGGAGTATAAATTATATAAGCTGGGGCTATAATAGGTTCAGAGCAGCATGGATTATGTATATGACCTGCATTATATATGCTTATAGTTGTGTTAACCACTTGAGCTTATACAATCTGAATTATATATAAGTTATGAGCGAACAAACATGTCCTAATTATGGCATTGCATGGATGCCTATTTCTATCTTTTATTTTTACCTTTTCCATTTTAAACTTTTCTTAAACAGATAAACCATATTCGAAATGCAGTTATTAAACAAATGCGACAAGGTATTCATGCTTTCTATTGATGAATTCGACAATTAAGAATAAAAAGACCACATCTCCCACTTTTAAAAATCGAAGCAAAAAGGTCCAATAGTTTTCAAAAAGTATATAAAAGTTTAAAGGATCCTATGTGAAAACAAATATAAAATATAAGCCAAAAATACAGTAAAAATGGAATCTTCGTGTGGAAATTGAAGTGACAAAAGGAGACTCACCTTTTCCTTCCTTGTATTTAGAGCAACTCCAGAAATTTCCTAAATGAACTCCCTATTTGAATATTTTGGTAAAAAGAGAAAAAAATATCCTTCCAATAGTTTGGTAAAACAACTCTTTAAAAGTAAGAACTTGATAAATCTCCCCTCCAACTCGTAAGTTTCCACGTTTGATAGGAACTTTGTATTCGCTCTCCATTCAAGTGTTTTTCTTGGAAGATCAGAGTAAATTGGACGCATGAGTAAATTAAGAAAATAAAGGATTTCATGTGAGAAAATGGTAAGAGACAAAGAAACTATTAATAGAGATTTGGTTGGTTAGAAATAGTTTAGAGTTTATAATGTAAAATCGTTTAGGAAGTGAATATATAGGAAACTATTGGAGAGGAAAATAAATTGAGGTTGCTACTTATTTTGTTAACTCGCTAAATTTATTAGTTTAGCAAGTTAATTATAGAAAACACATGTAGTTGCTCTTATATTCCACTCGAGCAAGCCCTCCAAAGATGAGGGAAGTAATTTTGAGTGATGGCTTGGAATTTGAGGATAGAAAAAAGGAACGCGTTCCAAGGGAAGTACCTAGATGAAGGATGATTCCATCTTTTGTCTTCATCTAAAACTGGATTATGTGGTCTTTGAGGCACAACTGTATCTCTAGAACTTTCAATGTATCATGCTTATTTTTGTATTTAGTGAAACTTTGTCGCATCAACAGATCATAGGTAACAATGCGTGTCACTAGAACAAAGAGAAATGGAGACCCTTTTCCCCTTTTTAGATAATGAGACTTTTTTCTTTTAAATGCACTAGTTCAACCTTGTGCGAGCATGGTTTTTTCTTGCCATGTTATAGATGTTTAGGGGAAGATATAGTGAAAATATGAACACTATTAAAAAAATGTATTTCAACTGCTCGAATTTTTTTTGAAACTAGGCATAGACTAATGCATTTAAAAATGTAAGATGTCGCAAATTTGACATGTAAAATCCTTTATCATTTCTTAAAAAGGTATACGAATGATAAATTTCATGTGCATGAGCACTACAAGAGATTATATTCCACACGTTTTCAATGGCTTATCCATGTGTTGGGGGCAGGGTCGAATCCTTGGAACCCCACGCGGTCCTTCGTCGTCCGGCTTTATCATTAGCAACTTGTGTTGCCATTTCGCCTTGCGCTACTGCTGGAAGGCAACTAAAGCCCGGCGTTTAACATTCCGCTTGAACGAAAACAGCATCCCGCCTAGCGACGCTATATGTGAAATAGCCAGC
This sequence comes from Miscanthus lutarioriparius, assembly GCA_904845875.1. Taxonomy (NCBI): domain Eukaryota; kingdom Viridiplantae; phylum Streptophyta; class Magnoliopsida; order Poales; family Poaceae; genus Miscanthus; species Miscanthus lutarioriparius. Next base: position 14,677,387 of record CAJGYO010000006.1, on the reverse strand, counting down.
ACGGCTCGCTACCAAATGGCACCTCGGCATTGAGCATTGATTGGGCACAGGTCGGCAGCCATGGTGGTCCTTTCGACATGGCGAAATGGTGCCCGGTGGTTACTCCGCGATGGCAGAGCAACGGAAGGAAGCCGTTACCGAATCTGACATTTCCGAGCGATCCGCGATGGGTCGAAAAGAAAGACGCGATCTGATCCCTGTTTATGCAAGTAACTATGTTTGCAGGCTTCGCGTCACCGGGGCACAAAGCGCCGGCAACTTCTGCCCGGCTGGGTCCGGAAGTCCGGAAAGGAGACCGCAGTGCGGGGACCAGGCGGGGAGGCAGAAGCCGGTGGCAGCCTGGGAAGGCGCTACCCAAATTTGGCACCGATGCCCCAGATAAACAGCAATACCAGCCGGATTTTACTGTTATGGGCTGAAAACACTGTTTACTTTGTCGTAGATTTCTCCGGGTTATTTAGATTTCTCTAAATTTTCCCAGTGAACAGGGCCAAAGCGCATGAAAAGCTTTAATGACGTGTATAAATAGGCCCTTAAAGGGGCTGTAAAGGAGGAGGATGGAACCTTATTTCCACGGATTAATGATAACAATTTCGATATTTCTCGCTTTATCCCATTTTATCACTCGCGCTTGAGCGGCATCATGGAAGAAATATCCGTGTTTTTTATTTGAAAGCATGGGTTTCTATATTCAACGACTGTCCATGCATGCACGATTGCACGTACTGGCGTACATTGTACACAGCATATGTATGGAGCTAAAAACCGTACCCCAGAAGCGAGCTGTGTTGGGCACTTGGCCTGTTGGGCACGTTGTGCTGCTAGTCCAGCCGTGTCAGACACTGGATCGGACAGGCAATTCAGATACAGGACGATGTTGATCTTTGAAGAAAAGAAAAAAAAATACAGGACGATGCTTCTGAATACCAACTTGTAATGATGACATTTCATTTATTTCCAGGGTGTGTCTTTTCTAAGCCCTTCGTAGATCAACGACTTTTCTATTATCGTGTTAAGAGATATTTTGTATGCTTATGATTTTTTATGGCATCTTCAAGTGCATGGTGGCTGTCTATGATTTCGTATAGTGCCACGTAATTTTAAAACGACTTTACAAGGGTTGTTTTTAAAGTTGTCTCGTGGTAACTCATAATTTCTTAATTTATGTATAGAATAAAATTAAACTTATGAGTTGCACGGCAACAACAACTCATACAATGGTATAATAGTTGTCTCATAGTCCTAAATCTTAGCTCATGAGATAGTTGTTTTGCGAAACGATCTCTTTCTCTCTCACCTCACTCTTTCCTTCACGTAAGCAAAAATCCTAGGGTTATTTGGATCGGTGCCATTACAATTTTTTGACTTTTGAGATACGCCACTACAATTCACCTATTTGCAAACATGTCATTATAATTCTTCCATTGTTTAAAATATGCCAACTTGTACACTTTTGATACCATTGGACTCACGTGCAGACCAACCCATTTTCATATTGTCTAAATTGCCCTTCACCCTTTCTTTCTCCCGCATCTCACGTGGGCTCCTTCATCTTCTTTCTCCCGCATCCCTGACGCGTGGGCTCCACTGTCATCTTAAATTTTGGGAGCCTCTCCTCCCTCGCAGGAATAATCACAGGTACGGCCTCCCTGGTCCGCTGGTCCGCACCTAGCTGGACTTGCATGAGCTAGCTCTGTGCCCACATCGGAGTCGGCCTCATGCCCGTGCCGGAGCCAAACGGTGTTCTTGCTCGTGCCTGCGTCAGTCCACAACCGCACACTCGCGCCCGCGCCACGCAACCCCACGATTCCTATCGCCGACGTCGTGCACCACCGCGCTGTCGTGCAGCCCCGCAGCAGCTCGCGCCTCGTTTCCGATGCCGCCGTTCGCGCTCGCGAGCCCGGCCTCCCGCACCGACGGTCCGACGCCATGGCCTCAGCTCGCAGCTTGTCTACCCCATGCCGTTGGCCGATTTTGCGCCTCCCAGCCCCGGTGCTAGCCTCCAGCCTTGTTGCGTCCTGCAGGCCGGCCGCGCACCATGTCGAGGTGCTCCCCCGACACGCCAGCCCTCGTACGCGACGAGAGGTCGACGACCCAGCACGGAGAGCGCGGCAGCGGCTGTGCCTCAGCTCGATGCGGAGCGGGCGTGCGCCAGCCCGGGTCGTCGAGGTGGCCTCCACGGGTTCGTTTGCATGCCCGCGTGAACAAGCAGCTTTGCAGGTGCCTGCCTACCTTGAGACGCCATCCGCATGACGCTGTGCAGCCTGTGCTCCACGGCGGCGTGTCACGTGGAAGAACTTGTCGCGGTCGGACATGGCGCGTGGTCAGCAGGAACGGCGTCGGCTAGGCTCATGCGCGGGGCCTGTGGAGGCATGACGCCGAGGCGAGGCCGGCGAGCCTAGAACCCACGCTGCTACCGTTAGTCGGCGCAGCCGCATCTTCCTTGTACTGCAGGGGCCATCGACATGGGAGCAAAGCTGGAGGGGAGCCCGTGGCCGGCTATGCCGATGACGACAGTAGCAACGACCGCGATGGCGGCGAGCAGCGCGGGCATAGGGCCGACGAGTGGTGCGGTCAGATCCCTGGGCGCATCTGGGTAGGCTGGTAGTCGAGGCCGAGCTCCTCCGACGTTGGCAGGGATGAAGACACGGGCCCGGTATGTTAGTGAGTACAGACAGAGAGATGTGGTTGGGGGTATTTAGGGCAATACGAAAATATAGTTAACTGTAGGTGGATCTAACGTCTCTGAAAATGTACAAAGTGGCAGATTTCAAGCAACCAAAGAATTATAATGGTACGTTTTGGAATAGGTGAATTGCAGTGGTGTATCTCAAAAGTTGAAAAATTATAATAACACCAATCTAAATAGCCAAAAATCTTATATGGCATTGCATGAGACGTAGTATGAGACCGTTGATATGTAGCAATGTACTTACCCATGTCCAAAGATATCTCTTGTTCTGTCTCAAGTGATGGATGCATGATCAAATATTAGTGGCCTGTTTGCTGCAAGGATGAAGTCAATGGTACGGCATAGGCTTCGTAGTTTTGACTAAATAAACCTGCCTCCGTATGAAGTGAGCGAGTTTTACCTGCGCCGTCATTGTCTGGATCGTGCCTCTTTAGAACATGCAGATATCAGATCCCCATTCCGTGCGCCAGAGTTCCAACCAAATATATATTCTACATAGCAACTATATTTTTAATAGATAGTTTCTTTAAAATATTTTTTCAGTCATCTTTTTTCTCTCTTCTATCACCTGCCTATCGCTCATTTTTTCTATTATTAGTTCCTGTATAGATATTATATAAAATTAATTACTCTCTCTCTCTCCCCTTATTTCTAACGTCATACTTAACACTCTAATTGATGTCATACTCCATCCATCTTGAGAGTCAAGCTATCATAAGTTTGACCAATTCTAAGAAAGACAATAATATTTATATAATAACATCAATGAGTTTTTTTTGAGAGTGTGTTCTTGTGACACGTATTTCATTAAGCAGAAGCAGAGTTTTGACCGGTTACAACATCCCAAGTAATCCATAGATTACCGTGGAAGGACAACGCGACCCAAATAAACCTAACTTAAATTACGTTACATAAAAGTTTTGTAACCAATTGGATAGGTGCCAACGAGACTAGCAAGCCTCCTCGAACATACACTCGAACCCCGCTAGGTCGAAGTGCGACCCTTTTTGCGGAGTCGAGCGGGCCCTGAAATGTCTGCTAGAAGTTTACCACTACCTGGGTATCCGATGGCGGTGAGGCGGTGGGTTCCCACTTGGACCACAAGCACCTTATGCGCTTGAAGGGTGGCATTAGGGACCCGAGAGACACACTTTGCCGCCAGACGCGTGCTACGGCAGATGGTGACCAAAGATGGAGAGCAACGGGGTCGACGTCGGGATGACGCCTTGAGGATGGGAGTCTTCAGCGGGGTAGAGACGCGCCTAGCAAACTCGCTGGCGAGGGCCGAAGGAGAAACGTCGTCGTCGTCGTCCCTGGCGAGGGACGGAAACACGCTTAGCAAACATCGATGAGTTTTGATTAGATACATTATGAAATGTATTTTCATGACCTCTTTGAAACAGGAAAGAGCTTATATTTAATCAATAGCATGCTTAAAATCAAAGTCTAAGGCTACTGACGCATGCTAGGACACCTTTTATTGTAAATCTATCCAAGCATGACCCATTTCATTTAGGCTCCGTTTGGTAGGGCTCCTCTCCAACTTTGACTCTGTCTCCTCTAGAAGAGTCCTACCAAACGGTTTTGTATGAGCCGTTTCTCGATGGTAAAAAACGGTTATGGCTCCTCTAGAAAAGCCCTTGGAAAGAAGAACTCCCAAAATAGGTCATTTTTCCTCTTCTACGATGATGCAGCTTGTAGATCAATTTGGAGTATTGCCATTGAGTCTTTGGACCGTAGTTTGATCCAAGCCATAAAGGTTGAAAGAGTATTGTGGCCTGTCAAAGCAGCTACTCCTTCCAACTCAAAATAAACACACATAAATATTTTTATCTCTAAATAAATTTATTACGGAAGTACTCTACGGTTCATGTTATAATGTTTATTATACATCATAAATATTATACTTTTTTATGTATATATTTGGGTAAACTTGAAACCTTTTTGACTTTTGGATAGACGAGTGCTTCTTCAACCGAGAAACAGGAACGGTCGTTGGTCCCAACCCGAGAAAACGACCACACTCCAAGTATTCGTGGTAACACGGGCCAATCCACCGGCCCGCGGGCCACGGGCACCAAGACAAAGCAAGCCGTTCCTCAGCTTCTGTGTCCCCTAGGACCCAATCCACCGGCCCACGGGCCAGATAGATTCAGACATCCGAGGCAGAGCGCGTTGCTCTATCGCATACGCGCAATACATCGCCGGCTTTTCATCATAAAATTCATCAGAGAAAAAAAAAAAACGTCGTGAGGCTTTCGCAGGCTGCCCCTGATCCTGATCGCACGCAAACAGGCCCGCATTCTGGTCTCTGAATGGTTTTTTTAGCCACATTTGACGTTCACGAAGAGACCCTTTTTTTCCTTCTAACAAAAACAAAAACAAAAACAAAAACAAAACGAAGATACCTTTTTTTTTCTCTTTACCCTGTTTTATTTTTCATTCCTTTTTTATATAGTTCCTTTGTTTTCCTTTCCTCCTTCTTTCATATGCTTTTAAATTTATTTTATTTTCCTTTTTCTCTTTATTACCACCAAATTTAAATATCCCATGGTCATGTTCCAACATTTTGCTGTTTTTCTAGTATTTTTTATTTGTCTCGCGCATCATTATTTTTATTAGTGCAAAACATTTTTCTTGTCAAGGTACAATGATTTGTCATTATAATTTAGAACATTTCCTCTTTTGAAGTTTTAATGCCGAGTAAAAAATTTATTCGAGCTTCATATTAAGAATGATCCAAGTTATTGCAAAACATGCATGTTCCATCTTCATAAGACACAATTTCTCGTGAAGTTGGAACACTTTTTCCTTAATTTAAAACATTGTTCCACTTGTTCCACTCAATAAAAAAATGTCCCAATTTCATGATAAGAATGTTCTAGGTTAAAAATCTTCTTCGAGAAAGTTCATCAAATATAAACTCAAGGTCACTCTTGGTTTAAAGGTTTTGTAAGGAACTCAATGGTGCAATTAGGAATTAGTTTGAATACTCATTCAAAAACTACGATATTTTTAATCCATATATGCAGAAGGAAGGTGAAGGTGGCAGAGGTGATTTCCTTCTCGGCTGATTGGTTGCGTTGACCCATCGCGCACGATGCTACCGTTGCTCCTCCTATCGGTTGCCTACATCGGCTGAGAATTGCGTTTCCCTTCAATAGTCTTGAACATGTCACGGGACATTGTGCTTAGTGTATTTTCAATCATTTTTCGCGTCTTGTTTTATGGCGTCATGCTTTTTATCGTACTGATTGAGTTTGATGTTTTGCTTCCGTTGGAAGCAATAGTTGGAAATTAATTTAGATACTCGTTTGAAAACTACTATATTTTTTATCCAAATATGCAGAAGGAAGGGGCAATCAAGGATTGCAATATAATAATCATCCTAATTCTGCGACTTGTAATTAATGGTAGTTACCTTGTTCATGCCGAGTATAAATAAAATTAACCACCCGTGTCGGTGTCGCAGACTCACGGTGCAACTTGATTACTTTTGCTGCTCTTGTTAGATTACACGCAGCAGCAAGTGTACGTGCTGATGCTGCTACGCGTTATACTACGCCTACGCGATTTTTTACATCACGGGTCGCGCTCAGTACAAAGCCACAAGATTTCTTCAGCGCAGCGACAGGTAAACGCGGCGCCGATCGCTCACAAAAAAGAATGACGCAGTGTTGCTTGCTGCGTGAAGGAGGAGGAGCAGCAGCAGCAGCCTGTGCCATGTGTACATCTGTCGTGCAGGAAGGCAGCTACACGTAAGCGGCGAACGTGTCCGAGGTGGCGTGCCGAGAAGACGCCCATTCCGTTCGCGGCAGTTGAGGCGCGCGCCGACCACGCGGGGCGCCGCCGCCGCGCGCGTGTGGGCGTGCGCCGCGGCGCGGCCGGCACACGCATGGGATCTGCTGCGCATACCGGAGTTCACCGGAGTTCTGTGGCTCGAGATCGCACGAGACATTTATTCTTCCATCCCTCGGCTACTCCTACTACTAGCATTTCATTCGAATAGAGCGAGCTACTCAGGAACTGGAGACATCTGGACTCAGCTTGTCTCGGACTTGTAGTGGTGTACATTCAGTCCTTATATATATGGGTTCAAATGTCCAAGATTCAGACTACCGGTGCCCGATGCCTTACATCCCTTTCAGAATCAGCAGTCCTGCAGCCAAGGAGCCCACAAATCGTCGACACCGATGGTTCACAAGAAATCCAGGAACACACCGGGAGCCCCGCGCGATTCCGCCCGCCGCAACCGGCAAAGCGGGCTCGCAATCGCAACAAACCCCAGGTCAGGTGGATCGCCTCTCGCTCTACGCCTGTCCCCCTCTTTCGCTCGTTGGATTTAGCCAGAACTTATCAGCCAATTAATAGTATTTTTTTCTCATAATAAATTAGCATCAGCCAGACTTATCAGCCAAAGAAGAAGGCCGTCTCAGACGGCAAAAGAACATTTCTTCCTTAGTTTAATCAAAAAGAAAAGATCGTTGGCGTGTGAGCCTCCGAAACTGCAGTCTGCACACATAGGCACATTGGTGCACCGATCGAGCTGCTGTCTGTTGCGGCGGCAACTCGTCATCCGCTTCGTCGTGCTCCGGTGCAATGCACGCAATGCCACCAGCCGCCTGGCGTCACTCATGGTAACCGGTAAGGCTAAGCAGCCATACGAAGCTGTCGACAGTATTAGTATTTGGCTTATAAACCATGACTTATCAGCCAATGAACATTATTTTTCTCCAGCCAACAATACTTTTAGCCATAGCTTATAAGTCAAACGAGCCTAAACGAACAGGGCGTAAATGATCTCAAAGAAAATAATGAACCATATATAGACCATAGTGGTACGCAAGTTGCCAGGAAAAAAAAGAAACAAATGCCATGGGTGTCGTGTACCCCCTACCCCGTTGTCCGAAAGTCGTCTGGCGCCATGCGAGCCGGTCTGATCCTCTTCCCCAGCGGCACCAGTATATGGTGATGATGATGATCGCCGCAGCCTGTCGCCTCGCTCCACTCCAGTACACCACACCACACACGCAGCTGCGGCGTACGGGGCGCAGCGATGGAAGCCAACACCCTCCTCCTGCCCTGCACCGACGGCGCCGTCGCCGGCGCGGTCGACTTCCGCGGGCGGCCCGCGTCCCGGTCCGGCACGGGCCGATGGTCCGCCGCGATGTCGTCCTCGGTACGGCCTCTGTCCTCGCTGGGCACGCACACTGATGCTGCGGCCGGGGTTGACTAATCGAGAGGGGTCGGATCGGTGCAGGGGTGGAGATAGCGGAGAGGTTCGCGTACCACGGGGTGTCGGCGAACCTGATCAGCTACCTGACGGGGCCGCTGGGGGAGTCGACCGCGGGCGCGGCGGCCGCGATCAACGCGTGGAGCGGGGTGGCGACCATGCTGCCGCTGCTGATGGCGTGCGTGGCCGACGCCTGGCTCGGGCGGTACCGCACCATCGTCCTCGCCTCCCTCCTCTTCGTCGTGGTGAGCTCCTCTTTCTCTGCACTCCCGATTCTCTCCCCTGCCCCGCATGCCCGGATCGTTGCTTTTGACGTCTCCCATTTGGGCGAGACCGCGCGCGCTTTCGCATAAAAAGTGCGTCCACCTCGGCTGGGCTCGTGGATTTCGCCTGACCCGTTTCGCTTCACTGCAGAGCATGGGCATGCTGACCGTCTCCGCGCTCCCGGCGTTCCACCACGACGGCTGCAGCAGCTACGCTTCCAGATCGCTGGCGTGCTCCCCGTCCCCCGTGCAAGTGGCCGTCTTCTACGTCTCCCTGTACCTGGTGGCGCTCGCCGAGGCCGGGCACAAGCCCTGCGCGCAGGCGTTCGGCGCGGACCAGTTCGACCAGAACGACCCCAAGGAGTCCGTGTCCAGGAGCTCCTTTTTCAACTGGTGGTACTTCGGCATGTGCTCCGGCACCGCCGTCACCACCATGGTGTCCAGCTACATCCAGGACAACGTCAGCTGGGGCCTCGGCTTCGGCATCCCCTGCCTCGTCATGGTCTTCGCGCTCCTTATGTTCTTGCTCGGCACCAGGAATTACCGCTACTACACGGCCACCGAATCGAGCCCCTTTGCTCGCCTCGCCAGAGCTTTCGTTGCGCTCGTCAAAGGCTCCAAATCGAGCGAGTATGACGGGTAATTCGCTACCTGTTTTTGTCGACGTTTGGTTCTCGAGGTCGAGGGACACTAGTGAGTCAACGAAAGTTGTTTGATCATCTTGGCAGCACTCTTGCGAGCGACGACGCCGGGCACCGGGAAGAAGTGAAAGGCGTGCTGCGCCTGTTCCCCATCTGGGCGACGTGCATCATCTACGCCGTGATCTTCTCGCAGTCGTCCACGTTCTTCACGAAGCAGGCCGCGACGCTGGACCGGCGGATCGGCCCGGCGCTGCGCGTGCCGCCGGCGGCGCTGCAGACGTTCATCAGCGTGACCATCATGGTCTTCATCCCGGTCTACGACCGCGCGTTCGTGCCCCCTGGCGCGGCGGCTCACGCGCCTGTCGTCCGGCATCACCATGCTGCAGCGGATCGGCACGGGGCTCGTCCTGGCCCTGGTCGCCATGGTCGTGGCGGCGCTGGTGGAGATGCGGCGGCTCGGCGTGGCGAGGGACGCCGGGCTCGTGGACCAGCCCAAGGCGGCGCTGCCGATGAGCCTGTGGTGGATGGTGCCGCAGTACGTGTTGTTCGGGCTCTCGGACGTGTTCGCCATGATCGGCTTGCAGGAGTTCTTCTACGACCAGGTCCCCGACGCGCTGCGCAGCCTCGGGTTGGCCTTCTTCCTTAGCATCTTCGGCGTAGGCCACCTGTTCAGCAGCTTCATCATCTCCGCCATCCACGGAGCCACCAAGAAGAGCGGGGCGAGCTGGTTCTCCAACAACCTCAACCACGCGCACCTCGACTACTTCTACTGGCTGCTCGCCGGGCTCTGCGCCGTGGAGTTGGCCGCGTTCGTCATCGTCTCGCGCGTTTACGTGTATAAGAAGAGGGTGTCTCACAACAATAATGATGCTGTCATGTAGATCAGTAGACGTACTCTATGCTTAGTGCTTACGGTGCTGTGAATGGTGATTGCTGATATATATGATTGAGGTCAAGGTCAAGAGGTGTAAACACTGGGTACGCTAAACCTTGGTATGATATATATTTCCACAGTACTAAATAGCATCGGTAGCACCCGCAATAGCGTCTGCTACAGTGTAGCAGCCTTCTACCGCTACCACCACAAGGTAGCGGACCAAGGATAGCATGTTGAAACTTAGCTGCCGCTGTAGCACTTAGCATCCGCTATTAAAAGCCGCTATTACTGTTGTTAGGCCATTATTAACTATGTGCATGCTTCCATCAAGCATATCGCAGACCAGTGGATCGACGCCGGCGCGGCGAAGTTACGTCGTCTCTTGTGCGAGTAATCGGTTTGTATTTAAGTCTGCTAGGGGGGGAAAAGCTGCATGTATGATCATTTGCCCCACCTAGTGTGCCACATAGTGGCGCGTCGATGTAAAAACCTCAAATTTCTCGATCTTAATACAATGATGCACAAACCTTTTGTGTATTCAAGAAAAAAAACTATGTGCATGCTTCAAGTGATGATGTGGATGATTCCAACGATAATAGAAATGTTAAGATGGTGATTTGGACCATCATAAAGAATGATGGGATGATTAATAGTATCATTTTCAATTGATATGAGAATTTAATGATAATTTATATCCACGTGTCTTCTTTATATCTTATTCACTTATACTTCTAATTCATCTATATCTCATCTTTTATAATGACAGAGTGGGTAATTAGATATAAATTTAGGCAGTTAATTTAAAGTATTTTTAATGGCAGGATAGATAATTTAGATGTAAATTTAAGGTTATTTTTATGAATTTTTCATAATAATAGAGGTGAGTAATTTTTTATAAAGTAGAAACATCACGTGGCTATTATGAACTATATATGGTAATTAGAGTCTATCAAATTAAAGAATAAATGTTTCTGATTGTTGTGAGAGTTACTAAGATTCATCTTTTTTTTCTTTTTTTTCTTTTTTTTGAGGGGTTCATCTTTTTTCTTAGCACATTTTGGAAGAATCAACTTGAAAATTTCCTTATGATATCTAATTAGAAATAGCAAGATAAGCTTAAAAGGACATGGAACCCACAACTGGAAACGAGACCATGGGCGGGCTGAGATTGAGAGCCCATCTACCTTGATATGTATCAAGGGGATTATTGGGCTTTGGCTTAACAATTCGATCAACTAGGCCTGAAAGTTACTATTCTGTTCTATCTACTGAAGTTAAAGCGTCTTGATCCCAAAAAACAAAAAAAAAGGGGGTCTCCCGTAGTCTTTCTTAGACCAACTCTCTCTAAATTCTTATTTAGAGAACTATTTTAATAAAAATCGCTCTATATATCTTTTGATCTTTATAATTTTCTCTATATCTTGTTTATCATTCTAGAAAGCTAGCTCCACTATCTATCTTTGGGAATAGAGAATGGGATATTTGGAGAAATAGTTGAACAAGCTGTTGGAGGATTTTTTTTTTTACAGAAATCTTTATCTCTATCAATAAGAAGGGCTATAAAGAAGCTTTTAGAGCTGCTCTTATGAATACAGGCTAGTGTCTTGCAGCTACTGTAGATTTGTCCTTTTTGTCATGCCATGGTGTGATTACGAAAGATAGTTGACGACATGTTAGGACTTGGGAGATAGGCATCATGCAAAGGATATAGGAACCTCTTTTGCTTTAGAATATTTGTGTTTTTTTATGGGACTTTTACTCTAGCATGTCGATGAAGCCTAGAGTCGTATCCCGTAGGGCTGTTGGGAGGGCACTTGAGTATGCGTGGTTGACTAGATGCAAGTGATATCGGTCTGCTTATATTGATATAGCTTTGTTGGAAACTGTTCGTTGATTTGTTGTGAGAGAAAAACACTATAACATAGCTGATAAGTTCAAACCAACAAAGCCTTAAAAAATACAAAAATACCGATGAGTTTTTAAGGGAGCTAGATTCTTCACTCCACTTACTGTCAACTGGCATCCAGTATTCGTACAGGTTCAGGAAGAGGTTAACCTTTCGCTCCTGCGGTGAGTTGCCGTGGAGAAATTAAAGTTGAGAAAGAAATAGTTGGTGTTTGATAAAATTGCATTGGTGGAGTAGTACTGGTCCATTGTCTTTGCATTTCACTCTTGTGGACATCACGACAAAAGCTTGTAGGTAACACCTTAACAGGATGGGTTGTGAAACGTTCATATCAGACATTCAGACGACGGGTACCGAAGCCTAACATTTCCAGCACGGCCGGTTTCGTGCACTGGTCGGCAACACTTGCCATCCGTTGTTTTTCTCAAAAAATCCTACCTAGCAACCCGTTTGGCAAATCAAAAATGTCGGATATTGTTTAATAATAGATGTATTGGTCTTACCTTCCGACAAGACGAGCTTTATTTGTTATCACTTTGTGAAAATGTGAATTCCGTATGTGATGTGAATAAGAATGTATCCTCATTGAACAATGCAAACAGAAAACGAAAGAGAGCTCACGATGCGTTGTCGAAATTATGGCACTGTTGTTTAGGCCATATTTCGAGGGGGAGAATAGAAAGACTAGTTAAGAATGATATTCTTCCTACATTAGAGCTCTCAGATTTAGAACAATGTAGAGATTGCATAAAAGAAAAGTATGTAAAGAAAATTAAGAAAGATACCAAACGAAGCACAAGAATTCTACAGATTATTCACACAGATATCTGTGGTCCTTTTTCTGTGAAAAGTGTGGATGGTTATGATTCATTCATAACTTTCACAGACGATTACTCTCGGTTTGGCTACATTTATACAATTAAAGAAAGAACAGAAGTGTTGGATAAATTCAAAATATTTAAAGCAGAAATTGAAAATCAGCATGATTTAAAGATTAAGATAGTCAGGTCTGAACATGGGGGAGAGTACTACGGTCGGCATACCCCATATGGCCAAGTTTCTGGACCTTTTGCAAGGTTCTTACAGGAGAATGGCATAGTAGCCCAAAGATTCCACACAGGGCGAACCTCGGTGAGAATGAAGTGGTGAAAGGCGAACTGCACTGATGGATATGGTGCGTAGTATGATAAGTTACTCCACTTTACCGATGAGTATGTGGATGGAGGCGTTAAAACCGTCATTCATATTCTCAATAGAGTACAAGTAAGTCGGTGCCCAAAACACCAAGTATGAGTTGTGGAATGAAGAGTACCCTCACTTAACCACTTGCGTGTGTGGGGAGCCCTCTTTGAGGCTAAAGTTTTAACCCAAACATTGGGAAGCTAGATCCCAAAATAAAGTGAGTTGCCATTTCATTGGCTACCCAGAAAAGTCAAAAGTTTTTCGTTTCTACTGTCCTAACAGACATACAAAGTTTATGGAAACGAGACACGCTGTCTTCCTAGAGGCTGAAATGATTAGGGGGAGCATGGTAGCTCGAGAAATTGATCTTGAAGAGAAGCGGGTGTATGCACCCACTCCGATCATTCATGAGCCATTTTTCTCACTACCTGCTGTTACTGCACCGACAGTACAAGACAATGTGGTGCCAGCACATGTTGTTATCCCACCTGTGGCAACAATGAATGATGATGAGGAACCTGTTCCTCAGGATCCTATAGAAACTATTGCCACACATGAGGGGGAGCAACAACAGCCTCAAACAGAAAATGTGCCAAATGAGGAGGCCCTTAGAAGGTCTCAAAGAGTTAGAAAATAAGCTATTCCTGCTAATTATGAAGTGTACAACACTGAAGAATTTCAAATAGAGGATGATCCCACATCATTTGAAGAAGCCATGAAAAGTGATCATTCATCAAAGTGGCTTGAGGCCATGGAAGATGAAATGAGATCAATGAATGCAAATGAAGTTTGGGATTTGGAGATAATTCCTAAAGGAGCTAAAATAGTAGGCTGTAAATGGGTCTACAAAACAAAACTTGACTCTTAAGAGAATATAGAGAGATATAAAGCCTGACTTATGACAAAAGGCTTTACACAAAGAGAAGGGATTGATTACAATGAGACCTTTTCTCCAGTCTCATGTAAGGATTCCTTCAGAATCATAATGGCATTAGTGGCACATTACGATTTAGAATTACATCAGATGGATGTAAAGACGGCATTTCTCAATGGAGAATTAGAGAAAAATGTTTACATGGCACAACCGAAAGGTTTTGTCATGGAAGGAAAAGAACGTTTGGGATGCCGCCTAAAGAAATCCATTTATGGATTAAAACAAGCTTCAAGACAGTGGTACTTAAAGTTTGATCAGACAATAAAGAATTTTGGGTTTAAAGTTAATGTTGAGGACAATTGTGTCTACGCAAAGTTTAAGAATGGGAAGTTTATCTTCCTTGTCCTGTATATGGATGATATCTTACTTGCTAGTAGTGATGTCAGTCTACTACTGGAAACAAAGAAGTTTTTGTCCTCAAAATTTGATTTGAAAGATCTTGGTGAAGCTTCGTTTGTTCTAGGGATCGAGATTCACCGAGATAGAAGTAAATGGGTATTAGGACTGTCACAAAAGGCATACATAGAAAAAGTCTTAAATAAATTTAGTATGCACAAATGTAGTCCCTCACCTGCTCCTATAGTCAAGGGCGACAGATATGGGGATTTTCAATGCCCCAGGAACCAATATGAGATCGATCAAATGAAAGTGGTTCCATATGCTTCAGCTGTCGGAAGCTTGCAATATGCTCAAGTGTGTACGCGCCCTGACTTGGCATTTGTTACCGGGTTATTTGGTAGATTCCAGAGCAATCCTGGAATAGAACACTGGAAATTTGTAAAGAAAGTCTTGCGTTATTTGTAAGAAACGAAAGGCCTCATGATGACGTATAGAAGATCTGATTCACTCCATATAGTGGGATATTCAGATTCTGATTATGCGGGAGATAATAGAAAATCCACGTCTGGATATGTGTTTATTCTCGCAGGGGAGCTATTTCATGGAAAAGCTCAAAGCAAACCGTCACTACATCGTCCACAATGTATGCCGAGTTTGTAGCATGTTATGAGGCAACGGGGCAGGTGAACTGGCTAAAGAAGTTCATACCCGGTTTGAAGGTGGTTGACGACATCAATAGACCACTAAAATTATACTGCGATAATAATCCAGCAGTACAGTATGCTCACAACAATAGGTCAAGTGGTGCTGCCAAACACATTGACATAAAGTATTATATTGTGAAGGATAAAGTCCGGGATCAAATGATAAGTCTTGAGCATATAAGTACCGAAAAGATGCTCGCGGATTCGCTTACAAAAGGCTTACCACCCAACGTGTTCAGAGAACATGTAGCCAGCATGGGTTTAAGGGAAAGCCTATGATTCCTAGACTATAAAGGGCCCAAAAGTTAAGTAACTATTTCAGATCAGAGACGTGCATTGTAGCTGTTAAATCTATCGGCGATTGACCGTGACGATGAAACATGCTCTATGCATCATCTGTGAAGAAATGAGTAAGGATAAAAGGATTGAAGTTTAAAGTTTAAAAATAAAAGTAATAGTGTGAGATCAAGGGGGAGAATGTTAGATTGATCTCCCAGCCAATAAGCCCAACAGCCTATTGGGCCTTGGTCACGCGCCCTGATCGGGGGCGCCCAACCCTACATGGTTGGTGGGCTCCTGTCGCACTGCGCTATATAAAGAGGTGGGGGCTGGTGGCTCGAGGTACGAGGTTCACCGTGAGCCGCAAACCCCACCGACAAACCCTAGACCGATCTAAGAGGGTGCAGCCCGGCGACGGAAGCTCTACTGACCGCCGTCATCCTCACGCCTCGCCCCGTAAAATCCAGATCGCATCGACGTCCGTGCAACCTCTACTCCACTCGTCGCTACCCGTGTCTTTGCCTCCATCACGGTTGAGATGGCCAGCTCAACCGCGACTCCCTCCGAGGGCTCAGGTTCAACACCAGCACCCTTACCCTATCTCCCTCTCGGTGTAGTGTTCTAGGTTTAGATATACATGTGCTATTATGGATCCAAGTGTCATCCACCTAGATCTACCCTAGTCGATCCACAGAAATTAACACTCCTCTTTCTCTGCACTCCCGATTCTCTCCCCTGCCCCGCATGCCCGGATCGTTGCCTTTTGACGTCTCCCATTTGGGCGAGACGCTGGCGCCAGATAAAGGTGCGTCCCACTTCTTTGGGCTCGTGGATTTCGCTGACCCGTTTCGCTTCACTCTGCAGAGCATGGGCATCTTGACCGTCTCGCGCTCCTGGCGTTCCACCACGGCGGCCGCAGCAGCCACGCCTCAGATCATTGGCGTGCTCCCGTGGCCCCGTGCGTGCAAGTGGCCGTCTTCTCGTCTCCCATGCACTGGTGGCGCTTCGAGGCCGGGCACAAGCCTCAAGCGCAGCAGCGCGTTCGCGCGCGGACCGGTTCGACCAGAAACGACCCCAAGGAGTCCGTGTCCAGAGCTCCTTTTTCAACTGGTGGTACTTGCGCATGAGCTCCGCACCGCCGCCACCACCATGGTGTCCGGCTACATCCGGGACAACGTCGGTGGGGCCTCGGCCCGGCATCCCCCGCCTCGTCATGGTCTTCGCGCTCCTTATGTTCTTGCTCGGCACCAGAATTACCGCTACTACACGGCCACCGAATCGAGCCCCTTTGCTCGCCTCGCGCGAGAGCTTTCGTTGCGCTTCGTCAAAGGCTCCAAATCGAAAAGAGTATGACGGGTAATTCGCTACTGCTTTTTGTCGACGTTTGGTTCTCGAGGTCGAGGGACACTAGTGAGTCAACGAAAGTTGTTTGATCATCTTGGCAAAGCACTCTTGCGAAGCGACGACGCCGCACCGGAACAAGTGAAAGGCGTCTTGCGCTTTGTTCTATCTGGGCGACGTGCATCATCTACGCCTGCGTGATCTTCTCGCGATCGCCCACGTTCTTCACGCGGCGAGCCGCGTGACGCTGGACCGACGGATCGACCCGATGCTGGGCGCTTGCGCCGGCGGGCGCCGAGACGTTCATCGGCGTGACCATCATGGTCTTCATCCCGGTCACGCGACCGCTGCGTTAAATGCCTCGGCGCGGCGGCTCACGCGCTGTCGTCCGGCATCACCATCTGCGCAGCGGATCGGCACGGGGCTCGCCCCGCCTCTGGTCGCCATGGTCGTGGCGGCGCTGGTGGAGATGCGGCCTTTCGGTGTGGCGAGGGACGCCGGGCTCGTGGACCAGCCAAAGGCGGCGCCGATGAGCCTGTGGTGGATGGTGCCACGAGACGTCTTTGTTCGGGCTCTCGGACGTGTTCGCCATGATCGGCTTGCGGGGAGTTCTTTCTGACGACCAGGTCCCCGACGCTTGCAAGCAGCTTTCGGGTTGGCCTTCTTCCTTAGCATCTTTGGCGTAGAGCACTGTTCAGCAACTTCATCATCTCCGCCATCCACGGAGCCACCAAGAAGAGCGGGCGAGCTGGTTCTCCAACAACCTCAACCACGCCGCACCTCGACTACTTTCTCTTGGTCGTCGCCGGCTCTCGCCGTGGAGTGGAGCCGCGCGTTAAATCATCGTCTCTCAGCGTTACGTGTATAAGAAGAGGGTGTCTCACAACAATAATGATCTTTGTCATGTAGATCAAGAGAGCGTACTCTATGCTTAGTGCTTACGGTCTTTGTGAATGGTGATTGCGATATATATGATTGAGGTCAAGGTCAAGAGGTGTAAACACCTTTATTTGACAACGCTAAACCTTGGTATGATATATATTTCCACAAGACTAAATAGCATCGGTAGCACCATGATAGCGGCTTGTAACACGCTACAGTGTAGCATTCCTCTACCGCTACCACCACAAGATAGCGGACCAGTGATAGCATGTTGAAACTTAGGTGCCGCTATAGCACTTAGCATCCGCTATTAAAAGCCGCTATTACTGTTGTTAGTCCATTATTAACTATGTGCATGCTTCCATCAAGCATATCGCAGACCAGTGGATTGACGCCAGCGCGGCGAAGTTACGTCGTCACTTGTGCGAGTAATCGGTTTGTATTTAAGTCCACTAGGCGGGGAAAAGCTGCATGTATGATCATTTGCCCCACCTAGTGCGCCACATAGTGGCGCGTTGATGTAAATAACTCAAATTTCTCGATCTTAATACAATGATGCACAAACCTTTTGTGTATTCAAGAAAAAAGCTATGTGCATGCTTCAAGTGATGATGTGGATGATTCCAACGATAATAGAAATGTTAAGATGGTGATTTGGACCATCATAAAGAATGATGGGATGATTAATAGTATCATTTTCAATTGATATGAGAATTTAATGATAATTTATATCCACGTGTCTTCTTTATATCTTATTCACTTATACTTCTAATTCATTTATATCTCATCTTTTATAATGACAGAGTGGGTAATTAGATATAAATTTAGGCAGTTAATTTAAAGTATTTTTAATGGCAGGATAGATAATTTAGATGTAAATTTAAGGTTATTTTTATGTATTTTTCATAATAATAGAGGTGAGTAATTTTTTATAAAGTAGAAACATCACGTAGCTATTATGAACTATATATGGTAATTAGAGTCTATCAAATTAAAGAATAAATGTTTCTGATTGTTGTAAGAGTTACTAAGATTCATCTTTTTTTTCTTTTTTCTTTTTTTTGAGGGGATTTATCTTTTTTTCTTAGCATATTTTGGAAGAATCAACTTGAAAATTTCCTTATGATATCTAATTAGAAATAGCAAGATAAGCTTAAAAGGACATGGAACCCACAACTGGAAACGAGACCATGGGCGGGCTGAGATTGAGAGCCCATCTACCTTGATATGCATCAAGGGGATTATTGGGCTTTGGCTTAACAATTCGATCAACTAGGCCTGAAAGTTACTATTCTGTTCTATCTACTGAAGTTAAAGCCTCTTGATCACAAAAAACAAAAAAAAAGGGTCTCCCGTAGTCTTTCTTAAACCAACTCTCTCTAAATTCTTATTTAGAGAACTATTTTAATAAAAATCGCTCTCTATATATCTTTTGATCTTTATAATTTTCTCTATATCTTGTTTATCATTCTACAAAGCTAGCTCCACTATCTATCTTTGGGAATAGAGAATGGGATATTTGGAGAAATAGTTGAACAAGCTGTTGGAGGATTTTTTTTTTACAGAAATCTTTATCTCTATCAATAAGAAAGGCTATAAAGAAGCTTTTAGAGCTGCTCTTATGAATACAGGCTAGTGTCTTGCAGCTACTGTAGATTTGTCCTTTTTGTCATGCCATGGTGTGATTACGAAAGATAGTTGACGACATGTTAGGACTTGGGAGATAGGCATCATGCAAAGGATATAGGAACCTCTTTTGCTTTAGAATATTTGTGTTTTTTTATGGGACTTTTACTCTAGCATGTCGATGAAGCCGATTCTTTCTCCACTATTATTCGAATTGGAATAGTCTTATTACTTCAATGAAATCCATTTTTATTTTGAAAAAAGAAAATAAAAGACTATTTCGATTCCTATATAACTCTTATGTATCAGAATATGAATTTTTCTTGTTGGTAAACAACTTACGATTAACATGAACCGTGGTTCGGGAAGATGGAACATTTTGGTGTAATGTACCCCGGGTTTTTTCGGAAAACCATATGGTTCTTTATGGATCCTCTTATGCATTATGTTCGATATCAAGGAAAGGCAATTCTTGCATCAAAAGGCACTCAGTCGTATCCCGTAGGGCTGTTGGGAGGGCACTTGAGTATGCGTGGTTGACTAGATGCAAGTGATTTCGGTCTGCTTATATTGATATAGCTTGTTGAAAACTGTTCGCTGATTTGTTGTGAGAGAAAAATACTATAACATAGCTGATAAGTTCAAACCAACAAGGCCTTAAAAAATACAAAAATACCGATGAGTTTTTAAGGGAGCTAGATTCTTCACTCCACTTACTGTCAACTGGCATCCAGTATTCGTACAGGTTCAGGAAGAGGTTAACCTTTCGCTCCTGGGGTGAGTTGCCGTGGAGAAATTAAAGTTGAGAAAGAAATAGTTGGTGTTTGATAAAATTGCATTGGTGGAGTAGTACTGGTCCATTGTCTTTGCATTTTCACTCTTGTGGACATCACGACAAAAGCTTGTACGTAACACCTTAACAGGATGGGTTGTGAAACGTTCATATCAGACATTCAGACGACGGGTGCCGAAGCCTAACATTTCCAGCACGACCGGTTTCGTGCACTGGTCGGCAACACTTGCCATCCGTTGTTTTTCTCAAAAAATCCTCCGAAGCAACCCGTTTGGCAAATCAAGGCAACCCAATAAAGATGCGTCTGGCGTATCCGAAATAAGGCCCCGTTCAGTTGCCAAAAAATTTTGCATAGTAACTGTCACATCAAATCTTGCGGCACATGCATGCAGTACTAAATGTAGATAAAAAAAAAACTAATTACACAGTTGATCGAGAAATCGCGAGACGAAACTTTTGAACCTAATTAGTCTATAATTAAACACTAATTACCAAATACAAACGAAATGCTACAGTGAGCTAAAATCCAAAATTTTTTGGAACTAAACGCACCCTAAATTGTAGGCAGATCACAGCCAACGATCCGTGATTGGACGGCCTGGCTCGAGTGGTCACACCGAAACGCTCGGGTCCCGTGCCTCCTCATGCTCGCTGGCACGGACACGCGTGTGGGACACTCCGAATTCGTGCCGCTCGCACGCGCGGCGGCGCGGGCTCACCAGCGCGCATGGCGCCTGCGGGGGCGCACGAGCGGGCCTGCGGATGGCGCTTGCGGGCTGCGGCAACCACGTTTACGTGACAGTTTAACACGCACAGGCGTTTAGAGGGGAGCGATTCCGGAAAAGCAAAGAAAGCGCAGTCAGCCACCTCGATCGATCTGGCAGTTGATTCTGCCGGCGCCGCGCCTACCTATAAAGCCCTAAACTGCGACGACGACACCATGTGTCATCGGAGCGAGTTCCTCTCCCTCGTGCTGTACCAACCAGCCATGGTCGACACCGTCGCCGGCGCCACCGACTACCGCGTGCCGCCACCGGGGGCTGGAAACCGTCGGTTTTCGTCATGGGTACGTTCCCATCTCCAGATCTCCTTCGTCTTGCTACGGCGCGTGAGGCGTGACACAGTGGCATCGCTCATACCATCGACATGACCACGGCAAGCCGTTTTCATCTTTGCTTGCATGCAGCGATGGAGATCGCGGAGCGGTTCGCGTACAAGGGCGTGGCCGCGAACCTGATCACCTACCTGACGGGGCCGCTGGGGCAGCCGATGGCGCGCGCCGCCGCGTCCATCGATGCGTGGAAGGGCGTCTCCCAGATGCTGCCGCTGCCGCTCGCGTGCGTCGCCGACGCCTGGCTCGGCCGGTACCGGGCCATCGTCCTCGCCTCCCTCATCTTCGTCGTGGTCAGTCCCCTGTCTCCCGCACGTCTCCGTCCGCTCGCTCTCCTAGCCCAGTCTTGTTCTTCAACCGTGGCCCTGTTTTCGCTGCAGAGTATGGGCGCCCTGTCGCTGTCGTCGGCGTTGCCGGCCTTGCGCGGCGGCCACGTGGCCATCTTCTACGTGGCACTGTACCTGGTGGCCCTCGGCGAGGGCGCGCACAAGCCGTGCGCGCAGGCGTTCGCAGCGGACCAGTTCGACGAGAAGGACCCCGAGGAGAGCGTGGCGCGGAGCTCGTTCTTCAACTGGTGGTACTTCGGCATGTGCGCCGGCACCGCTGTCACCACCATGGTCTCCAGTTACGTGCAGGACAACGTCGGCTGGGGACTCGGCTTCGGCATCCCCTGTATCGTCATCGTCGCCTCGCTCGTCCTGTTCCTGCTCGGGACAAGGTCGTACCGGTTCTACACCACCACGGAGGCCAGCCCCTTCTCTCGCGTCGGGAAGGCGTTGCTGGCTTTGATCCAGAGCTGGGCGCCCAAGCATCGCACCAGGTATCTCCACTGCTCCGATTGAATATTTGCTGCTGTGCATCTTGTGTGACATGACATGACAGTCCGTGCATTGCTGCAAGCAGAAAATTAAGCGACGGCGACGAGGACAACGCCGTCGCCGTCGAGGAAGTGAAGAGCGTGCTCCGCCTGCTGCCCATATGGGCGTCGTGCATAATCTACGCGATCATCTTCTCCCAGACATCGACGTTCTTCACGAAGCAGGCCGCGACGCTGGACCGCCGGATCGGTGCCAGGTTCAAGGTGCCGCCGGCGGCGCTGCAGACGTTCATCAGCGTCAGCATCGTCATCTTCATCCCGGTGTACGACCGGCTCTTCGTGCCCCTGGCGCGGCGCTACACGGGGCGGCCGACGGGGATCACCATGCTGCAGAGGGTCGGCGCCGGCCTGGCGCTGTCCCTCGTCGCCGTGGCCCTGTCCGCGCTCGTGGAGATGAAGCGGCTCCGAGTCGCGACGGAAGCCGGCCTGGTGAACACCCCGAAGGCGCAGCTCCCCATGACGCTCTGGTGGATGGTCCCGCAGTACGTCCTCATCGGCGTTGCCGACGTGTTCGCCATGATCGGGCTGCAGGAGTTCTTCTACGACCAGGTCCCCGACGCGGTGCGGAGCCTTGGGCTGGCCCTGTTCCTGAGCATCTTCGGGGTTGGCCACCTCCTCAGCAGCTTCCTCATCTCTGTCATTGACAAGACGACAGCGAGGAGCGGGACGAGCTGGTTCTCTAACAACCTCAACCGCGCCCACCTCGACTACTTCTACTGGCTGCTCACTGGGCTCTGCGCCGTGGAGCTCGTCGCCTTTGTGCTCTTCTCTCGAGTGTATGCTTACAAGAGAAAGAGTGGCAATGATGGTGGTGGCAATGGTGATCTCGTGTGATATATGCAGTTTGAGCTGTACTGATCACTTTGAGGGGGGTGCCTGTAGCTGTAGCTGTTTGTAGAGAACCAGCCCTGAAAAAAAAACACCCGTACGGAGTACGGAGTGGCTACGGGATTCTGGTGTTAACACATACAGTAATTTTCCCCCTTGGACTGGTTATCTCTTGGTTTAAGATTCCCAAATGGGCTAGTCGAGGCTATATATTCTCAAATGGGCCATTTTCTGCGGAATTATTTAGATAAGCACCATAATATAACCTTCTAACCGGCAACTAAGGGGATCTTCAATTGCCAACTCTAAACTAGTTTTAGATGCCATGTGGAGTAGAGAGAGGTCAAAAATCTTTGAACCAGCCGGAAGAGAAGAGCTAAATTTTTTTAGAGAGAATATATAAATAAAAAACATATTTCATATAAAGCATACATTATGAGATGACAATATGACATCTATACTATTGGAGGTGTCCTTGTTGCACGAAATGTGTAGCCTCTGGATCTCTAGATATCATCTTTGGAAAATATCTTTTTAATAGGACCTCAAAAGGTTGTCGCAAGGAGAATATGTGCCAGGGCAGCTACAGCAGCCTCTTAAGAGCTAGCTTATAAGATATTTTATTCAATAAGGAGAGATAATAATAAACTAGCTTTTAATGAAGAGCTAAGCTCATACACTTTCAATGTTTACATATTTTTTATACTAGCATGTTAGATTACTCTATTTTTTTTAAGTTCATATGAGCTAGTAAGTTGACTCTATTGTTGAGGATGTCCTTAGCAGGCATGCAACAAAAGAGATGCCCTCATACTTTGCTGACCAGCGTAAGGATCAACTGCTTACCCACAGATTGTAAAGGACGATCTTGTGGGTGCAGCAGTGTCAAAGGAAACGCCGTGACAATACAGATCGAGGGATATGTGGCTGCAGCGAGGTCGAAGGAGATGCCGCAAGGCAATCAGATGGTAGCGGGATGCTGCATCAGCCACGCCTGGGACACTAGGCATGTTAACGATCCGAGACGTGAACCGATGGCAACCTGCAGCTTGATGGGACACTAGCGTTTGTTGGCCAGGAGACGAATCAGGGCAGCCTCTTGATGTCTTGACATGTGAAGACCAAGTGTGCAATCCCTTTGATATTATAGTCAGCTTCAAGGATCAACTAGCAGTTCCTTCTTCATGAAAGTTTTGATCTCAATGTCTTGGGCCATCTGGATAGTTCGTAATGACTGTATTTTTAAACAGAGATCAATGTCTCTCCAAAGATGCAAAGCAGTTTTAAGAGAAGAGTTTGTCAGAGTTATACCACGTGCAAAAGAACCGAATGGCATCCCCCCCCACATCGATTATGGCTAGAAGCTTTTGCGTAATCATTTTCATTGTTTCCATTTTGTTTCGTGAGATGGTACCTTAATTGGCTTAATACTAAATCTTAATAGATGAAAAAATCGAAGTATTCAGTGAAGTATCTATAGTAAACCACTCTACATAAGTAGGACAACAACATATATATGGTTACTATAAAACAACTTAAGTAGGACAACTACACCTTAAAAATAGACTAAAACCATTCCACAATATGGCTCCCTCTGTCAAGAGCGATGATAAACACTTGTGTGGATTTATTAATATCAATACACTTTGCAAAAGAAAATTATTGCCGTAGCAACCTATAACTTTGTGGTTACCAAATTTTATATTGATGGGTATATAATACTTTATATACATACAACGCAAAGTTACTTTACAACTTTTCAGGAATACAATCCTGGACTATGTTTTGGCAAAAGTTCTGGTCTTAAACTGGAAGGGTGATAACAACTTAATCATATTGTACTTAGTGGGGAAAGTTTTGACTTTTCAAATAGTTTTAAATGCTCCTCTTTTCTCGACCAATCTTGGTGAATCTTAATATTCGAATAAGCTTAAGAAACAACACCAAGATAAACTTTGACATAATGAAGATAAAGGAATGCTTCAGCTCTTATATGCAATATCTATATTATTTTACTTATAGTTATGTTTCATTATGATAATGTGGACAATTTAGCGAAGATTCGGGGATTTCTTTATATTATGTTTCACAATAACATCGGTGGGTAATTTTTAGAAAATAGAATAGATCCTAGTGATGATTAGAGTATAATAGAGTACACTGGTGGCAAGGTTCTCTTCTGAACTTCTTCTAAAAATTTTACAATTTATTTTTTATTTTTCTAGCACGTCTCATAATAATTAATAGGAAGATAATAGAACATGGATTCTAATCACTACAGAAAGTTCCAGGAAAACTGAGTGCAGAGGGAGCACAAACTCACATTGGAAATTATTACCCATTTTAGAAAACAAAAAAAACTTCCAAATTGACAAGAGTATTTTATAACAAAACAACGAGAGTTATTTTCTCCAATATATAGACGGCCAAGGCATGACGACAAAATGATGGCTTGGACACGAGATATCAACTAAGCCCCACGTTTGTGCTTGTGCTGTCAAAAAAAAAAAAAACCCTAAGCTTTCATTTGGTGCGGCTTCGGGTGTTTCGGTTCTGGCTCCGAAAGCACTGTATAGTTATATTGCTTTAGCACAAGAAAAAAATTAGTCCGGTTCCTTAAAAAATAAGCTGCAAAACGAAAAAACAGAGGAGCTAGAGTTTTGGGCTCTGCCGACAAGAGCCGCCACAGCAGAAGCTATAGTGCAGGAGCCGAAGCTCGTCGGAGCCCCTCAAAACGGCCCTAAGTTTAGGGATGAATACTCCATTTTTGCAAACTTTAGCAGTTTCTCTGTCATTCGGCCTGTCGTAGCGTGTTTGGTACCAAAGAATTCCTGACTGAAGATGCTTGGATTATCTGTAACTTAAAACAACTAGTTCCAAACTAGGGCACCTACATGTACGCATGGATACGTGGGCGTGTGTATGACACGATTGCGTTTAGGTCATCCTCGGTGGAAGTTTCATTGAGTTTCATTTGTATTTAAAGATGAAGTGATAATTTTTTAATTAAAAGAGTGAGGAAATAAGTTTCATCCTCTTGCTTGGTTACAAACTCAAGATGAATCACCGGATTAAATGTCTGAAACAAAATAATGAAACTATATGTTTTATTAGATTCTACGTTCTTAAAAAACGCTACGAGAGTCTTCGCTGAGAACGACTTTACGCGTCCTGACGACCTTGGTTTAATGGTTTGCATAGCTGAGCTCGTCCCCGTCAGTAATAGGTCCCGGACCACGCGTTCGCGAGCGGCAGCACCTGCACAGCTGCACGGTCCCGGTCTCCCGGACCACCAACCGGTGCTGCGACCATTAGTCACGCGACAAAGCCGCGCGCAACAGGCTTGATGTGCTCGGTGCTCCTATCCTGGGATCCTCCGGAGACCGGAGGGCTGATATGATGGAGTCCGGCGGTGGCGAGCTTCTTCCCGGACCAGCGTTGCCCGTCACCTCCAAACCCGGCGGTGGCCGTGGCGGTTGGTGTGCCGCCCTCTTCATCGTCGGTAATCATGCAGATTGCAAGTCGATCGTTCAAATTCCCTAGTTCGTCCGCAGGTTTGCATCACGTTTCACTGTTGCTATTGCTACTACTATGCAGCGGTGGGATTCTTTGAGCGTATTGGGTTCGTCGGCGTGTCGGCCAACTTGATCATGTACCTCACCGGCCCACTTGGCATGTCCACGGCTGCCGCGGCCGCCGGCGTGAACGCGTGGTCTGGGACCGTGAACGTGCTGCCGCTCGTCGGCGCGCTCGTTGCTGACTCGCGACTTGGCCGGTATCGAGCGGTCCTGGCCGCCTGTGTGCTCTATCTTCTGGTCAGTTTGCATTCCGAACTCCAACGTCTTCGCCTTTCTCTTCCTTGCTTCGTGAAGTTGCATTGGTGGACCTTGCAGTTGGGAGTTTTCTTAGATGAAAAGTTGCTTGAGTTGTGTCGGTGGCTGGTTTTAAACTAATCCGATTACATTTGTTTTCTTTGAAATTAAAATTAGTCGATTCAAATGAAATTTAATTTTGGCTCGGTTTTAGATTAATTAATTTGAAGTTGAGCCTACTAATAAATAAGAATATATTAATTTTGAAGAAAGTCTAAAAAAATTCAGTTAGCTCATTATCCATTCCTCCTAGCGTTCCACATTGTCATGTGTACTGTAGTGGTTATGAGGTGTATAGTAACAATATAGTAGTATGATCGAAATTTTAAACGGATTTTTATAGATAAATTTTGCAATGATTTTTTCGTGTATATTTGTTAGGAACTGATATTTAACCCAAGAGTAGTTTGAAATTGGCCCTTACAAGCTAATATCAACGTTCTATCTTCGCAGTTGTCAATTTTGGGCACAATAAAGAGGGTCTGCATTATTAAGACGTGGACATTATATATATTGTGGTCCCCTGAAAATAGCATAAACCGTCCTTAATTAATGTTATTTTACGAGGGCGTTGATCTCCTTAAGCCAGAAATCAATAGGAACCTTATAGAGCAACTCAAAGAGTCTTTTATATCCTTCCAAAGTGACAAAAATTGATATTTTGGTTGAAACAATATCATCCAACAGCTTCTTCAATTAGACCTCTAATATTATCATCCTCTATTCCGGATTTTTAATTAGTTAAAGATGGAAAGCAAAGCTGTCTCTCTAGAGTGCTCATAGGATGTAAAAAAGCTATTGGAGAGTGAAAAAACATAGAGAGTTATTTTTATTCAAATGACTCTCAAAATGATGATTCAGAAGATAAGTTTAAGAAAGACTTTTGGAGATGCTCTGAAAGAAACAAAGATCAGGTTCCGCAATCTATCCTCAAACTTTAGAGATCTACATGAAAATAAAAGTATTATTAAAAATGTCACATTTTGGAAATATTTCTTTTTCAGTTTATTATACATTTGCTAATTGTTATCGTCAAAGTTTAGTTTTTAAATCATACTACAAACATAAAGTCTCACATAAATGCAAAAAAAGAAGAAAAATTCAAGCCCTCTAAAGTAAGGAGAGCTCTCAAATTAGAAGTAAGGATTCTATTAGAGTCTCTCTTATAGGACGAGTGGCCGATGTAGACCCTATCTTTTTTTAAGCAAAAATACTAGCAATTGTTGGAGAAAGGCAAAAATTTGTCGCCCTGCTCTTTTTGTCGACCTGGAATAATCCATGATTTGGTAAGTGGCTTTTAAGGAGCTCTTGGGATGGTCAAGCTCAACACCTCCCCCATTGTAAGGCACACTCGGGTTCCATTCTAGTCTGGGTCACCCAGGTGTCACCGGAGAAAATTCCTCAGTGGGGAGTGGGGATCAAGTGTGTGTGAGTGGTGTATGTAGCTCGGTAGGCACGTTTTCAGATTTCTCAAATAACTTCACTTGCGTTTGAGAGCAAGGCTAATAATTTAGCCAGCTGTTGGCTCTAAGTCTATGCCATATTACTTAAAGTTAATATTAGCAAAAACACATGCAGTAAACATGTTGTTGAGTTAGCTATATAGAATATAATAATATTTAATGCTTGTATGTGCATAATATCATCTAGGATCCATATATAGTAAGCTACGACTCTCTAGCCATTTCACCAAACATACAAATACAAACATGATTCCATGTCATCGATACATACCAAAACAAAGAAATATTCTAGAGGTTATGTAATAGATTAACTTCAAGTAGTGTATAGATGTGTAGCCAAGAACACATACTAACCCCAAATTCTTATTTGGCGTGCATGGGTCGCTACCCCAAGCGAGCACTCGCGATGACGTCGGTGAAATCCGAAGGGGGGGGGGAGTTGGGTGGAACGGTGGCCGGGGCAGTGGATGAGGTGGCGACGACGGGTTAGAGTTTCAGTTTTTGCAGGCATCCATGGCTAGCGTCCTTAGAACGAGGGGCCCAGGGCGGTGGCTAGCCCGACGGTGGCAGCGGGGCACCGCTAAGCGGTGGCGGGAGACATCCGCTTGCCCGGAGTTGACGGACCAGGGTCCTAGGGGTTCCCCATGGGGGTACTACTTAGATGGGCCTTGGGATGGCCCACGATCTATCGAAGGACGCGAGACAAGGTGGCATGGACTTCAAGCTATTCCAGATCGACTTAGTCGGCTTACTATGCTATAATAGGACTAGGACTCTTCTATTGTAACCGACTAGCATTAGATACGTGCCATTACCCTCTTCCCTATATAAAGAGAGGTACGGTGCACCCCCTTGTAACCCTAACAATCATACAATCAATCCAACGCAAAAGGCTACACGCCGACTGGACGTAAAGGCTATTACTCGACAAGAGGGCCTAGACCAGTATAAATCGTTCGTCTCAAGAGGGCCTACAACCGGTCATCAAACATCGACAGCTGGAGCGTCAGGTAGGGGCTTTCGGTGACTTTGCGATCGAGAGCTCGGCGGACCTCGACAACATGATTTTTTCGGTGGGTATCACCTTCATCTTTGGCTCCTGGATCTGCAAGACAGACGACAATAACAAGCTCCAAAGTTGTCTCATGGAGATCTCGGCGCCTCGTTTCACCAGACGTCTCGATGACCACGCTGGATCAACTCACCGAGAAGTTTTCGCACCTCTCAATCTTTGATCTAGCTCGAACTCAGGAGGTCACCATCAACCACACTCCCGCTCAGACACGTAACCCTTGTCTGGGCTGTAAATCCCATCTGAAGTCCAACACGAAGACCTAGTTTGTTTTCCACTAGGACTCAAGAACTCAGCTTCAATCTATCAAGATACGATCAGCTACCTCGTGCAGTCTGAGCAAGAGACCCCTCTTACGGGTGCCCAGAGAGGTTTGGTTATATCCATCACACCCGAAGGAGGCATCGTCCATTGGCCGGGTGCTTGACCCGACACTTCTTTAATAGATCCATCTCGTCTAGTCGGCATGGTGGAACTCTTGCCTTATCAGGACGGCAAAACTCTTTCAGCGAACAACAACGATCACAATTCTACAGAGATCTTTGACATCACGACGACTGTAGAATCTAGAACTCACTCGGCCATGAGGCACTCCAGAGAAGTCTTTATGGCTGGCCAACCACCTCAGATCCCTATGCCTAACCCACCATATATCCAAGATGGAGAAGAAACCTTGTTCAACATCTCCCCGAAAACTGTGCCACCCAATGGAGAGATGGATGAGCAGAAGATGGCTAAGGAAAGGAAGAACAATACTCGATAGGCTCGGCACAATCGCGCCCAACACCGCAAGGAAGAGTGGCAGCGGTATTAGTCAGCTTGTCGAGACATTGAATGATGGCGCTTGGCTGTAGAGGCAGCATATGAACAGCGTCTACCGGATGAAAAAGTAGAACGACAGCTCCAAGACCGTGATGCCGTCAGAGCCTCTACATCACATAACCTTGAGCCTGAGTTCATGGAAGTAGCTGGCCACATGGTCTTCACTATGCCCTACGCCAACATCTACGCCCTGGTAGAAGAGATGGCGGCCATAGAAAACCCTACTTCAGATCAGCAATGACTCAAAGTCATTCTGGAATCCACATGCCTTCAGATGTAGGCTGCAAAAGTGACATCCCAAGCTAATCCTTCCCGAGGACCAGAGGCGTGGGCACTAGCCCACTCTCGTTTGGGACCGCAGGGTAACCAAGGAAGAGAACAACGAGTACCAACCCACTCCCGTCTAGGGCCACAGGGTAACCAGAACAAGAATCAGGGTGCCGCATAGTCAGCCTATCACGGGCACTAGTACAGTAACAGGGAAGGCAGAGGCAAGTCCGAGTATAGAGAGTCCAGCATTTCACCAGACAGATTCCCATGTTTCTCTAACAGAGTACTCTCTGTTCGGCTTCCCTACAAATTGAAGCCATCCAACCATACCAAGTATGACGGAAAGACAGATCCCAACCAATGGTTGCGCATCTACTCTCAGTCCATCGAGTTGGCAGGCGGCGACGACGACATCAAAGTGTTACATTTTCCTATGACACTCGACGTTGTGCCTCTCACCTGGTTTGATAAGCTATGAGCCAACTCCATTGATACTTGGGGACAGCTTCGACACAAATTCTGTGAAAATTTTTGCGGCGTCCTCACCCACCCAAGTACTCAGGACGAGCTTAGAGCTTGCAAGTAGAAACCAGATGAAACCTTCTAGCAATATTATCGTCGCTTTGCTGAGTTGCAAGCCCAAGTCTATGATATCATAGACAGAGAGGTGATAGATCACTTCGCCAACGGGATCAAATACAAGTGGTAGTTTGAAAAATTCTACGATGATAATCCAGAGACCGTTGAGGAATTTAAGCGTACGGTATAAAAGATGATTGCATCTCAAGAGCGTACTCGCAAACGATTCCCACGCGGCCAACAAGATAGGTTACGACCCCAGAAGTAATCAGAGTGGTCAGCCTGGCAGAAAGAGAGGACCCGACAACACCCTTGCTTCCGTGGATAGGTCCAAGAAATCTAACAAAAATAACAAGAAGTTCGAAGACCTCAAGAATTTACCCTGCCCTTTCCCCAAGAACGCCAAGCACACGATGGCTGAGTGCAGACAACTCCAAAAACTAGGTTTCTACGCCAAAAGCAACAAGGGCAAGGGTAAAGCTGATAGAAACAAAGATAGAGACAACAACCCTAACCTTGGCTTTCAACAGTCTAAGGGCCAAATTGCAGTAATCTTTGCGGGGCTACCCACTTCATCAAACAAGCGCTCAGGAAAGTTGGCCCTTCGGGACATCATGGCAGGAGAACCCTCAACACCAAAGTACCTTAATTGGTCGAGTACCCGATCCAGGTTTCCAGAAAAGATCAATGGACTAGCGTGACTAACGCTCGCCACTATCCACTCGTCTTGGGTCCAACAATAGTCGGCATGACAATCCCGAAGGTCCTAATCGATGGCGGCATAGGATTGAATATAATATTTATAGATACGCTGAAGAAGATAGGTCTAGACTTTACCAGCCTACTCACCCCCACTGATGTCCCTTTCTATGGGATAGTACCCAGCAAGGCTACCATGCCACCCGAACAGATCACGCTCCCGATAACGTTTGGCAACCCAAACAATTTTTGAACAGAGTTCATCAAGTTCGAGGTGGCTGACTTTGAATCATCATACCATGTTATCTTTGGTCGACCTGCCTTGGCCAAATTCATGGTCATACCACATTGCCCGTACCTCTTGCTCAAGATGCCAGGTCCCAATGGCGTACTCTCCTTCCGAGGCGACCTCAAGCGCTCATATGGCTGTGACACGGAAGCCGTCTAGATTGCAGCCAGAACACAGCAAGCCTATGAAGCAGAGGAGATTGCCAATATTGCACAGTATACTAAGCCAAAAGACATGGAGATTCCGACTAAGAAGGCAAGAATCATTGCACCACCCTCTAAGACGGATACCATCAAGATTGATCCGGGTACTGATGATCCCTCTAAGACGGCTATCATCAGCGTCCACCTCTCCAAAGAATAGGAACTCGCGCTCACCAACTATCTCAGGAAAACCATAGATATCTTCGCATGGAAGCCGACTGATATGCCAAGTGTTCTGAGAGAGTTGGCTGAGCACAAATTGGATTTAAACCCTGGCTCAAAGCCGGTCAAGCAACGTCTACGACGGTTCTCACCAGATAAGAAAGCAGCAATCAAGAAGGAAATCACCAAGCTATTGATAGCCATGTTCATTAGGGAAATCCTTCACCCTGACTGGCTAGCCAATCCTGTACTCATCCAGAATAAGAACTCGAAAGAGTGGCGCATGTGCATCAACAAACACTACCTAAAAGATCCCTTCGGTTTACCTCGCATTGATCAGATCATAGACTCTACGGCCGGGTTGGCTCTTTTTATCCTACCTTGATGCTACTCGGGTTACCATCAGATTGCCCTCCAAAAATAAGATTAGAGCAAGACATCCTTCATCACTCCGTTTGGTGCCTACTGTTACACGACCATGTCATTCGGGTTAAAAAAACACCGGTGCAACCAATCAGCGGGCTATCCAGGCATGTCCAAGCGAACAAATCGATCATAATGTAGAAGCCTACGTGGATGATGTCATCGTTAAGACCAAGGACCCTTCTACTCTGATCACAGACTTGAAGCAAACCTTTGATAGTCTTCGTAAAATACAAGTGGAAGCTTAACCCAATAAAGTGTGTGTTTAGAGTTTCTTCCGGACAACTATTGGGTTTCCTCATGAGCCATCAGGGTATCAAAGCTAGCATGAAATAGAT
Source organism: Miscanthus lutarioriparius (assembly GCA_904845875.1). Taxonomy (NCBI): domain Eukaryota; kingdom Viridiplantae; phylum Streptophyta; class Magnoliopsida; order Poales; family Poaceae; genus Miscanthus; species Miscanthus lutarioriparius. The sequence goes on along the minus strand of CAJGYO010000006.1, from coordinate 14,644,687 downwards.
TCAAGCAATCACTCAGATGACTCGACCTCACTACATCAAAGATGTTTAGAAACTGATAGGGTGCATGGCTGCCCTTAATAGTTTCATCTCACGACTCGAGGAGAAAGGTTTGCCCTTCTTTAAGTTATTGAAAAAGTCGGGCAAGTTCGAGTGGACAACTGAAGTTGACAAAGCCTTCCAGAAGCTCAAAGAGTACCTGTCCACCTCTCCAATACATACCGCACCCGGGAGACACGAACCACTCCTACTCTACATTGCAGCCACTACTATGGTAGTCAACACGACAATAGTCGTGGAGTGGGCTGAAGAAGGGCATGTATATAAGTTACAATGACCTGTCTATTATATTAGCGAGGTGCTATCAGAATCTAAGGCCAAGTACCCACATGTGCAAAAGCTCCTCTATGCCCTCTTGATCACTTCACACAAGCTACGCCACTACTTCGACGAATACAATGTAACAGTGGTATCCGACTTCCCACTTGGCGACGTCCTACGCAATCAAGATACAATAGGACGCATATCTAAGTGGTCAGTCGAACTAGGAGCTCAGAACATCGAGTTCATCTCCCGCAAGGCCATCAAATCTCAAGTCTTGGCTGATTTTATAGCCGAGTGGACTGAAGCCCAGCAGGCTACTCCGATAGTTATCCTCGATCATTAGAAGATGTATTTCGATGGTTCCCTCAAGCTAGGAGGCGTAGGCACTGGTGTTCTCTTCATATCTCTAGATGGAAAGCAGCGTAAATATGTCCAATAAATACTTTGGTCTGCTATCAACAATGAAGCTAAGTACGAGGTCCTCCTTCACGGCCTTCGAGTAGCAGTCTCACTCGGCATCAAGTGTTTGCTCGTCTATGGCGACTCCTCGGTGGTCATCAACCAGGTCAACAAGGATTGGGACCGCACCAAGGAGACGATGGATGCTTACTACGCAGAAGTATGCAAACTTGAGAAACACTTCCAAGGTCTAGAAATCCTCCATGTTATGCGAGATCTCAACGTTGCGGCTGATGTTTTGGCTAAATTGGGATCAGATAGAGCCTAGGTACCCCCTGATGTGTTTGTTTAGGAACTCCAAGTCCCTTCAATCAAACAAGAAACCTCCACATCCACCGGTACTCCGACTCCTGGTGTCCAGGTACTAGTGGTCAACCCGGTATGGACACAAGTATTTATTGATTGCATGCGAGACCATAAGTTGCCCAATGATAAGGTAGAAGCAGAGCAGATCACGTGTAGAAGCAAGAATTATGTCTTAGTCGGAGACAGGCTCTACCGACGGGGCGCATCATCTTATATTCTCCTCAAATGCATTGCACCTGAAGAAGGGTAGAAAATTTTGGAGGAAATTCACTCCGGGTGTTGTGGCAACCACGCAGCTTCCAGGACCTTAGTTGGCAAGCTTTCAGATCTGAGTATTGTTGGCCTACAACACTAAAAGATGCAGAAGAGTTAGTGCGACACAAGGGCTGTCAATTCTTTGCCAAGCAAGCCCACGTCCTAGCTCACAACCTTATCTACATCCCTCCATCATGGCCTTTTTTGTGCTGGGGGCTCAATATGGTTGGACCTCTCAAACAAGCACCGGGTGGTTTCGAGTACATCTACATGGCTATCGACAAGTTCACTAAGTGGATAGAGTACAAACCACTCGTCAAATTCAACGCTACAAAGGCAGTCAAGTTCATGCAGGACATTATGTACCGGTTCGGTATGCCTAATCGGATCATCATAGATCTCGACTCACCTTTTACAGCTATCGAGTTTAGAAGTTGGGCTCAAAATTGCGGCATCAGCATCGACTATGCTTCCGTAGCTCATTCTCAAGCGAACGACCAAGTAGAGTGGGCTAACGGGCTACTTCTAGCCAGACTAAAAAATAGGCTATTCAATGAGCTTAAAGACTATGTCCACAAGTGGATATACGAGTTACCCAAGGTAGTTTGGGGACTGCGCACTCAACAAAGCAGAGCGACAGGGTACTCTCCCTTTTTCCTGGTTTATGGATCAGAAGCCATCTTGCCAGCGGATTTGATATGGAACTCTCCCGAGGGTTGAATAGTACAATGAAGGCGAAGCAGGCGAAACCCGGCGGCTAGAAATTGACAGTGCCAAAGAAATCAAGCTTAACACACTCTTCCAGTCTGCCAGGTACCTGCAAGGCCTGCGACGTCACTACGACAAGAACGTGCACCTCCGTACCTTTCAAGTCAGAGATTTAGTCCTCAAGCGTATCCAGAATACCTCGAGATGACACAAGCTACTTAGCCCCTGGGAAGGCCCCTTTATCGTCTCCAAAGTTACTTAGCCAGGTGTCGGCACGAAGTTTCGTCCCGTGCCAAGGGCACACGAGCTAGTCGGAAGGGTCCACTCTATGGAGCTAGAGATCCGCCTAGCTTCAGTGCAGGGATGGTCGATCCTGCGCACTCCTCCCGAGACGTGCTAGTAAATTTGACCCTACAATTGACAAGGAGAGAAAATTTATCAGTAATTTAGGGCATAATTTACCGGTGTTGCCAGACAGTCCCGAATGTGCGGCTCTGAGAGCCGATATGAAAGGAGATCGACTAAATAGTCGATTCTAGCATATTCATAAGAATAAATCAGTTAAAACTCATGGGGTTGTGTAAGAAGAATTAGTTATCGTTCAGGATTAATATCATTATCTAGACAAATATTGGTCGATGGCAATAATATGTCAACAATAATTAGTTTACGCTAAGCCAATGACTGCAAGTAACCGAACTCATTTTTATATAAAAGAAACAGTTCATCATCATTTAACCATTTAATAAAGATAAATCTAATGAACATATTAGATCTCATCTATCGCTATGACCAGTGGGGCATGAGGCAAAATCATGCAGGTCGTAGAAACAACAATAGACTCGACGACCCTAACTTATTACTAATATCAGTGGGGCATGAGGCAATAGAATCGCTAACTGTCTTTTTGCCCCAATTCTATTCAGCCACAACAACCTCTTCTTCTTTATCTTCATAGCCGTCATCGACTGAGTATGGATTATAAGCTCCGACCACTCTGGTACTCTTCTAAAATTGGGTATCTCTACGCATACTCTGGAATTGGCTATTAAGTGGTGCCACTCGTTGAGCCAATTGACCCAAGTTGTCAAATTCTTGTCCCAGCAGTTTTTCTTTTCACATTGGCAGCATTCCTTGAACGGCTAAAGCAGCTAGCTGATCAGCCAAGTTTAATGAGAAGCACAAGTTCCTAGTCTCTTGGAACCTCTAAAGAAACTCAGTGCCCGATTCATTAGTCTTCTGTCTTATGGTTGTCAAATCGGTGATCTTCTTTTCTCCAGTCCCAGTATAAAAATACGTATGAAATTTCTTCTCGAGATCAGCCCAATTGGCAATTGAGTTAACTGGCAGCGATGAAAACCAAGTGAAGGCTGGTCCTGATAGGGACAAGGAGAAGAAATGAACTCGATGGGCCTCCTCAACTGATGCCTCGCCCAATTATATAAGATACCGACTAACATGTTCTATTGTGCTTGTACTGTCTTGGCCAGTGAACTTAGCAAACTTTGGAAGCCTGTAATTTGCAGGAAGAGCGATCAAATCATACCATTCTAGGTATGGGTGTTTGTACGAAAAGGTCAGCCCTTTTGTCTTCAGACCGAACTGATTCTTCCATCTCGGTCACCTTTAGCAACAACTCGTCGGCATGTGAATTTGGATTCATCTACACCTGCTGACCCATCTGTGGATTGAAATCCCGTGCGTCTTGATACCCTAGGTTCGGAATTATGTGAAGGGTGTTATAATCTATGCCATAATGATACCCTTGTGGAATCTCTATCTGTTGGGTCCTTTGCTGGTTTACTGCTTGAAGTCTCTGATTGTAGACATGATGATCTATATCTCTATGGATCCTTTGAATTGATGGTACTATTTTTTGAGCCAACGACGGTATATGGCCTGATGTGTCAAAATTAATCACCTGGTTCTAACCTTGCCCCGCCGGCTGTTGCACATGCTGTACTGATAGTCCAGGATTATATTGTATCTGATTCGTAGTAGTACCTTGAGCTTATTCAAATGAACCCTGAACTGCTTGGACATCATTATTACTAGCTGGTGCTGTTGCTTGATGGCTGGTACCGACTTGATTAGTCCCTTGGGTCGACGGATGTAGAATGTTGTAATAAGCCAGCTCAACTTGACCAACTGGAAGCTCATGAATCGCCTCTTTCATGGCGTTGTGGAATGTGTCCAAGAAAGCTTTATTATGGCTTGATATGGCATCACGAACAACTTTGTCTACGATTTTTTGTGAAGAAACATCTGTCTTCAGTTTCAACTATATCTGTTTGTCCATGTAATAAAACTCTTGGTAGTGAAAATTTCTGAACAATTATGTTGTCACGTGTTTTGGTGTAGGACAATAAACATTTGTTCTAAAATTCTTTTGTAGCTTTGCCGATGACATCTTTATCTCCATCAGGTAGATCTTCATAATGTACCATAAGAATATCGTTGTTGTTGTGAACCGCCATGATGATTGTGATGTCCCACCGAGCGTGCCAGAAACGTGTGTCGGCATGAAATTTCGTACCGTGCTGAGGGCACACGAGCAAGCCAAAAGGGTCCGCTTGATAGAGCTGGAGATCCGCCTAGCTTCAGCACAGGGATGGTCGATCCTACGTACTCCTCCCGAGACGTGCCAGACAATTTGACCCTGCAATTGACAAGGAGAGAAAGTTTATAAGTAATTTAGGGTGAAACTTGTCGGTGTTGCCAGACAGTCCCGAATGTGCGGCTCTGAGAGCCGATATGAAAGGAGATCGACTAAATAGTCGATTCCAACATATTTATAAGAATAAATTAGTTAAAGCTCATGGGGTTGTGTAAGAAGAATCGGTTATCATTCATGATTAATATCATTATCTAGATAAATATTGGTCGATGGCAATAATATGTGAACAATAATTAGTTTGCCCTACGCCAATGACTACAAGTAACCGAACTCCTTTTTATATAAAAGAAATAGCTCATCATCATTTAACCATTTAATAAAGATAAATCTAATGAACATATTAGATCTCATCTATCGCTATGTCCAGTGGGGCATGAGGCAGAATCATGCAGACCGTAGAAACAACAATAGACTCGACGACCCTAACTTATTACTAATATCAGTGGGGCATGAGGCAATAGAATCGCTAACTGTCTTTTTGCCCCAATTCTATTCAGCCACAACAACCTCTTCTTCTTTATCTTCATAGCCGTCATCGACTGAGTATGGATTATAAGCTCCGACCACTCTGGTACTCTTCTAAAATTGGGTATCTCTACGCATACTCTGGAATTGGCTATTAAGTGGTGCCACTCGTTGAGCCAATTGACCCAAGTTGTCAAATTCTTGTCCCAGCAGTTTTTCTTTTCACATTGGCAGCATTCCTTGAACGGCTAAAGCAGCTAGCTGATCAGCCAAGTTTAATGAGAAGCACAAGTTCCTAGTCTCTTGGAACCTCTAAAGAAACTCAGTGCCCGATTCATTAGTCTTCTGTCTTATGGTTGTCAAATCGGTGATCTTCTTTTCTCCAGTCCCAGTATAAAAATACGTATGAAATTTCTTCTCGAGATCAGCCCAATTGGCAATTGAGTTAACTGGCAGCGATGAAAACCAAGTGAAGGCTGGTCCTGATAGGGACAAGGAGAAGAAATGAACTCGATGGGCCTCCTCAACTGATGCCTCGCCCAATTATATAAGATACCGACTAACATGTTCTATTGTGCTTGTACTGTCTTGGCCAGTGAACTTAGCAAACTTTGGAAGCCTGTAATTTGCAGGAAGAGCGATCAAATCATACCATTCTAGGTATGGGTGTTTGTACGAAAAGGTCAGCCCTTTTGTCTTCAGACCGAACTGATTCTTCCATCTCGGTCACCTTTAGCAACAACTCGTCGGCATGTGAATTTGGATTCATCTACACCTGCTGACCCATCTGTGGATTGAAATCCCGTGCGTCTTGATACCCTAGGTTCGGAATTATGTGAAGGGTGTTATAATCTATGCCATAATGATACTCTTGTGGAATCTCTATCTGTTGGGTCCTTTGCTGGTTTACTGCTTGAAGTCTCTGATTGTAGACATGATGATCTACATCTCTATGGATCCTTTGAATTGATGGTACTATTTTTTGAGCCAACGACGGTATATGGCCTGATGTGTCAAAATTAATCACCTGGTTCTAACCTTGCCCCGCCGGCTGTTGCACATGCTGTACTGATAGTCCAGGATTATATTGTATCTGATTCGTAGTAGTACCTTGAGCTTATTCAAATGAACCCTGAACTGCTTGGACATCATTATTACTAGCTGGTGCTGCTGCTTGATGGCTGGTACCGACTTGATTAGTCCCTTGGGTCGACGGATGTAGAATGTTGTAATAAGCCAGCCCAACTTGACCAACTGGAAGCTCATGAATCGCCTCTTTCATGGCGTTGTGGAATGTGTCCAAGAAAGCTTTATTATGGCTTGATATGGCATCACGAACAACTTTGTCTACGATTTTTGTGAAGAAACATCTGTCTTCAGTTTCAACTATATCTGTTTGTCCATGTAATAAAACTCTTGGTAGTGAAAATTTCTGAACAATTATGTTGTCACGTGTTTTGGTGTAGGACAATAAACATTTGTTCTAAAATTCTTTTGTAGCTTTGCCGATGACATCTTTATCTCCATCAGGTAGATCTTCATAATGTACCATAAGAATATCGTTGTTGTTGTGAACCGCCATGATGATTGTGATGTCCCACCGAGCGTGCCAGAAACGTGTGTCGGCATGAAATTTCGTACCGTGCTGAGGGCACACGAGCAAGCCAAAAGGGTCCGCTTGATAGAGCTGGAGATCCGCCTAGCTTCAGCACAGGGATGGTCGATCCTACGTACTCCTCCCGAGACGTGCCAGACAATTTGACCCTGCAATTGACAAGGAGAGAAAGTTTATAAGTAATTTAGGGTGAAACTTGTCGGTGTTGCCAGACAGTCCTGAATGTGCGGCTCTGAGAGCCGATATGAAAGGAGATCGACTAAATAGTCGATTCCAACATATTTATAAGAATAAATTAGTTAAAGCTCATGGGGTTGTGTAAGAAGAATCGGTTATCATTCATGATTAATATCATTATCTAGATAAATATTGGTCGATGGCAATAATATGTGAACAATAATTAGTTTGCCCTACGCCAATGACTACAAGTAACCGAACTCCTTTTTATATAAAAGAAATAGCTCATCATCATTTAACCATTTAATAAAGATAAATCTAATGAACATATTAGATCTCATCTATCGCTATGTCCAGTGGGGCATGAGGCAGAATCATGCAGACCGTAGAAACAACAATAGACTCGACGACCCTAACTTATTACTAATATCAGTGGGGCATGAGGCAGAATCATGCAGGCCGTAAGACAATAATAAGATCATGGGGCTAACACATCTTTTAACTTATCTCTACTTCAACGGTCTCGTGACGTGAACTGTTCATGAAAGCACACGATATCGGCTAAAACAGCCGATTCAGGCATTGCGCACAGTTAAGGTCATGCCCTCTCAGGAACAGATCTACCAAATAACGATCCCCACTCTACGGTGCTAACAGTGGGGTGTGAGGCAGAATCACACAGGCCGTGATAACGGGCCATGGAACGGTTTTCGCTAGCTAATAGATCTACTCAAGACCAGACGTGCCTTAACCGCATGCTATGCGCGATTAAGATTGACATAGAACAACCAATAAAACATAACTCATCATTTAAAGTGCAGATTGGATCAGTTTGGATTGACAAACGATGGGTTAAAAAAGGATATAAGGCCGATCTAGATCAATCCTAATCGGGCGAAGTGATATTGCTGCAATTAAATAAATAGTGGAAGCAATAAACAATATCGATAACTTAATGAATCTATCCAAAGGAACGTCACCCTTAGATAGAGCCGATAACTTGACCGTGATCTAGTTCGAGCAATAGAGGTCGACCGGATTGATGCAGACTTACTTGAACTAGACAAGAATCGATAACTAGCTTATACCAGAGTCGCAGTGGAGGTCGATCGGATCGATGCAGCCGTACGAACAGAGATATAAGCCATGACGGTACTTACAGACAAGTAGTGGAGGTTGATCGGATCAATGTAGTTGTACTTGTTGAAGAACTGCCGAGATCTACTCTACTCCTACTCCTAAGAGGTGGCCGGAGCCAAAAAAACTAAGTAACTTGTATTTGATTGATTGTGTGTGATTACAATAGCCGGTGGTTTATATTTATACCTGGGGCTGATAAGAGTCCTAAATGAACAGGACTAGATAACAAAAAGAAATATCAAGATACATGGACTCTAATTTCCCTTATGTATAATCTTTGCTGATGAAGCTTCCTTGTTTGATACGTGTCCTTGTTTCTTTCATCGTGATATGCACCTGGACGTCGTGTTTCTCCAAAATTAATATTTCCTGGCCGGCTCGTAAATATCCCTTAATTAGGAGATTTTCTTGCTTTTGACATCATCGGTGGATCTCTTCCTTTTTAGGATAAGCTTACCAAATTTTGGTGTAAACACCAGGCTCCTTTGAGTTAATCACAGAGGATGGCGATTCTGTGCCTAACTCCTGAAACATCGATCAGCTATGGAGATGTTATGCTTAATATTATTAAGTAGTTTTCCTGTTTAAGTAAATTCAGTGTTCTAACTTCTGTACTTAAGATTCTTTGTTAAATATAGAGTCGATGTTCTTCGCTAGATGAATTTGTCTATTTACTTTTGTGCAAGATACACAGCTTTTCAGTTGTCTCTCTTTGTTGCAGCCTTTGTTACATCATATACGAGTTATACAACTGACTAATTACGCGGCTACACATCTCTCAATATGATAAAATTACTCGACACATAGTTCTTATTATGTATACAGAGTATTAGGCTATATTCTACGAGATACGCCTCCTACTCAGATGGCTTACATCTCCTTAGCCAGGAGCCAATTACCGATATTTAGTTTAACTATTGCATGTCATCCTGGGTAGGGTGATTCCCAGAAGCAAGTAACTTGATTCATTGGCTACGGGACATGATCCTAACAGCAAACAATCGTTATAAGGGTTTGTTGAACAAATGACTTTGGGCACTTAACATCGATGGAAGGGTCTAACATGATTCTAATCATAGCGACTATGTTGATCACTTTTTATCTAGCTACTCAGTCTTACGCGCCTTTCTAAAGGACTCCACAAGACAAACTTATAGCCTAAGCAGACTACAATCTTACTCTAAAGATTACCAAGCCTAAAAGATGCTAACTTTGCAAGGACAAGTTAGCTAGAATAAACCGTCTTTGGCATTTAAGTACCCCAACAAGACGCATTACTTACAAGCTAAGTTTTTTCATTCAACTAACAGCCTATGCAAGTAAAAGAACATTATTTCTTACAACGTGCCTAATCGACACACATGATTAACAAGTTTTTTTAAACTTACAAATCCTATTCATCAGGCTTCTCCATCCTAAGGTCTAATTCATCTGTTATGGTGGTTGCGAGTTCATCGAGTTCCTCCTCAGCTCTCTCCACAGCAGCAAGATGGCATTCATCATCATAGTCTGTGGTCACCTGATGGAGGTCCATAGCCGGGTATAGCACTCGAAGCGTACCGAGTACATTCTGGACATAGACCTTGGCGGCTCCACGCACATAGCTCTCAAAGCGGTTGGGGATTTCTTTCACTATATCCACCCACCATTTTTCACCATCTTCTGGCCTATGGAAGAGTAAGGCGAGTGGCTTCACAATTTCCTAGAGTGTGTTCCGCTCTGACTGTGCTCTCTCTAGCTGGGCCTTCATGTCAGTTACTGACTTTAGAGCCCGCATCAGATCATGATCAGCTCCCCGCTTTATCAGCTTAGCTCGAGCGAGTTCATCACTCGCTCGTTCAGTTACCTCTTTGGTTTGATTGTGCTTGGTTCTCAGGGCTTCATTTAGCTCCTTCACCTCACCTTCCAACCCCAGGTTCTGATCTGCTCTTCTGCAAAAAGGACCATACACGTTCATCATCATGATCATCGAGTACTGCATTCAAGAGTTGCAGGGAAGTCATACAGTTCTCTTACCTTTCAATTTGGTATCAAAGAGCTCAGCCTTCTCTGTCATCTTCAACAAAGAATCAAAAGCGTCATTCTTCCTAGTCTCAGCGGCCACCTTTTGGCGCTCAGCTTCACCAATTTGAGCCTGAAGGATGTAGAGAGTCTCTTCATGTTGTTTTTGCATGGACATCCAATCGGCCTCCTTCTTGGCCTGCTCCTCCTTCAACCTGGTGAGCTCTGCCTGGGCTTCCTAGACCCTGACAGAGGCCTTCAGCTCCATACCCTGAGCATACGACAGTTTTCGGAATGAGAATTTGGATGATATTTATAACAGGGTATGACAAAATGCATTTACTTACCCTCAATTGGCTGTCGAAGACAGAAGCTTGGTTCAACAGCTCGGACCATGACCTCATCAACCCGGCGAACTCCGAACTATATGCCTAGAACTAGGTACCCAGTCTGGTAACTAGGACGACGTCATCCTCCTCCGCTAGCTGAGCGCTTGTCGTCGGCATATTTGGGGTAGGAGCACTCGGCGTAGTAGTGCTTGGGTCATCCCTCACGCTCCACACAGCTTCATCAGTAGTAGCATCCGCAGGCTCTGGCCCCAGCGGCTGGTGCGTTTCATCATGAACAGGCACAGCTACCTATTGTTGCGGCACCTCCACATCCTCTATAGTATCAGGCTACGCAGGTTGCTCCGCTTCACCATCAGCGGACGTTGGACCCTACGCCTATGGTGTATTAGTGGCCCTAGGTAGAGACATAGGCCCGCTTGCCTAGCCATTTTCCACCCGGTCACCATCAGTACACGGGTTCTCTTCAACCCGGGGCTCTTCACTCTACGCCCAGGTACTCAGTGTCTTTTTTACCCTAGTATGAGTAGCAGTCAAGCGATGTCCTAGGAATGAAGTAACATATAGAGGAAACTTCAACACTTACTTGGCACTGGATCTCTTCTTTAGGGTGGGTTTCTCTAGTGATATACCACTAAATGATCCACCCCAGCTCTAGGCTTGATACAATTGCTGACAGCACTAAGTCCTCCTGATGACTCGTAGTGCTAGCATCCTGTCCAAGTGTGATCCCGTCACCCTAAGTTGGCACCCAGGTGCTCAACAGGTCTGGTGGCGGCATCCTGCCAAGAGCAAATAAACGTCACCAAGTATACCTATGTCAGAATTCAGTAATAGGATTTTACTTGGAAAGAATACTTATTGTCTGACAGAAAATGAGGTGTCTTCCTCCTCCTCTTCCGGCTGCTCCTCCATAGCCTCATGTGCAGTAGTTGTTCATGAATTGGATTTAGGACAAGGTAAAATTCAGACTACATGAAGATAGTTCAGACATCTTTTACCTGGTGCTCTCCAGACCCATGCTGGATGAACGGCACAAAAAGAACACTCTCACTCTGCTCAAGATTGGGAATACAGTGCTCTCAAGGCGCCTTCCATCCCCCAAGTTTCTGCTCCAGCAGATAGCCCTGTTCATGGAGCTTCAAGATATGCTTCGGCTTTATGATCGGCGCTAGCCAGATCTGAGCAGTGGTGGTCATCTCTGGTAGCTCCAACGCCCTCTTCTCGGCGATTTTTTTGGCGACAGCGCTCGAGTTCTTGCCCTTACCCATCAAGCAGAGCTTTTTACAGATCTAGGGTTTCAAGTTGCGAGATTAGCAGCGCTCACAGTGGCTCAGGGGCTTAGCCAGAAAGCAAATGGAGCAGAGGAAGATGATGCACATGAATGGTTCCCTTTTTATAGGGTTTTCACCATGTTGTGGCCCGATAATCACGCCAACGGGCACGGCGTTTCAGTTTCCCTTCCATTTTAATGCGTCTACGCGGTTGATACGACAGTTGCACGTCTTTTTAGGATTTCCAACGCGTCACAATGTGTTCAGACTTATCCTTTAGATTCACTCCTTTCGGGTACCTACCACGCTACGACCGTTATCTACATGGCCACATCGTGAAGTACCCGGATGATTGATGCAGTACTCGGACAATCGCTTGATAGTATGCACTAAACATTGCAGTACTCGGATAAATATTTTTTATTCAACAACAGTTCAATAGACATAAAGTTGCACGCTTTATAATATTTTTTACAAGATTCCAGCACTGGTACTCCCACGTCCGGACCTTAGATTCATCTGTAAGAGATAGGAACCATCCATTTAGAACAACCTTCCCGATCAGAAGCAAGGGATTAGGGAAATGACAGCACATTTATTAAAGCATTCTTTTAGTTAATCCTATCAATTTACTAATCCAATTATACGTGTAGGGGGGGATTTTAGTTTAAGCAAGATGCCATTATCATGATGCAGGTATCGTCCTATACGTTCACTCAAGCCAGAATATAGCGGCATTCGTAAAATTTTCAACACATCGCACACTCACTTTCCGTATACTAAGCGATTTCTTACGCAACGTAAGCCAGTGTACCTATAGAAAACTAATTAGATAAAACCAGTGCCGCTATCCTAGATAGACCATATTGCTAGGGCTTATACTTATTTATATAATGTAATCGCATCCTACTTTTCACAAAGCTTTTGTTGGTCAAATTTTTAAGTTTTGAAAAAGAGTGATGAAACTCGTAACCATTATTGGCTCTGGTACCAACTGTGGCAGAACCGTCCAAAATAACATGCTTACGGAGGTGCTCGTCTTCCACCAGACTCTAAGCACCCCGAAAGCAAGCTACAACGGGCGGTATCCGTCGGGCACACCCCAAGGGAGAACCCGAATGATCCATATTTTTCCCAAGGATCCAATAACTAGAACGAGTTACAATACTTGTCCATTTCATACATCAGAAGTTCTTAAAATTTCATTATTACATTACCAAATGTCACAGTGCGGAATAACAAACAACGGAATTTAAAAATGAATATCTAGCGATGAGAGACGAGGACCTGTCTGAGCCCACTAGAAGAATCCTCCACACAAGGGTACTTCTCATTCATTAACTGGAACAGGTGTGAATAAACCCTGAGTACACAATGTACTCACAAGACTTATCCGACTAGTGGGAATAGTTTCCCGACTCTAAGGAATATGATAAGCTTTATGGTTTGCTGGTTTTCTTTTGGCAGAAACCAATACTAATAGTGAGTCCTTATTTATGTTATTATTATCAGTCGTATTAAGTTATTATCTATCCAGTCTATATAAGCACCAGTTCTACTTTCAAGCAAGAGTTGAGCAATCAGTTCCATTTCATCATCTTCCATATTTTAGTTCTTACTACGGTGCTAAACCGCAGACAAGCCATACCGGATCGCCCGGTGATTCGCGAATCAATGCCCTCAGCTGGGTACCCCAAAAACACACGCCCCGTTTATACCCTTAGGCACAAGCAGGACTAACCCATCACCCTCCTATCCTAGGTGTCCAGGTCCCCGTCTAAACTTGGACTCCAAGCCCCCACTCCTGAGTCTCGGACTCGGTGCGGTGCAAGGACCTCCACCATCCCCGCCTCCAATCAGTCGATCTGGAAAGAGTCGGATCCACGACAAGAGAGCAACGAGTCTTCCCTGCGCCCATACCCAAGTATGTGCTCGGGATAATAAGTCTGTGACTTGCCTAGAGCCATATGCAACGATCGGTCCTTAATTGACACAAATAGGGAAAAAGTGTAATCGAGCTATGCCTTGTTGGCCACAGGACACAACCCTTTACACCCATCAGTACCCAAACCATATCCCTGCCCGATCACCATTTTTCTTTCCACCATTTTATCATGAGTGATCATATTTATCACCTATTTGCGAGTAACGGCAGGTTACTCACGCTACCGATATCCTGAGCATAGCAACTACTCGACCTATACTAGTAGAACTCATAGATAGATATATTTATGCATGTAGTTTCTATAAAATACCTGTAACTTAAATACACATCATATATATATATATTCAGTGATCATAAAATAGGGGTTATGCACCGGGGCTTACCTTGGGCAGGCGACGGGTCAGCAAAGTCAGCACCAAAAGACTCTGGGGCTCCCTCCTGCACGAGGATCTCCTCCTTGTACTCCTCGATGACTTCCTCGTACTCCTGTTCGTCCACGGGCACGAACTCTACCAACTCGTGATCTACATGCATGAAATGATGGTGCAATGCTTAGTAATACGGTAACAACAACTCTTAAAATCCAAATACACCTACCTAATTACTAAGTTAGTGCTACCGACCAAGGTACTAAATTATCTATTGTTACCAATAACAAATATGAAGTATGACATACATTATCATAGCAACTATAGGTATTCTTACTCCTAATGCTGATTTATGCTATATATGATAAAACAAAGCTAATAGCTACTCTATTTATCAACCTACTCTAGGGCTACAAAATTTACAGCAAGTACAGAATAATCCAGTGAGCCTACTGTAAAATTTTCATAGCTATAGCTATCACCAATTTGCCACAAAAATTCCTACAAATATTAATCTATATAATATTAAGCTCTATATAATATTAAGCTCCCTAGCTTAAATTTATGAACCTACCATTGTCATAGCTAACTGTAATCTAACTACACTAACAGATAGATGGCATTTTTGTGAACCTAACAAGCTTGGTTTCACTATTTTTGGGCATCTATAGAATTTACTATAATTTATCAAAGTTCAGCTCAAAGCTTAATTGAATAAACGTTTATACTTCATCGGAAATTTGAAAACGTATTCTACTGCGTGGCCCAATTCACGACGCGGCTCGGCCCACCACAGCGACCCACGTGCATGCACCAACGCGGCCCACGCGGTGGCCCACGCCCACGACAGCGGTCCAGCGCAGGGAGACCCACGCGCGGTTGGAGCTTTTGCGAACGAGTCCTCGTTCTTTCTCTTATTCACAAAGCTCACCCGAGCACTATTTAAATGAGTCACTGTCTTCGCATCTAGAACCCTGTTTCTATTCGAATTCATGCTTTTCAAAGTCCCCGGCCGGACTAACATAGGCCGCAGCCTCGCCGGCCAAACGCCGGCGAGCACAGACCTCTCCGGCACCAACCAGCACCTCCATGAGCCTCTACGTGCAACGAGCAATAGATTGAGGTAACAAACACCAAGAATGGCGCAGCATGATGGCGTGGCCATGCGCCGCGGTGGGGTCTGGCCGCGGCAACCCGACGCCGGCGAAATCACCTAACTCCATGCCTCTACTGCTACCCGGTAACCATCTATAGGCTAAGAGAAACAACATTGAAGCCCTAATTGAACCACTACCGCTCCCAATCGAGTTGGCCACAGGAACGACATCTAAGCTAGCTCGCCGGCGGTAGCCAACGCGTCTAGGACGACCTAGCCTCGAATTGGCTCAACCGCCTATCCTAGGAGCAAGAGGGCCTCACCAGATACGTGACAGATGGGCTGGATGAAGTCACGAGGAACGACAACGGGTTGGCCACGTGCACGAGGTTGATCCGGTTCACGACGACCACGGTGATGGCGTTCCCGGTGCCATGCTGCTCCATCAGCGGAGCCACTGCATAGGCGAGGCAAATGAGTCAAGGAGCGGCAAAAGCCATGCTCGATTGAGACAAAAGAGCAAGGAGCAATGCCCCGGCCGAGCACTCGCCTCGCCGGCCATGGCGGACTGCCGTGGGGAAAACTCTCCACATTACCTCACCGTAGGAAGGAAGCTCGTCGGGATGACTCCAATTGGAAGTTAACTACCCTAGCTATTTGGGTGCACGGCAATTTGGAAATTGTTGACACCAAAATTTGGTAACCTTACTTTGAGAAGGAAGAGATCGGCCGATGATGTTAAAAACAAGAAAGTCCCCTAATTAAGGGATATTTAGGAGCCGTCCAAGAAATATTATTTAATATATTTTGGGAGAAGCATAGCCTCGTACTCAGCTTTGATCATGGTAACTAGCCAGGCCGGAGTCCAGCTAGAATATAATATCGGGCTAAGCAAAGGACATAAATTAAAAGAGGTCATCTAGTCCGGTGAGCTAAATGAGAAGACAAGATCACGGAAGGGATGATTACCGTGATTATTTTAATAACTTAGCCGATCAATATTTGGTTTGGCCGACAATTACACTTGGGGTGCACATCTATATACATGAGACATGGCATCGTGTACGTGGATTCTCAGCATGATTTATGGAATATATATGGACTCGGACGGAACGAAAGGAAGAGCGCTTGAGAAGGGAAATATTTTATGTTACCCGGCCGGCCAAGCTACACAAGGAATTAAGCTGACATGTTTTTGTACGTATACACGTGGTGAAGATATGTGCAGGAATTTCTATCGACCAAGACATGCATGAGGCCACAGGCGTGTCCGCTTGAAAGTTTGGGTGCAGCACGATAAAACTGAAGAGGGCCTGTTTGACGGCTTCCAACCAGCTTGAGTCCGAGACGAATACAATATCAGGAATATACGTTGGCCAGTACATATGTACTTTACACGCATACGGCGATTAAGGAAATAAAGAAATCGGCTGCAACGGAAGTCATTTATTTGGTATGTAGTACGGCTTTAGGACTCGTGCATGTTAGATTTTGCCGAGATAGATTGGATGCTTTCGGCAATTCTATACCTTGTACTTGAAAGACTAGCCACCCTATAAATATAAAGGGTTATGGCCTATTGTAAGAGACACAATCAATTAAATATAAATTAATTACTTTTTTCGGCTCCGGTCACCCCTTAGGAGTAGGAGTAGAGTAGATCTCGGTGAGTTCTTCAGCGAGTACGGCTGCATCGATCCGGTCGACCTCCACTGCTTGTCTGTAAGTACCGTCATGGTTTATACCTCTGTTCGTATGGCTACATCGATCCGGTCGACCCCCGCTGCGGCTCTGGTATAGGCTAGTTATCGACTCTTGCCTAATTCAAGTATGGCCTATGTGATTCTGCCTCACACCCCACTGCTTAAACTAAATCAAGGTCAAGTTATCGGCTCTACCTTAGGATGGCAGTCTTTGGTAGATTCATTAAGTTACCGATATTGCTTATTGCTTTCATCGTTTATCTAATTACAGCAATATCACTCTATCCGATTGAGATTGATCTGGATCGGCCTTATATTTTATTTAATCCATCGTTTGTTAATCTAAAGTTGATCTAATCTACACCTTAAACGATGAGTTATGTCTTATCGGCTGTTTTATATCAATCTTAATCATGCATAGCGTGCGGTTAAGGCATGTTAGATCTTGAGTAGATCTATTGGTTAGCGAGAACCATTTCATGGCCCGTTATCACAGCCTGTGGGACTCTGCCTCTCACCCCACTGTTAGCACCGTAGAGTGAGGATCGTTAGTTGGTAGATCTGTTTCTGAGAAGGTATGACCTTAACTGTGTGCTATGCCTGAATCGGCTGTTTAGCCGATATCGAGCGCTTTCAGGAATAGTTCATATTACGAGATCATTGAAGTAGAGATAAGTTGAAAGATATGTTAGCCCCATGATCTTATTATTGTATTATGGCCTGCATGATTCTGCCTCATGTCCCACTGATATTAGTAATGAGTTAGGGTCATCAAGTATATTGTTGTTTCTACGGCCTGCGTGATTCTGCCTCATGCCCCACTGGTCATGGCGATAGATGAGATCTAACATGTTCATTAGATTTATCTTTATTAAATGGTTAAATGGTGTTGAATTGTTTCTTTATATAAAAAGGAGTTCGGTTACTTGTAATCATTGGCTCAGTATAAACCGATCATCATTGATATCATATGCCATTGATTAATATTTATCTTGAATGATAACCGATTCTTTTTATACAACCCCATGAGTTTTAATCGATTTATTTTTATGAATATGCTGGAATCGACTATTTAGTCGATCTCCTCTCATATCGGCTCTCAGAGCCGCATATTCGGAACTGTCTGGCAACACCGGCACGTTCCGCCCTTAATTACTGATGAGCTTTCTCTCCTTGTCAATTGCAGAGTCAAATTGACTGGCACGTCTCGGGAGGATTGCGCAGGATCGACCACCCTTGCGCTGAAGTTAGGCGGATCTGCTCCATCGAGCGGACCCTTCGGGCTTGCTGCGTGTGTCCTCGGCACGGAGACAAAAATTCTGTGTCGACAGAAATAGATGGACTACACACGACCAATTTGAGGGGCGACGGTGTTCGGCTTAATGGGGTCGACGACGACGGCGAAAACTTAAATTGGCGCCCGACATCGTACCGCCGCCCAGGGGCAAGTTAGGCACGAAGCTGTACCCCCACTCGTCCACCAAACATGGGCAATTTCAAGAGGGGACCGGCCCAGTGAGTTAGGCCTTGGCGTGGCATGGCCGGCGATCCTCTAGGCGACGCGACGGAAATGTGGCATGTCCTCGCGCGCAAACGTGAAGGCGAGGGCCGGCGGGGCCAACCCGTGCGTGGGCAGCCTAAACGTCAACGGCAGCAGTAGCTGTGTAGGCGGTGCGCGCGAGCGCGCCCGGGCGAGCGGCGACACCAGTTCAGAGGTAGCGTGATGAGCCGCAAACGTAGGCAGACGCGACGGTGGGCAGCGGGTGTAGGCAGACATGATGGAGGAGGCTGAGCAGCCAGGCCCACTGGACCCCAGCGCGCGAGTGTGTGCGCGAGTCACGCGCCAGGCGCGGCAATAGCGGTGCGGTCCGGGTGGCGGTGCTGGCCGAACGACCAGTGCGCGGCGACGACGGGCGGGAACGCGCAACCGGACTCGGGCGTGCGCAAGCACGAGCGCGAGCCAGGGTGTGGTAGCAGGAGCCGTGGCTAGCAGCGCAGCCACGCACGTAGGCGTGCACGCGTAGGCGTAGCGGCGGTCCAGCGCAGCGCGCCGAGAACTAGCAGGGTGACCGCGCCCAGCGCTGGCATTACTCAAACGTGACCCGCACGCTTAAAGCGGCTCAAAAACTCAAACCCGATGATCCAAACGCCAAACCAGTTATTCTATACTCTAGAGGGTACATAGGGCTATCAAACTAAGCCAAAACATAATGCCACTACTTAACCCGATCGTTCTACAAAAATTGTCGAACATGGCTTCGTCGATCCATTTTCAGACTTACGCGAAATGACTAAGCTTCAAACGGTTTCGCATCGAATTCCTTTTCCAAGCTACTTGATACACTAGCTAGCGAACCCCGTCCTCGACCGCACGTATTTTATCGTCGCCTACGAAGTTCGTACTATGAACTTTATCAAAGTTTCGCATAAGCGTTCTATAGCATTTTTGTTCGATAAAAATTCACTTAGAACCCTAAACAATATAAAGCGACATGAAATGTAGCATTTGTTTCTTGTTTCAGATGAACGTTTCAAGTGACGTACATTGATTTATACCCTATATTACACATATTTACACACAAGTATGGTGCTCATGCAGTGTTTTAGCAAAAACTGTACAATGTAACACTGAGGATGTTACACCTAACCCATGCTAGATGAACGGCACAAAAAGAACAATCTCACCCGGCTCAAGATTGGGAATACGGTGCTCTCCAGGCGCCTTCCATCCCCTAAGTTTCTGCTCCGGCAGATAGCCCTGTTCATGGAGCTTCAAGATATGCTTCGGCTTTGTGAACGGTGCTGGCTAGATCTGAGCAGCGGTGGTCGTCTCCGGCAGCTCCAACGCCCTCTTCTCGGCGATTTTCTTGGCGGCGGCGCTTGAATTCTTGCCCTTACCCATCAAGCAGAGCTTTTTACAGATCTAGGGTTTCAAGTTGCGAGATTGGCAGCGCTCACAGTGGCTCAGGGGCTTAGGCAGAAAGCAAATGGAACAGAGGAAGATGATGCACATGAATGGTTCCCTTTTTATAGGGTTTTCACCGTGTTGTGGCCCGATAATCACGCCAACGGGCACGGCGTTTCGGTTTCCCTTCCATTTTAATGCGGCTACGCGGTTGATACGACGGTTGCATGTCTTTTCAGGATTTCCAACGCATCACAATGTGTTCAGACTTATCCTTTAGATTCACTCCTTTCGGGTACCTACCACGCTACGACCGTTATCTACATGGCCACATCGTGAAGTACTCAGATGATTGATGCAGTACTCGGACAATCGCTTGATAGTATGCACTAAACATTGCAGTACTCGGATAAATATTTTTTATTCAACAACAGTTCAATAGACATAAAGTTGCACACTTTACAAGATTCAAGACCACTCAGAATAATGAGCGACTATTTATTTAGAGAGATACAAGTATCGGATACAAGATTTTTTCAGTCAATAACAAAGACAACACCTACTCGGATAAAACATAGTACTCATACTCTAAGTGCTTCTCAGTAGGTACTTTCATACCCGATGCACCTGGATCCAAAAGGAGAAGAGTAATGCATCTAGGTAGATAACAGAAGTGTAATGTGTCCTAGCCTAGAACCTAGGGTAGACTGTCCGACTATAAATATTTGTTGGCCAACTACCCTTGGGAGCATAGTTACTGTGAGAGGAAGCCTGCTGGCTGGTATGAAGGATGAGCTACTCGCACATCTTGCCACCCAGCCGACGCCATCCGTACTTACAACCCTTCATGGATAGACGTCGACAAGCACCCTAGAAGAACTGATATGGGACTGCTGGATGTGCCACCCTACCAGCCGTCATAAGACTTCTTATAGTTGTAGCTCCAGGCTACTCTACTATTCACAACTATGGGTTTAGCCTACCTCTAAATCCTCTCACAAGAGTTCTTCTAATCACTACAGCTCTTGGTTATACCAACCGAGTACTCCCAGGGGCTGGTCAACTTCGCTCACCATCATATTTACAAGCTTCAAACTCTGAGTCACTTTGCTTCTTCTACAATTGAGGTTCAAGTGCTCGCCAGGAGGGTTTTTATAGGCGTCTTGGTGTGGTCTATGGACCGGATTCACGCGGAATACACGGACAAGCTACTGACTTCTACATAGGCTCTCATGCTACTCTATAAGGGTGCAGTGCGTCCCACTGCACCTTTTTCAGTGTACAGACGACCTTTTCTCAACGCATGTGAAGTCACAGTACACCCGATAGCACCTTTGATGGCATATTCCCCCGAATATCCTGAGCAACTTTAGACCAACTGTACTAAAGCTTTGCATGTGACTTCGACATGTCTTACATGCTTATGTACAAGCAGACAGGGCAATAATTTTCGCTGACACCCTCATCCTCGAGTATATTCTTTTCAGATCCTTGTCTCGAGTACAAGTACTCGAACACAGGCTCGGGCCTGCAGGGTACATATCATCTACGGATGTTTTTTCTTTTAGACCCTCTAACTCTTTGTTTTGCAAACAGCAAGAGGCTCGGGGGCTACACTCAGTGAGTGCACTTTTCTGAAAATTGCATGTCACCTGGAGGCTTTACAGAGCACCTCATGGCTTCACTCACGAAAGCACTCGGACTACGCTTGTTTCTACTCGGCAAGATCAGTAGGAACAAGAAGGCTTCCGAGTTAAACCTTGACACGCTTGGGGGCTTGACGGACCAGGGTCCTAGGGGTTCCCCACGGGGGTATTACTTGGATGGGCCCTAGGATGGCCCACGATTTGTTGAACGACGCGAGACAAGGTGATATGGACTTCAAGCTATTGCAGATAGACTTAGTCGGCTTACTATGAAAGCTAGATTCTGTAATAGAACTAGGACTCTTCTCTTGTAACTGACTAGGACTAGATACGTGTCCTTACCATCTTCCCTATATAAGGAGAGGTATGGTGCACCCCCTTGTAACCCTAACAATCATACAATCAATCTAACGCAAAAGACTACACGTCGACTGTACGTAAAGGCTATTACTCGACAAGAGGGCTCGAACCAGTATAAATCGTTCGTCTCTTTGTGTTTACCGTAAGTTCTGCGTACGCCGAAGTCCTTCGAACACCGTCCTGGGTACCCCGTGATGGATTGCCGGTCATCAAACAGAGTCGGAGGCAGGGGCGTGGAGTCACCGGCGAACTCTTCGATTGGGATTAGGGAAGGACGGGGATGGAGCGGAGGGGGTGGGCATCGGGCGGTGAGGTCGCCTGTGGCTTGGGCAGTGGGCTGGGGCGAGGCTGGTGAGGAAGAAGAAGACCCGAGAAAGAAGAACCAAGGAAGAAGAGGTTGTGTGCTCATATCTGAAGCGGCTCGTGTGCATTGGGTAAGAAGGCAGCATACCTACCACGTTTGGTTGGAGTCCTCAATGGTTGTTGCCTTCCGAGCTGGCGAGCTACCATGCTGCGGAGGACGCGAGGAGCCCGCCATAGACTGCAGGGGTACATTGGTGGTGGAAACTTGAAACAAGGCACCGGATCCATACGTGAAAGGGATTGCCGGCGTTGGGCATGGATCTGGGACTATATTCATCCTTCGATTTGGTCTGGTGACTTAGATTTAGAGTAGGGACTCAATTTGGACACGATATGTTAAGCGGCACTAGAAGATTTGCAGCCTGTTTGACAGGTCGTAAACGATCGTGGATTATTTACTGCTGGCTGGTTTGATATGAGAGAAAAATACTATTCTAACTTATAATCCACCATCATATTCGAGCAAGCGAACAGGACGTTGGTGGACAGTTGCCCATCGCGGTGCAACCGGCGCACGGGATAAGAGCGAGGTGGGCGGACGATGAAGCACTAGTCCCGTGCCCGCATCAAGCTAGATGAGCCCTTTTCCTCGTTTATTGTGTTTTAGCTCAGCAAAGAGTACGCGTCCGTCCAATTCTCTCTTCTTTTCTCTTTCTGCCACATCGGATTTCTGTGGCTTGGACAGACTCTCAGCTAGCTGACTAGGCACTGTAATACTCACTCTGAGCACACGGTGAGTATAGGTGCATACATCTATCTTATGATGGACAACTGCTCCTAGTAACTTTTAGAGTAAATTGCACACCCTCCATACCGCAATTTTTATGACTATATCATTTTGGCCCAACAAGTTAAGAAATGTGATGGACGTATGAACTTGGTGAATGCGGGCGTCTAGGTCACATACTCTCTCTGCTTGAAGTTGAAAGCTCACACATTCATTCAGCTTTAATACTTCCTCCGTTTCATAATATAGCTATTCTAGATTTGTTTCAATATCATATAGATTTGTTGAATGTGCATAAACTTGTTGAATGCGTGCATCTAGGTCACATAGTCTCTCTACCAGAAGTTGAAATCTCACACATTCATTCAGCTTTAATACTTCCTCCTTTTCGTAAGATAGCTGCTCTAGACTTGTTTTTAAGTCAAATTATATTCATTTCGACCAAACTTATAGGAGAAAACACCATCTAGACACCACAAAGTATTATTAGATTGATGATCAAATAAATTTTGGCAGTGTACATATTTGGTGTAATAGATTTTAAATATTTTTTCCTACAAATTTGATTAAACTAAAATAGTTTTATTTAAGACAAAACCAAAAGTAGACATATTAGGACTGGGGTAGTACCACGTTTCCAATTTGTTGTTTAAAAGATTATAGGTTTTCAATACTCTCAGAGGGAGATCAGAGATGTCAGTTATTGTCATGTCGGAATTTTTACTTGCACGTCCTGGAACACGGGAATTCCTACTCTACTCTGGGATCATAGTTGTCGGACGCTGTCGCGCGCGTCAGAGAAGGAGCTCGCAGCAACTGTTTTTAGCGCGCTCTACTGTTTTTAGCGCGCTCTACCACGTGGGCCCTCACGTTTACGCTCGGTTTTTTACGTGCCCATCTACGCCTGCTCGGCAACGCCCCAGCAGCGGGCCCACACCGTCGGATGTCACGCAACAGCTACAACATGTGGCTGTGACAAGTGGGCCCCATTGTAACATGTGCAACCCTCAGATTAAACACTTGCAACTTACATAAAAATAGCTGAAACATTTGAAACATACGTTTGCAACATGCTCTTTTAGCACAAACATCACCTTGCTGTTTTGGCCAAAAGAGGCTCGTCGGCACGTGGAGGTCACCGGTGTGCTCGCCGGTGGTGCAAAGCTCGCCGGCAACGCGGAGCTGGGCGGCGATGCACAAATGGTGAGTGTGGGGGTGGCACGGGCGGCAGTGGCGCAGAGGGCGGGTGGGTGGCGCGTGGAGGTCACCGGTGTGCTCGTCGGCGGCGCGGAGCTCACGAGCAACGCGGAGCAGGAGGGCGGGCACATAGGGCTATAGGTGGGGGCGGCACGGACGTTGGTGGCGCAGAGGGCGGGTGGGCGCGGCACGGGGGGCACAGAGAGTGAGTGGAGCGTCCGGACGTCGAACGCTTAGGTTAGAGCGTTTCCGTAGTTGTAATCCTGAAATCAGCCATTATGTTTGACAATTGACCCTCTTCTACCATACTTCAATGATTACGTACAGAGCTTGGGAATGCTAACGGCCTCATCCATGATGCCAACCGCGAGCTCGCCGCCGTCCGCGTCTCCTGCACGGCTCACCGCCTTCTACGTCGCGCTGTACCTGCTGGCTCTGGCGCAAGGCTTCTACGGGCCATGCGGGGAAGCCTTTGGCGCGGACCAGTTCACGCCTAGCGACAGCGGCGAACCCAGCGCCCCCGCGCTCCGGAGCTCGTACTTCAACTGGTTCCACTTCTCCATGTCCTGGGGCTACGCCATCGCGACGGCCGGGCTGAGCTACGTCCAGGACAACGCCGGCTGGACCGTGGGTTTCGGCGCGTGCTGGACCGCGTTGGCAATATGCCTTGCCGTCTTCTTACTTGGCACGCGGACGTACCGTGCCAAGCAACGACCCGTTGATGGCGGCACGTTCGCTGAGACCGTGCAGGCGTTGGGCGCGAGGGTCTTCCGTCGAAAGGACACCATAACTCCAACTGATGAAAGGTGAACACGAGCAAACACGTTTCCGTTGTATTGCAGGTACGTGTAACTCAACATCACAGACAGAGGCGTCTTGTCCTGACGGAGCTTCTTGACTTGTGCAGGCTGCTTCTACCTCCACAACCTGAGCAGGGCGGACTCATAGCTAAGCTGCTCCCGATATGGTTGACGAGCTTAGTCTTCACGGCCATCTACTCGCAAGTGTCAACTCTGTTCACCAAGCAAGCCAGCACATTGGACAGACACCTTGGCACGACGACGGGCCTCGTCGTGCCGCCCGCTGCGCTCCAGTGCTTGATCAATGTCACCTTCATCGTCATGCTCCCGTTATATGACCGCGTCATTGTGCCCCTCGCGAGGCGCCTGACCGGGCACGCCGCGGGCATCACGATGCTCCAGCGCATCGGCGCCAGCATGGCCACGTCCTGCGTCGCCATGGTCGTCGCGGCGCTCGTGGAAGTCAGGCGGCTCCGCGTGGCCAGAGACGCGGGCCTGGTCGACCGGCCGGACGTGGCTGTGCCGATGAGCCTGTGGTGGATGATTCCGCAGTACGTTCTCATGGGCCTCGCCGAAGTGCTGGGTAAGGTTGGTCTCGAGGAGTTCTTCTACGACCAGGTGCCCGACACTCTCCGCAGCGTCGGGCTCGCGCTGTGCCTGAGCATCTTTGGTGTGGGAAGCTACGCCAGCGGCATGCTTGTGTCCGTGGTCGACTGGGCCACGAGAAGCAAGGGTGAGAGCTGGTTCTCCGACAATCTCAACCGAGCGCACCTCGACTACTTCTACGGGCTCCTCGCAGGGCTCGCGGCTCTGGAGGTAGCCGCGTTCTTGCATTTCGCAAATCAATACGTCTACACAAACAAAGCCGAGCTATGAATCTGTGAAATACATTGCGTATGTTAAAATAATTAATTTGATTTATCTTTTTTTTTTCTAGCGTGTTTCATAAGAATTAATAGCAAGATGATACAACATGGATTCTATTCGCTATACAAAGTTTCAGGAGAAAAGTTCACTAAACAGAGTGCAGAGGAACAACAGGCTCACATTGCAAATTAGTATTCTTTTCAGTAAACAAAAGATAAGTATCAACAAGGTTCTTTTCAGTTAAAAACATAATTTTATTACAATATATAGTCAGAATCAAGGACATAACGACAAAATGATGGCTTGGGACAGGACTCAGGAGATTTCAGCTAAGTTGGTGATGGTTCCTTGTTCTATCTTTTTAGTGCAAGGTCAATAATAGAGCCAATTGCTTGGCTAAAAATCAAGTTATAAAAGACAAGTTATACAATAAGTGTCTTCTGTTTATCTTTAAAAAAAATTCTCTTTTCTAATCCTCCTCACAAAACTCGCTAGTTGGGCCCACTAATCCATATGCTTTCGTGCCCAGCTTGTTGCTCGCATGAGAGCAAGTATAATAATGGCTTATAGCCAAACAAATACCGATGTGGAGGAGAGAAGAGAGGAGAGCTTGGTTCACATACAAATAACAAGCTGGGCATGGAAGCATAAACATTGATGGGCCTATACATTAAATGAATGCGAGAAGGATTACGAAAGAGAAGATGGAGCATGGGTAGTAATAACAATAAAAAAAGTTTCTTAGAGGCAAATAACATACCATTATTGCATAACTTGACTCTTACAACTTGGTTAATAGACAAACACTTGGCTTTATTATTGGACTTGCTCTGAGAGCCAAGCTCTCATCTCTCTCTTCTCTTCTCTCCTCCACATCAGCATTATCTTGGCTATAAGCCCATTATTATACTTGCTCTTAAGTGTTGCTATGGTATCGAACTATCGACACTGCTAGCGCCCGGACGTCCGCGGCTAAAGTCTGTTGCGCCTCTGTTTTGCACGTCCACGCGAGAGCCCATGCCACTCGGAGGCGCCTACCAGCGCCTGCTTTCGCGGCCACACGGGCCCGCGCCGCGTGCGCGCGTGGGGATCGCTCGCGCCCCCACCCGCTTCCCACGTGAATCCCCTGTACAACACCTAATCTACTTTTGAACATACAGATACAATACTTGCAACATATAAAAGAAGACATATGAAACACTTGCAAAAACACGTGGAGAACATTTGAAAACCATTGCAAACACATACGCAACATGCAGATAAAACACCTGCAATTTATGTGTGAAATATATGTAATATCTAGATAAACACACTTGGAACATACGTCTAAAAAAATTGATGAAACATTGGGAACAGATGGTTGCAACATACGTGTATAAACCATTGCAACATATGCAACATCCCGATCTACTTTTGGAACATCCATATGAAACACTTGCAACACACCTCTGAAACATCTAAAACATACATTTGCAACACGCGTTTTCAGTACAAAGGGCGGCGCGATGAACTGTCGCGGTGGAGGCAGCCACGACGTTAGATGGCGGCACCCGCTACGGTGGAGGTGCCCTACCGCGGTGGAGTCAGCCGCGGCATGCCTACCTTGGCGCTGTAGCTCGGGGACAGTGCGCGGTGAGGAAGGATATGAGGCCGGCGCTGCCGAAGAACTTAGCGACGAAGACAGTGGCGTGTCCCTATGCTTTGGCGTCGTCAATCCACTACAGTAGGTGGGGCGAATCTGCGCGGGCGAGGGCTGGCAGCAGCAGTGTGTGGCCAGCAGTACCAGGCTACCGGCTAGGGCGGCTGCGTCCTGCCACTCCGAGCGCGCTAGGGAGAGGAGAGGAGAGGAGAGGAGAGGAGAGGATAGGAGGGGCATCGCGGTGGAGAGGAGCAGGGGCGTCGGTAGAGGGAGTTCCCTTATTGCCGACTGCCAAGGGAGAGAGTGACGGGAGAAGAGTCGCGTGACCGAGCGTCGACTTCTGGATGTGAGGGGGCGCCAGGAAGAAGACCGAGCATTGGTTTCTAGATGCGGCATCGCTGGTTCGATGCGTCCGGATGTGAACGGGGCGTCCGAACGCCCTAAACAAAGCATCACCGATATGGCATTCATGCTGGTCAAACTTTTATAAGTTTGACTATGTTCATATAAATTATTGTTAACATTTGTATCTCCAAAGAAGTTTACTACAAAAATAAGTTCAACGATTTATCTAATGTTCCTTATTGTATATTATAAATATAAATAAATTTTTTTATATATTTAGTTATAGAGTTGAGTATGTTTGACGGAGAGTGAGAATGAAGTTTAGCGGCTGGTGTGCCATTCGGCCGGTCGTAGCATGTTTGACTGTCTGGTACTCCTATAAAAAGACCACGTGTTTGATTGTTTGGTATACTCCTACAAAAGACTTCAAGATGCCAGGATCAAAGCACAGCTGGTTGGGCGTGGATATGTGGGCGTGCGTATGACACGAGTGCGTTTATGCGTCCTGACTTAAAATAACAAGTTTCCCTTGAGCGAACTTGGTTTGCATAGCTGAGCTAGTCCCCGTCATCCTCTGTTCCTCGAGAAACACTCACTGACGGCAGCAATTAATAGCTAATAGGGCGTCGGAATAAGTACTCCAAACGGTGCTGCGGCCATTAGTCACGAGACAGCCGCAAAAGGTTCGACGTGCACCTGTTCTCCGGATGGCTGGGATACCAATGGAGTCCGGCGGCGGCGAGATTATGCCCGGACCTGGGTTGCCAGTCACCTCCGAACCCGGTGGTGGCCGTGGCGGTTGGCGTGCCGCCCTCTTCATCATCGGTAATCATGCAGATTGCAAGTCTTCAAGTTGCCTAGTTCGTCCGCAGTTTGCATGCTTCACTGTCGCTGTTGCTGTTGCTACTACCATGCAGCGATGGGATTCTTTGAGCGTATTGGGTTCGTCGGCGTGTCGGCCAACTTGATCATGTACCTCACCGGGCCGCTCGGCATGTCCACCGCTGCCGCGGCCGCCGGCGTGAACGCGTGGTCCGGAACCGTGCAGGTGCTGCCGCTCGTCGGCGCGGTCGTCACTGATTCGCGGCTTGGCCGGTATCGAGCCATCCTGGCCGCCTGTGCACTCTATCTTCTGGTCAGTTTGTAAAAAAAAAAAGTACTCCTTCATTCTAAATTGTAAGTTTTTTTAAAGTAAAAAAATCTCAGTTTTGATAAATTTATATAAAAAATAACATTGATGATAATGAGTATCATTAGATTTCTTATTAATTATATTTTCATAATGTACCTATTTGATATCATAAATCATTGTAATTCTACCTATAATTTTAACCAAACTTAAGATGCATTTTTTTATTACACAGTACAACACAAACACTCATAACGCGCATACACTCTTTCCTATGAACGCACACACGCAAATCATACCCCAGTGAACATTTTCTAAGACTAGGCTGGCAAATCCTCGAGATTGACGAAGTCACCATGTACGCCTCGCCGTTGACAAGAACATCGCATACACTGAAAGCACAACGCCGTTAAATCCTGAAATATTTACTCCCACAGGGAGTTGAACCCAGGATCTGAAGTGCTACTTTGTCTATAAAAAATATTAAGAAAATTAGAATGACTTATAATTTAGAGTGGAGGGAGTACTATCAATTTGAAATTATAAACACATTTTGTTTTTCTAAAGTTTTTGTTATGTACTTGATGTGCACTATATCTAGATATATAATAAAATCAACGTATTTAGAAAAATAAAACATCTAATAATTTAAAATAGAGTCAAAAATCAAAACATCTTGGTTCTTGCCTTCTTGGCCTTTCTTTTCGGATCCTCGCCTTCATGAAGTTGGTGGACCTTGTAGTTACGGATAAAAAGTTCGTTTGAGCAGGTTCGGTGGCTTGTTTAAAATTGATATGATTATATTAAATTTTAAAAATAAAAATAGCTGATTTAGATAGAATTCAATTTTGGCTCTGCACGTAAAGTTTAGGCCCCCTAATAAAGAAGAATATATTATTTCAAGGAAAGCCTACAAAATATTCAGTTACTTTTTGATCCACCCTTCCCCTATCGTTCTACACTGTATCATGTAGTTTGTGGTTATGAGCGGTATGGTAATACTAATATCGTGTATAAGAGTACTCCTTGGTAAGCTAAATGTTATCCTAAGCAACTTGAGTTACCAGTACGGAGGGAGTATTTATTAGGAACTGATATTTAATCAAGTTTTCTTTTTTTTAAAAAAAAAAACTGGCCCTTAATGAGGTAACATCAACGTTGCTGTCTTCGCAGTCGGTAATTTTGGGCACAATAAAGAGGCTCTGCGTCATTAAAGCGTGAGCATTGTATATTTCGGAGGACCGCTGAAAAATATTTCTAGCACACTACACACCATACTTTTAATGTTATTTTACGAGGAGTCGTCATGTCTAAAAGGACAAGCTAGAAATAAATTTAGGCCTCTTAAGGCTCCTGCAATGGTATAAGCTAGTAGTTAATATTTCTAATCTAACTTCTTCAATAATGCTAACTTTTAGGATATACTCCCTCCATGTCTCTGAAGGAAGTCGTTTTGGATATTGACAGGGTCTTAAAAAACAACTTTGACCCGTACTTTTTACTATAAAATATTTATAAACTATAGTCAATATCTACTTGATCACATGATCTTGGAACGTTTGTATTAAACTAGCTCTTAATTAAGAGCTAACTTTTCTCTCTTTTTTATTAAAATATGAAAAAAAAACTTAGAGATAGCTTGCTTAAGTCACCCATTGTGGGTGCCCTCATGCTAATCTGAGCGGTGAGTGTTATGACATTGTTACCAACACCATCGTCAGTTTTTGTATTGGTAATTGAGATAACGAGTTCAATCCTCTATTTCTCTTCATATATAATTAACCAAGTTATTAAATATGCTGATGTGTCATAGTATTAAATGCAAATGAAACCTAAATAGAGTATCCATTGAGATTGGCCTAAAAACATGAAGACCCGTTCCACAATCCTTCCTCAAACTTTGGATCTATATGAAAATAAAAATGTTATTAAAAAGTCACAGTTTTGAAGTGTTTCTTTTCGGTTTATACATTTGCTAATTGCTATCATCAAATGTTAGATTTTTAATCACGGTTCAAAAGTAAAGGTTCGTATATACGTTGAATACTCACACCTACGAATGTAGGAGCCCAAAAGACAGAGTCGGTAAATCTTAGGATTTATACATTCACTGAAATTTTGTTTATGTTGATTTGTTGTGAGAGAAAAACAATGTTCCTTCACTAAAAAGTACTACTGAAGTAGGTCAAACGAACAGGGCCTACATCTTTTTTTAGATTCTGAAATATTTTTTTTAAATATAAATACTACGTCAAGTTAAAATTTTGAATTTAGATGAGCAGATTTCATGAAGAAAAAAAACTATCTATCTAAAATACGCTCATGTTGCACCTCATTGAAATGAGAATAAAACGACCGTTCTTGTATATATATATATATATATATATATATATATATATATATTCTGTCTAGTTGTCTCACTTTGTATATATTATTATATTTTACCCCTTGCAGACCCTCCTTTTCCTTTTGGATTTCATGAATAAAGAAATAATAACAACTTTTGCAATGACAGAGAAGGCATCTCGTACCCAACTTCACACCATTCTTGGGCGTGTTTAGCAGGATCCAGATTCTAGTAGCAATGTTTTAGATCTAATTTTTTTTTCAGAATCACTTTGTACAAACGTTTAGTTGGCTTGTTGAATTTTTGAAACTAGAAGTTTTGGTTGTTTATCTGGACTAATATACAAAAAGATGGGTGTTAATTATTGTTTCTATAGATTTGATAAAAAAATAAAATAGTCTTATATCTAACACAAAACCAAAAGTAGGTATATTCTAGGACTGAGGCCGTACCAAATTTGTCAATTTGTTGTTTAAAACATCATAGGGTTTTCAATACTCTCGGAGTGAGATCAGAGATGTCACTTGTACTTGCATGCCCACGAACTAGGAAATTCCTACTCTGCGATCACAATGGTAATCCTGAATCGGGCACTCGTAGCCTCATAGGCAGCAACTGCAACCATGTTTGACAATTAACACTTGACACTCTTGTACCATATACTTCAATCATTACAGAGCTTCTCAATGCTAACGGCCTCATCCATGCTGCCAACCGCGAGCTCGCCGCCGTCGGCGTCTCCTGCCCTGCTCACCCTCTTCTACGTCGGGCTCTACCTGCTAGCTCTGGCGCAAGGCTTCTTCGGGCCATGCGGGGAAGCCTTCGGCGCAGACCAGTTCACGCCTAGCGACAGCGACCCCAGCGCGCCCACGTTCCGGAGCTCCTACTTCAACTGGTTCCACTTCTCCATGTCCTGGGGCTACGCCACCGCGACCGCGGGCCTGAGCTACGTCGAGGACAACGCCGGCTGGACCATCGGTTTCGGCGCGTGCTGGATCGCGATGGTGCTATGCCTTGCCGTCTTCTTACTTGGCACGCGGACGTACCGTGCCAACCAACCCGACGACGGCGGCACGATCACTGAGACCGTGCAGGCGTGGGCCGCGAGGTTCTTCCGTCGAAAGGACACCACTCCAACTGATGAAAGGTGAACACGAGCAAACATGTTTCCGTTGCATTGCAGGTTCGTGTACGTCAACGTCACTGACAGAGGGGTCTTGTCCTGACGATGCTTCTTGACTTGTGCAGGCTGCTTCTAGCTCCACAACCTGAGGGCGGACTCATAGCTAAGCTGCTCCCGATATGGCTGACGAGCTTAGTCTTCGCGGTCATCTACTCGCAAACGTACACTCTGTTCACCAAGCAGGCCAGCACATTGGACAGCCACCTTGGCGCGGCGACGGGCCTCGTCGTGCCGCCCGCTGCGCTCCAGTGCTTGATCGACATCACCTTCATCGTTATGATCCCCTTATACGACCGCGTCATCGTGCCCTTCGCGAGGCGCCTCACAGGGCACGCCTCGGGCATCACGATGCTCCAGCGCATCGGCGCCAGCATGGCCACGTCCTGCGTCGCCATGGCCGTTGCGGAGCTCGTGGAAGTCAGGCGGCTCCGCGTGGCCAGAGACGCGGGCCTGGTCGACCAGCCGGACGTGACTCTGCCGATGAGCCTGTGGTGGATGATTCCGCAGTACGTTCTCATGGGCCTCGCCGCAGTGCTGGGCATGGTTGGTCTGGAGGAGTTCTTCTACGACCAGGTGCCCGACACTCTCCGCAGCGTCGGGCTCGCGCTGTGCCTGAGCATCTTTGGCGTGGGAAGCTACGCCAGCAGCTTGCTTGTGTCCGTGATCGACTGGGCGACGAGAAGCAAAGGCGAGAGCTGGTTCTCCGACAATCTCAACCGAGGGCACCTCGACTACTTCTACGGGCTCCTTGCAGGGCTCGCGGCTCTAGAGGTAGCCGTGTTCTTGTATTTTGCAAATCGATACGTCTACACAAACAAAGCCGAGCTGTGAATCTGTAATTCTTGAAACTTTGCAAGTATAAAAATACTTTGCGTATGTTAAAACAACATGTAAATGTTGGATTTTAATTGGGCCTGGCCCAATTTTATTCAACTAAGATCAAAATAAATCCTAAGGCCTGAATAAATGCTGGTGCAATGAAGTGTTGGTCTCGCATCGAATTTTGGCTAAATGTTAACTCAACTTAGGGTTAGGGTTTGTTTGGGACTACTCCGCTTCATGTTTTTTTAGTTTTGCTCTATGTTTTTCAGCTCCGCTCCATGTTTTTTAACGAAACAGGTGCAACTTCACAAACTCTACTCTAACAAAAAAAAAAAGTGAAGTTAAGAGAGCACCTGAAGGAGTGCTTTAGAAACTATATTTTTCTTTTGTGGAGCAGCTTCATCGTGGAGGCTGTGGAGCTGGGTTGGTGGAGTAGTCCCAAAGAGCCATTAAATGGGTGGCTCATGCGTGCACCTGTTGTAAAGGTGAGAGAGGTAGAAGGCAGCACACGCGCACGCTGCTGCCTAGCAGTGACCGAGCACAAGATCGGGCCAGGCCCGCCACAAAACATGATGGAGCAATTATCGGAAAAATTAGTATGCCGTAGATTTCTCTCCGTCACGGGAGAAACGCCGTAATTATTTTGCGGCTTCGCTTCCCGTTCCTTAGTGCCTAGTACACCCAAAGGGTCAGTAATGCTTGTAAATAGTGTCCCATTGCCGTCAAATATAAATAGGCTATTGAATGAGCATAGTACAATCCACTGTATCGGACAGTGTGGTCTAACCATTCCAATAATAACATCCATACCATCTCAATCTTGTAATCACTTCTGAGCAGGTATAACATTTGTGTTGTTTGACCTACATGGGTTCAAAATTAGCAGCAAAATGAGACAAGAGTAGAAATCCATGAATTTGTACGATTCCTCAAAAATCTAAAAACATAAACACTTGATACTATAGCACTGCGTATGAAAGGACCAATATGTCGCCCACAGGCGGTGAATTGGCGTTCCTAAAAATATAAAATCGGCAATAGATAGCAGGCATGGAATTTCCGAATCTCCCAAGGTTGGAAATTCTGATTTGGGATCAGAAATTCTGACCTGGGTAACGTTAAATCTCAAATCAACTAGGATTACACCTATATAATTGAATCTACTTGTTACCCAAGGTTGCTAGACATGTTGTGAGTTGATTTCTCGCAAAACCGAAGTTCAGGCCTCCACACAAGCATAGAAGTTCACCGGGGAGGCTTCACCTCGAAGAGTAACAAATGCTTCACTCAATGATGAACAAGTTCCACAAGTGCCCAAGGGTTGGATTGCTCTCTTGGATTAATCATGAATTCACTAGCATACCTCGTAGATGCTAGTGATACTAATTCTGTATCATAATATTAATATTTTTTTGTATATATTTAGTTAAGATTGAGTATATCTGACTTCTCGAAAACTGAGAATAACAGTTAAAAAGGGACAAAAGAAGTACCTATAAAAAGTTTAACAGCTGATCTGCCATTTGGCTGGTCGTAGAGTGTTTGGTACTCCTACAACTGGTTGCGAATTAGGGCACCCACATGTAGGAGTGGATATGTGGGCGTGCGTTTGACACGAGTGTTTCGTTTCTGGCTCCAAGAGCACTGTAAAGTACTGTTTGACATGTAAATGAGTCTGACTCCTTAAAAACAAACCGCAAAATGGAGAAGCCAGAGGAACTAGAGTTTTGGGGCTCTGACGACCAAAGCCGTCATAGTTGGAGCCCCTCCAAACAGGCACTACGTTTATGATGAGTACTTCCTTTTAGCAAACTTTAGCAGTTGCTCTGCCATTCGGCCTGTTCTAGCACGTTTGGTACAAAAGAGTTTGTCGGATACCGCAAGAAGGGGTACCATAAGCAAGAAACTAAAAATATTGCTCAAACCTTGCAAAAATCAAAGCCGAAAGACTACCGCAAGGTCTCAGCAGATTTCTCCGATTCGCCCGAGGCCTTGCGCCGAAGCCTCATGCGAAAGGCCAAAAGCTCCCCGCCCCGCCGAGGCCCTCTCGCCGAAGCCCTCTCGCCGAGGCCCCGCCCCGAAAGGCCTCGGACAGGATGCCAATTCTCCGATTCACTCGAGGCTGGGCTCGGCAAACAACCTCGTTACCTCCGTCCCGACCGAACTCCTCTGACAAAACGTCACGTCCGGATTAATGCGCCCAACTACTCCCGCAAACGTCAGCCGCACGCGGGTACAGTGCGGGCAGAGCGACCGACAGGACAGGGGACCGGGCGCAGCAGGGGTTACCTGCCACTATGCTCATCACTGTGCTCCTTACTGACACCCGTACTGCCTTATGCTACCTAACCCCTGCGCCAAGGACCAAGCGACGTGGAAGGTCAAGTCCAGGTCCCTGTAGTCTCAGCAACAGCAGAAGAGCCCAGCTGCTCGTTCTCCGCCTCGTCCGAGACCCCCCGGCAGGGCCTCGGACGTACTGTTCTTTCTCCGCCTCGGTCGAGGCCGGGCTCGTCCCGCATCCTCATCGCCTCCGCCTCAACCATCCCCCTGGCAGGTTGTCCCATCCATTTAATGCGCCTGAATGCACCCGCTACGTCAGCCACGACCGGCAGGGTACAACAACAGGAGCGATGGGACAACGGTCAAATCTCCTTTTTTACCATGCCCTGCACTTTTCTACCTAAACCAGGTCACTATAGCCTCGGAATCAGTGCATAGGCCCAACTGCTCCCTCCAGGGCCTCGGCAAATTAGGCCTCGGCGCGGTCAGCTACAAACACCCGCCAGGTTCTCGGCAAATCAGGCCTCGGCGTGGTTAGCTACAACCCGCTAGGCCTCGGCACTCCACCAGGTCAAGAGTCCACCAAAGCATGGCATGTCTCCGGCCGTGGAAGTCATGCTGACTAGACATCGACAAGGACCCCCACGACCTCAACCACTTCAAACCTGACCAGCACGGCGCGCCAGACAAGTACAGATCTCCATTCCCAACGCCATGCTGCTACAGGACAAAACTGCAGTAGGCCCCACGTGTAGCTTACTCATGTACTCCTGGCTCCTTCCTTGCGGTTATAAAAGGAAGCGGTTAGGGATAGCTCAAGGAGGAGAAGGACAAACGATAGAACCGCGCTCCCATACTCGCCCTAGACACATCCTGTGACACCCACGCTCCCGGGCTGCTTGAGAGCAGCGTCTCAAGAACCTCGCACCGTCCCACGCCGAGACCTGGGACTAGCTCCCTCCCTCACCCAGCTTGTAACCCCCTACTACAAGCACTTCGGTGCAAGGAATACAAGACCGATCTCTCAGACTGGACGTAGGGCACCAATTGCCTGAACCAGTATAAACCTTGTGTCTCTTTGCATCACCATCCAGGATTAGGGGCACGCAGTTCACTTTTACTAGTTGGTTGAGGACCCCCCAGTCCGAAACACTGATAGTTTGCGTGCCAGGTAGGGACCTCTGCATGTTATCATGATCATCCCAACAAGTTCCGGATGGCTGACCCCATACGCCCACTACGTCTCGGCACGGTGGTCTGGTTTGGGAGCCTAGAATTCATGTCTCTAGGATGTGAGTATGATATGGTACTCCTCACACCCAGAGCCCCACCGGTTGGCGACGACGTCACACATCGGCAGCCCAGGCGCAGGCAGCGCTCGGGCCGCCACTCTCGTCACGCTCGCCAGGCACGACGCGAGCGGGACTACTCCGACGCCATGCGAGCTCAGAGCTACGCGCCGTGCTCCGCCGACATCCCATGCCCGGCTGTTGGTACAGAATCCCTGGCTGGGGACCCATCTAGCCTAAGCCTGGGCAGGGGAAAGACGCCGGTAGCACGCAGCGACGTCCCGTCGTCAAGCTCGGCCCCGCCACATCCTGAGGAATCAACTCAGGCAGAGCGGAGCCCAGCGGTGGCACCATCCCCGTACCCCTTCGGGCTGAAAAACATCGCCGCCGCCTACGCTTTCGCTTACACCTCCGCGCACGTGGAACCCTCGAAACACCACCAACGATTCGCCCTCGACTTCACCACAATCTCGACTCACACCCACACTGACTCCTCGGAGGAGGACGAGGCATGGGCCGGAGCGGACTTCTCTGGGCTTCGTGACCCCGAGGCTATGCGTCGCTTCTTGGCCGCAAGC
This sequence comes from Miscanthus lutarioriparius, assembly GCA_904845875.1. Taxonomy (NCBI): domain Eukaryota; kingdom Viridiplantae; phylum Streptophyta; class Magnoliopsida; order Poales; family Poaceae; genus Miscanthus; species Miscanthus lutarioriparius. The sequence goes on along the minus strand of CAJGYO010000006.1, from coordinate 14,607,353 downwards.
GACTACTACTTTGGCTACTCCGACTCCGATGACGAAAGCACTTACGATCCCACTCGAGAGTGTTTCCACGTCGGGCTCGGAATGCCAGGGGCAAGTAATGAGGGTGAGAGGGCAGGCAACCGGTCCCCGCCCCGCCAAGGGGCGAGCGACGCCACACCCCCGCTCGTCGAGCTCCGGGTGGCGCAGAACGTGAACGTCGCCCCCGAGGATCTCCAACGCCTAGACCTGGAGCAGCTCCGTGAGCTCCAGGCAAAAGTCGACCAAGATCGACTCCTGCTGCAGCAGCTCCGAGACACTCTCGAGCAGGAGCAGCAAGGTCGCGGTGATGGTGGTGGGGCCCGGCAAAGGGCCCACGACGTGCACCGCCGCATCAACAACGACGAAGCAAGTGAGCAACCCCCAATCTTCAATCGTGCTAGTCAGAACGTCGTGGCGGCGGCGATGCTAGTCCGAGCAATGCCCGAGCCCTCTACCACGGAGGAGCGACGGGTCCGCGGCGTGCTCCGAGACCTTCTCGAAACCGCCACAGTACAGCAGGCCGAAAGCTCCACGTCTCGGCGACGTGAGAACACCTCGAAGAGGCCTTCAGTGCACGATCGCCTCAAGGGCCCCTCAGTCCACGACCGCCTCAGCGACCGACGCGAGGCACAAGAGGACCACGATGTGGTCAGCAGGCGACGGCGCCACGACAATGATGGGCTCGCCCGAGGCTACTAGCCACACCGAGGTGGCCGCTACGACAGCGGGGAGGACCGCAGTCCTTCTCCTGGGCCGCCTGGCCCTAGAGTCTTCAACAAGGCCATCCACAGCGCTCCATTCTCGGCTCGGTCTGGCAACCATCCAATCTCACGAAATACAGTGGCGAGACCAACCCCGAGCTATGGCTGGCCGATTACCGCTTGGCTTGTCAGCTAGGTGGCGTGAACGATGACCTGCTCATCATCCGTAACCTCCCCTTGTTCCTGTTAGACTCGGCACGAGCCTGGCTCGAACACCTCCCTCCCTCACAGATTCACAACTGGCGCGACTTGGTCAAGGTCTTCGTCGGGAATTTCCAGGGCACGTACGTGCGCCCCGGAAACTCCTGGGACCTCAAGAGTTGTCGCCAGAAGCCGAACGAGTCTCTTCGAGACTTCATCCGGCGCTTTTCCAAGCAGCGCACCGAGTTGCCCAGCGTCGGCGACTCAGAAGTTGTCCAGGCTTTTCTCTTCGGCACCTCCTGCCGAGACCTGGTCCGAGAGCTAGGCCGGAACGTACCAACCTCGGTGGCCGCGCTCCTCGACATCGCCACCAACTTTGCCTCGGGCGAAGAAGCTGTCGGGGCCATCTTCCCCGACAGCAAAGCAAAGGGGAAGTGGAGGGACGAGGCCTCTGGGGCCTCAGCCTCCTGTTTCTCCAAGAAAAAGAAAAAAAGACTCTAGGAGAAGCAAGAGGCCCTCGAGGCCGATTTCGTCATAGCCGTGGATCGCGGGAATCCCCGAGGCCCCGCCAGAGGCCCCGGACTATTCGACGATATGCTCAAGAAGCCGTGCCCTTACCACCAAGGCCCGGTGAAGCACACCCTCGAAGAATGCACCATGCTCCGACGCTACTACGCCAAGCTCGGACTTCCCGACAACGACGCCAGGAAGAAGGGTGCCGGCGACAGAGACAACGATAAGGACAACGGGTTCCCTGAGGTGCACAATGCTTTCATGATCTTCGGCGGGCCTTCAGCGTGCCTCACGGCGCGTCAACGAAAGAGGGAACGCCGAGAGGTCTTCTCGGTTGAGATAGCTATTCTCCAGTACCTTAACTGGTCTTGGGAGGCGATCACCTTCGATCGGGAAGACCACCCCGACTATGTCCCAAACCCTGGGCAATACCCGCTCATCGTCGACCCGATTATCGGCAACACCTGGCTCACCAAAGTGCTGATGGACGGAGGTAGCGCCCTCAACATCCTCTACGCCAACACCATGGAGCTCCTAGAGCTCGACCAGTCGATGCTCTGAGGAGGTGCCGCACCCTTCCACGGTGTCATGCCAGGGAAGCACGCGTGACCCCTCAGACGCATTGATTTGCCGGTCTGCTTCGGCACTCCCTCCAACTACCGCAAGGAGATCCTCACCTTCGAAGTGGTTGGATTCAAGGGAACCTACCATGCCATTCTAGGGCGCCTGTGCTACGCCAAGTTCATGGTGGTCCCGAACTACACCTACCTCAAGCTCAAAATGCTAGGCCCCAACGGCGTCATCACCGTCAAGTCCACATACGAGCATGCATACGACTGCGACGTCGAATGCATCGAATACGCAGAGGCTATCGTGGAGGCCGAGGCACTCATCGTCAAGCTCGACCAACTCGGCAGCGAAGTACTCGACTCCAAGCGCCGCGCTGGGACTTTCGAGCCCGCAGAGACTGCCAAGCTCGTCCCGATCGACCCCAACTGCTCCAACGGCCGAACGTTGAGGGTCAGCGCCACCCTCGACAGCAAATAGGAGGCCGTGCTCGTCGACTTCCTCCGCGTGAATGTCGATATGTTCGCATGGAGCCCCTCGGACATGCCGGGCATGCCGAGGGAGGTCGCCGAGCACGCCTTGGATGTCCGGACCAGCTCTAGACCAGTGAAGCAGCGCCTGCGCCGATTCGACGAGGAGAAGCGCAGGGACATCGGCGAGGAGGTGCAGAAGCTCTTGGCGGCCGAATTCATCAAGGAAGTATTCCATCCAGAGTGGTTAGCCAATCCTGTATTAGTTAGGAAGAAAAATGGAAAATGGAGGATGTGTGTAGACTACACCGGTTTAGATAAAGCATGTCCAAAGGTTCCATTCCCGTTGCCTCGGATCGATCAAATCTTTGACTCCACTGCAGGATGCGAGACCTTATCCTTCCTTGATGCGTATTCTGGTTACCATCAAATTAAGATGAAAGAGTCCGACCAGCTCGTGACTTCTTTCATCACCCCATTCAGCATGTACTGCTATAGAACTATGCCATTTGGTCTCAGAAACACAGGGGCCACGTACCAACGGTGCATGACCCAAGTCTTCGGCAAGCACATCGGGCAAACTGTCGAGGCCTACGTGGACGACATCGTAGTCAAGTCCAGAAAGGCCAGTAACCTCGTCGATGACCTGGAGATCGCCTTCAAATGCCTTAGGGAGAAGGGCATCAAGCTTAACCCTGAGAAGTGTGTCTTCGGGGTCCCCCGAGGCATGCTCTTGGGATTCATAGTCTCAAAACACGGCATCGAGGCCAACCCAGAGAAGATCTCAGCCGTGACCAACATGGGGCCGATCCGGGACCTCAAGGGAGTACAGAGAGTTACGGGATGTCTTGCGGCCCTGAGTCGCTTCATCTCGCACCTTGGCAAAAAAGGCTTAGCTCTGTACCGTCTCTTGAGAAAATCTGAATGCTTTTCCTAGACCCCCGAGGCTGAGGAGGCCCTCACCAAGCTCAAGGCATTACTCACCAACCCCCCCGTCCTGGTACCACCAACCGAGGGCGAGGCCCTCTTACTCTACGTCACCGCAACGACCCAGGTGGTCAGCGCGGCAGTAGTAGTCGAGAGGCAAGAAGAGGGGCATGCTCTCTTTGTCCAACGACCCGTTTACTTCATTAGCGAAGTACTCTCCGAAACTAAGACACGCTACCCCCATATCCAGAAGCTGGTCTACGTCATAGTGTTGGCTCGGCGCAAGCTGCGTCACTACTTCGAATCCCACCCGGTGACCGTGGTGTCCTCCTTCCCTCTGGGGGAGATAATCCAGAACCGGGAAGCCTCGGGTAGAATAGCCAAGTGGGCTGTCGAACTCATGGGGGAGGCTCTGTCTTTTGCGCCTCGGAAAGCAATTAAATCCTAGGTCTTAGTCGATTTTGTGGCTGAGTGGACCGACACCCAGCTGCCACCTGCTCAAATCCAGTCAGAATGCTGGACCATGTACTTTGACGGGTCTCTGATGAAGGCCGGGGCAGGCGTGGGTCTGCTTTTCATCTCCCCCCTCGGAGTGCATGTGCGTTACATAATTCGGCTCCACTTCGCCGCCTCCAACAACGCAGCCGAGTACGAAGCTCTCGTCAACGGCTTGCAGATCGCCATCGAACTTGGAGTGCGGCGTCTCGATGTACGGGGCGATTCGCAGCTCATCATCGACCAGGTCATGAAGGACTCAAATTGTCACAACCCCAAAATGAAGGCGTACTACAAACTAGTACGTCGCCTTGAGGATAAATTTGACGGTCTCGAACTCAACCACATTGTGCGGAAGTTCAACGAGGCCACGGACGAACTGGCGAAAATGGCATCGGCACGGGCCTCGGTCCCCCCGAACATATTCGCCAGAGACCTACACAAGCCCTCGGTGGACTACGCCTCAGCAACACAAGAAGGCCCACCGGCCGAGCCACCCACAGGGCCCAAGGCCCCCTCTGTTGCCGAGACCCCAACGGCCAAGCCCGAGGCCATGGAAATCAATGTAGAGCCTCCCGAGGCCGACCGAGGGGCCGACTGGCGAGTCCCCCTCCTTGATCGCCTCACTCAAGGAGTGCTTCCTGCGGATAGAGCCGAGGCCCAACGGCTGGCGCGACGAGCCAAAACTTACGTCGTCAGCAATGGCGAGTTGTACAAACAAAGCCCATCTAGCATCCTCCAATGATGCATCGCCACCGGGGAAGGCCAAGCCCTGCTTTGGGACTTGCATGCAGGAGCCTGCGGACACCATGCTGCACCTCGGACGCTCATCGAAAACGCCTTCCGCCAAGGGTTCTACTGGCCAACGGCGGTTGCCGACGCCACCAAGCTGGTACGCTCCTGCGAGGGATGTCAGTACTATGCACGGCAGACACACCTCCTAGCTCAAGCCCTCCAAACCATCCCCATCACATGGCCGTTCGCCGTGTGGGGACTGGACATGGTTGGGCCTCTGCAGAAAGCCCCCGGGGGCTATACCCACTTGTTGGTAGCTATTGACAAGTTCTCCAAGTGGATCGAGGCTCGACCGATCAGTCAAATCAAATCCGAGCAAGCGGTGCTGTTCTTCACGGACATCGTCCACAGGTTCAGGGTTCCGAACACCATCATCACCGACAACGGGACACAGTTCACCGGTCGTAAATTCCTGACATTCTGCGACGACCACCACATCTATGTGGCCTGGTCAGCCGTAGGACACCCAAGGACAAACGGCCAAGTAGAACATGCCAACGGCATGATTCTTTAGGGCCTCAAGCCAAGGATATACAACCGGTTGAAGAAATTCGGCAAGAAATGGCTGCTCGAACTCCCATCGGTCATCTAGAGCCTAAGGAATACACCAAGCCAAGCCATGGGGTTCACGCCGTTCTTCCTAGTCTATGGAGCCGAGGCCATCCTCCCCACTGACTTGGAGTATGGCTCCCCAAGGCTGCAGGCTTACAACGAGCAAAGCAACCACACTACCCGTGAGGACGCTCTCGACCAACTGGAGGAAGCCCGAGACGTTGCGCTGCTACATTCAACCAAATACCAACAAGCCCTACGACGCTATCAAGCCCAACGCATCCGAAGCCGAGGCCTAAAGGTGGGCGACCTGGTGCTGAGACTGAGGCAGAGCAACAAGGGCCGCTACAAGCTGACCCCGCCATGGGAAGGACCGTACATCATCGCCCAAGTGCTAAAACCCGGGACCTACAAGCTGGCCAACAAGAAGGGCGAAATCTTTACCAACGCTTGGAACATAGAACAACTACGTCGTTTCTACCCTTAAACCTCCAAGCATTGTATATATTGTTTCTCAAAATATATTAAAGAAGCGTTCTTTAGTTATTCTAATTTTTCGAGAAAACTCCCCCCTCGACGGGGAACCGACGTAGAAATAACGTTATAAGGGAGACTCGGTTCTGCCTCTACAAAGCCGAGCCCCCTCGGGGGCTAGAATTGGGGGGAGCCCCCTAAGTCCCAGGCACTATTTTTTAATCGTTTTTTGAATAAATTTCCATGCCAAACTCTCTTGCGTACTCTGACAGGCCGTGTGTAAAAATCTAAGGACCGAAAGCGTGCCTCGAGTGCAAGAGGCCGGCCGAGTTGCGAGACTGCTTACGCCTCTGGGCTACGGCAACTCCCTCGCCACCTTTCGCCGGAGGGGCAGCTCAGGTTTCGAGGAAATTGTTTGCACAGACCTTGTCTAGAAGCAATGCAGAAGGCAGAGGCTTGGAAAAACAATATAAACCAATTAAAAAGTGTACGCACGAATACTTTAAAAGGCCTCGACGGCCACAAATGTCACGACACGACAATAACTTAGTTTGTTTACATGGCCCCTTTGGCCCAGGTCAAGGCTCAGGATCTCCTGCGTCGGCGGCGGGCGCAGGGGGAACCACTTCTTCTTCAAACAGACTGGCTAGCACCGCACCAGGGACCTCAGCCGCCTCCATCAGCTTGGTGACCTCCTCATCAGCCTCCTCGTCATCGTCAGGCAAGATGTAACCGTCGCTGATGGCCTCGAGGTTGACAGCGTAGTGCGAAGAGACGACGGCCAGGGCATTCTTGACGCCTGTATGCAACGCCGTCTGAAGTCACTCCCGCATTTGGCCACTCAACGCAGCCAGGCGGCTCCTCAGGGAGCTACCCGACTGAGCCCCCTAAACAGCCAGAGCCTCGCAGACGGTATGGGCGGCGGCCTGCAGGGCGTCGTGCTCCTCGATCTCGGCCTCGAGCGTCGCCTGCACTGCGACAGAGGCCTTTGCCACCCGGGAAACCTCCTTCTCCAACCCTGCGCCAAAATGAGCAGGATGAGGTTAAGCACGAAAGAGGAATAAGTCGAACAGGGGCAAAGGCCTATGGGACTTACCCTCGGATTTCTCTTTCCAGTGCTGGACCTCGACCCGTGACGCCTCGGTCGCCTTGAAGGCCTCCTTCTCCAACTCTGTACCACACCAGAGAGTTAGGGAGCCGAGCGCAAGAAAAATAAACAAAATAAAGGGGGCAGAACTTACCCTCGAACTTCTCCTTCCAAGCCAAGGCATCGACCCGGGAAGCCTCGGCCGCCTTGAGGGCCTCGTCCAGGGCACCCTTTGTCTCACCCAACTGCGTAGCAATGGACTTGGCAGAGACCGTCGCCTCTTCAACCCGGGAAAGAAGGACGTCCCGCTCATCGGCCACCCGGGTCACCTCCTCCTCCAGCTCCTCGACTCGCGCCTCCAAAGGAGAGACTTGCTCCCGAGCCGTGGCCGCCTCGGCCCGCATATCTACACAACGAAGGTGGAGGTCCTCCGCCTCCGCGCTCCGCGCCGATAGGAGCTTGTTGGCGTTTGCGAGTAGGTCCCTCTGCTGCCCAAGTTGGTCCCAGACGTCTCTCTCTTGATGGAGGAACAATGATTTCCTGAGAGACCGGGCCTCGAGCTCCTGGATAGGTAGAACAGAGGTCATACATTGCGAAAAGACTCAGAATAAGACGACACCACATGAGAAAAGAGGACGCGTACCTGGGTGACGCCGGGCAGATCATCGTCCATGACGGATAGTGCCGTTCATAGCGACTGCACCGCCAGCCGGCGATATTGCTCGAAGGAGCTCCAGCGCCCCCTCGACCGCATCCTCGAGGGCAAATAGAGGCTCCCCCTCCGGGTTGTCCCAGCTCAGCCACGATATACGCGGGTGATTCCACCCACGAGGCTCGGGTTGTACCCGCGCGAGGGCCGAGTTCCCTCGCCAGGAGCTGGAACTGGCTGCTCAGCAGTGCTATCCGTCTCGACATCCGCTGCATCCTTCCCCCGGGAAGTATCGGCAGGAGAAGTCGCCGGAACCTCCACCTCCCGGGCGCTCTCCTGCGACGGCGGCAGGCCTTGGGCCAGGGGCGGCACCAAAGGTTGCCCCACCTCCATCTCCGAATCCTGGGCCACCGGGCCCGCCGCGCACACCTCGACCATCTCGGCCTCAGGAGTCCCAGGGGCCTCGGCCTTGCTCCCGGCCTTGGCGCCTAGGGGCGCCTTGGCCCCATCGGACTCATGGGCCTCGGCAACACGCGGCGTAGGCCCTTCGTCCTCTGTCTGCTCCGTAGCCGCCCCGGGAGCCTCTTCCTGAACGACCGACCTCTTCAGGTCGGCCCCGGCCAACGCCACATCAGGCTGCATGGTGGTTTGAGCCTCTGTCGCCTGGTGAGCAGTGGGACCGGCGCCCACTTTGCGTGCCTTGCGCGGTGCCAAGGCTGGCACCTCCACCTGAGGCTTCCGACTAAAGGCAAAACACCCACTTAGTCAGCCGATGACCATGAAGCGAGCAAGAGACATTGCGAACGTCACTGAAAAAACACTCACCTCGAGTGGGGTTGCAGCCGCTTCGGCACAGCGGTTCTCCTCTGCAACGACTGCGGCGGTGGCGGAGGCACGGCCCCGGCATCTACTAGTGCCGACCGACCCTCGTCGGGCTTCGGCGCCCCCTCGACCCCCTGCGGCGGTAGTTGCGTCACCCCTGCTGCCGCCTGCTCTGACACTACCATCGAGCCCGACAGGCTGACGACATGCTTCCCCAGTGCCCATAGCTCGGTCGTGTCAGCCTCGGACGTGGGCTGAGCGATTGCCGACCCCGAGGCGCTATCTCCTCCCCCTCCTCCTGGGAGCGCTGGGCTACTTGCCGACGCCCCGGGCGCCGTCTCCTCAACGTCAGGGAGATGGTCCAGGGGACCCCGCCCCCTCTCGCCCTCGTCATCTCCGTTCGAGGCGTCCGTTGATAGTGACAGCGACGGGGACTCCTCCAACGGGAGGCCATCCTTCCTTTGCTGCTGATGACGCTCATCTAGCTTCTCGCGCACAAGAATCTGCTTCATGTGCTTGGCCGCCTTGGCGTCCTTCTGTTTTTTCTGCACCTCGGCGTGCGCCCGGTTGATCGCTCGCCACCTCGCGTCCTCGGGAACGGGCGGCGGGGAGGCTCGCACGTCCCTCATCCCCTGCAAGAACGGCGAACGCACATAAGGGAACGAGAAATGATGAGAAACAGAGAGGGCTCGGGGGCTGCAACGACGCGTGACTTACCAGGGAGAGATACCCCCGCAACGGGCGCATGACAATGTGGGTCAGACCACCGCTCTTCATCTTCCCGTCCACCGTCTCCCTCACCCGACGTAGAACCGCCTCCTCGGAGAGGGCGGCGGTAGACATCCGGATGCCCTCGATTGGCTCATCCGGTCTCATATCAAACAGGCGCCGCCGCCGAGCCATCAGCGGCAGCACCCTCCGGTGATGGAAGGCCGCCACGACCATAGCCGCCGTAAGGCAGTGGTTCCACAGCTTCTCCAGCCCATCCAGGAGCGGCTGCAGCTTGGGCTGCTCTTCTCTCGGGACGCCATACCTCCACTTCTCCGAACAATCCTCCACGATCCGTCCAGTGTAGGGGGGAAGCCCGCCATCATCGTTGCGGAGATAGAACCAGCTGGTGTACTAGCGGCGATTGGATGATGCGAGCTGGGCTGGGATGTACAGGTGCTGCCGGTCTTGGCGCACCTAGAGAGTGCAGTCGCCGGCCCTCACCATCTTCCTCGTACCCGTCGTACCCGCTGGCTTGGTGGTATGCCCTGCTCGGAAGAGGTGGAGCCACAGCTCCCAATGGGGGGCAATCCCCAGATACCCCTCATAGACGGCGACAAAAATAGCCGCCTGTGCGATGGAGTTGGGGTTGAAGTTGTGTAGCTCCACCCCGTAGTAATGCGGGAGCGCCCGTATGAATCGGTCCGCCGGCACGCCGAGACCACGCTCGTGGAAAGAGACGAAGCTTACGACATACCCTTCGCGTGGCCACGGCTCCCGCTCGCCCAACGGAGCAATCCACTCCGGCCTGTCGGGGTCGGTGATCGGACGAAGAAGGCCGTCGTCGACGAGCGACTGCAGCACCTCCACAGACACGTCGGAGGGCTCCCAAGGATGCGCCGGGAGGATGACAGGAGGACCGCCGGCCATTGCGTGATGGAGAATAAGGGCTACGGCGGTAAGTCTCTCTCGCTCCCTCTTCTCCCTTCTTCTCCCCGGCGCTCTCTGTTCTCGGCAATGGCTCGAAGGCGGAAAAGGTGAGTATGGGCAAGGTAAGGAGGGGATGGTCGAGACTCGTTTCATATTTATGCAGGGAAAGGACAAAACGGTCAGGGGACGAAATCGGGGAAGTTTCCCTCGAGTCCGGGCACAGTAAATCCAGATCCGATTTCACCGCCCACGCGCCCACCTTTTCCTCATTGATCGCACGGGCGGTTATGTCCTGTCCGCTGACACCGCGTCACTTCCAACCGCAGCAACGGCAGGCCTAGAGAGACCGCCTCAAAAGGCGCGCCTGCCGTTGTCGATCGATAGGAGGGGAATATTCCCCCAGCAGATTCCTTCCAGACTAAGGAACTGGGCGCCGAGCCCATTACGGTCCAGGGGTTCGAAGGCTGGACCCCAGAGGGTTTCGACAGCCACCCCAGGGCAACAAAGTCAGGGACAACTATGGGCGAGCCCGTACATGGCCGAGGCCTGAGCAAGCGATCGCTTGGGATGTCCTAAGTCGTGTCCGAGACCAGCAGGGAGTTCTCCGAATGGGATCCCACCGTAGGGAGGCGCCGAGCCCCCAGGGCCAATCGAACGGCCCTAGGACCCAATAGGAAAGCCCTCTGGTACTTTTGGAGTGCGTCTTCGGACCACTAGCCAACCCCTATCGAATGGGGCACGGGCCTCCACTCGGACTTACCCGATAGCAGCTCACCGGAAGTGTCACCGCTCACGCCCACCGAGGGTAGCCTGGCATATTCCACCCCTCCTTCCGAGCGAAAAGGATGCGCGAGGGTTGCATAAAAAGCCAGGGGAACTCTTGACCGCCCTCTCACTCCATGCGGAGGCTCGAGGTCTCTCCCTGCAAACTTTGCCGAGACCCAGCGACCTAGGCTCGCACTCGAAGGTGCTCGGCAAACAACCCCCTCCTTCCGAGAGAAAAGGATGCGTGAGGGTCGCATAAAAAGCCAGGGGAACTCCTGACCGCCCTCTCGCTCCGTGCAGAGGGTAAGGGACTCTACCTGCAACTTTGCCAAGACCCAGCGGCCCAGGTTCGTACTCGAGGGGGCTCGGCAAACACACCCCTCCTTCCGAACGAAAAGGTTGCGCGAGGGCCGTACAAAAAGCCAGGGGAACTCTTGACATACCTCTTGCTCCGAGCAGAGGCTAGGGAGCTCTTCCTGCAGATATGCTGAGACCCCGTAACCCAGGCTCGCACCCGAGGGGGTCTCAGCAAATAAACCCTCACGCGCGAGGGGCGTATAAAAAGCCAGGAGAGCGCCTGACGGCCCTCTCGCTCCATGTAGAGGACAGGGGGCTCTTCCTGCAAGTTTGCCGAGACCCAGCGACCTAGGTTCGCACACGAGTGGGCTCGGCAAACAACCCCTCCGTCCGAACGAAAAGGATGTGCGAGGGTCGAACAAAAAAGTCAGGGGAACCGCTGACCGCCCTCTCGCTCCGTGCGGAGGCTCGGGGGCTCCTCTTGCACCCAAGACAAGGACAAGCGACCCAAGCTCGCACTTGAAGACTCGAAAAAACGCGATAAAAGGGCATCGAGCCCGTTACGGTCCAGGGGTTCGAAGGCTGGGCCCCTAAGGATTTCGACAGCTGCCCCAGGGCAATAGAGTTAGGGATGACTATGGGTGAGCCCGCGCTTGGCCGAGACCCGAGCAGACGACTGCTTGGGATGCTCTAAGTCGTGTCCGAGACCAGCAGGGAGGTCTCCGAATGGGATCCCACCGTAGGGAGGCACCGAGCCACCAGGGCTTAGCGAATGGCCCCGGCACCCACTAGAGAAACCCTCTGGTACTCTTGGAGTGCGTCTCTGGACTGCTAGCCGACCCCTAACGAACGGGGATCGGGCCTCCACTCGAACTTACCCGATAACAGCTCGCCGGAGGTGTCACTGCTCGTGCCCACCGAGGGTAGCATGACACCCTCCACCCCTCCTTCCGAACAAAACAGATGCGTGAGGGCAATGCAAAAAAGACAGGGAAACTCCTGGTCATCCTCTTGCTTCGAGCGGAGTCTCGGGGGTTCTTCCTATAACTAAACCGAGGCGCAGCAACCCGAACTCGCATTCATAGGCTCGGCTAGCGCAATAAAAATCCGTCGCACGACATAAGAAAAGCCCCTGGAGGAGTCAAATCACTCCTCCAGGGCCTCAACTACACACTGGAAGGCCACAGGCGCACCCACCGAGGCCTCGAGTACAAAACACAATCCCAAACAGGAGCTGTTGCGAGCCAAGTCTCGACAAAAACCTCAGGAGAGTGCCCTCACTCCTCCCGAGGCTCGGGGGCTATTGTCGGATACCGCAAGAAGGGGTACCCTAAGCAAGAAACTAAAAATATTGCTCAAACCTTGCAAAAATCAAAGCCGAAAGACTACCGCAAGGTCTCAGCAGATTTCTCCGATTCGCCCGAGGCCTTGCATCGAAGCCTCATCGCGAAGGCCAAAAGCTCCCGCCCCGCCGAGGCCCTCTCGCCGAGGCCCCGCCCAAAGGCCTCGGACGGGATGCCAATTCTCCGATTCGCCGAGGTCGGGCTCGCAAACAACCTCGTTACCTCTCCGTCCCGACCGAACTCCTCCGACAAAACGTCACGTCCGGATTATCGCGCCTAACTACTCCCTCAGAACGTCGCTACCGACGTAAGGGTACAAGGCAAGGCAGAGCGACCGACGGGGAGGGGACCGGGCGCAGCAGGGTTACTCGCCATCGTGTTTCATCATCTGTGCTCTCATCGACACCCAGATCGCTTTTTGTGCTACCTAACCCCTGCGCCAAGGACCAAGCGGCGTGGAAGGTCAAGTCCAGGTCCCTGTAGTCTCAGCAACAGCAGAAGAGCACAGCTGCTCGTTCTCCGCCTCGTCCGAGACCGCCCGGCAGGGCCTCGGACGTACTGTTCTTTCTCCGCCTCGGTCGAGGCCGGGCTCGTCCTACATCCTCGTCGCCTCCGCCTCAACCATCCCCCTGGCAGGCTGTCCCATCCATTTAATGCGCCTGAATGCACCCACTACGTCAGCCACGACCGGCAGGGTACAACAATAGGAGCAATGGGACAACGGTCAAATCTCCTTTTTTACCATGCCCTGCACTTTTCCACCTAAACCAGGTCACTATAGCCTCGGAATCAGTGCATAGGCCCAACTGCTTCCTCCAGGGCCTCGGCAAATCAGGCCTCGGCGCGGTCAGCTACAAACACCCGCCAGGGCCTCGGCAAATCAGGCCTCGGCGTGGTTAGCTACAACCCGCTAGGCCTCGGCACTCCACCAGGTCAAGAGTCCACCAAAGCACGGCATGTCTCCGGCCGTGAAAGTCATACTGACTAGACATCGACAAGGACCCCCATGACCTCAACCACTTCAAACCTGACCAGCACTGCGCGCCAGACAAGTACAGATCTCCATTCCCAATGCCATGCTGCTACAGGACAAAACTGCAGTAGGCCCCACGTGTAGCTTACTCATGTACTCCTGGCTCCTTCCTTACGGTTATAAAAGGAAGCGGTCAGAGATAGCTCGAGGAGGAGGACAAACGATAGAACCGCGCTCCCATACTCGCCCTAGACACATCCTGTGACACCCACGCTCCCGGGCTGCTTGAGAGCAGCGTCTCAAGCACCTCGCACCGTCCCACGCCGAGACCTGGGACTAGCTCCCTCCCTCACCCAGCTTGTAACCCCCTACTACAAGCACTTCGGTGTAAGGAATACAAGACCGATCTCTCAGACTGGACGTAGGGCACCAATTGCCTGAACCAGTATAAACCTTGTGTCTCTTTGCATTACCATTCGGGATTCGGGGCACGCAGTTCACTTTTACTAGTTGGTTGAGGACCCCTCGGTCCGAAACACCGACAGAGTTCCAAACCGAAGATGCTTGGATCATTAGTAACTTAAAACAACTATTTTCGAATTAGGGCACCGACATGCAGGCATGGATATTTGGGCATGCATATGACACGAGTGTGTTTAGGTCATTCTTGGTGGAAGTTTCATTGAGTTTTGTTTGTATTTAATAAGTTATCATATAAGCGTTTTCGATGAAGTGACAATTTTTTAAGAAGAAAAAGAAGAAATGAGTTTCATCCTCTCACTTCTTTACCAACTCATGATAAATCACTAGATTAAACTAGATTAAATGTCTATGAGACAAAATAATGGAACTATATGTTTTATTACATTCTACGTTTTCTTAAAAAACGCTACGAATGTCTTTGCTGAGAACAACTTTACGTGTCCTGACGACCTTGGTTTAATGGTTTGCATAGCGGAGCTAGTCCCGTCGGTGTCCGTACGTTGCTACGGGATAACTAAACTTTTATACTAAAAATATACAGATCGCACGATAAGATAACAATACTATAAAATTAATACTGTGAAATACCGGCGTTAAAGTGACATTTAATCTAAAAAGCAAAGTTCGTATAATTAACACAGTCACGGAGAGCGCGACATCACATGCTCACAAACTCTAATGTATAGAATTTTCGTGTCGGCAGGAAGAAATCTTCGATATCCATTTCTTTCGTATGCCAATAAATCCACGAATAAGTTTCGCCGTATCTCGATACCATCCTATACTCAGATTCGAGTATATATATAAATATTAGTGCCTGTCACATGGATAATACTACGTGTCTTGAAAAATCTTTCACAAAACCTTAAACATAAAGTATGTTATACTCAATGTATAAACATGTATGGCTTCAGGTTTGTTCCACATAGATATACACTATAGAATAATGTATCCACTTGAGTATACAGCTTAGGATCCTACGACACTCGGATAGGTAATAAAACATATGAAAAATTATATGAATCACTGAAACACATAATTCAACCCAATTTCTTTGAATCAAAGAAAGCACAAAGTTCATAATCAAAAGTGAACAAAAGTAAATATTTACCATTGTAGAAACGAGACATGTTAGAAATGATAATGAAATTATATTATAATATAATAACGAGTACATCAAATCACACTAACATCTCGACAAGTCATCCTATATTACTTTTGCCTCCTCTGTTACCCCAAATGCAAATGGATACAATACAAGTCATCCTATATTACATTTGCTTCCTCTGTTACCTGAAAGTGCTCCATTCTAGCTCTCGTCGCTTCCAACATGCGTCGCCACCATCAATCACTCTCGTCCTGTTCGTTTGGATTTGTTTGACTTATAAATCATGACTAAAAGTACTGTTGGCTGGTTTAGTGTGAGAAAAAAAATACTATTTATTAACTGATAAACCATGCCTTATAAGTTAAATATGACTAAGCGAACGAGCTGCCTAGCCTCACCTCAGAGTCATAGCAGAAAGCCACGGTCCTCGGTGCTCTGTTACCGGAACGCCGTGCCACGCACCCACCTCCAGCTCCTGACGGTGGTGGTGGGATCGGACCCCTCTATTTACTTCATGCCTCCATGGATCTGGTCATGGACCCATCACCGTCAATGAACCGCACATTCTGCATATGAGGTAGAAAAATATAAATTAGTAATATATATATATATATATATAGTAAGTTTTCTATACTCCCGAGAGCAGTTACTCCCACCAAGAGTATATGCATCAAGCAGGAGTCGGGGCTGGTTAACGGGTGGAGAAACGCAGACCCGTTTGGACTGGTGGTGGTGGCTATATGGCAGCCTTATTAATCTGGACGTATATACGCGAATTAAAAAAGGGCCTGTGTCCAGATAATTACCGGAAAAAACGGATCTCAATAATAAAACCTGAGTTAGTATCAACCCATACTAATAATCTAATTAGTATCAATCCATACAAATCTCAATAATAAAACCTGAGTTAGTATCAACCCATACTAATAATCTGGTTAAGTACATCCTCATACTAAATCTCATTTACTATCTGCCCACACTAACCAATTAATAAAACATCATTTAGTATCAATCCGTAGTACTAATCTGAATGAGTACATCCACATACTAAATCTCATTTAGTATCAACCCATACATATCTGATTTGGTACATCCATATACTTAATCTCAATAAGTTGTGAAGATCAATACTTAACATACAAAAATTCTCAATCAAGGCTTGGTGGGAGAAATACTGGAGTATAAGATGTCGTCGTCCACCGTATACGTGATTTAGCGGGTTCAACTTGGTGACCCGCTAAGGGAGTGCGGCACCCTTACGTACGTGGTTTAGAGGGAGTAACTACTCCCAGGGTCAGAAACATCAACATGTATCGTCAGTCTTCAAGGTACAACTGAAGATTGACAGGAAGCAAGATGGGACGACAATCAATTCTTGTTTTCTTCGTTCTTCTACTTTCAAAAATTGTGCGGCTCTCACTGGTTCACTTCAGTGCTCTTACTTATTTCAATTTGCTCCCTTTTTTATATATACTCCATCTTATTCAATTCCACGTGGATGATTCTTATTAATTATGATTCTGTTATTTGCCAAATCCCATACGATGCATAACCATTATCCACCTATGTAGTCCTATTAAAACATTATCATGGTGCATCTTAAGATTCTAAGTACAAGAGTTTTTTTAAGAAAATAATTCTTATTTTAAAAGTAAAAGCATGAAAACAAATAATATATATCTGAACATTCGCATCTCTAAACAAAAACAGTGTGGAAAGTGAACAAAATACCTCCATACCTCAATGAATAATTTTTCACTAATAAACTGGAAGCAATTTGTAATAGTACATAGATTTAATTTTGTCGTCCAAGTTTGACTAACATACATATGAGATCATGCAGGTGGAAATATGGTGTAAGTTTTGTCATGCAGTAAAAGAACAAGTCCGAAACAGTTGACCTTGTGCATGCAGCAGTGCCGGAACCACAACATGCCCTCCCCATCGAGTTCTTGTTGCATGTGGCACGTGCTTGGAGGAGACGGCCTTATTCTTCAGCGTTGAGACAGGAATCCATAGATGAGACCCAGAGGATGCGGATTTGTGGTGAGGTGTGCAACCGGAACGAAAGGGTCCGATCACCGCTGACTGGAGTGGGCCGCGTGAGCCACTGACGGCCGGGGAGAAGGGGCCGAGCGCCATTGGGAAAGCACCCGAGTATCACGACGAGCCCTACCTGGATCATGACGGCGAGGGTGACGGTGCGGGTGCGCCGGTGCGACGGCGAGGGCGGAGAACTGCGACGCGCTTCAGGCTTGGCTAGCTTCTCCCGATGGCGGCACCTCCGAGGGCTCGTCCGTTTGGCGAGGGCGATGGCGAGTGCTGCCAGTCGTCGACCGAAGGGGAGGAGATATCGCGGCACGGACTGGGAAGGAAGGTTTAAGAGATCGGGAGCGTGCAGGACCTGGGGAGGAGATTGGGCGCCCGAGATTCCGGTTTCTTCCCTTTCGTCGGTTTGGTGCGGCGCGGAATCAACGGCGCGGAGCGGCATCGCAGGGGCCATCCCACCTGCCGGTAACGAGCAGGATCGCAGGGGCGCGCGGCAGGATGAGGCGACGAATGTCGCATGAAGATAGTGTCCACATTTTGATCACGATTGTTATTGGAATTGATTTTTACCTTCCTGATTTGCTGCTGCTGTCACTACTACAGAAACAATTCGTGGCAACGTCTCCCTTTCTTTGCAGGGGCGGCTCTATATTGAGCCGCCCCTACAAATAGTTGCCAAATGAGCCTCCCTTACAAATGGATTTGTAGGGGCGGCCGGTGTTATCAGCCGCCCCTACAAATGGCCCGATTTGTAGGGGCGGCTCTATATCCAGCCGTCTCTATAAATCGGATTTGTAGGGGCGGCTCAATATTGAACTGCCCCTACAAATGGACGCCGAGTATTAAAAATTAAGCACTAAAATTTAAATTTTGTAAACGACCTCGGATGGAGAAACAACCACAATGAAAGTTGTAGATCTCAAAAAGTTATGAAACTTTGTAGTCGACAACTTTTTGTTTTGAAATCATCTTGTTAAGGAAAACTACGTTTGAATTTTCAAAAATTTAAAATTTTAATTTTATAAACAACCTCGGATGGACAAACAGTAAAAATGAAAGTTGTAGATCTTGAAAAGTTATGAAACTTTGTAGTTGATAACTTTCTCATTTGAAATCATCTTGTCATAGAAAACTACGTTCGAATTTCTCAAATTTGAAATTCAAATTTTATAAGTGACCTCGGATGGAGAAACTATCAAAATAAAAGTTGTAGATCTAAAAAAGTTATAAAACTTTGTAATTGACAGCTTTTTCATTTGAATTAGTTTAGGACCTCAAACAATCAATTTATATTCAGTTTTGTATAAAATGTGGGGAACCAAAATGGATTATAGACACAAGTGATCGTGAGGTGCAGTAGTAGAGGAGTTTGTGCGCGAGGGAGAAGTTGCGGGTTCGAATCCCGACTGATGGAAAGTGTGCAAAAAATCGTGAAAAAATGCTGCAACTATAGAGTGGGTGTGTGGCTGCCGATGGGACCTTCTCGGATTAAAAAAATTGCTATTTTTTGCCCTTTTTTATGATTTCTGGAAATTGAGCCGTCCCTATAAATCGATTTATAGGGGTGACTGTCGAAACCGATGCTACAGACCATCTGGAGCCGCCCCTACAAATGCAATCTGGCGTAGTGTGTTATGGGGATTGAGCTGATCGCATGGAGCGAGTGCGCGTTGCCTTCCTGATCTGATCGCATGGAGCGGCTTTGGTATCACACATGTGGACGAAATAGTTATGAATATTTTAGTTGTAGAGAGATTTAGTTAAATTTAAAACTGTTGGACCAATCGAGAAGTGGAAATATTTTTTTTATAAAGTATATATTGAGCTAGTTGGCCGGCGATCGCTAGTGTTCGTCTGCGGCTTAGTTAAAGTTAAAATATTTTGGAGCGCAGGGAGTAACGTGGACTGTGTGTTTGACTATCGTAAGACCCTAACAGAGATCTGGGCAGCTGCAGCTGGCGAGGTAGAGTCAGAGACGCCGAGTTCCGAGACTTCGACGAGAGACGAACCGGGATGATGGCGCTGCTGTAGTTGCGACCTGCGAGGCTGAGTATGTGTATGTCGCCATCACATCGCAAATGCCAAATGCTCCAATGCAACGGCGCTATTGAAGGATGAGTGCTGCCAGCGCATCTCCAAAGCACACAAGCACCAAAGGCGACGAACTGAAGACGTTACCAAGAAAATCCAATACAAACCATTTATTCAGGTCCGCTACGTGCACGAGGCAACACGGCGCTGCCGCTGCACGTACCACGCCAGACGACAGATCTTACAAGGACGCACAACAACAACTCAACCCAAGCACACAACACAACAGCGACGAACTCACGAACACGACTGCTCTGCTGCCTTATCTGCTGATCACCTACCAACAGAACCATGAAACACTGTTAACAGCAACTGGAGATATATATATATATATATATATATATATATATATATATATATATATATATATATATATATATATATATATATATATATATATATATATATATATATATATATATATATATATAATTTTTCATACTCCCTAGGAGTAGTTACTAGCAGGCCAGCAATCCAAATCCTACTCGATGCCGAGCCTCTTCTTCATCCCGCAGATGGACTCATAGACCTTCTCAGGCGGGTACAGGTTCTTGGCGACGCTGGGGCGCTCGGCGCAGCGCTTGGCCCACGCGGCCAGCCTGGGGCACTCCTTCTCGACGCTGAGGTCCCCGAACCACTCGTAGGCGAGGAACCACGAGGTGAAGGGCACGAGCGCGACGTCGACGAAGCCAAACGCCTCCCCGCCGAAGAAGCGTCCCTCCCCGAGGGCGCCCTCCAGCGTGCGGAGGATCTCGACCATCTCCGTGCGCGCCTGCGCGTGGCCGTCCCCCTTGAGCTTCCACAGCCGGGTGCCGCAGTCGTAGAGCTTCTTGTCCACGTAGTCCGCCCAGAACCGCGCCTGCGCGCGCGCGTACGGGTCGCCGGCGGGGAGCAGCGCCGGCATCGCCGGGAACGCTTCGTCCAGGTACTGGACGATGATGAGGGACTCGCAGACGGGGCGGCCGTCGTGGAGCAGCACGGGGATCTTCTTGTGGACCGGGTTGGCGCGGAGCAGGAGCTCGCTCTTGTTCGCCAGGTCCTGCTCGAGGTACTCGTAGGAGAGGCCCTTCTCGTCCAGCGCGATCCGGCACCGCTGCCCGAATGGGCTCACCCAGAAGCCCAGCAGCTGCAGGCCCTGCTTCTTCTCCCCGGCCATCTCTGCTAGCTTACTTCTTATTGCTCTCGATCGCCTCGCGTGCTAGCTGTGTGCGGGTTTGTGAGCGTGCACTCGTGCTCGTGCAGTGATCAATGGCGGATCGATGCTAGATGTGGAGGTGAGGATCGATGAGGGCTCTTGCTTTATTTATAGGTGCCGAGCGAGAGCGAGGGGTGGACCTGGAGGCTGGCAGCCTGCTCACTTATGTTGAAATTCGTCTTATCCTAATACTTATGCTGAAATGTTGAGAGAAAAAAAAACTGCTACATAAGCTCCTGGAGCAGAGCTCGCTACGACTGCTCGAGCTGGTGTGCTCGAGGAGGTTCCGGAAGCTCTGCTCTTGTGTGTGTGGGTGGGTCAACCGTGACGACGATGGGAGTATCACACGCCGGAGGAAGTCTAGGACTACTGTGTGCGGCTAGTGCGTCTCGGCGGGAAAGATCGCGCAGAGATGCATTTCATGCCAGCGGTGTCACGAGTGACGTACGGGTTTGCCGCGTGCACGCGACGGCCGAGGCCGAGGCCTGGCACGGGTTGCAGGGCGTGGTGGCCACAGAAGATCGGGTCTGGCATCCCTCATCCGCGATAGACGGCCTATATATGTCCATTCGGGCCGCCCGGCCTGTGCCCGTGCCAGGCACGGCACGGTAGAGCACGACGGGCCGCTAGGCCGTGCCGCCCCAGTCCACCGTGCCTGGCCGACGGCTCAAGCACGGCCCGTCGGGCCACTTTCCGTGCCGGGACGGGCCAGAAAGCACGGCCTTTTTAGCAGTCCAGGCCGGCCTGAGGCCCGCATCAGCAGGGGAAGGGAGAGAGGACGGAGTCGCGGAGGACGAGGTCGAGGCGGAGGCGTTGTCCTACGGCCGTGGTGGCGCTCGAGGCGACGACGTGGAGGAGGACGCGGAGGCGGTGATGGCGTCGAGGCACGTGACCGCGTGGAGGAGGCCGGGGAGGCGATGCAGAGGCGCGATGACGAGGCGATGCAGAGGCACCGGGCACGGTCGGCGGCGGCCTCAGATCGGCCGCTTGAGGCTTTGACCACGGAGGAGGAGCATGCGGCCCGCGCCCGTTGGTGCAGGGGGCGAGGAGGTGGCGTCGGCCGCCGGAGCGCTCTCCCTCAAGGCCCTCGATGCCAGATCTGGCGAATAGAGCAGGCAGGCGTAGGGGATTCGGCGGGCCGAGCTCGAGACAGTGGCGGGATGGAACTCGGACATGCGGCATGCGACGCTCGCTCCCGAGGCGCGTCCTTGCGGAGGAGAGGAGCCCGCGGCGGCGCATCCCGCCGGCAAGTCGCGGAGAGGGGGCGAGGGAGAGAGGTGATGCGGCGCGGCTGTGTGGAAGAGAGGGAGCGAGGTGAAGGTGAGAGGACCGAGGCGCGACCGTCTGTCGGTGTCGGGAGGGGGAGTTAGGGTTAGGGGCGATGGCCGATGGGCCTTTAGCAGGCCATGGGGGACTGGGCCGCGAGGAGGGGAGGAGGAGTGAGGAGGGGGAGGGGGATGCCGGGCCAATGCTGGGCCGGCTGACGCAGGCCGGGCCGTGCCGGGCCAGCCCACGGGCCTGAGCAGCGGCCCAAGCACGACCTGCTCCCTCGGGGCGGGCTAGGCTGGGCCCGCATGTCACCGGGCCGTGCTATGCTCGTGTCGGGCTAAAAAAGCGGGCTTCGTGCCATGCCATCGTGCCTTGGGCTGCATGAACAACTATAAGACGGCCGTATGGGATGACGATAGGATTGGATTTGGGAGTGCTTTCCATGCCCTGCCGCCGCCTGCAAACCTGCTGGATGCGGGCCACCCCTGCCACAGTGCCACACTATCCGATTTCGTCGTAGAGGCTTGAGGCCTGCTGGCTGATCGGTTTCTCGGTCGATAAGTCTGGTTGACGTTGGTTCCTTGCGAGAGAAAAACACTGTAGCTTACTGATAAGTTCTGACTAAAACTAACAAGTGAACAGGCTGGTCTGGTCCGTTGCGCCGTTGCCAAATGCGAACATGCCTGTCCGTTCGAGTCTACACGGCTACTTTTTTTATGCATCAACTCTTCGAGTACAAGTTGTAGTATCTGAACGTACACATCAACTTATACCACCACACGCACACAAACTCACACACACATATTAGTGTGCACGCTAGACCTACACCTATATGAAGAGACTGCACGTGGCTGAGAGATATCCGAAGTCCACCAGCCTTCGCACATGACAGGCACGTCACACTAATCATTGTGGCATATTCACGCATGAGGCTACAGATACACGGTACCTGTAAATTTATTTAACGAAAAAAAAACCCGTGGGTGCGAGACCGAAAATTCTGCTCCGGGGGGATGGAACTCCGGCCGGCAAGCACCAGCACCTGGGCAGTTGCCACTCGAGCTAGGCTTGCTTTCTAGTACGTTCGTCTACGATTAGCCACGCTGGAAGTGGAAGTTAAGCGCGCCACCGTTTCTGGTGTGTGTTTGATTCAAGTCATAACACAGCACGGACACGGCGATACGTGTTGGGCTCCGATTGCTGTCACGGCGTGCGTCATTGGTATCCCCTGCGATCCAGCACGCCGTGTGCGTGCGGTGCGCCCATGGAGCGTCCGCGACGTCGATCCTAGCCGGCCGATGCCTCTACTGTGTGCTGATTTCCTTTCTTCGTCCCGGCAAGTGCAGGTAGGCGTGTACGTGCAGCAAGCAGCATCTCTCGGCCTCCGCGTTTTTGTCTTGCCGGGGACACACACAGCGGCAGTGGTGGCCGGCCACAGCCCAGAGCCCACAGAGGATCTGGGCAGGGGATATGTAATATGGGGTGACGTAGTGCACTTGTGCGAATTCTGCACCCAAAGAAGAAAAAACAAGAGTACTAGTACCTCACACACGGGCTGCGCCTAGGCGCGATGGCATGTCATATTTGGAAACTGCACACTGAATATGAACTTGGTTGAATCTCAGACCCAACTTCAATCCTTGTTGAAAGAAGAAGACGGGTACTATTCTTTATAGAAAAAAACGCTCATATACGTGTAAGCATCGCGTATGAACGCATGCATGTATCCTGTTCCTATGAGCATCACTCAAAGAAGTAGACACGGTAAGTATTAAAATTGATGAAGGCACCATAAATGTTTGGTTGTCGATGAGCCGGCACATCTTATCGTAGACATCTCGCTGCTAATGGGTATATTGTCTACCATTAAAAAGAATTACGTTGTTAAATCCTTGAGTAAAAGCCATAAAAATGTGAATGCCTCACTGAGCCAATAGATCTCTATGTAAGCCACCTGAGGTATCAAACCTGTCGATGGATATTGTCGTCTACCATTAAAAAACAGTGTCTTTAAATCCTAAAATAAATAATGTCGGTGTAAAAAGTGACAAATACGTAAATATTTGTAGTTTTACCGTACGTTGTGATCGGATATGGCCTAGCACTCAATGACACGGGGCTTATACTAGTTCAGGCAACGTGCCCTACGTCCAGTTTGAGTCGGTCAGTGACTTTATTTCTGAGCTCAGGTGCTCGAAGTTTGTTGTGGGGTTACAAACGAGAGGGAGTAAAATGGGGGTGTAAGAGGTCCGGTCGGACTCCGAACCGAAGGGCCGAGAGTGACGGGAGCTCCTACGTGTGCTAAGTATTCTGTGCGGCTTTGGAATGTCCAAAGCTAGCAGAAAATGAGTCGGAATGATCCGTCTGTTGTTCGTTGGGATCGACTATGTGAATCGTTGGTTGTTCGAATCGTTCTCCTTTTGGAGAGAGCGCATCCCCTTTTATAGATGAAGGGGACGGCTTTACAAGAGAGAGAGTGTGAGAGAAATAGTGTGTGTGCTACCTAGTCTTGTTGCCCACGTTGTCGGATACAAGACGGTTTGTCGGCACCCACAATACTGTTGATGGCTGGATGCATGTGGTTGGTTCCACCGTGTTCTTCTGGTATGGCAAATATCGGCGTCTACCATACTGTAAGACAAATGTCGGCGTCCACAACACTGTTGGTGTTCTGATATGTCTGGAAGGTTATAAAGTACCCTTCCTGACATGACTTGACAGTACTGTTCTGCAGGTGTGCAGGGTACGGTCCTTGGTATTGCGTTTGACTGGAGTGCCCCGCCTTACTTGCTCTGTCCGTTTCCTGGGTCTTCACCGAGCGGACGTCCCTGGTCGGTTGTTCACCAGTCGGCTCCGGCCTCCCGGTCGGAGAAGACATGTAAGCAGAGGTTCGATGTATTCCCGGTCGGAGAAGTGGGCCGGAGTCAGAAGCGAGCACCGTTACTCTTTGGCCAGGCCTTCCGGTAGGAGAGGCGGGCGTCATCTTCTCCTTGGCCAGGCCTTCCGGTCGGAGATGCGGGCTGGAGTCGGAAGCTAGCGTTGTCCTTTCCTTGGCCAGCCCTTCCGATCAGAGAGGCAGGCTAGAGTCGAAAGCGAGCGCCGTTCCTTCTTGGACAGGCCTTCTGGTCGGAGAGGCGGGCCGGAGTCGGAAGCGAGCGCCATTCCTCCTTTGCCAGGCCTTTCGGTCGGAGACTGGATCGTCCTTCCGGCCTGTCGTTGGGTTTTTGGGCCGGCCCAGGAGTTGCGCGTCGTTCGCAACGTCGTCTGCTGTGCCGAACTTTTGATGGGAAGCAGGTCCGTGAGGAACCCCGGATTTATGAACCCAACAAATAAAAAAGGCTCCTTTTATCAAATAAATACTATTAGTTTCACTGGTAAACAAATCATTTATTTGATGCCATAAATATCAATATTTTTTCTTTAAATTTAATCAAGCTAAGACATATACTTTCTTCATTTTAAATTATAAGATATTTTAGTTTTTTAAAGATACATCCTCGGATGTACACTATGTCTAAATAAATGCATAATAAAACAATATACTTAGAAAACACAAAATGTCTTATAATTTAGAAAGGAGCGAGTATCAACAAGGAACGATAGCTTTCATTTTAAAGGGAACGCCGAGGCAAGGCACACGGCAGCCAACTCATCATCAACTTAAAAGTTGAATCAAGAATGTCCATAAGTTTCCAGTTCCGGTATGCTTTTTTCGGATAGACCGTGGTTTCCTAGTTTCCTACAACCTCTCACCGTTAGTCGATCTCTCAGTCTCCCTTTCGCAATCGGATTCGCAATCCACGGATGAGATCGCATTTCTGCCTTTTGTTTTATATATACAACTAGAAAACCGTTAGTCTGTATTTATACTAGGTAGCGTAGCTGTGCGTTGCTATGGAACAGTTAAACTTTATACTAAAAATACACGGATCATACGATAAGATAACAATACTGTGAACATTTAACCAAAAACAAAGTTTATAAAATTAACACAGTCACGAAGAGCACACTGTCGCAGGCTCATAAACTCTAACATTTTCATGATGCGGCTAAGATAATGTTTTACATCGATAGAAAGAAATCTCTCGGATATTTAATTTCATACTACATGATAGTATAGAGATGTGGCAGAATGTATTTATTGGTGCACGAAAGAAATAAATATCGGAGATTTCTTCCTGTCGATATAAAACATATTATCTTAGCCACACCACGGAAACGTTTATACAGTAAAGTTTGTGAGCATGTGACGCCGCACTCTCCGTGATTGTGTTAATTTCACGAACTTCGCTTTTTTGATTAAATATCACTTTAAGTTTGCTTTTTGGATTAAATATCACTTTAACGTTATTTAATTTCACAGTATTGTTATCTTATCGTATGATCAATGTATTTTTAATACAAAAGTTAATGCTCGTGCGTTGCGAGGGAAAAAATAAAGTCAAGACAATTGAAGGTTGTACATGTATTGTTGAAAAATAAGGCATTTTCATATTTATTTTAATCCATAAAAATAACGCAACAAAAAGGAGAGTAAAGTCATGAATAAGAAGACAGAAACAATTCATGGCAAATGTTAACATGATGATAATACAAACTATAGAGCCAAAACATATGTGAAACATAGTTTTACATAGCTGAAGCTTCACAGACATGATTATAAATATAAAAGATGTGTTCTCAAATATCAAGATCATGATGATCACAAAAATAAAAGGAACCAGAAAACCAATACTAGCATAATCATCCAAATCAACCAAACAGAGCATGTTGAATATGAAAGCAGTATTGCCTAGGAACATCATGATATTGATAATGAAACTCAGAAGAGGATGAAGAAGATTATACCCTGCGGCGGAGCCGCTCGCACCAGGAAAGGCCATGGTGGTGCTTTGTTGTTGTAGTCGTCCCGCTCGATGCAGTGCAGACAAGGACGCCGTGAAGAAACACCGCTACTGGTTCACCAGCGAGTAGTCGTGCCAGCACTGACACTCCCCAAAAACGTAATCGTCCGTCTTCACCCGAGCAGATGAAGCCCACGACGGAGACGCGTTCCGGAGGCCTACTCTTCCATCTCTGGTGCTCGACGGAGGTGGAACGAGAAGAAGAACACCTTCTTTGGAAAGTGGTGTACTTCGCCAAGAGAGCTTAACCGAGAGGAGAGGATTTGTTTTATAGGCGAGGCGAGAAACGAGAAGCCAACGGCACCGAGGGGTCACACCTCCCTTCTGCGGTGGGAGAGGCGGAGACGGAGAGCCAGGAGTCACGGAGTTACCGAAACTCCTCCAATCAATTCCTATCAATTAAATCGGTTTCAAAAATAAAGGCCTCGCCGCCCGTCCGCTCTCTCTCTCGCTTTGCTTGCTGCTGCCTGCTTCGCTTCGCCTCGCCACGCCACGCCCACGCCCACGCCAAGCACAGGCACACAGGCTCGGGCCGAGGCGGAGCGGCGGCGGCAGCAGCAGCATGCAGCGTGTGGCATCCAGGTGATCCACTTTACTTCTCAAATAGATCGCCAATGACCAAGTATTTAAGTAGAGTAGCCTCTCGATTAAATTCCCATATGGTATAAAACCATTAATGCACATGTACGGACCATAGAGTTTAATAGAGTTATTAAATAAATGGGCCAAGCCCATAATATCTAACAATCCCCACCAAACTCTAGGGTACGCAGTTTGGAGTTCTCGTAACCACATTCCTTTTATATACCAAAGTGTTTCGATGGAGACTATTAAGTTGAACATCCATCTAGAAAGCTAGCTACACTCATTCACAACCGAACAATGATGAGAACCTTGAATTGACAGTTTTGTGCGAGATGAGTTTCACATAGCCTCTTAAGCGATACTAGGCTCGCCAAGTGCCTTCCCTCTGTTTGAAGCATATAAGTCACACTTGAGGCCTTTTCATGAGCATCTAGAGATTACCCACATCTCATAGATTGTGACTAGCAATCGAGCTCATATAGGTGTGTTCCTTATAGGATGTTCTCAGAGGACAACATCCCGCTATACCAAGCCGCTTCTCGGATCACATTAAGAACTTAATCATCTCGCTTAATGATATTGGAGAGCGGTGCATCTCCAACAAACCGAGCTATAATCTAAGGGTCTCTCCTCGGTCAATCAACAACTTGTTTCGCCATCCTAATTCACGGGATCTCCGATCACATAGGATAGGTTACCATTGTTGATGGCTCTATGTGGGTCTCAAACCCAGTTCCTCGACGCACCTTCTATCACATTGCGTGCAGACCCTTAGTGAATTGATCGCCAGATTATTTGATGTATGGACATAGTCCAATGCAATTACTCCGGAGTTTCTCGTTTTACGGCGGTCTTCAAACGTCTCTTCACATGCTTTGTGGACTTCATGTTATCCTTAGAACTATTTTACCTTAGTGATCAGTTTGATTATCACAGATTCATGGAAATTGCCGGGATTGGTTTCTCAACAATCGGCAAATCCATCAGAGATCATCGAGCCACTCGCCAAAGACTACTAGCGGTATCCAATGCGATCGATTCGCTTCCATTGTAGACTTCGTTAAAAGCGATACCGCTTGCAAGACTTCCAAGAAACAAAGCACCACCTCCAAGTAAGAACACATATCCACTCGTGGCATACAACCCGATCCCATCGTAAATCCAATTAGCATCACAATAACCCTCTAGTACCCTCGGATACCGGAAAAGTGAATGCCGTAACTCATTGTCCCTTTCAAATAGCGTAGCACTCTCTCAAGAGCATTCGGTGAGTATCTCCCGGATTTGACACAAACCGGCTCGGTTTGCTTACAATGAACGAGATATCGAACTGGTTGCGCTAGCTAGGTACATAAGAGAACCAATTATCTCGTGAATATCTCAATTGGTCTCTTGCAATTTCGTGATTTTTCCTCAAATGAACACTTGGATCGTACGGAGTAGGAGCAGGCGTACACTCACTATACCCAAATCGGTTCAAGACCTTTTCCACATAGTGAGATTGCATAAGAGTTACCCCCCACCATTTCCTTCCTCCCTTGAAAGCTTAATGTTGAGAATAACATCACCTCTCCTAAGTCTTTCATCTCAAAGTTACTCGACAAAAATTCTTTTACTTCTTTAATCACATTTAGATTGTTGCCAAATATTAATATATCATCCACATATAGGCATAGTATCACACCATCACCACCACCAAACCGATAATATACACATTTATAAACTTCATTCACAACAAAGCCGGGGTGATGTTAAGGTTTTATCAAACTTCTCATGCCCTTTGCTTGGGGCTTGCTTTAAGCCGTCTGAGGACTTCAATAACTTACAAACTTTATCCTCTTGACCATTTGCAATAAACCCATCAGTTGATCCATGTAGATCTCTTCCTCAAGCTCTCCATTTAGGAAGGCTGTCTTAACATCCATCGATGAATGATAAGACCATGTGAGGCGACCAGGATAGCAACACACGAATGGTGATCAATCAATCGAGCAACGGTGAGTAAGTATCAAAGTAATCTTCACCTTCCTACGTGTATAACCCTTAGCAACAAGCCTAGCTTTGTACTTCTCAATTGTACCATCAGGCCTCACTTCCTTTTAAACACCCATTTACAGCTCACAGGTTTGCAACCAAATGGACGATCAACCACTTCCCACGTCCCATTGGACATAATGGAGTCCATCTCACTTTGCACTGCCTCCTTCCACATGTCAGAATCAGGAGAAGAGTATGCCTCAGAAATGGTTGTGGGAGTGTCATCCACGAGATATATAATAAAGTCTTCTCCAAAGGATTTTGCAACTCTTTGCCTCTTACTCTTTCGAGTGACAGTATTATCATCCTCCTCAGGATTTTGCTCAAGCTCATTGGTGTTATCATCAGCGTGTATATTTGATTCATGAAGTTCAGGAATAGGATTATGATTGGACATGCTAGATGCACCTATTTTCATTGGAAATTCATTCTCAAAGAACGTGGCATCTCTAGACTCCATGACCGTTCCAACAGCCATATCAGGAGCACTAGAATTTATTATTAAAAAACGATAGCCCACACTATGAATGGCATAGCCTAAGAAAACACAATCTACAGTTTTTGGTCCAAGCTTTCGCTTTTTGTTTATTGGCACGTTCACTTTGGCCAAACAACCCCAAACGCGAAGATAAGAAATATTTAATCTCTTTTTCTCCCAATCCTCAAATGGAGTGATTTCTTTGTTCTTTGTGGGCACTCTATTTAGGACATGATTCGCAGTTAAAATTGCCTCACCCCACCATTCCTTAGATAAACCAGCTGTCTCCAACATGGCATTCACCAAGTCAGTTAGAGTACGGTTCTTTCTTTCAGCAATCCCATTGAATTGTGGTGAGTATGGAGGTGTCCTCTCATGAATTATACCGTGCACCGCGCAAAACTCAGAAAATTCATTAGAGAAATATTCTCCCCCGCGATCGGACCGCAACCGTTTGATGTGCTTTTCAAGTTGATTCTCAGCCTTAGCTTTAAAGGTTTTAAAATAATGTAATGCCTCATCTTTTGTTTTAATTAGGTACACATAGCAATATCGAGTGCAATCATCTATGAACGTTATGAAGTATCTCTTACCACCTTTTGTCAAAATTCCGTTCATTTCACAAATATCGGAATGGATGAGTTCAAGTGGTGCCAACTCTCTCGCGCCATGTTTGCCTTGTGAGGCTTGCGAGGTTGTTTTGCCTCAACGCATGTATGACATTTGGAGCTTTTGGCAACGTCAAATTTAGGAATTAAATTCAAAACAGCTAAGCGGGACATGCAACCAAGATTAACATGACATAATCGAGAATGCCAAACATTCATCTCAACATTAACGTTATTAACGACATTATTCCTTTGCAAGAGGTAAAGTATCAACCAAAGACAAGCGGAACAAGCCTCCGCTCTCATAGCCTTTTCCAACAAAGGTTCCATACTTTGACATAACACATTTATTCGACTCAAACACAAGTTTAAAACCGTCTCGACATAGCGAGAGCCACTAATAAGATTTTTCCTTATTGAGGGGACATGATGCACGTTCTTGAGTTGCACGGTCTTCCCCAAGTAAGCTTCAGATCCACCGTACCAACACCATGAACACCAAAGACGCGCCATTCCCCATCGCAAGGCTCCACTCCTCTCGATGCGGTAAAAAGAAAACAAGGACTTATCACCACACACATGTATATTTGCACTGTATCAACCCACCAATCAGGTGATGAACAAGCTGTAAATGCAGATAAATTAATGCACGTACTGTAAGCGTGCGCATCAGTCTCAATGGTGTTGACTGTCTTCGCCTTTGGTGGAGGCTTCCACTTAGCCTCAGGACACTCTCTAGAGAAGTGCCCAGTGTTCCCACAAGTGAAGCAGTTCATCTTTGCCTTGTCTAATCCCATCTTCTTATTATTACCTTTCTTGAAGAAGGTAGTGGATTTCTGCTTGAGCTCCTGCTGAGGCTTCTTCTTTTGTGGCTTAGGACGAAACTTTTGCACCACATGTGCACTAGTAGTCGCCTCACCATTTCGCATCTTACTCTTTCCCTTAACATCCTTTGCTCTTGCCTTGTCCTCAACATCAAGAGTGCCAACAAGTTCAGCAATGCTAAACCTGTTGCCTCTTGTGTTTCAAGGTAGTAGCAAAATCAGTCCAGGAAGGTGGCAGCTTAGCAATAATGCACCCTGCCACGAACCTGTCAGGGAGAGGACAGCCGTACAGCTCCAATTCCTTCACCAGTCCTTGTATCTCATGAGCACTGTTCGACTACGGGGACGGTTATCAACCATCTTGTAGTCATGGAACTGCTCCATGATGTACATTTCGAATCAAGCGTCGGAAAGACCGTACCGGGCCTCAAGGGCTTCCCACACAGCTCTGCCAGTCGGGAGTGGTATGTAGGCATCAACCAGAGAATCATTGATGATGCTCAACAGTGCAGCCTTGCACATGGTCTCAGCATGTCCCCAAGCCTGCTCATCCTCATCGGATCTCACAGTAGCAGGCTGCTCATTGAGCACATGACCACAGCGCATGGCCGACAACCACAGAAGGGCTTTCTCACGCCACCTCTTGTAGTGAGTGCCCTCAAACGGCGTAGGCTTTAGCATGCCCGCAAAGCCAACAGATGAAAATGGCCTGAAATTACGTTTTTGGAATGTTGAAAAATAAGGCATTTTCATATTTATTTTAATCCATAAAAATAACGCAACAACAAAAGGAGAGTAAAGTCATGAATAAGAAGGCGAAACAATTCATGGCAAATGTTAACATGATGATAATACAAACTATAGAGCCAAAACATATGTGAAACATAGTTTTACATATAGTGAAGCTTCACAGACATGATTATAAATATAAAAGATGTGTTCTCAAATATCAAGATCATGATGATCACAAAAATAAAAGGAACCAGAAAACCAGTACTAGCATAATCATCCAAATCAACCAAACAGAGCATGTTGAATATGAAAGCAGTATTGCCTAGGAACATCATGATATTGATAATGAAACTCAGAAGAGGATAAAGAAGATTATACCCTGCGGCGGAGCCGCTCGCACTAGGAAAGGCCATGGTGGTGCTTTGTTGTTGTAGTCGTCCCGCTCGATGCACGGTCAAGGCATAAGGACGCCGTGAAGAAACACCGCTCTCTTGGTTCACCAATGAGTAGTCGTGCAAGACCGACACTCCCCAAAAACGTAATCGCCGTCTTCACCCGGAAAGCGGATGAAGCCCACGACGGAGGCGCGCCGGAGGCCTACTCTTCCATCTCGGTGCTCGCGGAGGTGGAACGGGAAGAACACCTTCTTTGGAAAGTGGTGTACTTCGCCAAGAGAGCTTAACCGAGAGAAGAGGATTTGTTTATAGGCAGAGGCCGAGAAAAAGAGAAGCCGACGGCACCGAGGGGTCACACCTCCTTCTGCGGTGGGAGAGACGGAGACGGAGAGCCAGGAGTCACGGAGTTACCGAAACTCCTCCAATCAATTCCTATCAATTCGTGGGTTTCAAAAATAAAGGCCTCGCCGCCCGTCTCTCTCTTGCGCCGCCGCCTGGCTGCTGCTTGCCTGCGCCACGCCACGCAGCACAGGCAGGCTCGGGCAGGCGGGCGGCAGTATGGCGGGCGGCATATGTGCAGCAGCGTGTGGCATCCGGTGATCCACTTTTACTTCTCAAATAGATCGGCCAATGACCAAGTATTTAAGTAGAGTCGCCTCTCGATTAAATTCCCATATGGTATAAAACCATTAATGCACATGTACGGACCATAGAGTTTAATAGAGTTATTAAATAAATGGGCCAAGCCCATAATATCTAACATGTATTTTACCATGACAAAAAAATGACATTCTGTAATTCGAGATAGCAATACTGTTGGACCATATTCTTTCCCCCAAAAAAATTCAAACCAGACATCACGACTCTTATGTTGCTCTAAGTCAGTGCATTTGTGATATCTGATATCCCGAACTCAGTAACACATATGCCTTCTATTTTGATTTGTTCAAGTGAAGCCTGTTGGGACAAATATACAAAATATCAAAACCTCCAAACTCAGAAATTCCTAAAGCGTCCTGATTTGCTTAAGTGAAGCCCGTTGGGACAAATATACAAAATATCAAAAACTCCAAACTCAGAAATTCCTATAGCGCTGTTCGCGGCAGTGGCTAGGGAGCGGCGGAAGCAATTCCACAACGGGCATGTGTGTGTGACATTACCAGTGTCTTGACCTCCTGGTGCTTGTCCAGCAACCAGCAGTATTCTATAGCCTCAGCCTATGTCGCAATGTTCTATGGTTCATCAAAACCGCCTGGGGCTAAGCAAATCTGGAAAAGCGATGTCCTCCGATGAGTCCAAATTTTCTTTTAGCTAGTGATGCATAGACGTTGTTGGACTGCTGCTAGGAGATATTGTCATGGGTTGCAGAGCTCTGATGAGTGCATCATTTGTGAACAGACGCCGGAAACTATGGATCACCTTCTGCTGGGTAGTGTTTACAGTAGAGAAATTTGGGCAACAATCATAAGGAAGCAAACATTGTATCTTCCCCTTCCCTGGTAAGCAGAAAAACGAACATGAAACATAAACTTTGCAGACACATACTGAAGACAGACAAATTCAGATCAGCTATAAATAAAGCAACTATACTGACCATCATTTATATGATGTGTATTGTGGTGCTTGTGCAGCCATGATAGCAACAGATAAGGTATAGTGAAAAATTTGCTCAAGTACCGGTCCACACATGCTCCTCGGCTCTTGAGATAGCCATCAAAGTGCACAGACCCTTCCAGGATGGCTTTGTCAAGTGTGGGGGATGGTGTCCTCTAGCACTAAATATGTTGTCGTGTGCATGTCAGCTGAACCCTGAATTTTACGTCAACTTAATTGAGAATTGGCACCACGCTTAAGTTAAACTATCGAATGACAAAGAATCTGATCTAAAATGTACCTCTAGCGCTCACCAATAAATAATCCACCAAGAAGCAATCTACTATCTAGAATGACAAGGTTCAAAAATAAAAACATGCCCTGAAACTGCAGTACTAAAGTAAAGAAAAATTAAACAAATTGTAGAAATATACATATTATTAGAATTGGAGAGGTAAATATTATTGCTGCCGCACCGCCCTTGCTCCTCACGACCAACGGCTGACCCCTAGAGCTTGGATAAATCTGGCCCATAAAGAAGCAGATGAGCTGCTCTCTTGAGAGAAAGGAGATCCCTAAGAATTGCTTGAGCAGCTGCCACAGACGACCACAATGCAAATTAAACAATTGGTATTTACTAACTATGCAAGTAGCGGAAGAATCTGCTTTCCAGTTCCAAAATCGACACAGAGAAAACACGAAATCGACACAAATCTATGTGTTCATGAAATATTGAATGCGACTAAACTTATGTCTGCCTGTACAAACAGACCAGTCCTGGACGTGCTGCCTCCAAGAACATTACCTAAGGTCTATAAGCATGGTAAACATAGCCAGCCTAATATGAACGTGCTGCATCTATCACTGTTGTATAGATCTAAATTCGGTGGGGGAGGAGGACATTATCTTCGCACTCCATTTGAGGACCTATCAAGTCGACCAACAAACAGAGCCTAATTAGCCATATCCCGCAATGGATCCTCCGTCCGTGGAGCTAGGCGCAGGCGCAAAATTCGGTGCAGGGGGGGGGGGGTGGGTGGGGGTGGGGAGGACAAAAGAAACAACGGCAACGGTGAGCGTTGCCGCGGCAGCCCTCGCCGCCAAGCCCAGCAGCGCAGGCACCGTCGAGAGGGTGAGGGCGAGGCGCAGCGAGACCACAAGCGCGACGACGGTGAAGCGAGACAACGAGCGCGACGATGGCGGAGCGCGACGCGGCAATCCTCCTTGCCGGTCCCCAGCAGCCGCGCACGCAGAGAGTGGGACTGAAGATTCCACGAACGTTTTGTGTTATTGACTTGTCACTGTAGAAGGTGCTTGGAAAGAACAAATTAAAGATGCTGCAGATATGTTCTCATCATGGCACAAGCACCAACAATAACATAAAAAAAGACATCAGAAGCCATAAGGTCGGTGCGTTCACAGGATATGAAGATTCCAAGTTTAGCTATTAATCTGTAGTTATGTTCTGTTGCCATAAAGCAGAATATCAACCCATTGTCTGTAACTAAAAGCTAGCCGGCTGCTATTGTATACACACTATTTTGTAAGACAGAGAACAACCACACACTACCGCCGATGCTCTGAAACAACCAGACGAACAGAATAATTTTGAGTAGCTTACTGAATGCAGTCTATTGATTAAATAGATAGATTGTGTTAAAATACCTTCATATGTATCAACAATAGAAAAGTACAAATCAGCTTCTCTGGGGACGTACCTCTGGCCTGCTAGTTGGCGTGATGCCTGGGGATGAGAGACGCTGAGCAGAGGCGTCGTTCAAGAAAGGGTCGGTGCAAGGCTACTTTAGCGGAGGACGAGAATCAGTGCCAGACCTTGAGAAATCGGTGGCCTATTACCATGGTTCACTATCTGAATAAAAAACAGCAAAACATCATCCATTAGATGGTGGAGGTATTGCAATTAGCTGGCTATTAAATGAATCCTCCATTGTATTATCAAAACAGAAATGAAATTGAAAAGAGAGACATATTCAGAGATGCGAAAAAATTTGTAGGTTGGAGACTGAATGCTACACAGTTCTCAGATTGCAAGGCAAACTTTTTCACTGTCCTTTTATCTGCTATGCTTGCTTTAGACTTCAGCATAAGTACCAAAGCGCGAACGGATCAGGTAATAACTGGACACCTTTGCTGAATGAAAGGCAACATATGAGATGTAGATTCATAAGCTACCAAGAGGATATTATATGAAAATACATGAAAACATGTGGCTTGTTTTTTTTCCAATGCACTAATCACTGAATCACTAAAAAAACTAATGTAATATCTGGAGAACTTTGCTGAATGAAAGGCTATGAGATGTAGATTCATAAGCTGCCAAGAGGACATATGAAAATACATGAAAACATGTGACTTCTTTTATTTCCAATGCACTGAATTACAAAAACTTCTTCCGTGTTTGTAAACACAAAGCTATCTTGGGCAATTAACCAAAAGATGTACAAAGTTAAAAGATAAAATAATCTGTTTTAACTCATACTAACATCGCCCTGGCCATCCATGCCGGAAGAGCCAATTAGTAGACAGTCTACTGAATAGAATATAAACTGAACTAAATATTAGTCATAACCCATCACAATCCTTCCACACATTAGACAGAGGGAGAGAGAAGATCGGGGAGGTACCTACAGCAGGAGCATGGATGGCTTCCAACTTTGCTTTCAAACATTAAATGGTAACTGTTTGCTTAACCTGCAACATAGTGCACATGACAAATATTAAAAATAAAAATATCACCAAGGTGGGGAGGATGAAGAGAAGAGGTTCTCGGTTCAGTGCAAGAACATAGATCGGCAGGCACAGATCCAGTAAAGGACATGGCTGTGCACATGTACGGATGATAAACTTTGAAAGGGATCCAAGTTAGCAGGATCAGATCCGAATACAAATAGCCAATTAGCTTAAGGTAGGGTTTGGGTGGTCGGTTTCGCACAACAGAAAGGGAAGAGAAGGGATTGGCACACCTGGTGGTGCTCCTCGCAAGACGTGAGGGAGATGGAAGTGCGGCAGGAGCGGAGGATTTGGCAGCGCAGTAGGACCGACGGAGACACAAGCCGGATCGGGGGGAAGGACGTGCTCGCGCCCTGCCGGCTTCCGCTGCCGCGGGGCTCGTCACTGGTGAAGGGCTCGACGAATACACGAGCCGGACCGGGGGAGGGACGCATGCGCGGCCTGCCGGCTTCCGCTGCCGCCCGGCCGACCTCCACGACCATGACAGCGGCGGGGATCGTCGTCGACGGGACTCGGAGATGGCACAGGGACGGTAGGGATCGAGGTGGCGGCGGAGATCATGGCCGCTGTCGTTGGAGGCGTTGCGAGGGCCAGGGCGGCGGCAGTGGGGAGGACGGAGGGGAGCGCGGATGACGGCGGTGGAGATGCTCGGGAGTTTTTTCTTTTTTCTTTTTATCTTGGCCGAGTCACGTGGCTACTGGGTGGCATTCAGCGAAGATGGATCATGTGGGGCCGTCGAAGAGTGGCATTTGGAGGGAAGTCCCACCTGCCGGTGCCTGATGATCCGAGCGATCGCACGACTTGGCAGAGCGGTGACCCCAAAACAAATGTCGCATCAAAAAATTATTTTAGTTTTGTTGTTTTTAGTTGTAGATATTACTGTTTTTTTTTCGGCTAGAAATACTCGCTAACGGTAGCAATAGGTCCCGGACCACGCGTTCGCGAGCGGCAGCACCTGCACGGTCCCAGTCTCCCGGACCACCAACCGGTGCTGCGACCATTAGTCACGAGACAAAGCCGCAAGAGGGGCTCGACGTGCTCGGTGCTCCTATCCTCGGATCCTCCGGAGGGCTGATATGATGGAGTCCGGCGGTGGCGAGCTTCTTCCCGAACCTGCGTTGCCCATCACCTCCAAACCCGGCGGTGGCCGTGGCGGCTGGCGTGCCGCCCTCTTCATCGTCGGTAATCATGCAGATTATTGCAAGTCGTTCAAATTCCCTAGTTCGTCCGCAGGTTTTTATGCTTAAGTGTCACTGTTGCTGTTGCTACTACCCATGCAGCGATGGGATTCTTTGAGCGTATTGGGTTCGTCGGCGTGTCGGCCAACTTGATCATGTACCTCACCGGCCCACTCGGCATGTCCACGGCCGCCGCGGCCGCCGGCGTGAACGCGTGGTCCGGAACCGTGCAGGTTGTGCCGCTCGTCGGCGCGCTCGTCGCTGACTCGCGGCTTGGACGGTATCGAGCGCTCCTGGCCGCCTGTGTGCTCTATCTTCTGGTCAGTTTGCATTCCAAAGAAAGTATTTGTTTTCTCACATCTTAGCCTTTCTCTTCCTCGGCTTCATGAAGTTGCACTGGTGGATCTGAATATCTGATTATATTTGTTTTCTTTTAAAATTAAAATAGCTGATTTAAATAAAATTTTATTTTGACTCCGTTCGTAGCTTTTTTATTAAAGTTTAAACCTCCTAATAATTAAGAATATATGAATTTCGAAGAAAGCCTAAAAAAAGTTTAGTTGGCTTGTTATCTACCCCTCCTAGCGTTCTACACTCTGTTACGTGGTGATTATGAGGTGTATAGTAATACTAATAAATATAGTAGTATGACTGAGATTTTAAACGAGTTTTTGTAGATAAATTTTGCAATGATTTTTATCGTGTATTTGTTATAGGAGTTGATATTTAACCCAAGGGCTGTTTAAAATTAGCGCTTAATGAGGTAACGTCAACGTTACTATCTTCGCAGTTGGGAATGTTGGCCACAATAGTCTTTGCGTTACTAAGGCGTGAACATTACATACATCATGGGCCCGCTGAAAATAGCTTATACACCGACCTTATTAATGTTGTTTTGTGAGGCGTCGATGTCTAAAAGGACAAGCCAGAAATCAATAGGACCCTTATGAAAGAACACCAAGAACAGTTCCCACAATTCATCCTCAAACTTTGGATCTACAAGATAATGAAAATATTATTGAAAAAAATTACAGTTTATACATTTGCTAATTGTTATCGGTAAATGTTAGTTTTTTTCGAATCATGGTACAAACATAAAGGCTCATATATGTGTACAAACACTCACATTTACGAACACATGCACGTACACTCTAACCCATCGAGCCCAAAAGATTGAGTTAGTAAATATCGCGATTGACGAAGTAATGCACATATTAAGTCCTAAAATAAATCTAAGGGCAGTCCCAATACATAGTTTCTAGAAGCAGTTTCCAAGACTAATAAATTCTAATTTAGACCTAAACTCTCTAATACATAGTTTCTATAGTAGTTTCTAAGTTCAGAAAAAATTAATGATCTCAGGCATGCTTCACAAATAGAGCTTGATCTGTAGTAGCAAGGATATATGTAGCACTTACGTGGCCACAAATCAATCTCCTAAACAACAAAGCAGTTCGTAGTAGAAGTAAACAACGATGCCTCTTTTTAGCTTTCTCTCATCAACCTTACGTCAGGCCAAACACTGGCTCATGCCTCATATGCAGCATCTAAGCTTCACTCTAATGTTGCTAATTGCTTCGGCCAAACATTAAGCTTGTACAGTCACACAAGCTTAAAAGATAATGAATAAGGAGCAAACTGAAGGCAAGCTCACATGCTAATTCCAAATCATGGTACAGTTCACATGTTCTAGTCAAAAGTAGATGCAAAACTCAACGGACAAGCTTTGTTGATGGAAACATCGACTGCAAAAGTATTCCATGAAATCAAATCGAATCAGCATGCTGTCTTCAGGAACAGAGACTTTGCAGGGACGACGTCAAGCATGTTGCATTCCGTTACGAGCAGAGTTGTGGGCGAGGTCAATGACGATATACGTGCAGACTGCAGACGGGCAGGCGGTGGCCTCTTCGCGGAGGTCAAGTCGGGCCGGCGTAGTCGAGCGGCCTTGGCTGCCAGAGAGGCAAGCACGGGCGGCGCCAGCAATGGCGGCGGCAGTCTTTCCGCGTCCGCTTGCTCTGGCCAAACGGGAGGAGGGCGGAGAAATTTGGTCGAGTGGATCCTGGACGCGGAGAGAAGAAGCGCGCGCAGGGCCGCGTGGGAGGAGAAGTGCGCAAGGTTTGGCGCGGCGGCGGCGGCGTACTGGATCCGGAGGAGGACGATGGAAAGGAGTCGTGTCTCCCCAACGTCGTTTTTGCGGTTTCTTCGTGTCTAGGTTCGCGAGAGGACGTCGTTCCTTCACATAGAAACGATTTCTTCGTTCTGTACTCTCTCTCTCTATCTTTATTAATTTGCGTGTCACATCAGCAAATTGTTGAGTTATCATAGTAATTAAGATAGATAAAAACTATCATTAATACCCCGTTGGAACAGAAATAAGAGCACCTACTTCAACCCGAATAAGAAGATTTTATCACAAGAGATCTAACCACCTGAGCTATAAGTTCATGTTGCACCTTATGAATGAGAATAAACTACAATGAGACGATGCCAATGTCTTTCCACTACAAAATGTTCTTGGCATTTATTCTGTCAAGTTGTTCCTTTTCCACTTTGGATTATTCTGCCGACCCACCTTTTCTTTTGGATTTCATGAATAAAGAAACAAAAAACTTTTGCAATGACAAAGAAGGCATGTCGTACGCACTTGACACCATTCTCACGTGCATTTGGTTCTCGTCGAAACGTTTCAGATTCAGATTTCCTTCAGAAACGTTTCTTTGATGAGTCAATCGTTTTGTTAAGCTGTTTGGCTAGCTTGTTGAATTCTTAATACTAGAACTAAAATAAGAAGAAACTAGGTTTTAGGTATTTCTCTAGACTAGCTAGTACAAAAATAAGAATCGGTTTCAAGTGATTTTCTCTAAAACATTTCTCTTTTTGTGGCGTTTAGCAAGGATTATAGTGATTCTACTGAGAATCTAAAATGTTTCTCAGTTGCCAAATGCATAAGCCTTTTTTTCTTCAATTGGAAAGAGCACACATGCTCGCTGAATCATAAGAGAAAATGAATTTTTGGTTGTTATTACCTAATTTGTTGAAATAATAAGAATCTACATTATGATACCAAAAAGATAAACAATGAAAATAGATTTTGTTATATATCTATTGAAGCTCATTTGAGATCATCAATATTCTTGTTTTTTTTTCAATAAATTTGATCAAACTTAGAATAGTTTAACTCATGGGAAGTGAAAATCTACTATATTTTATCACATAAGAGTATCCATGAGTGTGCTACTTATCACGCACTCCCACTACCTACAATAAAACGCCGAAAGAAATTTGTTTATGTGTAAATTGTGGACTATAATTTGCATGGGTCAATTTGTACAGTGGCACTCGATCCACTACCGCATCAAAAGGCGGTTCCTTTGTCCTATGTGTTTGCACATGACCACATCCATCAGCTCTTTAAAGTCTGTTTGAGAGAGCTTCGGCTTCAAGAATCAGATTCAAAACATCAGCTTCATCGTGGAACACTTTCACCGTGGAGCTGGACTTCCATAAAATTGTTGAAAATACTGTAGGTCTAAAATCACTCTGCTGAATCAGCCCAACAGCCAGCCAGCCACAACGTATCAATGGAAGCTCCTCCTCCCCTTTATCTTATTGCCGCCCTAGGCCCGCGCATCAGGCTCTAGCTGGTGGGTACTATGGAGATTCTTGAGCTGTCGAGTAAAGCTAAGTGTTTGTCTATATAAATTAAGCTGTAAAAGTCACGCAATTATTGCTACTTTTATCAAGGGCTGGGTGAGAGACGCTCTACTCGACAGCTCAAGAGAGAATGAGGGAGGAGAGGGGGAGCTCGGGACCCACTTGTCGGCGCGGGGCATATCGCACGAGGGCAAGCCGAATCGGAGGCACGGGGAAACTGGAGTGTTGATTATTAATGTTTGATCTTTTTAGAAGTAGAGATAATGGTAATCCTGAATAGCAAGCCCAATCATGTTTGACAGTTGACACTCTTCTACCATTCTTTAATGATAACAGAGCTTGGGAATGCTGACGGCTTCATCCATGATGCCAACCGCGAGCTCGCCGCCGTCGGCGTCTCCTGCCCGGCTCACCCTCTTCTACGTCGCGCTCTACCTGTTGGCTCTGGCGCAAGGCTTCTACGGGCCATGCGGGGAAGCCTTTGGCGCGGACCAGTTCACGCCCAGCGACAGCGACAACCCCAGCGCGCCTGCGTTCCGGAGCTCCTACTTCAACTGGTTCCACTTCTCCATATCCTGGGGCTATGCCATCGCGTCGGCCGGGCTGAGCTACGTCGAGGACAACGCCGGCTGGACCGTCGGGTTCGGCGCGTGCTGGACCGCGATGGTGCTATGCCTTGCCGTCTTCTTACTTGGCACGCGGACGTACCGTGCCAAGCAACCCGCTGACGGCGGCACGTTCGCTGAGACCGTGCGCGCGTGGGCCACGAAGGTCTTCCGTCGCAAGGACAACACTCCAACTGAAAGGTGAACACGAGCAAGAGCAAACACTTTTACGTTGTATATTGCAGACACGGGTACGTCACAGAAGGGTCTTGTCCTGATGGAGCTTCTTGACTTCTGCAGGCTTCTAGCTTCACAACCTGAGAGCGGAGGTGGACTCGTAGCTAAGCTTCTCCCGATATGGTTGACGAGCTTAGTCTTCGCGGCCATCTTCTCGCAAGTGTCCACTCTGTTCACCAAGCAGGCCAGCACATTGGACAGGAACCTTGGCACGGCGACAGGCCTCGTCGTGCCGCCCGCTGCGCTCCAGTGCTTGACCAACATCACCTTCATCGTCATGCTCCCCTTATACGACCGCATCATCGTGCCCTTCGCGAGGCGCCTCACAGGGCACGCCTCGGGCATCACGATGCTCCAGCGCATCGGCGCCAGCATGGCCACGTCCTGCGTCGCCATGGTCGTCGCGGCGCTCGTGGAAGTCAGGCGGCTCCGCGTGGCCAGAGAGGCGGGCTTGGTCGACCGGCCGAAGGTGGCTGTGCCGATGAGCTTGTGGTGGATGATTCCGCAATATGTTCTCATGGGCCTCGCCGGAGTGTTGGGTCAGGTTGGTCTCGAGGAGTTCTTCTACGACCAGGTGCCCAGCACTCTCCGCAGCGTCGGGCTCGCGCTGTGCCTGAGCATCTTTGGCGTTGGAAGCTACGCCAGCAGCATGCTTGTGTCCGTGATCGACTGGGCGACGAGAAGCAAGGGCGACAGCTGGTTCTCCGACAATCTCAACCGAGCGCACCTCGACTACTTCTACGGGCTCCTCGCAGGGCTCGCGGCTCTGGAGGTAACCGCGTTCTTGCATTTTGCAAATCGATATGTCTACACAAACAAAGCCGAGCTGTGAATCTCTGATTCTTGAAACTTTGCAAGTATAAAAATACTTTGCGCGTCATGGAACGTCACGGATGCACTTCGTAGAGCGGTATTTCAGAGGGCATGTTTCATGTAGCTCCAACTTCAGCTAAAACAGCTCCAGCGATATCTTCTCTGATGAAACAATTGATTCTAGCTCCAGTTTCAATAGTAAGAAAATATTTGATAAAACAGTTCCTCGAGTTGTTGAAAAAGATGAAATGTCAATAATACTCTTACTCTAATCTTTTCTTCTCTTTCTCTCCACTTTATCCTCTCCCATGCCACCAGCCCACCACCGCACAACAAGTCTCCATTCAACGACGATGTCCTTGTTGCCTTCGACAACAAAGATGACGACATCCTCATTGCCAACCAATGCCGCGAGCAGGCGTGAACCCGAGTGGCGCCCGAAGCTCCCTCTTCTCAGCTGTCGAGGCAAATCCGACATCGCCCTGCGTCAGACCCATGGGAATCGAGAGGGTGTCAGCCGAAGCTACTAATTTTCGAGTCCTCGACGTGATTCACCGAGCTTCTTCAACGATGCAGACCGAAAGGGAGTTGGGTGGGGGGTGACGGCTTGACGGTCATTCGGAGCTGCTCACGGATCGCTACTAAACGATGCTAGAATTTGTGACTTCTCTCACGAAGTTTTTGTTTTTTTTAGGGGAACTTCTCTCACGAAGTTGTTTCTTGAGTTATAGTATGTTTGGCAGGGCTTCGTCTAAGAAGCTAGAGAGCCGGTGTCCTCCCTAATGGCATCCCCGACACCCTCTAGCCCCACTATTGGCGTAGTATGTTCCCCTCCCCGTGCTTGCATGCGCGGCTAGCCAGGCAGCCGGTGGAATCTTGTTTTTTCAGCGCATTTTGTATGACTTCGCGTACTGGGTGAAGTTGCTGTTGCTTCCGTTTGGTTGCTGAGATGCTGGAGTGAAGCGGCTCCTGGAACGGGTGGAGTCTGGAGACGCTCCACCAAACGCATTCAAAATAGTTAGTATACAACTATGCAAAATATAAATAAACTAATAAATAAACTAAAATATACGAGGGATCCCAATAAACAGCTCACGTTGGAAACCATCAATCAATTGATTAATATATCGCCCACGCCTACGCACGTGATATGTTTCGGGGGTCAACAGAGCCGCCCGAGCCATTTTATACGCCAGCCGGATGCAGCGCTCCCGGCGGCCCGGCCATGGAGTCCGGCGGGTTCCTTTCCCGAACCGTTCCGTCCGTCGGCTCCGAACCTGCCGACAGCCGCGGCGGCTGGCGCGCAGCGCGCTTCCTCCTAGGTAATCTTCAAGATCTTGATCACTGTAGAAGCTACTCCTACTAATCAGCTAACTCGGCATACCTTTGCGCAGCTGTCGGGTTCTTGGAGCGAATCGGATTCTACGGCGTGCAGGCGAACCTGATCATGTACCTGAACGGCCCGCTGGGCATGTCCACGGCGGCCGCTGCTGCCAGCGTGAACGCGTGGGCCGGGACGGTGCAGGTGCTGCCGCTTGTCGGCGCGCTCGCCGCGGACTCACGGCTGGGGCGGTACAGAGCGGTCCTAGCCGCTGGCGTGCTCTATCTGCTGGTCAGTCTTCCAAACACATTATTTGATTTTCTTTCTGGTCATTTGTACTGTAGAATCTTGCAGTATAGTA
The DNA here is from genome assembly GCA_904845875.1 of Miscanthus lutarioriparius. NCBI lineage: Eukaryota > Viridiplantae > Streptophyta > Magnoliopsida > Poales > Poaceae > Miscanthus > Miscanthus lutarioriparius. The sequence goes on along the minus strand of CAJGYO010000006.1, from coordinate 14,562,792 downwards.
CTATATTTCTACAAAAAAACGGTGATTTTGACTGTGTACTGTATAGTATAACAGTTGTTTTGGGCCATTTGGATACTGGAGTGATGGTAACACAAGCCACAAGGCTTGCCTAAACTTTCGCCCTTAAGTACCATCGATCTTACCTTAGATTGATTCAATTTGGCCCTTAAGTAACATCCATTTGTTTTCGTACCTTAGGAAGCCAACTCTACTATGCAATCTGCGTTGTGCCCTGCCAAAACAGATCCCACATTCCCACACACCTCGACGGTCGACGTTATAGCTAGTGCTGTCTATACTCGACTGACTGGCAAACTGTTCATGCCGAGCTCTGAAACAGTATGTCACGCTGATGCCGTGCTGTCCGCATATCCTTTTACGAGCAAAAGGTTTTTAGTCGGAAATCTCAAGTCCCTGTTTCTGAAACCTCTCCTACTGAAGATGTCACTCGCAGAACTCTGTTGGGCAGACGCCCTCCTACATCATGACATGACATCGGTTACCAAACTCAAACTGCAACGATGATCGACAGAGCTTGGGAATGCTGACGGTCTCATCCACGCTGCAAACACCGCAGCCTCACGCCGGGAGCTCCCCCTCCCCTTCCTCTGCCCGGCTCGTCTTGTTCTACATCGCGCTCTACCTGCTGGCGCTGGCGCAGGGCTTCCACCGTCCGTGCGCGGAGGCGCTCGGCGCGGACCAGTTCGCTACGACGAGCGAGGCCGAGGGCGACCGGAGTGCGCTCGCCGCGTCCCGGAGCTCCTACTTCAACTGGTTCCATTTCTCCATATCATGGGGCTACGCCATCGCCACCGCGGGCCTGAGCTACGTTGAGGACAACCTCGGCTGGGCCATCGGGTTCGCCGCGTGCTGGGCCACGATGGTGTTATATCTTGCATTCTTCTTGCTTGGCACACGAACTTATCGTGCCGAAAAACCCGTCAGCGGCAGATCGTTCACTGAAATCGCGTGGGACTGGGCGGCCAGGGTCCTCCGTCGCAAAGATGCCACCGAGGATACCACCGCCGAACGGTGAGCATGAACGTTTGCTTACGTTCTCTTGCAATTAATGTGACATAAAGGTCTCATCATAATGTACATTCTTGACTTATGTAGGCTTGTAGCTCCAGAACGTGAGGATGAAAGTAAAGGGCTCGTCGCCAAGCTGCTCCCGATATGGGTGACGAGCCTAGTCTTCGCGGCCATCTACTCGCAACTCTACACCCTGTTCACCAAGCAGAGCAGCACGCTGGACCGGCGCCTCGGCGGTGCCACGGGCCCCGTCGTGCCGCCCGCGGCGCTCCAGGTCTTCGTCAGCGTCACCATGATCGCCGTGCTCCCAGTCTACGACCGCGTGCTGGTGCCGCTCGTGAGGCGCTTCACGAGGCACCACGCGGGCATCACGCCGCTCCAGCGCATCGGCGCCGGCATGGCCATGTCCGGCGTCACCATGGTCGTCGCGGCGGTGGTCGAGGGCAGGCGGCTCCGCGTGGCCAGGGACGCGGGCCTGGTGGACCGGCCGGACGTGGCACTGCCGATGAGCCTGTGGTGGGTGGTGCCTCAGTACGTCATGATTGGTGTCTCGACCGTGCTCGCTGAGATCGGGCTCGAGGAGTTCTTCTACGACCAAGTACCCGACGCGATGCGAAGCGTCGGGCTCGCGCTGTCCCTCAGCGCCATGGGCGCCGGGAGCTATGCCAGCAGCGTGCTTGTTTCGGTGATCGATTGGGCAACGAGGAACTGGGGCGCCGAGAGCTGGTTCTCTGATAACCTCAATCGAGCACACCTCGACTACTTCTACTGGCTCCTGGCAGGGCTCGCCGCTTTCGAGGTGGCCGCGTTCTTGCATTTTGCAAGCAGATACGTCTACAGAAAAGTCTAGCTATGAAGCTACAATTCAGATCTTTGAGCAAGCACACTGAACCAGAAAGATTTATAGGCACCGAACAGAGACCTACATGAACGAATTCTTGTACAAATGTGTTCTGAGTAGAACGTACTTCCTCCGTCCTAAAATATAATGTAATCAAGCAGTTCTAGTATCTAATAAAGAGTATGACAAAAGACTAACTTGCTCCTAACTAATTAATTATTTTGGTTGTCAATTTGTTCAATTTTCTAGTAATTCATAGTTTATAAAGTCATGCAGGTATGTTAATGATTTTGGCTACCAATTATACGAGTCATTTTGCATAATATGGTATTTAAAAGGTATGCATAAATAGGATTTAAAAGGTAAACATACATAAATATGGCCCCAAAGGGAGTCCATAAGGGGTTGGTGTAATATGTTTCAAATGTAACTCGCTTCCTTCTGCTGCTCCTCATTTTGTAGTGCAGGACTCAGTCCTCGAGCTAAAAGTCTTCCACTACGAACTAGCTCCGGCATCTATGTGTAGTGATGTTTGCACATGCACGTCCTGTAAAATGCAAGATTAATATAAATGCAGCATGTTCGCTTGTTGGTTTCAGCCAGCCCAAACCAGTCAGCCAACAGTGTTTTTCTCTCACAAAAAACCAGCACCAGCCAGCCTAAACCAGCACCAGCACCAACCAGCGAACCAGCACCAGCACCAGCACCAACCAACACCAGCCAGTCTAAAATTTTACCATATTTGCAGTCCATGGGCTCATAAAGTATTTTCTGCTTGATGCACGTGTCGATTAGCATACAACAACACCAGCGCCAAACAATCAGCCAAATGTGCTTAGCAGGTTAGATATACTAACAAAATTACGTGATACCCGCGTGAAGGTACAATAATTTCATCCCTGCAAGTAAACTCTCTCGCAAGCACATCAAACAGAGAGAAATAAAAAGAAAGATGCTGACAAAATTCCGTATATATTATTACATTTGCCATATGATATCTGGATTTTGAATGGGACATTGCATTTGAAAGCTAAGATCGTGTTTGGTAGGGAACTATATTATTAGATAAATAAACGTTTCAGATTTAAATTTAGATTCTTTCTCAAAGCAGACTGAATTCATATCCTGCAAAGAACAGAATAGACCAATATGCCGTTATTGATATCTTAAAGCTGATAGCAATTCTTCTTCATTCCACTATGTTCTTTTGAGCTGGTTCGTATTTGAACAACATTTCGTGTTTTGCCACCTCGTTGAGAACTTGAGCTCTCCAATTCGCCATGGCTTGGGAAGCAGCAGCTAGCTAACTGAATTATTGCGATTCCGTCGAGGAACGGATGCGTTTCACCAATCTAAACGCACACTGAATAATAAAAAAAAACAGAGAGCGAACGAGTGACGACTGATCGGATCCAGACAGATCAACCACGCCGCAGCACGAGGGACGCTGACAGCGATATGACATTAGACGCGCGTCCTTTTTGTTCCTCGGATCGGGGGAAGACGCCTCCACCCCCACCTCCGGAGGCGCAGCAATGGAGTCCGGTGAGCTCCTGCACCGACCCGGGCCGTCCGTCGGCTCCAAACCCGACGGCCGAGGGGGCTGGCGCGCGGCGTCATATCTCATCGGTAAATCCCGCAGACCTTGATTCGGTTTTGTATATCACTGTCACGCGAAACTAACCTGCTCTGCCTTAACCGTGGCTCTGCAGTGGTCGGGCTCTTGGAGCGTATCGGGTTCTACGGCGTGCAGGGCAACCTTATTATGTTCCTGACCGGCCCGCTCGGCATGCCGACGGCGTCAGCGGCCGCCGGCGTCAACGCATGGGCTGGGACCGTACAGGTGCTGCCTCTCGTCGGCGCGCTCGCCGCCGACTCGCGGCTCGGACGGTACCGAGCGATCCTAGCCGCCAGCGTGCTCTATCTGCTGGTTAGTGCTTTTGGATGACTGCACTAGTTCGCTCTTTTTTTCGTGCTGATCTCAATCCATGTACGAGGTGTCACTGACGACTGACGTTCTGGCTGGAGTAGCATAGTGACTAGTGAGACCGAACTTTTCAAATCTTGAAAAATATAAATTTTGCAATGTCTGACACTGTTTCCGAGCTGCAACGACGACAGAGCTTGGGAATGCTGACGGCCTCATCCGTGCTGCAAACAGCGCGGCTTCAGACTGTCTCCGAACCCATTCACCCAAACAGGAGGAGATCTAAAATTAGCTTTTAATAGAGTACTTATATGGGACATCTATTTTAGGTTATCTGATAGGCACAATCTAAATATGGATATTCTCCCTCTTGGAGACCTATTTGTAGAAATGTTTCTCTTTTAGATCTTGTTGTTGGAGAAGATGCCGAATAGGTATTGAATCTTTTGCATGTATCGCTAGCTAAGGTTGTTGGAGATAGACTCCCAGCGAGCTCTGCTTCTGGGCCGTCGACGTCGGCTGCCCACCTCGCCTTCATCTACGTCGCGCTCTACCTGCTGGCACTGGCACAGGGCTTCCACAGGCCGTGCGCGGAGGCCCTCGCCGCGGACCAGTTCACGCCAAGCGACGGCAACCCCAGCCCGCGCGTGTCCCGGAGCTCCTTCTTCAACTGGTTCCACTTCTTCATTTCTTGGGGCTACGCGACGTCCACGACGGTGCTGAGCTACCTCGAGGACAACGCCGGCTGGGCCGTCGGCTTCGGCACGTGCTGGGCCACGATGGTGCTGTGCCTCGCCGTCTTCTTGCTCGGCGCGCGGACGTATCGCAGTACCGAGCAACCCGTCGACGACGGCAGCCCGCTCGTCGCGACCATGAGCGCATGGGCCCGCCAGGTTCTTCAGATGCAAGGACGCCACTAGCACGGAGCGGTGAGCATCCGTGAACTTCTGCAATCTCATGTGCCCACCTCAGCGCCTTAGTGCAGGGTGCCCTCCATTTGTGCAGGCTTCTGAACAGAGAGCCTGACGAAGGCAAAGGCCTCTGGGCTAAGCTGCTCCCAGTATGGCTGAGTGGCATGGTCTACGCATCCCTCACCTCGCAAGTTTACACGCTGTTCACCAAACAAGGCAGCACACTGGACCGGCGCGTCGGCTCGGAAGGCCTGACCGTGTCAGCCGCCGCGCTCCAGTGCCTAGTCAGCTTCACATTCGTCACCATGCTCCCGATCTACGACCGCGCCTTCGTGCCCGTGGCAAGGAGCGTAACGGGGCACCACGCGGGCGTCACCACTCTCCAGCGCATCGGCGCCGGCATCGCCATGTCCTGCGTCGCCATGGTCGTCGCGGCGCTCGTGGAAGGCAGGCGGCTCCGCGTGGCCAGGGACGCGGGCGTGGTGGACTCCGCCGGACGTGGCGGTGCCGATGAGCCTGTGGTGGGTGGTGCCTCAGTACGTCCTGATGGGCTTAGCGGAGGTGCTGGCCGATATCGGGCTGGAGGAGTTCTTCTACGACCAGGTGCCCGACGCGCTCCGCAGCGTCGGGCTCGCGCTGAGCCTGAGCGCTCTGGGCGCGGGGAGCTACGCCAGTGGCATGCTCGTGTCGGCGGTCGACTGGGCGACCAGGGGCGGCAGCGGGGAGAGCTGGATCTCTGACAACCTCAACCGGGCGCACCTCGGCTACTTCTACTGGCTCCTGGCGGGGCTCGCCACTCTAGACGTAGCCGTGTTCTTGTACTTTTCGAAGCGATTTGTGTACAGGAGCAAGAGCGAGCTGTGATTATTTCATATACTTGCATTTTGTGAGAAGAAAAAAACAGAAACGATTTGGTTTTATAGATTGCACATCATAATGCATAAGCGATGAAAGGAAGATAAATGACTGTGATTTCAGTTTCTCGATGTCCGTTTTGTAATTCAAACTGACAATCATGAAGACTTGTTCGGTTAATCCCCAATCTCCCTCATCTCTGAAAGTGTCAATCCGCTCAGCCTATACCGTAATGTCCTCGGAAAGCTTCCCGTCCGAACGGCCGGACGGAAGCCGTGCGCCGAACGGAGCGCGCGAATCATCCCGCGCTCTTTTCCCGCGCTGCTGGCTTTCCTCACGGGCACTGCAGGCCCATGCGCGGCCCACGCAAAAGCGAAGCCAGGATGTGGGATTTGCGACTACAGAGCAGCGTACAGCGTAGGTAAGTACGTATGTTTTCTTTTTCTTTTCTTTTCTTTTTTTATTTTCTCTTTTTCTTTTTTCTTTTCATGCTTCATTTTTATTTATATTTTTTGTTTTATTTATTATGTGATTTTTTATTGTTCTTCTCATTTTCATTTTTATGTTTCTTTTTTTCCTTTATCTTTTCTTTTCTTTCCTTTTCTTAATATTTTCTATTTTCTTTCTTCATTTTTTTATTTTTTTGATTCATGTGATTTTCATTATTCTGTAGTTAATAAATCGTTAGCACCACATAAAAACATTCCCCTTAGAGTAGCTGACATTTCTGTAATTATTATAATTAATTAATTTGTTTATTTTATTTTATTTTATTTTTATACTATATTATTTTTGTATTTCTTTATTTTTCCTTTTTCTATTTTGTCTTTATGTTTTCTATAGATATTTTATTTTCCATTTTTCTATTTAACTTTACTTAATTATTTTTTTATGTTTTTTATTTTCTATATTCCATTAGATGTTATGTTTATATAGAATAGATGTGATATTCTGTAATATTTTTTGCGATGTTCACATGGTATATAATGTCATGTTCTGTGATGTTTTTTTAATGTTTATGTAGTATACATCCGATGTTCCATTATTTTTTGTGATGGCCACGTGTTATATATGTGATGTTTTTATGATACTTTTTTATGTTCATGTGGTATACATGTGATGTTTTATGATATTTTTTTATGTTCACGTTGTATACATGTGATGTTCATGTAATATACAATGATGTTCACGTAGTATACATGTGATATTCTTTGATGTTCTTTATAATGTTCACTTAGTATACATATGATATTTTATGATTTATTTAGTGATATTCACTTAGTATACAAGCGATGTTCTATGGTATATTTTTAGGATGTTGAAAAGTATCCATGTGGTGTTCTTTTAAATTTTTCTCTATTACATGTTTTTATTTTTTTCGTTATTCTTTGCTCTAGATTTTATCATTTTTATTTATGTTATAGATTTATTTACTGTTTTCTATATACTTCACCATTTTTGTTATTTTTATTTTTATTTTTTTGCATATTATAATACCAATTACACGAACCTGTAACTAGAATACTGCTCTTATATTTCTTTTTACTTTACTCTAATTAATTATTTTCTTTATTTTTGTTTCTCTTCTATTTCTATTTCTATTTCTATTTCTTTTTTTTCTTTTCTTTTTTCCTTTCTTCTGTTTCATTATTTAATTTACTATGTGAACTTTTTTTTGTTTTAATATTTTTATATGTCATATGAGATACAAGGTAAGTTCGATAGTACACGTGATTTCAATTTTATTTTTCTTCTTATTCAAATTATTTATTAATTTTATTTTTTGTATAGTTTATCATTTGTTGTTTACTATGTATGTGCATTTTTTTTGTTAATTTACTTTCATTAATTAATTTAATAATTTTGTTTTTTACTTTTACTTACTATATTATATGAGATACATGTGATGTTCTATGATATATTATGTGATATTCACGTAGCACATGTGATGCTCTATGATGTATTTTCTGATGTATTATGTGATATTTTATGATGTATTGTATGTTAACGTAGTATACATATGATGTTTTATTATGTATTCTGTGATGTTCAGCTCGTATACATATGGTGTTCTATGATATATTTTGTTATGTTCACGTGGTATACACATGATGTTCTATGATGTATTTTGTTATGTTCATGTAGTATACATGTGATGTTCTATCATTGTTGTGTGATGTTCACGTGGTATACATGTGGTGTTCACGTAGTATACATACAATGTTCTATGGTATATTCAGTGATGTTCATATACTATACATGCGATGTTCTATGATGTATTTCTGCGATGTTTACGTAGTATGCATGTGATATTCATGTAAATGTTCTATATATTTTTGTGGCATTCATGTACTATACATGAGATGTTTCGCGTATTTTAGGATGTTCATATATTATAAATGCATGTTCCATGATTATCTTTGAGTTTCCATGAGATGTTCTGCGGTATATTTTAGATTGTTTAAATAATGTCCATGTGATGATCTTTTTAATTTACCTTTTTTACGTGAATTTTTCTTTTTAATTGTGATTTGCTCTATGCTTTAGTTATGTTTTTTCCATGTGATGCTTTTGTCCGGGTTACATCATGTACCAAAATATTTCTTTTCCTTCTCTCGGTACGCTCACTACTTTTTTGTGCCCGAGCTAAGAGGTGCGTGCTGCGTTTCGCGCGCAAGTACGTGGGGGGTGGGTGTTCGGTGGCAGTGAGAGTGATGCAGCGTGGGCCTAATGTGACCAAGCGCAGCAGCGGACGCATTGCCAGGCGGGAAAATTATCAACACGAGGCTATCGTCAAGTCGCTTGGACCTTAGCAGCTCCCTCCATGGGACGAAAATGATATTTTTTAATTCACATCATATAAATGGGATGTTTTACAATTATCTATAAAAATACGATGTTTTTTTTGCTTATGTTTATGTATTTGTGATGTGTCTTCTGTTATGTCATTTTTTAGTATTTATTTATTTATATATGTTTCATACTTTTGTTAGTCATTTTTATATTTTTATTTTATTTTTTATAGATATTTAATACAAAATGCATGAATCTATCATTTTCTTTTCTTAGATCTGGAATACCGTTTTTCTAAACTAAGAATGTTTTTCTTGTGGAGACGAAACATTATTTTATAAACCTAGAACATTGCATTTGCTCAATAAAAAAAATGTTCAATCTTTATATAAAAAATGTTCCTAATAAAATTTTATCTAAATATACCTAAGTGTGATCTTGTTTTGAAGATTTTATTATAAAAAATACAACGGTGCAATCGGAATTTAATTTGGAATCTCGGTTTGGTTATATTTCTAAACTTGGAGTTTTGCATGACTGCATGCATGGTGGTCTGGTGGATGCTTTTTAATCAATTTTGTGCACAAACGTACGCTATGAAATCTATCCACCAGTGATGTGACATCAGCCCACCAACGCTATGGTTTTTAATCAATCTGCGGGCGCACTAAGGACCTGTTTGGTAGGGCTCCTCTCCGGCTCTGGCTCCGGCTCCTCCAGAGGAGCCCTGCCAAACGTTTTCTTGAAAAAGCCATTTTTCAGTAAAAAACAGAGAAGTCGGAGCCGTTTTGGAGGAGCCACAATTTATAGCTCCTCCAAAACGACTCCGGCTCCTCCGGAGGAGCCTCTCGGGAGGAGCCGTGCCAAACAGTTCCCCGTGCCAAACAGTTCCTAAAGAAGCTGTCCGCTGAGGAAACCGTCTGCCCACGCGCGCGCAAATTATTTGCCGGCCGGCGGGAGCATACCATCCGAACGGCCGGACCCTAGGAGCGCCCTAATGTCCTTCAGTCCTGGAAAATTGCTCGGTGCTCGGTGCTGCAGGCGGCAATGGCTCTATAGACTGAACGGAAGGAAGATCATTTTCCCCTGAGTTGCAGTCCTGCAGTTGCATGTCTTCCGGATAACAGAGGTAATACAGAGAATCGGGGTCGTTGATTTGCAGGCTTGTGCCAATGCTCATCAGGTCGTCACCATAGCTCATGGCAAGGGGGCAGGGCTAGTGGTGCACCAGCGAAGTTGCCGTCTGTAGGCTGGACGCCACCGTTGCACATGCATTGGAAACCATACTCATGCTGCGCCGTGCTTTGCTGACAGACGTCACACGCGAGTTGCTGGTTGATAGTGTCGATTCTGTCGTAGCCGTAGCCGTAGCCGTACATGTCCAATTGTCCATCGCCTCCGTATGCTGCTGGTAGCCGTCCATGCCTGACGCGTCAGGATGCATACTGATGGTGTTGCACGGCGGCACGAATCCATCGTCCTGTAGGACACGATCTCTGCCATTGCCCGGCACGCGCACGTTGCTGTTAACACCCATGACGAAGTTGTTTCCGACGCAAGGAGCGCCGCCGCCGTCGTGCCCCAGCGGCGTGACGGCACTGGACCCGGCCGGCAACGCGGTTCCATCGACCACGTCGTCTCCGCCGTTGTCATCATGGACGGGCAGACCCAGCGTCCCCATCCTCTCGTTCACGGGCTGCGAAACCTTGTCCACGAACCGGGGCAGCCGGTACGCCTCCTCCAGCGTGAAGATCTCCAGCGCCACGTCCAACCGATTCAGCTGTTAGTAATCCTAGAGTAATTTTCAGCATAGCATATCTATTTTTAGCACATGCATGCACACGAGGACCGGCTTGTGGTTACTGTGTGCGTAGGAAGTCATGGACGAGAATCGCTCGGCATGAACTCGAGCATGCAAGCCATGGCCGGCTGTTGCGGCGCATGGGGATGGACGTGCGCACTCTGCGCAACCGTGTGCGTCGTGGCTTGCATCTCTCTGCTTTGTAATTCAATAAATAGCAATACAATCCCAGAAAACGCTGCGCCCTTGGCAGCACCAAACTCTCGTGTTCATCGTTTGTTTCCTCGCTGCTGCTCGCATTCTCTCGCCGCCGTTCGGTTTCTGACAAGTGGTACCAGAGCCAAGTGTTCGAGGGACCGCGCCGTCGCCATGGCGTCTCCGCCGAGACCCCGCGGCCGTTCACCGGTTGGCAAGGGTGACGGCAAGAAGAAGACCGACGACTCCGGCATCTCCGGCGCCAAGACCCCGGAGCGCACTCCTTCACCGGCCAGATCTCCGCCTCGTCGATCCCACACGCGCGACGCACGCCGCTCGCGCACCCGCGACGCACGCCGTCCGCGGGAGGTCGTCGTCGAGCGCATCATCTGGGAAGGAAGCTCCGGCAACTGGCCGCAGCTCACCAAGACTAATTACCATGAATGGGCGCTTCGCATGCAACTGAAGATGGAAGCGCGCCACCTGTGGGACGCCGTCGTTGACGACGACGCGGAGTACGGCGACGACCGCAACGCCCTCGACGCGATCTGCAGCGGCGTTCCACCGGAGATGGTCCCCGTCCTGGTGGCCAAGAACACGGCCAAGGAGGCCTGGGAGGCCATCAAGACCTTCCGCATCGGCGACGATCGCGTGCGGAAAGCAACGGCGCAGAACCTCCGCGCCGAGTACGAGTCCATCGCCCTCCGCGACGGTGAGCCCATCGAGGACTTCGCCTTGCGCATGACTGGCATCGTGCAGCGCCTGGCGACGTTGGGCGATCCGGAGCCCGACGAGAAGGTGGTGGCCAAGTATCTGCGCGTCGTCCGCCCACGCTACAAGCAGTTGGTAATCTCGATTGAGACCCTTCTTGACATTTCACAACTGTCCATAGAGGAGGTCACAGGGAGATTGAAGGCCGCCGACGACGTCGAGCCCGCTCCGCCGCAAACTGTGAGTGGAAAATTGCTCCTCACTGAAGAGCAATGGGTTGAGAAGTACAAGAGGAAGGACCAGGAGTCCCGCCGGGGCGGTTTCAGCTCCGGCAGTCGTGGCAAGTTCCACGGCAGAGGCCGCGGCCGTGGCTCCGGCAGGTCAGGGAGCTCCGGCGATTCCAGCTCTTCGCGCCCACCGCTGGACGACCCCTGTCCGCGCTATGGCAAAAAGGGCCACTGGGCCCGCGACTGCCGCAGCAAGAAGAAGGAGGAGCCGGCCCAACAGGCCCATGTGGCCCAAGAAGAAGAGGCCACCCTGATGCTTGCCATCGGTGTGGCCCAGGCAGAGGACACCAGTTCCCCTCCGCCGCAGCCGCCGCGCTTCACCGTGACTCCGCCGCCTCCACCCGCGGCGCTCCTCGAGCTCCATCTCGTGGAGAAGAAGGTCCACGCCGAGTTCGACGATGTCGCGGACCGAGATCCAACGCGCTGGATTCTAGACACCGGCGCGTCCAATCACATGTCCGGATCCCGCGCCGCCTTCGCCGACCTCGACACCGGCGTCACAGGCTCCGTCCGATTCGGGGATGGCTCCATCGCTCGCATCGAGGGCACCGGCACGGTGCTCTTCCACTGCAAGAACGGCGAGCACAGAGCGCTCGCCAACGTCTACTTCCTCCCTCGCCTCACCGCCAACATCATCTCCGTCGGCCAGCTCGACGAAGGCGGGTACCAGGTGCTGGTGGAGCACGGCGTGATGCGGGTTTGTGATGAAGACCGGTGCCTCCTCGCCAAGATCCCTCGGAGTCCAGGCCGGCTGTACAACCTCGATGTCACCATCGCGCGCCCGGTGTGCCTAGCGGCGCACACGGACGACGATGCCTGGAGGTGGCACCAGCGTTTCGGCCACATCCACTTCGCCGCGCTGCACAAGATGGGGCGCGAGGAGCTGGTGCGCGGGCTGCCCGTCATCGACCAGGTGCAGCAGGTCTGCGACGCTTGTCTCGTCGGCAAGCAGAGGAGGGCGCCCTTCCCTCAGAAGGCGCTCTGGCGTTCCATGGAGCCGCTGCAACTCCTTCATGGAGACATTTGCGGTCCCATCACACCTGCGACCCCGAGTGGTAACAAGTATTTCCTTCTACTTGTTGATGACTACTCACGCTTCATGTGGATCTCCCTGCTGCCATCGAAAGACGCCACGGCCACCGCCATCAAGAACATTCAGGCCACGACGGAACGCAAGAGTGGCAAGAAGCTGCTGATGCTGCGCACTGATCGTGGCGGAGAGTTCGCCGCCACCGACTTCATCAACTACTACGCCCAACTCGGTGTTCGTAGGCAGCTCACGGCGCCGTACACGCCTCAACAGAACTGTGTCGTCGAGCGCCGCAACCAAACTGTGGTGGGCACGGCCAGGAGCATGATGAAGGCCAAGTCTCTCCCTGGTGTGTTCTGGGGGGAGGCGGTGACGACGGCGGTTTACCTGCTGAACAGATCCTCTGCTAAGGCGATCGGCGGGCACACCCCCTACGAGCTCTGGAACGGGCGCACGCCGTCGGTCCAACACCTCAGGACGTTCGGCTGCATCGCCCACACGAAGGTGAACACGCCACACCAGAAGAAACTCGACGACCGCAGCCGCCGCATGGTGTTCGTCGGCTACGAGCCAGGGTCCAAGGCCTACCGGGTCTATGATCCTTCGACGCGACGTGTCCACATTAGCCGTGACGTCGTCTTCGACGAAGCAGCAGCATGGGCATGGTCTGCAGCGGATCCCGCCGAGCCGAACGACTTCACCGTCGAGGAGCTGGAACATCAAGAGCCCTCCGTGGTCACCACCACCAGAACGACTACGGTGGTCTCCCCTGCGTCAAGCCCAGCGTCACTGTCTCCATCGGGCGCGCCCGCATCCCCGGCTCCAGGCGTGCCCATGGCTGACTCACCGGCGACACAAGACGCTCCATCAACATCCGGTTCCGCGGCACATCCTCAAGTGGAGTTCGCATCCCCACCAGGAGCTGAGATGGGGGACTACCTCGACGCCGATCATGATGACGACGCTCCTCTTCGCTTCCGCCGCGTCGACAACATACTCGGGGAAGCCCAGACGCCCGAGCTCGCTCACCGTGATCTAGAGGAGCGTCTGCTGCTGGCGAGCGACGCCGAGCCAGCCTCTTTCGATGAAGCAATGCGCTACGAGTGCTGGCGCCACGCCATGCTCGACGAGATGACCTCCATCGAGGCCAGCGGCACGTGGAGACTGGTGGAGCCGCCGGCGCGCACCAGGCCGATCGGCCTCAAGTGGGTGTTCAAGGCAAAGAAGGACGCCGCCGGCATCGTCACCAAGCACAAGGCTCGCCTCGTCGCAAAGGGCTACGTGCAGCGGCAGGGCATTGACTTTGACGAGGTCTTTGCCCCCATCGCGCGCCTGGAATCAGTTCGGCTCCTGCTCGCGCACGCCGCATGTCAAGGATGGGCCGTCCACCATATGGACGTGAAGTTGGCGTTCCTGAACGGGGTGCTTCAGGAGGAGGTGTACGTCGAGCAGCCTCCCGGCTACGTCCTCCGCGGCCATGAGAACAAGGTGCTTCATCTCATCAAAGCACTCTATGGGCTGCGTCAAGCTCCACGGGCGTGGTACGCCAAACTAGACGAGTCCCTCGTCGGGCTCGGGTTTCGGAGGAGCACCTCAGAACATCCTGTCTGATGGGTACATGCCCGATCTTCCGAGAGGTAGCCGGTAAGTTCGATTTGTGGAGATCTCGACGTTGGCGATCCGGCTTCAAATCAGACACGATTCGAACCCTGCAACCGTTACACCAGTACTCCGTTGGTTATCAACCAAGCATAACTTGATTGACCTCACCAAGAAGGCTTTTCCTGCAAGCGAATCGAAGAGCACAAGCAAGAAGGTAAAACACGCAATCTGATATTGCAAATATGAATGACACGAATATCAATAGAGGGTTCTAGAACTCGGTTCCAAAGGACTAATCGACACAGTGGAGGAGATCAAGAACGGGGGCCCTGGATCACTGTAAAAGGATTTGTCACCACAGTTACAATGAACGATTCAGTTTCTCGATGGAAAACTAAACTCTAAACAAAACCCAATTGTGAAGCAGCGGCGACGACTGTGTTTATAGTCTAAGACTCGACCTAGGGTTGGGGACGGCCAGGGGTTGGGCGCCCACAACTTGGGCTTAAGGCCCGACACGATACATGGCCAAGTTGGCCCAAATAGGTGACGCAGCACCTTGCCGTGGTCACACAGAATGATCCATGGACCTTCTGGAGCTGGGACTAGATCCAAAACGACGGCGTCGTCGTCCCCTTTCCAACGCATCCAAGAACGGCCTGTTTCGATGTCGTATGAGAAAGTTATGACCGAAACAGTGACGACGTGTCTGCTGAATCCAAGGGCGACGTGGCAGCTGAGTTGGGAACGAATTGCAACTTGGGGAAGACCATGGCGTCGGTGTGTCCAGCATGGCGATGTCCTCATCATCCTCCCCTTCTCGAATTGGAGTCGTCCTCGACTCCATCTTGGCGATGTCCTCATCATCCCCTCCTTCTAGAATTGGAGTCGTCCTCGACTCCATCCCATCATCAGCGAACTCCTGCAAAAGGTTAGTGACAGCAGGCAATGCACCAGACATAAAAGGTTGACAAAGCATAGTATAACATGGTGCATCAGGATTATCACATAACTCAGCAGTAGCAGAAGTTGTAGCAAGAAAAGCACCTCCTTTTAACTTAATCCCATTATTTTTAGCAATGTCTGTTGGAGGTTTATTTTTAATCTCATTAGCATGTTTAACAATATCCGTAGGAGACAAAGGCAGCAATGTAATTTTCTTGTCCTTATGTATGATAGTGTATGTATTAGTTCTACCATGGTGTAAAGCATCATTATCAAATTCCCATGGTCGACCTAACAAAATGGAACAAGCTTGCATAGGGACAACATCAAAATCAGCAGTATCATGATAAGAGCCTGTGAAAAAGCTAATGCGTGCTGATTTAGTTACCTTAGTCTTACCACTATTATTGAACCATTGAAGTTTATATGGATACGAATGTTGTCGTGTGGTCAAGCCAAGCTTGTCAACCAAATCTGAACTCACCAAGTTGTTGCAACTCCCGCCATCAATGATAGTGAGAGCACAACAACCCTGCATAATGAGATACATGTGGAACAAATTGTGGCGTTGGATCTTCATCTCTTCTTCATGTCCCACACGTGTACTCAACACACGCTGCACAAGAAGGCTAGGGTAGTCATGGCAGCTCACGGAGTCAATGGTGATGGCCTCCTTGTCTTGATCGCCCTCGGTGGGATCTGCATCAATGTTAGCAGCAAGGGCTAAATCATCTTCAACATCACTAGCACTTACATATCCATCCTTGGTAGCAATGAAAGAGCGACGACTGGGGCAATCCTTCATGACATGTCCCATGCCTTTGCATCGGTGGCAAATGATTTTAGAGCTGGACGAGGAGGAGCTAGTAGAAGCACCGAGTGCCACCTTTCTTCATTGTGGAAGCGCACATTAGACAATTTACTTACCCCGGAAGAAAATGGAGGTGTAGATGGTGTGGTGCAACAGAAGCTTAGGCGTCTCCGGCTCGGAACGCTGCTGAAAATTCCTCCCATTGTTAGACCTGAAAGATTTGGTGTTGTTTAAGCGCCCCTGTACTTCTCGTTCGCCTTAATAGCAAGATGATACAATTGGGAAAAAATTAGCCATTCTTTGTAATCAAGTATGTTCAGTATATTATGGTTTAAACCACCAAAAAATCTAGCACTAGCATCATTATCATCTTCGTTTATACCACAACGTGCTAAACCAATAAGCAATTCTTGATAGTATGGTTCTACTCCTTTATCACCTTGTTTTAAAGTTTGTAGTTTCAAACGTAAATCACGTTGGTAATAAGGAGGAACAAAATGAGATTTCATACGTTGCTTTAAAACATTACAAGTTTGAGGCACAACAGCAGCATTATTGGCATTGCAAAGATCACTCCACCAGAACAAAGCAAAATTAGTAAACTCACTAGTAGCAAGTCTAACTCTATGCTCGGCCGGGAACATTATGAGAATCAAATTTTTGTTGAACGACAAGTCGCCAATCTAAATATGCCTCTCGGATCAACATTACCGCAAGAAAAGGAGGTAGACTAAATTTAATTTTAGCAAAAGGATCATTATTACCATGATTATTACCTTCCATACCGCGACGATTGAAGTTGAGGCGGCGACGGGCACCACCGTCAGCATACGCATCTTCATCACCAAAAGCATCCGCATCTTCATCATCAGCACGATAAGGTGGAGGGCGTTGCTCAAGCTGTTCAATGCGGGTGACCAGATTGTTCACGTTGCGCGTCAGCTCGGTCATAAGATTGCGTTGTTTAGTCATGAACATTGTAAGCTCGCCCTTGGACATGCACTCATTGAAGTCCGTCGGAGTTCCTGCCATGGTTAGAAGATAGAAAAAGACAACACCAAAGTATTATCCCTATCAACTAAAAGGAAACACGTGGTGGTGGTGGTGATGATGGTGAAAGTGGAATGCAAAATCACAAGCGGCTTACCACCGTCTTGCCTGTATTCTTACCAACGCCAAACAGGAGCAAAACCAAAGTGGCGAAGCAATCTGTTGTGGAGCGTAGGTAACAGTTGCAAGTTGAACCTGTGCTGACAGAAGAATATGTGGAGCTATGGGTAGGCACACAATATGACAGCAAGGATTAGCAATTAACGAATGCAGATTAATGATTGTTCAATCCGGATCCAAAGTACAAATCATAAGTGCTGGCTAAGACGTGTCGAGGCGTCAGCGCAACAAGGTGAAAAAAAAGGACGATCGAAAGAACTCACAGAACAAGCAAATAGCCGGATTTCTCCTTTTTCCTGAATTTTTTCCGAATTTTTCCAAAAGGCACTAGTAGGAAACAAACTTTTTATTTTTTACTATTTTTATATACTTTTCTCGAACAAGGATCACAAAAGATACAACCACAAAAATTGGCACCTACAACTGAGGTGGGATGTGGTCTCTGAAATTCAAAGACGTTCTCGAAAAGCGTGCAAAAACTTTGACAATTTTTTTCTATATTTTCCTGATTTTTTTGGCAATTTTGATGAAACCAAACAGGGCGAAGCCGAGTTTGGGTCGGCCCCAAATGGTGTCAAGAAGCTGCTGAAAAAATTTCAAATTTTTGGATAAACGAATAAAAGTTATGCTTGTTTTACCGAAGGTATCTCAAGGTATGTTTTCCGGGAGGCACAAACACGGCGGCAAAGAAGATTAGGGCAAAGCGTCCCGAAACTCTAACACCGATCACAGGATCATCACTTTGTGACTAACAATGATGAGGTATTCGCTTTGATGATGTAAGGAGGGCTGCGATGCGAGCAAAATAAGAGCGGTGGCAACTTTGTCTAGGGTTTGCGCGACGGCGAGAAGTGACACAAGGCTGGCTAAGCGGGGCAAGTCGAGTAATGTGGTGGCTTCGACTTGTTGTTTGGGAACAGTGGATGGGATAGCGGCGGAAAACAAAAATCACAAAGAAGCAGGCGATTGAACTACGACCACGAACACAATCCTAAACCAGCAACAAGACTCGACCACGGACACAAACTCAACAACACGAATCTGAAACAAAATTGCAAAGGCACAAAGGGCGATAGGACAGTGGAAATTGAAATATCTTTGGGCTTTTTGTAGACTCTAGGTAATGAACAAATACGAATCTAAGGCAAACGAGATTATACCTCGCGGTAAACCTGAAATATCTTCCGAGAGGTAGCCGGTAAGTTCGATTTGTGGAGATCTTGACGTTGGCGATCCGGCTTCAAATCAGACACGATTCGAACCCTGCAACCGTTACACCACTGCTCCATTGGTTATCAACCAAGCACAACTTGATTGACCTCGCCAAGAAGGCTTTTCCTGCAAGCGAATCGAAGAGCACAAGCAAGAAGGTAAAACACGCAATTTGATATTGCAAATATGAATGACGTGAATATCAATAGAGGGTTCTAGAACTCGGTTCCAAAGGACTAATCGACACAGTGGAGGAGATCAAGAACGGGGGCCCTGGATCACTATAAAAGGATTTGTCACCACAGTTACAATGAACGATTCAGTTTCTCGATGGAAAACTAAAATCTAAACAAAACCCAATTGTGAAGCAGTGGCGACGGCTGTGTTTATAGTCTAAGACTCGACCTAGGGTTGGGGACGGCCAGGGGTTGGGCTCCCACAACTTGGGCTTAAGGCCCGACACGATACATGGCCAAGTTGGCCCAAATAGGTGACGCAGCACCTTGCCGTGGTCACACAGAATGATCCATGGACCTTCTGGAGCTGGGACCAGATCCAAAACGACGGCGTCGTCGTCCCCTTTCCAACGCATCCAAGAACGGCCTGTTTCGATGTCGTATGAGAAAGTTATGACCGAAACAGTGACGACGTGTCTGCTGAATCCGAGGGCGACGTGGCAGCTGAGTTGGGAACGAATTGGAACTTGGGGAAGACCATGGCGTCGGTGTGTCTAGCATGGCGATGTCCTCATCACTGTCTACCTACGTGGGGCTGGAGCTCACCGGCTGGTGGTCGGGGTCTATGTCGATGACCTGATCATCGCCGGCGGCAACCAAGTCGACATCGACACCTTCAAGGACCAGATGAAAGCTACATTCAAGATGAGCGACTTGGGGCTACTCCACTACTATCTTGGTCTGGAGGTGTCCCAGACTGAGGACGGCATCTCCATCTGCCAGAGCTCCTATGCAGCCAAGATCCTGGAGACAGCAGGCCTGACGGGCTACAACTCCAGCGCAACGCCAATGGAGCCTCGCCTGAAACTCAACAAGGTGAGCTCGGCTCCAGCTATTGATCCTACCATGTATCGTAGTGTGGTGGGCTCCCTGTGGTACTTGGTGAACACAAGACCCGACTTGGCGTACTCAGTGGGCTTCATCAGCCGGTTCATGGAGAACCCAACCACTGAGCATCTGGCGGCCATGAAGCGAGTACTGCGCTATGTCGCTGGTACCCTGCACTTCGGCTGCCACTACAAGAGGAAGAAGGATCCCCAGCTTGTCGGCTACAGCGACAGTGACTTGGCTGGGGACATTGACACGCGCAAGAGCACCTCAGGCACCCTCTTCTTTCTCGGCGACAACACCATCACCTGGCAGTCTCAGAAACAGAAGATTGTGGCACTGTCTTCGTGCGAGGTTGAGTACATTGCAGCGACGACAGGAGCATGCCAGGGAATATGGCTGGCGCGGCTACTTGCCGAACTCAAGGGTGAGGAGGCCCGCGCCGTCACCTTGAAGATCAACAACGAGTCTGCCATCGCACTCAGCAAAAACCCTATCTTCCATGATCGCAGTAAGCATATCGACATTCGTTACCATTTCATTCGTGAATGTGTTGAGGAGGACAGGGTGAGGCTCCAGTCTATTGGGACAACGGAGCAGCTGGCGGACATTCTTACTAAAGCTCTAGGGCGTGAACACTTTTGTAAGATGCGCTCCAGAATTGGTGTTGTAGATGTACAGCATATACACTAGGATTAGGAGGAGAATTTGTTAGTAATCCTAGAGTAATCTTCAGCATAGCATATCTATTTTTAGCACATGCATGCACACGAGGACCCGCTTGTGGTTACTGTGTGCATAGGAAGTCATGGACGAGAATCGCTCGGCATGAACTCGAGCATGCAAGCCATGGCCGGCTATTGCGGCGCATGGGGATGGACGTGCGCACTCTACGCAACCGTGTGTGTCGTGGCTTGCATCTCTCTGCTTTGTAATTCAATAAATAGCAATACAATCCCAGAAAACGCTGCGCCCTTGGCAGCACCAAACTCTCGTGTTCATCGTTTGTTTCCTCGCTGCTGCTCGCATTCTCTCGCCGCCGTTCGGTTTCTGACATCAGCTCCCTGGGGCCCTCCTGCCGCACCTCGTCGAGCTTGGCCACCTACTCCGCGTACCTGCGGGGCATGTGCAGCGTGGGGTACTGGGCAAGGGTGCCGCCGTCCGGCGCTTCCTCCGACCTCCACACATTCACCGGGGCTGCCGCTGTCGTCGGCGCAGACAAGCGCAGCCGCCGGTCGGAGTGTGGCGAGCCCGCGTGCCTTCTTCTTCGGCCTATCCTTCTGCTTCGCGTGGTTCGCGGCGAGATCCATTCAGTTGCGGATTAGCCCAATCGTACGATTTGCCTTTGATCAATGGAGAAATCGATGGAGAACTAAAGGCGATAGATGGAGAAATCGAGAGAGAAGTAGGGGCGGACGATGCGTGGTCTCATCGTTCGGTGGGATGAGCCCAACCTTTCTGCGTGGCATTGTTTCTGATCGATGCGGCAATTGCTGATGGATGGAGGAGTAGAGATGGGCGATGAATTTGATTCCAAACCAATATACGGAGTCCGACTCTGTTTCTCATTCACCAATATATGGAGTCCGACTAGGAGTCTTTCTCCTCCGCATACCCTCCACGCGGTCCGCTGGAAACCTCCTAGAGGTAGTCCTACCACACCTCTGGCTTTAGCGATTAAACTTTTACGGTCTTGCGCACTTCTTAATTAATTTTTAATATATAATTACTAAGTAAATATGGAGATATATATCTATATATATCCATGCGTTACAATGGAATGTACATCTTACATCGTGGATATCGTCCTGTTCGCTTGGCTTATAAGCCGTACTTTTTCAGCCAACGAACAATATTTTTCTCTCACAACAAATCAACCAATAGTACTTTTAGCCATGGCTTATCAGCCAAGCGAACATGGTATATCTACCATTCTCTTTATTTCTGTATATCAAATCTTGCACTCCAGCCAGCCACGTCACCATGCCTTCCTTGCCGTTGATTTAGTCTGCCCACAAGGCCAGCACTGTTCATTTCAAATCTTGCACTCCAGCCAGCCCCGCCGCCCCGCCTTCCTTGCTGTTGATTTGGTCTGCCCAGAAGGCCAGCACCGTTCGTTTCCCTGCCTCCACAAAGGCCCACCTGTGCCTCCTTCAAACTTCCTTCTCAATCTTCTCTGCCTCCACCGGTCCACGCTGAAAGGTCCTAAATGGTTAGAGAGGGATGAATAGTTTATAAAATTTTTTAACAAACATACTAGAGTAAGTGGTTAGTAACCTAAATAGCGAAATACAATTTTGCTCTAGCTCTACAAGGGTTACAAGCCGCATATTCAACAATTTTAATTGCTATGATCACTAGGCACAAACAATAGCTATGTCACTACTTACTAAGAACTCGCCACAAGTCTACACTAAAGAGCTCCACTAGGTGATACTAAACAAGCAAGCAAGAGTGGTACCATACAAGCATCAAATTTATTTAATTTGCATGAATGAGCCTAAGGCATGATAGAAATGATTAGATGTACTAAACAAGTTCTTAGTAATGAATGAATCACATGTCAATCAACTTTACCTTGCTTTACTCGAAGGAGATGCATGTCATATAATGGGGTGCATCAACACAAATTTGAGAAGTCAAGTATGTTCAATTTATTCCTTAGTTTGCAAAACCTTTTCTCATCAAGTGGTTTGTTGAATATATCAGCAACTTAATCATCGGTGCCCACACTCTCAATACAAATGTCCCCTTTTTGTTGATGATCTCTTATAAAATGGTGACGGACATCTATATGCTTTGTTCTTGCATGTTGAACCGGATTGTTGGTGAGCTTGATTGCACTCTCATTGTCACATAGCAATAGTACTTTCTTGAACTTGATTCCAAAGTCATTCAAAGTGGCCTTCATCCAAAATAATTGAGCATAACAACTACCAGCTGAAATATACTCCGCTTTGGCGGTTGAAAGTGCTACACTATTTTGCTTCTATGATGACCGAGACACAAGTGATCTTCCCAATAGTTGACATGTGCCCAATGTGCTCTTTCTCTCAACTTTGCATCCCGCATAATTGGAGTCTGAATATCCAATAAGCTCAAACCTTGCACCTTTGGGATACCACAATTCAACATTTTGTGTATGCTTCAAGTACCTTAATATTCTCTTTGTTGCTTTCAAATGATTTTCTCTTGGTGAGGCTTGAAATCTTGCATACATGCATACACTAAACATCACATCCGACCTTCATACGGTTACATAGAGTAGGCTTCCAATTATAGACCGATACATCTTTTGATCCACCATATTTCCACTTATATCATTATCCAAGTTTCCATTTGTCCCCTTTGGTGTACTAATTGACTTTGCATCATCCATTCAAAATTTCTTGAGCATGTCCTTAATGTACTTGCCTTGACCCACAAATGTATCATTCTTCAATTTCTTAATTTAAAGACCAAGAAAGTAACTAAGCTCTTCAATCATAGACATCTCAAACTCATTAGTTATCGTCTTTCTAAACTCTTCATAAAAATCTTGATTGGTTGATCCAAATATGATATCATCAATATAGATTTGCAACACAAACAAGTCATTGCCTATCTTCTTGGTGAAGAGAGTGGTGTCAACCTTACCCATCTTGAACCCTTTAGAGAGCAAGAAATCCCTTAATCTCTCATACCATGCTCTAGGTTCTTGCTTCAATCCATACAAAGCCTTTCTCAACTTGTAGACATGGTTAGATTTCTTCTCATCTTCAAAACTAGGAGGTTGCTCAACATACACAAGCTCATTGATGTACCCATTTAGAAATACACTTTTCACATCCATTTAGTAAAACTTGATGTTGTGAGCACAAGCATAGGCTAACAAGATTCTAATTGCTTCCAATCTTACAACGGGGGCATATGTTTCTACAAAATTAAGACCTTCAACTTGAGTGTAACCTTGAGCCACTAATCTTGCTTTGTTCCTTACTACTATCCCATCTTGATCTTGCTTGTTGCGAAAGACCCATTTAGTTCCAATCATATTATGATCCTTAGGCCTCTCAACTTACTCTCATACTTGATTTTTTGTAAAATTATTTAGCTCTTCATGCATAGCATTCACCTAATCAACATCCAACAAAGCTTCATCTATCCTCTTAGGTTCAATGTATGACACAAAATGAGAAGTGTTCACAAAATGATGCCAATCTTGATCTTGTTTGCACACCTCTTAAGATATCACCAATGATAGAATTCAATGAATGATCTCTTGCAACATTGGTTGGTTGAAGCACTTGCACTTGATTGCTTGCATTTGAATGATCACTCGGTTGGGATGATGAACTAGCCACTTGTTGTTGATCTTGCACTTTGTCATCACTAGCACTTGCTTAAACTTGATCATGAGAACCACTAGCTTGCATATTTGAGTTAGAGAGCACTTGATTCTTGTCATCTTCATCATCAATCACCTCTCTAGGCCTTATATCACCAATGTCTATGTTCTTCATTGCATTGACCAATTGAGTGTCTCTTACATCATCTAGATTCTTATCTTCCTCTTGGGAGCCATTCGTTTCATCAAATTTCATATCATGAACCTCCTCAAGAGTACCACTAGCCAAATTTCAAACTCTATAAGCCTTGCTAGTAGTTGAGTAACCAAGTAAGAAACCGTCATCACATTTCTTCTCAAACTTGCTCAATCTAGTGTCTTTCTTCAATATGTAGCATTTGCAACAAAAAACCCGAAAAGTATGCAATATTGGGCTTTCTTCTATTTAAGAGCTCATATGGTGTCTTCTCCATCATGGGATGACAATAGAGTTGGTTGCTATAGTAGCAAGCTGTGTTGATTGCTTCGGCCCAAAATGAATGAATCATATTGTACTCACTCAACATTGATCTTGCTATGTCAATCAAGGTTCTATTCTTCCTCTCAACTAGACCATTTGATTGAGGAGTGTACTTGGTTGAGAATTTATGTCTAATCTCAAACTCATCACACAAATCATCAACTCTTGTATTCTTGAGTTCACTTCCATTGTCACTTCTTACTTTCTTGATGGTTGTTTCAAACTCATTGTGAATTCTCTTGATGAATGTCTTGAAGGTTGCAAACACATCACTCTTGTCAACAAGAAAGAACACCCAAGTATATCTAGTGAAATCATCCACAATCATAAGTCCATATTTATTTCCACCAATGCTATTGTAAGTGGTCGGTCCAAACAAATCCATGTGCAATAACTCAAATACCTTAGATGTACTCATCATGCTCTTCTTACGATGAGTGTTGCCAACTTGCTTTATGGCTTGGCATGCACTACAAAGTTTATCCTTCTTAGATGTGACATCTTTCAAGCATCTAACTAGATCATGCTTAATTACATTGTTTAATTGTTTTATTCCAACATGACCAAGCCTTCTATGCCATAACCAACCCATGCTAAACTTAGTGAGCAAACATGTTGATAATTGAGCTTCACTAACATTAAAATCAACCAAGTATAGATTCTTATATCTAAAGCCTTTGAAGATCAAATTGGAGCCATCTACACTTATGATCTTTACATCATCAACTCTAAATATGCACTTGAAACCAAGATCACAAAGTTGAGCTACCAACAATAGGTTGAAGTTCAAGCTCTCTACAAGTAGCACACTGAAAATGCTCAAATCATTGGATATTGTAATCTTACCAAGCCCTTTGACTTTGCCTTCGCCATTATCACCAAATGTTATACTATCAATCTCATTGTCATCATTTGAGTTGATTGAATTGAACATTCTTGAATCACCGGTCATATGTTGTGTGCACCCACTATCAAGCACACAATGCCTTCCTCCGGCTTTATAATTAACCTATAAAAGGATATCAATTCTTCTTAGGTACCCAAACTTGCTTGGGTCTTTGAAGGTTAGTTACCAAGGTCTTTGGTACCCAAATGACCTTCTTCTTTGGGCCCATAATTGGTATACCAATAAACTTAACCTTCACACCATTGGCACCCTTAACAAGCATATAACAAGAATCAAATCTAATTGAGGATACATTAGGTTGCTTGTTCATGTTAGTCTTGCAATATTGCTCTATATGCCTAACTTGCTTACATCTATTGCAAAATCGACCATTGCCCTTCACAAAGCTAGCTTTGGGAGTGATAAAGGCTGCCTTGCCTTTCTTGGGGGTATAGCCTAATCCTTCTTTGTTAAGAGAAAACCTTTGGCTACCCAAACACTTTAGCAAGCGGGCATCTCCAACATAGGCATTGCCTAAGGCACGAGTAAGCTCATTCAACTCCTTCTTGAGGGACTTATTTTCCACCATTAGTGAGGCATCACAAGTGAAACCATCCCTCAAAGGTGAAATAGTAGTGGTGGTGCTACAAGAGGGGTTAGTGGGAGCAACAACAATTAGTTTATAAAAAGATTCATCAAGAATATCACATGTTAGTCCCACATCACATGACACAATCACTTGCTCCTTCTTTGCTTCTTCCCCCTTAACTTGCTTGAGGAGAGAGGAGTGAGACTTTTCAAGCTTAGAGTGAGCTTTGCCAAGCATCTCATGGTCTTCCCTTAGACTCTCATGAGAGGCATTTAGATCATCAAAGGATTGCTCAAGAGATTTGATCTTCTTGCACAATTATTTGCACTCATTTCTCTTTATCTCAAAGCAAGTGTGCACTTGGTCACACATGTCCATGAGCTCCTCCTTGGTGTACTCCTCCTCTTCATCACTCCTACAATTATTACTTTCACAATCATCATCACTCACATCATATTTTACCTTGGTAGGCTTTGCCATAAGGCATGTCGATGGAGTATCGAAGATGGAAGACTTGTTGTTGATGGCGATGCTTGCTAGTGCTTTCTTGATAGATTTCTTACCATCATCACTAGAGTCACCACTATCCGAAGAGCTATCACTATCCCATATCACCACATAGCCTCCACTCTTCTTATTCTTTTGAAAGGTCATCTTCTTCTCCTTCTTTTCCTTCTTATCCTTCTTGTACTTCTTCTTCTCATCCTCATTATTGTCACTACTGTAGGAAGAATCCGCCACAACGTGATCCAGGCTCTTGCACTTGTAGCATCTCCTCACATACTCTTTGCTCTTGATGTTGTCTCTTCTCTTTTTTGCACCATAGCCCTTCTTCTTCATGAATCTTCCAAACTTGCGCAGAAAGAGAGCCATGGCTTCATCATCAATGTCCCTAGCATCTTCATCATCACTTGATTCTTCTTTCTTGGACTTGCCCTTGTTTTTGGATGATGAGCTAGCCTTGAATGCTACACTTTTCTTCTTCTTGTCTTCATCTTCCTTCTTGTCATCCTTGTCAACCCCCTCCCTTTCCACACGGTATGTCTCTTGTGTCATGACATCACCTAGTACTTGGTTAGGGGTGAGTTGCTTCAATCCTCCTCTAATGATGATCAATCTCAATGTCTCAAATCTAGGGGTAAGCACATCAAGAACCGATGAGAGACATCATCATCATTGATCTTTTCTTTCAAAGCCTTCAAATCATTGACAATTATTTGCAATCTATGGAACATATCTGGAATGCTCTCATCATGCTTCATCTTGAAGCTTGTCAACTTGTCCTTGAAGATGTATAGCTTGGCACTCTTCACCGCCGGTGTGCCCTTATATGTTTCTTCCAATCTCTTTCACACCTCACTAGCTCTCTCATAATCCTTGATTTATTCAAACACCTTGGAATCAATGGCATTATAAATGGTGTTTAGAGCCATTGTATTACATTGCTTGTTGGCCTTGTCACTGTAGGTGAGATTGTCCGGATTAAGAATCACAAAGTCACTCTCGGTCAAATCCCACACTTGGTCTTGATTGAACCACGGTACATCATCTTTCTCTTCCAATAGCCATAGCATGTGCCATCAAAGAACGGTGGTTTGCCCCCCCCCACATGGTTGAACACAATTTGAGCCATCTTTTGATGCTGAGGTTGTTAAGTCTTCAATCAAATGGTGACTATGGCTCCAATACCACTTCAAAGGTCCTAAATGGCTAGAGTGGGGTGAATAGCCTATAAAAATTTTCAACAAACACACTAGAGCAAGTGGTTAGTAACCTAAATAGCGAAATACAACTTTACTCTAGCTCTACAAGGGTTGCAAGCCACCTATCCAATAATTATAGTTGATATGATCACTAGGCACAAACAATGGCTATGTCACTACTCACTAAGGGCTCGCAACAAGTCTACACTAAAGAGCTCCACTAGGTGATACTAAACTAGCAAGCAAGACAAGCTCTTAAAACTAATTACACTAAAGAGCTTGACAACTAGTTTGCAAGGAATGTAAAAGAGTGAGTATGGTGATTATACCGCCGCATCGAGGAATGAACCAATCACAAGATGAAGATAATCCAATCACTGGGAGAAATCCAATCACACAAGAGACACAAGATTTTTCTCCCGAGGTTCACGTGCTTGTCGGCACGCTAGTCCCTGTTGTGTCGACCAACACTTGGTGGTTCGGCGGCTAAGAGGTGTTGCACGAACATCGTCCACACAATTGGACACCGCAAGAACCTACCCACAAGTGAGGTAGCTCAATGACATGAGCAATTTACTAGAGTTGCCTTTGGCGCTCCGCTGGGGAAGGCATAAGACCCCTCACAAGCAACCAATCAAGGCCGGAGACAATCACCAACTTCGCTCAATGATCCTCCAATCACTGGGCCGTCTAGGTGTCAGCAAACACCAAGAGTAACAAGCTCACAACTAGCCTAAATCACCCAACTAGTGCCACAAGATGATGCAACTCAATGCAATGCACTAGAGGCTCTCCAATCTCACTCAAGATGATGAAATCAAGTGAACAAGTGAGTGGAGTGTGTTGCTCAGCTTCCAAATGGTGTACACAAGTGTATGAGGTGCCAGGAGAGTTGCCAAGGCTGGCCACACACTCTATTTATAGCCACACAAGCAAATAGAGCCGTTATACACCTTGGATCTATTTCTGCGAGGTCACCGGATAGGGTGGTGCCTGGCACCGGACATGGCGGTGACCTGCCCAACGGTCAAATTTTAACGGCCACAAACTAGCCGTTGGGGCACCAGACAGGGTGGCGGTGACCACCCAGCCGTGCCCCCCGAGAGACCAAGTCTCTAGAATAAAATGGCGGTGCACCGCCGTCCTAGTGGCGGTGCCCACAGCGGTGACCGAAGCCAGAACCCTTGCTCTCTGGAATAAAATGGTGGTGGCACCGGACTTCCCAGGGCGGTGACCACCCAGCTGTACCCCCAAGAGACCAAGTCTCTGGAATAAAATGGTGGTGCACCGCCGTCCTAATGGCGGTGCCCACGGCGGTGACCAAAGCCAGAACCCCTGCTCTCTGGAATAAAATGGTGGTGGCACCGGACAACCCATGGCGGTGACCAGGCGGTGCATCGCCGCGCCCATGGCGGTGTACACCGGCGTGTCTGGTGACCACACCAAACCAGCCACTCTCAGCCCTTCTCTACCAGATGCAGGTGGGCACCGCCCTAGGGGTGGCGGTGCCACTCAGGCACCAAACCCCTTCCCCAAGTTGCAAATTCTTTTGCGTTTTGTTCCACGACAACTTAGAGCAACTTTCCGCAAGTGATGCTAACTCTCAAAGTGTTTTCTCAAAATATGTTAGAGCCAAGTTAGCATTTCTCAAATCATTTTTGATAAATCTTTTCGCTTGCTCTACGATGTGCACTAGGCCTAAATGCAATGCATGAAGTCCAACACCTAGTGGCACTAGATGACCGAATTGTCTAGTTAAGAACCCCTCTTAATAGTACAACCATCTATCCTAAATGTGATCACACTCTCTATAATGTCTTGATGACTAAAACAAAATCCCTAATTATACCTTTGCCTTGATCTCCATAGGGTTTTATTTTTCTCTTTCTTCTTTTCCAAGTTGAGCACTTGATCATCATCACATGTGGCCATCTTATCATTTCATGTGATCAACATCAACATTTGAGTGCCACCATGCTTCACAACTTGGATTGCACCAACCTAGCTCATATCACAACTCATGCCAAAGTTTAGTGTATAGATTTCATCAATTATTCAAAATCAAACTAGGGCTTTCACACGCGTGCCTCCTTGAACCTTCCTTCTGCCTCTTCCCAATAAACCCAGTGCAAGAGCAAAAGAAAAAGCCGCGTTCTCTTTTGCCGCACTCCGCCGCCGCCTGTCTTCGCCTCCCCAAACAATGCCATCGTAGCCTCAGAGGGACCGCCTCTGCGGCCGTCAACCTGCGCGGAGCGCGGAACGCGGCGCGGGAGGCAACCACACCAGAAGCCGCGCAAACCAGAGAGCGACCCATGCCGGGGTGACAGCGAGTAGCGCCGCAGCACCTGGACCAAGCAACACGGGCGACCCTTGTGGCATGGGCGAGCGCGGGAGCGCACAAGATCCAATGGCGCGCACATCGGGCGTAGGTCCTATTACTGTTCAAGGTGAGAAATTTTGGCCCTTTTCCAGGTCCTAGGGTTCGGTGGGGGTGGATTTCGAATCCAACTTCTATGGATTTTGCTTCTTTTGTGCACACCAAGAAGTGGGTGGCAAATTTTGGGCCATCATGCTCTAGGGTTCCCTGGGGTTGGATTGGACCTTTTTGGGATTTTAATTCTTTTTGTGCAGACCCAGGAATGGAGGAGACCTGCTACACGTGGACGGTTTATGAAAGGAGCTTTAGCATGAAATAGATCATCAAAAATCTAAAACCTGACACTGATTTCATTCTACCTTTGGTTTGGTTCTGAACCTTTCTTTTCTTTCACATTCATATGTGTAGATTCGTAACTCACTTTAAGTAAAAATATTGTGTGCCTAGCAGTCCAGGTTCCCATTTCAATTTAGTTCTTGCGTTATTTATCATGTGAGGCAGCAATTGTCCCTGCCCGTTGATTTCTGGATTTAATGAACATGACTGAAATTACAAAGGCCATTTGGATTTCTTTTACATGCAGCCACGCAATCCCTGACCACGGACTCAGTTAGGCATCCCCAACCAGGTACATCATGTCTCCTCTCTACAAGTTTACAAACTATAGGTCAGCCATCTTTAGATGGTGTGCACGGATGTTTCTTACAAGCATGTCTTTTCTGTTTCTGCTTACTAGAGTATGATGACTTCACGACCACTTTGATAATCAGAACTTGCAGGCGTACAACATAAGTAGTTATGTGTTTCGTTGCACTAAGGTTGAGGTCGCAAAGATGTATGATAATTTCAGTTGCCATGCACTAAGCTACATATAAATGCTTGATGCATATTTTGGGTTTACGTAGAACGATCATTTCAGAGTCAATTCATCACTATTACTTATCCTTATTTCTTTGCAGTTTGTTGCATCTGTCTTCCTATGCCCAAAACCTAAATTTATATGTGCCTTTAGTGCTACTTTGCTTGATTGAGAACTTTCAGCTTCGTTCCATCACTGCTACTTATTCTTATTTATTTGTAGTTCGTTGCATCTGTCTGCCTATGCCCACCCCATGTTAGCTAATCCACTGCCACCTTGTGTGAACACAGTAAATGAAGGCGGCGCCGACTTAGCTGCCTGCTGTGTGTGAACACAGCAAGGGAAGGCGACGCCGACTTTGCCCCCTGCTGTGATACAGTAGTCGCTGTAGGTGCAGGCGCCGCATGGCTCACCTGCAGCACTGTTGGAACAGGCAGTGGCCGGCGTAGAGTTAGCCCTATCAGGTAATCTAGTTACTGTGCCAGCATGGGCGCTGCACATGGACTAGATAGTTAGAGTTGTATAAATAGACATGTATGGCAACTCAGTAAAGAGAGCTCAGATTTGCCATCACACAGACAGGGCCTCGGCCAATGTTGTTGTCTTATATTGTGCGTGCTTGCTCTGTTCTCCCTTCTTCTAGCTTGATCTGTAGTGCGTGGGTACGGACATAACCGGTATAGTGGTCTGGGAAGACTAGTGGTCTGGTCTGGGAGACTAGTGGTCTGGGAGACTAGTGGTCTGGGAAGACTAGTGGTCTGGCCTGGGAGACTAGTGGTCTGGGAGACTAGTGGTCTGGTCTAGGAGACTAGTGGTCTGGGAGACTAGTGGTCTGAGACTAGTGGTCTGGAGACTAGTTCACTATCGTCAGACGGTGATCCCATGGGCCAACAAGTGGTATCGGAGCCGTACAAGCGCCGTCGTCATTCTAACCGATGGCGAGGACAGGTGGTTTGGAGTTGGGCGATGGCAGTGGCACTGTCATAGCTTCCCAGCCACTACTGGAGGTAGTTGTCCGCACGGTGCGGGAGGTCAGCGGCACCACTTGGCCGACGCTGACTCGCACTAACTATGGAGAGTGGTCGGTGACCATGAAGGTCAAGCTCAGAGCCCGACGGCTCTGGAATGCTGTTGACAAGGGCACCGACGTGGAAGAAGACGACATGTCAGCGTTGGAGGCTATCCTCGCTGCTGTACCGGCGGAGTATAGGGAACCGTTGGGGACAAAGAGCTCAGCTAAGGAGGCGTGGGAGGCCATTGTGGCGATGCGCGTCGGTTCCGACCGCACAAAGAAGGCAACGACCCAGCTTCTAAAGCAGGAGTATGCAAACCTCAAGTTCAAGGATGGTGAAAAAGTGGAGGACTTCTCCCTCCGCCTGCAGACGCTCATCAGCAAGCTAAAGAGCCACGGCGTCACCATCGACGAAGAGGAGGCGGTCTCCAAATTCCTCCACTCTGTGCCGGCAAAGTACATCCAGATCGCTCTCTCCATAGAGACGATGCTGGACTTGTCCACCCTCACCATCGAGGATGTGGCAGGCCGTCTACAGGCGGTGGACGAGTGCCTGGAGCAGGCGACAGTAATGAAGGACAGTGCGAAACTCCTGCTGACAAAAGAGGAGTGGGCTGCTCGGCGAAACTCCGGGAAGGCAGCCTCCTCCAGCTGCAGTGGAAACGGCAAACATTGCGGCAGGGCTTCTTCGGAGAAGAAGCAAATCGACTCCAATGCCTGTCGGTGTTGCGGGAAGATGGGCCATTGGGCACGGGAGTGCCCAAATCGCAAGAAGGAAAAGAAGGCTCAGGCTCACCTGGCGAAAGCCGATGATGAGGATGAGGCCACTATCCTTGTGGCGACATTCTGTGCACTGCAGCGGTGGTATCTGGACTTTGGTGCCAGTAACCACATGACAGGCTCCAAGGACTCCTTCTCTGAGCTCGACGGTGATGTTACCGGTACGGTGAAGTTTGGTGACGGCTCAAGGGTGGCTATCCAAGGGCACGGCACCATCATCTTCAGATGCCAGAACGGGGAGCACCGCGCGCTAACGGATGTATACTACATCCCGCAGCTGCGTTCCTGCATCATCACCATTGGTCAGCTGGATGAGCGCTTGTAGCGAGGTTCGATCAGGACGGTGTTTCGAGGATCGAGAGACCGGAGCGCGACTTTCGCCAAGGTGAAGAGGTCCCTGAACGGTTGTACGTGTTTCGACCTGAAGGTAGAGCAGCCGGTTTACTGGCGGCAAGGCACTCGAGGAACCGTGGATGTGGCATGCCGGTTCGGACATCTCGACCGACGCGCTTGGTCGGTGGGGAAGATGGTCCAAGGGCTACCCACATCAAACACGGAGGCGAAGTGTGTGACATACTGGCCGGGAAGAAGAGGAGGCTACCTTTCCCAAAGGCGGCCAAGTATCGCGCTGAAGGAAGCTCTCGAGCTAGTTCACGGCGACCTCTGCGGGCCGATCATGCCCGCTACATGTTTGTGGTCGGTGGTACTTCCTCCTACTCGTGGACGATTGCGATCGCGCTACATGTGGTCGCAACCGACGAGCAAGGACGACGAAGCGGCGGTGGCGATCAAGAAGTTCAAGACGCGCTGGAGGCCGAGAGAGCGGCAAGAAGCTCCGTGTAATCGAGGACTGATCGGGGTGGCGAATTCACTTGGTGGAGTTTGCTACGTACTGCGCGGATCAAGGTGTGGGGCAACATCACACCGCGCCGTACTCGCCACAACAGAATGGCGTGGTGGAGCGACGGAACCAGACAGTGGTCGGCATGGCTCGATCCATGATGAAGGCCAAAGGGATACTGGCAAAATTTTAGGGAGAGGTGGTGACCACGGCGGTGTTCATCCTCAACCGCACTCCAACCAAAGCCCTAACGGGCAAGACGCCGTTCGAAGCTTGGTACAAGTGCAAGCCGAACATGTCATTCCTCCGAACATTCGGTTGCATCGGCCACGTCAGGAAGACGAAGCCGAACCTCACCAAGCTCGAGGATAGGAGCACACCCATGGTGTTCCTGGGCTACGCGGAGGGTACCGAGGCGTACCGGCTCTATGACCCACGCGGAGACAAGGTGACTGTCTCGCGCGACGTTGTGTTCAACGAGGAGGCAGCTTGGGACCAACACAGTCTGAGCACGGGGGAAGCGGGAGGCTTCACCGACACCTTCGTCGTCGAGCACTTGGTCATCCATGGCGGTGGAGACGCTGCGGAACAGGTGCCATGCACACCGGGAGGAGCGTCGAGCACTCCGACGGTAGAGTCGAGCACTTCTGGGGCAGTACCGAGCACTTCAGGAGGGATGCCGAGCACTCTGGGAAGAGTGTCGAGCACTTCTAGAAGGATGCCGAGCACGCTAGGAGTGGAGCCAGGAGGTTCTAGAGTGGTGGCGACCACTTCAGGACGGGTGCCGAGCACTCCCGTGGCGGAGCCAAGACGTCTTACTGCGGTTCCGACCACTCCAAGACTGAGGCTGGGCACTCCTACAGTGTGGCCGAACACTGCAGGAGTTATGACGAGCAGTCCAGAAGTAGTGCCGAGCACTTCAGGTGCTATGCAGGGCACTCCGGCGGAAGAAGGAACTCCATCACCCCCGATCGAGTTTACCTCACCTCCAAGTGACATCACTGAGTTCGTGGACGCCTACCACGAAGGTGAGGAGTTGAGGTTCCGCAGGCTGGACGACATCGTCGGCGGCACAGGTCCCTCAAGTCTGGCGGGTAGGCTGCTCAATGACGCAGAGCTGCTACTCGTCAGTGTAGAGGAACCACCCACGTTTGCACTAGCCGAGCGCGATGGAAACTGGCGACGGGCAATGCTGGAGGAGATGAAGGCAATCGAGGAAAACGAGACTTGACAGCTCGTCGATCCACCCCCAGGATGCCCTCCAATCAGCCTGAAGTGGGTATACAAAGTCAAAAGGTACAAGCTCGGCGCCATTGTCAAGTACAAGGTGTGCCTCGTCGCCCAAGGCTTTGTCCAGCGCGGGGGCATCGATTTCGAGGAGGTCTTTGCACTAGTAGCGCGCATAGAGTCGGTCCGTTTGCTACTTGCTTTGGCGGCAGCAAAGGACTGGCGCGTCCATCACTTGGATGTTAAATCGGCCTTCCTCAACGGCGAGCTAGCAGAAACGGTCTTCGTCAGGAAACCTCCAGGGTTCGCTGTCAAGGAAGAAGAGCACAGGGTGCTCCGACTGCGCAAAGCGCTCTACGGGCTGAGGCAAGCCCCTCGAGCATGGAACGCCAAGCTTGACATCATGCTGGGCGAGCTTGGGTTTCAGAGGTGCGCAACTGAGCACGCGCTCTACACGCAACGACGGGGGAAGGAAGAACTTGTGGTCGGCGTGTATGTGGATGACTTAATCATCACCGGCGCGCGCACGGAGGATATCAACAGCTTCAAGCGAGAGATGGCAGCTCATTTTTGAATGAGCGATCTCGACGCTCTCTCCTACTACCTCAGTATCGAGGTGAGACAGGGGAAGGAGGAACTCACGCTCGGGCAAGGCGCGTATGCCTCCAAGCTATTGGAGAGGAGCGGCATGGTGGAGTGCAAGCCATGCGTGACTTCGATGGAGGAGCGGCTGAAGCTGACGAAGGACAGCACCGCGGCGAAAGTAGATGCAACACTCTACTGGAGCATCGTCGGTGGTCTACGCTACCTAGTCCACACAAGGCCGGACATTACGTTCGCCGTGGGCTACGTTAGTTGCTTCATGGAGGATCCCAAAGAGGATCACTGGGCTGCGGTGAAGCGGCTACTACGCTGCGTCAAGGGGACGGTGAATCATGGAATCATCTTCCCAAAGACCAGGGGAAGTAGGCTGTAGCTCACAGTGTTCAACGATGCAGACATGGCGGGGGACATCAACGGACGACGGAGCACCTCTGGCGTACTCGTCTTCCTCGGGTCAGCCCCAATTTCATGGCTGTCGCTGAAACAGAAGGTTGTGGCGCTATCTACGTGTGAGGCAGAGTACGTAGCGGCGGCCACAGCGGCGTGCCAAGTTGTGTGGCTATGCCGACTGCTGGGCGAGCTAACCGGCGTGGAAGCTCACCCACTAGCACTGATGGTGGACAACCAGCCCGCCATCGCCCTCGCGAAGAATCCAGTTCTGCACGACCAGAGTAAACACATCGACGTGAAGTTCCACTTCCTTAGGGACTATGTTGATGGAGGGCAGATCGTCATCGTGTTCGTCAAAACTGCTCGGCAGCTCGCGGACGTCCTCACCAAGCCGCTCGGACGACTTCGACTCACGGAGCTGAAGGAGATGATCGGCATGGAGGGGGTACAAGGGTTAGCAGTAGGATTAGGGGAAGATTGTTAGCTAATCCACTGTCACCTTGTGTGAACATAGCAGATAAAGGCGGCGCCGACTTAGCTGCCTGTTGTATGTGAACACAGCAAGGGAAGGCGGCGCCGACTTTGCCCCTATTTGTGATACAAGAGTCATTGTGAGGTGCAAAGCGCGCGCATGGCTCACTGCGGCAAAGACTTTGTTGGAACAGCAAAGGTGGCGGCGCAGAGTTAGCCCCCTGTCAAAGTTATCTAGTTATTCTTGTGCATGCATGGGCGCTGCACATGGACTAGATAGTTAGAGTTGTATAAATAGACATGTATGGCAACTCAGTAAAGAGAGCTCAGATTTGCCATCACACAGATAGGGCCTCGGCCAACGTTGTTGTCTTGTATTGTGCGTGCTTGCTCTGTTCTCCCTTCTTCTAGCTCGATCCATAGTGCGTGGGTATGGACACAACCGGTATAGTGGTCTGGGAAGACTAGTGGTCTGGTCTGGGAGACTAGTGGTCTGGAAGACTAGTGGTCTGGGAAGACTAGTGGTCTGGCCTAGGAGACTAGTGGTCTGGGAGACTAGTGGTCTGGTCTGGAAGACTAGTGGTCTAGGAGACTAGTGGTCTGAGACTAGTGGTCTGGAGACTAGTTCACTATCGCCAGACGGTGATCCCGTGGGCCAACAAGTGGTATCGGAGCCATACAAGCGCCGTCGTCATTCTAACCGATGGCGAGGACAGGTGGTTTGGAGTTGGGCGATGGTAGTGGCACTGTCATAGCTGTCCAGCCACTACCGGAGGTAGTTGTCCGCACGGTGCGGGAGGTCAGCGGCACCACTTGGCCGACGCTGACTCGCACTAACTATGGAGAGTGGTCGGTGACCATGAAGGTCAAGCTCAGAGCTCGATGGCTCTGGAATGCTGTTGACAAGGGCACCAACATGGAAGAAGACGACATGTCAGCATTGGAGGCTATCCTCGCTGCTGTACCGGCGGAGTATAGGGAACCGTTGGGGATGAAGAGCTCAGCTAAGGAGGCGTGGGAGGCCATTGTGGCGATGCGCGTCGGTTCTGACCGCGCAAAGAAGGCAACGGCCCAGCTTCTAAAGCAGGAGTATGCAAACCTCAAGTTCAAGGATGGTGAAAAAGTGGAGGACTTCTCCCTCCACCTGCAGACGCTCATCAACAAGCTGAAGAGCCACGGCGTCACCATCGACGAAGAGGAGGCGGTCTCCAAATTCCTCCACTCTGTGCCAGCAAAGTACATCCAGATCGCTCTCTCCATAGAGACGATGCTGGACTTGTCCACCCTCACCATCGAGGATGTGGCAGGCCATCTACGGGCGATGGACGAGTGCCTGGAACAGGCGACAGTAACGAAGGACAGCGGGAAACTCCTGCTGACGGAAGAGGAGTGGGCTGCTCAGCGAAACTCTAGGACGGCAGCCTCATCCAGTCGCGGTGGAAACGGCAAACATCGCGGTAGGGCTTCTTCGAAGAAGAAGAAAATCGACTCCAACGCCTGTCGGTGTTGCGGGAAGATGGGCCATTGGGCACGGGAGTGCCCAAATCGCAAGAAGGAAAAGAAGGCTTAGGCTCACCTGGCGAAAGCCGATGATGAGGATGAGGCCACTATCCTTGTGGCGACGTTCTGTGCACTGCATGACATCGAGGCCATGGAGAGGGAAGAGGCGACGACGGTGGAAGGATCTAGCAAGGTCCTGAAGACCGTCAACCTCGACGAACCACGCGCCCAAGTCCATATTGGGCATGTGGGCGTCGACCAGGAGCAGCGGTGGTATCTGGACTCTAGTGCCAGTAACCACATGACGGGCTCCAAGGACTCCTTCTCTGAGCTCGACGGTGATGTTACTGGTACGGTGAAGTTTGGTGATGGCTCAAGGGTGGCTATCCAAGGGCGCTGCACCATCATCTTCAGATGCCAGAACGGGGAGCACCGCACGCTAACGGATGTATACTACATCCCGCATATGCGTTCCAGCATCATCAGCATTGGTCAGCTGGATGAGCGTGGTAGCGAGGTTTTGATCAAGGACGGTGTTATGAGGATCAGAGACCAGGAGCAGTGACTTCTCGCCAAGGTGAAGAGGTCCCTGAACCGGTTGTACCTGCTCAACCTGAAGGTAGAGCAGCCGGTTTGCCTGGCGGCAAGGCACTCCGAGGAACCGTGGATGTGGCATGCCCGGTTCGGACATCTCAGCTTCGACGTGCTTGGTCGGCTGGGGAAGATGGTCCGAGGGCTACCCCACATCAAACACGGAGGCGAGCTGTGTGACAGCTGCCTGGCCGGGAAGCAGAGGAGGCTACCTTTCCCAAAGGCGGCCAAGTATCACGCGAAGGAAGCTCTCGAGCTAGTTCACGGTGACCTCTGTGGGCCGATCACGCCTGCTACATGCGGTGGTCGGTGGTACTTCCTCCTACTCGTGGACGATTGCAGTCGCTACATGTGGCTGCAACTCCTGACGAGCAAGGACGAAGTGGCGGTGGCGATCAAGAAGTTCAAGACGCGCGCAGAGGCCGAGAGCGGCAAGAAGCTCCGTGTACTGAGGACTGATCGGGGTGGCGAATTCACTTCGGTGGAGTTTGCTACGTACTGCGTGGATCAAGGTGTGGGGCAACATCACACCGCGCCGTACTCGCCACAACAGAATGGCGTGGTGGAGCGACAGAACCAGACAGTGGTCGGCATGGCCCGATCCATGATGAAGGCCAAAGGGATACCGGCAAAATTCTGGGGAGAGGCGGTGACCACAGCGGTGTTCATCCTCAACCGCGCTCCAACCAAAGCCCTAACGGGCAAGACGTCGTTCGAAGCTTGGTACGGGTGCAAGCCGAACGTGTCATTCCTCCGGACATTCGGTTGCATCGGCCACGTCAGGAAGACAAAGCCGAACCTCACCAAGCTGGAGGACAGGAGCACACCCATGGTGTTCCTGGGCTACTCGGAGGGTACCAAGGCGTACCGGCTCTATGACCCACGCGGAGACAAGGTGACTGTCTCGCGCGACGTTGTGTTCAACGAGGAGGCAGCTTGGGACTGGCACAGTCCGAGCACGGGGGAAGCGGGAGGCTTCACCAACACCTTTGTCGTCGAGCACTTGGTCATCCATGGCGGTGGAGACGCTGCGGAACAGGTGCCACGCACTCCGGGAGGAGCGCCGAGCACTCCGGCGGTAGAGTCGAGCACTTCTGGGGCAGTACCGAGCACTTCAAGAGGGATGACGAGCACTCCGAGAAGAGTGTCGAGCACTTCTAGAAGGATGCCGAGCACGCCAGGAGTGGAGCCAGGAGGTTCTGGAGTGGTGGCGACCACTTCAGGATGGGTGCCGAGCACTCCCGTGGCGGAGCCAAGACGTCTTACTATGGTTCCGACCACTCCAAGACTGAGGCTGGGCACTCCTACAGTGTGGCCGAACACTGCAGGAGTTATGACGAGCAGTCTAGAAGCAGTGCCGAGCACTTCAGGTGCTATGCAGGGCACTCTGGCGGAAGAAGGAACTCCATCACCCCCGATCGAGTTTACCTCACCTCCAAGTGACATCACTGAGTTCGTGGACGCCTACCACGAAGGTGAGGAGTTGAGGTTCCGTAGGCTGGACGACATCGTCGGCGGCACAGGTCCCTCAGGTCTGGCGGGTAGGCTGCTCAACGACGCAGAGCTGCTACTCATCAGTGCAGAGGAACCACCCACGTTCGCACTAGCCGAGCGCGATGGAAACTGGCGACGGGCAATGCTGGAGGAGATGAAGGCAATCGAGGAAAACGAGACTTGTCAGCTCGTCGATCCACCCCTAGGATGCTGTCCAATCAGCCTGAAGTGGGTATACAAAGTCAAAAGGGACGAGCTCGGCGCCATTGTCAAGTACAAGGCGCGCCTCATCGCCCGAGGCTTTGTCCAGCGCGAGGGCATCGATTTCGAGGAGGTCTTTGCACTAGTAGCGCGCATAGAGTCGGTCCGTTTACTACTTGCTTTGGTGGCAGCAAAGGACTGGCGCGTCCATCACTTGGACATTAAATCGGCCTTCCTCAATGGTGAGCTGGCAGAAACGGTCTTCGTCAGGCAACCTCCAGGGTTCGCTGTCAAGGGAGAAGAGCACAGGGTGCTCCAACTGCGCAAAGCGCTCTACGGGCTGAGGCAAGCCCCTCGAGCATGGAACGCCAAGTTTGACACCACGCTGGGCGAGCTTAGGTTTCAGAGGTGCGCAACCGAGCACGCGCTCTACACGCGACGACGGGGGAAGGAAGAACTCGTGGTCGGCGTGTATGTGGATGACTTAATCATCACCGGCGTGCGCACGGAGGATATCAACAACTTCAAGCGAGAGATGGCAGCTCGTTTTCGAATGAGCGATCTCGGCGCTCTCTCCTACTACCTCGGCATCGAGGTGAGACAGGGGAAGGAGGAACTCACGCTCGGGCAAAGCGCGTATGCCTCCAAGCTGTTGGAGAGGAGCGGCATGGTGGAGTGCAAGCCATGCGTGACTCTGATGGAGGAGCGGCTGAAGCAGACGAAGGACAGCACCACGGCGAAAGTAGATGCAACACTCTACCGGAGCATCGTCGGCGGTCTACGTTACCTAGTCCACACAAGGCCGGACATTACGTTCGCCGTGGGCTACGTCAGTCGCTTCATGGAGGATCCCAGAGAGGATCACTGGGCTGCGGTGAAGCGGCTACTATGCTACGTCAAGGGGACGGTGAATCATGGAATCATCT
The DNA here is from genome assembly GCA_904845875.1 of Miscanthus lutarioriparius. NCBI lineage: Eukaryota > Viridiplantae > Streptophyta > Magnoliopsida > Poales > Poaceae > Miscanthus > Miscanthus lutarioriparius. Next base: position 14,522,308 of record CAJGYO010000006.1, on the reverse strand, counting down.
TCCCAAAGACCAGGGGAAGTAGGCTGCAGCTCACGGTGTTCAGCGATGCAGACATGGCGGGGGACATCGACGGACGACGGAGCACCTCTGGTGTACTCGTCTTCCTCGGGTCAGCCCCAATTTCATGGCTGTCGCTGAAACAGAAGGTTGTGGCGCTATCTACGTGCGAGGCAGAGTACGTAGCGGCGGCCATAGCGGCGTGCCAAGTTGTGTGGCTACGCCGGCTGATGGGCGAGCTAACCGGCGTGGAAGCTCACCCACCAGCACTGATGGTGGACAACCAGCCCGCCATCGCCCTCGCGAAGAATCCGGTTTCGCGACGACCGAGTAAACACATCGACGTGAAGTTCCACTTCCTCGTGGACCGTGTGTTGATGGAGGGCGAGATCATCATCGAAGTTCGCGTAAACCGCTTTCGGCAGCTCGCGGACGTCCTCACCAAGCCGCTCGGATGACTTCGACTCACGGAGCTGAAGGAGATGATCGGCATGGAGGGGGTATAAGGGTTAGCAGTAGGATTAGGGGAAGATTGTTAGCTAATCCACTGCCACCTTGTGTGAACACAGCAGATGAAGGCGGCGCCGACTTAGCTGTCTGCTGTGTGTGAACACAGCAAGGGAAGGCGGCGCCGACTTTGCCCCCGCCGTGATCTGAAGAGTATTTGTAGGTGCAAAGCGCCGCATGGCTCACTGCAAGACCTTGTTGGAACAGCAATGGCCGACGCAGCAGTCACCTCGCCGGGTTATCTAGTTATTGTGCCAGCATGGACGCTGCACATGGACTAGATAGTTAGAGTTGTATAAATAGACATGTATGGCAACTCAGTAAAGAGAGCTCAGATTTGCCATCACACAGACAGGGCCTCGGCCAACGTTGTTGTCTTGTATTGTGCGTGCTTGCTCTGTTCTCCCTTCTTCTTCTAGCTCGATCCGTAGTGCGTGGGTACGGACACAACCGGTATAGTGGTCTGGGAAGACTAGTGGTCTGGTCTGGGAGACTAGTGGTCTGGGAAGACTAGTGGTCTGGCCTGGGAGACTAGTGGGAAGACTAGTGGTCTGGTCTGGGAGACTAGTGGTCTGGGAAGACTAGTGGTCTGGCCTGGAAGACTAGTGGTCTGGGAGACTAGTAGTCTGAGACTAGTGATCTGGAGACTAGTTCACTATCGCCAGACGGTGATCCCGTGGGCCAACACCCCAAACCTAAATTTATGTGCCCTTCAGTGCTACTTGGCATGCTTGAGAACTTTCACCTTCGAGCTACTATGTATGCACACTGAATAAAAGCACCTGTACCATTTTTGCAGGAGCTGTTTTACAAATACATGAATCAGGCGGTTTAAATATTTAAAAGGTAAGCAACTACCTTTCTGTTCGAATATTTTTTTGGGGACCTTCTCCAACTACCCGTTTCACTTTGTTCACTTTCCAAGTTCTCCACATGATTTCCTAATTTGAAAGGAGATAGAGCCTCGGCTTCTTTGATCATGGGTTCAAAATATTGTAAGCCCTTCATGTTAATCCAGATCCTTTCACAGCTGCTCTTTTCCGGGACTGCATATTTTGGCACTAGCACTAGCAGATATTTCTTTTACCTCCTTTTCTTCCACAAGATCTTTCATTATGATCTGTAAACCAACAAGTGCAATACTTCTGTTTCAGAGTGTTAGGCTTGCACCAGGTTCATAGAACTTCGTATGTTGTGACTGTTGGTGCTCAAAAATTCAAGTACGCTTTACTGTATTTCTTTCCTTTTTTGGTAGACCGAATATGTTGGTGACGATCTTGGCTCTATTTTGTATAAGCTCCTACCGCTACCTCTGAACTCTCTATTTATATGGACTTTGCATTTTAATCTTTTCTGCATTGTGATTCTAACCTGAACTAGAAAACCTTCTCCCCCTTCCCACCCACCTATATTGCTCTTAAGACCATTTTGTATGACAATAATTGAGCTCTGCAGTTGAGTTTACTATCTTCCGGATATATTGCACTAGGATCCTTCCTTACAAAAACATGTCTAATCTTTTGTGCCAGTCTAAAACCCTGTCAAATATGATGAATTTATTGCCAGTACTGCCTCTACATGATGACAGGCACCATAAATATATACTAATATTTTATTTGTCAACAAATTTGAGTACAGGAGGGTATCATCTGCGTATCATGTTTGTTCAGTAATTGATCCCAGATATCAACATCAACCTACGACAGCTACAACTGAATTCTTATCCTATACAAAAATAGGATGATGATAACTACTCTCTACAGTTACTCCAAACTAACTAAACCTTCTTGCTTTTTCTAATCATCCTTATTTTGTAATGTGCAATGGTCCTCAATTTGAATTCACTTTCCTGGAATGATTCATATTTAAATCAGGACTAATCATGACTACGATGACTTCCGCAGCAACGCCCGGGGTACTGACTAGTTCCAATATGTTTATGGGGACAGGCGCGCCCTGAAGTCTGTTTCCCACGCCGTTTCACGCGCTCATGTGGGGCCACGCCGCCCTGAATGTCAACAACATCAATAAGAGAGGGAGGGGCGGCAGATGCCCAGCCAGCTCTGGGAGGAGGAGGAGACGCTGAGGCAAGGCAGCAGAAAAGCGAGGAGGGAGATGTACACCCGATCTACTTTTAAAACATCCATATGCAACACTTGCGGCATATGTCCGAAAGCAGATGAAACACGTGAAACATGCATCTAAAACACTTGAAAAAACACCTAAAAACACTTGAAAACCATTATAAAATATACGCAATATCTAGATAAGACACTTGCAACATATGTGTAAAGCATATGCAACATTCAAAAAAACACACTTGCAACATATGTCGAAAAAACATATACGTGTACAACTATTGCAACATATGCAACATCCCGATCTACTTTTGCAACATCCGCGTGAAACACTTGCAACGTATCTCTGAAACATTTGAACACTTGAAACATACCCTTGCAACATGCGTTCTTCACCCTCCTTTCGTACGACGTAGTGCAGAGCGGGGGATGGACAGGCAGAGGATAGCGCCATCGTGGCCCATTTTGGAGGCGAGCGGAGGGGTGGCGGGGACAGGCCGCCGGTGAGCTTTGGTCGCATTGCCGGTTACCACCGTCCTAGGTCGCCGGGCTCTGGCCGAGAGGAATGGGCCGATTGCTAGTGCATGCGGCTGTCGACGAGCTCTGGCCAGGTAGGGGCGGGAAGAAGGCGCCGGGCGAGGGCCTGGTGGGTGGAGGAATGGGCCGGCGGAGGCGCCGCGGGGGATGGCGTGGGATGGAGGTGCTGTGGGGAGTGGGATGAGCAGACGGCCACATGTGGAGAGTTCTTTTTTTGAGAGAGAGTGCGGCTGGCCGGACGTGCTCATCCTATCATTATAGATATGTTTAAGAAATCAGATTCTTTGGTGTGATTGGATTGTATATAAACGCAAGCCGTGATTATGAGTCATGGACGAGACGGTATGATGGTGGATTTTCACTGTTAGGGCCAATAGTTTTTCATGAAATGCATTGTTTTAAATGATATTTAGCTTCCACGCTCGATCAACAACAAATTTGATGGAAACATGGATACAAAACTAATGATGTTTTGGTTCAGCGTCGTCGGCTTTATCATCTTCACAACAATAGACATCTAAAAAAAGCCAAAAGGGGTGAAATTTAATTGATTAATGAAAAAATAGTAGGAATGCAACAAAGAACATGAGGATCATTATTGCAAGCCATTTGTATTGCGAGACGCCATTCCTAAAATTTATGGCTCCTCGCTGCTTTTGATTTTGGAATTCCACAACACAAGTACAACTTTAAGGTTTCGTTTGACACAATTCCACCGCTGGCTGTTTGGAGCAAGGTTCTAGGATTCACTTTGGAAAATTTTCGGTCCCAACCGAAACGGACGAATTTCTGTTGAATTTCGGACTCAATTCGGCGAGTTTCGAGATTTGAAGCACAAAATTCGTTTCTGGCTTAACTGAAATGGACAAATTTCACCGAAATTCGGACCATCTCGGTTGAATTACAGAACCTTGGTATTGAGCCGTTTTGCACCCAACAGCTTCACTTAAAGAGCCCTTAAAACCTGCTTAGACAAAGGATATGCGGATGGTGGAGCTAAAATTAGTATCTTCATCCAGCTCTAACTCACCCTGATGGCCCCAACAAGCACATAAGCCTGTTTTGCCCCGCACAAAGAAGAAGCGTGCGGGAGACCAACCGCGGTCGCTGGAGCGCGTGGCCGCCGGTTCCTCACCCACACCAGAACGCTAAGGGCAACAATGAATTTGATGAAAAGATTTAGATAGAAAGATAGAGAATGTCAAGTACTGTAACGCACCAACAATACTTCGATACCTTGTAGAGTCCTCCGCACCTAGAGGCTCACCTTCTTTCGCCAATAATAACGCTAGAGAACCGTCGAGGTATTTATGCAAATAGATATAATAGTTGCGGAAACTCTCCAAATAAGAAAGTAAACTACAATAATAACAATTTTTATAAGTATACGAAAGATAAAGAACCCCATTTTTATAGACAGAAACGAATTAGTTTAAACAGTCCCTTGTGGCTCCGATGGAAACTTTTTTGAACACCAAAAACTATGGGGGAGTTCCCCACAGTGATTTTCATATATATTAAAACAACAAAGGGGAAATTACATACTTGCAATCCAGGGGAGGGAAACTTGTCTGTGTCAACAAACAATTCGAAATACCTCAACTTTTTCAGAACAGGTCCGAGTCAAATAGCAATGATTCTACACTGACATGGAAGTGTGAGCGCTACTTTTTAGAAGAATTAACTGTTCTTAGGGCATGAATTGCATACAAATTATAGATTATAGATATAGATGTGTTCGTGTCTGTTGAGACTAGTTTTATTGCGGTTTTAAAACATCATGAATTATTTTCGTGCGAGTCATGCATCGTCATGAAATATTTTTCTCTGTGTGTTGGGCACCTCTATGAGTATTATACAAACCTCTCGATGCTCTATGTTTCATGATGGTCGCCACTACGAAATACATTCATGATGTTTGACTGTCACACAAATCAAATTTACGTGGTGTTTGATTCGTGAGGGTCGTGGCTGTTTTTTGTCTTTCGTGACGGTTTTACATCCTCACAAAATTTCTCGGATTTTTTTAATAAACGTTAATATAAATTTGTTCATCTTATAGGCAAAAGTACAGTAGTACAGTTGTTTGAGTGTCTCAGCAGCCAACTAAACTTACTTCGTTGGAAAATCATCCCCCCTTTGCTCTATTCTCGGTTGGATCGGCCAATAATAGAGATCTTAACTTAAACCTGATTATTATTATTTTTGAACCCTGCTTTTATAGAAAGTGAAATAAGCATCAGATACAAACGCACGCCACCACACCCGCTGGGGAAACCAGCTTAGAAGCGGAAAGGATAAAAAACTCGCACGCTCACCGGACATAACCAGCAGCAGCTTACATCAAGACAAAACAACCACCTCCGACACCTACTAAGAAAGTTTCACTTAACAAACTAACAACCATCAGACTATCGAGGCATAAAAAACAAAAACACGACAGCAAGCAAGAGCCTCCAGAATTCAGACGTCTACTGCACCACCATCTTCTTCCTGAATCTTGATAATGTTCAGAGCAGACCTTCCACCTCCATTTTTTCAGTTTGTTCCCAAAAGACCCGCAACCAAGCCTTCATTCTTACTGTTGCAGCTTCTAAAAACCTTGCATCTTGAACGTTTTGATTATTTTTGTTTCTGCTGACGGCACATCAGAATTTTAAACTAGCAAAATAAAGAATCCAAAAAATCACCTACTCTATGACAATTATAATTGGAGCAGTGTTTTTTTCCAGTTTTTTTTAAGGAAGGACAATAGCAGTGTTTTAAGCTTTTGAGCTTAAATACACAGATGACCATATTTCCATCAAGATAAGCATATACATAATTCAATTCATATCTACATGGTGGTGACCAGGTGCCAGAACACCATGCACGAAACGAAAGGGTAGCGGCAAATCTGTAAGGTTAACTGTAGCAGAGCTAACGCTTCAATGAGTAGCTCTTCCCACTGAACGCTTGGAACCTGGGCTCGTTCTTCTTCGCGGGTTCCTCCTCCTTAACAGGAGCCTTTTGTAGTTCCTTATTGTTGCTTGCACTTGAACCAAAAACAAGCTTCCCAGTTTTCTGTCGACTGTAATTGCTAACCACTGAAGCTGCCGGTGCTGAAATTTGCTGATTTGCTCTTTTCTTTGAATCTGAAGGCGCAGAAAGTGCAGTGGAAGGAACCTCAGAATCAGATGCTTGCAGTTTTGAGGTTTTTCCATCCAACCGCTTTCCAGAACCAGTAAACGGTTTGAATCTTGGTTCATCCTCCACTCCAGTAGTGTTGCCATCTTCAGCCGCAGGTGCTGCCTTGCTGCTTGCAGGAACTGCTGGTTGCCGTGGTTTCTCAGGTTCTTTATAATCAAGAGGAGGTGCAAAGTCCACTTCACAGTCTGTCTCAACAATGCAAACTGCTGAAGCAGGCTTTGTTTCAACAACATCAATGTAATACTGTCTGTTGTTGTAGGCTACCATGATGCTGTCACCCGTGGTTAAGCAGGAGAAATTCCTCAGAGTATTTTCCAAGATGGCTTTCAGATTTGAAATATCAAGAAAATCACTCGTGTGAGGCTGCAGTTTCGCATATGTGCCCTTGGGAAGAGTCGCGTTCTTGACATGGACAATGTCGCCCTCTTGAAGACGCATGTTCTGCATCATCCAGTAGGGCATGATGATCATGCCTTCTTCCGCCACAAACTCCAGAACACCACAGTGTGAAATCCGCTGGTCGGTTGCATCATCGTTCTGCAGCTCAAATAGCATAGGGTACTCGATGTACAAAGAAGCAAGACGATCAAGGGCAGACTGTGGCATTATTACTTTGTCACCGCCTTCCAGGTGTGGCTTACCAACAAAGGATGGTGGATAGCAGCGGTACGTTTGCTCAAACGAGTTGCCACGGTAAGCATATCGGTAAAACATTTTTACCTAGATCTTGGCTTCGACTTCCCTCGACCGACAGAAGAACTGATGGATCTCAGCTCCTTCGACTTCAAGGCGGCGATCGCGCTTCCGGAGGAGGTTGCTGGTGAGCTCTGGTGCGAGGCGCGCGGCGGGCGCATATATAGGCCACCGTCCCACCGAATCCGATAGGAGCGGGTAGCGGAATAGTTCCGATTCGATGACGATGGGATTTGGGGATTAGAGACGACGGTATAATTGGGGTCAGAGGACCGGAATCGGATTGGGTTTTCGACACGAGCACGGAGCATCCATGGGCCCCGTTTGCCAGTTGGGACGGCCTTGCTGCTGAGAAACAGGACGGCCTTGCTGCTGCATAGTCGCTGACGGTGCACGAGCAGGAGCCAGGAGCCCAGGAAGCGAGGGCGTGGGTCCGCTCACCATGGACGTGGCGGCGGAGCCCCTCCTGCCGCAGCCGGCGACCGCCCTGGACCACCTCGGCCGGCCGGTCTCCCGCCACACCACCGACCGGTGGACCGCAGCCGTCTTCATCATCGGTACCCAGAACCCTACCCAAAACACGAGACGCCCCCCCGAAGCCCGTGGCTGCAGGCAAGTCAACAGGGCCGGCCGTCATCTCCGCCTCTCTGACCCGCCTGCCGCCGTCGGTGTGCGTGTGCCGCAGGGGTGGAGATCTCGGAGCGGTTCGCGTTCGGGGGCATCTCGGGGAACCTGATCAACTACCTCACCGGCCCGCTCGGGCAGTCCACGGCTTCGGCCGCCGCGGCCATCAACGCGTGGAGCGGCGCCGCGCTTATGCTGCCGCTGCTCGGCGCCGCCGTCGCTGACTCGTGGCTCGGCCGCTACCGCACTATCATCAGCGCCTCCCTCCTCTACATCCTGGTATGCTCTCGTACTGCTCTCTGGCGGTATCGTCTCTTCGGCCTCTTCGATTCCTAACGAACATCCAAAGTTATAGGCTTCCCGTACGACTCAAAAAAGGAAAGAAAAGCTACAGACTGTTGCCAGTTTCCTCATGTAGTCATATCTCAACTATACCAGTAGGTAGTAGGCACTACGCGTTTGTACTAGCATGCACTGTGATTACTGGAGTAACCCATTACACATGTGTACCCTGGAATTTGTTTCAGGATTCAGGAATGCTTATTAATGGAATAAGAACAATCTGCCAAAGCAAAAACAAGACTTCATGGAGTTTATGCTGTTCCGGAATACTAGGATTGCTAAGAGTGGTTCCTCTGCAGTTAACCCTCGATCCTTAATGGAGTTTATGCTGTTCCATAACTTCATTGATCTTGACAGTTTATTCACGACTTGCTCCATGTAACTTTTACCGTTTTGATTGACTGCATATTCAGATAAGAGGACCTGCGTCTTCCACTCCTTTAGTTTCCATTAAGCAACAATAAGACTCGACTAACCACTATCAACAGTTAATTATGTCCAACTGCCTGAATCTTGAATGGACTGTCAATACTGAACTTCACTGGATAAAATTTGCCCCTGAGCCAAATTATTCGGATCGAATTACTGAACTTTCTGCTGTTTCGAAGAAACAAATCGTGTAGAACATTACCATAGAGGCACAGAGAAATGTATAATTTGTTTAATCAGTGCTTGATGTAATCATTGAAAGAGCCTGGGATTAGGAAAGCTTACCAATTGACATGACATGCGTCATTTATATTTAGTTTGCTGGATTGTATGCTCACCCTATCATCAATTTTTGTGCCACAACAACCAGCACAATTTGGAGACAACATGGGTTCCTCCGCATCCTGGATGGGTATCCATTTAGCGTTCTTCTATGTGTCACTTTACATAGTGGTATGTGCTCAAGGGGGCCACAAACCATGTGTCCAAGCATTTGGGGCTGACCAATTTGATGAGAATGATCCTGAAGAATGTGCCTCAAGGAGCTCCTTCTTCAATTGGTGGTACTTTGGGGCATACGGAGCCAATATTATTACAGTTTCAATCTTGAATTACATCCAAGATAACATAAGCTGGCAGTTTGGGTTTGGTATCCCATGCATTGCCATGTCCGTTTCTCTTGCAATTTTCTGGCTTGGTACAAAGAAGTACCGCTTCTATCCTCCAGTGAGTAGCAAAGGGCTATTTGAAAATATTGGTAAATCACTTCTTGCATGGATTCGATGCTGGTGTGCATCATGGTATCCAAAGTAAGTCCACTTTAACTACCCTTGAGCTTTCTTTTCGAACTATTATCTTATTTCTTCTTTTCGTCTTCTGGGCATGCAGATCATCTGACGAGTCTCACTTTGCAACTACATCATCATCCAAGGGAGACAAGTACAACAGAGAAACTAAATATTTCCCTGATGATGCTGTTGCAGTGCTAAAATTGCTCCCAATAGGGGCAACCTGCCTGATCTATGCAGTTGTCTTTGCTCAATGGATGACACTATTCACTAAGCAAGCAAGTACACTAGATAGGTGGATAGGTACCTTACAGGTACCAGCTGCTACCCTTCAAAGCTTGATCAGTGTGTCAATTGTTGTATTTGTTCCTATATATGACCGCATCCTCATTCCACTGGCCAAGAAATACTCAAAGAATACTTGTGGTATCACAACATTGCAACGAATTGGTATTGGATTGGTTTTATCTGTGATCCTGATGGTTGTCGCAGCCCTTGTGGAGATGAGAAGGTTCAGGGTAGCAAGAGATTATGGCCTGGTTGACAAACCCGGTGTCACAATCCCTATGAGCTTCTGGTGGGTGGTCCCTCAATTCATTCTGTCTGGCTTGGCAGATGTGTTCACAATGGTCGGCTTGCAAGAATTTTTCTATGACCAAGTACCAGATGGTTTGCGCAGCTTGGGGCTTGCTCTATACTTGAGCATATTTGGACTTGGAGCTTCATCAGTAGCTTCCTTGTGTATACAATTGACAAGGTAACCAGTAGGGAAGGAGACAGTTGGTTCTCTGACAATCTAAACTGAGGGCACCTTGATTACTTCTATTGGCTTTTAGCTGTTGTCGACACAGAATTTTCGTCCCGTGCCGAGGACACACGCAGCAAGCCGGAAGGGTCCGCTCGATGGAGCAGATCCGCCTAGCTTCAGCGCAGGGATGGTCGATCCTGCGCGATCCTCCCGAGACGTGCCAGTCAATTTGACCCTGCAATTGACAAGGAGGGAAAGTTTATCAGTAATTAAGGGCGGAACTTGCCGGTGTTGTCAGACAGTCCCGAATGTGCGGCTATGAGAGCCGATATGAAAGGAGATCGACTAAATAGTCGATTCCAGCATATTCATGAGAATAAATCGGTTAAAACTCATTAGGTTGTTTAGGAAGAATCGGTTATCATTCAGGGTAAATGTCGTTATTTAAACAAATATTAATCAATGGCAATAAGGTATCAACAATGATCGGTTTATGCTGAGCCAATGATTACAAGTAACCGAACCCCCTTTTATATAAAGAAACAATTCAACACCATTTGACCGTTTAATAAAGATAAATCTAATGAACATGTTAGATTTCATCTATCGCTATGACCAGTGGGGCATGAGGCAGAATCATGCAGGTCGTAGAAATAACAATAGACTTGACGACCCTAACTCATTACTAATATCAGTGGGGCATGAGGCAGAATCATGCAGGCCGTAATACAATAATAAAATCATGGGGCTAACACATCTTTCAACCTATCTTTACTCCAACGGTCTCGTGATGCGAACTGTTCGTGAAAGCACTCGATATCGGCTAAAACAGCTGATTCAGACAGCGCACAGTTAGGGTCATGCCTTACCAGCAATAGATCTACTAAATAATGATCCCCACTCCACGGTGCTAACAATAGGGTGTGAGGTAGAATTACACAAGCCGTGATAACGGGTCGTGGAACGGTTTTCGCTAGTCAATAGATCTATCCAAGACGCAACATGCCTTAACCGCACGCTATGCACGATTAAGATTGATATAAAACAGCCGATAAAAACATAACTCATCGTTTAGGATGTAGATTAGGTCAGTTCTAGCTAGCAAATGATATGTTAAATAATATATAAGGCCGATCCAAATCAATCTCAATCGGGCAGAGTGATATTGCTGTAATTAGATAAACAATGAAAGCAATAAGCAATATCGGTAACTTGATGAATCTACCAAAGACTGTCATTCTAAGGTAGAGCCGATAACTTGACCTTGATCTAATTAATGCAGTGGGGGTCGATCGGATCGATGCAGCCATACTTGAACTAGACAAGAATCGATAACTAATTTATACTAGAGTCGCAGTGAAGGTCGACCGGATCGATGCAGCCGTACGAACAGATGTATAAGCCATGACGGTACTTACAACAAGCAGTGGAGGTCGACCGGATCGATGCAGCCGTATTTGCTGAAGAACTCGTCGAGATCTACTCTACTCCTCCTAAGGGGTGGCCGGAGCCGAAAAAAGTAATTGACTTGTATTTGATTGATTCGTGTTTTTTTTACAATAGCCGGGGTTTGATATTTATACCCGGGATCTGCGCATGACTCCTGTCTAAGCACGACTCATCACAAATTTTGACTCTAAAGAAAACATTCCTAATTTAAGATAACTTGGACTCTAATCTTTCTCTTTTTGTAGAGTCCAACATGTTTCGTCCTGGCGCCGAACGTAGCCTTCGTCGTTATCTGCTGGTGCTATTTGAAGAAAGCCGATTCCAGTTTTTGCATCCGAATCAGCTGGTTTCGATCTACACGCAATTGATTCCTTGATGATATGATCTTGGGAGCTTTCGAGTCCCTATGACTCTTCTTCCAAATTTTGGTGTAAACACATACCCTCCAATTTTGGGATAAAAGTAATTTTATTCTAAAATTATTATGTCTGTATCCCTGATTGGTTCACAGTCACGGGTAGAGAACCTTGGTCTGGGGTCCACTATTTGTCGCCGCTTACGTCCACTCATGAGCCCATGCCTCAAAACTTTTTACAAGAGTGTTACTGCCTCACGGGCACTTGGATTCATCTTCCCGGGCCGGCTATAAAATGCCTATCTGGCCTTGGCGAGAGCAACTCAGCAATTCAGCCATGTTTTGCTTTCATCTGCTCCCTCGAGCGCCCCTAGTTCCGCTGGACCCTCCGTGGTCTATCTTATGAAGATCTCAAGCGGATAAAAGAATTCTTGTGAATAGGGTGGTTGTGTCACTTATCCTAGCGCCTTGTTGAGCAAGAAGATCAGCCATTGCGGTTAGAAGAATTCTTGTGATATCACCCGAGTCTTCTCTCCATGCTCACAAAGTTGTTCTAGTGTTTATGAGGGCTGGAATGTGTGGACACCTTCCCCTTGTTGCTCCTCCAAACATCCACCGGGAAAGCCTCAGGCTTCTTTCCCATAGTTCCTCAATTTGTCGAGAAATTTGCTGAGCATATGTTAGATAGGTGACCTTTCTTCTTCTCTGGTACAATTTTATCGATGGGTCGATGGGACTCGGTTCACAATGGGTTTTGGCCTTGTGGAGATCCAGACTCCCTTCAATCCAAAGAAGTTTTGGTGGGTCAATTTCTGGTCAATGTATCCGTTCCCACGATATTTTGTAATTTGGGGAAGCAATAAATTCGAGTCCGTTATATCTTCATTATCCGTCCCCCGAATTTTCGGAGTGTTGATCCGTTTCCATTTCTGATTTCAATTTCACACCACCATCGAAATCTATCTTCTCGCTTTCCAGGGCTATATATACGGGCTACGGCTATGGATCAAAAACAACCCTCTTCGTCTCAATCCTTCTTCGTCTTTAGTATATTTCCCGCCTCTCCGTAGATTTGAGGTCATAGAGAACAGCAAGAGGTCTGCTGAAGAAGCCCTCAACGGATCTACATCATCACGCCAGCGTCTTCGTTGTTAAGAGGATGCATCTTGGGGTGTTCTCATCGCTTCGGATCAAAGGGATGACTCTGCCCAGCCCTCGGGGGCATCTCTAGTACCAATTTGCCGCCAATTTCCTAGTCACTCGAGGCGACAGATCAGTAATGATGATCTGCTGGCCTCCATAGATCGGACCGACCAGCATCTAGCCAACTGCCTCTCCCTAGCGGAATTGGCTCTGGCCATGATTGAAGACCGATCACCCCCTGAGGTCGGCCTGGTGAGAGAAAGGTTGGTCAGGGCTGAAGCCAGAATCATGGGTGAGATGCCTGCCATTACTTCTCTGTTTTTCCTTGATTTCACCATTAAGATTTCTGATCACTCTTTCCTTGAATATTTTAGATCTAGCTGCTCAGTTGGAGAGTCTTCAATCAGCCGTGGATCATGCAGCGGGATTTGTCAATGCCAGGGGTGCCGTTCTGGTGGTTCGATCAGGGAGGTCGCCCTTCATGGAGTTCGTCATGGCGCTGCCATGGCGTTGGCTGCTGCGCAAGCACGTTCGGGCCATAATTTTGGCTTCTTCCCCATGGCTTTCCGGACGTAAAGTACCCTTGGGAGCATGAGCGCTTGGTTGAGAATTTTACGAGTGCCGTGAACTCTGTAGCTTTCAATACCCTGGCTAATGATATAGTAGGCAAAGTGTTCTCCAGCCCGTAGCTTGTAATAGGCGACTTTTAGCAAACAACTTTCTTGCCTTGAGCGATTTCCCTTTGTTTCATGCTTCGTACCCGTCACTTTGTTCGTGTTCGCTTTGCCTCTATAGGCGATACACATCGTATCGGCTTTTACTCCTCTGGGTTCATTTTTTGCACTGAAGACGATATCTTTCCAATATCGGCTATTGAAGCCATCGACCGAACAGATCGTTTACTAAGTATTGATCCAAACGCTAGGATAATATTCCTTTAAATATTTCCTGTTGATTGCTCGGACAAATTCTTCCTCCCCTTTTAGTGTTTCCAAGATGTAAGCATTACCAGGCGCACAACGTTTGATCCGATAAGGTCCTTCCTAGTTAGGTGACCATTTATCGAATTTACTGTCCTTTGACCCGATCGGCAATTTCACTTTCCAGACCAAGTCTCCTTCAGAGAATTGCTTGAACTTGACCTTTTTATTATAATATTTCGTAACCCTCAGTTTATTGGCTTCGATACTTTCAAGAGTGCGCAGCCGAAGGCAACTCAAGTCCTCCAAATTGTCTATCATAAGATTCTTGTAGACTTCGGCTGACAAATCATTCTGCAACGTGACACGCCTTGACCCAGTCCGAACTTCCCAAGGAAGAACTGCATTATGTCCATACACAAGTTCGTAGGGCGACGTTTTAATTGATCCATGGCAGGCCATCCTATACGCCCATAGCGCCTCATTTAGCGTCGAATGCCACTTCCTTGGCTGTTCCTCGATCTTTTTCTTGATCAGCTTAATCATAATCTGGTTGGACACCTCTGCCTGGCCATTAGTCTGAGCATAGTAAGGAGAGGAATTTAGTAGCTTGATTCCCATACTGGTAGCAAAATCCCCGAACTCTTCTGATGTGAACATTGTTCCTTGATCCATAGTTATGGTTTGAGGAATCCCAAAACGATACACAATGTGTTCCATGACAAAATCAATCATGTTCTTTGAGGTCACTGTCTTCAAAGAAATTGCCTCAACCCATTTAGTGAAGTAATCTATTGCTACCAATATGAACTTATGTCCTTTGCTTGAAGGCGGAAAAATCTGGCCAATTAAATTAATTCCCCAACCTCAAAACGGCCATGGTTTGATTATTGGATTTGTGGCCGATGCAGACGATCTCTGGACATTACCAAAACATTGACAGTCCTGGCATCCTTTGTAATATTCAAAACAATCTTCCAACATCGTTGGCCAAAAATGTTCAGCTTTACGGATAATCCATTTCATCTTATAAGCCGATTGATGAGCTCCACATATCCCTTCATGTACGTCACCCATCAACACCTTAGCTTCTTCTTGGTTTAAGCATTTGAGCAACACCCCATCGACTATTTTATAATATAACTGGTTATCTAACAAAACATATTTAGTCGATTTATACCTTAGCTTTCTAGTAACTTTTTGAGACGGATTTCTAAGGTAATCGGCTATTTCGACTCTTCAATCATCACTTGAGGTTTTAGTACTCAAGACTTTTTGAAACACTTGATATCCTGATGCACTTTGAGCTAAACGGTTGGCTTCTTGGTTTTGTGCTCTCGGAATATGTTGGAAAGAGACATGAAGAAACCCCTTGAGTAACTTTTGGCACTCATCATAGTATCCTTTCAAAGTCTCTTCTTTGCACTCATATAGGCCGATTAATTGATTAATAATTAACTGTGAATCTCCAAATGCTTCAATTGCTTCGGCCTTTATTCCATGAAGAAGTTGAAGTCCCTTGAGAATAGCTTCGTACTCCGCTTGATTGTTAGTAATCATTGGCTCAGTTGGAAGATCAAACTCAAAACTTACCCCCCTAGGCGAAATAATAACAATACCGATGCCACCACCCTGCTTGCATGATGACCCATCAAAGAACAGCGTCCAAGTCATCGGTTCTACATAACTAATGCTTAGCTTATGATGCTGGGTGATAAAATTGGCCATTACTTGTCCTTTGACTGCTTTAGCCGATTCGTACCTCAAATCAAACTCTGATAATGCGAGAATCCATTTTCCTAATCTCCCATTCAGTATTGGCATCGATAACATGTGTTTCATCACATCAGCCTTGGAAACAACCGTACATTCGGCCGATAATAAGTAGTGCCGCAACTTGGTGCAAGAGAAATATAAGCATAAGCATAACTTTTTGGTGGGAGAATATCTTGTTTCTGGATCCAGTAGTCTTCTACTCAAATAGAAAACAACCCTCTCTTTTCCTTCGAATTCTTGCATTAAGGCCGACCCAATTGTCTTGTCATCATCCGATATGTACAACTTAAAGGGTTTACCTTTCTAAGGAGAGACCAGCACAGGTGGACGCTTCATATATTCTTTTATTTCTTCTAACACCTTTTTTTGCATGTCACCCCACTTGAATTCTTGTTCATTTTTTAACTTCAATAGAGGAGAAAACGGCAGAACCCTTTCTGACAAATTTGAAATAAACCTTCTGATGAAATTGATCTTGCCAAGCAAAGATTGCAACTCTGTCTTAGTTGTCGGGGGCACCGTGTCGTCAATTGCTTTCATGCTCTTCTGATCAACTTTGATTCCTCTCTCGTGGACCATAAAACCCAAGAACTGTCTGGCTGACACTCCAAAAGCACACTTATTAGGATTCATCTTCAGACCATGTTTTCTTGTGCATTCTAGAGTTTCCCGCAAATTAGCTAGATGCTCTTTGTACTCTTTTGATTTTATCATCACATCATCAATGTAGATCTCAACAATCCTGCCAATCAACTTATAAAAAATATAATTTATTGCCCTTTGATAAGTGGCACCAGCATTCTTCAGACTGAAGGTCATCACAACCCACTCGAACAAACCGATTGCGCCGGGGCACCTGAAAGCAGTCTTTGTTATGCCTTTCTTAGCCATGAAAATTTGGTTATACCCTGCATTGCCGTCCATGAAGCTAATAACCTTGTGCCCGGCTACTGCATCTACTAACATATCGGCTATCGTCATCGGATATCCATCCATGGGTGTGGCTTTGTTCAGATCCCTGAAATCGATGCTAACTCTTAGTTTCCCATTCTTCTTATATACAGGGACAACATTCGATATCCACTCTGCATATTGGCACAGTCATATGAACTTTGCTTCTAGCAACCTTTCAGTCTCTTTTTTGATATCATCAAGTACGTTCAGGTTGAATCTCCTAGGAGCTTGCTTAAATGGCTGGTATCCAAGCTTGATTGGCAACCGATGTTCAACAATTGACCGGTCTAAAATAGGCATCTCATAGTATTCCCAAGCAAAGCAGTTTTTTAATTCTTTTAATAAATCAATTAATTCCCACTTATACCCTGGATCCAACTTAACACTAATGTACGTCGGCCTAGGTCTATCTCCAGAACTAATATCCACTTCTTCCAATTCATCGGCCGACGTGAAGCCATGTCCCAATTTTCCATCTGTACCATCTATTGGATTATCCATTAAGACCAATTTTCAAAGCCGACTGTTTGGATTAGCTGTTGGCTTTCACCATTGACTCTGAATTCTGATGGTAACAGAGAAGCCGTCTGAATATTAGCCGATGGTTGCTTTCTATCGGTTGTTTGCTTAACACGCCACGCTGAAGGTTTGCCGGATGCCTGAGCCTATTCCTTCTCTTTATTCCTTAGGCATTGCACCCTTCTCTTCTGGCTTCTTGTTAAACCTCCTAGGCACCACTGGCCTTCCTGCCACATATGTCCTCTTTCAGTGCCTTCCTCTTCATGATCAGCCCAGTCCTGATCAACGACTCTTTTCAAGCCGATCATGAACACTTTTATTTTTTAAGCGCCGATCCATGTTATTATGATGATACGCATCTTGAGCATGGATAGACCAGCGGTTGGTTTGAGACTGCCTATACTCCCAGTATTGATTGTTGCATTCTGGACAGTCACGTCTGGTAGGCAACTTCAAACCTTCATTCCAGCAATGTCTGAAGAAAGGACAGTTTCAATGTAATTCGGCTTGTTTCCTTTCATACATCTCTTCTTCCAGTTGATGCTGGTACGCTTGATCTTTTAACCAACGCTGATAATCCTTTTCCTTCTACCGCTGCCAATTATTCAATAGAATCCGAGATGTGATCCGCGGCTTTGTCGTCTCTGCTTTTGATGTCTTCCCCTGCTCGTATTGGCTCTTTTGCTCGGCACGACGTCTTCTAATCTCTCGATACTCGTCAGCCGATATTTGCATCTTGGGATCGACTGTTCCAGCTTCTTTTGATTTGGTTGATGTTAGGACCTTAGTTTTTCCTTTGAATAGCCCAGCATCAACCATGTTTTGATCTCCTAGGAAATGATTATCAACTTTCATTTTCCGAGGTGTATCAAATTTGAGCCTCCCTTGCTGAATAGCTCTCTGTATATACTGCCTAAAGATTCTACATTCATTAGTGAAATAAGAAGTAGCATTATGGAACTTGTAGAACTTCTTATTCTTCAACTGATCAGGGGGCAACATGACATGACCATTGGGTAGCTTGATCTGCCCTTTCTCAAGTAAGAAATCGAAGAGCTTATCTGACTTGGTGACATCAAAGTCATAGCTCTCCTCGACTCCTCTTTCCCAAGGATTTGGCACCATCATTGTCTTCTTGCCCCAATTCTATTCAGCCATAGCAACCTCTTCTTCCTCATCCTCATAGCCGTCATCTACTGAGTATGGATCATAAGCTTCGGCTACTGTGGTACTCTTCTGGAATCGGGTATCTCTACGCATACTCTGGAATTGGCTATTGAACGCTGCTACCCGTTGAGCCAATTGACCCAAGTTGTCAAATTCTTGTCCCAGAAGCTTTTCTTTCCACATCGGCAGCATTCCTTAAACAGCTAAAGTAGCTAGTTGGTCATCGGCCAAGTTTAAGGAGAAGCACAAGTTCCTAGTTTCTCGGAACCTCTGAAGAAATTCAGTGCTCGATTCATTAATCTTCTATCTTATAGTCGTCAGATCGGTAATCTTCTTTTCTCTAGTCCTAGTGTAAAAATATGAATAAAACTTTTTCTCCAGGTCAGCCCAATTGGTAATAGAATTGACTAGCAATGATGAAAACCAAGTGAAGGCTGACCCTGATAAGGACAGAGAGAAGAAACGAACTCGATGGCATCCTCAACTGACGCTTCGCCCAATTGTGTAAGATACCGACTGATATGTTCTATCGTGCTTGTACTGTCTTGGCCAATGAAGAGCAACCAAGTCATACCATTCTGGATATGGGCATTTGTACGAAAAGGCTAGTCCTTTTGGCTTCAGACCGAACTGATTCTTCATCATATCGGTCACCCTCAGCAGCAACTCATCAGCTTGCGGATTTGGATTTCTCTGTACTTGTTGATCCATTTGTGGATTGAAATCTCGCGTGTCTTGATATCCTGGATTTGGCATCATGTGGAGGGTGTTATAATCTGTGCCATAGTGATACCCTTGTGGAATCTCGATCTGTTGAGTCCTCTGCTGGCTTGCTGCTTGAAGTCTCTGATTATAGATATAAGGATCTATATCTCTACGGATCCTTTGAATTGATGGTGCTATTTTTTGAGCCGACGATGGTATGTGGCCTAATATGCCAAAATTGATCATCTGGTTCTAACTTTGCCCCACCGGCTGTTGCACATGTTGTATTGATGGTCCAGGATTGTATTGTACTTGATTCGTAGTAGTACCTTGAGCTCGTTCAGATGAACCTTGAATTGTCTGGACGTCACCATTACCAGCTGGTGCTGCTTCTTGATGGCTGGTACCGACTTGATTAGTCTCTTGGGTTGACGGATCTGGAATGTTGTAACAAGTCGATCCAACCTGACCAACTGGAATCCCATGAATCACCTCTTTCATGGCATTGTGAAATGCGTCCATGAAGGCTTCATTACGGCTTGATATGGCATCACGAACAGATTTGTCTATGGCTTCTGTAAAGAAACGCCTGTCTTCAGCTTCGACTGTATCTGTCTATCCGTGTAGTAGAACTCTTGGTAGTGGAAATTTATGAACAATTGTGTTGTTACGTGTTTTGGTCTAGAACAACAAACACTTCTTCTAAAATTCTTCCGTAGCTTTGCCGAGTAATATTGCTGTAATTAGATAAACAATGAAAGCAATAAGCAATATCGGTAACTTGATGAATCTACCAAAGACTGTCATTCTAAGGTAGAGCCGATAACTTGACCTTGATCTAATTCATGCAGTGGGGGTCGACCAGATCGATGCAGCCATACTTGAACTAGACAAGAATCGATAACTAACTTATACCAGAGTCACAGTGGAGGTTGACCGGATCGATGTAGCCGTACGAACAGAGGTATAAGCCATGACGGTACTTACAACAAGCA
Organism: Miscanthus lutarioriparius; assembly: GCA_904845875.1. Lineage (NCBI taxonomy): Eukaryota > Viridiplantae > Streptophyta > Magnoliopsida > Poales > Poaceae > Miscanthus > Miscanthus lutarioriparius. The sequence continues at coordinate 14,502,393 of CAJGYO010000006.1, read as the reverse complement.
GTGGAGGTCGACCGGATCGATGCAGCCGTACTTGCTGAAGAACTCGTCGAGATCTACTCTACTCCTACTCCTAAGGGGTGGCCGGAGCCGAGAAAAGTAATTGACTTACATTTGATTGATTCGTGTTTTTTTACAATAGCCGGGGTTTAATATTTATACCTGGGATCTGCGCATGACTCCTGTCTAAGCACAACTCATCACAATTTTTGACTCTAAAGAAAATATTCCTAATTTAAGATAACTTGGACTCTAATCTTTCCCTTTTTGTAGAGTCCAACATGTTTCATCCTGGCGCTGAACGTAGCCTTCGTCGTTATCTGCTGGTGCTATCTGAAGAAAGCCGATTCTAGTTTTTGCATCCGAATCAGCTGGTTCCGATCTACACGCAATTGATTCCTTGATGACATGATCTTGGGAGCTTTTGAGTCCCTATGACTCTTCCAAATTTTGGTGTAAACAGCTGTGCTCAATGTTCTTGGCTTGGCTGCATACCTGTATTTTTCACAAGTGTATACTCATAAGAGAAAGGGTGTTTTAGCATAGTGACTGTCTGGCAACACCCATCAGGGATAAATTGTGCCTGAGCAATGCATGGGGATGCCTCTCTCTCTCCCTCTCTCGTTATTTAATTTTGGTGGAAGTTCAGCAAAAGCCATCAGGCTCAAAGATGAGTTGCAACTTGTTATATTGTGGTACAACACCTATCATGGATTCATGGGAGAGAATATTGTCTGTCATGGACACACTTGTTGTACTTATTCTTTTCCCTGTGCATATATGCTTCAAGCCAGCTATACTATGATTGTGCAATCTTCTTTTTCACCAAGGGCCATGTGAGAAGCATCTGTCCTGGTCGACCAGATGACCGCATTACTTCTTTTCCTGATTTGCTTGTATTGCTTCTGTACGTTATTATGCTAGGTTTCTATGGCGCATATTGTGTTGGGTGTAGTGCATTCTTTGAGCGTGGAAAAATTATTCCATGGGTGGCATAAATAAGGAGACGACAAATACAATTCACTATTATGTAGCATCTTTTTACGGAAATGCTACACAGGGCATCCGTCCGTCCGGACGCCCCTTCGTGGTGCATACTAGTCCAATAGACCTCTGCTCTGCGCCTACTTGTTTTTTTATTACGGTACATCCACGTTCATCTCTTTCGTTGCGCTGATTGGATAAGGAAAGGAGAAGGAGACGATAGACATGCTCCGATCTGCTCCATGCGTTGACGGTCACCTCGCCTGCACCCACTCCGTTGGTCGCCCCACAGCTTTTGCTCTATGGCTCGCTCCGCTGTCGATGGTCACCTTGTGCTGCTCCTTCTCCTGTTCCATCGCGCCGCCATGTTGCTTGTGCTTTGCGGCCCGCTTCGCCTGACGATGCGGGCACTGCCGCGCCCATGCGTGGTGACCGCTCCCTCGGCCACTAGCTGCCACTAAGGCCGCCGCGCAAGGAGAAGCATCGGGCACTGGCACGGAAGCCCTCTGATCTCGCCTCCTGCTATAGCTGCGGTGCCCTGGTGTAGACGGCGGAGGAGGTCGCACCGAGATACCATGGATGTTGCAAGCATACATTTCAAATGTTTCATATGTTTTAGAGGTATGTTGCAAGTGTTTCATAAAGATGTTGCAAAAGTAGATCGGGATGTTGCACATGTTGCAGTGGGCTATTGTCGAGGACCAATACTAGGGTATCCGAAGAGGAGGAACTAATAGTCATCAACATTGATTCATCCGAGCAGTCAAGAGCACGACAAAAGCTCCAACCGACCCTAGGTGCGTAGGCTATGCCTCGCTCGACCTCTAGGGGCGGGCTCCACCTCGCCCGACCCTGAGGCCGCGGGCTCCGTCTCGCCCGACCCCTTGGGTTCGTGCTCCGCCTCGCCCGACCCCGAGGCCACGGGCCCCGCCTTGCCAGACGCCTTGGGTTTGTGCTCCACCTCGCCCAATCCCGAGGCCACGGGCTCCGCCTCGTCCGACCCTTGGGTTTGTGCTCCGTCTTGCCCGACGGGGACCCATACCGCCGCCGACCACTACAGGTCCAAGCGTATGGGCCTGGGTCAAAACTCTAATACCAGGGAAGAGACTGGCATGACTCGATGTAACCCATGGCCATGACGGGCCATACCTGAGGATTCACATCAAGAATAGTGTTGAGTGTGTCGGTGTTGTTCTGCCTAACCCTCATACGAACGCTGACAGGCGCGTCAGTTCACCACAATGTCCGCTAGGACAGAATGGAACGCCATGACCGGCAGACGACGCCCGTGCATGGCACTAGTGATGAACAGGGCTACGACGTGGAGTCGTCCCTGTTGACATCTACAGGATCGATGGGCCCGCGTGAAGAAGAAGGACCCAACGATCCTAAAGGCCTTCTGCTCTCTCTTGTTCTTCTCCTTTTTCTCCGTTGTAACCCCTACTTCATCGTTAAGCAGTGACAAAAGCATGACCCCTACTTCATCGTTAAGAAAGTAGGGCACCCCATGAAGTGGGGGGACTAACCCATCAAGATCGGATCTAGATCCGCACAAAAGCATGACACAAACACACGGTTAAGCAGTGATCGAGCTCTCAGCACCCACTCACTCCTTTCACCAGAGACTTGGGATCCTTTTCCTCTCTCGCCCATTTCTAATCCCCACTACAAACTTTTAGTGCTTGTAACATGAGCAGCAGCGATGAACTGGACGTAGGGACTTTCTGTCCAAACCAGTATAAACCTTGTGTCCTCTAAGCACACCATCTGAGCCAGACGTGCAATACTAGAAATTTACTTGTCGGTGGTAACTCGAAACACCGATAGTTGGCACACCATGTAGGGGCCTTTTGTGTGTCTCGACGTCCTCACTAGGTCTCGAATGGCTAGTCACGGTGTCAGCTAGGTCCCGGGCGCCCACGTGCGCTTCGGGAACCTAAACTTCATCGTCACGATGGAGGGAGAGTTGGCGCAGGCTCCCACCATAGTCCAACCTCTCCACCCTGCTAGCCTCGACACAATCACTAAGGAGCTTGAGGGGCTACAGCTGCACGCACTAGAGGCCCGTGCCCCGGGAACAACTAGCTCCTCGGCTTCGATTACGGGAGGCTAGAGCACCAGCTCAGCGCCTTCCTGGGACCCCGACCGTCCTTGGAGGACCTAGGTCACCTCACCTTCTTGTTCACCAACGTCATGATGTAGCTTGCCAGAGGAGAGCCGCTCTCCCCGGAATACCTCATCCAGAGCGCGCCGACAGCGCTCCCATTCGGTCTGCGCCACGCCGCAGAGACCATTGGCCACCTTGTGGCACAACGCACGCCCCCATCCCCTATGAACGACGAATTCATGGGGATGACTGAATATGTCGTAGAATCTTTCCTGTGGCAGAACCTCCTAAATTATAGGGCCCACATGCACCTGTCACTGTCCAACGACCTTTGACATCTATGCATATGTTCCCAATAACTTAAGAAGACTGTCGGGTGTCCTCGGGGAACCCCGAATCATCCACGATTTCCGAGCAGGATCACATTACAGAGTCATTGCAGTATTACAACATTTATTCAAATATCTACACCAGAGTAAATCAGCGGAAGTCTTACAATAACATAGTTTACAAACCATTTGTTCAAACCATACAACTAAGTTCGATAATTATTACAAACCAAAGTAGTGGAGTGGCATTATAACATAATACAAACACACAAACGGATTGCCCTGCCCAAGGGCCACACATTTACTTATCGTCATCGCATTGAACAACAGTCATGCAGCACGGCCCAAAACAGACCTGCTCATGAGGCTCACCTGCAACAAGGGTCAACGAACCCTGAGTACAAAAGTACTCAACAAGACTTAACCAAAATAAAAACTGGTAGAACTCAGGAATGCAGGCTCAGGGATTCAAGGTATGGCTTTAGCAATAATCTAAGTTCTTTTGCGTAAAAGCATTTTAACAAAATTCTTTAATTCAACATTTAAAACTTCACAAGAACCACATATGAATCTACCATGATCCGTACTGAGATCATGAACTTCATATCAAACTCTTTCTCAAACCTTACTCGAGTTCCAGTTATTAAAACTACGATGATGAACAGTGAGTTGAGTCTCCATAATCGAGGAGCAACGACGATTCGAACCGATTAAACCAAGCTAGGAATTTCAGACCACACGACATATGCAGGTCCCCGACCTACATATACCAACCTACCCTCAGATCCTCTAAAACAAAAACGGGTCTGCGCCACCCAAGAATACAGTACTCCACCAATCCAGCCCATTGCCACGTGGGTACACGCTATTCCCGCCATCTCTCCACTCCCAGTGCATAAGTAGCCATTCTCGTAATAGAATCGCCAAGTTAAGGCTTACCGGAGTATGTGGTTAGTACTACAAAGTCTCACCTCACGCAGTTCAACAACGGACGGGCCTCAATCGACACAGGCGGAAAGAACATGCTCATAAGACCTCCATGTCTTGTGGCTCACACACACCGAGTCCGCCCGGTCTAGATTTATTACTCCACATTCCCATATCACATGATATACTAAGTAACCAAAGATCCATTTAAAACTTGCAGGTGACAGGTAATCACCCGACTTTCATCGCTCTAAGCATAGCTAAGCATAACTAGGCATATACGAATTAAAACTGGTAACAAGGTAGATATGGAAAAACAAGGTTGGTAATGCACCAATTAGGTTTTCACTCAACTCCTAATCACTTAATGCAGTATTTAAAAGCAAAAGCAAAATCAATTTGTAAAACACAAGGTAGGTGTAAATGCATCCGGGGCTTGCCTTCATTGACGGAAAAGTTAGGATCCGGAGTCGTTCCACAATTATCAAATCCGACCTCCACAGACGGATTAACTTCTTCCACAACTTGATTAACTACCACGTGTTCACCTTCGTTCACTACACGTATTAACAATGCCATGTTTAACATGATGCGAAATATAAAGCATGATGCTCGATGATGGATGCAAAAATTAACAACTTGAATACAACTTTCCTTCGCGGTACAGTTATAAGCCAAACTAACAAAACCTTTTTCGTAACACTTAATTCCATTGCCAAGAATCATTATCAACTAATGACCCAAGGCCATCACTCAATCCAAAATTCAAACCAAACCTAAATCATTTAAGGTTACTATTTGCTTTTATGAATTAATTATTTAATTAATAATTATGAAATAAATCAACTTGTTCCAATTGAGTCCAAAATTTTTGTAAATGTTCATCTCATGATAACTAAGTGGCAAAACAATTTTCATAATTTTTTGATAAAGAAATAAGCCTAGAAAAATCATGGAAACTCATTTATTAATTAATTAAGAAATTTTTATCACATTCAAAAAGTACTGAAAATCAACATTTCATATTTTTCCTAAATAATATACATCACAAAGAAGTCACACAAAACTTTTCATAATTTTTTGAGCTCTAAATAAATCTACACAAAAATAACAAAAACATACACTATTCATTCATCTCTGAAAATTGAAAAAATCATTTCAAACCGTTGAGTCACTGACAGCCCGTCCCCACCTGTCATCCCCTACCTCACGCTGACTACGGCGACAGCGACTTTGACCGGCGAAATCTCGACGACGACGAGGTCACCGGCGACGGCGAAGGCATCAACATGCTCCCCACGACAATGCGCACCTACTGATGTCACTAATTGCATCTATTGCGGCACAAAACGAGCACGGCACTGGCCATGGCGGACACGGTAGCTCGGCGACACTACGCCGACGACAGGAGCCCGGTAACGGTGAAACAAACAACTCGGGAAGAACCGGTAGCTCACCCCGAACACGTTGAAGGCGATGGACGAGCCGGAGGAACAACGGAGAGGCGGGTCGACGGTCACTGCGACCACGGCGGCGCGAGCAACGGCGATGGTGGTGCTCCGGTGGCTGTGATGGACAAAATGACCAAAAAACAAGGTATTAAGAACCACGGCATCAAGGCGGAGCTGAAAGCAAGCCTAGAAAGGACAAGAACAGACCGTAGCGCGCTGGCCACGGCGACGCGCACACCACGGTGGTGTTGCCGGCCGCGAGGAAGAAGGGCGTTCACAGCAAGTTCCCGACGGAGTCAAGATTCAAGGGTTGGTCTCCTAGTTGCGCAAGGAACCAGCGGAGCGATGAAAGGCGTTGCTGCGACTGGAAAAGCACTACGGCGACAACACGGGCTCGCCGGAGTTGGGCAGTGGCGACGGGAGAAGCAGAGCAGGGAAAACGAAGAAGAACGGCGACGACGCAGGCCTTATAGCGCGACCAGAAAGCAAAGAGAAGCCACGAAGGAGCCTTCCCCGCGCCAGCGCAAAACTGAGGACGGCCACGCGTGCGCCTGGAACCGAGAAGAAGGTCGCCGGCGGTGTAGCTTAAGCGGCGAGCACTGTTCACCATATTTACAGAATTGCCATTCGCAAAATCTTCAAATTACTCCCAAATTTATGTAACAACTCAAAAATCTCCAAAAACAAAAGTTGCTCAAAATTCAAAATTCTACAACTTTGATTTTATAACCATACCCAAATTTGGTCTACATTTTGAAATGCAATTTTGAATTCAAAAAGGGGATATTTAAAGAATTACGCCTTTTTAAATTACTTCAAATTTTACTAAACAACTTTGAAAACTCCAAAAACCAACTTTGTACAACTCAACAAGCTCTACATTTTTGCTTTAAGGCTCAACCCCAAAATGTGCTCAGATTTTGAAATAGGTTTTTCGGGGTAAAACTAATCACTGGAAATCAGGGTTTTCGGAAATCCAAATTAACACAATTGTTTTGAAATTGTTTCAACCATACAAGGCAACACATATAACATAAATGTAAACTTGTTTTAGTGTATGCATAGCAAAGTTTTCACTAATACGAAATGATGTACAATGCATATGATGACATGGCAGGTTTTAGTATTTAAAACACCCGAGGTGTTACAATCCTTCCCCCTAAAAGAAATCTCGTCCCGGGATTCAAAGTCATAGGATAAGTAATGGAAAAGGAAATGTGTCAATCCAAAAACATCCAAAACCTGTTCATAAAATAGCTAAGGTTCCTATACAAACATGGTTCGTAACAACAGAGCAAAACTAACATTCTTCTAGATTAACGCAAGAAACTCTGGCAATTTTTCTAACAAGTAATCTTCGGATTCCTAAGTAACTTCTTCTTCTGAATGTTGATTACATTGTATCTTGTAGAACTTGATTGTTCTCCTTCGAGTAACACGGTCCTTTTGATCCAAAACTCGGATAGGATATTCAGAATAAGTCAAATCAGGTTCAAGTTCCACTCCTTCAACCTCAACATTCTGCTCAGGCACTCGGAGACACTTCTTCAATTGAGAAACATGGAACACATCATGTATAGCTGATAAATGTTCTGGTAATTTCAAGCGATATGCCACTTTTCCATACCTCTCTAAAATTTGAAATGGTCCAATATATCGAGGTGCCAACTTGCCTTTAACACCAAAACGGGTAACTACCTTCATTGGTGATACCTTCAGATATACAAAATCTCCCTTGTTAAACACCAATGGTCTACGTCATTTATCCGCATAACTCTTTTGTCGGGACTGAGCTATCTTTAAATTACTTTGTATTTGCCTAACCTTGTCTTATGTTTCTTTCACAAGGTCAACTCCAAAGAACCTTCTTTCTCCGGGCTTAGACGAACTCAGCGATGTTCTGCATCTACGACCATTAAGTGCTTCAAATGGAGCCATTCTAAAGCTTTCCTGATAACTATTATTGTATGAGAACTCGGCCAAAGGTAAGCATTCATCCCACTTATTGGAATAGTTAAGGACACAACACCTTAACATATCTTCAAGTACTTGATTGACTCTTTTAGTCTGGCCATCGGTCTGTGGATGATAAGCTATACTATATAGTAGTTTGGTACCCAATGAAGAATGTAATTGTTTCCAAAAGCTGAAGACAAACTGTGTACCCCTATCGGACACAATGGTCTTTGGTACTCCATGGAGACTCACAATTCGCTCTAAATACATCTTGGCATACCGTATAGTGGGATATGTATTCTGGACTGGAAGAAAATGTACTAACTTGATTAGTCGATCTACAATAACTCATATTGAGTCAAAGCCCTTTGATGTCTTGGGTAGACCAACAATAAAGTCCATACTAATGTCCTCCCACTTCCAAGCTGGAATAGGTAATGGTTGTAACTCTCCAGCGGACCTCAAATGTATAGCTTTCACCTTTTGACAAGTATCACACTTGGCTATTTACCTAGCAATCTCTATCTTCATTTTAGTCCACCAAAATTTTTGTTTCAAGTCATGGTACATCTTGTTGCTTCCCGAATAGATAGATAACCTAGTAGCATGTGCCTCTTCAAGAATTGATTGTCGCAACTCAGGAACTTTTGGTACCACCAGGCGATCCTTGAACCATAGCACACCTTCATCATTTATGCTGAAGCATTCCGCTTTTCCATTCCTGACTCTTTCCTTGATATGGGCTATACCCTTGTTTTCCTTTTGAGCAGCAATAATCTGGTCTGGAATATTGGCTTCAACAAGTATGTTGGTCAAACTACCTTGTTGAATTACCTCTACATTCAGCTTTTCCATCTCTTGACATAAACTCAATCCCATTGTTCTTACTGCTAGACAATTGCAATAACTTTTGTGACTAAGGGCATCTGCAACCACATTTGCTTTACCCGGGTGATAATGTACCTCCAAGTCATAATCTTTAATCAGTTCTAACCATCTTCTTTGTCGCATGTTCAATTCTGACTGAGTAAAGATATACTTTAAACTCTTGTGGTCTGTATAAATATGGCACGTATTACCAAGCAGGTAATGCCACCAAATCTTTAGAGCATGGACCACAGCTGCTAACTCCAGATCATGAGTTGGATAGTGTTCTTCATGTTGCTTTAATTATCTGGAAGCATAGGCAATGACTCGGCCTTCTTGCATCAATACACATCCAATACCAATACCCGAAGCATCACAATAAACATCAAACAGCTTCTCGATATCAGGTTGGGCTAATACTGGTGCAGTGGTCAACAGTCTCTTCAAAGTCTAGAAAGCCTCTTCACAATCAGATGACCAGACAAACCTGACTTGGTTCTTCAACAACTCAGTTATAGACTTTGATACTTTAGAGAAATCTGGAATAAAACGATGGTAATACCCCGCCAATCCCAGAAAACTCCGAACTTGATGAACTGTGGTTGGCGGTTTCCAATCAAGCACAACCTTAACTTTGCTTGGATCCACTGCAACTCCTTCAACTGACAAGACATGTCCAAGAAACTATACTTCCTTTAGCCAAAAGTCACACTTGCTGAACTTGGCATATAGTTGATGTTCTCTTAAACGGGTCAGAACAATTCTGAGATGTTCCGCATGCTCTGTCTTATTCTTAGAATATACTAGAATGTCATCAATAAACACCACTACAAACTTGTCTAGCTCAGGCATGAATACTGAATTCATCAGATACGTGAAATGAGCTAGAGCATTTGTCAAATCAAAAGACATTACCAAATATTCATATAATCCATATCTTGTGGTAAATGCCATTTTGGGAATATCTTCAGGCTTTATCTTGATTTGGTGATAGCCTGACCTCAAATCTATCTTGGAGAAAACTTTGGCACCGGCCAGTTGATCAAAAAGCAAATCTATCCGAGGTAAGGGATACTTATTCTTGATGTCACTTCATTCAACGGACGATAGTCAACACATAACCTCAGGGTCTCATCTTTCTTTTTCACAAAAATTGCCAGACATCCCCAAGGTGATGAACTAGGTTGGATAAACCCCTTATCAATCAATTCTTGCAACTGAGTCTTCAACTCGGTTAATTCCTTGGGTGGCATCCTATAAGCTCTCCGAGAAATCGAAGCTGTCCTAGGTTTTAACTCTATGTTAAACTGGACATCCCTATCAGGTGGTAGACCGGGTAAATCTTCAGGAAACACCTCAGAAAATTCACACACTACCGGGATATCTCTAATTTCCTTGACAGCAGTTGCACAAACTTTGCCCACTGATCTTCTTAAGGTTGGAAGTTGGATGAGAAGTTGAGAATTACTATCTGGCAAACTCACCCTTATAATTCTATTCAAAGCATCTATAATAGTCTTATGCTGATACATCCAATTCATTTCCAAAATTACATCGATATCCTGATCCTTTAGGATAATCATGGTAGTGGGAAAAATATGCCCACCCAGGTTTATGGGTACCTGGTATACCATTTCCTTAGTACACAGACGTCCCCCGGGTGACTGTATAAAGAAATTTTCCTTTGTTGCCCCAATAGGAATTTCATGCTTCACAACAAATGTTCTATTGATGAATGAATGAGATGCACCCGAATCAAAAGGCATAACTACAGGATGATTGGTAACAGGAAACATACCCATCATCACTGGCTCTCCTTTAGGAATCTCCCCAGCTTGAATATAGAAAACCCTTCCTGTCTTCCTTTCATCTTTGCCTTTCTGAGCATTCGGATTGTTGTTCTTGTTCGGTGCTTGACCCTGTTGTTGATTGGCAGGGGCCTTCTGATAATTTGGATTAGACTGCCTTGGATACGGACATTCTCTCGAGAAATGACCAGGCTTGCCACAATTGAAACAGGGATACTTGTGACCCTGGGGTGCTGGAGTACTGACACCAGAAGTATTTGTCTGTTATGGATTCTGATAAGTTGTAGCAGGATGGACATTTGATTGTTGCCCGGCTTGAAACTGCGGCGGACGATAAGGAGGACGATAATAGTTTACTGGATGATAAATCACCCTCTGCCTCTTTTGATTCCCACCAAAAGGTCCAAATGGCACACTCTTTTTCTTTTTGATCTTCTTATGTTGCCAATACTTTTCCTCCAAAGCAATTGTAATATTCACTGCCTCATGATAAGTGACATTGGTACAAGTAGTCATCATTGTCTGCAGCTTGGTATTCAGACCTCTCATAAACCACCTCTTCTTCTTGGCATCTGTATTGACATGTTCAGATGCATACTATGACAGGTGATTGAATCTTCCCACATACTGCATCACTATTTGATCCCCTTGCTTCAAAGCAAGGAACTCATCCAGCTTCATGGCCATCACTCCTTCAGGAATATAATGGGCTCGGAAGGCAGTACGGAACTCAGCCCAAGTTATTGGAATGCCAGCTGGTTGCATAGCCACTAAGTTTGCCCACCAAGCACCTGCTGCTCCTCTAAGTTGCTGGGTGGCAAACACAGGTTTCTGAATCTCCATGCAGGGAATAAGATCAAATTTCTTCTCCATAGTCTGAAGCCAATCATCAGCCTCCAGTGGTTCATCTGCCTTGGTGAACACCGGTGGTCTTGTATCTGTAAAATCTACATACGTAGCCTCCTGCCTGTTATGATTGCGACCACAGTTTCCTTGCACCATATTCTGATTACTCTGAGCTATCTCTCGAAGCAATCAAGCATTTTCAACCGTCACATTGACTAAAGCAGCGATAGCATCAGCTAGATTTGGTGGAACTGGTGGCGGATCAAGAATGCCATCCTCATCTTGTGAAGTACCAGAAATATGTGAACCCCACGTACGATGCATCTGTTCATAACAAACCAAACTTTACTCACAAGTCTTTATTGAATTGCAACAAGAGCTTACTCCAAAACACATTACATAGGGTTTACTAATTTATACACAAGACCGCATCTAAACAAGACTACTTAACTTTAACTAGAACCAATTATTATACAACTCTACTCCTTTCCTCAATCACTTCAAACTTCGGGCTCGGTTATCCATTTCGGAAATATTTCCTCCCTCATTATCACTTACATCGATCATCACTAATTCTTCTAGATCTTCTTCTTCTTCCTCTTCCGATTCACTATCATCAGCGATAACACCTGGGTCCATTGCATCAGCTTGAGGTTCATGATTTGGATCTAGGAGGTTGCTTAGCCTACGAACTTCTTCATGCAAATAAGTATTATGTTCTTCTAAATCTCCTACATAGAATTCTAGCTCATGAGTTCTAGCTCTAGCTATATTTTCTCTATGCCAGGCTTCATTTCTTCCGTCCACCATACTAACTAACATACGTTCGTAGTTCCTATGAGCAGTGGTGAGACGCCTCAATTGATCTTGTAATTCTCCTACCTAGATGGCATCCAAGGCCCTATCCCTAGTAGCTTGTGCTAACTCTACAAAAATCCTCTATATCTCTGCCTGAGGATCAAGCCTAGAGCTACTACTGCTAGCACTGTCATTCCTAGGGGCAAGTTGGTGACGAGGAACTCCTTTGGGTCCAACAGACTTATGGGGTGTCATCTTGGTACGAGCCATACTGTAGAGAGCAAGATTAATCCAAATAAGACAATCTGACAACAGTCTCAAGAGCAGCAAGGGTGGACTACACAACTCAACCCAGACTCACTACCCAACCCAGACTCAGAGGTGAAGGAAGTAACAAGTGAATTAATCATGATGCATGAATCGTTCTTACGAACAAAAACATCAAAGCTCATAAAGTACATAAACAACAGTTGTTTTTATATAGGGCATAATAATATAACTACTCCACCACACAAAGCCTTTTTGATCAAATAAGGAATGGTGAGAAAGAAATAAGATAAGTCAGAAGCAATTTGGAACAAATTAACAAGTTAAATTTAGTCATCCAAATCATTTTGAAGTTTTTGTAAAACAATACAACAAAGACTTTGTAATGATTGCTCTGATATCATTATGTGGCAGAACCTCCTAAATTATAGGGCCCACATGCACCTGTCACTGTCCAACGACCTTTGACATCTATGCATATGTTCCCGGTAACTTAAGAAGACTGTCGGGTGTCCTCGGGGAACCCCGAATCATCCACGATTTCCGAGCAGGATCACATTACAGAATCATTGCAGTATTACAACATTTATTCAAATATCTACACCAGAGTAAATCAGTGGAAGTATTACAATAACATAGTTTACAAACCATTTGTTCAAACCATACAACTAAGTTCGATAATTATTACAAACCAAAATAGACCTGCTCATGAGGCTCACCTGCAACAAGGGTCAACGAACCCTGAGTATAAAAGTACTCAACAAGACTTAACCAAAATAAAAACTGATAGAACTCCGGAATGCAGGCTCAGGGATTCAAGGTATGGCTTTAGCAATAATCTAAGTTCTTTTGCGTAAAAGCATTTTAACAAAATTCTTTAATTCAACATTTAAAACTTCACAAGAACCACATATGAATCTACCATGATCCGTACTGAGATCATGAACTTCATATCAAACTCTTTCTCAAACCTTACTCGAGTTCCAGTTATTAAAACTACGATGATGAACAGTGAGTTGAGTCTCCATAACCGAGGAGCAACGACGATTCGAACCGATTAAACCCAGCTGGGAATTCCAGACCACACGACATATGCAGGTCCCCCACCTACATATACCAACCTACCCTCAGATCCTCTAAAATAAAAACGGGTCCGCGCCACCCGAGAATACAGTACTCCACCAATCCAGCCCATTGCCACGTGGGTACACGCTATTCCCGCCATCTCTCCACTCCCAGTGCACGAGTAGCCATTCTCGTAATAGAATCACCAAGTTAAGGCTTACCGGAGTATGTGGTTAGTACTACAAAGTCTCACCTCACGCAGTTCAACAACGGACGGGCCTCAATCGACACAGGTGGAAAGAACCCGCTCACAAGACCTCCATGTCTTGTGGCTCACACACACCGAGTCCGCCCGGTCTAAATTTATTACTCCACATTCCCATATCACATGATAACATAAGTAACCAAAGATCCATTTAAAACTTGCAGGTGACAGGTAATCACCCGACCTTCATCGCTCTAAGCATAACTAGGCATATACGAATTAAAACTGGTAACAAGGTAGATATGAAAAAACAAGGTTGGTAATGCACCAATTTGGTTTTCACTCAACTCCTAATCACTTAATGCAGTATTTAAAAGCAAAAGCGAAATCAATTTGTAAAACACAAGGTAGGTGTAAATGCATCCGGAGCTTGCCTTCGTTGGCGAAAAAGTTAGGATCCGGAGTCGCTCCACAATTATCAAATCCGACCTCCACAGACGGATTAACTTCTTCCACAACTTGATTAACTACCACGTGTTCACCTTCGTTCACTACACGTATTAACAATGCCATGTTTAACATGATGCGAAATATAAAGCATGATGCTCGATGATGGATGCAAAAATTAACAACTTGAATACAACTTTCCTTCGCGGTACAGTTATAAGCCAAACTAACTAAACCTTTTTCATAACACTTAATTCCATTGCCAAGAATCATTATCAACTAATGACCCAAGGCCATCACTCAATCCAAAATTCAAACCAAACCTAAATCATTTAAGGTTACTATTTGCTTTTATGAATTAATTATTTAATTAATAATTATGAAATAAATCAACTTGTTCCAATTGAGTCCAAAATTTTTGTAAATGTTCATCTCATGATAACTAAGTAGCAAAACAATTTTCATAATTTTTTGATAAAGAAATAAGCCTAGAAAAATCATGGAAACTCATTTATTAATTAATTGAGAAATTTTTATCACATTCAAATAGTACTGAAAATCAACATTTCATATTTTTCCTAAATAATATACATCACGAAGAAGTCACACAAAACTTTTCATAATTTTTTGAGCTCTAAATAAATATACACAAAAATAACAAAAACATACACTATTCATTCATCTCTGAAAATTGAAAAAATCATTTCAAACCGTTGAGTCACTGACAGCCCGTCCCCACCTGTCATCCCCTACCTCGCGCTGACTACAGCGACAGTGACTTTGACCGGCGAAATCTCAACGACAGCGAGGTCACCGGCGACGGCGAAGGCATCAACATGCTCCCCACGACTATGCGCACCTACTGATGTCACTAATTGCATCGATTGTGGCACAAAACGAGCACGGCACCGGCCATGGCGAACACGGCAGCTCGGCGACACTACGCCGATGACAGGAGTCTGGTAACGGTGAAACAAACAACAAAGGAAGAACCAGGAGCTCACCCCGAACACGTTGAAGGCGATGGACGAGCCGGAGGAACAACGAAGAGCCGGGTCGACTGTCACAGCAATGACCAAGCAACAAGGTATTAAGAACCACGGCATCAAGGCAGAGCTAAAAGCATGCCTAGAAAGGACAGGAACAGACCGTAGCGCGCTGGCCACGGCGATGCGCACACCACGGTGGTGTTGCTGGCCGCGAGGAAGAAGGGCGTTCACAGCAAGTTCCCGATGGAGTCAAGCTTCAAGGGTTGGTCTCCTGGTTGCGCAAGGAACCAGCAGAGCGATGAAAGTCATTGCTGCGACTGGAAAAGCACTACGGTGACAACATGGGCTCGCCGAAGTTGGGCAGTGGCGACGAGAAAAGTAGAGCAGGGAAAACGAAGAAGAACGGCGACGACGCAGGCCTTATAGCGCGGCCAGGAAGCAAAGAGAAGCCACGAAGGAGTCTTCCCCACAACAGCGCGAAGCTGAGGACGGCCACACGCGCGCCTGGAACCGAGAAGAAGGTCACCGGCGGTGTAGCTTAAGCGGCGAGCACTATTCACCATATTTACAGAATTGCCATTCGTCAAAATCTTCAAGTTACTCCCAAATTTATGTAACAACTCAAAAATCTGACTCCCAAATTTATGTAACAACTCAAAAATCTCCAAAAATAAAAGTTGCTCAAAATTCAAAGTTCTACAACTTTGCTTTTATAACCATACCCAAATTCGGTCTACATTTTGAAATGCAATTTTGAATTCAAAAAGGGGGCATTTAAAGAATTACGCCTTTTTAAATTACGCCGCTTCCATTCGGTCTCCACAACGCCGCGGCGACCGCCGGCCACCTTCTGTCACTACGCATGGTTCAGTCGCCTACGGACAGCGAGGTCGTGGTGGAAGTCGAACACGACTCGAGACACTCTACGGGCTCCTCGCGGAGGAACCATTGTTGTCCTCCAGCTCCGACTCCAGCAAGAGGAGCCGTCATCCTTCCCGGGAATGCTTCATGACGCAAACCCCCGAGGGACACGTCCAAAGCGTCTTCGGAGAAAAAACAACCCCAATAGCCAACCTCGACGCCAGGATCAAGGCAGAGACGGTGGCCCCATCTCACGTAAGGATGGAGCAGCTAAAAGCACGAAAGCTGGAGATCGATGACGCCGGGCAACAGCTCGTCCGAGAATACCAAAACATCAAGGAGGAGATCAAGCGTCACGGAGACGGTGGGCACGCACGCACCTCAGCCCGTGATGTCCATCGGAGGATCCTCACCGATGATGGGACTCTCCCTCACTTCGCTCGGGCAAACCAGAACATCACCGCAGCAACAGCCTTGCTGCGCGGCCTTCCGGAGGCCGCGACGTCCGAGGATCGCCGCGCCCATCGAGAAATTCGCACGTTGCTCGAGCGTGCGGCGGCGTAGCAGGCGGAAAGCTCGTTGTCTCGACGACGTGAACCCGACACCAGCCAGCGCACGCCCTCGGTACGTCCCGCCAAGGACGCGTCTGTTCACCAGACGCCGCCAGGCAACAGGCAGCGCTCCAATATCCTGGTACATCAACGTCTCGGCCACAGCCATGACATGCGCAGCACCATCGACGCCCGTAGGCGCACTCACGGCGATGAAAGAGAAGAAGCCCATCGCGGCTATCATCCACGACCCAGCAGACGCTATGATAGCGGCGAGGACCGGAGCCTGAGTCCCAGCCTGCCAGGCCCTCGGGCCTTTGGCCGACACATCCTCAACGCTGTGTTCCCCCTGAGGTACCGACCGCCCACCAATATCCTAAAATATTCTGGAGAATCAAACCCTGGGCTTTGGCTCGAAGACTATCGGCTTGCCTGCCAAGCCGGTGGTGCGAGTGATGACAAATTCATTATTCGCAATCTCCCGCTATTCTTGGCCGATTCGGCACGAGTGTGGTTGGAGCACCTACCGTCCAATGCCATTCAGAGTTGGGTGGATCTCATGGAGATCTTTGTGGGTAACTTTCAGGGCACGTATAAACGCCCTAGAAACCCATGAGACCTCAAGAACTACCGCCAGAAGGCCGATGAAACCCTCCGCGGGTACATTCGGCGCTTCTCCCAGCAGTGCAACGAGCTCCCTAACGTTGCCGACGCCGACGTGATAGGAGCCTTCCTATCCGAGACAACCTGCGAATCCCTCGTCCACAAGCTGGGACGCAGGGGCCCGCGGACCACCAAGGAACTCCTGGACATCGCCACCAGCCACGCCTCAGGAGAGGAGGCGGTCGGAGCCGTCTTCGACCACACCGACAGCAAGGCAAGGTGGGACGAGGCCGCCGATGAAGGCACCTCCGACCGTCCTGCCAAGAGAAAGAACAAGAAGCAACGGCGCGACAACTCACTCGTGGCCGCCGCCGACTGTAAAGATGGACGGAAGCCCGCGGAAGGCACTCCGAACCACTTTGAAAAAATGCTCGAGGGGCCATGCCCAAACCACGCTTTCCCGGCCAAACATCTATACAAGGAATGTGGCCTCATGCGAAAATACTTGACCGCGGGCCTCAACAAAGGAGAGCAGGGGAAGGAACCTGCCCCCAGGACAGACAACGTCGAGGAGAAGGACGACACCTTCCCGACTCCAAACGGTGCCCTCATGATCTTCGGAGGATCAGCGGCCTATGACTCCAAACGCCGCCAAAAGGTCGCACGCCGCGAGGTCTATATGGCTGAACCGGCCACGTCTGCCTTCCTCCGATGGTCAGAATCCGCCACACCCAGGAAGGTACCCACTTGTCGTCGACCCGATCGTTGGCCCAAAATGGCTCACAAAGGTACTGATGGACAGAGGCAGCGGCCTCAACATCATGTACGCCAAAACGCTCGACGAGATGGGCGTCGATCGAACGAACCTCCGTCCCATCCGAGCACCTTTCCATGGCATCGTACCTGGTAGGCAAGCCATGCCACTGGGGCAGATCGATCTGCCCATCACTTTTGGGGATCGGTCCAATTACAGGACTGAGACCCTCACCTTCGACGTAGTGGGGTTCCCTCTGACTTTTCACACCATCCTAGGACGACCGTGTTACGCAAAGTTCATGGTCGTCCCCAACTATACGTACCTTAAGCTGAAGATGTCGGGCCCCCACGGGGTCATCACCATTGACACCTCCTTCCAGCACGCTTACGAGTGCGAAGTTGAATGCTGCGATCACGCCTCCGCAGTTGTCGCCACCAAAGAACTCGCCACCCTCAGGGAGGAGGTTGCCAAAAAAATGCCCGACGCCAAAACAACAACCGGGTCATTCAAACTAGTAGAGGGCTCCAAGGAGGTCCACGTGGACCCCAGCAGCTCCGAGGCTAAGAGGGTACGTATTGGTACTTCGCTCTCTTCCGAATAGGAAAGCGCGCTCGTCAACTTCCTCCGCGATAACAAAGACATCTTTGCGTGAAAACCCTCGGATATGCTAGGCATCCCGAGGGAGGTCGCCGAGCATGCTTTAAAAATCCACTCAGACTCCAAGCCGGTAAAATAGCGCCTGCACCGCTTCGATGAAGAAAAACGCAGGGCCATCGGCGAAGAGATAGCAAAACTGTTGGCCACTAGGTTCATCAGGGAAGTATCCCACCCAGAGTGGCTAGCAAATCCCGTTCTTGTACGAAAGAAGAATGGGAAATGGAGGATGTGTATCGACTACACGGGCCTCAACAAGGCATGCCCAAAGGACTCGTTTCCTTTACCATGCATTGACCAAATAGTTGATTCCACCTCAGGGTGCGAAACCCTCTACTTCCTTGATGCATACTACGGCTACCACCAGATCACGATGAAAGAGTCTGACCAGCTCGCGACGTCTTTTATCACCCCCTTCGGATCGTTCTGCTACGTTTCAATGCCGTTCGGTCTGAAGAACGCTGGGGCAACTTACCACCGTTGTATGCTCAACTGCTTCGGGGACCTCATCGGGCAGACCATTGAGGCCTACGTCGACGACATCGTAGTTAAATCCAAGCGGTCCGAACACCTTGTCGCCGACCTTGAGCAAACCTTTGTGAAACTCTGGGCAAACGGCATCAAACTCAATCCCGAAAAGTGCGTTTTCGGGGTCCCGAGGGGCATGCTGCTCGGCTTTATTGTCTCCGAACACGGCATCGAAGCCAACCCAGAGAAAATCTCAGCCATCATAAAAATGGGCCCATTCCAAAACATAAAGGGGGTTCAGCGAATCACAGGATGCCTTGCCGCCCTCAGCCGATTCATTTCGCGCCTCGGCGAATGAGGACTTCCCCTTTATCGACTCCTTAAGAAATCTGACCACTTTGAGTGGATAGCCGAGGCTCAGGAGGCGCTTGACATGGTTAAACAATTCCTAACTAAACCGCCGGTCCTAGTCCCTCCGAGCAACGGAGAATCCCTCCTGCTGTATATATCGGCCACCACACAAGTGGTCAGCTCTGCCTTGGTAGTAGAGCGAGAGGAAGAGGGGCACGCCTTCAGGGTACAGCGGCCTATGTACTTCATCAGCGAGGTGCTATCCAACTCCAAAACCCGTTACCCCCAAATCCAGAAACTCCTCTACGCCATCCTCGTCACCAAGAGAAAGCTACACCATTACTTCGAGTCACACCCTGTGACAGTCGTGACGTCTTTCCCCCTCGACGAGATTGTTCGCAGCTAGGATGCTACAGGAAGAACCGCAAAGTGGGCGCCCGAGCTAATGGATCAGGGCATTACTTATGCCCCCCGAACAGCGATCAAATCCCAGGTGTTGGTTGACTTCATCACAGAGTGGACCGAGGTCCAGATGCCACCAACAATCGCCAATCAAGAGTACTGGGCGATGTACTTCGACGGATCGCTGATGAAGAAGGGCGTCGGCACGGGACTAGTCTTCATATCTCCCCTCGGGGTCTGCATGAGGTACATGGTTCGGCTCCATTTCCCCTCATCAAACAATATCACAGAGTACGAAGCGCTCATCAACGGCCTACGAATCGCTATCGAGCTGGGCATCCGACGTCTCGACGTCAGAGGCGACTCCCAGCTGGTCGTCAACTAGGTCATGAAGGAGTCAAGCTACCACGACGCCAAGATGGAGGCGTACTGCCAAGAAGTCCAACGGCTGGAGGACAAATTCGATAGCCTCGAGCTCAATCACATCCCAAGGCGCCTCAACGAAGCAGCCGACACGCTTGCGAAAGCAGCATCCGGCCGAGAGCCAGTCCCGGCAGGCGTCTTCGCCAGCGATCAACGCAAACCCTCGGTACGCTACATGGGGTCAGAACAAGCCGGCGATGGCCCATCTAGTCTGACCCCAGGGGCTGATCCGCCAACTGCTCCGCCCGACCCCGAGGTCATGGCGCTTGAAGAGGACCCAGCGGCACAGTCCTACCCTCCCGACGACTAGAGAACGCTTTACCTCGACTACCTCCTCCACGACATACTACCAGCATACAAAACGGAAGCCCGATGGCTCGCACGACGCGCCAAGTCCTTCGTTCTTGTAGAAGGCGAACTCTACAAACGGAGTCACATCAAGATTCTGCAACTCTGTATCCCTGGCGAATAGGGAAAACTCCTGCTGGGCGACATCCACGGTGGAATCTGCGGTCATCATGCCGCACCAAGAACCTTGGTTGGGAATGCATTCCGACAAGGCTTCTACTGGCCCACCGCAGTAGCCGATGCCGAGCAAATTGTACGTGAAACGACCCTGATTTCCGCGAAGGGAAATCCATAGTGTCGAAGTGTAATAAGACCGTTGTAGATCATATTACCCAAATTCTAGTCGAATATCACATCCATACAACGATAATATCATAGTACAAATAGTGCGGAATTACATAAATTTATTACATCGCCGCATTAGCGGAATCAATAGTAGTTTTCATTCAGAACAGCTTGAAGATAAGATCGCCAAACTCGAGCGTAGGAACGAACCCCTCAACCATCAAACTCCTCGGAGCTATACTCCTCAGCAGAACCTGTGTGCCAAAATTTATCAGTACGATTTGTACTGGCCACTCCTGACCCAATGAGCATGGCTTTGTGGAAATTGGATGCAAATTGGATATAATTAAGAGGAACCTATAAGGCTAGGGTTTCCTATGCATTAGCATATCAAGTATATAATAACAGTTGGTCAAGTTTTAACACCATTCACACACCCATTCTACCCCATTCCCATTCCAGAGCCAGGTTTCGATCCTGGGATCGATAAACCACCATCTCCAAACCATCACCCTACCACAGCCATACCATCGCTCAATCGACAGGCCAACTCCCTCTCGGCACTGTCTCAAGGCCCGTAGCCCCTGGCTACGTCCGAGCACTCACTTCTAGGGGGAGAAGAGAAGGACTCATCTCACTATCTAGTTTAAGCGAAACCCAGGAAAGGTCCATAGCCGACAAGTCGGCATATGCATCGATCGATCAACCATACACTCTGCAGAGGTTTTACATAACCACAAGATCTACCTTCCTCGCTGATCGTCGTCAACTGGGTTGATTCCGGCCGCTTGCTCACCTAGGATAATGCCACTCTACCATTCAGCCCTGGTACACCCCAAGTCCGGTCTAGGGTGGCTAAAACTGTGAGTCATGAGCCGAGTCCACAAGGTCTCTATGAAGTCTCGAAAGGGTGTGGGGGAAATCCTCCGCACCCCGTACCTTCCTCACACTGTCCGCTATCAACCTAGCAGTAGTGGCAATATCCTACCAAGTAGTCCGGCCGTCCCGTACCATATAGGGAGAGTGGTACGTAAGGCTTCTCGGTGAATCTGAGTACTAGTAAGTCCTTAGGGATGACCAAGCCAGAATGTCTCCATCAGGGTTTCCATTTAACGTGCCACCATAGCACCTCCACCCTGGGCACCTCCCATCATAGGTTCACACCTAGGGCCACCTCATATACCATTTACCCACCACAGGTATCCATCCCAGGGGTGCCCAGGTAGCACCCCACGGCAAGACTTGCCCCAGGCTCGTCGTATACTCCAACTTGGTCGACACAACCCTCACCCTCCAGCACCCAAGTCACACACGCAGCACTCTCCCCATAGTTCAATTATCACCAGTTTCCAACACGCATCAATGTAGTGTAAGCGTAGTAGAAGTAATAAGCATTGGAATATAATAGCAAGCGTGTTACTAGCCTAACAGCAGGGTGAGCAGGGGTAAGGTTGCATCAAGGTAAAGGCCATCAAGAAAGCATACTACCATGCAAGTCCTACCATAGTGTGATCATAACAACAAAGTAAAGCACTAGCATTTCTATTTTAGCCATGCGTAATAGGTGCTACGAGATTGGGTGGGATGTGGCACCTTCAGTGTAGTCGTCTCCGTACTCCTCACATACTCACGATCCTCGTCCATCCGGTTCTCCTCCGAGTCTGCAAACGACCGCATTATAGTCGCGTTAGCGACGTCTATAGAATAGCACAAAGAAGCAATGAAAATTCAAAAGAGCCAAATGCACTCAAACATGGGTCCATTGCGTAGAGCTCAATTTTAGATGAATTTTGGTCCTAGTTTCATATTTTTCTGAGGTCATATGAATTAGTTATGAATTTCTGAATATTAAATCCATTTCGGAAAATGAAAAAGGCTGAATTAATCCTGAGCTGACACGTGTCATGCTAGGGTTGGTCCACGTGGCTTGCTGACGTCCGCATCACAGTTCTGAGCTGACAGGTGGGGTCCAGCTGACGTCAGCATGACGTCATCAACGTCATCCTTACCGACAGGTGGGGCCAGAGGCTATTGAGTCACTGACAGGTGGGTCCGGTCACGGTCCATGACAAGTCAACGGTCAACGGTCTTCGGTCAACGGTCAGGGTCACTGACGTGTGGGTCCAGGGCTACTGACGTTAGCAGGTGATGTCAGCATGACATCACCTTGGCTGCGCTGGCTTCTTACATGTGGGTCCCGCGTGATGTCAGCATGGTGTCAGCATCTGACGTGTGGGCCCAGAGTGTCTGTGCCACTGACATGTGGGGGCAGGTCAACGGTCAATACAAGCTAGGTCCGAACTGAGCTCTAGTGGGCTCGGGTTGGGCCGGTCTGGGCTGGGCCGACCCGGACACGTGGCACGCTGCGACGCTGCCACGTCACGGCTGTGGGCCTTTATTGGGCTTTGTCCACGGCGCGGCTCACACCGTGTGGCTCACGGTGGACCAGCGCTCATGGTCCATGGACCTACGGCGGCTGGTGGTTCAGCAGTGCTCGCCGGTGGCGAGGTCGCGCACGCAGACCCACCAATGGCTAGTGCTGGGCAGATGAGGCTTCTACGGTTTCGTGGGTGCACGGCGAAGGCGTCCAGGGCTCATGGCGAGGCTACGGGTTCCTAGGTGGCCGGTAGAGACATCCCGGCGGCCACGGCGACGGTGCGACAGCGAGGCGCGCGGGTGATCTATGGGGCTCCAGCGGGGTAGTCATGGCATGGTTGCGGTTATGCACGTGGTGTGTGTGTTCCTAGTGGCCGGAGACAAGGCACTGGCCTACGCGCTCCAGGTTTGGAGCGCCATGGCCGACGGTGAGGTTCGGTGGCAGAGAGAGACCGGAAAGGGGCTCACCGTGGGTGGCGTGGAAGAATGGATGGCGATGCCATGTCGATTCGAGGCCATGTAGCTCTGGAAGTCATGCAGTGCTGTGCCGAACCGCGTCGGTGATGTAGACGACAGCGTTGCTCTTGGCTCCGGCGATCTCCTCCCCCATAGCGGCTTCGGCATTTTCCCCCTCTTCTTCCTTTTCCCCTCTTCTTTCTTGGCTCGGTGTGCTGTGGTCGGCCACTGAGGTGGCGGCGGGCGATGGAAGGCGCTAGGGCTCTCGATCGAGGCTCTTATAGCCGAGCGGGGATCGACAAGCCCGGTGATCGGCGGTTGGGGATTCAAGGGCGATCGGGGTGCGAGCTTGCATCCAATGACCGCGAGGGGTTGCGTGGGTGTGGCGCAAGGGGGGCAAGGCCATGCCCCGGGCGTGACCCCCTGGCCCGCTCCCTGCCAGTGCTGTCAGCGCTCTGTCGGAGGGGAGAATCGGCGTGGGCATGGGGAAGATGAACAGGGAAAAGGCTGACGAGTGGGGTCCGTTGGCGGCCATGTGGCGCGAAGGAAAGAGGGGGCGTGGGTGAGCAACAGGCTGATGGTGATCTGTGGGGCCAAGTGGCGGCGACCACAAATGATTTGAGGCGTGGGCATCGCTGGGCATAAAAAGCCGGGCCGCATGCACGAGTTGGGGCTGGCTCACTCTGCTATTTGGTGGAGGTCTGCTTTGAAGCTTCTGCATTTGGTGGTGGGGAGAAGCCGAAAGCAGCTCGATCTACGAGGCCTTCTCCTCTTTTCTTTTCTTTTCTATTTTCTTTTTCTACTCCCTTGATTCGAATTCAAATTTGATTTAGAATTTGAGTTCAAAAACTGAGGTAACTTATTCGTTGGAGTTTAGGGAATTTTGCTTATTAATAACCTTATGGTTTATTACTTTAATGGAGTGGTTAAGCATAACATAAAGCAAATGAAAATCCAAATCACAATTTGAGTTAACATCATATGCAACATTTTATTTGTTAGAAATTAAATAATCATATTCAACAATGACATGCCATGCTTAAGTGTTGACTTGGGTTGGGGTTAGACCTAATGCATCTCTTAGGTTGGTTCCAACAATGTCACTCCTCATCACATGGGATTTTGAAGAATTTTTTTTTGTAGTTGGTATTTTTGGGTGTATGGATTTTTGGGTTGTTACAGTACGCACCTGTGAAGGGTGTCAGTACTACGCTCGGCAAACTCGCCTCCTGGCCTAGGCACTCCAGATGATCCCCATCACGTGGCCCTTCACGGTCTGGGGGCTCGACTTGGTTGGGCCACTCAAAAAGGCGCCCGGGGGCTTCACCCACCTGCTTGTCACCATAGACAAGTTTACAAAATGGATTGAAGCTCGACCAATATCCATGATCAAATCCGAGCAAGCTGTGCTATTCTTCCTCGACATCATCCATCGCTTTGGAGTACCGAACTCCATCATCACAGACAATGGCACGCAGTTCACTGGCAGGAAATTCATTCAATTCTGCAATGAACAACAGATCCGGATCGATTGGGCGGCCGTCGCACACCCCCGGACAAACGGGCAGGTCGAGCGCGCAAACGGCATGCTCCTGCAAGGCCTTAAGACGAGAATTTTCAACCGATTGAACAAATTCGGCGCGCGTTGGCTCACTGAGCTTCCAGCCATACTCTGGAGCCTGAGGACAACTCCTAGCCGAGCCACTGGCTACACACCCTTCTTCATGGTCTACGGCTCCGAGGCCGTTCTCCCAACGGACCTTGACTATGGAGCACCAAGAATCAGACCATACGATGAATAGGGGGGCGAGGCATCCCACCAAGACGCCATGGACCAGCTAGGTGAAGCCCGCGACATCGCCCTCCTCCGTTCAGCTAAGTACCAGCAGGCGTTGCGATGGTACCACAACCGACGGGTACGGGGTCAATCCTTCAACGTCGGGGACCTTGTCCTCCGCCTTGTGCAGAGCAACAAGGACCGCCACAAACTCTCACCGCCATGGGAAGGGTCGAAGGGCACAAAAACCTTTTTTACAAAAAGAGGAAGCTAAAGGGCCATCTGCCGTAACAAAAGATGAAATTTTTTTCATCTTTTGCACAAATTCACCACTTGCAAAGTGATTTCATCACAAAAAGGACTAACATACTTATAAATTCAGAGGACTATTTACTCGGGGGCTTCCCCATAAAATTATTCAATTATAGCCTCTGCCTAGCTTGACTACAAGTACTACTACGGCCACCGCGCCACGCTCTCCATTAGCAACGCCCGGGGCATGTGCACGGGCCAGTTCATCTACTGCGGCCGCCGCGCCACGCTCTCCATCGGCGACGTCCCGCCGCTCCATGGGGCCCTCGAAGGCACCATCACCTGCAACGTCGAGCTCCACGCTGGCAACTGTGGTGCCCCTCCATCGGGGCATCCGGGGACTACGCCATCATCAGCAACCGCAACCCCGACAACGGCGCCAGAACGGGAGGCGCCTCCCACCATGGGGAGGCCGCAATGAACGACGGCGAGGCTGAAGATGTCCGGCACCCTCCAGTACTCCTCTTTCGGCGGCAGCGAGCTCTTCCCAGCAAAGGCGGCCCGCGCCACCTCATCTACTTCGGATGACCTCCAGCTCAACATCACACTCCGGATTTACGAGCGGATCAGTGAGTTTCTCTCTCTCTGGCATTACCCTTCCTCATTCAGGAACCACCGCAATGCACGGACGTATCCGACGGAAAGGAAGAAGGAGAGATAGCGGGCTCAGAGGCAGAATAAGAGATGGGGTGAGAACTTCCCTCCCCCTCCCTATTTAAAGAGGAGGAGCTGCAGCTAAGGAAAGGCGAAAGGTTGGGACAAAAAACTCTCTCCCTTCTCCTACTTAAATGCAAAATCAATGCTGATAGACCCCTGAGGGGACGCGCCGGAGCTGACGGGACGCGCCCCGGTCAACGAGGCGTCCCCCGGTCAAACGGGATACTGCCTGGGTATGGCCCGCCACTGACCCGCTCCGGACGCGACAATTAAGGCGCCCACATGGGCAGACGACCCTTCGCCTCCCCATGCAGGACCACGGAACGATCCAACGACAGGACCTCTATGAAGGGGAGCAAATGACGAACGAATGTCCAAAGAAAGATAAGCATCCCTACCTTCTTACTTTACGCGTTAAAATTCATTACCGAGTTTCCGACCCCGTCAAACGGTAGGGACACGAACGTCACTCGGGGGCTACCGAGGATGTCTACTAGTCTAGACATCCTCCTCACCCGACCCCTCCGTACGCTTGAAACCAGGGGCGTGAAATACAGGCATAAAACTTTAAATAAAACTAGACAAACTATCAGACCCTACTCCTCGATAGCTACGGTGTTTTCTGTTCACTAGAAAAATCATACTCAACGCCCCCCGCGTCTCCGGCTTCGACATCTGCCTTCTCAAGAAGGGTTCAGAGGGGCCCACCTACAGAATATCCCACAAAGGAGAAGCTGTCAGGTGGCCCAAGTCAATCGGACGGCTCGGACCGCCACCAAGATATGAAAAAACAAAGAATAGCGATTCTTATGCAGGTTACTCCAAACCTCGTCACAAACATCAGGGCCCAAACCCATTTTGTAGGAGCTTTTTCGCCACTCATGCCACCAAGGTAACATTACCGACCCCGCCTTTATTTCGATTAAATTATGCATTCAAACATTACGTATGCAAAACATTGCACCCCAACGCTTCGTGTCGCGTCACGAAACGGCCGTCACCTCATTCGATATAGGTGACAGCAGGCCGAGGTTCGAAGGCCGGCCCGCGAAGGGCTCGAGGCCGCCTCGTACCGAATAGAGCCAGGGAGAAATAACTGAGACGAGCCCCAGCGGCCATGCCCGACCCCGCTCAGAAACAAACAGGGACATCTCAACCTTTTCTCGTTCGATTCTAACCTCGAGCCAAACCCACATAATCTCCATCAAGGAGAGGCCATCGGGCCGCCTAAGCCTATCGAACGGCTCGGGCATCTGCCAGGAGGCGGGTTAAGAAGTTGTGGAGTGCCACCAGAGGGCTCTTCCGACCCCATCAGCAAATGATGGACCCGGATTCCACATGAACGTACCCGTTAGCGAGCTCATTGAGCGTGATACTCGAGCCATCGAGGCAAGTATCGTTTACTCAGCCCCTCTGATTGCGAAAATCGAGGACGGGGTAACACGCAAATTACGGCCGACCCATATCCGACCCTGACAAGGCCCGGGGGCTCGAGCCGCTCAATACAGGGACACAGGTTCGAAGGCCCTACCTTGCCGAGCCCATAGAGTCCCCATTTGGGGAATTCTGTTGGAAGACAGGGCGGGGAATATTGCAATGACATCCAAGGACTTCGCCGACCCTGTCACAAAAACCACGGAATGGGATTCCATCCAAACGTTCCGGTCTCCAGTAACACCCGACCCCAGCAAATGCAAGGGGTCGGACCTTACTCGGGGGCTGGTTAAGGTACGGCTACCTCCCTTCCTTTTTTTTGAAACAATCTCCTCGCATCAAGACCTGCGGCAAGATTCGGGGGAAAAGATTGGTAAGATCGCAAAAAATCAAACAAAACGAAATTACTAAGCAAAATCATGAAACTACGTCCAGACTCGAAAAGTACCGACACTTGTTCACATATTACATATAAGTTGTGCTCAAAATTATTCGACTAACTACTCCCGCGAAGGGAGAACCATTTCTTTCAGATTATCTACCAGGTTTTTTGCAAGGGGAGCCACCACCTTCTCAATCACCTCTAGCTCATCATCCTCATAGGTAGGCGGGAAACCTTCGCTCATCACCTTCAGGTTGATCTCCTTCTCGTAATGAGCATGGGCGATGGTGAAGGCATGGGTGATCCCGACGTGAAAAGCACTCTCCTCAAGCTGGCCCACCCGAGCCGTGATACCTGCGGCATGAGCCGCAAGCGGGCTGGTCTCCACCGGCTCCACCACCTTTAGGGCATCAAGGACCACCTCGACCGCAGCTTGCAAACGATCGTGCTCGTCGCTCTCAGTCTGAAGGGTCCTTCGTACATGGCCAAGCTCCTTTTCTAGCTTGACAGAGACGTTTTCGGCGCTCAACCTTCGGCTCACCGCGTCACCGAGATCCGCCCAGAGGGAACGGACCACCTCGATGTCCTCGTCCACCCTCTGTTGAAGGGCCATGGCCCTACTCTCGGCCTTTCGTCTGAGGTCTTGCTCCATCTCTAGCTCCTTTAGGACCTCACCGGCCTTCTCATTAGCCGCAGCATTCCTCTGCAGCAGCTCATCTTGCTCCTTTCAGAGCCTGGCGATCTCCTCCTCATCCAGCTTTGACCTCGCCGACAAATCCTCAAACATCCCGTGGGCCTCCTCCGCATCCTCACGCGCCTAGGCCTCCCGTTCCTGGGTGGCAGCAAGCTGTGCGGCCATATCTGCTCGCAGCCGGGCCTCCTCAGAAAGGCGATCCCACTCCGCCTTCTGCTCGTGGAGGAATCGGGAGTTATTCCGGCTACGAGCAACAAGAGTCTGAAGAGGAAGAAGACTGGTATCAGAAATACGAAAACACAAAAACATGCGAAGAAAGAAGAAAACCAAGCGAGTACCTGGGCAGTAGGAACAACGATTTCACGCAGGGCTCCTCTGGCCTACTCCAGGGCATCCAGCATGGTCGAAATCCCGACGTCAAGACCCTCCCACTCCATGCTCTCGGCATGATCATCGAGCGAGAAAAGAGTCGTCGTCGGATCCTGGGCGGCCATCCACTGGAGCGGCGGCTCCCCCCGCATGGGAGAACGGCTTCCTCCCGACAAAGGGGCCGGCGGCGGATCCCTCCTGACCCTATGCGGCACCACCGCCACGCTCGAAGACCCTCCAACCGGACCCTCCTCCACCTAGGCCGCTTCAAGCATCATGGGTGGATCCACCTGGGCCCCTGGTGGCACGGACTGCACTGCGCCCTCAAGCACCACCGTGGCGGCGTCCGACTGAGCCTGGCTTTGCTCTGCAACCACCGAGGGCGCGGGTGCCACCACAGGCGCCGTCAGATCGGCCAGCGTAGCTTCAACATTGGCACCGCTCCTGCCCGAAACAAGGGCGACGTCGGGCAACGCCATCCGTCCCGCCTAAATGGCGAGGCTCTTTTTGGGCGCCAGCCCTAGGGGGTGACCCGTCCGCAAGAACCTACACAAAGGTAATAGCCATTAGGTCAAAATAGAAATGGAAAAAGGATGAAAACAGGGGAATCAGCAGCTTACGCTAACGCCCTCGACCGGCGGAAGCATTTTGGGGATGGATCCCTAGATCCCTGCCCCGACTCGTCTGGGTGGGACCGTTTCGAGCCTGCCCCCTGCTCCGAGGCAGGGGGGCTCATCTCCATCACCTTGTGGGGCGCGGCACCAGAGCCGCTCCCCTCCATCATCTCATGGGGCGCGGCACCAGCACCGCCCCTCTCGACCATCACTTCGGGGTCGACGGCGGCAGACCCGCTTTCCCCCATCCACCGATCCTCGACCGGCCCACTGTGCGAAGCGGCGGACTCTCCGGCCTCCACCGACCTCACCGACTCACTTCCCTCCGCGTAGAACGTGAAGGGTCCCTGCACGGACGGGCGGGCACTTGTCAGCGTGTCCTCGTCGTCCAGGACACCCCAATCCACATCGACGACTACCTCGTCGTCGTCGTCATCGTCGTCGTCGTCATCATCACTGCTCACGTCCTCTCCCCGATCCTGTGCTTCCTGCTTCAGTCGTCTCTCCTTCTTCATCTGCTCCCTTGCCTTCTTGTCCCGCTCAGCTGCGAGGCGATTCACCGCCGCCATGGCCTTGTCCTTTGAGGGCGGAACCAAACTGTCTTTGAAGACTAGCCCCCCCGGCTGGTCCCAACGTCGCAAAAGCAAGTATCAAAAAAGATGAAGATTCAGGAAAAAGAAAGAGCATGGAAGAAGAAGAAGGCTTACGAATTCAAAGAACCCAGGTTCCGGTCGCATTGGGGGATGTCCGGGCACCGGATACACAATGTCGAGGACGCCGCCTTTGGAATCCTTTGTTGGCTCCATCGCCTCCTTTATGCGCTATGCCACTTCCGAGAGGGGGAGCGCCTCGTCAACAAGCACCGTCCCCTCGAACGATATCCCAGGCATCATCCGGTGCAGGGGAAGCGTGTGCATCATCAGCGGCGCCACCCTCCTCGCATGATAGGCACCGATAATTCCCGTCCCCTTTATGCCCCGTTCCTTCAGAGCTTGGAGGGAGGAAAGAAGGTCAGAAAGGTGCTTCTTGTCTTGGGACTAGACGCCCCAGGCCCATGACCCTGGAGCCTCTTTGATAAGGCACCCGGTGTACCTCGGCAGGGTGGCACTCACATCGTCCCTGACATAAAACCACTGCGAGTGCCATCCCTTGTTAGATGTCGCCAGACGCATGAACGGGTAACCCCTCGACCGGGTATGGCACAGATGAACACTAGCGCATCCCATCGGCACGCTCACATCCTTCCCCCCAATCTTCCTCTTCGACAAACTGACGGTAAAGAAATACCGCCATAGATCAAAATGGGGATCGATCCCCAGGAAGCCCTCACACAGGGCAACAAACGCCGCCACACGTTGAACCCTGTTGGGAGTAAGATGCTGCAGCTCCACCTCATAGTAATCCAGCAGCCCCCGAAGGAATCTATGCGCGGGTACTGCAAATCCCCGCTCATGAAAGATGGTGAAAGATACGACATACCCTTCGGGCGGCGCCGGCTCACCATCATCACCAGGTATCAGCCACTCCTGGACGGCGGACAATGGATGAAGAAGGCCACAGCGGACGAGGCCCTCCAAACGTCAAGAGGTGATGCTAGATCTGCCCCACAACTCCATTAAAGCGATTGGGGAGAAGGTGGGCGCAAGCTCGACGGTGGCTACAGGGTAGGCGCAAGCTTGACGGCGGCTGCAACACGGACGCAAGCCGGTCGACGGTGGCGGTGCGAGCGTAGGAGGCTAGGGCGATTGGCGACGGATGTCTCAGACGCAAAGGCAAGGGGGCGAAATACGGAACCTTGGGGGCGAACCCCGTGGTTTTATAGGGGCGACGGGCGTGAGAAGGGCAACCATCCGCCTCGATCTCCGGGCCTGCCACGCACACCGCCGCGTCACATCGCGGGACACGCGCCCGCAGTTCCTATCCTTTCCCATCGAAAATCACGGTAGACGGTTCGCCTTCCCCAGGCGAATCCGAACTCTCTTCCCGCCTGGGGAAGGCAGATCACAAAGATTTTTTCTATTTGGCCCACCTAGGGCCCAGAAGACTCGGCGGCCAGCCCAGCTGAGGGCGGGTCCACGAACGATCCGAAATCAAGGGCGCAAGCATTACTAGGGGTCTCGATCCATGGTTAAGCCCTAGTTAGGTCAGCCCTGATTGAGATCCCCACGAACGGGATACCACGACCCCCTCAAAAAAATATCCAGTTGACGAAAAAACCAAGTCCTTCAGCCTTACCCACGAAGGGTCCGATACAAACCCCCAGGCGGTTCTATCCGAATCACCTGGAGGCTCGGGGGCTACACCCATCGGATGCGCTCGCACGCACCCTCTGGCGAACTAACTCTGACGAAATCGAAACACCCCCCGGGCGATTCTGCCCTAACCACCTGGGGGCTCGGGGGCTACTGTCGGGAACCTAATACCGGGGTACCAAAGGAGATAGAACTAAATAACCATCGAACGTTAAAAACTCCCTAATGGACAAGAGCACCGCTGCGCTTCTTGCCCGAACGACGGGAGTTTTGGTTCTGCCTCACCCGATGCCCATCAGCCAAAGGCCCGTCGGCTGGCTCCGCCTTCCCCGATGGCTGGGGGATGGCTCCGCCTCGCCCGAGGGCTGAGGGCTAGACTCTGCCTCACCCAAGGCCCGTCGGCCGGCTCCGCCTCCCCCGATGGCTGGGGGACGGCTCCGCCTCGCCCGAGGGCTGAGGGCTAGACTCCGCCTCGCCCGACCCCCAAGGGCTAGACTCCGCCTCGCCCGACCCTCGAGGGCTAGACTCCGCCTCGCCCGAGGCCCGTCGGCCAGCTCCGCCTCGCCTAAGGGCTGAGGGCTAGACTCCACTTCGCCCGACCCCCGAGGGCTAGGCTCTGTCTCGCCCGACCCCCGAGGGCTGGGCTCCGTCTTGCCCGACCCCCAAAGGCTAGGTTCTGTCTCGCCTGATGGACCTCGTCCCGTCCGATGTCCAAGGATTGGCTCTGCCTCGCCTGACAAACCGCACCCCGCTCCCTCATGATGATAGGCACAGGATAAGATAAGACGTTCGGGTCAACCATGGCACCAAAAGACCATGTCCTGCGCCCCTGTAGGAAAGTACCATCAGGACATGACAGGACGGGTGCTTAGACCCTTCTGGGCGTACCAGAGCCTGAATAGTGTTGCAGGCGCGTACTCTTCGCCCTACAAGGTTGTAGGCGCCACCTTCAACCCACCAAGCGAAGAACCCGACACAGACATACGACAACCACTACGCTCCAAGGAGAGACTCCTGTCCTCTACAATGGCAGAACAAGCAGTCACCGCGACATTCGCTCCCTACAGGGTCGGGGTTCAGCAACCCTGTCCGACACGCCGCCCATAGGGGCGGGATGGGACGCACCCACTTGCTACAAGAGGTCAGGGCATGGCCTATGACGATGAGCGAGCACAACACTTCTAACACTGTCTGCCATGTTATACAGGGCAGGCGCTGGGAAAAAGGAGGACCCGAATCCTTGGAAGGACCTTCTATACCCTTGGTGTTTTCCTCTTTCTCCCATCTGTAACCCCTGCTCCCCCCTTGGTCTATAAAAGGGAGGGCAGGGCTCCCCATTAGAAGGGGGGCCGAAAACAACGCAACACACACACATAGTCAAGCTACTACCAAGCTCTCGGCTTCCTTTCGACCCTTCCATCAGAGACTTGGGACATGTCCCTCTCTCGATCATTTGTATCCCCTACTACGAACCATTCATGGTGCTAATAACACGAGCAGCAACAAACTAGACGTAGGGATATTCAGCCTGAACCAGTATAAATCTTGTGTCCTTTAGCGCACCATCCAAGCCTAACGTGCATTACTATAAATTTACTTGCCGGTGCTTGTACGAAACACCGACAACTAGAATGCCACATGAGGGCTATGCCGACCCCATCACGAACGATGGACCCGGATTCCACTCGGACATACCCGTTAATGAGCTCACCGAGCGCGACACTCGAGCCATCGAGGCAAGTGTCATTAGCTCAATTCCTCCGATTGCGGAAACCACGGACAGGGTGACGCATAAAACTCGGCTGACCCCAACCGAGCCCAACGGGGCTTGGGGGCTCGAGCAGCCTGACCCAACTCAGGAATCCGACCGACTGAGGTTCAAAGGCCGGCCCACGAAGGGCTCGAGGTCGTCTCGCGTCAAACAGAGCCAGAGGAGAAAACGTAGATGAGCCCCAACGTCCTTTGCCCGACCCGGTCAGAAGCGGACAGGGTCATCTCGACCTTCTTGTTTGATCCTAACCTCGAGCCAAGCCCACAGAATCTCCATCAAGGGGAGGCCAACGGGCCACCTAAGTCAATCTCTGGAATGACTCGGGCATCTACCGGGAGGCGGGTTAAGGAGCAGCAGAATGCCACATGAGGGCTATGCTGACCCCATCACTAACGACGGACTCGGGTTCCACTCGGACATGCCCGTTAGCGAGCTCACCGAGCACATCACTTGAGCCATTGAGGCAAGTGATGTTAGCTCAACCCCTCTGGTTGCGGAAATCGTGGACGAGGTGACGATCACAAAGACGAGCCGACCCTCGACCGGACCCCCTCTACGCGCGGGGGCTCGAGGGAAGTTGGACTCGCAAGGAGACCAAATGCGCGGTCACAGAATGATGGCTTAGATCCTAGGGAGGAGATACATATGAAAAACTAAGGATAACGTTTCTAAAATAAGAGACGCTTTCTCCTACTAGTTTCGCTATCATCTCTCTCGATCTTTAGTGCAACCCGACCCCGGCAACGGCAAGGGGTCGGGTCTCACTCAGGGGCCGATAAAGGTATACATATACCCTTTCTAAAATAGTCATTGTGCCCGACCCCTTTCTCATGATTAAATCTAGAGGCAACGTTTGTGGAAACGAATGTCGAGTAAAGCTAGTCGGACTACAAGAAACCTACGCTCCAGCGGCTACAGCACTCTTGCTTACCAGCGTGACCAGAGTTTTCTCGACCATACCTCGAGCTCAACGATCTTAACAACAAGAAGGGTTGAAACGCATTAACCCCTTTTTACACACAAAAAGGAAGAAAGAACAAATTTGTTCAAACGAAATAACAAGCTTGTTTAAACAAAGCACAAGGGTCTAGCGAAAGGGGGAGAACTATGCATTCTATCCTGTCTGCGAGGTCCTATGAAAGGGGAGCCATCGTCGTTTCCATCTCCTCCAGTTCGTGGACTTCATAACTGGGCATGTAGCCATGGCTCATCGCCTCTAGATTGATGTTGTCCCCATAATGAGAACGAGCAATCGCGAAGCACTGATTGACCCCAGCGCGAAAGGCATTCCTCTCGAGCTACCGCACCCGAGCCATGATCTCGACGACATGAGCCACGAGAGAGCTGGTCCCCTCCGACCGCACAACCTCAAGGTCATTGTAGACCACTCTGAGGGCGGCACTCAGGATACCGAGCTCGTCACTCTCCGCCTAAAGATTTCTCCTCACCTAGGCGAGATCCACAGCCAGCCCAGTAGAAACGCTCTCAGCCATCAGCTTCTGGGTCATCTCCCTTTCAAGCTTGGCCTGGAGGGAGCTGACCTCCGCTGTGTGTTGTCGCGCTCTTGGTAGGCTTGGTCACGCTCTCGGAAAGCCTATTCGCGCCCCTCATGAGCCGCGCCACGTTCTAAGCGGAGCCACTCCATGGTTTGGATCAGCTCATCCTGCTCCTTGCACAGCCGAGCAACCACCACGGCATCTAGGCTCGCCCTTTTTCTCTAGGGCTATGAGCTTCTCCTCAGCCCCCAGCATTAGATCCCTTTCTTTCTCAACCTCACCCAGAAGGTCAAGGATCCGCTGGCGGGTTTCGGCGTCCTTCTGGAGCAACTCATCCCGCTCCTTCCTGACCCGGGTGGCATCTTCATCATCCTTCCATGACCTCATCGACAGGGCCTCGAATGCCTTCTCGGCCTCATCAGCATCCCGACGGGCCTTGGCCACCCACGACCGAAGATTGGCCGCCTCCTCGGCGAGGGGAGTTAGCTCGACCACCCTCTACTGGGCGGCAATAAGCTGAGCTATCACCTCCCTGTGTAGCCACGCCTCCTTGAAGAGGTAGCCCTAGGCTTCCTTTTGTTGATGAAGAAACCAAGATTTCCCCTGGTTGTGAGCTATAAGGGACTACAGGGAGACGATGGTCAGGATACAAAAAGTATATAGAGGAAGAAAAAGGACAAGAAGCAGGACCAAGCAATACCCAGCCGGAGGGAACAACAATGTTGCGTAATGCGCCCGTGGCATGGTCTAGGGCCTCGAGCACGGACGCGATCCCTATGTCGAGGCTCTCCCGCTCCATGCTCTCTGCGGCGTTGTCAAGGGTAAAAAGCATCAACACCGGATCTCATGGATCTATCCATTGAAGCAGGGGCTTGCCCCACATGGGCGAGCCACTTCCCACCAATGTCAGGGTCAGGGACGACTCCTCACCGGCCCCAAGCGCCACCGACCCCTCTCACCATGACGTCCCCGCCAAGACACGCCCTCCGACGATGGAAGGGGTCAGCGGTGTGGACGCAAACCTCTTTCCCAGCACCACGACTCCTGGGGACCCCTCGGCCATGCCCCCCTCCGTCTGGCCCACGTCAGGCGCCGTCGCTTGGGCCACCGATGGCACGGGTCGTGCCAATGCCTCAGGCGATGTTACGGATGTGCCTGGCTATGACCCATCTGTCATGGCTGCTGCTACCTTCGCCTGTGTTGGTGGGGTCATGACTGGCTGCATGGCACCCGCCACGGTCTTTAGCCCTGTCTGCCCCGCTGTCGACAGTGGCATCATGGATATCACCGGCTGCTTCATGACCTTTGAAGGTGCCCCTTGAACGCCCACATCTGCCCATCCTGCCGAGGGCATGGGTGCCACCGTGGGCGGTGCCTAACCGGCCAACGACACGGTCACACTGGCGCCGCTCCTGCACAAAAAGGGCGCGACACCAGCCGAACGCCGCCACCCCGATTGGAGGGCGATGCCCTTCTTTGGCGCCAGCGCCAAAGGATTTCGATGCCTGCTGACACTGCAAGGGATGAAAAACATAGGTCACGATGAAATCCGACTAAAACAGGAAAAACAGAGGAATTGATAACTCACCTCAGCGCTGTCGGTCGGTAGATGCGTTTGGGGGATGAACCCCCCAACCCTTGCTCCGCCTCATCGAAATGAGGCCGTTTCGGGCCCACCCCCTGCTCCTGAGCAGGGGGCTCGCCCCTGGTAGCTCCTAGGGCACATTGGTGGAACGCCCCACTCCCCTTAGATCTTGGGGCACGACGATGGAGCCGCCCACCTCCGCTGGCACCTCAGGCGCGATGGCAGAGCCGCCCGCCTCTGTTGGCTCCTAGGGCAGGCCGACGGTACGTCCTGCCTCTATCGGTTCCTAGGGGGCATCGTCAGAATGGCCCACCTACGCTGGCTCCCCAGACGTGCCCTCCCCTCCATGGAACAGGAAGGGTCCTCACGCCTACAAGGACGAACTGACGCCTATCAGGGCATCCTCGTTCTCTAGGTTGTCCCACTCGATATCGTTGGCTACCGTTTCTTCTTCCTCCATCACCTCGTCATCGTCACCATCGTCATCGTCATCGTTAGTGTCCTCCCCTTGTTCCTGCGCCCGTAGCTTCCACTGCTTCTTCCTCTTCTTGTCCTCCTTCGCCTTCCTCAGCCGCTCGCCCTCGGCGTGATTCGTCACCCTCATGGCCAAATCCCTCGGCAGCGGCGCCGGGTGATCCATGAGGATGGGGTCCATCAGCTGGTCCCGCCCCTATCAAAGTTAGTCTCACGGAGTTAGGAAATCAATTGAAGAGAATGCAAGAGAAAGGGAAACTTACGAAGACAACATAGCATGGCTTCAGCCGCATCGGAGGATGCCTTGGCACCGGGTAGACAAAGTCGAGGGTGGCACCCGCGTCGTCCCTCAAGGCTCCATCGCCTCCTTGATGCGTTGCATGATCTCGGAGTTAGGGAGCGTTCCCTCGGAGAGCACCGTCCCATCGAATGATACCTCTGGCGCCATCGCGTATAGCAGGAGCGCTCGCGTCATCAACGGCGCCACCCTCCTCATGTGGTCAGCCCCGATGACGCTTGACCTTTTCAGGCCGTTCTCCTTTAGGATGTGGATGGCGGCAATGTGGTCTCAGATCTTCTTCTTGTCCTTCTCCGGGACGCCCCACTTCCGCCACTGCTCTGGGGCCTCTTCGATCAGGCGCCCTGTGAACTCTAGTAGAGGGGCGGTGGCATCATTCTTGAGGTAGAATCACTACGAGTGCCACCCCTTGTTGGACGTCGAGAGCCACATGGACGGGTACTCACCGACCCGATTGTTCCAAAGTTGGATGCCAGCGCACCCCATCGGCATGTGCAGCTCCTACCTGCCGCCCTTCTCCCTCTTCTTCTGGAGGTTGACGGTGAAGAAATACCTCCACAAGTCGAAGTGGGGCCTTATCCCTAGGAATCCTTCGCACAGCGCGACGAACGCCACCATGTGCTGGATCCCATTGGGATTGAGATGCTGCAGCTCAATCATATAGAAGTGCAGCAGCCCCTGAAGGAATTTGTGGGCAGGGGTCGAGAGCCCACACTCATGGAACTGGGCGAACGACACCACATAGCCGTTGGGTAGCGATGGCGAATCCTCGTCACCGAGCAGCAACCACTCCTCGGTCGGTGGAAGGTGATGTCGGAACGGCACCACGGATCCATTGGAGGTGGGGCGGATGAATACGAGCTCAACGGCGGCGGAGATGCGGAGGCAGGAAACCTAAGCGTTGGCGGTGGTGGTGTGGCTGCGGAGGTAAGGATGACGGCGTGCGTATGAAACACGGAGGGCTAACCCATTGGTTTTATAGGGGCGATGGATGCGAGGAAACCGATAGCCTGCCTAGATCTCCATGCCTATCATGACTTATCACCACGTCTCATCGCGAGGCGTGCACACGCAACCAATGGTTGTCCCCTCAGAAAATGCGTTGGACATTTTGCCTCCTCGAACGGGCCACGACCCATCACAGGTAGGAGGAATACGGAGCTAAAAACACTCCTACGACCCGTCTAGGCCCAGGAGTTCGAAGGTTGGCCCACCAACGGGTTCGACAACCGCTCTAAGCACCTTTAGAGTGAGGGATGGAAAAGGATGAGCCCGCTAGTGACCAGTACCCGGGCGCATGAGCGATGCGGGCATCCCGGCCCACGTTCGAGTCTCGGCCTGATATGATCCAAGGCGTTCCATTCCGCCTCACCCAAGGCCGCGGGCTCTACCTCGCTCGACCTCTGAGGGCGGGCTCTGCCTCGCCCGACCCCTTCGGTTCGTGCTCCGCCTCGCCCGACCCTGAGGCCGTGGGCTCCGCCTCACCCAACCATCAGGTTTGTGCTTCGTCTCGCCCGATGGAGATCCATACCGCCGCCGACCACTCCAGGTCCAAGCGTATGGGCCTGGGTCAAAACTCTGACACCAGGGAAGAGACTGGCACGACTCGATGTAACCCGTGGCCATGATAGGCCATACCTGAGCATTCACATCAAGAACAGCGTCGGGCGTGCCGGTGCTGTTCTGCGTAACCCTCGTACGAACACTGACAGGCACGTCAGTTCACCACGACGTCCGCTGAGATAGAATGGAACACCATGACCAGCAGACGACGCCCGCGCATGGCACCAGTGATGAACAGGGCCAAGATGTGGAGCCATCCCTATTGACATCTATAGGATCGACAGGACCCGCGTGAAGAAGAAGAACCCGACGATCCTGAAGGCCTTCTTCTCTCTCTCATTCTTCTCCTTTTTCTTCGTTGTAACCCCTACTTTCCCTTGGCCTATAAAAGGAAAAGCAGGGCGCCCCATGAAGTGGGGGGATCGACCCATCGAGATCGGATCTAGATCCGCACAAAAGCACGACATGAACACACGACTGAGCTGCGATCGAGCTCTCAGCACCCACTCATTGCTTCCACCAGAGACTTGGGATCATTTTCCTCTCTCATCCGTTTGTAACCCCTACTATAAACTTTCAGTGCAAGTAACACGAGCAGCAGCGACGAACTGGATTTAGGGACTTTCTACCCGAACCAGTATAAACCTCGTGTCCTCTAAGCACACCATCCGAGTCAGACGCGCAATACTAAAAATTTACTCGTCGGTGGTAACTCGAAACACCGACAGCTATACACGTATGTTTCAAGTGTATGTTCCAAATTTTCATCTGTTTCAAACGTATGTTCCAAGTGTTTCATTTGGATATTGCAAAACTAGATCGAGATGTTGCATATATATATATGCAAGTGTTTCAGGTGTTTTTATACGTATGTTGTAAGTGTTTCATCTTGATGTTTGCATATCACACATGTGTTTTTAAGTTTTTTTAGTGTTTTGTAAGTGTTTAGGACGTATATTGCAAGTGTTTCAGCTGTTTCGGATGTATGTTGCAAGTGTTTCATTTTAATGTTACAAAGTAGATCTGGTGTTGCACATGTTGCAATACGCGTGACAGCGTGAGAAGGGGAGAGGGCGCGAGTGGTCCTTGAGCGCGGTCTAGCGGCACGGGCCCCGCGTGGCCGTGCGAAATACAAGCTCGAGCAGGGTTGTGCTAGGCCGAGCGCAGAAAACAGTGCAGCGCGGGTATCCGTCCGAACCTCCGAGCACTAGCACTGTCGATCTTTTTATATTGTCTAATATACACTGTTACAGCGACTACAGACACAGTATAAGGGGTTTATGTGCAGAGCGATGGTCAGCCAACACCAACTAGAGTTTGCAGTTTAAATGGAAAACACCAACCCGGGATTGTTAATAGACTTTTGTTATTTATCTGTTGACATATTTTTTTTATTTTAACTATGTTTTAGGATTTATGCTACAATTGTCACTACTGAATCGTATTCATAGAAAATCTAACAGATTTAATCACGTAAAATCTGTCGATTTTTAAGGGAAAAAGAAAAAGAACGGAGAACATAAGGACAGAGTTTGTTTCACACCTCGATTAAAAAAAAGACAGCGTTTGGTGTTCACTATTCACGGCAATGGCAGGAAGACGTTATATTTATTTGACGGATAAGTCGACTAATAATAATTTTAGCTGTCGTGAAAAAAAAAACTATTCATTCATGGAAAAGCCAAGCGATCAGGACCAGGAGCGAAGGAGGGGGCTATCACTATCAGCATGGAACACGCTCTGCAGTTGGAGCAATAATAATATTTTTTAGACTACGCTATTACTCCGTACACTGGAAGGCCTTTTGGTGCGGCGACGACGACGAGGTTCAGCTCCACAGACAGCGCACTGACTTTGAACAGTGCAACGGCAGCACAGCAGCAAGGCTGCGTGATGGAGGAGACGGAGGCGGCACTCCTGCCGCGGCCAGAGTCGCCGCTCTCCGCGGTGGACCACCTCGGCCGTCCGGCCTCACGCGGCGGCTCCGGCCGTTGGCGTGCTGCGCTCTTCATCATCGGTATACTCGAAAACTCTGTGCGCGCAATTGCGCACCACTTTTTTAATGATTTGTGCTCTCCGAGACTCAGGCGTGGAGGTGGCGGAGCGGTTCGCCTTCTTCGGCATCTTGGGCAACCTGATGATCTACCTGACCGGCCCGCTCGGGCAGTCCACGCCGTCGGCCGCCGCGGCCGTCAACGCGTGGCTTGGCACCGCGCTCCTGCTGCCGCTGCTTGGCTCTGCGGTCGCCGACTCCTGGCTCGGTCGGTACCGTACCATCGTCTGCGCATCCCTCCTCTACATCATAGTATGAAACGCTAACAACTGAATTCTGGAATCTGGATATGGGGTCTTTGAACGAACCTGATCGAATTACTGTGGCTACTCTGTCTCCAGGGGCTAGCGATGCTCACCATCTCATCAGTTCTTCTGCCATCAGAGTCTGTGGGCAGGTCGAAGTATTCGTCTTCTGTTCCTGTGGCTCTCTTCTACCTGTCCCTCTATGTGGTGGCATTTGGTCAGGGCGGCCACAAACCTTGCGTCCAAGCGTTTGGCGCAGATCAATTCGATGAGAATGACCCTGGAGAACTGGCCTCAAGGAGCTCTTTCTTCAACTGGTGGTACTTCGCTGCATATGGTGGCAACGCCGTCACCGTGTCGATACTGAACTACGTTCAAGAAAGCATAAGCTGGCAGCTTGGGTTTGGGATCCCATGCCTTGCCATGATAATTGGCCTTGCTCTCTTCGTTTTTGGGACCAAGACTTACCGCTTCTATCCTCTCAAGAGTAGTGGTAGTGGAGGCCTGTTTGAACAAGTCGGCAGATCGCTTGTGGCATGGCTTGCACCATGGCGCGCAAAGTGAGCTTATTATTATCAAACGACCTTCTTCCATTGAAGCCAACCATTCTTCTGAAACCCAAAAAAAAAAACATCACTCTCTTTTTTGTCTTGCAGATTACCTGATGATTCTCACAACTCTCTGCCGTCGTCATCTGATGGCGATACTAGCAACATCGGCAGCGCAAATTTTCCTCATGATGAAACCACGGCATTGCTCAAGCTGTTCCCTATTTGGGCCACATGCCTGATTTACGCTGTTGTTGTTGCACAGTCCATTACTTTCTTCACTAAGCAGGCAAGCACACTGGACAGGAGGATAGGTAGCATAGTAGTACCAGCTGCTTCCCTGCAAAACTTGATCAGCGCTTCAGTCATGGTCTCCCTGCCAATCTATGATCGGATCCTCCTGCCCATGGCCAGAAAATGCACCAAGAACCCTTCAGGCATCACAATGCTGCAAAGGATCGGCGTCGGGTTGGCTATTTCGACCGCCGTGGCCGTCGTTGCTGCACTCGTGGAGACAAGGAGGCTCAAGGTGGCTAGTGACTATGGCCTACTGGATAAACCTCAAGATGTTATTCCTATGAGCTTCATGTGGATTGTCCCTCAGTACATTATGATTGGATTCTCTGATACTTTCGCCATTGTTGGATTGCAAGAACTGTTCTATGACCAAGTGCCTCATAGTATACGCAGCTTGGGCATGGGTTTATACTTCAGCATAGGTGGGACAGGGAACTTCATCAGTAGCTTTCTTGTGTACACCATTGACATGGTGACCAGTAGCACTGGAGGAAGCTGGTTCTCCAACAACGTAAACCGAGCGCATCTGGATTACTTCTACTGGTTTCTTGCCGTCCTCAGTGCTTTTAGCCTGGCTGCTTACATCTACTTTGCACAGATGTATGTGCTTAAGAAAAAGGCTTATATTTCAGCACAATGACTGCACAGAGCCAAGTCTTGCTTCAAGTGCCTGTGGGCTCTCTCTTCATATTGTATTGATTAACTAGAAACATAACCAGGATCTGGATCCTGCCTG
The DNA here is from genome assembly GCA_904845875.1 of Miscanthus lutarioriparius. Classification (NCBI taxonomy): domain Eukaryota; kingdom Viridiplantae; phylum Streptophyta; class Magnoliopsida; order Poales; family Poaceae; genus Miscanthus; species Miscanthus lutarioriparius. Next base: position 14,459,258 of record CAJGYO010000006.1, on the reverse strand, counting down.
TGTCCATCAGATCACGACCTCGGGGGGATAAGGTTCATAATTAAAGTAGAAACTTTTGTGCTTTGTTGATCCAAATAAATAAGTGGATCACTGAAATTGTTCTAAAATAAGAGTGGAAAATCATGATTGGACCATTTTCTTCCAATTAATGCAATGAGACGCATTTCTCCTACAGTCCTATGTGTTCGAGAAAAGAAAAAAAATCAAAGTAGCCACCTAAACTACCTAGACAGACAATGGGCCTGTTCGCTTGTCTAAATTCTGGAGGAATCTGGATGGTTTGGAGGAATGCTGGAGAAATTTATGAGAGAAAAACACTGTTCCGGATGAAAAAAATAAGCGGGGCCTTGTTTAGATCACCTCCAAATTCTAATTTTTTTCACTCTCTCTCCATCACATCAATTTTTGAACGTATGCATGGAGCATTAAATGTAGGTAAAAAAAATAACTAATTACACAGTTTAGTTGTAAATCACGAGATGGATCTTTTGAGCCTAGTTAGTTTATGATCGAACAAAGTTTGTCAAATACAAACGAAACGTGCTACAGTGTCCAGGTTGCAAAAATTTGCAATCTAAACAAGGCCCTGATCAAGCCGGGTTTAAGGGCACGCGAACGGGGCCGATGCCTAATGCCTAATGGCCATCTAGTCTGCCTAGGTACTGCTTAGGCGCCGCCCATGGTTCACCTAGTGTGTCACTTCACTAAGAGAGAATAAGTTGCAGGGGAGAGGGCAGAGAGACCAACTCCCTAACACAAGCACAACACACAACATTTTAGAATATTGAAGAACTGCCAACTAAAATTGAACTCTGAAAAATCTGAACTACTCACCGCAAAGGAGCAATTTCAAATTGTAGCCTAACTTCTATTTGAAATAGTCCACAAGCATACCACTCAAGTTGTCTCTAGAAAATCATACTATGATTGCATAACCATGTCAGATTTACAAGTACTGAACCTACTATCATGTGAGTAAGGACAAAGCCTTCTACTATTAGAAAATCACAGGTATCACCTTCGAGTCATCTAAGCAGTGAACCAAAATCAACTGATTGAAGGGAGATGTGTCCTAGATATAGATCTTTAATATGCTGGGTGCACAATCCAATTCGTTTACCATCCAAAATCCCATTGATTGATGACGAGAAACCTGTCCTCCATCCAGGGAAACGCTGTTTCTCCTTCACATGAAGCACATACATACTTGGTGACGCAGATTGGCAGCCCATGACAAAGCAGTTGGATTGTCGAGTAGGGATAACTCTTGACAGTGTTAGCACAACTAAACCGCTACTAAAAATGCCATACATCAAAGCTTCATCAGTAGAAGCCACGGAATAACTAGATTCTAAAGGTTTAATTATTGCCTCAAAATCCTCAACCATTGGAATGCCATGATCATCAAGTTCAAACCGCTTTTCTGTCAGTTTTTCATACATCCTGTACTTTGCAGATAGTGTCCTGATGCAGGATTTTCTGACACAATTGACAAACATAAGCTGAAGTTCTTTAAAATTATCAACTTCAGAAAACCATCTTACCCAACGATGAATTATTCCTGCAAACCAACTTACTATTAACTCATCATCTTGCAAGACAAGGGCTGAGACATGCCTAGGGAAACCTTCAAGATTAATTATACCATAGCGATGAAGGCACTTCTGAATATAGCTAAGAGGTGCATTAATTTTAATGGCACTGCCATTAGTGCAGGTACTAGTTGATTCCTCACTCTTTAAATTGGACAACAATGCTTCTGTTGCAGCAATCTCTGATGAAATGTAATGTTTAGCTTGCTTCTGGAAGTTGTAGACTGCATCCCTAAGGTCTTGCGCAAGTGCTGGTTCAGCAATGTATTTTGATAAGAGAACATCCTCATTTAGCTCATTTTTGGCATTAACATCCTGCATCCATACCTTTAGCAAAGTTTTGAACCAGTGATCTGTCTTCATTCCCTCTTTTCTAAATTGTGCAATGTGATCCAGCAAAGGGGTGCTAAGGCCAAGCGACTTGATCTCACTCTCTTTTATTCTTCTCAAGCCATATGCCAACCACCTCTTTCCTACTCTAAGATTCATAGCGTCCCAAATCTCTTGCTTCTGAGAAGCAAACAGACCAATCTTCTCCTTCAGCTTATGCACAGCTTTTAGTTTAGCATTTTCCTTCGTTTCTACTCTGACCACAACACCAGAAAATTGCAAGCCCCGTGGGTTCCTTCTGATTGGTATAAGATGAAATTTATCGTCAACATCCAAGTAAAGTGATTTGTTTAAGTAAGCAACCATTTCAGATCTCATATCTTCTGCATCATCTCTGGATCCAGAAACTGCTGCGAAAATCTCATCCATATACCTACAAGCATATAGCTTTACCTTTGTCTGACAATCTGTTTGACCTTCACTACTTTCATCCCTGCCATTAAGTTGACTCCGAAACCAGCGCCGCAAATTTGAGCCACGGTCTTCTGAAACATTTGTTGGCTCTAAACCAAGGCCTTCATGTTTCAAGCAAATCCTGAATACCTCATGGTCAAAACTGTCAAGATATATGTTCATCAGGATTGGTGCAAGTACACCTTCTTGAGGAAGCCCATGACCTTTGGGATACCCACCAAATACCAAATTGATCACCTTGGCATCAAACATATTTCGCATGAATGCAACTAACTGGGAGTCTTCGATCCTCTCCTGTATTAGCGAAATAAGCTTAGAGATTACACTACTATCAACTTCCTTGTCTAAGGGGACAGTAAAGCACCAATCTGGAACCCCGATTTCATCAGATATGAACCTGAGAGCTGAGTGATAACCTCGCCCACTGCGACATCCATGTGATATCTTTTGAGAACTGAGGCCTATAGACAACCTCAAGCACCACCCTTATCGCTTCCTGAACCACTTTCAAGTTCAGCCTAGGAAGAACAAGGTGTCCTCCTCGTTTTCTCTTCGCCACCACTGAGAAAGCATTTCCTCGGACATCAAACTCCCCACTCCTCAGCTGCTCTGCCAGCGTGACAAAGCAGACATCATCCTTTGCAGACGCTAGGTCAACGTTCGAATTCAGACGGACAATGTCGTATGCACCCTCCAGCGTTTCAGCATTCGCCACGACCTTATCCATGAGGTCGTAGAACCTGCTGTCGAGGTACTGCGCCTTGACCCTCTTCTTTATGCGGAGCTCAGCCAACTGCTTCCGCTCCATCCGCGTGAGTGGCTTCCTCTGCCTCTGGACGGCCGCCGCCGACTCCTCGGCGACTGAAGCCAGGCTCTTCGCCAGAGATAACGGCGGCGGTTCGACGCCTTGCTCTGCCACGTCCTCAACTCCATCGAGCGAGAAGTGTTGTGACCTGTCCCGCCGGAAGCACCCGGCATAATCTCCTGCTTCCATGAACAACGAGAAAACACAGCGGCGTTAGTGCTCCGCAGCGTTTCTACGCCGGGGGTGGAGGTGGCACGAGGAGAAATGGATGCACCTTTCCGTTGAGGCCGATGCGCGCAGCGCCTGGAGATCCCCCGGAGGAGGAGGCCGCGACAGAGCCCCAGGAAGGTCATGGCATCAGGCGTCCCGGTCTAGCGGGGCATTCCGTCGGATAGGAGGTGTGTGCGGCGGCGCAGTGGAGACGAGGCGCTTGGCATTGTTTGCCTCCGCTCCGCAGGGATGAATCGTCCGCGGGCCTCCCGAGCGGGAAAAGAAAAAAAATCAGAGGCGCGGGGCATTGACCGCCTGTGCTCCGCGCCTGAGGTCCGCGCAGGCGGTCGTGAGTCTCTTTGGATGAATTTGTCTAGATATCACCCAAAACAACATATACTACATGACGTGTCGTGAATTTGTCCGGATATCACCCAAAACAACATTTGCCTATACCTCAACAAATGTTTTAGTATTTATTTATTACAACGCTATGGAAATTGGAAAAAGGTTATATACAGCGCCTCATGTGAAGTACTCCAAATGTGAAGGAAAAAAGAATACTGATTTGGCGTATAAAAAACCATATAAATATTGGTTCACAATGCATTGTACTTGAAATCAGGATACTGAAATTAGATTAAAGCCCAAGCGTTTCGAGCCAACAAGCTGTGGACAATTTATGTGTCAACAGTAATTAACATAAAATTCAATATCTTGCGAAATCAAAGAATTACTCTTGGTACAGATGCTCTAGAACAGAAGATAACAGAGAGAATGAAGTATGGCAGACTGTTAAAGTCGTTTAGATGAAATAGTTTCCGGTGTCAATATTTCCAGACTGCAGCCTGTTTTGACGCTATCTGCTGCAACGGTTCACAAAAGTGACAAACAAAATTGTGTGGAAAGGGGAAAATCTTAGGGGCCACCATTCAGTGTGTGAATTAGCGAGTAGCAAGTTCCATGCCATCCAGGCACGGGGCCTCCAAGTGGAAAGGATGTGCTGTATTAACATTGCCTAATTTGAGGTTTTAGGGTTTTGATTTGAATTGAAAATCAATTCCTTTGGCTGCGTTGGAGGTCTTCAATTGCCTTCTTCCATTGCCAGGCACGCTGTTTCGCATCCTCAAACGTTGACACCTTCTTTGGCTGTAAGAGAACTCAATTAGGTGTGATAAGCATGCAAATTCCAGCACAATACTAAAGCAGCAGCAGTAGCTTAGATGAATACCGTGCATATTCTAAAATGTGAAGAATCTGATACTTGCACACTAAGTTCACTTGGATCATCAGACCAAATAATGTTTCCCTTGGCCACCATTTTTGAAGGGTCAACACAGATCAATTGAGGTTTGTCAGTGAGGATCAACTGGACCTTCTTGTTTGCTAGCTTATTAATCTTCTTCAGCTTTGATATCAAGACTACAGACTCACCAGGGTCCAGGAATTCTTGCCTGACACATTGTTTAAGCAATATGTCCATCAACATTTATTTCTTACTTGTGGAAAAAATGAGAGTAGTGTGTCCACCATATCCACATTGTATTTTATATTGACTTTTGTAGAGCATAATCAATTGTATTTTATATTGACTTTTGTAGAGCATAATCAATTTCATGATATACAAGATTTACCATTTTGAGTCGAAGGAGTCGATGGAAGCTAATTTAGATATATGGGAGCGCACTTCAGATGATGATGGGGCACCATTATTACCAACAGTGTTTGACTGTTGGTTGACTGCTGCACCTCCCATGTGTGCCAACCAATTTGAATCCTGGCCATCTTCATCTTCATTTGCCTGATTGAGGATATTGTTAGGAAGATGAAGGCTGGAATAAAGTAAAGATTTAATTGACATATGTAACAAAAAGTACATATGCATCGATTGCGAGCTTAGGTGGTCGTGTCTTCCTCAGGTTCTTCCAGTCTATGCCTCTGAAGAAAGGATGCTCCTTCAAGGAAGAATAACCATCAGGTCCTGCACCTGGCCTTTTGCTTGGATCAACATCCTACATATTCATAAGATAAATATTGGACAAAGTGAAGCCAAACATCAAATTCACGGTTTTTGAATTTGGGATCAAAGATCAAAGGCAAGGAAACCGTTTTAGGGAAACGAATGCAAATTCACTGTCTTAAAAGAAAATCAGTCACCATTGTGTTTGGACAGTAAGCATAAATGAGCATCTACTGATTTTCCAGAATCTGACTTACATACACTTGCAGTTTCTATTACCAAACTAGAGATAGCCCTGGCAAAGCCTGGCTAGGCTACTTTATTTATTTCTTACCATCCTTGTTACTCCCTCCATTCCAAATTATAGGACGCTTTGCATGAATAATAAATGAGGAACTTGTGCACATGATCCATAGAAGCAATAGGTATTTGTATACATACCAGCAATTTGTCAATAAGATCTCTTGCTTCAGCTGAAAAATACTCTGGAAATTTGAGGTCCCTTGCAATGATTCTCTGGAAAATTAACCACTCACTGGCATCTTTAAACGGCGAAGAACCAGAAAGCATTTGGTACAGCGTGCATCCCAATGCCCATAAATCATTTCTGTGATGAAGTTCATAGTACAATAAGTATCAGTCTATATTTTTTGCTCATATCACCACAAAGTGCAGTTTCCAGGCATGCATTCATCTCTTGGGCAATGAATGTTTCTAGCAATGTGAGCAACCAGACCTTTAAGTCACATCTTATGCACGAATGTGCATTTAGATTACTGATGACTGTGAGGACAATGCAGTCTGAATATCTCACGTATCTAGTGTTGTCAGTAAAAGTGTGATGCTGATTCTTGATAGTCCAGTAAATAACTCACATATATAGAAACATACATGTATGATAAACAAATACTTTGAGTATAATGAAGGAAAACAGATCTTCCTACTAGTAATGATTTGTTGTGGGTTTATCAGATGTAGGTTTACTCACCCACAGGTTGCTGGTGCAGAGTTCAGGACCTCAGGTGGTACATATGCGGCGGTTCCAACAAATGTACAGGCCCTTTCATCTGTAGACAAACATTGGGAAAACAAAAATTAAAAAGCATGATATTCAGAATTTTATGATGATTCAGGGCAGCTTATGTTTCGTCTTACTAGTTGAATTTGGGAGAACTTTGATTGGAGTATCCCTTGTAGGCTTGACACTACCAAAGTCAGCAATCTTGATGTGGCCATCAGAAGTAAGCAGTAGATTTTCTGGCTGAAAGACCAATGCAGTCCTTGTCAAATATCAAATCAAATACGACATACACATAAAGCGTCATGAGCAACTCCATCCTGATTTTCATTTCACACCTACCTTGACGTCCCGATGAATTAAGCCGACGCTATGCAAATACTCCAGTATATCGACGATTTCAGCAGCATAAAACCGTGCATCGTCCTCAGAGAGACGACCTTTCTGCAACCAAATTATGAGCAGAAGCAGCAAAGGCAGAACGGGAATGAACCACATTGTAAGCAGCTGTTGAACCACATTGTAAGCAGCTGGACACTAACCCGGACAATTTGGTCGAACAACTCCCCGCCTTCGCACGACTCGAGCGCCATGTCTACACGGCAAAAGAGACATGGTATTGATCGAAGGGCGGCATTACTTTACAATCAAATTAGTAGCTCTTCACCGTTAGTTCTGACTACTGCTGGTTGGTTGAGGAGGGGCACTAACAGAGGGAGTATGTGTCCTGGAAAGTGAAGAAGAGCCTGATGACGCCCGGGTGGTCGAGCTGGTCGAGCACGATGCGCTCCATCTTGACGTAGGAGATCTTGTTCTCCTTGGTGATGAACTTCTTGTCCATGATCTTGAGCGCGTAGACGCGGCCCGTGTCCTTCTTCTTGGCCCGCACCACCTGCCATTTTTTTCATCGTCCCAACCTCGGTGAATAACCGCAATTCCCACGATCCAGGCGGCCGCGCAGGCCACGGCAAGCGAGTAGCAGTAAGAGAACCTTGGAGTACGAGCCGACGCCGTAGATCTTGCCGAGTACGAAGTCGTCGGCGGTGAACTGCTCCTGCGGCGCGCGGAAGGCGATGCCCCCGGCGGCGGTGGGGGAGGAGGCGGCGGCAGGCGTGGCCGGGGAGGGCGAATGCGCGAGGCGCAGCCTGGCGGCGAAGTCCCGCTCCATGCTGTCGTCGTCGCCGCCGACCGCCATGGGGCGCGATGCGCGGGCGGTATATCTATAGGAGGAGGCGGGCGCGGGGACCGAGGGAGGAGGCGGGGAGGAGGCGGCGCGGCCTCCGATGGCGGAGGCGGTCAACGGGTGGAACCATCGGATTCGGCTTCGAGGGGTGGGAAAGCGAAGCGGGAGGAATCGATGGGACTGCGACGGCCGCAGCCTTTGGGGGTCGGGGTCGCGGCCGGGGGCTCGCTGGGGCCTGGGCGCAGCCGCAGCCGCAGCGGCAGCGGCCCGGACGGAACGGAACGGGGCGGAGGAACAGAATCCGATCGAATCACGCAACGCGACGCGAGGGGAACGAATGAGAATGGGCGGGAGATCAGAGATGGAGTGGTGCCCTGGTGCGGCCGGCGAGGTTCCTCTGCTGCTGTTGTTGCCTTGCGGTTGTCTTGTGTGCTTTGGACCCTTTGGTGGTGTGTGTGATCGAATGATGGAAGAAGGATGGGATGAATGGGGCTCATTGCCGTCTTTTTCGTGACTCTGTTTAAGATTAGTTAAGCATCTCCACTCTCCAGCAGCTTTTTTTTTTTAAATGCTATACAACACACGTTTATTTTAGCACGAAAAAACATATGGATTTTTTTTTATCTCTTTCCCTCTATCTTTCTCACCGGTGGCCACCGGCGCCGGCGCCGCCGCTTCCATAGAAAAAAAAATTGCGATCCATGATCTGTGATCTGTGAGAGCTGGAGGTAGAAGAAAGGTGGAGGCTGTTGGATCTTAGTCCTATGATGTAAAAAAATTCATGTGTTGAAACTGCATAAAACACATGGTTGACGTACATGTGTTTTAGAAAAAAAAAACACATGAATTTTTTTTATCTCTCTCCCTCTCTCTTTCTCACCGGTGACCACTCGGCGCCGGCGACGGCGACCAGCGAGCTCGCCCCATGGCAGTGGCGGTGGCGGCGGCGGCGGATCTGTGATTTTTTTTTTTCTCCAACATTTTTTCAATATACCTTATTTATCACCAATATTTACCAATTTTTTCATCATCTCCCTTTAAATAAAGCCGACTGTATCTCCGCCAATGGTATGGACCCATCCCAACCACAACTTTTCATCCATCTTTTTCCCTATACACACATGTAAGCTCCATCTTTTATATGGATATTGAGAGAGATGTTGTATACCGCTATAGCAACTCTCCAAATAAAAATAACATTGGGCTACCACAATACCTAATTATTAGAAGACAGATTATTGGAAGATTGGTGGAGATACCCTTGAGCCCTGACTGCATGGACCTCCATGTATCAACTATAATAAACTGGTTATACTATGAAAAAACTATAAATCGATTATCAGACAAAGGAATTAACTAAAATTACAATGGTTAATTTTAAACAACCACAGACTTGCACGTAACGCCTACATATATAAGAGTAGATGGATAGACCTTGAGAATAACAAAGTCACGTAGAGGCCTAATTATCAGCAGGCACGTGAACCATTACAGGACTGTTAAACCAAAGGCTTGCTTTCCAGGACAGGTTGCAATCACTTCTACACTAACCATGTGTAAGCAGTGGTAGAGGTTGGGACTAAATCCAACGGGGCCAGTAAAGAAATCATGTAGAAATTACATGATTATTTTGTAATGTATAACTAAGAAACAAATTATACATCCAATGACTATCTTAAAGTAGAAAGGGGCATGCCCTATGTCGATCTGAAGGAAGCTATATGGTGGCAGCACCACTATGAGATCCATATTTCTTATTTTATTTATGTTACCATTCATATAGCTTCTCCTCTTATTTCATTTTCAGGACACATTGTCATTGAAAGTTATTTTGAAGAGGAGAGTGATCCGGCATAGGAAATGTAAAGGCCGTGAATCATCTCTCGGTAGTTGACGGACCAGGGTCTTAGAGGTTCCCCACGGGAGTTCTACCTGGATGGGCTCTGGGATGACCCACGATCTGTTGAAGGACGTGAGACATTGTAGCGTGGACTTCAAACTATTCCAGATCGACTTAGTCGGTTTACTATGAAAGCTAGATTCTGTAATAGGATTAGGACTCTTCTCTTGTAACCGACTAGGACTAGATACGTGCCCTTACCCTCTCCCCTATATAAAGAGAGGTACGGCGCACCCCCTTGTAACCTTAACAATCATACCAATTAATCCAACGCAAAAGGCTACACGCCGACTGGACGTAAGGCTATTACTCGACAAGAGGGCCCGAACTAGTATAAATCATTCATCTCTTTGCGTTTTCTGTCGAGTTCTGCGTACGCCGAAGCCCTTCGAACATCGTCCGGGGTAACCCCGTGACGAGTTGCCGGTCATCAAGCACCGATAGCTGGCGCGCCAGGTAGGGCTTTTGGCGACTTCGCGATCGAGAGCTCGGCGGACCTCGACAACATGATTTTCTCAGCAGGAACCACCTTCATCTTTGGCTCCTGGATCTGCAAGGCAGACGACAACGGCAAGCTCCAGAGTAGTCTCATGGAGATCCCGGCGCCTCAAGCTTCACCAGATGTCTCAACGATCACACTAGATCAACTCGCCAAGAAGTTTTCGTACCTCTCAATTTCCAATTTAACTCAAACTCAAGAGGTCACCACCAACCATGACTCCCGCTCAAACACGCCACTTTTGTCCAGGTTGGAGATCCCATCTGAAGTCCAACTCAAAGACCCAGTCGTTTTCCACTCAGACTCAAGAATTTGGCTTCAATCTATCAAGATACGATCAGCCACCTCGTGCAGTCTAAGCAAGAAATCCCTCTTGCGGGTGCCCAAAGAGGATTGGTTCTATCCATCACACCCAAAGGAGGCATCGTCCATTGGCCAGGTGCTCGACCCGACACTTCTTTAACAGATACATCTCGTCTAGTCGGCATGGTGGAGCTCTTGCCTTATTAGGACAGCATCACTCTTCCAGCGGACAACAACGATCATGATTCTATAGAGATCTTGGACATTGCGGCGACTGTAGAATCTGGAACTCACTCGGCCATGAAGCACTCTAGAGAAGTCTTCATGGCTGGGCAACCACCTCAGATCCCTATGCCTAACCCACTAGATATCCAAGGTGGAGAGGAAACCTTATCTGACATCGTCCTAGACACTGCGCCACCCAACGGAGAGACGGATGAGCAGAAGACAGCTAGGGAAAGGAAGAATACAATCGACAGGCTCGACGTAACCGCGCCCAACACCACAAGGAAGAGTGGCAGTGGTATCAATCGGCTTGTCAAGACGTTGAATGATGGCGCTTGGCTGCAGAGGCAACGTATGAATAGCGTCTACGGGATAAAGAAGCAGAACGACAATGCCAAGACCATGATGCCGTCAGAGCCTCTGCATCACGCAACCTTGAGCCTAAATTCATGGAAGTAGCTAGCCACAGGGTCTTTACCATGCCCTACGCCAACGTCTATGCCCTGGTAGAGGAGATGGCGGCCATAGAAAACCCTACTCTAGATCAACAATGACTCAAAGTCATTTTGGAATCAATAGCCCTTCAGATGCAGGCTTCAAAAGCGACATCTCAAGCTAACCCTTCCCGAGGACCAGAGACGTGGGCATCAGCCCACTCTCATCTTGGACCGTAGGGTAACCAAGGAGGAGAACAATGAGTACCAGCCCACTCCCATCTAGGACCGCAGGGTAACCAGAACAGGAATCAGGGTGCCGCGTAGTCAGCCTATCAAGGGCACCAGTACAGCAACAGGGAAGGCAAAGGCGAGTCCAAGTACAGAGAAGCCGGTATCCCGCTGGATAGGTTCCCATATTTCTTTGACAAACTACTCTCTGTGCGGCTTCCCTACAAGTTTAAGTCGTCCAACCATACAAAGTACGATCGGGAAGACAGAACCCAACCAATGGTTGCACATCTACTCTCAGTCCATCGAGTTGGCAGGCGACAACGATGACATCAAAGTATTATATTTTCCCATGGCACTCGACATTGTGCCTCTCGCCAGGTTTGATAGACTACGAGCCCGCTCCATTGATACTTTGGGACAGCTTCGGCACAAATTCTGTGAAAAATTTTGCGGTGTCCTCACCCACCCAAGTACTCGGAATGAGCTTAGAACTTGCCAACAGAAACCAGATGAATCCTTCCAGCAATATTATCACCGTTTTGCTGAAATACGAGCCTAAGTCTTTGATATCACAGACAGGGAGGTGATAGATCACTTCGCCAACGGGATCAAATACAAGTGGCAGTTTGAAAAATTCTGCAATGACAATCCAGAGACCGCTGAGGAATTTAAGTGTATAGTACAAAAGATGATTGCATCTGAAGAGCGTACTCGTGAACGATTCCCATGTGGCCTGCAACAAAAAGGTTATGACCCTAGAAGTAATTAGGGTGGACAATCCGCCAGAAAGAGAGGACCCGACAACACCCTTGCTTCCATGGATAGGTCCAAGAAGTCTAACAAGAATAACAAGAAGTTTGAAGACCTCAAGAATTTACCCTACCCTTTCCATAAGAACGCCAAGCACACGGCGGTCGAGTGCAGACAACTCCAAGAACTAGGTTTCTACGCCAAAACTAACAAAGGCAAGGGTAAAATTGATAACAACAAAGATGGAGATGACAACGCTGACCCTAGCTTCCAACAGTCCAAGGGCCAAATTGCAGTAATCTTTGTGGGGTTATCGACTTCATCAAACAAACACTCTGGGAAGTTAGCTCTTTGGGATATCATGGCAGCAGAACCTTCAACACCAAAGTACCTTAATTGGTCCGAGTACCCGGTCTGGTTTTCTAGGAAAGATCAATGGACTAGCGTGACCAATGCCGGCCACTATCCACTCATCCTGGGTCCAACAATAGCTGGCATGACAGTCCCCAAGGTCCTGATCGACGGTGGCGCAGGATTGAACATAATATTTGCAGACACGCTAAAGAAGATAGGCTTGGATTTTACCAGCCTACTCACTCCCACTGACGTCCCTTTCTATGGGATAGTACCTATCAAGGCTGCCATCCACTCGGACGGATCATGCTCCTGGTAACGTTTGGTACCCCAAACAATTTTCGAACGGAATTCATCTAGTTCGAGGTAGCTGACTTCGAATCATCATACCATGCTATCTTCGGTCGACCCGCTTTGGCCAAGTTCATGGTCGTACCGTATTATCCGTACCTCTTGCTCAAGATGCCGGGTCCCAATGGCGTACTCTCCTTCCGAGGTGACCTCAAGCGCTCATATGACTACGACACGGAAGTCGTCTAGATCGTAGCCAGAACACAGCAAGCCTATGAAGCATAGAAGATTGTCAACATTGCACAGCAGACTAAGCCGGAAGACATGGAGATTCCGACTAAGAAGGCGGGAATCATTGCCCCACCCTCTGCCAAAGGGCCTCTAGTCTAACTAGTTAGAGCGTCCTGGTGGCACTCCTCGGGTCCTGGGTTCGACTCCCCATGGGAGCAAATTTTAGGCTGGGGTTAAAAAATCCCCTTGTCTGTCCCATGCCAAAGCATAGGTCTAAGGATCGGCCCATTCTCACAGGGCAACGGTGCCACTGTGTAAGGGTGGGGCAAGGGTTTGGGGTTTTCTAGGCCTACGTGAGAAGGTCTTCTTCTTAATGCAATGCCTGGGGGTGGTCATACCCTCGTAGGTCCAGTTTTTTTTGCCCCACCCTCTAAGATAGATACCATCGAGATTGATCTCGGTACTGGTGATCCCTCTAAGGCAGCTATCATCAGCACCCACCTCTCCAAAGAATAGGAACTCATGCTCACCAACTTTCTCAGGGAAAATAAGGATATCTTTGTATAGAAGCCGGCTGATATGGCTGGTGTTCCGAGAGAGTTGCCTAAGCACAAATTGAATTTAAATTCTAACTCAAAGCCGGTTAAGCAACGACTACTATGTTTCTCACCTGATAAGAAAGCGGCAATCAAGAAGGAAATCACCAAGCTATTGGCAGTCGTGTTCATTAGGGAAATTCTTCACCCTAACTGGCTAGCCAATCCTGTACTCGTCCAGAAGAACTCAAAAGAGTGGCGCATGTGCGTTGACTACATAGATCTCAACAAGCACTGCCCGAAGGATCCCTTCGGCTTACCTCATATTGATCAGATCATAGACTCCATGGCCGGGTTAGCTCTTTTATCCTTCCTTGATTGCTACTCGGGTTACCATCAGATTGCCCTTTGAAAAGAAGATCAGAGCAAGACATCCTTCATCACTCCGTTTGGTGCCTACTGTTACACAACCATGTCCTTTGGGTTTAAAACATCGATGCAACCTATCAGCGGGCTATCTAGGCGTGCCTAAGCGAATAGATCGGTCATAATGTAGAATCCTACGTGGATAATGTCGTTGTCAAGACCAAGGATCCATCTACTCTGATTGCAGACCTGAAGCAAACCTTTAACAATCTTCGTGAGTACAAGTGGAAGCTTAACCCAACTAAGTGTGTCTTTGGAGTTCCTTCCGGATAGCTATTAGGTTTCCTCGTGAGCCATCGGGGTATCGAAGCCAGCACAAAACAGATTCGAGCAATCACTCAGATGACTCAACCTCACTACGTCAAATATATTTAGAAACTAACAGGGTGCATGGTGGCCCTTAATCATTTTATCTCATGACTCGGGGAGAAAGGTCTGCCCTTCTTTAAGCTATTGAAATAGACGAGCAAGTTTGAATGGACAACCGAAGCTGACGAAGCCTTCTAGAAGCTTAAAGAGTACCTGTCCACCTCTCTAATTCTTACTCCACCCGAGAAGCACGAACCACTCCTACTTTACATTGCAGCTACTACTACGGTAGTTAGCACGGTAATAGTTGTGGAGCGGGCTGAAGAAGGGCACATATATAAGGTACAACGACCTGTCTATTATATTAGCGAGGTGCTATCAGAATCCAATGCCAAGTACCCACATGTGCAAAAGCTCCTCTATGCCCTCTTAATTACTTCACGCAAGCTACGCCACTACTTTGACGAGCACAAGGTAACAGTGGTATCCAACTTCCCACTTGGCAATGTCTTACACAATCGGGATGCAACAGGATGCATATCCAAGTGGTTAGTTGAACTCGGAGCTCAGAGCATTGAGTTCGTCTCCCAAGGCTATCAAATCTCAAGTCTTGGCTGACTTCATAGCCGAGTAGACCGAAGCCCAGCAGCCTACTCCAACAGTTATCCTCGACCATTGGAAGATGTATTTCGATGGTTCCCTCAAGCTAGGAGGTGCAGGCGCTGGCGTTCTCTTCATATCTCCGGATGGAAAGCAGCTTAAATATGTCCTACAAATACTTTGGTCTGCTACCAACAATGAAGCTGAGTATGAGGCCCTCCTTCATGGCCTCCGAGTAGCAGTCTCACTAGGCATCAAGTGTTTACTCGTCTACGACGACTCCTCGGTGGTCATTAACCAGGTTAACAAGGATTGGGACTGCACCAAGGAAAACATGGATGCTTACTGCGTAGAAGTCCGTAAACTTGAGAAACACTTCAAGGTTTAGAAATCCTCTATGTTATGCGAGATCTCAACATTGCAGCTGACGCTTTGGCCAAATTGGGATCAGACAGAGCCCAGGTACCCCCTGATGTGTTCATACAGGAACTCCAAGTCCCTTCAATCAAGCAAGAGGCCTCCACACCCACTAGTACCCCGACTCCTGATGTCCAGGCACTAGTGGTTAACCCGACATGGACATAAGTATTTATTGATTACATCCGAGATCACAAGTTGCCTGACAATAAGGTAGAAGCAGAGCAGATCACACGCAGAAGTAAGAATTACATCTTAGTCAAAGACTGGCTCTACTAACGGGGCACATCATCTGGTGTTCTCCTCAAATGCATTACACCTGAAGAAGGGCAGCAGATCTTGGAGGAAATCCACTCCAGGTGCTGTGGTAATCATGCAGCTTCTAGGACTTTAGTTAGCAAGGCTTTCAGATCCAGGTTCTATTGCCTACAGTACACAAAGACGTAGAAGAGCTAGTGTGACACTGCAAGGGTTGTCAGTTCTTTGCCAAACAAGCCCATGTCCCAGCTCACAACCTTATCTGCATCCCTCCATCATGGCCTTTTTCGTGCTGGGGGCTTGACATGGTTGGACCCCTCAAACGAGCACCGGGTGGTTTCGAGTACATCTACATAGCTATTGATAAGTTTACCAAGCGGATAGAGTATAGGCCACTCATCAAGTTCAATGCTACAAAGGCAGTCAAATTCATGCAAG
This sequence comes from Miscanthus lutarioriparius, assembly GCA_904845875.1. NCBI lineage: Eukaryota > Viridiplantae > Streptophyta > Magnoliopsida > Poales > Poaceae > Miscanthus > Miscanthus lutarioriparius. The sequence continues at coordinate 14,443,481 of CAJGYO010000006.1, read as the reverse complement.
ACATTATGTATCGGTTCAGTATGCCTAATCGGATCATTATAGATCTTGGCTCACCCTTTACAGCTATTGAGTTCAGAAGTTGGGCTCAAGATTGTGGCATCAGCATCGACTATGCTTCCATAGCCCATCATCAAACAAACGGCCAAGTAGAACGGGCTAACGGGCTACTTCTAGCTAGATTAAAGCATCGGCTATTTGATGAACTTAAAGACTACGGCGGTAAGTGGATATACGAGTTACCAAAGGTTGTTTGGGGATTGCACACTCAGCAAACCAAAGCGATAGGGTACTCTCCTTTTCTCCTAGTTTATGGCTTAGAGGCCATCTTACCAGCAGATTTGATATAGAACTCTCCCAGGATTGAACAGTACAATGAAGGCGAAGCAGATGAAACCCGACGGCTAGATATTGACAGTGCTGAAGAAATTAAGCTTAACGCACTCTTCCAGTCTGCCAGGTACTGGCAAGGCCTATGATGTCACTATGACAAGAATGTGCGCCCTCGTACCTTTCAAGTCGGAGATCTAGTTCTCAAACGTATCCAGAATACTTTGGGACGCCACAAGCTACTTAGCCCCTGGGAAGGCCCCTTCATCGTCTCCAAAGTTACCCCACCAGGTTCTTTCGAGTTAATCACAGAGGACGACGATCCCATGCCTAACTCCTGGAATATTGACCAGCTATGAAGATTTTATGCTTAAGTAAATTCAGTGTCCTAGCGTTTGTACTTAAGGTTCTTTATTAATATAGAATCAATATTCTTCGCTAGATGAATCGCCTTTTTTTTTTACACAACTTTTCAGTTGTCCCCTTTGTTGAAGTTTTTACATCATATATGAGATATACAGTTGACTACTTGCGTGGCTACACATCTCTTAATATGATAAATTTAGTCGACACACAGTTCTCGTTCTATATACCGAGTACTAAGCTATGTTACACGAGATACGCCTCCTACCCAGATGGCTTACATCTCCTTGGCCAGGAGCCAATTACCGACATTTAGTTTAACTATTGCATGTCGTCCTGGGTAGGGTGAATCCTAGAAGCAAGTAACTTGATTTGTTGGCTATGGGACAAGATCCTAACAACAAACATTCATCACATGGGTTCCTTGAACAAGTGACTTCGAACACTTAACATCGATAGAAGGGTCCAACATGATTTTAATCATAGCGACTACGTTGATCAACTTTTTACTCGGCTACTCAGTCTTACGCGCCTTTCTAAAGGACTCGACAAGACAAATTTACAGCATAAGTAAACTATAGTCTTATTTGAAAGATTACCAAGTCTAAATGTTTTGAAAAACCCATCTTAGGTGCTCAAGTACCCTGACAAAATGGATCATATTCATAGCATACATGCTAAGTATTGTCATTAAACTAACAAGCCTACATAAGAAAAAGAATATCATTTCTTACAACGTGCCTACCCGGCACATGTGCTCAACAAGTTTTTTCAAACTTTGAAAGGTCCTTGTGCGGTTTTGGTAATTGAGTGACAACCTAGGTGGACTAATTGTGTTTATATGAGATACACAGGTGATTAGTCCACAGGTACATGTGTGTGAGCAACATATGCCATGAAGGCGAAAAAGGCTTGGAGATGTTGCAAAGCTCACATATATGATGATGAAGGAGCTCATTGCACATGAGACATGACATTGAGTCATGTGATCAAGGTGGAGAAGATCAAGACATAACTTGGCTTGATGGACCGGTTGCAAGCGTGAAGGGCAAGTCATAGGCTTTGGAGCAATGGACCGCATGGCAGTGAAGCTTGAGCAAGACTTGGCGCCGATGGACAAAGACAACAGTGAAAAGCAAGTGAAGTCAAGATCGATGAACCAATATGATCACGTGATGATATAAAGTGGATCATATCATTGTTGATCATGTCGGTGCATGTGTTGCATCGACATTGGAGGAGATGGAATGGAATGCGCAAGGCAAAGGTATAACTTAGGGCATTTCATTTCACCAGTCATAGGTGTGTAGAGAAGTTGATGACCAGGTTTAGGATAGATGGCCGTACTATCAAGAGGAGCAAACTTGTTTGCATATCGGTCATCTAGTGCCACTCGAGTGATCTAACTTTGCATCATCACTAGGATCGAGTGGCGTGGCAAGTTGAGTGGCTAATCCTTTGGAAAATAATTGTAAAAATGCTAACACACATACACATGATGGTGTACACTTGGTGGTGTTGGCACATTTTATAAAGGAGATGAAGTTGGAGTTGATGTGGATCAACTCGGCGATGAAACGGAGGCGAGGAGGGTTAGGAACTCCATCGGCGGAGAGTGCGCCCATAGAGTGTGGACAGTCCGACGGTGCCACCAGCACCCTATACAGAAAAGACAGAGTCTCATAGAATGGACCGGACGCTGGTCATGTGGTGATCGGACGCTGGGGTCCTGCGTCCGGTCAGTGGCGGCAGAGAGCGTGAAGGCGTCGATCTTCGACCGGACGCTGGCGCTGAAAGCGACCGGACGCTGGCAGGGTGCGTCCGGTCAGGGTGACGTATGATGATGCAGGCATAGCAGAGAAGCTGGAGAGTGACTGGACTCTGGTGCTGTGTCCGATCGTGACCGACCGGATGCGTCTGGTCATGTCTGGTACCTTACTGGAAATGATCGGACATTGGGGTTGCTGCGTCCGGTCAGTTCATGCTGTAGCGTCCGGTCGTCATATGACCGTGGAGATCGAGCATACTGTATTTGAAGCAGGTGACATGTAGCTGTCATCGGGCGACCAGACGTCGAGGTCCACCGTCCGATCAATATGACCGGAGCGTCCGGTCGGCCCGACTTTTGCCCAGTGAAGGGGTAATGGCTCTATTTGTTCGTGGGGTTATAAATAGAAGCCATGGTCGGCCTTGGACCGGTAGCTGAGCACACTAGAGCCTTGGTGGCTTGTGTGGTAGTGCTTGGGAGCCCTCCATCTCACATATGCTTGATAGTGATCGTTCGATTGTGTGAGAGAGCGATTATAGTGCGATTGCATCGTGAGGTTGCATCGAGTGGCACTAGGTGATCGAGTTGCAAGCCGGTGGTGCTTGTTACTCTTGGAGGTTGCCACCTCCTAGATGGCTTGGTGGTGGTCTCCATCAAAGCCCGCAAGAAGCTTGTGTGGTGCTCCGAAGAAGAGCTTTGTGAGGGGTATTGTGCTCGCCCCGCGGGAGCCGCGAAGAGCAACTCTAGTTGAGCGAGTCATTGAGCTACCCTTACTTTCGGGGTAGGTTCTTGCGGTGCCCGACGTGCGGGCTTGGCGGGTGATGCCAATTAGCCACCGAACCACCAAGTGAGCGGTCGACACAATAGGGACTAGCGTGTTGGCAAACACGTGAACCTCGGGAGAAAAATCATCGTGTCAACCTTGTTATTCCCGTTGGTTTGCATCCTCGTTACACAAGCTTGTAATTACTTTTGCATATATTGTGCTTGTGTAGTTGCTCTTGTAATTAGTTAGCTTGTGTAGCTTACTAGTTACCTCCTTGCTTGTGTAGCATAGAAGTAGCTCCCTTGCATGGCTAATTTGGTTTGTGTAACCTTGTTAGTCACATTGCTTAGTTTGTGTAGCTAAGTATTTGTGCTCTCTAATTTGGCATTGGTTGCCTTGTTATTGAGCATTGCTAGTGAGCTTAGTTGGCTTTATGCTTTTGCTTACTAGCATATGTAGGAGCTCCCTTGTTGCTTAAAGTACTAGTGGCATATGTTTGTGTGATCTTGCTTCTAGAATTGGTTAGGTGAGCTCTAGCTAGCCTGGCACCTTTGTTGCTTAATTAGAATCTTTGCAAGGTGCGAAGAGAACATAGATAGAGGGGTGTAGTCTTGGCTAGACCGATAGTTTTAATTCCGCACGTGTTTCGGTTAGCCGACGCAGTCAAGTTTTAGTAACGACTATTCACCCCCCCCTCTAGTCGCCATCTCGACCCTACAAACTTACATGACCTATTCATCAAGCTTCTCCATCCTAAGGTCTAGTTCATCAGTTATGGTGGTGGCAAGCCCATCGAGTTGCTCCTCAGCCCTCTCCACAGCAGTAAGCTAGCCTTCGTCATCATAGTTCATGGTTATTTGTTGAAGATTGACAGTTGGGTATAGTACTCGGAGCGTACCGAGTACATTCCGGACACAGACCTTGGTGACTCCACGCACATAACCCTTGAAGCGGTTGGGGATGTCTTTCACTATATCCACCCACCTCTTTTTGCCATCTTCTAGCTTACGGAAGAGGAGGGCGAGTGGCTTCACAGCTTCCCAAAGCATGTTCCGCTTCGACTGCGCTCTTTCTAGCTGAGCCTTCATGTCATTTACTGACTTCAGAGCCTACATTAGATCACGATCAGCTCCCCGCTTTATTAGCTTAGCTCGAGCGAGTTCTTCACTAGCTCATTCAGTTACCTCTTCAGATTGGTTATGATGGGTTCTTAGGGCTTCATTCAGCTCTTTCACCTCACCTTCCAACCGTCAGGTTTTGTTCTGCTCTTCTACAAAAAGGACCACAAACGATCATCATCATGATCACCGACTACTACGTGTCATCAACTAAAGAGAAGTCATACAGTTCTTTTACATTTCAGCTTGGTATCAAAGAGCTTGGCCTTCTCTATCATTTTCAATAAAGAGTCAAAGGCATCATTTTTCCTTGCTTCGGTGTCCGCTTTTTGCCGCTCGGCCTCACCAATCTGAGAACGGGAGATACAGAGGGTCTCTTGATGGTGTTTCTATGTAGATTCCCACTTGGCCTCCCTCATGGCTTGCTCCTCCCTCAGCTTGGCGAGCTCTGTCTAGATCTTTTGAACCTCCACAGAGGCTTTTAGCTCCACACCCTGAGCATATGACTGTTTCCGGCATGAGAATTTGGAAGTTATTTATAGTAGGAAATGACAAAACGTGTTTACTTACCCTCAACTGGCCGTCAAAGACAAAAGCCTAGTTTAGCAGCCCAGACCATGACTTCATCAACCCGGCGAACTCCGGGTTATAAGCCTAGAGCTGGGTACCTGGTCCAGTAATGGGCGACGTCATCCTCCTCCGCTTGTAGGGCGCTCGTCGTCGGTGCCTCTGGGGCAGGAGTACTCGGTGCAGCAACACTTGGGTCACTGCTTGTGCTATGCACTCCCTCTTCAGAACTAGCCCCCGCGGGTTCCCGCTTGGGTGGCAGATGTGCTTCATTTCCAACTGGTGCTGCTACCTATGGCTAGGGCACCTCCACCCTTTTCATAAAACCCGGCTGCGTAGGTTGCTCTGCTTCCCCAACAGCAGACGTCGGACCCTGCACCTCGGGCTTTTCAGTAGACCTAGGTGGAGACACAGGCCCGCTTACCTGGCCTTTTCACCCCGATCACCCTCAATTCATGGGTTCCCTTCAACCTGAGGCTCCTCACTCTGTCCCTGGACACTTAGAGCCTTTTGTACCCTGGAATGAGTAGCATACAAGTGATGTCCCCAGAACAAAAATAATATATAGAGGAATTTTTTGACACTTACTTGGCACTGGATCTTTTCTTCAGGGGTGGGCTTGCCAAGCAACATCCCACTAAACGATCCACCAAGCTCCAGGCTTGATACAGATGCTAACAACAATGAGTCCTCCTGATGACTCATAGTGCTAGCACCTTGTCCAAGCGGGATACCGTCACCCTGAGTTGGCACCCGGGTGCTCCACAGGTCTAGTGGCGACATCCTATCAAAAGAAAATAAACATTATCAAGCATACCTATCTCAAGAATTTAGCAACAGAATTTTACTCGGAAAATACTTACTGTCTAACAGAAAATGATGTGTCTTCCTCCTCTTCTGCATGTTCCTCAACAACCTCATCTGTAGTAGCTATTCACAAATTGCATTTAGCACAAGATAACAATCAAACTACTCGGACATAGTTTAGACATCTTTTACCTAGTCTCAGTGTGCAGGCTCAACGAGGCCTTTTGGGCACTGTCCCGCTCCCGCGCGGCAACATCGGCCTCCAGCGATCATTTCCCGCCAGCGGCTCCCTGCCTGGCACTCAGGATTTCCTAGACTATGACGACGTTCGGGTTATCTTCAGACTCGCCCCTGGCTTCTCGGTACATAGGGGAGGCAGAGGCGGCGCTTCCTCCGGCTGCTCCATCAGATGCCGCTCCGCTTCCGCCAACTCCTCTAGAATCAGGACGCGGAGGACGGGCAGGCAAATCATTGAAATTCCACCCCAACTCCTGTAATCAACACACAGGAGTCAGTTTCCCATAGTATTAAGATATTTATGAATTACAATGTCAATATACTTACAGCGGCTGGCAGATTCTAACAATCATGATCTGGGTATTGGTATGGTATCACCTGTACTGACGCAAGCATGTTCTGAATTCTCTCCAGAACTTCACATTCCGTCAGTTCATCAGCAGATACCTAGGCTGGGTCCTTTGGGCCAGTGTACTCGAACCCATAGTGGATCCTCTCTTGCAGAGGCTATATTCGGCGTCTAATGAAGTTGGCAAGTACTCTAACTCCACTAAGGCCTTGGTCCTTCATGGCTCAGATTTGCTTGAGGAAAGGACGAATACCCTCAAGTTCCGTCACACTCAGTGTCTCCTTATCCCAATGATTGTTGGGCACTGGCACGGTGTCGCTATGGACTTCTAGGGGGGCCACATGTTTCCCGCATAAAACCACTCGGCTCTCCAATTCTTCACAGAATCCACCAGAGTATAGTGGATATACTCGTTCTTCCTCCCCACGCGAAATTGAATACTAGCACCGCCCAAAACACTTGGATTTGTGGCATCCACGTGCGCTTTCAGTTCAAAGAAATAGCAGAAAAGAGTGATGGGGGAATACCAAGGAAAGTTTCACAAAGATGAATAAAAATCGACAGATGCAGGATGGAGTTAGGGTTCAGATGGTTCAGGGTTATGTCATAGTAATACAAATACCCATGTAAAAACGGACAAGCTAGCAACCCTAACCCATGCTGGATGAACGGAATAAAGAGCACAATTTCACCTGGCTCAAGATTGGGAATGCAGTGCTCACCAGACACCTTCCATTCCCCCAGCTTCTGGTAAGGGAGATAGCCCTAATCGTGGAGCTTTTGAAGGTGTTTCGGCTTTGTGCTTGGCGCCGGCCAGATCTGGGCGGCAGCAGCCATCTCCGGCACCTCCAACTCCCTCTTCTCGGCAACCTTCTTAGCGGTGGCACTCGGGTTCTTGCCCTTACCCATCAAACAGAGCTCTTTTTTAGATCTAGGGTTTAAGGGAGACGACGCTCATAGCAGGCATGGGGGCTTAAGCAGAATGTGGAATGCGACAAAGGAAAAAGACGCACTGGGTGGTTACCTTTTATATAGGGATTCCATTACCTTTTCACGATTTCCCACGTGTCAGAATGCGTCCAAACTTATCCATTGGATTTCCTCCATTCGGGTACCGGCCATGATACGACTATTATCTACATGGCCACATCGTGCAGTACCCAGATGATTTTGCAGAACTTGGACAATTGCTTGACAGTATGCACTACACAGCGCAGTACTCGGATGAAGATTTTTATTCAACAACAGTTCCATGGATACAAAGTTAAACACTCTACAAGATTCAAGATCACTTAGTATAAGATTTTTTAGTCGATAACAAAGACAACACCTACTCGGATATAATAGAGTACCCATACTCTAAGTGCTTCTTAGTAGGTACTTTTCTACCTGATGAACCTGGATCCAAGAGAAGAGTCATGCATCCAGGTAGATAACTAAAGTGTAGTGTGTCCTAGTCTAGAACCTTGAGTAGACTGTCCGGCTATGAACATTTGTTGGCCACCTACCCTTGGGATCATAGCTACTGCAACAGGAAGCCTGCATACTAGTATGTAGGATGAGCTACTCGCACATCTTGCCACCCAATTGACGCCATCTGTACACATTCAGGTCTGGGTACGACCCTTCATGGACAGATGTCGACAGGCACCCTAGAAGAACTGACATGGGACTGCTGGATGTGCCACCCCACCAACTGTCACAAGATTTCTTCTAGTTGTAGATCAAGACTACTCTACTATGCACAACTGCGGGTTTAGCCTACCTCTAAACCCTCTCACACCTCTAAACCCTCTCACAAGAATTCTTCTAGTCACTACAACTCTTGGCTATGACAACCGAGTACTCCTAGGGGCTGGTCTACTTCGCTCACCACCATATTTGCAAGCTACAAACTCTGAGCCACTTTGCTTCTTCTACAACTGAGGTTCAAGTGCTCGCCGGGGGGGTATAGGCGTTTTGACGACGTCTATAGATCAGGTTCACGCGGAATACACCAACAAACTACTGACTCCTACATAGGTTCACGTGCTCCACTACAAAGGTATAATGCGTCCAACTACACCTTTTCAGTGTACAGGCAGCCTTTTCCCAGCACATGTGAAGTTACAGTACATCCGGTAGCATCTTTGATGGCATATTCTCATGGATATACTGAGGATCTTTGGACCAACAGTACTAAATCTTTGCATGTGATTTCGATAGGTCCTTCCTGCTTCTGTACAAGCAGACATGGCAATAATTTTCATTGGCACTCTCATCCTCGAGTATATTGTTTTTAGATCCTTGTTTTGAGTACAAGTACTTGGACACAGGCTCGGAGGCTGCAGGGTACATATCCTCTATGGATGTTTTTTTCTTTTAGACCCTCTAACTCTTTGTTTTGCAAACAGCAAGAGGCTCAGGGGCTACACTCAGTGAGTGCACTTTTCCGAAAAGTGCACGCCACCCGGAGGTTTTACAGAGCACCTCATGGCTTCACTCACGAAAGCACTCGGATTACACTTGTTTTTACTTGGCAAGACCAGGAGGAACAAGAAGGTTTTTGAGTTCAACCATGACACGCTCGGGGGCTTGACGGACCAGGGTCCTAGGGGCTCCCCATGGGAGTTCTACCCGGATGGGCCCTGAGATGGGCCACGATCTGTTGAAGAACGCGAGATAAGGTGACGTGAACTTCAAGCTATTCCAGATCGATTTAGTCGGCTTACTATGAAAGCTAGATTCTATAATAGGACTAGGACTCTTCTCTTATAACCGACTAGGACTAGATACTTATCCTTACCCTCTCCTCTATATAAAGAGAGGTACGGCGCACCCCCTTTAACCTTAACAATCATACCAACCAATCCAACACAAAAGGCTACACGCCGACTGGACGTAAGGCTATTACTCGACAAGAAGGTCCGAACCAGTATAAATAGTTCGTCTCTTTGCGTTTACTATCGAGTTCTGCGTACGTCAAAGCCCTTCGAACATCGTCCCGGGTAACCTTGTGATGAGTTGTCGGTCATCAAGCACCGACAGCAGTAGCGGATTGTCTAGTGTTTATAATTTTCTGACAAGTTAGAGCAAGTGTTTGTACAATCTATCCACCCTCTCAAGACATTCAATATCACATCCGAGCCTAGGATAGACGCTACTCCGTATAGTTTATTCATGTGAGGTTTAGGCCTTAGAGTTTTGAGAGAATGTGTTGTTGCGTCCTTGTATCTCGGAGTTTCAGAGCGCTTGAGGTATTTGCGACCTTCCAGTGAAGGCGTTGTGGCCTTCCATGTGGCGACCCTTAGTTCAGTGTGTGAAGCGACGGCTCACAGCTGTGCAGGAGAAGAAGACCACATCCCTTGAATGGAGAAGCTTCGTAATGTACACGGTGTGTCAATGTGACCGAAAGAGCCAAGTGACAGTGGTGAGATTTCGTAACACTGGCCTTTGGTTGGTCATGTCTTGTGTAGCAGATCCAACACCCTAACCAAGAAAAATTTGTTGACACAGAACGTATCTTAATAAAGCTCCAAACTAAAGGATGTTTTCAAGTTATAAATCCAACTAGCACTACTTTATGATCTATCAAGTTACAAATGAAAGATGATTATTAATCTAAAGGATCTTAGTTTTCTATTCACCCTAAAAACTTTAAAGCTATAGACACTATCCGGGTCGGAGCTAGAGCTGGAGCCGAAGCAGCTTAACCCTCCTCTGTTGTCGTCACGTACAACATCCTCTTGACGCTGAGTTTTCTGCCACCGGCAACTTACAACATCCAGCCTGTTCGTTTGTTAGTTTCAGCCAGGGCTTATTAGTCACGGTACAATATTTTTCTCTCATAATAAACTAACACCAGCTAAACTTATTAAGTCAGAAATCAACCAGCAAGCGGACTGATATGGTCCGGTGCAGCACGGGAGCGTTGCCAGTGGACGTCTCCACTCTCCACTCTTGTGGCCGGTAGGGCCCCGGCCCCCGGGCATGAAAGAAAGCATGATAATACGGCGGCACGGCAGTGTCGGCCTCCTTGGCCCGCGCGCCACATTGCGGAAAGCAGCACTGATGGCCCCCGGCCAGGCTTTGGCTTGTTTGCGGTGTGCGCCCGAGATTCCCTGCGGGTCAAAAAATGTCGCTGCCGCCTGGGGAAAAGCCAGGCCAAGGCCGGATGGAAAGACGCGAGAGATATTTCATATATCGATCGAACGGAATGCAACACGACGCGCTTCGGTGATGCATGCTTCTGGTGTTGAAAGACGAGAACACAAGAAGATGGGTGGACGGAAAATGCAACTGCTGCAAGAGATTTTTCTAACGAAATCACACGGGAGAATATACGGAGTAGACGTTTCTTCTCGCCGATTGCCTAAGCCCTTGTTTCGCCTGCCTTAACTTCTCTGAAGGGCAATGCAACTCGGTGGGCAGTAGAGTTCATACGGGTATTGTTGTTGTTCGAATAAAATCCAGTGAAATCAAAATTTAAGGTTCCAAGATCCACGTACATGGTTTGGCCAAACTTTAGAGATGCAGAGGCTGCTTTGCCAGCTAATGTATATAATCGAGAAATCAGAATTGAACAAATGATCGGCGCCCTTTTCGTTTGAGCTTATTTGGCTTATAAGCCATGGTTAAAAGTAATGTTGGCTGATTTGGTGTGAGAGAAAAATATTGTTCGTTGGCTAATAAGCTATGACTTATAAGTCAAATACGACCAAGCGAACAGACTGTGGATCCTGAGCAAGCTTGCCTCGTAGCCTGTGTGAGCAAGATTTTACCTTGCTCTTCTAAGAGAGCCAATTTGGCTCGCCCGAGCAAGCAAGGCAAGCCTTACTCAGCCAGGCCAGGCATTTGGATGTCTGCATAATTGCTTGGGATGCAAAAGCAGCTTGGGAGTCTAACTCCCGGGAAACGAAAATGAAACCCATTTCTACATAGCCAGGCTCCCATGATACATCATATTAATAAGCAAATATGATATTAATAAATAATCAGCATGTTTTAAGATATCTTAATATATTTTAAAGTAGATTAAGACTTAACATGATGAAATTAACTAGTACATAGTCGATTCAAACAAATAGATATTATTTTGATCAAAGTTCAAGAAGGCGTTAGGCGCTCTTTAGGCAGTGACCCATAGCCTAGCGTCTAGGCGGGCCTAGGCGGGCCTAGACGTTTTAAGGTGTTTTCCTAGACGGTAGCTAATACATGCATAAATACTTAAAAGAAAAAGAAAGAATAGCAGATCAGTGGTGGAAAAATAAGAAAAAGCTCAATAACGGCCCAAGTCTCCCAAGTCTAGTCCAAGTCTTATCCTATCTCCTCCCAGCCTCTATTCCCGTCTCTCTCCCTCCCAGCCTCTGCTCGCGCTCGCCCGTCGCTCGCCCATGCCGCTGCCATCTCCTGATGCCCCGATGTCGCCTCCTTCCCACCGGTTGTCGCCGCCGCCGCTGACGTTACCTCCTTCCCCCACCGCCGCCTGACGTCTGCGTCGCCCCCACTCGTCCCTGCTTTTGGCGGATCTGCCCACTGCCACCGCCTGACGCCGCCTCTTCCCCCACCGTCTGCCACTGCCTCACCTTAGCTCCTCCCCCATCGTCTCCCGACCTCCGCGCTGCCCCCACAAGTCCCTGCCTTGGCGGATCTGGCCGCCTTTCGCCGGCAACAGTTGGGCAGCCACCTAGGTACCCGCCTACCCCCCTAAGCGAGGCGGTACCCCATCGCCCAGCGCGTAAGCGCGTCAAGGCTGGCCTAGCGTCGCTTTTTTGAACATTGATTTTGATACTTGTTTTTTTCATTTTGAATTTAATATATGATGTATCCTAGTACAGCCAATCAAACAAACGTTATACTTAGCATGTTTTTTTTTCTTTCTAGAATACAATGAACCAAACAAGAGGAATTGCATCTCTTGGGCCTATCCCTGATTAGCCTGGCTGGTACGGGCGTCCTCAACGGCAGCTAGCAAATCGCTAGCGATGTGGAGGTGAAAAAGAGTATAAAAAGAGAAAAATACCAGTTGTACATCAGGATGAGAGAGAGAGCGTATAGTGTCAGAGACTGTAAAATTGTTGGAGTCCGTGCGAGCCTACCGCTTCGGCAGTCGCTAGCGAGTTCGTATTCTCGTCCACGTGGAATAAAAAAGAATATTTGCTGGCGACGTCGCCCACCGTTGCGGGCGCCCTACGGAGTATATGCGAGTCAGGCTCCGTTGAGCAGGGAACAAACAGGCTATAAAAACAAAACTGCTGCCATTCGTAGAAAAGAGATGCGGTCTAACAAAAGAAGAGGAAAATAATAACACTCTAAGCCCTTGTTTAGTTTCACCTTAACTTCCAAAAATTTGCTACCGTATCTGTCACATCGAATGTTTGCGGCTCGAAGCATTAAATCTAGACGAAAAGAAAAACTAATTACACAGTTTGGTGGAAAATTGCGAGACAAACGTTTTGAGCCTAATTAGTCCATGTTTAAACACTATTTGCCAAATAAAAACGAACGTGCTACAGGAACCCTAAAATCCAAATTCCTACCACCTGTTTGGTACGGCTACAAGAGGCTTCGGCCCACACTGTTCACACGCTGTAGCATGTCAGAACCAGAGCCGGAGGAGCCCGAAATTCGAGCTTCACTGGCTCCGTGAACAGTAACCGCACTACAGTGAGAGGGAAAAGGTGGGGAGAGAAAAACAGCTCCGCTGCTACAGTGATGCTACAGTGTTCGTCGCAGGGTGTCAGCCGGAGCCGGAGCTACCGGGAGCCCGGCCAAACAAGTCCTAAACAGCCTCTAAGTAACAACGATGTCTGATTAAAAGGACAAGTAATTTTGCTTGCAGCAGGAACCTGCTGCTGCGCTGCTTGATCAAGGACTAGCTCAGCTACAAGGAACTCACGGAGTCACGGTAGCCACTGCCCACTGGCCAAGGATCGGGCAGCCAGCTCCATTCCATCAATCCTAATGACCGATATGATATGAGCCAAACAGCATGACAAGAGATAGTCTCGAGGTTATCCCATGATAGCAGATCCCAAATACGCGTAGCAGTTACAGAATATGTACATGCATGCACTGCGGCTGTTACGGCGTGTTTGGTTTATACCTCATAAAATTTAGTCATCTAAATCAGCTCTTAAAATTTAGTCATCTCTTGTTTGGTTTGATGGACTAAAAAAGACTCAAAGAGACCTTTTAGTCCATTTTAGTTATGATGTTTGGATCCAAAGTAACTAAAAGGTGAGACAACCTGACTAAAAAGGGGGAGGGGGGCTTTAGTCACATTTAGCAACATTTGGGTGACTAGTTGGCTAATACACTTTTTAGTCCAATTTAGATGGTGTTTGATTCAGAGATTAAAGTTTAAGAGGTATCACATGGATGTTACGTTGAGTGTTCGGATAGTAATAATAAAACAAATTATAGAAGTCATCAATAATCCACGAGACGAATTTATTAAGCCTAATTAATCGTCATTAATACATGTTTAATGTAACACCACATTGTGAAATCATAGACTAATTAGACTTAATAGATTCGTCTCGCAAATTAGTCTCAATCTATGTATTTAGTTTCGTAATTAGTCTATATTTAATACTCTAAATTAGTGTCAAATGTCCGATGTGATAGAGACTTAAAATTAGAAGGGAAACCAAACACACTTTTAGGTGCTGTTTAGTTCTCAAAATTTTGCAAAATTTTTCAAGATTCCCCATCACATCGAATCTTTAGACGCATGTATAAAGCATTAAATATAAATAAAAAATAAAACTAATTACACAGTTTAGACGAAATTCATGAGACGAATCTTTTAAGCCTAATTAGACTATGATTTGACACTAATTGTTAAATAACAATGAAAGTGCTACAGTACCATTTTCTAAAAAAATTTCGCCAACTAAACAAGGCCTTAGTCGTAGCGTTTGGGTAAAAGTAACTAAATAGGATGAAATGAGAGTAGATTTAGGAGGTGAGGAGTGAAGCAAACGTAACCAAGGCAGAACATCTAAAAGAGTTAAGAAACGTCCAATCCTCAGATAACTGTTGCCCTGCGGCTGTTAACCTAGGAAGAACTGAAAGAGTTAACAGACGTCCAATTCTCAGATATCCAGAATCACTGGAAGATATGCAAACGAATAACCTATCCTATTGGGCACTTTTTTTTTTGTGCCTACCCCGAATTAGGAAAAACAGGACATATTCTCTGCCGAAAGAAGGGGACCTCACAATGCCACTCATCCAATTCATCCGCTGGAAGACTGCGAGTCTCTCCTGACCATTCAAAACTTGCGTCCTGCAGTTCAGTTCACCTTACAAATGGGCCCATGGATTTGGAAGAGTACTTCAACAGATGAGCATGAGCAACATCACATAGGAGTATAGGACATAGTAGCTGATAGCTCACGTTCACAAGAAGACATGGATACATCCATATATTCAGAGAAACAATACAAAGCCCTGACCCCAATTTCTAAAAAGCTCACGTTCGAAAAAAAAAAACTAAGAAGACATGGATACGAATCCATTATTCCATGTTTGAACACTATTTGCCAAATTAAAACGAACGTGCTACAGTAACCCAAAATCCAAATTCCTACCACTAAACACAGCCAAAGATGACCATCATCACGAAAGCACACGTCTCGATCGAAACAGAAGATAGGGTCAGAGCATCCATAAGGAGTAGGGCAAAGATTTCAAGGACCAAATCTGAACATGTCAAATGTACTCCAACAGAAAACCAGCTTTGAGTCAACATATTATACTACACAGAAGACCGCAATACATCAGATGAGCAGCAACCCTGCCAAATCCGTGTTTGTTTTGGCCAGTATTAAATCATAAACAAGGATCATGTCGACATCACAACATTCTGCTTATCTTTGAGTGCCTTCTTCTTGAATGCAAATCAACATCTAAACAAGGACTGTCATCGGAAGACAGGCAATTGGTATGAAGCATGCAGTATTGCAGTCACAGGCCTGATTACAATGTGTAGGGTATCATACCACTAGTGCTAGTCTAGTGCAGTAAGGTTCTAGGAATTTCCTTGTTTGCCTTGGCACATTAAGAAATTTTTGAAAATATATGTAGCGTATACTATTTGCTGTCCAATTCAACAAGACCTTGGAGGAGGCACTTCACTAGTGATTGAGGTTGGCACATTTTATGGACAGCCCAACTCTAGAAAAAGGATCAGAAACCCTGATTCTAAAGAAGTGATGCAAAGTTTGCAACTAAGAATTTTGAAATTTTTCATGTACCCAATCTGGAGCAAACAGGAACTCCGGATGAAAGTAAAAAGCTAGGAAATTGCATTCCTAAACTTTGACTCACTTATACACATCAGCAGCCTAGGACTAAATACAGTTACTATCAGCTAGCACAACGCCACTAATATAGATCAAACTAAACTCTGAATGTGCATTTGCCATATCCAAAACCGGCCCATTATTAGTGATAGACACTCAACCAAATATGGAACTTATGCAAGTCCAGGAAGGTGAGAACGACCTCTGAAGAAACTCAAAACAGCAGCAGATTAAACCTGAATTTGTGAAAAGGTAAACATGTACCACTGATATAATTTTCTTGTCATTCATTGTCGTCGTCGTCATATAGCAATACAATAGATTAGATCAAACTCACAATGGCAGTTCGACCAGTGTCTAAACCTTGTAACATCAAAATTCAGATGGATGAATGCAATTGCAAAGACAAAAATGCTATGCCCAAAATTTAGTCCAGATTCTATAGTAATAGTAAGCATGCAGAATATAGAGCCACTCCCTTTCTCGTTAGTCTTCGAAGGCAGACGCCAGCTCTGGGACCGGCTCCGGCACGGTAGGCAGCACCGGGTAGTTCCGTGAGAAGCAGGCATCACATAACTCATGTGCTTCATTGCCGTAGATGCTGTGGAGCTTTTCGAGCGAGAGGAAGGCAAGCGAGTCGCAGCCAATGGTCCTCCTCACACCCTCGAGGTCCATCCTGTTGGATATCAGCTCGCCTTCGCTCGGCGTGTCAATGCCGTAGAGGCAGGACCCGACGACCGGGGGGCTGGAGATGCGCATGTGCACTTCACGCGCCCCGGCATCGCGGAGCAGGCGCACAATCTTGCTCGAGGTGGTGCCGCGCACGAGCGAGTCGTCGACGACGACCACGCTCTTGCCGGTAATGACGCCGCGTACGGGCGCGAGTTTGAGCTTGACGGCGAGGTCACGGATTGCCTGCGATGGCTGGATGAAGCTGCGGCCGCTGTAGTGCCACCGGATAAGGCCTTGCTGGAACTCGAGCCCCGACGCCTGCGCGAAGCCGAGCGCGGCATAGAACCCCGAGTCAGGCACGGGGATGACGACGTCCGCGGTCGGGGCGGGCGACTCCTCGGCGAGCGCGCGGCCGTATGCGCTGCGGCGTTCGTGGACGGCGTGCCCAAACACGACGGAGTTGGGAAGGGCGAAGTAGATGTGCTCGAACACGCATGACTTGCGCGGGCGATGCGGGACGAGGCAGGCGTAGGACACCGACATGTCGCGGCGGTCCACGACCACCACCTCCCCGGGCTCCACCTCGCGCTCATAGGTGGCGTCGATGAGGTCGAGCGCGCAGGTCTCCGACGAGAACACCACGGCGCCGTTGGGGCGGCGGCCCATAACCAGGGGCCGGAAGCCGAACGGGTCGCGCACGGCAAAGAGCTTGTCGGCCGTCAGGAACAGCAGCGAGTACGCGCCGGCGAGGCGCTCGCAGGCGTCGCAGACGCGCGAGAGCAGCGGGCGCGAGAGCGAAGTTGAGATGAGGTGCAGGATGACCTCCGTGTCTGACGAGGTGTTGAAGATGGAACCCTGCGCCTCCAGCTTGTTGCGCAGCGCCTGGTAGTTCACGAGGTTGCCGTTGTGCGCCACAGCCAGCTGCCCAAACCTGTACGCGGCGAGGAACGGCTGCACGTTGCGCCTGGAAGAGGCGCCGGCCGTTGAGTAGCGCACGTGGCCGATGGCGGCGTTTCCGGGGAGCTTGGCGAGGCGCACCGGGTCGCGGAAAACGTCCCCGACGAGACCCAGGTCCGTCACTGAATTGAGCTTGCCGTCGGCGTCCGAAGCAACGATGCCCGCGCCCTCCTCCCCGCGGTGCTGCAGCTTCTGCAGGCCGAGGTAGCAGAGCGACGACGCGTCCGGGTCGCCAATGACTCCGAACACGCCGCACTCCTCTCGGGGATGGTCGTCGCCGTCCGCGTCGAAGGAAAACGGCGTGACGCGGTCAGGGAGCAGAGCTCGCGCGGGAGTGATACGCGCAGAGCGGTGCCGCAGCTCGAACAGCGAGGGCTTGGTGGAGCACCTGAGCTGGTAGTGGTGGCTTGTGGTCGGCGCCGCAGCGGCGCGGCGGAGGAGGGGGGAGGAAGGCGTGGAGGTCGTGGCGGCGGTGGCGGCGGCCATGCGTGGTGCGCGGCGGTATGGGAGTTTGGGCCTTTGGGGCAGGTGAGGGCTTTCGAGGATGCCCTCCCGAACGCACGTGAAGGGGCAGGATTTAAGCAGGCGGGCGGGCGTGTGGATCTGTATTTCGAGTTTCAGTCCTGGGCTGTTAAAAAAAATACACGTGGATTAAATGTGAATCGGTACGAGCTGATTTAGATGTGAGTCAGAATCGACTATTTTATGAATAACGTCAGCAGACAACGTTAATGGACTATACTTGAGTGGCGTCAGAAAGATATGTCGGACTCTACAGATAATGAGAATTGGGGTTCAGGTTATTATTAAGTTAAAAACTTTTCTTTTATTTCAAGAATTATAATGAGTCGTATTTGAGTACGATTCATATTTAGGTTCGGGTATAAATATTAGACCCTGGTTATTATGAAAAAAGGACACTCAATCAATATAATCTTTATGGCTTTCATCATCGTATTAGTAGTAGAAGTACTGTAGATCTCGACGAGTTATTTAGTAAACAGGGCTGCATCGATTGATCGATCTCTAGCTTGCTTGTGAGTATCCGTCACGACTTATATTGTACTTTTAAAGCTGTATCAGCTGATTGATCTTTTATGAGTCATAATATAAGTTAGTTATCGATCTGTATCGTAGTTTGTAAGGCTGCATTAGCTGATTGATCCTTTACGAATCATAATATAGATCAAAGTTATCGATCTTGTGTTAAGTAACATGTTATTTAATACAATATCACCGGTTATCTAATCTGCTAAGATTAGTAAGATTTTTCTTGCTTGTTTTGATTGATTCACCAGTTATCGATGTTACTATAATTGATGTTTTATTAATTATAACAAAATCATTTGATTGAGATAGAGATAGATCGGCATCATGTCATCTTAATTGGTCGTTCTTTGATCTGGTCATGCTTCAAATCTTATAATTGATGGTTTAATTCCGCCAAATTGGTTGTTTTTATATATATTCTAGTCAAACATAGTATACATCCAAAGATATGTTTCAATCTTAAATAAACTCACTAATTAATGAGATCTAATCCAATGACACTACTATAGCTGCATTGATCCGATCGAACCTCACTGGTAAGACTTTAGATTAGAAATTATCGATTAGTGGTCTTATTCATGATAAGATATGTACTCTGTTTGTTTGCTATGAATGCATCGGTTATTTTAGCCGATTTGCATATACTCACGCATATAACATGTTTTCATGAATCTGTCAATATATAGATGGTTTTATAGATTATTTGGCTTTAGTTTATTATCATTATCATAGCTGCATCGATCCGATCGAACCTCACTAATGATGATAATAGATTAGACTCAAAACTGTTTGTGGATTCATTTATATTAGACAGTCGATTTGTTCGCATGTTATACTCTTTTCATCAGACCTATCGCTCGACGCTTTATATCGATTATGTTCCATTTAGCCGATGATGCTTTCTAATGTTTCATGAGCATTGGTTATTTTGATTCATATCATTATTGTTTAATATTAGCCGATAATCCTTAATTTAAAGATCTTCATTTCATGGATACGCTAGATATCGACTATTTAGTCGATAGCCTTATTGATCCGGCTATCTAGCCGTACATTTGGAACTGTTTGGTGCAACATCGATATGTTCCACTTTAAATTACTGATAAGATTTTCTCTCCTTGTCAATTACAGATCAAATTGACTGGCACATCATTGGGTTTTCAGAATCGGCTAGTTCTGTATTAAAGCAAAGCAGATCTCTAGATCTTGTTCCACTCAGATCTTCTAGCTTATTGTGTGTTGATCACATCGTCACATTTTTATGTCAACAACTTTATAGTCTGATTTTTTTTTATTGAAGTTTGAATTCAGACTATGGCCCCGTTCGGCTTACCTTATAATCCGCACTATTCAGCTTTTTTTTTAGTCGGAACAATGTTTTTCTCTCACAACAATTCAGTTAGAACAATGTTTTTCAGCCAATTCAGCCAAGTTTCGGTAAGCCAAACGGGCCCATACTTAAAATTTATTAGTAGAGCGTTGTGTTGATTTCGTTCTTTATTGCTTGTTTAAAACTTTTCTAATTTATATCAAGGAAAAAAGTGAAGTGGGCAATTCTCCTATCTGAATAAGAATTTCATGAAAATTCAAATACAATATTGTGTGTGTATATATGTGTAAGATATGGAACTAGTAAAATTTAGTGTATATTGATTACACGCAGATTTTATGTACATTATCCTATGTTTATAATATGGTATCCAACAATATGGCATGCACTCAGATTTGGTTTCACTCTCGTCGTCTTGTCTTGTTTATTAGGGTTTATTTGATCCCTACAACTAATAGTAGCTGCTAAAAATTATATGAAGCAACTAATAAGTTTAACTAATGTCCTACCTACCACCTAGCTAACAATTAGTAACTATTATTTGGTTTCTCCTAGTTAGAGCATCTTCAGTAGTTAAAAAAGGAATTGGTAAATCAATGAGTTTTCCAAGTTGTAAAAAGTTGGGAGTATATTTGTTTGGTTGCTCCAATAGTTTTCAAAATCTCATTCTTAAGATATAGAAGAAATTTCGGATCAAGAATCTCGAATTATTTCTAAATCACCTCAACTACTTTTATACTTTCTTTCTCGCTTATATTTGCATTATGAACCATATCCTACTCCTTATTCTTTCCATGTTCTTCCACCTCCAGATTAGCCTATTGTCTCAAAAAAATTAATTGATTGGTACGTGCGCATACATTTTTGTGCGATTTGATCGATTTTTGAAAGTGCGAAAAGATTGGGAGTAGAGATAAGGAGTCGTTGGAGAGTAATTTTTTAATGTTGCCAAAATATCTAGATTGGGAGTGGGTTTTGGAAATTCTTGGAGATATTAACACATCTAATAATTAGTTGAGTGGATCCAACAAGGCCTCACACCAGCAACATACGGAGTAGTGTTGTATAGGGTGATCGTTTGAACTTATCAGCCGGCTTATCAGCTAAAATCTATAGTATTTTTCTCTCATAACAAAATAGCTTAGCCGAGCTTATCATTCGGCTTTAATACCAATCAAACATGCCCGTAATGTTGTACATGGAAAGCATTTTGGACCAACATTATGGATGTGCACATGCAAAAAATCTTTTCGCTGAAACAAATGGAAACTCATTTATACGACACAAAATACAGAATGAGGATTACTAGAGAACCGCATGACTAATATAGCTTTCTCATTAGGATCACATGATTCGTGTTGATTTGCTAAAGTTGAAGGTCAAGGATTATTCAGAAAACCAATACTCCAGCAGTGTGAGCGTCTCAATTTATTAAGCCTAATTAATTATCATTAGCGCATGTTAGCTCTGTAGCACTTATGGCTAATCATGGATTATAAGTTAGAATAGTATTTTTCTCTCACGATTTCAAACCAAGCTAGCAATAAATAATCCACGATCTATATTTACTACCCATCTAGTTTGCTCAAGATTCGACTGTTTAGTTTGCAAAAATTTTTGGAAACTAAACCAGTCTAATATAGCATTTCATTACGAAGCCAAATAGAAAAGTCTAGGATCATAATTGTGTTGATTTAATTAAGTTGAAGGTCAAAGTTTATTCGTAAAATTTTTCTCACCTAAGCGTCTAATTATGTTTTTTTCGCTCACGTTAGATCTCCATCGTAGATTGCGTGTCTTAATAATATTCGATGTGATGGATACTGCACAAAATTTTTTGGCTTTTGGGTGGAACTAAACATGCCAACTCAGACTAAGTGAGCATTGTTCAACAAGGTACAGCTACTAGTACATGAGAATCACAGATTAAAATTAAATCATTTTCAAATCCAAAATATATTTGCTAATGTAATAAGTAAATAAAAATGATCTCAAAACACGGTATTAAAATGTCATGTACGAAGCCGGTACGATAAAACCGAGAAAAATGACTTAAAATTTTCTCTTAGCTTGGTGGCTGCTTCTCAAGGTTTCAACTTTCAACGTGACAAAACCCAAGCAGACGCCGCGCTTGAAGAAAATCAAACTGACTTTTGGCTTTTTGAGTCCATCTGCGTACGTACTGCCAATATTGGCCACAAAGGACGCAGCCACTGGAGATCCTGACCCCCCGCGATTCCATGAGCGCTGACGACTGGTGTAGGAGGAGTCGCATTTCTTTTCCTTGTGTGAAGCCGCCTTCACGCTTTCCAATTCCGGATGGCTACTCCTGTGGTGGCCGGTGGGCTCGAGGAGGCAGGCCCACCTAGGCCGACTTGACTTGGGCCCACCACTGAGCCGTACAGGAAGCAGGTCTGCAGCCTGCAGGTGGTCCCCAGCCAAGTGGACGTGTTGGGCCATGGTGCTGCTTTCATCACAGAAAAAATAAAGCCGGGTCCCGCCGACGCCGATCATACCAGTCGGTTTCCTGCGGATGATGATAGGTCAAGCAGGATACGGCCCACAAAAGCGTAGAATGGCTAGACTACTCACTACGGCCTACGGAGTACGGCCCTAGTCCGTGTGTACAGGGCTACACTGTACGTACACCTGTAACGGTGGAAGGGATCCTCAAAAAAAAAAAAAAAAACTGTAACGGCGGAAGAACTAGCTTCGCCATCCATCCCAAGTCAGGAATCGTTCTCCGCTCCGTCCTGAAAGGGCATCAGCCGCAGCTGTGTGGATAACACTAGAGTTTCGTGGCTGGAGCAACGTGTTGTAGTTTTGTGAACGCCAGTCACGGTCGAATCTGAAGCTCTAGCCCAAGCACAGAATCTTACCCGTGTCCTGGTCTTCTGGACCGCAGGCAGAGAGTTCTAGCTAGCACGTATGTCAGCCAGTCGGTCCGGCGTGGCTGGAATCCCCGGCGCGTTGCGTGATTCCTCTCGGTATTCGCCGTTCGCCTCCTCCGCTCCACTCGCGAAGAGACGGCGCAGAGGCGCGCGCAGCCCGGCCGCTAGCGTCAAACGGGGCGAGTCCCCGTCGCGGAATCAGGGCCCCGGCGGCGTCTCGCGGAGCGACCTCAGCCCCTCACCGCCACTCGGGTCGGGTGGTGGTCAGCCCGCGCCTCATCCGCGCGGCGCGAGACTTTTTTCGGCTAGCTTTTGCTCGATCGCATCGTCCATCCTTTGCCCAGCTGCACGATGCAAAGGTGACGGGAGCGGACAGGGAAGCAGGCGCGTGCGGGCCGTGCAAACTGCAAACCGTGGCGTGCCAGTTTTTTTTTTTTTTGTTTGTAACGAAACGTGGCGGGGCAGCTTTGCTAATGCTTGGATTCTAAACGCTTCCTCCCCCGTCCATGAACACCGAGCCCGATGTTCGCGATGCTTGGATGTATTGGCTTGCCACCCGTCTCGTCCGCACGCCACACTTGATCGGCTAGTCTTTGTATATACTTCCTTCGTCCTAAAAAAATCTACTATTCAAGGTAGTTTACAAAAATAGTGTCAAAAGTTTGGTAGTTTCAAGTATCATCAAATGTAATTCTAAATAGGCATGCTACAAAAATATGTAGCTAGATTTTACTCTTTTTATGACCAAGTGAGTACTCTGTAGTATAGGTAGGGATGAGAATGAGCCGAGTTGACCTAGCCTTAAAATCAAAATGGATCGATACAGCTAGAACTTGTTGACCAGTAGGGTGAGACGGATCCACCCAATCATTACATAACATTCTTTTTTTATCTGTTGATCTTCTTTTTTTCGAACACAAGCAAACTTGATGACTTGTTAAGCACGTCCAAACTTGAAACTTTGAAAGTAAAATGAGAAATATCATAATTTATAGTTATATAAATAAATCAAATTAAAATTATGGCCCACTTCTCAACTTATTTTATTTGATCATTGCATAATAATCTTGATGTATTATCATGATATTTTCACAATCTTGTATCTCATATTTTCTAAATCTTCTGGTAATATTCATAGTCTATGGTAGTAGACAAATATTTAGGTCGGTTGCGCTACCTATTGGGGTATCATGAATTATTTGAGTATCTTATGACCACCCTTAAACTGCACAAACGTTATCAATCCCAGGTGGCAGCGACTCACGCCGAGGTGGGCGCTAAGAGCATCTCTAATAGTTTTTTTTAAACACACTCTCTAAATCTCATCAGCAGAGTCATTATAATAAAAATCACATTCTATATCCCTTTACTAGTACAATTTTTTTGTATCTTATTCAACACTTTTACTTTCTTAGATGAGCGAGAAACTAGTAGTAGGGATGAAAAGTTTCTTATATACCTAAGAATAATCACCACCTAGTATTTAAAGAAAAGAATACCCATTTTAGTTTTTATATTAAAGAAATATTTAGCAGCTCCGTGGAATACTAGCACTCAATCTACGGACAATTTGAGGTACACACGATTCGCAGCGGCAAGCAACAGGTTCCTCGCATCGCGTCGAAGCGGCGCAGTACTAGACAATTGGCACCTGCAGGCGTCGCAAACGAAACTACGAAAAGCGCCGGAGCGGGAGTGCGGACAAGACGCCGTGGCGCCTTTGGACCTTCGGTGATTCGGTCCATCGTCGTCCCATCCGGGCTCTCCGGCCATCTCACCTGTCCACCTGAAGTTGTCCGATTGTCTCCACTCTACAGCCCCCAGGTGTCGAGGCCACGGCGGCGCCAACAACAGCCGGCACGAAGAGGCCAAAAGGCGTGACATGAGACGAGACAAACGAGCACGAGCGGAGTTCAAGCGCGCGCGTCCGATCCGGCGAATAGAGGCAAGTTGCTCCGGCCGGGCGGGATTTCGACCTGGGAGCGCTGGACCGCGCGCTGCATGACAGACAGCGTACGCGTGCAGTCGTGCTGGCTGGACGCCATGGGCAGCCTGGACCTGGGACCTGGAGGTTAATGCTACGCTTGATCACTCGTTGGAAGAGACAACAGCTGTTTATAACCAGACAAGACTTTCATATCAGTTACGGACAAATAATAGACAAGTTATTATTGTATAAATTCCTGGAAGTCCCAGAATCCTGTTGAAGATCAGTGCAAGCGTCTGAAGCAAGATGATCATCCGGATTCCGGATGGTGGCAATCAGAATTAGTGAAGGAGGTGCGGAAATATGGGCGGAAAGCATGGGTGCAATGCAATGCTTTGATCTCTAGCTGTTATCTTCGGAGACCTCTTTTGGCCAATGTGGCCCTGGGGATTTTCTGGTCTGTAATAACTGGTCACTTTCTTCTTACACCATATTCGCTCGGCTTATAGGCCGTACCTTTTTCAGCCAACAAACAGTATTTTTTTCTCACAACAAATCAACCAATAGTATTTTCAGCCATAGCTTATCAGCGAACATGACGTTAGCCTGTCAGTTAGCTTAAACTGTGGGCGTATCTTAGAGGTGGTAGCTTTCTGACTCTGAGACAGAGTTCAGATCTAGGAACTGTCTCCTATCTGCTCTCCTACCTTAACAACTCTTATGTATTTCCGTTTCGCTGAAAATGGAAATGGGGCTCGCCCCCTTTTGGAAAAAAAAAATCCTGGAAGTAATCTAGGTAATACTCTCTCCATTTCAATTATAAACTATCCTGGTCTTTTAATAATAAAAGGTATGTACTCCCTGTATAGACATAGTGTTATTTCTATGCATAACAAAAATTATGGGTTAATGTGGCAGCGCTTCGCTCCAAGCTTCTTCAGTAGTAGATTGTATGATCCAAGTGACAAAACGCTTAAAATACAACTAGATTCTGGTGGAAGGCTGTCGAGAATCACTTCTTCATTTACACTATGAACTGAGAGCTAAAAAATCCACTCACCGCATCTCGCCGTTCAATCCCCACTAGAATAACTTTAGAATCAAATTCTCACATGCTCCTCAACTTGCTCTCCCACCAGAATCACTCCATCGAAGAGTTAAGAAGTAAAGCTCAAAAATAGGAAGAGATGCTATGCTAAACTGGCCCTGTGAATCTAGAAAAGCTAGGACGACTTTATAATTTGGAAATAGGAGAGTAGCATTTAACTGTTGAATGACATGTGCTACTAGATAACACCTTTAAAATGAAAAACTCTGAGACCGTTTGTCAATTGCTCCCTAGACAATGTCTTTCTCAATATCCTCATCTCTCCCTTTCATATTAGGCAAAATCATGCATGACACCTATCCTT
The DNA here is from genome assembly GCA_904845875.1 of Miscanthus lutarioriparius. Lineage (NCBI taxonomy): Eukaryota > Viridiplantae > Streptophyta > Magnoliopsida > Poales > Poaceae > Miscanthus > Miscanthus lutarioriparius. Next base: position 14,417,650 of record CAJGYO010000006.1, on the reverse strand, counting down.
GACGGTCGATGTCACCTCATTTAACACGCGCTAATTCACGAGTGACGTGTCCTTTTGTAGCCCCTGTGCCTTGGACTCCCAGGTAAACTTAGACATGGCCAGGATTAGCAGGTACTGTAATCACTGTACTTACCCAGGGGGAACAGTAATGCTGTAGCTAAGGGCAAACTTGCGCGCTCGTCTTCTGTCGCCTTCACTCCAAGTCCCAAACTCCAAGCCGAATACGGCACTTCGTCGTGGCAGTCTCTGCGCATCCCATGTACTGTACTCCAATCCAAGCAACGGCAAAGCAAACCCAGGAACAAGAAAACTCAGAAATGAGGAATTCGAATAATAATTCCCAGTAGTAAATTCTCCGGCCCCTCCCCTGCTGCACCTGTTCCTCTCCCTCCTCGTTCCGCCGTCCAACTCCAAACCCCATCGCGCACATCGCCGGTCAAAGCAAAACACTGAAACCTCGATTCCAAATCGAACCCTGAGTCCGGACTCCGGCGGCGTCGCTTCAAATGCGCGAGGCGCGTAACGCCGCCGTACGCCACCGATGACCCTCGACGCGACGGAAGCCGCCGTCGGCGGGGACCTCTTTGCTGCTAACCTCAAGGGCTCGCTCCTCGCCGTCGCCTCCTCGGCGTTCATCGGCGTTAGCTTCATCGTCAAGAAGAAGGGCCTCCGACGCGCCGGTGCCGCCGGCGCCCGAGCAGGTATCTGCTCCTCTCCCCGTCCTCGCTTGCCGAAGCTGCTGCTGTCTTGCTCGTGCTGCTCGTCGCGACTCTAGGTCTTTCTGGTTCTTGGTTGCTAATTCGAACCCTACATGCCGCGAAATGCGACAAAGGCCGCCCCTTTATGTCCATTCCGGTCGATTTCGTGTAACAGACGACATAACCTTCCTTGCTTTGTCCAAAATTTCAGGTGCCGGAGGGTATGGCTATCTCTTGGAGCCACTCTGGTGGGTCGGGATGGTCACCAGTAAGCATCAACGTTCCCCTTCGCCTCCTTTATTCTTAATTATGCCAAAATTGTGCTGAAATTTTATAAAAAGAAATGGAACTTTTCAGTGCTTGTTGGGGAGATCGCAAATTTCATTGCTTACATGTTTGCGCCGGCGGTCCTCGTCACGCCGCTGGGTGCACTCAGTATTATTGTGAGGTATAGTGGCGGATGCCTCAGGTGGTTTGTTCTGATTTCTGAATGTGTCTGTATGTTTCTGATGAGTTTTGTTACGTGCAGTGCTGTTCTAGCTCATTTCACACTGAATGAGAAGTTGCGCCGGGTGGGTGTGCTGGGCTGTGGTCTCTGCATTGTTGGTTCAACGATGATCATTCTACATGCTCCCCAGGAGAGGACCCCTAGTTCCGTGGAACAGATTTGGAACTTGGCAACACAGCCTTGTAAGCTTCTATGTCCTGTTGCCGTAGCTTGGCTAGTTGCCATCACAATGGACTTATGTTTTGATATTGTCCTGTAATTTTGGCAGCCTTCCTTTGCTATGCTGCCATTGCAGTGGGAGTGTCCCTGTTCCTCATGCTATACTGTGGTCCACGCTATGGACAGACAAACATAATTGTTTATGTTGGGATTTGTTCAGTTGTTGGATCCCTGACGGTAAAAACATGCCTTATTTTCTTCCCATCTTGACATCTGTGTTGTCTTGTTTGTAATATGAATTTTGTTTGATGTTGTGGTATTATCAGGTAATGAGCATAAAGGCTGTGGGCATTGCCATTAAGCTAACAATTGAAGGAATAAATCAGGCCGGCTATTTCCAGATGTGGGTGTTTGCAGTGGTTTCCACAACATGTATAGTTATTCAATTAGTTTACCTGAATAAGGTGCCCTTCTTGTCTCATCAGTTACATGAAAAGGAAGCCTGTTTCACTTCAATTTTTTTTCACAAAGCCATCTAAAAACCGTGCCATAGGTTTTGTAAAAGGAAATTGTCTCAGAGGTGCCATATTCACATCCACATTGGCTAAGTTTTTTTGTAGTGCCACTGGAGTGATTGTGCAGCACTCAATTTCAATTAGTGACATTTCAGTACTTAATTCCAATGTGTGTGTACTTTTGTTAAGAGATATTTACCGATGTTACTTTTCAACTAGGAAGTATGAACTGATATTACTATATGTGTTAATTTCAGGCACTGGATACTTTCAATACAGCAGTTGTCTCTCCGATCTACTATGCCATGTTCACGACCCTCACCATCTTAGCAAGTGCCATAATGTTTAAGGTGAGAATAGTTTTCACGACCTTTAGTATACACAAAACATCAGTAGCGCTGTGTTAATTTGGCAGTAAACCTTTTCTGGTGACCATACAGGACTGGTCTGGGCAGAGAGCAAGCAACATCGCCTCTGAGATTTGTGGATTTCTTACGGTTCTTGCTGGTACTGTTGTGCTACATTCTACTAGAGAACCTGATCAAACTGTATCAGCAGGTAGATCTTTGTTCAGTTTGGCAGAACCTGGTAGGCAAGTATATTGTCCAAATTATCCTCACTATCTTTTCTGTTTATTACCGCAGACCTGTATGCACCACTCCCGCCAAAAATATACTGGCATATCCAAGGGAACGGCGATGTTGGGAAGCAAAGAGAGGATGACTCCCTTACATGCGAATTCATCACTGTTGTGCGGCAAGACTACTTTGTGTAGGGATCATCCAGGATGCTTGGTGTTACATGTGTTCTTTCTGAGACCCTCTGCTGCAGTTGTAGACATAATCCGGTGCGCACCCATCAACACCAGGTCGAAGCAATTCCAAAATTTTGTTGAAATTGCGACCAGCACACTGTTTCCGAGCCAGTGCCCACAATATTTGCTTCCAAACAACCTAGCTTCTAGTCTGACAATGCCTTGTAAGATATTGTAGGAAGTGTTTTCTGCCCCCATCCGAGTGTAAATTACGTAAGTTAGCTTTCTATTGCTGTATCCTGTCATATGTATTTTTTGAAGTTAAGCCCTTTTTCGGCCTCAGAACGTAAGTTGGTGTATTAGAGGTCTGTATTTATGCAGTCCGTTGGTGTATCAGAGGTTTGTATTTGTGCAGTCCATTCTGGCATTGTGCGTGTATGTAAAACCCGTAGCTCAGTGTGCTTTTGAAATCAAGCAAGCTGCTTGCCTTGATTATGTTTATTGTAAGATCTTTGAAGCACAACTCCATCAGATTTTCGATCCTCTCCCCTATCCTTAAAAAGTAGAAATATAGGAGATAGAGGTGATCCAACATATCTCCTATCCCGTTCCCATCCCGTTGCTTGCCTTAGTAGCTTGTGTGTGTGCTCCGTTGCCCCCCCACCATCTAGCTAAAAACATTATTGGCCTAAACGGTCGTTTATCTCATTTACACACCGTTTAAACGTTGCATAGTGGTACAACATTCTTGTTTAATCGATTATTTATCAGGTTTAAATGATGGTTTAGCAACACTGGCTAAAATGGCTTCGGCTTCATCGTTTTCAGCTTATTTTTGGCTTCAGAAACAGTTCTTGTGTGCGCCCGTTTAATAAAACTTGTGATTAAACCGGTAAAGAAACACTAACAAAAGCCGAGAAATTTAGTGACGGGTCACAAATGGCCATCACTTATTCGCATCACTAGTGGCTAATTTTCACGGAAAAGTAGGCATATACAGCACGTTCACTAATGTCTTCCACACACGAATATAGAATAGGATACTTAGTTCACAACTATCGAACAAAGCTCATGTGCAGGATGGAACGTGGACTGCTGAACCTTATGCTTTATACACACAAGCACAAAACTCCTGATGAATCAATTCCCGCTTAGATCTTTACTCCACGCCTATGATCGATTTCAAGAACCGGAGTTTTGTGCTGAGATCATTCAGATCGGAGGCATCCCTTGAGCTGACAGGAGGTTCCACTCCCACAAATATATACAGCCCCACAAGCTCAGCTTCCAGAGTCAAAGATGGTGCGGGACGGTACCCTGTTATTGTTCTTAGTGTATCAAGCTGCTCCCTTAAATGTTCCTCCGTATAGTTGTCCTGGTAGAAATAAGTGAATCATGTATTAGCGTCATTTGAATATAGAGGTGCAACATGAATCATGCTATGCAGGTGACTGCTTAGAAAAACGGCAAAATTTACTTTCTCGTAGTTCTATAGACTGCCCAACCTGACAGTTCATGCTAAAAGATTAGCAGTTAGTAACTTCAACTTTTCATGTTATCAGATGGGAGGAAACCATCAAATGTTACTTGTAATACTGCACCAAGTTTTGAACTGGTTCAAATGGTACCATGACTTGAACCCACACAGTTAATTGACCATTCATCCTTTTCCCCTGTTATCATCCGTATAATAATCTCCAAGCCATCAAAACGTTTTGAGGTTGGGTACCTTTTATGACCTTAATGCATTATATCACTAATTGCATTAAAAATCTTTTTATCAATAAGCAATAACATGTTTAGGCTGCACTTAGTAATCGTGCGTAGAACAGCAGTATAAATAACCTCTTAATAGGAAATCCAGAGTTGGTTTAAATGATTTGAACAAATGAAATAAAACAGATATGCCAGAACTCACCATGTCCTCAGCTACATCATTCCTCCTGAATCCTTCGTTCACTGGCTTGTATTCAACACCAGTTGTTTGGTGTGGGTTATCAAAAACCGGCGTACCCTCGACACTTGAGGCGCTATCACGGGCTGAGGCATGTGGTGTGCTCCTACTCGAAACTAGATCCTTACCATCATCCACGGTTACCTCTGGAACTCCTGAGACAAAACTATAAGTACCTCTGTCACTGTGGTGCTCAACACCCTCTGTTGTTCTGTCACTCAATTCATTTTTTATGTTTTCAATCACAGTACTTCCTCGGATCTCATCAACAACTGCAGCTTCGCTCACGCCCTGTAACTCCTGAGCCACATGGTCACTCACTGACGACGACTCACTTTCACTAGCAATAATCTTCAATTGCACAGCAACCACCTCCCGTGTAACAAGATCGTCAGTGTCACTCGTCACTCCTTCCAGCACCATCTCCACAGTTGCTTCGTCTTCTATCTTGCTCTGATCGTCTGGCACTGGTGATTTAGAAGCATCAATGATCTGTGGTGACGTGCTCCTTGTAGGCACCTTGTCGTCCAAGGTTTTGTTCTCTATTTTCACATGCTACGAAATTTCGCAAACAAAATTCAGATGGGCATTTTTATGGATGTCAATTATTTAAACAATTTTACAACTTGGTAAGCACATCTTATTTAGGGTAAGAGGTCAATTCTAACCAAATTTACTGGGTCACATTGGCCTATACCAATAAACAATGACAAATAAGAAAATTTATCATGTGTAGAATGCACCTAATATTTTGTATCCATCAACATCTATAAGCATTTTTGATAAAAAGAAACCTACAGATGATATAGATGATTTAGTAAACCAGGAACTGACTCACCTTGTCCTCTGTTGCCTCTTTCTCCCGAAATTCATTGTTCCTTAGTGTGTAGCCAGTTGTTTGATTGGAGCGGTCAGCATCTGGCCTACTCTTGACACTCTTCATGTCATCACTGATGCCTGAGACTGCTGGGCTCCTACTGGAAACTAGCTCTGCAACATCATCCACGGTCACCACTGAGATGACAGTAGAAACACCTCCCTCACCATAGTGCTCCATGCCCTCTGTACCAGTATCACCAATATCCAATACAACGTCTTCTGTTAAAGCAACATTGATAACATCGTCAACATTAGCAACTTCCGCCATCGCCTGTAACTCCTGAGCCACAAGGTTGCTGGCTTGCAGCGACTCGCTTTCAGGTAGGGCAATAGCAATGGAACCCACTTGCTCACCAGCCACCTCCCCTGTAAAAGGATCGGTGTTAATGAACACTTCTTTCACCACCATCTCCACTGTTACATCACCTTCTATCTTCCTCTCCAGCATTGTATCATCCAGCACCAATGATTCAGAAACATTAGCCTCCTGCAGTGGTATCTCTTCTTTGGTTTTCTGGCTCTCTATTTTATCCTCAATATCTGTTAAATGGGAATCTTGGCCTGATTCTCGGACAGAATTTTTTTCACCATCTCCTCTCACAACCACAATACCCTCATTGCCCAATACTGGCACCGAGAAGTCACTTAATTCACTGATGTCGACGCCCAGTGACAGAATCTCCTTGAAGGACTCCATTTGCTCCATATCTTTGCACTTGTTATCCTCTGTTCTATCCTCATTGTCTGATACAGATAACTCTTGGACTGATTCCTTGGCTGTAAGAGGAGCTTCTACCACCCTCTGAACCATATTGTCTTGATCACGCAACACTGGCACTGCTGATCCGAAAACATCGGAGCCCCGTGGCAGTGCCTCCATGGTAATATACCCAATCTCCATGGTTGTGCCCTGCTCTTCCTGTTCCCTATTGTCCAACACTAGTGACTCGTGACCCAATTCTCGGGAAAGAAATTCACCTCCAGCCATCTTATCCTCCACGTCGGTCGACGACGGCACCGACTCTTCGCAGAACCGAGGTTCCCGTGACAGCGGCAACGATACAAAGCTCTCGTTTTCCTCCGGAATGGCATCGTTCTTTGCGTCGTGCCAGTGGTCGAACACAGGGGCCTCGCCGCCGGGCGCGTCAGATGCATCTAAGAATCCATCGTCTTCGAGGTCGCAGGCGTGGTACGGCTGGGTACGAGGAGCCGGCAGGAGTGCGCCCATAAGACGGTCGGTGGCGGCGAGGCAGGCCAGGTAGGCGGCGAAGGGTAGGGACAGCGCGACGCCGGCGAGGGACAGGACAAGCAGTGGCGGGGCCACGACGGGCGCGGCCGTGGCCGCGACGCCGGCGATGGCGGCCTTCCGGGACAGGTCCCATCCCCGGCGGAGCAGCGCGCGCGCCCAGCTATCGCCACTGCCACCGTCACAGCACCCGTCTGCGGATGTGGCACTGCCGCCGAGATCGTCGTGCTGGTGCTGGACCCCGGCGTCGGCGACCTGGTCAGGATCCATACCCGTGGGAGTTGGCTTTGGATGTGTTACTGCAGCAGGGTTGGGAAGGCCGACAGGGTGGTGGGCGGTGGGCGGCGGCTACTGAGAAAGTGAGAAGGCTGTGTCGAGAGAGGCGGCGCGGTGAGCGGAGGCCGCGTGTGCATGAGGTGGCTGCATCGGCGGGCAGGTGTGAGACGACCACGAGGTTGGCTGACACGTGCTCAAGTAGTCAAGCTAGTCCAAAAGACATCGCGAAGAACGCCGGTCCTTTTTTTTTCTTTTTCTTTTTTCTGCGAGGGCTAAATGATGCATTGACAGTAAGGTTTTAAAATCTCTAGCTATAGCTGTTATAGCTGTTTGAGACCGATCAAGCTAGTATTTATGTATAATTTAGCGGATATAGCCTCATTTAACTTCCGCTATAGCTGTTTTAGAGGTCATCCGCTAAATATCTTTAACCGGAGATTTAAAACCTCGATTGGCATGCACTTCTTACACCGGAATGACGAGATGTTTTTATTTTGTGTTCAGTTCATAATAATAACAATAATATAATTATCATAGATTGTGTTTTGTGCCTTGTTGTGCCGAGTGCTGACGTTCCTCAACTCTAATACATAAATGCAATATTAACATTTTTTTTTGGAAAATAAGTCAAACTATAGACTTCCATAAGTTGAAATGCAAACTCGATAAAATATTTATCTATATATTACATTTAAAGAGCCAAAATTTATGTCTGTTTTTTTATCAGGTACAACTTGGACGCACACAACCACACACTCCACACTCACACCACATGCACACACACAAAAAAGAGATTGGGAGACGTCACCGCCTCCATAGTGCGGGAAACGCGCAGTACCACCGAACGCGCACGCATACATGTACCCTAAAACTTTTGAAAAAATTCCAAAAAAGGTGCTATCACTAGGGTTTGAACCCTGATGGATAACATCCCACTGGAGAGACCTGCTAGTGTACCGCAGGCCCATTCGCAATTTACATCTGTTTTTCCGTCCAGCTCTTCACTAACTAATTTTGAATTATTTTGTGATTGTGGAAACAACCCTTTCTCACATCCACACCCCTCCTGTTTGATGTAAAATATGCAAGGCTTTTTTTAGTAACTTGAATAGGAATGCTAATCTAAATAGAAAAATAACATATCGTAGTAGAAACTTGAAAAGGTGCTACGTTTCATCATCAGCAAACGAGCAGCTGTGATTTGTGAATGGCCTCCGTGAAAAGATGGTTGCAAAGCTCTTCTTTAAACTTTTAAATTGCTCTATCTAAAGAACTCGAATTCATCATGTACTTGATTGAGTTGTGACCATTAAGTTTGAAGGCCTCTTGAAGATCTGTATCTCAAGTCAATATTATTACTATAGATGGGTCACGGTGATAGGTAAACACACTACTCTTTTTATCATTTTTTTAGTTTATAGAAGTATTAAAAAATCTTTAGCAACGCACGGGTATACTAATTATCCTAATTTTAAAGTACGTAGCACTTTCGTACCCCTTCGCTATTTTTCGTGTTTATAGAAGTTATAGAGAAGTGTGACTAGGCATTGTTGGACAAATTTCAAGCCTCCCACGTACAGTCTCATGCCATACGAGTTAGTGCACAGGAGACGAGCAGAAAGCCAGGAACGCAAGGCAAGATTGTTAAGTCTCGGAGCCACAAGATTTTGGCCCCGATCGCGTGCCCTTAAACTCGGCTTGATCCACTTCTTTTTTCATCCGAAACAGTGTTTTTCTCTCATAAATTCCTCCAGCATTCTTCCAAACCATCCAAATTCCTCCAAGCGAACAGACCCGTAGAGTGACCACATAATAAGCTTTACATTCTCCATCTTGTTGCAACATACGAATATATTTAGTAGTTTTAGAGAAAGAGGTTAGATGTGTCGTTGGAAAATACACCAGGGCCCCAAGGGTTGTAACAGAAATTCGTCGTCTAGCACAGCAGTTCTGATAAAAGCATCCGTGGCATTGGCCATTGGGAACAAACTTGAACGTCTAGGGCTAAAGAAAGACTTTTCCAGGCTTGTAGGGCATAATTGTACAGAAGAGAAAACTGGAGGGTTCAAGGGAAAAATGCTAGGGGTAAAACCTGCAGAAGGCAGTAACCCGAACAGCAGGGACCAGTGTGCAAAAGGACGCGAGGGCTAAATCGTGAAGAAAAACTAGTGCGAAAGGACCAAAGTGAGAACTCTGAGGGCATATCTGCGAGAAAAACCCAAACACCAGGGACCGGTGCGCAAATTGCAAAAAGATTTAGACCATTTCTTGATTTATGCGTGTCGTTCTAATTTTATGAGATGTCTCCAAAATCTGTTTGGCTGATATTAAAGTCGATCGAAGTTGTTTTAACGTAAGAGAAAAATATTATAAATTAGCTGATAAGTTTAAGTGAACAGGACCAACGAGTCTGCGCCTCGGCTTATAAGCTACGCTTTGACTCCGTAACTAGCTGAGGTGGGAAAAAACGTTTGCCTGTTACCCAGCGCGTTGCTCCACCGACGGACTGTTGTTTGGGCTTCGTCGCGGTGCTTTGTATTTGGCCACGGGCCATGTTTCTCCGTGGCCTTTCTGTGAGGAAGGTTTGGCACATACGCCACTATGACTTGCAAATATACACCGACACACCGTCAGCACCGTGACACTATCTCCTACTGTACGTAGAAGGAAAAGATTGCAAAAATAAATAAGAAAAAGCTGCATAAATCTTGGCAAACTCTTGCGGACACCATTATTTCTAAACACGACTAATTATTACTACTAGTAAAAAAATTGAAGTTTTACAAGGGATGACCATGGGATGTTGCTTTTACAACTGGGCCTGGAAGTCATAACTGACAGCCATGTTCAGTGAGAACCTAGTAATAATAATAAAAAGAATAAAAATCCCAAATTCCTATCGATTCGCGGTGAAGCGGGCACACATTCAGATATTCTCACATTGGCTCTCTACAATACAATACATATAATACACTGGTGCTTTACATCGGATGCCATTATTTGCTGTTTATAAGTCTGCTACACAGTTGCAGTAGCTAGTGTTTCCCGTCCCCTGACATTCCATGGTTACACTTAAATGTACACTGCAGGTATTCGGCTTTAAAACTTGGCTAGAAATCAAAACAAACAAAAACGTGCCATGAACACCAAATAAAAACTGTGTAATTCAAGAGATTGATGCCGACGACATAAAACATGAGCAGCAACCATTTGCAAAGTGAAGGTGTTAAGAGACCCAAAGCTTGTGCAACGCATGCAGCTGGCCCAGAGTAGAAGATTTGAGCGACAAACGATACATCTCTTTCAGCTTAGCAGCTTCTGCTCTGCTGCTAGTGCTGGTCTGGTTGACAGAAGAAGCTACTCTGCCAGTGCTGCTAGGAAGGGATCCCGCCAGCATCCTCTTCAGCAGGCTCTGCAGCTGGCTCCAGAACTTCGGCTTTATGTCCAGATCCATATCGTTGGAATAGTCTTCATTTGCTTTGACCACATGCCGGCCTTCCAACAAGTGAGCCAGAGCGGTGTCAAGCATCTGCAAGGATGAGACAAATTATTTATTGAACAAATTCAAAAGGAGCATTTGCTTCCATGTTACACATCAGACGGACATGACCAAGGTGCAAATAAAAGGTGAACTTTTAGAAGAGAAAACCCGGCTGATTTCTACCTAGTACCTATAGGTAATTATGAATTTACGATGAACCTATGTTGCTAGATGCTAGCCTATTTGCACTGACCATTGAGGTTTGTATGCTGCCAAAAAAATGAAAAAAAAAGACCTTCCAGAGTTTGCCCTCTATGAAAATGTTACTCCTTGGAAGAAAGAAAATGAAGTCACTTAACAAAATTACTATTGCATCAAATATAAAACTTAAGTCAGGTATTATTCTTCTAAGTATACAGCACCCCCTCTGCACAATAAAACATAGGGTCAACCAACATACTGACCAACGAGGCCTTTGAGTAGGTAAGCCCTTTTTCAAAATTCCATAAGAATAGTGACTGGACTTAATTCTAGCACACTGAAAAGCTGGAGATGGAATAGGTAGCAAGGCCTGAGAAAAAAAAACATACCACGGTTGAGTGGAAGGAATTAGAAATATTAATAGAAAGGGCAGACTGTGCCATAAGGATGTTAAGAAACATAGTAGGATGTGTCTTCGGCCCATAAAATTCTAAAGCCTTCTGCCAGTTCTTCTCAGCTAGTGAACCATACCACTTACTTTTCTGACGATATTTATCCTCATTTTTCTGTTTAACCTCCTTGTCGACTAAATCCAGAAACCTTAAGCACAGATCCCTCTGATAACAAGCGAGCTGAAAATGACCAAAAGCAGCTTCCTGTTTGCGATGTTCACCAAGGGATTCATATGTAGACAAAGCCTCCCGAAAAGCATCACTAGCTGAAATCTCTAGAACTGTTCTGTTAGATGACTCATCGACAAGTCCACCTTCATAACTGTCAGTTAAGAAGCTTTCCCTTGCCAAAAGCATTCCAAGCCTCAGGTAGGTATGAGCATACTGTGTGTAAACCTCATGGTATAGTACTTTATCGACCTCAGTATTGACATACTTCAGTTGCCTCTTAGCTGCGGAATAGTAGTTTATTGCTTGAAAATATTCTGACTTGGCTGATTTGAAGGATTGCATGTATGTGCCTTCAGGAAGATCATGCTTCTGAAATTCATCAATCCTGGATACACATTCCTCTGCTAAAGCTCTCCTACCATGACCTAAGTTACAGTTGATCAGTATAACATTTGTGTGGTCAAAGACCTCTTGAAATGCTTTAATAGCATCTGCAAAAGCAATCTCAGCGCTACCCAGATTTCTACTCTCAAGTCTACAGCGGCCCAGTTCATTAAATGCCCAGCCTCTTTTCTTAAGAACCGTGGAAGTTTCTACTGAATGCACAGGAAATGTGAACAGTGCTCCCTTGGCCGCACCATAGCAGTGAATAGCAGAAGACAAGTTGTACTCAAAATCTCCTGGTTTTGGACCACCAAGGAACTTGAAGATACCACCATCCCTCACAGTAGGAACACTTGCTTGAGATTTATCAGGAACCCCATCAACATTTCTTGACTGTTTTTCCCTGTCCTGACTGTAATGACCAATATCATCATTTAATACTGGGTTGTTCTCAATACAAGTATCATTCACATCATGCTGCTTTTTTTCAGAACCTTGTGTAGCTTCTTGTGCATTGGGGTTCTTGCTGGCTTCTCTATATTGTGATTGAAGGTTCTTGCCAAGTGATTTTTTATTTTTCTTTCGGCCATAAAGTTTAGTGGCCTCAGAACTACTGCTGCTTGCACTGCTGCCACTACTTGCCCTGTCACTTTGGCAGCTACAGTTTATCAACGAGCATGTGTCACAATTCTGCTTATCCTTTCCCAGTTTTCGCTTAAGGCGTTTGACCTCCAATGCAACTTCATTTGACATTCTAACTTCGCCATGAGACTTCTGTAATGGTACCAACTTTGCTTGATGACCATTCAATCTGTGATATTCTGCATAGACATCACCAACAAGCATCCATGCCTTTGCCCAGAATAAATAATTTGGTGGCAGTTGGTGGGAAGAAACATCATAACTGAAGCATCTTTTGTTATTGCAATAGTCTGCCTCATCCAGTACAAGTTTAGTTTTTAGACCAACATCTTCTCGACCCAACGAACTATTGGACATGGATGAGATGAACTCGTCGCCATCAATATGTCCAGGCATAGACCCATATACCAAACAAGCTAATTCAACAACTTTAAGGGTGCGCTGAAGCTGCCCATCATTCTTGTATGCCTCTCCAAGTGCCAAATAAGATTCCCCTAGCAAAAGAACAAGTTTCCACAACTTATGATCCATTTTTGATTTTGGAAGCCACTCCCTGATGTCACAGACCTCAATACAATCAACATCACCACATCGGCATAAAGAGAAGTCGACTGACCTCTCCCAAATGGTATCTGCATTGTCCCCGCAACCGTGCTGAGTATTATTCTGCAGCTGTCGATTCCATCTAAGGGATTTGATAGCTTGAGATACGTGGTGTATAGCAGCCAACTTAGAGGAGATTGCATCGGCAATTGTTTTTGATATACTAGATTGACACATCACCAAGCTGTCCAAAGAAACATCTTCTTTTGTAACTGAAGATGAAGAACCACCATCAACTTGGCTTGGTTCCACTAAACTATTTGTCATACCAGAAGAGATTGATGGTGTGCATTCCAACACATCATCTAACACTGCTGGCTCATTCTTGCCAAGCTCTGGCAGTACATTTTGTTTTCCTGGTAAATTCTCAAGTCTCAGTTCTGGAGAATCATCATCCAAATCAGTAAGGGTGACTTCAGACTCAATCATAAATGATTCATATGTCAGTTCCAGCTCCTCATAGCATTTGAGGATGAGTCTTGCAAATTGTTCATGAGCACATGCCCGGACAACCTAGAAGATAAAAACAAAAACAAATATTAGCACAAATTTACTGATGCACTAATACAGTTAAATGATTACATAATGATAAGATGAATAAAATACCAGGTGATCCTGCTCACTGAGAAAATCCAAACATTTTCTGAAGAATTTTGCACATTTTGCTCTATTACTAGGCACCTGCAAAGCATATATAATATTAACATCCATCGAAAAAGTATGAAAGCAAAACGCGAAAGATAATACCCCAGTACCTTTGACAAGGACATCCTGTGAGCAACCCGATAAAGGAGTGTACCCAGAGAGAACAATGACTCCTTCCTTCCCTTGTCTATAAAAGATGACATAGGACCGCATGGAGATCTATGATCACCAGCTGTATGTTTTTCAGGTAAGATAGACAGATCATATAACTGTATGACATCTTCTTCAGCGCCTTTGTACAGCTGAAAAAGCAGAAGTTCAATATGATTAATGAAAACACGGGAGGTCATCATCATTGGGAAAAGGTGAGATATTTAGGCAATATGATAAGGGACTAAAGGCTTAATATAACATCTTGACAGTAGTTACCACATCTAGTAAACAAGGGTAAAAAAGATGGCATTCAATGGCATACCCAATATGCACCAGGGTCTTGCTTACAGTTATCCTGAATGAACCTCAGGACAGCAAGGCCATTTTGCTGGACAACCTGTGGATGAAATGCAGGTGTGCCATCATCTGAGACACCCTTAAGGAGAAATATATCATCATTCTTTAAAAGCTCATAACCTTGAACAACACCATTCTTATGGTAACATATGGCCAATTCTGGAACACTTGCCATTACATTGTCAAGCCAAGCTTCAAGCCAGTTCAATGGAGTAACCTATAAAAACACAATTTGTCAATAGGGGTAAAAAAAGAAAGTATGTAACCATATTCAACAGCAATAAAACCATACCTGTCTAGAAACATCCCATAGGTGCAAACTGACTGCAATATATTTCTCATTGCTAAATATAAGCAAGTCACTACCCAAAAGCATATGGAAATTGTGGAATTGCCAAAAGCAAACTTTCCGAAATCCATTATTTCCCACTCTCTTGCTCTTCTCAGATTCTTGCACCTCACAGCTGTTTTTTTGACCAACCCGAGTGGTTTTTTTTATAGGATCAGATCCTTTGACTTTTCGATTGTTTTCCATTGCTCCCAAGTACAAGCTTTCATGAGTACTATGTGGAGCTTTTCTACCTTTACTGTCATTCTGATTCAGATAAGGTGATGTGCTAAAACTAGATGATGGGGATGAATCAAACGAACCCTCGCCACAGTCAAAGGATCCACGCAAGACTGCGGATGCTGTTTGCTTCTCCTGTGAAGATTGATGACTTGGGGGACAATCACAAGCTTCTGCTCGCACAGAGTGCATTGCGAAATTCAGAAATATTGATGGATCAGATCCTTTAGGCGAGTTACCTTGTCTTCTGAATATCTTTTCACCTTCATCAACATCAGGCCTGCAACACGATTAAACATTCAGGTGTATTAACTATACTCAGCATGATGATGATGATGCAACCAGCTACATACCCTGTGTTTAGAATGAGTGTATCTCCTATACGGTTTACAGCAATAGATACTTGTGCCTTTGAGTATGGAATTTTGAAAATCTGCTTCATGATATCAGCTGGGGCAACCACATCTATTTCATCACCATATTCCGCCAAACCTGACACAGCTAGTGCTTCGCATTTCCTTGATAAGTTCTGGTTGATATGACCACTGTCATACCGTAATCCTGAAGAGTATGAACAGAGTCATAAAGGTGAGAACAAAAAATGAACTGTCACACACAACACCTATAATAATTTATCAGTGCTGAACAGCTCGCAGAGAAAGTTGGTTACAAGCCAGCATTCCTTTTATGCTGATCAGATTGTAATTATAAAGGATCGATAGAGATCACCTTCAGTACTCTTTGCATCACTTGAAAAAACCTTCTCTGGGATGTTTGGAATCATAGGGAGTGTGTTCAGATCAGTCTCTAATGGCAGCATTTGATACCTTGGAGCACCAGTCCTACATGGTTTGTTGCAGCAAGAGCAGAATTAAACAGCAATTCTCCTGAAGAGGCATTTGCATGCATTATTGAGTTCAAGCTACAGGAATAGGGTCATAAGAACTAAGTGCCATTTTATATTTTTATCTTTCAATATAATTGCAAGCACATGCTTGTTATTCATTGCAGTATGGGAGATAAAACCAAAAGAGGGTAAACAGTATCCAGTATCCAGCAGCATCCCACCACCAGAATATGTGTTCATTTCTTTTCATTTTACATGAATATAGCCACTGAATTCTGGTAGGTTGCATCCATCAACCAGACCAATTGTAGCTAATAGTAGCACATGATTTCTATTCATTTCACCATAACAGTTCCACCACCATTTCCTATGATAACAATTTACAAATCCAATGAGCAATTGGCAGTCTATCCGCAGAACTTAACTGAAGCCTACTATCCCCAGGGTCTTCCCTACCAAATAACAAACACATTTAGTTCTAATTGCACAACATAGAGGGTGCTCATTCCCATGGTACTCCATCTCAAATTCCCAGCCTCAACCCTTAACAAAAACCCTATAATTGCATCGAGACGCTTTAAACCCTAGAAGCATCAGCCCCTCCTGATTCAGAATAGGACAAACAGTAGCCAGAGGGCTTAAACACGCGCTTGTGAGCATGCACGATGAGGCGAGAGTGGGGGAAGATGGGCTTACGGGGACGGAGAGGGCAGGAGGGCTGGGAGAGAGGCAGGGGAGTCGGTGGGGACGGGGAGGGAGCCGACGCGAAGGTAGCGCGCCGGCGGCGGCGCGGCGATCTCGAGCCGGCCCACGCACTGCGGCTCTCCCGGCGCGTCCATAGCTGGCCGCCGTCTTGCGGTTCGCCACCGACGGCTTCTGGCGCTCTAGCACTTCGATCGCCGGAGATTTCTCGCTGTTTTGCTTGGCGGTGGTTTGCAGTTTGCTCGGCGGTTTGATGGGTTCGAGAAGGCTCGCGGTCTCGGAGGCAGCGGGCCAGCACCCAGCAGGCAGCAGCTAGACCTATGCTATAACTTCGTCTTTCAATTCCAGTAATTCCTATTGAAGATATCCGTTTTTAAAATCGCGCGTTGCTGCAAGACTTTCGTTCATATAAAATTGTTGCATATATAAAATTGTTGCATATATGAATTAGATACATATGTTCTTTGCATCGGTTTTTATCAAAATAAGAGAATTCCTCGCATGCTATGATATAAAAATTAGGTTAAGTATCACGTTATTGTGGTTTATGTGTGTGACATTTGTATACGACGATCGTTGGATATGTCAAAACTACATGTTGATTTTGATACTGTCAAAACTACATTTTGATTCGATATAAAGTTAGTAGTGTAGCCATGAAGCTTTTTTGAACGCAATAGCAGGAGCTCTGCCTTTCAATTAAGAGAGGAATAAAAGTTTATGTACATATGGAGGGGGCAACACCCACCTCGGAGAGAAAAAAGCGATAGGACAGGAAAGTGATTATAGATTTTCCTTGTTGATTACCCCCTCCAAGTTAATGTCCTCTTCCCTTTGCTCAATATCCTCTTTGACTCTTGAAGCCACTAGCATTGCCGATTTATAAGCATTGTTGGAAATTCTTCTATTCCTCTCTTTCATAGGTGTAGCCATGAAGCTATAATTGGAAACTTAGACTTATGATAAAGCACAAATTGTAGACTTTTAAAATAGTTAAAATTTATCAATAACAATTAGTTTTACATCTAGGTGAGCAGTGAGCTTGAAAGGGGCTCGACTGCTAAAGCACAAAGAAAGAAATAAAAACTTAAAAATTATCTAATAATTGGGTGATCGGATGAACAAAACGTCTTAGTGCATGCCACTACATTAAAAAGAATAAGAGAAAATTCTGTGCGTGTCATTAATGATTCAACAATTCCATATAGCAACACTGAATAACCTATTATAACATGAGTGACATGGAGAAATTTTTTTTGGTTCTATAGGTATACGCCGTTAGTATTCGCGCGGTTCCTGACCGGCGGTCCTCCCCATCCTAACCGTTAGTATCGTCAACACCGTTAGTATACGCGCTCCCTCTCGTATCGGTCCTCCCCATCCTTACCGGCGGCGACAGCGCGGTTCCTGACCGGCGGCGGCCGCAGCTTGTGGGGTGAGAGCGCAGGGGATACAAGGCGTCGAGCGCGCAGCTCCAGGCCGGCGGTACGTGGCTGCCCCCACACGGGTCCAGACCGCAGCGCTCAGGTCCAGCCGGCGGCGCGCGGTTGCAGACCGCGGCACGCGGTTCCCGGCCACGGCGCTCAACGAGTCGCCAGAAACACCAGAGACGCCACGCAGAGCTCAACGAGTCGTCAGACGACACGCGCCACAACCCGCGCCCGAGAGCGCCAGGGACATCGAAGTCGCCACCGAGCCCGAAGACGTGGACTTTCCATCAGCAAAAAATAGCAGCAATGACAATTTACGTAGTGGCACACATAGAATGTGAATTTTGATGCACATCCTTATGAAGGGCATAAACGTCCTTTTATGCATGAGGTAACTACTGTCTCAGCACCTACAGACGGCATTTTTTTTTTGCTAAGGCACCTACAGACGGCATTGGCACTCACAGAACCTAAAAATAAAGGGAGAATTATCTATTTGGCACTTAAACAAACCAGTGTTTCACATTTGGCATTCGAAAATTTAAATTTTTTATCTGGCATCAAGTTAAAATTTCCTTTCATAAATGGCACTGTCGTCCATTTAGGACAGTAACGGTGTAAGTGACTGGCAAAAAGACATAAATACTCTGGTTTGCAGCAGTTCATGGATAGTTCGAACGGACGGACGAACGAACGAATGTGTGTACCGATGCAGTCGCCGAAGTCGTCGCGGGCGAGGAGGCCGTCGGTGGCGAGCGCGTTGAAGCGCTCCTCCACGGGCGCCAGAGCGCGCCACCGTCAGCGTCGGTGGTGGTGCGGCTGATGAACCGGAGGCCCTTGAGCGCTTGCGGGCCCCGGATCGTGACCGTTCAGAGGCGCGCGCTGACGCGCCGCCCGCTTCGCTGGCCGCGCCAGCGCCGCCTCCCGCGCACCACCCGCTGGGTCGAGGACGCCGCGCGCGCGCGCGCCTCGGCGAGAGAGGGGGCAGCGCGATTTGGCGGCGGCGACCGCAGCCACGCGAACTTCCTGCGGATCCGCGACGACGTCGACGAAAGCACCGGCTCAGTTCGCTGGGCCGTCCAGCGTGTCGCGCGCCGCTGCGCGCCGCCCCGCCAGCCGGCGGCGGCGTTGTGGGGGCGCCTCTGGCGCGCCTGTGGTGGTGGGCGTGACGGTGCGCACCACCATGGACTCCTCGTCCAGCTCCAGCATCACCCTCCATGAGGTTGCTCTGGAGAGGGAAAGGGAGAGGGGGGGGGGCGCCGCCCGTGCCGGGTCAGGACGCCGCGGCGCGCCACCTCGCTAGAGGACAGCCAGCGCGGCGGGCCTAGACGGTGAGCCGGCACACCGGGAGAGGGGGGAGAGAGAGAGAGAGGCGGCGCGACGGCGGCGCGCCATGCCGAGCTAGGCTCGCCTGGCGCCAGGGCCCACGACCACGTGCAGCAGCGCATGGAGGCCGCCGCGTTCGGGGCCCGCCACCTCGGGAGAGAGAGGGTGAGGGAGAGAGGAAGGGGAGGCGATGGGAGCAACTGCGACGGCAGCGGCGGCTGCATGGGCGGCGTGGAGGGAGGTAGCGGCGTGGGAGTCATTCTGTGTATCTAACAGAGGGGTACATCGGACATAGGAAAAAATACTGACATGGTCAAATCAGTCAACTAACAGATTGATCAATGAAAATGGACGGCAGTGACATTTACGAAAGAAATTTTCAACTTGATGCCAGATAAGAAAGTTCAAATTTTCGAGTGCCAAATACGAAACACTTAGATAATTCTCCCAAAAATAAATTGGATGGCACTCATGCCCAAACCAAATTTTCCATGATCTGTATGGAATTGTTGAATCATTCAACGACACACACGAAATTTTCTCTTAAAGTATTGATCTCTATCCATATTATCAACATTAATGTCCTGACTTTGACTTTCAGCCAAAATAATCAGCAGCACATGAGGAATAGGCTTATATGGCACAATGGCTTTGGAAGTTGAAGGCTGGGTTCCAGCAGTGCTGGTCCTAAGATTTTAAGGGCCTCTGGTGATCTCGTGCCTTTTTGACTATGTATAAAATCTTATAATATATAGGCACTAATATTACTTGCAAAACGAAAGCAAATTCAATAACATGTTTTTAATTTAACATGTCTGATAATCATCGAGGAACAATGTAGATTAAGCAATATATTTAGCAATATATTTATAGATGTATGATAATTATCGAGGAACAATGTAGATTAAAAAAGCAATATATTACTTTTCTTTTCTCACCCATGATAAATGTTTCTTAGGTAACATTTTAAAATTCTAACACCTAAATTAGAAGAAAAATATGACTATATGGGTACAAAGTATTAGAAGTCTGAAATACTATATAAATAATTAATCTGAATTAAAAATAAAAAAAATACCTTGGGCCTAAACAACTGATCGGTGATCGCAATTCGTAAGAAGTCAAGAATCAAGATATCGTCGTCGTGGAGCCTTGCCTGGTAGCCGTCATCGTGCGCCGTGTCCGTGTCTCTTGTAGTCTAGCTCTTCGTAGCGGCGCGGCTCGCCAGCTCCGCATGTGTAAGGCGCACGTCGCGAACTCACGATCAGAGTGTGTTGTGTGCAGCGTGACTCCTCGCCTCCTCTCAACCCAAGGGCCGTGGGAAAAGAAAACTAGAAAAGAAATAGTGATGTTGTCTTTTTGGACCGTCTGGCCAGTTCTATGTCTCTCTTCTCATTAGTTTGCTAATGTGTAATGGACTATAGGACCTAGGGGTTTGTATACGTGGGCTTAGGCTCCTCCTTCGCTTAGGCCCTCGGCCCTTGGCGGTCGCACCTCGTGCCCTACCCTTAGGGCCATCACTGGGTTCCAGAAAAACTGAATCTTCTTGAGGACCGAGCGGGAGCTCGGTTGACTAGTTCTGACTAGGTTTGGGCAGCCCACCCACATTCGAGCGCTGGCCGGCGCAGGTGCCTCATCTGGGAACAGTTGTTTTCAAAAATAATTTTCGTTGCCTCACAGGTGGATGCACCACAATGGTGCCCGTCACGTTCGAAGCCTCGAAGACTTCGGATACCTCTTAACCACGTGCAGTCTCTTCGTATAGGTGTAGGTCTACCTTGTGCACTAGGGCGTGTGTGGGCGAGTGTGTGCATGTGGTGGTGTGAGTTGGTGCATAAGTTCAGATTCTACAGCTTGTACTCGAAGAGTTGAGGCATAAAAAAAACTGAATCTTCTTGCAATCCTCGTGCCACCGGTCTCACCAAGTGATAAGCCTTCGCAAAAGTTAGATTTATTGAGCACAATTGGCTCAAAAGCAGAGTCTCGGGATCTCTTGAGACCCTTTGGCAGAGGAAGCTCATGCACATAAGGTGGCTTCAATGCAGAGATCATAGGTAAAATCAATCCTGCAGAGGTTAGCAAACATCACATACTCTTGAGGCAGCTTTTAGAAAAGAGAATATATTAATATCTTAGCTTCTGCATCGACCAATACATATGACTGTTCCTTATTACAAACAAGAGTAAAACGGTTCAAGGAATATAACCAAGAATCTCAACAATTTTTTTTCTCAGCCCTAACTTGATGAGCAGAGGAAATTTTCTCATAGGTTCTCATGCAGCGGACCTTAGACACAAGATGGTGCCTCCTCTTTCAACTTTAATAGCTCATCTTCTGAAAGCATCTTTAATAGCTCATCTTCTGAAAGCACCTGAATGGAACATGAGCTTCCATGAATGAA
The DNA here is from genome assembly GCA_904845875.1 of Miscanthus lutarioriparius. NCBI lineage: Eukaryota > Viridiplantae > Streptophyta > Magnoliopsida > Poales > Poaceae > Miscanthus > Miscanthus lutarioriparius. Next base: position 14,396,297 of record CAJGYO010000006.1, on the reverse strand, counting down.
ATGCACAGTGAGCAGCTGAGAACACATACAAAATAGTTAGTGTGATTTACCTCATGAAAATCGTCTTCTTCAGGGCAACATACCACCTTCAGAGCTGTTGCAAGCTTCAGCGCACCCCAATGCTCACAATTAATGTCAGATGCCTTCTTACGCCCTATTTGCTTAGCTTATAAGCTGTACTTTTTCAGCCAACGAATAGTATTTTTCTTTCACAACAAATCAGTCAACAGTATTTTCAACCATGACTTATCAGCCAAGCGAACATGGCATTAAAGCGCACACTAGCATTGGCCAGGTATTCAAAATGCTTCTTGTAAACAGCGTCACAATCAAACAAGGCACGTGCCGTCGTAACAATTTGCTCATTGAGCTGAAATACAAAGAGCGATGCTTCATAACTAAGAGAAAATTGTAAAGGCAAGTTTTTCTATGAAAACTTAAATTCCAAACTTTGGTCCGTCAAAAAATAAAGGATTATAAGTGCACAGCACATAAGCTATCGTATAATGTAACACTAAATGGCATGGAGCTATAAAGTAGAAAGCCTGGCAACTCCAACCATTGAACTCACCATCTCTGGTTCAACTTAAAATCCATGATGACTCAGGAACATTTTTAGTCCTTGGCTCATTGGGAAGCGGTCATCTTTAGCCACCTCTGCTTTTTCTTGGTGAGACCAGTGGCACGAGGGCCTTGTTTAGATCACCTCCAAATTTTAAGTTTTTTCACTCTCTCTCCATCACATCAATTTTTAACCGTTTGCATAGAGCATTAAATGTAGATAAAAAAAATAACTAATTGCACAGTTTAGTTGGAAATCACGAGATGAATCTTTTGAGCTTAGTTGGTCCACGATTAGACAATATTTATCAAATAAGACGAAAGTGCTACTATTCATCGGGTTGAAATTTTTTGCAATATAAACATGGCCGAGGATTAGATGCTGTATGCCCCACATTACCTCCATCACAATTGCATTGTGCGTGCAGGGTATTCCCTGAAAGAAGTCACAAGAACAATGACCCTCAAAGTTGTTCAAAAAATATAACCAGACAAGGAGCAAAATACTCACCAACTTCGATTCAATGATTGCTATATATTCAGGCTTTCCAACACAATTTCATCCCTGGGAGGCGCCGCTTGTAGATCATCAGTCTTATCGTTTCGGCTGGATTGGCTTATAAGCCATGGCTGAAAGTACTGCTGGCTGGTTTGGTGTGAGAGAAAAATACTGTTGGCTGGCTGATAAACCAAACCAGATACAGGTAGTTACAGGCTGCCGAACAGGCTGCATATCAGCAAGCCGTTTGTTAACACCAGTATCAGCATTTATGGCACTGGATTTGTCCTCAAAAGTTTCAAATTCCATGGCGTAGCGACCTGATAAGGAAATAAGGATGAGCATGTTCATGGGCACAAAGAAAGAATTAAACAATTATCATGCATGTCTTTGGAACAGGAGAAGAGCATGGAGAAGAGGGGGTATTCGGTAGGTATATCTAAAACCATAAGATGTATACACTTGTCATGTCCTCGTTTATCAAATGCTTCCAGTGAAATTCTGTTGACGTCGGAAGTGATCCGAATCACATACCAGCAGGGCATTGGACGCCCGGGCCGCTACGGACCGAAGAATGCAGCAAGATGACACTCTTTCGTAGTGAAGAACGGAGAGGTTTACAAGCAAACCGCCAAAGGATAACCAACGTGTTTGTGTGACGAAGAACCGGCTAGTTTTCAGGCAAACTAGCAAAGAAACCGTCGAAGCTCTTACCCGAGAGGGACCCCGTCAGGGCAAGGATGTCACTGGGTTACCCTAGGTCGGCCGGCAAGCCTAGGACGCCATCCTTGGTCGTCGGATCAAAGGATGAACAATATATGGTTGGAGAAGAGGGTAAAAGGGTTAGAGTAGAGGTAGTAGATTGATTTGTTTGACGATTGGATAGATGGGAACTCTCGACCATGTACCCCTTATTTTATAAAGGATATGGGTGATCTTATCCCGTAGAAAAACTAATGTGGTACCATTATCATGTCACTTTATGAAGTTTTTTTTAGATTGGGCCAAAACTGTCATTGGCCTATTTAAATTGGCTTGGGCCCAATTTGAGTGTCAACATATGCCCCCTGTTTTCAGGTGAATGATGCATGAACCTGAAAACACTTATACAAAACCAAACAACGACGATACACATCTCATCGGATGTTTAGTGATTAAGGGTGATGCATACATCGGCTATTTTTGTTCTAAGGGAGATACATGTATCGGTCATTGCTTGGAGAACACTTAGGCTTCTTGCCAAACACTTGGAAAGTACTTTTTCAAGTACCTCCCGTTGATTGCTCTCGTGAGACGTTCACCTTGCAGTGTCTCTAGCAGATAGGAGTTACCGAATATGACCTTGGTCACTTTGTAAGGACCATCCCAATTTGGTGACCACTTGCCAAACTGATTGCTCTTCGATCCAATTGGTAGTGTGGTTTTCCACACTAATTCTTTCACTTGAAACGATTTGCCTTTGACTTTTTTGTTGTATGCCTTGGCAGCCCAAGCCTTGTCTTTCTCCATCTCCTTGAGAGCCTTTAATCTTTTATCGATCACCTCATCGACATTGTCCATCATCAGATCATGATACATAACAACAGATAGATCATTTTGTTTAGCAAGCCTATATGCATCTAAATTTACTTCGATAGGTAACACTGCTTCCTGACCATATACTAACTCAAAAGGAGTAACTTTTGTGGCACCATGCCTTGATATACGATGTGCCCATAGAGCTTCAGACAAAACCTCATGCCACCTTCTTGGGTTTTCCTCAATCTTTTCCTTGATAAGCTTGATCAAAGTCTTGTTACTAGACTCAGCCTCGCCATTAGCTTGAGCATAGTATGGAGATGAATTGAGCAACTTGATTTTATATAATTCGATAAATTCCCTGACCTCCTTAGACACAAATGATGTCCCTTGATCTGTAGTTAACGTTTGAGGGATGCTGAATCTATGAATAATATGCTCAGTGATGAACTCAATTACCTCCTTATGTGTCATATTCTTCAAAGAAACTGCCTTGGTCCACTTTGTGAAATAATCCGTATCAACCAAAACAAAATGATGTCCCTTTGAAGATAGGGGATCTATTTAGCCAATGAAGTCTTAGCCCCCAACCACAAAAGGCCATGGTTTGATGATAGGATGAAGCATAGCAGCACGCACAAGGTGAATATTTCTAAACTTCTGGCACTCTTCGTATCCATTGTAGTAAAGCAATCGGCCATCATAGTAGGCTAATAGAAACCGGCTCTACGCAATAACCACTTTATCTTTGGGGCTGATTGATGCATATCACAAATGCCTTCATGGACTTCTCCCATAGCCACTCTTGCTTGGTTAGATTTCAAGCACTTAAGCAACAAATCTTCAGTGGTTCTCCGATAGAGCTCATCATTATACAACACATACTTGAAAGCACTCCACCGAACACTTTTATCAATTCTAGCACTTGGATCACATAAATATCTCAGCAAGGGAGTCCTCCAATCTTCTAAATTGGCCCCAACATCATTGGAAGTTAAGTCGGGCCAATTTGGGAGCTTCTCGGGCGAGGTGACTGGGCTAGCCATAGGGCAGTCAGCTGAGCCGACTAGGCTACTGCTAGCAGGGAGTCGTCTGAGCTGACTAAGGCAGTCGGCTTAGCCGACTGGTCTGCACTTGCATGGTAAAAACTTAAATTTTCATGCATCGGTTGTTCTTGTATATGAACATTACGTCCACCGACGTCATAACCAGATGCTTGTTGAGCTAACATGTTGGCTTTATGATTTTCATGCCTCCGAATATGCCGAATTCAGAATTCGGCAAAAGAATCAATAATATCAAGGCAAGTATCAAGACAAACTCTTAGTGATCCTTCTAAGCATTAAAATTCTCCCACAACTTGTTGTACCACCAGCAAAGAATCACCATAAGCTTTAATATGTCATACCCCATGGATTGCAATACGACCAAGCCAAATAAGAAAACTTCACATTCAGCTGAAATGTTGGTGCAAATATAATTTTAATCGGCCTGATGTCTCAAAGAGCACCATTGTGAGAAATAATGATTATGCCAACACCTTGACCTTCTTTGCAAGCCGATTAATCATATTGTCACATCCATGAAGTAAATCAAAATACATATATCATGCCCCTGGGCTTGAAAGCCATCAAAGTAAATTCCATGGGGGCCATTCTAATAACACGATGGTTGTAAGCATTCATCGGCTATATTTTTATACTAAGGGCGATATCAAAATATCGGCCATATGAATTCATCCACAAAAATATACATAATCGAAATAAATATTTTAGCTCTTGATCATCGATAAGCAAAATGATTTGATAACCCTCCATAACATAAAGATCCACACAAAGGATCAAAATAAGGAGCTAAGGGATAACCATGCATACCAGGGGATGAATTCCACGTATGCATAGGCAGAGAATATGTATGATGCCATGATCAATAATTTTGATGATTCGGTGCAAACCTCCAACTTGGCAATTGTTTTTTGAATCTCCTTCTCTCCTTTGCCTTTGTTGCACCACTTGGTTGAGCATCATTCTTTTGAGATTGAATTCTTCCTTTAGGAACCCATGCCAAGCCTTTTTCTTTTAGTTTCTCTGCACTAAGTTTTTGTAACTTCTTTTCTTGCCACCATGGTAAACCGATTGTGCATATCAATTTTATTTCTGTTTTGGATAGCAGCAGTTCTTTCTTGATTTTGGGCACTCTCACCTTCTTTTGTTCAGATTTGGCATCTAGAATATCAATAGATGATTTTCCCATGACTTTACTATCAATAGCCAGATTTTTCAGCAATGTAATCGGCTTTTCAATAGTTGAATTTAGATCTGAATTTTCTCCTTTTGGCCATCATACTTCACGCGGTAAACTTGCTTTACCACTTTCTTCTTAGTTTGAACTCCAGACCGATTTTGACCAAAATAGTCTTTACAATATGATGATTTCTCTGAGTATCTAGGAGCTGCATACTCTATGTATTGTGGCCTAAAATATGGTAGAACATGTGCCTCTTGATCAAAACAGCCCCAATATGAATAAGGATGAAAATATGTGGGTTGTCGTTCATATGACTTTGGAATTGACTGCTCAAAAGGAGAATATGTCACTGCTATGTGAGATCTACTCCCTTGCCAACTTCACTCTTGAGACTTGTGCTTTGATGACAATCTTGATGATTGGACCTTCTTTGGCCGATTGATGATATTTGCTTCTTCTTTTTCTCATATTTTGCTAGAAGTTCCTCGAAGCTAAGCTTCAGCCTTCTACTTCTTTGTTTGTCATGGCCTTTACCTCCATTAGCTTTATGAGCATCCTCCTTCTTCTCCCTATCTTGACAAACATGCTCTAGAGGAAGATCCTTAGCCGATTCCCCTTGCTCAACGGGATCAATCGGTCGTTGCTTTAGTTGGAGAGATTTCACCTGCCGCCTAGTGTCTTCTGGAATTGTGATAACTTTGTTGTCCTTTCGAATGTCTTCTATTTTCAATTCATGAACAACAATCTTGTCTTCACTTGAGGGCTCCACATCTCTCTCGTGGGCATTCAAGCCTTGAGATTTGAGTGAATCAGCTAATGCAAGCCGATTTAAAACCTGTTTGCCATCAAGACCAATCGAATCCAATTGGTCCATTTGTTGAGCTTCAGAAAATCTCAATCGTCCTTTATCAATGGCCGATTGGATCACTCGATGAAACATATTGTAATTAGAAGTATTATGATCAGATGAGTTATGCCATTTGTAATATGTAAGCTCTTCTAAATTTTGAATAGATGGCAAAACATTGTGATCAATGATTCTAATAAAATTATTCTTGAGCAAGATATAAAATACATGATCACAAAAAGTAAAGTCAAAGATGTACTTTGATTTCTTTAGCCAATTCTTTTGTGAAGTTGGCTTTAAAGCTAGGCAAACAAATGGATTAGATTTGACATCAATCCATTCGGCCACACCTTTGCAGTTGCTTCTGAAAAACTTTAGCTTTGATGAACTACCACTATCGGTCTTGACATATGGAATAATGTGTTGGCCGATAGAATCTGAATTTATTTTATCATTAACAAGTAAAGTACCTTCTTCAATCGGTCTTTTAAAACTACTAGCAAGAATATCGTAAATAGATGTAGCAATTGAAATAATATGGTCAGATTGGAAATTTGGTAAAGTACTTGTACCTTGTGCCTTGTTGATTAGGTTGGAGAAGTGCATATCCTTGATTTGAATGGTGTTGTTCTTCATCTCCAGAAACCAATCAACAAGAGGGGTCATATCACCCGGAAGCACCTCAACAACTGCTAGAACAGAAAAAATTGGCTTAACCAACTGGCCGACTTGGGCGCTAGCAGGCAAAGCAGCAGGGGTAGTCGGCCTAGCTGACTCAGGGCAGGCAGCAATCGGCCCAGCCGATTCTGAGTAGGCCGACGGCCCTCCTTTGTTGCTTGTAGGGGCTTAATCTCCATCAATGATGTAGTAATCACTAGATAAATGTATAACCCTTTAGCTCCTGAAAAATCAAGTCTAGCTAGTTTCTTGCGCTTTTCATGCTTTTCCGTAGCAAGACTTATTTTTTGAGATGTGATTAATTCGGAAAGGATATTTTATTATTTGGCTTTTGTAGCCGAACCTTTGCTTACATCCGAATCAATTCCTTTTTTCATGCCCACTAGCAATCCTCTTTTAGCCAATGACTTAATTGTAATCGGCCTTTTCTCATTGGTCTTTCCAAAGTATTCATAAAATTGCTCCTCTAATTGAGACCATGAACCAACAGTACATCGGGGCAAAGATGTAAACCATGCAAAGACAATACCAATAAGAGATAAAGGAAAATTTTGCACTCTCATATAGTCTTCTTTACCGGCAAAACCCAGTTGTAAAAGATATAAACTTATGTGTTCCACGGCGGTCTTACTATCTTCACCACTAAATTCATAAAAATCAGGTACCCACCAACCATAAGGAGTTTTCAAATAATCATAGTATAATGGGTACGGTCTATGATAAGCAGGCACCTTCCATTTAGAGGATCCATATGGATTTCTAGTATGGGCTAAATCTTCATCGATTCGGCTTAATTTGAGAGCAACATATAAAGCCGAATCATGATTTTTGGCATGTACATATGTTGCCAAATTTTTTGTTGATTCGGCTATAATTATTAGCACCATGAGGAGCCGAATCACGAGTTTTAGCACTCGAATGTCTTGCTGAAATTTCACTAATTCGACTATGGTCATGAGCAAAATATAAAGCCGAATTGTGAGCATTGATCTTTGCATAAGGTACTGAATTTTCATTGATTCGGCTATGATTACTAGTAACACATGAAGCCAAATCATGAGTATTAGCACTTAAATACCTTGCTGAATTTTCATTAATTCGGCTTGAGTTGGGAGTAACATGTGGAGCCGAATTATGAATAGGAGCATTGGCATATGGTGCTGAATTCTGAGAGCAATTGGCTAAGTAATTAGCATTGTCATATCTAATTCTCTCATTCATCGGCATGTCTTGTGGTGAAACCACATATTGTGAACTTATAGCCGATGAATAATGGTTTACATGTGTGTTGACATTGATCCTTGACCATAATATTCATAATCATGATGTGTATTATGAGGAGCATTAACAAAAGTATTAGCCGATGTAACATATCGAGTATCATTATGACTAGCAATATCAACATGAGAGCTCATAGAACTTGCAAAATAATTATTAAGAATATAAGATGTATTTGCAAATTGTACCTCAGGGTAATTGTAGTAAAATTGTGATGAATCACCTTGGTACTTCATGATTTATAACGTGACCGCCTTGGTGAATTTTTCAAAAAGCAGCGCAACTTGTTGTAAAATAGCAAATGAGAACACAAGGGGTCAAAACCAGATGCGATCGACCTTTTGGGCCAGATGCAACGATAATGGCGAGCTCAAGAAGATAGATCAATGAGTGAGGCTAGGTCAGAGAGATTAGCTATAAGAGATAGCCGAACCAATGTTCCCCAGCGGAGTCGCCAAAAAGTGTGTTAACGTCGGAAGTGGTCCGAATCACACGCCAGCAGGGCATTGGATGCCCGGACCTCTATGGACGAAGAACGCAGCAAGATGTCACTCTTTTGTGGTGAAGAACGGAGAGGTTTACAAGCAAACCACCAAAGGATAACCAACGTGCTTGCATGACGAAGAACCGGCTAGTTTTTAGGCAAACTAGCAAAGAAACCGTCAAAGCTTTTACTCGAGAGGGACCCCATTAGGGCAAGGACGTCACCGGGTTGCCCTAAATCAGCCGGTAAGCCTAGGACGCCATCCTTGGTCGTCGGATCAAGGGATGAATAGCATAGGGGTTGGAGAAGAGGGTAAAAGGGTTGGAGTAGAGGTAGTAGATTGATTTGTTTGACGATTAGATAGATGGAAACTCTCGGCCATATACCCCTTATTTTATAAGGGATAGGGGTGGTCTTATCCTATAGAAAAACCAATGTAGTACCATTATCATATCGCTTTATGAAGTTTTTCTTAGATTAGACCAAAACTGTCATGGGCCTATTTAAATTGGCTTAGGCCTAATTTGAGTGTCAATGAATTCCTAATACATTCACAAGTCCATTTTATTCAGAAAGTAGCACCACGTCAAGTGTGGTAAAACTACTTGAAATAACACGCTTTGGGAGGCGCTCGTCTTCCACTAGACACTAAGCACCCCAAAAGTGAGTTACATCGGACTGTTCTGTCGAGCCCACCCCAAAGGAGAACTCAAAACAATCCATGTTTTACGCTAGGATCTAATAATGAGTATGAGTTTACAATACTTAGTCCATTTCATACAACAAAGAGTTTTTGGAAATTATTTATTACAATACCAGAGTTCAGAGTGCGATGATTAAATAGCGGAATTAAAATGAACATCTAGCGGAATCGATACAAGGATCCGTCTGTGCCCACCAGAAGAATCCTCCACACAAGAGCTACTCCGCAAGCTTCACCTACAACAGGGGTAAAATAAACCCTGAGTATACAATATACTCACAAGACTTACCCGACTAGTGGGAATAGTTTCCCGACTCCAAGGGGTATGATAAGCAATATGGGTCTCTTTTTTTTTTGTTTGTGGAAAGTATTACTAATAGTTTATCCTTACAATCAAGTTTTATTAGCAGTCATGATTACTTCATTAGCTAACCATTCTAGGTAAGCACCTGTTCTACTTTTAAGAAAGGGTTGAGCAATTAGAACCATTTTATCATCTTTCATCTTCCATCTCTTACTACGGTGCTAGACCATAGCCAAGTCATACCATCTCACGGAAACGACGATTCGCGAATCAATGTATCCCAGCTGCGTACCCCGAAGCACATGCCTCTCTTGTACCACAGGCACAAACAAGACCAATCCATTCCACTCCTGTCACGGGGTTTAGGTCCCCATCCAAACTTGGACTCTAAACCCCTACACTTGAGACCCGGTTTCAATCTGGTGCTTAGACCTCCACCTTTCCTCACCTCCAATCAGTCGGTCTGGAAAGAACCGGCACGACAAGAGCGCAACGAGCCATCCCACTCCCATAAACAAGTATGTGCTTAGGATAATAAGTCTGTGACCTAACTACCATCCACAACAACGGACGGTCCTCAATCGACATGGACAGGGAAAACACTGTAACCAAGCTAAGCCCCATGGCCGCGGGACACAACTTGTTATGCCCACCAATAACCCATGCCATATCCCTGTCCGGTCTCTGTTTTCTCTTCATCATTTTAATTATGAAAGTAATAATAATCACCTATTGTGAGTAATAGCAGGTTACACTACCAACAACCTAAGCATAGCAGCTACTCGAACCTGCACTAGTGGGACTCTTAGGATGGATATATATATATGCATGTGGTTTCCACAGAATTCCTATAACGTAAATGCACATCACATATATTTACGGTGATTATCAAAAATAAGGGATTATGTACCGAGGCTTGCCTTGGGCAGACGTGGTGTTAGCTGAGTCAGTCATCGGTGGCTCTGGGACCTCCTCCCACATGAGGATTTTCTCCTCGTATTCCTTGATGATCTCCTCGAACTCACGATCATCTATGGTCACTATCTCCACCAACTCGTTCTCTACATACATTAGATGATGATACAACACTTAACATTTAGGCAACAACAACTCTTAAAATAAGAATACACATATCAAGCTACTAAGCTAGCTCTAATGACTAAGATACTAAGCTAACTAACATTTTCATCAAGCAAAGTGTTGGGTTCAACTAACAAACACTTGACTTTGCAAATTAAGGATACATCTTTATTTCTACTAGTGATTTAATGTATATTGAAACAAAGAACATTTAACTATCCTAATGCTTAGTCTATTCTAAGGCTACAAAAATTACAGTGAACACATAATAATACAATAAAATTGCTGTAAATTTTTTAGGATCAAAACTATCACCAATTCACCACAAAAATTCATACAATAATCAACTTAATAATATTAAGCATTCTCATACTATTTAATAGCTCCTAGTGTTAACACATATAAACATGAACTAAATACACTAACACATAGATCACAATTTTAGGAACATAACAAAATTTGTTTCACAATTTTTGGACACCTATATGATTTTATATTAATTACCAAAGATCAGCTCAGAAATTAAATTAGAAAACTATTTACTAATTCCTTGGAAAAAGAAAATGGATTCTCCTCGCGGCCCACTCAACGTAGCGTGCGCGCAGCGGCCCACTTTCGCCCACACGCGAGGCTGGCCCACGCGCGAGGTGCCCGCACGCCGGCGCTTTTGCAACCATGTCCTCGGTTTCCTCCCGAATCACATCAAAGTCCTAATACTATTTTCCCCCTCTCACAGACCTTCTCACTTAACCCCCCGACCTTTTCCTAATTCACCCGCGCGCACCCCTAGCGACTCAACGCACGGTGGCGCAGTGGGCGGTGACATGGCGCGACCACGCCGATCACTAAAGGCTCGCGCTGGCCCGTCGGTCGGACCGACCTTCGACTATGGTCCAACCGCCTACACCAAGCAGCAACGCGGGGCGGCGGGATGTGCTGGAGCGAGCTGCAACGACGCGCGGCCATCCACGACAGCGACGCACCCACTCCGATGAGCTGGGGCTGCTACGGATCTAACTGGCTAGCGCGTGAGCATCAGAAAGCTACCATGGGCCAGGACGAGGTGACGGTTGGAGTGGAGGATGGCAGAGGAGGGGTCGCCACGTGCGGCCGAGCCATGCGGTGGTGCACCGCAGTGGCGTGGTCGCGTCAACGGTGATGGGGAGGCGGTAGCGGTTCCTTTGGCGTGCGCAAGGTGGAGAGGGAGGCTAGGCGAAGCTAGTGGTGCAGGTGAATTGGATCGGGACGGACGGTAGGGGGACTACCCTCGTCCACGGCCGATCGCGGCCTTATCGGCACGCCGGCAGGGAAAGCTCCAAATTGGAGCTTGGCAGTGCGTGCTTCATGGCTGGGTGGGGTTGGGCAGCTGGAGAACTCACTGGCGGGGCTATAGATGGGCGGAATTGATTGGAGATGATGTCTCACTGTCTAACGTGCTGGCGCAACTCCGACAACGACAGCAGAGGGAAAGAGGGAGACGGGTCCGAGCTTTGGCCGTCCTCACCTTGGCAGCTAGCGGTCGGTCGGACCTGCGACCATGTCTGCGCACTCGCTACGCGACACGCGACCAGACCACGTGCGCGCGCGGGGAGGCAAGTGGGGGCGCGGCCTGCGCAGCCGCAGCGCCATTAAGGCGAGGCGATGGCACGAGCGCAGCCGGGACAGCCCACATGCACGTGGTGGTAGAGCGAGCGGCAGCAGCACAGCACGGCGTCGCGGTGGCGTCGGTAGCAGCAATGCAAGGTAGGGTAGTAGTGTGCGGACGCGACGACGAGGTGATGGCGTCGGCAGTGGCTTTGTCACGGGGCAGGCGACAGCAGCAACGGCTCCGCGCGGCGGGGCCAGCGGCAGCCGGGCCACAGCCAGGCCAGAGGCAGCCACGGCCGGCCACGCGCGACCAGCGCGGAGACGCCGAGCGCCCAAGCTTGGTGACCGTGTCCACCCGGCGAGCCAGCCCAAGAACTTGTCGTGCGCGTATTTTAAAGCGTCTATAACAACTAAACGATTGCTTCTGGGCCTAAACCATCTTCTCCATGCTCAAGAGAGCATATCAGGCTACCAACCCGAGCTAAAACACGACACCATCTCTTAACTTGATTTCACAAAATAAATTGCCAAACATGGAATTGTCTTGCTGTATATATATACTTAAATTCTTCTAAGTTCTTGAACTGAGTTTGATTTCAAGTTCTATTTTTAGGTTATTAGAAATATTAACTAGCAATGTTATTTTTTTCGCAGCAAGTATTTCATTGTCATCTACAAAGTTTGTACTTCAAACTTTATTTAAGTATCACACACATGTTCTATAGTATTTTTGCTCAATAAAAATTAGTTTTTCCACCCTACTTGACATAACATGAGTTATTGAATAAATTTCCATTTAACATTTTTATTGGTCATTTTAGGCTACAAGAAATTTATCAACACTTTCTATCACATGTATTATTACATAAATATGATGCTCATGACATGATTTAGTAGTTTGTTTAGAACGTAACAGTGAGGGTGTTACATCAAGGCCCCTATCAGCCCTACCTGGCAAGTAGTTACTAGTTAGAAAATTTGTGCATAGCAATACACACAAAAGTTTTAGCGTGCACCAATTGATTATTTAGAGATATCCTTGCACCTATGGTGACCTTTCAGCAAAAGCAGTATCATGCTACATGCTTTACAAACAGATGTATGGGAGAACAATGAGATTGTGTTCCTTTCCCTAAATGCAAAGAGCTACTTAATTAATTTGATGACAAGCAAGTAAGGAGATAACAATCAGATGGGAAAGCAAGGAATGAAGGAGGCACTAACACAAGATGCTCGGTGAGGATCAGCAAACTTTGTCCAGATGTCCTGTAAGAGGCAAATAATAAAACGGAGAAATTAGGTCGATTTCATAGACCAAAGGAACAAGAAGCACATCATTGAAGGTCAACCAAGCAAGGAGGAACAACGTACCTTCAAAGTATTAGGTAGGTGAAAGTAAACCTCAGAAAAAGTGAAGAGTGCAAAACCAGAGGGCGTCACAAACAGCAGCAACACAAGCCCATAATTCTTCAATTTTTTAGCTGCAAACAGGATGTCAAACAAACTTAAGCAAGCAGGATTGCCAAGAAAAAAAACGCACGTAAGCGAATCGCATGTTCATGTATCAAGAGTGAAGCCAGCCAGCCCTGGGCATGGAGCTACCCTCGCCTCCGCCTTCAGTCAAATCACAAAATATGCTCTTCAGCGCGGTCACCACCCCAGTCCCCAAATTCTAACTCGCCTGTGCAGAGGAATGAGATGGTTGTCCGGATCTGTGTGATCGGATCCAAATAGATTTCATGAACGTGGAAAGCGCCTCCCCAGTCCCCAGATCTATGTTTTCCCCACCGCTATAAGGATCCTCCCTAGGGTTTCTGCTCTCACCTTGAATAGCTTACTGACGTTTTCACTTCCGACGTGGGTGAGATTGTGAGAGGAGGATGACAGCGGGCGGCTAGCTCACCTATAGTCGTCCAACGGGGCGGCTGCCGACGTCCTCCTGACGATTCCGACGCTCGCGTAGTCGTCCCTTCGCCGGAGGAGGATGAGAGAGGAGATCGGGAACGGAGAACGAGATTTTTGCGAGGTTCTTGTAATAGCTTCTCCAAGAGTGCCCATATCCCTTCTCATCTATGTTTTTTTTAGAAAAATGAGAAAAATTCATCTCCAACGGTACCCTGTACCTTCCCCATGTTTTAGGGGTTGCAAAACCACTGCCACTTGCGCATAAAAATGCGCGTGGCCTAGGAGCACGTATCCAGAGTTTCCCCGTGCGATCACTTCTTCTCGGCGTCATTTTCTCGCACGGTCTCCTTTTCGCGCCGTCCGTAGCCTTTGATCGCCGAGCAGAGGCCGCAGCTGGCCGCCCTGGAATGCCCTTGCGCCGCTGGCCCGCATCGCCGCCCTCGCCCTCGCGTGGTGCTGCCGATTCTGCAGCCGGCCTTTTAGTGTCCTTGCGTGTCCGCGTGGTGAAGGTGCTACACGCCTGCTGCTTGCCTGTTGGCCGGCTGCTGCATACTGCTTCCTCGTGGCCGGCCGGGAGGGCCTGACGGCAGCCTGCTAGACGGAGCAGCGAGAGGGTGCCGGCAGCGGTGGCCTGCGAGAGGCGGCGGCGATGGATGTGGGCGCGGAGACCGATCTCGCGCGGGAAAAAAATGCCGTAGGAAAAAATAACGTGTAGGACCCACATTTTTATGTTTTGGGAATAATTTATTGAAACTCTTGGAAATGGTCTTAATTATTCCTCCCAATACTTTTTTGGGAGTTGCAAAACATCATGTTTTAGGAGGAAAATAGGGTACTCTTGGAGATGCTATAACCACGCTTGTATTACAAGCTAACCAAATATTTTCTCGCTTATTATCGCTTTTCACTTATCGTATTAGTAGTTCAAATATCCGAAGCGGCTTACAGCAAAAACGAGAATAAGCGGGACGTTTGGTGGGATTATCGATTATTTCCTCCGATAAGCCGTTTATAAGCCGAAACAAACACGGCCTTTGTCTATGCCATGTTCGCTTAGCTAAAATTTGGCTTATGCTAATGCTTATGCTGATTTGTTGTGAGAGAAAAACATTGTTCGTTCGCTGAAAAGTACTGCTCCGACTTGGTGGAGCTTTTTCCTAAATCGGCTTTATCTGTTTTATTTTTTTTATCTCAGTTTGTGCAATTTGTGAAAGTGTAGAATTTCCAAGTGGCCCATAACCTTGCACGCCAATATCATCTTGTCGGTGTTTCGTATCGCTGACTAGTGAAGTTGTGTCGCAATTTCTAGCTCTCAAACTCAAGGAGGAGACCCATACTGGTTTGGGTTGGTGCCCTACTACATCCTGTTCGAGCATGTTTGAGAGCTAGTTTGTTTTAAGCTAGTTTATTATGTTAAAACAAAGCCTTTAAGTTCCATCGTTTAGGCGGAATTTATTTTAAGCTAGTTTATGTTCAAATCACGGGCATGCTCGCATACTTGGACGGGCTCCGGCTCGGGCTTCACTCTTCAAGAGCATTAAATACTCCACAATAAAGTTGACTTTAATCACCTAATGAAATAATGATAAAATAGATGTCGATATGTTTTCAACTTGATACATGTGATCTAACACTAACTTATTTGGGATGCAATAGATTCTAAAATAGTCGATTGTTAAATTTATTAAAGAATGGTCTTGAAAAAGATTTAACAATTAGTCCATAATGCTATTTTAAAGACATGTTTGGTTAAAAAAAGAATGGTATGTTTTCAAGTAATATGTGTATATTACAATTATATCTTGTAGATAAGTTTAGGGCATAATAATAAATTTAGCACAGGGCGTCTGAAATTCTTGAGATGACCGATGTTAGGGCACACGGGCGGTTTGGGAGAGCTCTAACATCAGCTCGTTCGAAAAGAATCACTCCCAACCAACCAAACGCTTAATGCATCTCCAAGAGGTTAGATAAAATGAATCTCTAAAAAACAAGATTTAGAGGATCTCTAAATAAAAATAGCTCTCCAAATATTAGAGCACCATAGCAGCCTCTATCTTCTGTCATCCATCCCGCCTCACATGCAGCTGGTTGCGCCCTTGAGCTGTTTCAGAGCGTTGCATGTCATGACGTGCCCTAGTTGCCGCGATTCACGCAGACTTGGCAGGTGAGCCTCGTTCGCTTTGTATGCATGGAATAGCTTGTGGCTATATTTAGATAATGAGATGGAGAGCCTGTTGGAGACGATTTTTTTTTCTAATAATAGCCATATTTACATTTACAAAATGATTTACCTAGTCTTTTGGAGATGTTCTTAAAATGCCAACAGTGTTTTTCTTTCACACCAAAGGGACGCGATAAAGAATCACTTCTCCATTTACACTAGGAGCTAGTCTTTTGGAGATGTTCTTAAAATGAGCAATTTAAAAAATCAGAATCACTTCTCCATTTACACTAGGAGCTGGGAGCTTTAAAAAAATCAGCTTCACCCGGAGATCAACAGAGAATCAATTCCGATCAGCGCCCCCACCCCCCACCTGACTCCCTCCTATGAATCCAATGAAATCACTCCATCGGTCTCATCAGCCCCCCACCCCCCACCTGACTCCCTCCTATAAATCCAATGAAATCACTCCATCGGAGAATCAGGGAGCAGAGCTGAAGAATCAAGGGCAGAGCTCTCCCAGACAGGGCCTAACTACAAACGATGTTGATTAGCTAAGTGGGATCTAAGGATTTGTTGGGGTTAACAAAAACAGCAGGAAACACAGCCAGATCTTTGATGCCCCTGCCCGCCCCCCCCCAAAACTTGCATTCCTTGTACATGAACTAAGTAACACAACAAATCCCTTTTTACAATAAAATTTCACTTTCCTATTAACCCTGCCATATATCATACAAAGTTGGCCAGGACATGCGCCCATGGCCACCATCTCTAACCCACATGGTACCTTCAAACTGGCACCATGATGCCGGTTCATCTCAAGCAGGCACATTGCTGCACAAGTGCTGACAGCATGCCAATTCAGCTCAGCTGATTACTTGTATCCTTCAAGCAATCTTGATTTTCAGGATCATAGATTGAGGGTGCATTTTCAGACTTTGGCATTGATTAATCTATGTTCATCATTGTACTCTCAGATCGTCAACTCTATCGATCACATCAAGGGCTTTTGTCCGGTCGATCTCAAAGTCGATCACAGGAAGCAGCCTCCTGATTGATAGCACCTCTTTATGGTTGCCACTGCTTGGTGAATGGCTGTTACTTTTGCTTAACCTGCTTTGCTTATTATGCCTTTCCTTAGTGTCAAACTCCTGGCTTTTGCTTATACCAGGGATGAATTGCCTGTACCTGACATCCCTTAGCATATCTTGATCTTCTTGCGTCAGAAGAGGTGATGAATTGCTGCTGTTTTTGTTTGGAGACAATGTGATTGAGGCCCCTCTTTGTGTAGGAGACCGAACAGGAGACTTGATTGGAGACCTTTCACCATTTGCAGTTTTGGATTGACTGATAAGATGATGAAGCCAAATAACAAGCTCGAGGATATATGCTTCAGTCTTGTCCTTGTCAGCATGGTACAGTGTCTCAATTCGGGTCAGGTCCATCTGCCCAGTTGGCTTGCAGTTCACATCTGACCTGTGTAAGACAAAAGGATCATTACTCCAATGTTCTAGCCATATAACTTTCCTGTTAGAAATGAGCAAAATCAGATACCAACCCAGTACTTGCCCACTCTCCAACCCAACCAAAACCATGGTGAGCCCTGGTATGGACAGATCATAAAAAATTCAGTAACAAAAAGGGGATAAGCAGAAGCCTCTAGCTATTTTGCATGTTATGAAGGTAGTTAGAATTTAGATTACTTGGTGGTGTTACTTGCAATAGGGACAAGCCACCGCAGGGTCTTCTCCATTTCAGCCTTGATTTGAGAAACAGTAAGCTACACAAATCCAGCAAAAGCTTGCATTAAACTTACAATTACATGCTTACATGTAACAAACATAGTATGATGTTGAGTGCTACAGCCTACTTTCATTTTTCAAGCCATGGGTGCCATCCCACATACCTCTTCCTTGGCTCCAAAGGAGTGTAGCTTAGAACGTAGAGATGACTTTATGGTTGGTGGCAAACTTTGGTATAATGCATCCCTTGTATTTGGAGGAACAGAGCTTGAACGAGAAACCTGTCAATTGATCAACCCTTGTCAAATTGAGTTTCTTAGCACAACAAATTCAATTTGTGTGGCACACAAAACTACAAGTACTACCCCATGAACTGTAGGTCTGTAACATTAATCCTCCATCCTCATGGAAAAGTTGCATTTCTTCAATTAAAATATTGGGGAGTAATGGATGTTTGACATTGACAAAATTGCGTCAGCAATGCACAAGAACTGTTTTCCGATACAAATGAAAGACCTATTGAATTTTATATCCAGGACACAGAGAAAACAATAGAACAGTGGAGCCTGTGAACTTACAAGAGTATCGATCTGACTGATGATATTGGCATAATGCAGTGCAAGACCTGCTGGACCCAATCTATTACGTCGCTTGGTAGGTTCCTGTGATTCTTCACTGTCTGCATAGTGTTAGGATGACAATTTTCAGTCAATGATAAATACAGTACTGGTGGAGAAAACAATCATAATATATTTAAAATTTAAATCATAATTGTGATTATGTTTCTACTATATGCAAATTACATAATAAAAAAGTTCAACCGTGTTCATAGACCACAGGTGAGCTTGTTTCCCCTAAGACTGGGATAGGAGGTATGACAGGTGACAGCTCAACCAAGGAATGAAATGCATCCATGTTTTATTTAAGAAACCCATGCTGAGTGTACAGCAAGATGAATATTTCATACACTTCGTAACCAAGAAAATCAATGAGCATGGTCCCTTAAGAGGTAGTGTGACGAGGCCTGCTAAATGCCAGTGGATTGACAAACCAGGAAGGTTGATTTGTAAGAACTTGAACTGATTTTCTTGTCACATCATGCAATAAAAGATCACTAAAAGGCCAGGAGTGAGATATACATGCATAACACCTCTCTTAGGCGTTCTCACTCTGGCCAAAATGATATGACCTATTGTGGTATCCGCTAATGCCCAAAATTGTGCCCCTAGAGTGAGAAGGTGAAACTGAAGTATAACTTACGACACATTAGTAACAAGATGTGTTAATTACGTAGCTCATAATTGCTTTCAGCAGAAAAGCAATCAAGATGATAAACTAGCCAACAGCTCAATATGTACAAAAGTTTCATATAAGAAATCACAAAGGTTATTACCTGAACGCCCAAATGCATTATGGATCTCCAAATGTAAGAAGTGCACAATATCCACAAGCTTTCCCATGACCTAGGAGAAACAAATATTATTTTTTGAATTAGTAGAACAGGATTGAATGCTTTCCTAGAGCTACAAGTTGCTGACAGCACATAGTCTATTATATGGTAAAAACCGATTATAGATGTATCACATGCAAAGAGAGATGCTAAAAGTTCTGACACAAATGAAAAACATATAGCCCTCAATTCAATGGGCCCTTATTACAGTTAACAAAGCATAGCCAATGGGTGTCATTAGAGAATATATATCCAATACCAATTTGGTTGGGCAGTAGCTATCAGTTCATATGCTCTAGGAAGAGGAATTTTAGGTCTTTTTTTTTTCTTATTATGTGTCACGGCCTAGGTCTATTGGGGAAGGAGTTGGAGGCCAGCGAGTGGGATTAGGTGGCGGCTAAGGTATGGATAAGGGATCGACCACAAAGAGATAAGAGAGCAAGAGCATACTACCTCTTAATTCCTGCTTCCTTCATTCAAAGGACTCTCCTCTCTTTATATGAAACAGAGAGCTAACTTCACCCTAGATCTGATCCTTACAACATAGAAGGTTCTAGAAGACTCGACAGTCCAGTAACAAGGCACAGGAAGCTTCCACATTACTGTCCACATGAACCAGTCACGAGTGCTACAGTACATTGGGCCAGCAGCATGTGCATGTGCAGTAATAGGGCCATGACATTATGTTTGACTAAAATCTTAAGACTACATTGTTAACTCTAACTACACAATTATGCAACCATACTAACCAGTTAAATAAAGCTGCATACCAACCTCTTCCAAATTCTTAGACCACAGAGACTTTTTCCTCAAACTTTTAACATGCTTGCGTTGGCTTTTCACTTCCTGCTTTAGTATGTGCATGTTATCACCTGCTAATTAATAGAGCCACATTCAGCAATGTTATCAAACGACAACAACAAAACACTGTAAACTGTATACTCATCAAACAGCATACAGGCTGAATTGGCAGGTATCAGAGGTGCATACCAAAAGGGCAAAATATATTTTGACAAAAGAAAAAAGAGGGGGGAAGAGGCTAAATGTCACGGCTAAAGATAATAAAGGCAATCCACTAAAAGGAATGGAATAGAATAGATTACATCAGTAGCATAGGAAGAACTTAAATGGACAAAATATTAAGTGATGCAAGTAATAGCAGTAGCTACACTAATGCTCGATGTTCAAAGATAGAAATAGGTACTGGAAATTCAGAATTATTTTCCCTTGCCAGGTATTATTCTTATTCACAACTCAGGTTCGTGTTAACAAGGAACAAATACAAATCCAGTCTCTGTTGCTAAGTGTACTTTAAATCTACATCATATCAGGAAACCTGAAGAACAATCTTCTATTACTGGATTTTCATTTTGTTCAACCTGAGAAGAACAAATTTTGATTATATCCCTTCCTTAAAAGAAGTGCTGGAAGCAAGAAAAAAAAATGGCTCATCTGGACTTGTCAGGTGCAATTGAGTGTCAGGTGAATCATCTAGCCCTGGATATATTGGTCAAAATACACTAGCTGTGGCTCACCTAACGGCAAATATGGAGACAGTTGACAGTGATAGATGACAACATAAGAAAGAGACCTTGACCGTGTTTATACATGCATGGAACTGTCAAAGTCAAATGGACAACTTTCATCAATCAAGTGCGTCTCCTACAAAGTCAGTCATGAGAAGACATCCAGAATATTATGTTCAAACTAAAGTTCTTATTTCCCTAATGACCTGAATCCTGAGTGTTTTGTTCAAGATGAACTTTTCTCAAATGATAAAAAAAAAAACGAAACATAAGTAGCACCAACCAAAGGAGGAAAAAGTTGTTTCTTTTTCAATGTAATTCTTACAGATGACTCCATTTTATTGTCATGTAAAAGAACTGACCTCTTTGCACAACACTTGAACCATCTTCTTCATGCTGTTTACGCTGATAATCTTGTTGAAATCTATCCAGGGCATGCATTTCGTGGTATAGTTCCTAAAAGTTAGAAAGATGATAAAGTTTATTTATTTGGAGAAAAGAAATGCTGAAAAGAACAGAACTGATAGATGCCAGGAGAGTGACAGCTAAATTTGGATAAAATTATGCTCGTGGCTAAAGGCAGACGAATATTAAGATCATTACTATTTCACGCATAAAACTGATTGAAAGAACAGTTTAGTCAGAGACTCAAGAGTGCGAGCATAACCTTAGTGACATACTAACAATTTGAGACCACTCTCTGACCTCTCTACCTCTTCATAGGATATGCAATTAATCTTTTGAGAAATCTTAAGATTGATTGTGCATTTATGTTTTGCTGTTTACAGTCTGCTAAATTACAGTTATTAACCTGATAGACAAATGTCACTATATGGCAGTGCTTCCAAGGTACATAAATATTACTTACAGCTGTAAACTGAACAGAAGTCACTAATTCCTGCATTACTGATTCTGCCTCTTCTTTCAATTGATGTTGAGTCCGTTCTGATGCCAACCTGAAAGAGTTTGATGGCATAAAAGCGCTGAGTTATTTTCAATACCCTAAAACCTTTGCCTCTATAGGTTGCAGGGGCCCAAAGTGAACTTTACTTATCAAAGTAGCGATCCAAGTTGTGCCACTGAGGATCCTTGCAACGATTTCCAAAGCGAACAACTTCTGTCGAAAACACTTTCAACTCTTCCCTGTTGGACCAAACAAAAACTTCAGTAACTACAAGCATATAAAAACAAGTTGAAGTACAATTTTTCTATATAACCAGGTGGAAGCTACTTAAATAAAATAAATAAACAGTTCAGACAACTGTTGTAGTTTATAAAATCATCAGAGATTATTCACTAACCTTTTGTCAGCAGCAGCAATCTTGAGTAATTCATCCATATCTTTGGATATAAGATTCTGAACACCTTCAGAGTGAAGCACCGCTTCTTTTAAATGCTTTATGCTATCTTTTGAAAGGGCGCGCATTAGATTGCAACCTTTGACTATGGTATTGGCAACCTCAAATGCTAAGATAGATATTTTGTTGCCCTTTGTTGTAGTGCCTGATCCAAAACTACTTATATTCAAATTTGTCATGCTACTGCCAAGTGTGTCAAGCACTTCCACTGCTTTTCCAAGGCCAGCAGTACTAGCTCTACCCAGAATTGAGCTTACTTCTGAAACCTATTTCAACAAGGAAATAAAACATCAAACGTGGCATAGGGTCTGGCGATCTCTCTGACCGAGCAGAATTTTTGAACATTTCATGGATAAATAGTTAAGGGTGAACATTTCAATTTAGCAATGATAAAAGCTCGCACATATTACATCTTTACTAGGTTTAGCATAGCAATTCATTTTATGAATGGCTGGAAGTCATGAAGCTATAGTAGTGTGGCGATAAATGGGAAAAACTACAACAACATCCTGGCAAAGTGGTAAGGATGCAGATGAAAACAGCAAAAACTGCAATGGATTTGAAGGATGTGCACTCTCAGTCACTCACAAGTGTGCAGCAGTTCCCACAACAACAACACTCTAAAAAGGCCTTTTAGCCGATTAATGGTTCATGTTGGCGAATAGTCTATGTTGTCTCAACATAGCAGGTCCCAAGCCCTGCTAAAGGAGAAGGGTTGTGATAGGCGTGGCGAGCCAACATTAAATCTAGCCATTCTAATGGAGATGAAACCCGAAAGAAAACCGTTAGGGCGTAACCCTCTTAGCGACGCGCCATATCGGAACCCGGGTATGGTGTTAAATGGGCAAGGGCCGGGTCGGCACCCCCTTGGTGACGCGTCGTGTCGCGATCTGGGCATGGTGTTAAGTGAGCAAGGATCGGGTCGTCGCTTCCTTAGTGGCGCGCTACATCGGCGCCCGGGTGTAGTGAAAAATGAGCAAGGGTCTTCACATCTGAGTCGACGGGTGCAAAGGGTAAGGAAGCTATCTTAGTCGCTGAATTCTTACTCTTGGTAATAGCAGAATTCTTACTCTCATCGAGAGAGGATGACACTAGGAGTTGGGGCAATTTTCTGGTTTATTTCTCACACAAATGCCATACCAACCTGAGGGGTTGGGGATACATATTTATAGGCTGCTAGCCAGCCAAGCATATGCCAAGATGCTAGATGCTAAGATGCTGTCCTAAAACAGATGTTGTCCTAGATGCTAAGATGTTGTCCTAGTCAGTCAAGGATGCTGTCCTTGATGGGCAGCAAGACCACCATGCAGCCACAAGGACCATATGTTGCAGCCCCACAAAGACCAGCCAACACAGAGACTTATCCCATCATTCTCCCCCTAAGTCTTGTGCGTCGTCTTGTGGGAAAGTTGAACCATCCCGGTCCTGGAGCAGAGCTCAAGGAACTTATCCTCCCAAGAGGCTTGGTAAGCAGGTCCGCAAGTTGGTCCTTGGTGTTGATGTAGCTCGCCTTGATGCTCCCTTCCTCCAAACAGCCTCGGATGAAGTGGTACCTCACCCGGATGTGCTTACTCCGTTCATGAAAAACGGGGTTCTTTGCCAGGGCCAGAGCAGACTTGCTGTCTATCCTGAGCTCCACCGCTCTAGTGTCTCTGCCGAGGAGATCACCAAGCAGTCGAGCAAGCCAGAGCGCCTGAGTCGAAGCGGTGGAGGCCGCTATGTACTCGGCCTCGCAGCTGGACAGGGCCACCACCTGCTACTTGACCGACTACCAACTAACGAGGCACTTGCCGAGGAGGAAGAGGATCCCGCTCGTGCTCTTGCTGGTGTTGATGTCGCCGGCGTGGTCGTTGTCGCTGTACCCAACGAAGTGTGCCGCCCCAGGGCACCTAGGGTAGTAGAGGCCGTGGTCGAGTCCCCGCAACGTAGCGGATGATCCTCTTCATAGCTTGCTGGTGCTCCGTCGTCGGTCGCTGCACAAACCGACTAACGTAGCCGACGGAGAATGCCAAGTCCGGCCGTGTGTGGGCGAGGTAGCGAAGGCTCCCCACAAGATGCTTGCAGATCTGCGTGGCGTCCACCTCTCCGTCGTCTTTGTCATGGCTCGACTTTAGCCTCTCCTCCGTCGGAGTGAGAGCTGGGTGCAGTCGGTGAGCCCAGTTAGCTCAACGACGCGCTTGGCGTAGGCGGTCTGTCGAAGCATGATCCCGAAGTCATCCTGATGCACCTCGATTCCCAGGTAGAAGGAGAGAGGCCCCAGATCACTCATCTGGAAGGTGGCCTTCATCTCTTCCTTAAATGCCACCACCTCCGCATCCTTGGTGCCGGTGATCACCAAGTCGTCGACGTAGACACCCACCAGCAGAGCATTTCCTCCACTGCCCCATCGGTAGATGGCCGCCTCGTACGGGCTTTGCTCGAAGCCCATCCCTTTAGCGTGGAATCCAACTTGGCATTCCACGCCCTCAGTCTCGCGTTCGCCCGCAAGCCATAGAGGGCCTTGCACGCAGGCGGAGAACACCTTGCCCTCCTTGCCGGGATCGCAAATCCGGACGGTGGTGGTGCATCGACCTCCTCCTCCTTCAAGTTGCCGTTAAGGAACGCCGACTTGACGTCCATGTGATGAACACGCCAAATTTCTTCGGGCGCTAAGCAAGAGGAGGAGTCGACGGACTCCATCATCCGTGCCACGGAGCAAAGGCGTCGTCGAAGTCGACCCTCCCTCTCTGACGAAACCTCGTGCCACCAAGCGAGCCTTTGTGCTTGACGATGGCGCCGCTTCATCCCTCTTCAAACTTGTACACCCACTTAAGGGTGATCGCGGTGACCACGAGGAAGGTCAAGAAGCTCCCCAGCGCGTTCTTCTCAACCGCATCCATCTCCAATCGCATCGCGGCGCGCCATGCCACGTGTCTCTCGGCCTCTCAGAACGCACCGAGGCTCGCCGTCGTCACACGCAAGGTGCAAATCGCGCCTCGTGTCGTGAGGCACCGGTCCGCACCGACCGGTGGTCGGCGAGAAGGTTCTCCATCGACGCATACCGCAACGACTTCGCCGTCGTGGTATGCGTCGGCGCGCCTCATCGTGAGAGAGCGAGAGCGAAGCTCAATCGGGCCGTGCTCGACATTTAGGTGGTGTTGGAGTAGACGCGTTCGGAGAGGTGCTGTCGGTCTTTGGAGTCGCGTGGCGGTGCCGACCGTGGTGGAGCCGACGAAGAACTCATCGCGCACCGAGGTCCTGGCCGGAGAGCATGGTGTGTTGTCCAGAGTAGCAGCGCCGGGGGTCGGTGGAGGCTCGGGGATGGGGTAGACGCTTTCGTCGAAGAAGAGCTACCTACTCCCCAGCTCCCTCGAAGTGGGACGTACTCGACGATGAAGTCGTCAGACGTCGGAAGCCGAGCAGCCGTCGTCCGGCGCCTTGTCCGACGCCCATCCTCGCCCTTCGTTGAACACAACGTCGCGCGTCGTGTGCACACGCTGTGTCTTCGGGTCGAGGATGCGGTAGGCCTTCGAGCCCTCCGCGTAGCCGATGAACACTCCCGGAGTGCTCCTATTGTCGAGCTTGCTGATGTGGCCAAACTCCTTGGCGAACGTGAGGCAGCCTAAGACAGATGCAGTTCTAAAACAGATGATGTCCTAGATGCTAAGATGTTGTCCTAGTCAAGAAGGATGCTGTCCTTGATGGGCAGCAAGACCACCATGCAGCCACAAGGACCATATGCTGCAGCCCCACAAAGACCAGCCAACACAGAGACTTATCCCATCAAGCTAGTTGAACCAACTAGGATCCGTTTAAGTAGTTGGAATATAGGGTCGCTTACAGGTAAGTTAAGAGAATTAGTTGATACCGCGACTAGGAGGAGTATAAATATATTATGCGTTCAAGAGACTAAATGAAAGAGTCAGAAGGCGAAGGAGGTGGACAATACAGGTTTCAAGCTTTGGTACATAGGGACAGTCGCGAATAGAAATGGAGTAGGAGTTTTGATTGATAAGAGCCTCAAGAATAGTGTGGTGGGAGTGAGAAGGCAAGGAGATAGGATTATCTTAGTCAAGCTTGTCGTTGGTGATATGGTATTGAACGTAATTAGTGCGTATGACCCCCAAGTAGGCCTCGACGAGAGTACTAAGAGACAGTTCTGGGAAGACTTAGATGGCTTGATTAGAGCTGTACCTAGTAGTGAGAAACTTTTTTATAGGAGGAGATTTTAATGGGCATGTAGGTACTACAAGCGCAGGTTTCGAGGCAGTTCATGGAGATTTTGGGTATGGTGGTAGGAATCAAGAGGGAAAGTTTTGGACTTCACGGTAGCTTTTGACCCGATGATAGACAGCGCTTTCTTTAGAAAGAGAGAATCTCATCTAGTGACCTTCAGTAGCGGACAACACTCTAGCCAGATTGACTTTGTCCTCGCAAGAAGAAAGGACAAACGAGCATGCTTGGGTTGCAAGGTGATACCAGGGGAGTGTGTTGTTTCTCAACATAAGCTTTTGGTGACAGACTTTTTTTTTTCAGGTGCGTGCCCGTAGGGATAAACAAGCTAAGATTGAAAGAACAAAGTGATGGAAACTGAAAGGGGAGACGTCAGAGGTATTTAGGGAAAGGGTTATCAAAGAGGGATCTTGAAAAGAAGAGGGCATAAACAACATGTGGGAGAAGATGGCAACCAAGATTCAGAAGGTGGCCTCAGAGGTGTGTGGAGTAACCAAAGAAAGTGGAGGCGGGGCTAAAGATACTTGGTGGTGGAACGAGGAAGTCCAAAGGGCTATTAAGGAGAAGAAAGAATGCTATAGACGCTGGTACTATGACAGGAGTGTGGACAACATAGAGAAGTATAAGGTGGCAAAAAAGACGTGCTGTAAGTGTGGCAAATAGTAGAGCGTACGAGGATCTTTACCAACATTTGAGTACGAAGGAAGGAGAGAAGGACGTTTATAGGATGGCTAGGGTTCGTGAGAGAAAGACAAGAGACTTCAACCAAGTTAAGTGTATTAAGGATGAAAGGGAGAATCTCTTGGTGAAGGAGGATGGGATCCGACATCGATGGCAAGAGTATTTTGACAAATTGTTCAATTGTGAGAATACGGACACAACCTTTCAGTTGGATGACTCTTTTGATGACACCAATAGACGCTTTGTGCGGAGAATCAAGAATCTGAGGTCAGAGAGGCGTTGAAAATGATGAAAGGAGGTAAGGCGATGGGACCGGATGGTATCCCAATCAAGGTGTGGAGAAGCCTCGGAGACATAGCTATAGTATGGCTAACCAAGCTGTTCAACCATATTTTTCGATCGAACGAGATGCCTGACTGAGTGGAGGAGAAGTATATTGGTACCGATCTACAAGAATAAAGGGAATATTCAAAGTTGTACTAATTACCGAAAAATTAAGTTGATGAGCCATACTATAAAGCTATGGGAGAGAGTTATCGAGCATCGTTTGAGAGCAATAACGCGGATCTCTATGAACCAATTTGGTTTTATGCCCAGAAGGTCAACCATGGAAGCCTTTTTTTAATAAGACAAGTTATGGAACGGTATAGGGAGAAGAAGAAGGACCTACACATGGTTTTTATTGACTTGGAGAATGTTTACGATAAAATACCAAGGAATGTTATGTGGTGTGCTTTGGACAAACATAAAGTCCCAACGAAGTACGTCGGGCTCATTAAGGACATGTACGACAGTGTTGTGACTAGTGTTTGAACAAGTGATGGAAACACGGATGACTTTCCGATTAGGATATGACTACATCAACGGTCAGCTTTGAGCCCTTATCTGTTTGCCTTAGTGATGAATGAGGTCACAAGGGACATACATCCCTTGGTGTATGCTTTTCGCGGACGATGTAGTGCTAGTTGATGAAAGCCGGACATGAGTGAATCAGAAACCGAAGTTATGGCGGGAGATTTTGGAGTCCAAAAGTTTTAGACTAAGTAGAACTAAAACTGAGTATATGAGACGTGACTTCGGCATTACTACTCGAGAGGAGGAAGATATTTGTTTGGAAGGTCAAGTAGCGCCTAGGAAGGATACCTTTCGATATTTATGATCAATGCTACAGAGAGACGGGGATATTGATGAAGATGTTAACCATAGAATCAAAGCAGGATGGATGAAGTGACGCCAAGCATCTGGTGTTCTATGTAACAAAAGGGTACCACAGAAGTTAAAACGCAAGTTTTATAGGACGGCGATTAGACCTACTATGTTGTATGATGTAGAATGTTGGCCTACGAAAAGACGACATGTTCAACAGATAAGTGTCGCGGAAATACGTATGTTGCGTTGGATTTGCGGTCATACAAGAAGGGATCGAGTTCGGAACGATGATATACGTGATAGATTAGGGGTAGTACCAATTGAAGAAAAGCCTGTCCAACACCGGTTGAGATGGTTTGGACTTGTCCAACGGAGACCTCCAGAGACACCGGTGCGTAGTGAAATCATAAGCCAGGATAGTAACGTGAAGAGAGGCAGAGGAAGACCAAAGTTGACTTGGGTAGAGGCAATAAAAAAAGACTTGAAATGATGAAATATACCCAAAGACTTAGCCTTAGATAGGAGTGCTTGAAAAACAGCTATTCACGTGCCTGAACCTTGATGGCTTCTGTTGAGTTTCAACTCTAGCCTATCCCAACGTGTTTGGAACTTAAAGGCTTTGTTGTTGTTGTTGTTGTTGTTGGCGAATAGCCGAACCTATGCGCTTCAACCCAGGGACAAATCTTTAGGTATATTCCATCCTTTCAAGTGCCTTTTTTTCTTCCTCCCCCCATATCAAAGGATCCCGCTATGCACCAGTGAGGTCTTTGTTGGAAAGTCCAAACCATCTCAACTGGTGTTGCACAAGATTTTCTTCAATTGACAGTACCAGTAGCCCATATGTTGAAGTTTAGTGAAATGGCCGCCTTTCTCCATTATCTTAAGCTTTTGGGTTGAATATCAGGGCAAAATATCTTGACTCTCGAGTTCAAATCCTGGCGGACGCAATTAAATACTCCTAAACTAATTGCAGCCAATTCCTATTTGCATGTTTGAGGCCTGAGGGATCCTACACGTGAGGCGGGGTGTTGAAGTATAAATGAATTGCCCATGTTTCCCCGTTAGCTTAAGCTTTTGGGCTGAATTGGTTAGTTGCTTGGTCCTTTCTTGTGTGACCACAAATCCAAAAACATTCACTATAGCAGAGAATAACAAGTGCCTTGCTGCCAAGCACTCAAAGAAGACTTATTAAAATTCACGCAAAGATGTTAGTAGATCATCCACTAGTTCAAGATATCATGAAAGGCTAATGCTACAGAAAAAATAAACTTCAAAATTCCCATGAGAAAAGTACACTAATCCCTAAGCAACATTATCAGCAAGAACAAAATACACTGACATAAGAAAACAATTCAGTTTTTCAGTAGACGAGGCAAGAAACGATTGATTCATCTATAATGCACCAAAGTAAGTACTGAAAACTTGCCTTATTCGCCACACCCATCCCCGACTTCTGCGATGGCAACCGTGCCAGTGGTGGTACCCCATCCCATGGTGCTGCAGTGGTTTCTGTGGAAGCTTCACGCACTGCAACTTGTGACATCGATACAGGCAGAGGTGGCTGCGCTGGCTGCTGCTGCTGTTGGTGTTGATGTTGCTCTTCTTGCATCCTCTTGGCAGCAGCTTCCCCCGCCACAGCTTTCTTCTCCTCCTTCACCACTAGACGGTCATGGTGGTCGACCACCCTGCCGGGGCCGAGCGTAGTGTCGCTGGGTGACTTGTCCACCGCCGACCCCTTGGAGCAAAAGCCCCCCATTTCGTTGGTCCCTCTCCAACCAAACCCTAATCCCCCAGTGCCCACCGGCGGCTCTCACCTCCCACGCACCCAAACATTCCTGATCCCCGCGCCGCCGGCTCCCATCCGTACCAAACCTATCCACGCGAAAATGAACCAGCTCGGAACGAAGGTTCCAACCGCAGTACTAAACTTCCAGCCGGTGAAGCCGCCCACCTGCAGAAGCCATGAGAAATCGCCAAGTCAGCAGAAAGGCACGAAATTTCTGCGCAAAACCAGAGATTTTCTCCACAGAAACGCATTCTTACCGGAAATTGGCGCGAGGGAACACACCTGCTGCGGGTGGATCGGCGAGGCGGGACGGAATCGGGCGCAGAGGTCCTGACCTCTCGAAGGGAATCGGTGGATTTGGGGGAAGCGAGAGAGAGGACGCGATGGTCGATGGGCAGGGTGGGTGAGCTCTGCTTCTTGGAGAATGGAGAGTACAGAGAGTAGCCGGGCGTCCACTCCAGCGGAGCTGCGGGGCTCACGACCACGGTGACCAACTGCCGCTGCCCGCTGCTATTGCCACACGCAGGAGGCGCACGCACAGGCACAGCAGCGGACGCTCATAACGCGGTGTCGCGGCGACCGTGTCGCCGTCCGTGTGTACGCAGTTACTAGAGGTTAGCAATTGCAATTGCAGCGGTCATGCTATCTTATTTATTGTGCGTGCTTCGTCAGATATTTTTCTCAGTGCCTTTAGCATACTAGCATGCTTGCTTTGGATGCAAATGAACTCGGCAAATATTTCCTTTTTCATGGAGTCGAAGAAGATAGTTTGTTTAAACGAAGAGGCAGGAGTTAAACCGAGATTGAGCAGACGCAGATGTTCTCTCTTTCGCGTTTGATCTTCTGTGAAATCTTGACTGAAAAATCTATACCTTAAAACAGTCAAAAGCTACTGCTAGTCGTATTGGTTTGCGTCTATGTTATTTTAACACGTAGTTGATGGTGTTTCCTCGTTAGCATGTCATGTGCAGCGATGACCTGGATTGTCCAATTGATTTCATTGACTAGCACTTAGGTTACAAACTAGTTTTCGGAACCCTAGATTGTCTCAAATTGAAAAGTTTTGAATACCAAGTTTGTTCAGCTCATCAAGATCTACAATCCTTATATAGGCTATTTTTTCATTTGAGAAAGTTTGAACAAAATGTAGTTCAAATTTTCACAAGTGTGTGACATAGTTTCAGAAAGTCTATATGAGATTCAAGAATTTGTGACTAGTGTTTGATAAAACTTTCTCAAATGGGAAAATGAGCTATGTAACAATTGTATATCTTGCTGAGATGATCAAACTTGGTATTCAGAGTTTTTTCATCTGAGGTCATTTAGTGTCTCATTTGAGCAAGTTTGACCAAGTCAAATTTGGTCAAATGAAAAAACAACACTTTGACTCTAGTATTATGAACTCTAAATGACTTCAAATTGAAAAGTTTTGAATACCAAGTTTGTTCAACTCATCAAGATCTACAATTCTTGTTTTGGTCAACTTTCCATTTGAGATAGTTTGGACGGTTCAAATTTGTGATTTTTAAATTTCGATGCTTACAAACTAGTTTTCGGAACCCTAGATTGTCTCAAATTGAAAAGTTTTGAATACTAAGTTTGTTCAGCTCATCAAGATCTACAATCCTTATATAGGCTATTTTTTCATTTGAGAAAGTTTAAATAAAATGTAGTTCAAATTTCACAAGTGTGTGACATAGTTTCAGAAAGTCTATATGAGATTCAAGAATTTGTGACTAGTGTTTGATAAAATTTTTTCAAATAGGAAAATGAGCTATGTAACAATTGTATATCTTGCTGAGATGATCAAACTTGGTATTCAAAGTTTTTTCATCTGAGGTCATTTAGTGTCTCATTTGAGCAAGTTTGACCAAGTCAAATTTGGTCAAATGAAAAAACAACACTTTGACTCTAGTATTATGAACTCTAAATGACTTCAAATTGAAAAGTTTTGAATACCAAGTTTGTTCAACTCATCAAGATCTACAATTTTTGTTTTGGTCAACTTTCCATTTGAGATAGTTTGGACGGTTCAAATTTGTGATTTTTAATTTTCGACGTGTACAAACTAGTTTTCGGAACCCTAGATTGTCTCAAATTGAAAAGTTTTGAATACCAAATTTGTTCATCTCATCAAGATATACAATCCTTATATAGGCCATTTTTTTATTTGAGAAAGTTTGAATAAAATATAGTTCAAATTTCACAAGTGTGTGACATAGTTTCAGAAAATCTATATGAGATTTAAGAATTTATGACTAGTGTTTGATAAAACTTTCTCAAATGAAAAAATGAGCTATGTAACAATTGTAGATCTTGCTGAGATGATCAAACTTGGTATTCAAAGTTTTTTCATCTGAGGTCATTTAGTGTCTCATTTGAGCAAGTTTGACCAAGTCAAATTTGGTCAAATGAAAAAACAACACTTTGACTCTAGTATTATGAACTCTAAATGACTTCCAATTGAAAAGTTTTGAATACCAAGTTTGTTCAACTCATCAAGATCTACAATTGTTGTTTTGGTCAACTTTCCATTTGAGATAGTTTGGATGGTTCAAATTTGTGATTTTTAAATTTTGAATAAATATCCGGATAATATCCGTTTTTAAATATCCGGATATATCCGATACTTATCCGGATTATCCGATATCCGCCGGATATCGATGATATTACATCCGTATTTGATATCCGCCTAAGATATCCGTTTTAGTATCCGTATCCGAAAAAAAAAACCGGATATCCGAGTAACTATCCGAATAAATGTTCATATTTGTTCGGTCGAACGGACGGTCGAATAAATATCCGTACCGTTTTCATCCATACTAGTATGCCTAAAATATACTAGGTGATATGATGGCATAATAAATATGCGAGCATCATCGTTTCTACGTAACCGTGTGACTTTCAAAACTTGTTTGTATTTCTAATCTAGCCTATTCGGTAGCACTTGAAGCCAGCCGCTACGGCTGTTGCTGCCGCCATACTGAGACACAAAGCACCGTAGCAAATAGGATGTCTACCGCCCGGCTGAACAGGCCTGATCAACTTCGCACCGACCGAATATATTATATATAGTATCCAGAACCGCTAGTTGCATGGATTGTTGAAGATTAACCCAGTGCAATGAACGAAAGCATTTCTCTATTATCATAAAGCATATATGAACACTTGCATGTGAGTAGTAGCTAGGTTGGAGTGTTGGTGCTAACAACCCTAAACCACCATGATGGACTTGCAGCAGAGAACAACACTCCAGTTAGTATGTGGATCATCATGTAGCCAGGAGCGTAGGATTTGCTAATCTATGGCTTAGCCAAAACCAGGCAAGCTACACATCGGTCTACGATTCCTAGTCAACTTGAACACCAAATTTCTGCTGTCGTGTTCTTGTGTACCAGGTCAACACTCACACGCCACTTCCTTTAATAATTTGTCCCTGTATAGTAGTACCATAAGAAAAAGCAGGTGAAAGAAGCCCAATTGTTTCTATCTGGTTATCCGTTACGATGATGAACAGCGATGGGATTAACTTGTCATGCAATACAAAAGATTTACTTCTCTGTCAAGTGCTGGACTCGCGGCTCGGTATGGTTGTCGCCTTCTTGGCATAAAAGCACTGCCAGTAGAAGTTTCCTGGTAACGCCGACACTTTACTTTTCTTCATTTACCTCTTCTGTACGTATATGGATTTTATTGTTTTTTTTTCTAATTACACGGAATAGATCCACAAATACATATGCACACTCAGTTTTTTCTTTGAACATGCACATACAAACCCGATCACTATGAGAAACTTTGAAACGCTGATCGAGGCCGGCCAATAAATCTCAAGGTTATTAATTCTAATTGGAATACAGGAACAACCTGCTTTTTTCAGTTCCAAACGTGTAACGGATGCGAGATCACTTGTTTGCCGAATCAAATCACCTGTTACACATTGAAACTTTTTCTTCCTAGCGTGATAATGAGATCAGATCTCGGAGGTAGACTATGCAGTCTGCATAGCCCAACTAGCTACAGACTTTGTGGAGAAAAGAAAAAAAGGACAAAAAGATTCATCTTTTGAATTGAATGGATGAAATGAAATTACAGTGATCTGAACACTCGCGTGTGGTCAGCGATTCCAAACTTTAGATTGAAGCCTTCCATTTGTCGCTGCTTGTGAGAGTGATGGACCTGGACGAATCATCTGGGCAACAAAGTCCCAAATTGTAGCTGTGTTCTTTCTGCCGAAGTGCCAAGGACCTCACAGAGCCTCAGTTCGGTGAAAAGTAAAGTTCACTGAGCTGTTTGGACGCGATACAACCTGTATTAATTTCCAAACGAACGATTATAATAGCGTGGCCAGTCTTTAGTCCCATGGAGTTTTTCTTGGCGCATTCTTTTGTTAAGGTACATAGCACATGCACATCTACTTTGGGGCCTGGTTGGATACCCCTCCGATTATAATACTTAGATTTATAATCAAATCTTTTATCCAAACAAAATTAATTATATGATGGATTGTTATAAATAAAACTCTTGATTACCATATGATCTCGCTCATAATCCAAGTGAGATCAGGTTATAGGGGATTATAGGTGCTGAAAGTCCAACTTGCTCCCCTAACCGATTGTCCAATTTGCCAAACTATAAAGGATACGACATGAATTTCTCACTTTAACCAACCATAGTCAATCACCATATATATAATCTATGGACCTAAATA
The DNA here is from genome assembly GCA_904845875.1 of Miscanthus lutarioriparius. Taxonomy (NCBI): domain Eukaryota; kingdom Viridiplantae; phylum Streptophyta; class Magnoliopsida; order Poales; family Poaceae; genus Miscanthus; species Miscanthus lutarioriparius. The sequence goes on along the minus strand of CAJGYO010000006.1, from coordinate 14,361,830 downwards.
GATTATTATAATTCATAATTCTTATTATAATAATCCTATGAATAATCCAGTTGTGATCAAACAGGCCTTTAGTTAAGTTGTGACGCGTACATGAACTAGTAAACTAGATTTGAGGTATATCATCACTAAGCAGTGCGTCAGGAAAATGTGAGAGCCCGTGCTGAATCTCGGACTCACCCTGCCATGATAAACCCACAAAAATGCTGCTAGTCTCCTACTGGAAGGGAATTGAAGTGTTGTTACCTCAGTGGTAAATCTAGCTAGAACTAGAAGCCCTCGTTGTCGTGACAGAGATAGCACGCAAGGGTTGTCCGCTGAAGTATAAATCCCTGCACTGCACAATGCTGTTTCCCAGATGGAGCTAGTAGCTCCTGTCCATGTCTCGCAGAAATGAACAAAATGGGAAAAACCAAATCAACGGCAGACCCAGACAGGCAATATTCCTTGCTTGGACCAATGATGGCAACCGGCTGGTAAACCCGCGACACATCTCTTGCGAGAACAGCCAACCCCTTTGAAGCGGTCCTCGGCCGAGCGAGGCCCCCCTTTGAATCGGTCGGGCGCCTCGCGGAATCGCTGTCGCTGCACAGCGCTTGCCGTGCATCAGCGACTGCAACCGGCTTCCCCCGGGACCGGGAGGCGGAAATCATCACATGATCGTCCAGTCCGTCCATGCGCTGTCGAAAGCCAACACGGCACACGACCGCGCCGCGCATATTGTTGGTTTCCGTGGGCGCGACCGAGTCCAAGCCTCCAAGGACAGGGAAAGATGGACTCGGCGAATGGGTCCCGGCTGGTTCGCGGTCGTGGCGTACGTCGTCTTGCCGCGCGCGCGATTTGACGGGCTTCGCTCGCTGGTGGTTGCCGGTATTCCGGGACGACCGCGTGGACGATAGGATAGGTTGAAAGTACTGTTGATTAATTTATTGTAAAAGAAAAATATTATTTGTTAATTAAAAAAATGATTTATAAGCTAAACGAACCGGGCCTGCGCGCATGGAGAAAATGGAGTCCGAGTCTCTCTGGTCGGTTGTGCGCTTGCGCGGGACGGGAGGGTGTCAAGCGGAGAGCGAGGCTGGCGAAAAGCGGCCGCTGGCGAGGCGAGCGAACGTCCGAACGAGTGATCGGCAGCGCGTCGGTCGCCGGTACGGTGGCCGTGGGCAGCGCGGTGACGGTGAGTGCTGGGTGCGCGGATTATGGAAGCGGGGTGGGGACTCGCGGGAGACCGCGCCGTGGGGTGCCCGTGCAAACCGGACCCGGACTACTCGGCTACTCGCCGCCGGCCGGTTGGCGCGGCTGCAGGCTGCCAGGCTGGTCAGCGCGGGCAATGGCGGTGTGGTGTGGTACAGAGGCAATGGCGCCACGACCGCGCACTGGAATCTTGAATCAGACGGCTCCAATCGCTGACAGTCCCCTGGTCGTTTCACGCGTACGTACGTACTCCTGTGGGACCAGAAAACGACGAGACGAGACGACGCTTCTCTTCTCCTATCGGAGGTCACTTCACGCCTGCTGCAATGCATGCGCAGTTCGTTCTTTCCCCGGTCCTCGAGTCGCCAACAACTTTACGCCGCCCGGGAAAATTCGTGGCCCGCCCGGACCGGCAGACAGGGCACGCCATTCGTTTTCCATGCATGGACGTACTTTTTGAATAAATCATGCATGCACGTACACGATAGAACTTGGAATTCCGACGACGACGACGACCAGCAAGAGTAGTTCTCTGGAAAACAAATATTGGTTTTATGGCGACCTTCGAGTGGCTCGTCGCCATGGCATTGTTGGTTTGATCTCCCAACCACAGTGGCCCAACGGCCACTTGGCCCTTGACCTCGGCATACGATCGGGACGCCTAGTCCATCTATGGTGGCGGCCCCGTCCACATCACAAGATTAAATAGAGGTGGGGTCGGCGGCTCAAGACAAGGTTCGCTTGAGAGCCAGACGCCCCACCTAGAAACCCTACTCCGATCTAACGGAGGAGAGGGCGCAGCTGAATGACGGAAGCAGCTGCGCCGCCGCGCATCTCAGATCACCGCAAGCGCCACCGCCGGTCTTCACCGCTTACTTCGACCGTCATTGCCGTGTGCAGATCTTCATCGACGAACCAATGAAGGCGGGGAGCTCCTCCGACGGTCGATGCTCCTACTCTCTCTCTCTCTGTCTCCTACTCCCAAAGGAAGCTATAGGTGTATTTGATTCAACTGATAAAGAAATCACCCACTGGATCCGCACCTAGATGATCCAAAGTAATTAACAATGGTACCAGAGCCGTTTTCTAGGCGTGGATCTTGTCAGGGGCGAGAAACCGATTAGAAAAGAAAAGATAGGTTAGATCCGGTTCGGATCGAAAGAAAAGAATTACAGAGGGTTCATCGAACCCTAAACCCTAATCGGGTGATAGAAAGGAAAAGAAAGAAGGGGTTCGAATTCGATTCGGATTACCCTCCTAAAGAACCCTAACCCTAGCAGTTCGCCACCCTAGGGTGTAGATCTAGGGTTTTTCCGAATCAAAAGCAAAGAATAGAGAGAAAGGGGAGAGGTACCCGTAACCCTAACCCTAACCCTAAATGAACACAGAGAGATGGACGGAGGGGAGGGACCTAACTCTCTCTCTGTCTCCTACTCCCAAAGGAAGCTATAGGTGTATTTGATTCAACTGATAAAGAAATCACCCACTGGATCCGCACCTAGATGATCCAAAGTAATTAACAGGCGTCCCTCCATCATTTAAGGCTAATTTAGAAACTCAAATCCCCTTGGATTCCTGACGTTTTTCATGATGAAAAATTTATAGGGAAATAATTTGAATAATTATTTAGTTCTTCGTGGAGGAGTTTTTCATCCCTGGGTGTGCCTCCCCTGCTTCCAAATTAGCCCTTAGGGGAGTAGTAAGATGACCCAACATGTGATCCCGGCCGGAAATATTTTGAGGTGGCAGTAAGATCCAACAAAAACTCAACGCAAATAGTGTATGTAGCTGTTTTTTCTCATTATTATTGTGGATTTAATTTTTTTCTTACTTGAAAATATTACGTACTTATATAATTTTGTTTCTTTGTTTGATTGTATTGGTTTCTCTATCTATGAAACCATCGAAGATGTATCCATTGGCACGAATTTAATATAGTTACCATCGATGAATTTCTTAGCTTTGAACCTATTAATATTTATCTCATCCTTTTTTCCACAACTACATCATGTCTCAGCAATTTCTACTAATGCCAAATTAAGGTAGCCTTAATTTCAGCAAACTACTGTATAGATTGGTCCAAGTCCCTCACAGACTGTTTAGTTCCTTGACCGTCTTCTCAATTTATTTTTTAGATCACCTTGTACATTTTTTTTATTGTGGATCGGAACTATATCTGCCCCCCCCCCCACACACACACCCCACCCCTCCCCGCAAAAAAAAAATCGCGGGATTTATCATGATGTTGTTCTTGTCTATCGGGGCAACTACTACATCCAAAGTGGTGTTTGGATCCCATGTGCTTCGATGACTTTTCATGAGCATACAAAGACATTGGTGATAGGTGACAGCTATGTAATCCTCCCATAGACGATCATGTGATTTCCTTGTTTTTTTATTACTATGGCAAAATCCAATTGGAGCAGTTGTTGAATTCTACACGACTACTATGTCTTTTCATATATGTTCTATCTATATTGACTTTTTGTCTATATCTTTTTGTAATATGAATTTGTATGGTCATGTGATAGTTTTTAGTCCTTGAGAGTGAAAAAATGTTTTTTTAACTTTGTTTTCGACACAATAATACATTAATCTTTTATTTAGGTACTTTTTTCAACTCATGGAAATCATTGCCTTTTATGTAAATTTTAATTCTGAATTTATCCATTTAATATTTATAATTTATATGGACTACTTATTTAGTTCTTTTTACATTCATTTGGAGACCAAAATCATAGTTTTTATGAAATATTTTGTTTTTTCACGAATACACAAAAGGATTACGTATCTTTGTATTAAGATCGAGAATGAGTTTTTTACTACGATGCACCGCGAAGCGGGCACGCTAGGGGGCCTTATAATCTTACAATCATCTCATGCCTCCCTATCTAAGGAAGAACTAGGCGACTACTCACATACAAGACAACCCAACTTAGTAGCCCTAGCGTCAATCCACTGGACCGCTACGTGTCTGATTTGAGCGAGTAGCTGCAGGACCGATGAGGAGCCGCCGCGGAAGCATCTCCCATTCCTCTCCTTCTAGAGTTCCCACACAAACTATGTTTGCTTTACGTGGACTCTATATTTAGTTATTTTGCTTTCCAACTTGGGCGGAAATCAAACTGTTATTTTTTCTTATTATATTTTCTAACTTTATTATCTAATAATTGTGTTAGGTATGGTCTCTTCAGTTAATCTAAGCCTATACTTCATCATAAAATCCAACGGTGTAGGTTCTTTTCTATTTTTTGATAATTGTATTGGGCATGGACACTTTAATTTAATTTAAACTATTAGATCATTATAAGATCTAATGGGTTATGTTCTTTATTTTTTATAATTAATCTGATAACTGTATTAAGCATGCTCTTTGGTTTAATCAAAGCCGTTAAATCATCATAAAATTCAATAGTGTAGGTTCTTTCTTATTTTTCGATTAATCTCATAATTGTCTCAGGCGTAGATACTTTGATTTAATCTAAGACGATAGATAGCCATACAATTCCTTTTTCTGGTTAACATTATAACTGTATTAATTAGGTAAGGACTCTTTGGTTTTAATCTACATCGTCAGATCATCATAAAATCTGATGACAGATGTTCTTTTTCTATGGTTATATTAATCTCATAATTGTGTTAGGCATAGATATTTTGATTTCATTTAAGACGTTAGTTCATCATAAAATCCAACTGTGTATTGCCATTTTATTTTTTTCGATTAATCTCACAATTGTATTAGCTATGGACTCCTCTGTAAAATAAAGATTAGATTATTATAAAATCTAACAGTGTAGTCTTTTTATTAATCTCATTTTTTTTACTTCTTTTGTTGGCTTAATACTAAATAATGAATAGATGCATGATATAGTGGTCCAGTGGACACAACCAACCACTAATAATTCATGGTTTCACTTAGTAGGTAAGATGTACTATTTGGACCAGCTACAATTTCTAAGAGTGAAGCACTGAAAACGCAGAATAACAAGGCACGATCGGCAATGCCAACGTAGGTACGACCACAGCGCAACAACCACTGCACCAAGCCACCAAGCAATTGAGCGGCTAAGCAGAAAGTCAGTACCAATCCAGAGAAGGGAGATTGTGCCACAAAGATGAAACGATCCTGATTTACTCGAAGGAAAATCCATAGATTAAAAGTATAATGTGATAGTCCCAGTTGATCATCCCATCACATTATCAAATAACAGTCGATATCACAGCGAATACATATCTTAAAAAGAGTACAAATAGCAAGGTTTACTCATTATTACATCGCCACTTGGCGGAATCACTCAGAGCATACAGCATCCAGAACAGCTTCAAGTGGAAATTCAGCGGGCGTCGACTCCATCTTCTCAACCAAACTTGAGCGCAGGAACAAGACCTCTAATCCTCCCAACCATCTCCCTGGTAGTCGTACTAAGGCTCGGAACCTGTCAAACAATTATCAGTACGATTTGTACTGGCCACTGAATCCCACCCTATGCTTTGCGTTTGGTTTGTGGTAGTGGAATGTAAGGGTAGAGCAAAAGACCTATTTGTGGCTGTAGTTTTCCTATGCGAGTATGTCAAGTTTTAACAATAATTCATCAAGTTTCAACCCATCTCGTCCACATGTTCTTCCATCCCATCACACACATCTCACCACTCTCACACTCTCTAGGCGACAAGGATGACTCCCACTCATACCTTGTCTCATCAGCCAAAGCTGGAAACCAACACAAGAACCCAGGGAGAGAAAAGAAAGGACTCCACTCACTAATCAACGGAAGCGTAGGTCATAGGAATGCCCATATCCAAGGACGTGGCTATACGTATAGATCGATCAACTCTGCAGAGCGTGTACACCTGGAACCACAAGATCACCATTATCGGCGGTGCCCTGCCTAGGCTGATACCTTGCTACCTTCAAACCAGTGCGATGCCACCCTACCACTCAGCCCTAGGCCACCCCGGAGTCCGCCGAAATGCTGAGACTGTGAGACATAGTACCGGACCCCAGAGGTCACTACGCTGTCTTAGGAGGGTGTGGGCCATACGCCCGTACCTCCCTACACTATCCACTTCCAACCTAGTAGTAGTGGCACCGTCCTAGCTGGTCCGCATCCATCCCCCGCCCATTCAAGGATGAGTGACGTGCACGTAGGGTCCTATGATCCGGTTCTCTCGACATACCAGTCCTTAGGAAGGACCGGGCAGTATATCTTCTCAAAAGGGATAACCAACACCCCATGCCTCGATGACACTTCCATCTTGGGGCTTCATCCCACAAAGACACTCCACCCCGGGATCTCCTCATCTCACATGCACCCACCACAGATACCACTCGTAGGGGATGCCCAGGTCGCACCCCCCAAGCAAGACTCGTCCAATGACTCGTCGTAAGATCCTGCTTGATCGACTCCACCCTCACCACATACCCAAAACGCACGCCAAGATCTCCCTGGTTGTCGACAGAATATCATCGGTAGTCCTTCGAGGGGTATCCCACGAAGGTAGATTGATCGGCAGAGGTGAGCGCAATCAAAAACAAGAAGGCAACAGAGACACCAGAGTTAGACAGGTTCAGGCCGTCTGCACGACGTAATACCCTACTCCTGTGGTCTGTTGGTTTGTATTGGTTGTCGTATGATATTGCGTGCATTTTTGAGGGGGTCCCCTACCCTCCTTATATAGCCGGGGATAGAGTTATAAGTCGGTTAGATTTAGGAGATAACCGATAAGTAATAACAGGTTATAGGAATCACGGGATCGAGCATATCCTAACAAATCTTGTAGCATCTTCAGGATATCGCCCTTGATGTCTTGCGGTACACGCCGAGCAGTACCATGCACCGTAAGTCTTCATCTTGTGGGCTGGACCACCCCTAGCGGCACAACCCATGTAGTCTACTGTGGGTATCCGGGGTTGTACCCCCCACAGCTAGTCCCCGAGCGCCTTGTATCCACTGTACAACGCCGTCTTGAGCTTATCCGAGCAGGTGTAAACAAAGCCGAGCAATCAGACTCATAGTCTGACCACCCTAATGAGTCACCGAGCAGTTGTGGACAATAACCGACCAGCTTAACTGTCCGACTGAGCCCGGCTTACCCAAGTAAAGCTTGCCAGAAGGATGTACGGAGCTCAAGTTCAAAGTAAAAAATTTCCTCGCTGTGAACCAAGTGTGCCCACTTAAAGTCCGACCACGAGAAAGAGAGATAATCTTCTTCAACTTCGGGAGACACAGAGTCTTCCAATGAATAGATTAAAGAAAACACACTCACCGCAAGGTGAAGTGTGCCCACTTAGTCCCCAAGCCTAACAGTAGGTGACGTGTTCACGTGGTGCCAGGGTCCAGAAAGTAGAAGAAAGATAGAAGACCAGCCGAACAGGCAACCAATCCACGGGCTGAGCCCTGAAATGAAAAGCGCACATTCACCACAAGGTGAAGTGTGCCCACTTAGTCCCCGAGCCTGACAGTAGGTGACGTGGTCATGTGGTGCTAGGGTCAGAAACAACAATGACTAGAAAAAAAGTCCCCAATATGGTGAGAAACTGAATCATAATGATGACGTAGTCCCCGAGCCACAAGTAAAAAACTCGGATAAATCAAGAAGTGCCGATTACTCAAATCGTGGAGAAAAAACCAGAGTAATGACTGTACAGTAGAAATTACTGAGCCTTGATGGTATTGCGGAGAGGTCGGTGAATATTCGGTGTGCAGTACCGATTTGCGTCAAAAAATGGGCAATATGGGCCATAATTGCGTGGAAGCCCAGATAATGGCCCAGCACGCCGCTTTGGGGAATTTAGAAGGGTGCAAATAAGCATGGTGTGGCTTTCCAAAAACCCTTGAATGCGAAAAGTCGGGAGGGTGTCTTTATAACTGCGTCGCCGCACTCCGCGCTCCCACCTTTGCCACTCCGTCACTTCGTCTTCCTCCTCACCCTCGTGCTCCTCCATTCGCATTCACACGCGCTCTACCGCTAGGGCTAAAAAGCTTGCGTAAAGAGACCAGTTCCGATCTAGATCTGAGGGATAGCGCCGAAGAGGGGAGGTGGTAACACGAAGAAGGCGGCCACCGGGGCAAGCTGTGACAAGGAATGGGTACCGTCACTCATGGGGGAGATGGAGCTCAATGAGATGGTGGAGGCGGGCGTTCTTCCTGATCGTGTCACCATCGGATGGCGTCCGGCCGACGGTGAGCCCTATCCGATGCCACACACCGACAAACTCATTGTATTCGAAGATTACTTCTGGCGTGGATTAGGGCTTCCAGTACATCTTTTCTTACGGGATCTGTTGGAGTATTGGGGAGTGAGCTTATGTAATCTTCAACCGAACACTATTTTACACATTTATGTGTTTATCCACTTCTGTGAGGTTTATCTTGGCATTCTTCCCCACTTCAATCTCTTCCAACATTTTTTCTGGCTTAAGAAGAAAGGAGAGGGCGGTTCCAAAGTTGTCGGCGGTGTGTATCTACAGCTCCACGATGGGATGGCGAGCGAATACATTCCTATGCCGCTGAATACCTCGTTGAAGGGGTGGAATGCCAGGTGGTTCTATATGAAGCAAACTGATTCTACCGTCCGATGTGACATCGACCAAATTCTAGAGTATCAAAGGAGCTGGTTGGAGAAATACCAGTGCCGATATGGAACAGGTGAAGGAGCTCCTCAAGCTAATGAGGGGCATGAAGATGAGTGGAGTGGTGGTGGCGGTGAACTTCATATCGTGCCACATCCAGCCCTGCAAGGAGAGGGCTCATGCTGGCTTTGACTTCAAAAGAGATACTGATGGCACCTAGGAGAGGACGAAGAACCTGACAAAGGAGGTTGTGCTACACCAAGCCACTGAATTATTCGCTCCAAACATGTCGTACACCATGTCGGGGCAGCCAAAACCCTTCAACTACACGAACTCACCTCCTCAGGTAAAAATCTCGACTGTTGTTCCTGGTGCTTTTTATCCCATACCGGTGCTGAGCAATGGAATAATTCGCTTGTGGAAAAATCAATTGGCAGGAAGGCGGCATACTTCTCGGGTGTGCCGAGGAGTGAATGGCCAGAGGTAGTGGATGCCAGGCCGACCACTCAACCAGAAGAAGGTGCCGTCAGCACCTCGTCCGAATACGGAGGCGAAGGTGCTGATCAAAAGCGGAGTCCCCACGGTATCGGAGAAAGTTCAGGGGAAAAGGGCGGTGAAAGATGAGCCGGCCCGAAAGAAAGGAAGAATGGCGGATGTAGCTCCCCGCAAGCCGGTCGGACCGCTCGGACACAGAGTGCGGCGATATCTGGATGGTTGGACGACGATGAGGCCCCAGTAGCTCCCCCTCCGAGTGCTAAAGCGTCATCGCGCAGCACGCGCGTGGAGGTACGATCGAAGGGAGGAGCAGACATCCAGCATCGAGTCCCCAAGAAGCAGCCGGCGAAGAAGACACCAATGGCGGGGGCCACAAGACCACCAGGCCAGGATGCGCAGGTCGACCCTAGAGTAGGGCCTAGGAGCTCGGGGAGGCAGCGCCGATTCAGAACCGTTCATCGGGAAGCTGACGTGTAAGTATCTTTGCTTTGGGATCGGTTGCTGTCCGATCTTTATAGTGGCCGTGATCGATAGGCTAATCTGATGCAGAACAGGGCACACAGAGGATCTAAATCCTTTAGGCTAGACTGGCGAGCAGCTAGGGGCTGGTCCCGACACGGAAACATTGCAAGCAGACTCCATCCCAGAGTCCCTGGGCGCTCGTCGGTTTGTGGAGGTTTCGACCACCGCTGCTAATGGAGTTGGAGGTGGAGAGCGGTAGGCGACAACGACGGGCGATTCGACAAAGACGTCAAGAGCAATAGCGAGAGCCGCCAAGTCTTCGAAGGCAGAAGCGGGAGCTGCCAGAGCCGTGCCGGAATCGAGGGCGCAGAGGCCAACAGCGTCGGAGGAGCAAGCGATGCACCCTGAGATGCCGTAGGGCGTGGTCGGTCGCTCTGTGCAGCCACCGAGCCCCCAAGGAGCGCCATCGGCTGTGGAGGAAGAGGATGAGGTTGAGGAGATCAAGCGTGGAGGATCACAACCTCAAATCGTCTGCATCTTCCGCAAGCGAGGGGAGGAAATTGTGGTCGTAGAAGAGGAGGACACCACCAGGGAGGTGAAGAGGCTATGGTCCACCCTTTGCACAGTTATGAAGCAAATTGAGGTTAGTGTTGCGTCAGCGGTGTCCATCTTTGGCATTGGAGACTATGGTCTTTTATAATCTTGGTGCTTTTGAGGGCATAGCGCAGACTGTCGTACAATGGCAGCAGTTGATCAAAAGAATAGAGCCCCTCGCCGAGGAGAATGAGAAACTAAGGGAGGCAATGAAACTGATGGAGAAGAACATCCAGAGGGCCCAGCATGAAAGGGATCTTGCTAAATCAAACACCAAGGACCTAGAGTACTAAAAGGGCACCTTATCTGAGCAGTTGAAGACCATCTCCGAGTAGCTGGAGCGCACCTCCGAGCAGCTAAAAAGTGTCTCCGAACAGAAGAAAGGTATTGCTGATCGATGAATTTGTTCTACATTACCGAACAATCTTGATGTTGTTGTCAACCGTTACGTTTGTAGAGCAAGATGCGAAGCTGGGCCGGTTGCGTCAAGTCGTCGGTCAACTCCAAGAGGAGAAGGAAAAATCATCTAGGCGAGCGGAGAAATTGGTTGAGGATCTGGAAGGTGAGTCATTCATGGTTGGGGTGTTGCTGATATGGTTTCTTCGTTTGACGAATCCTTTTGGTGTCTGCATAATACCGTTGAAAAACCAAGGCGCAGTTTGATGCACTGGAGCTAGAGGCAAAAATCTAGAGGGGAAAATTTGACGTCGCGGTGGCCGGAGTTAGGCCGATGCTCAACTGTATCGATATGGAGGTAGCTCCTCAGCCCGAGGATAGGCCGCCACGTCCGGATGCCATGATTGATAGGTGCAATGCGGCATGGGAAAACTTCAAAGGCATCAACCAAGATGCCATTGTCTCCATCGTGACGCATGCCCTGGTGGTGGTCTGGTCCCACTACCCTGCGATCAATCTTCGAGCGATAGGGGCCGGATTCGCCAGAGGGACGAGTGTGCGATGAAAGAGGAGCAGCTGAAAGATGAGGTGGTGGACACGGCGAAGAGGCTGGTCGGCGATGTCGATCTGTTTGGTGATGTAGATGGTGACGACCAAGCTCAATAGCCTGAGTGGGGAGGAACCTATATGGAACAACTGGAAAGGGGAGTTAGATGCACGAGGGACTAAGCAAACATTTGTGTATTTGTATAAATATTGTAAGTAGACGACATATGCGTGTTTAGGTGGCTTGCTAGCGCTTGCGATGAAAAGAGACGTGTTGTTAACCCTAACATGTTTATACGTGGTATAAGTAGCATCCGAGCAGTTAGTTCGTTACTACGCTCTTAGCCTTGGCTAGCTCGTATTCCATAACGTTGGGCACCAGAGTCCGTGCACGTGTAGGAGAGACAGACATGACCGAGGAACCACTGCCAACCACCCATAACGTAGAGCGCTGGAGCCTGTAGCATGTGTAGGGAGAGATCGGAGACAGGGTTTTCTCCAAAGAACACAGAGCGGAACGTTTGCTGCTCGATGGTTGGCGGAAACGGGGTGAAGCGTTTATGGAGATCACGTATAATTGTCAGAGTTTGTCAAGGAGTGGCTTGGAGCTGGTAATCGTAAATAGAGATTAAACTAGAGTGGAGAAATAATGGAGATAAATTATGGCGACAAAAACTTTATTCATTATGGAGTGAAGAGTACATATCTGGAGCGTTTCAAGGATAGAAATGTATAAGGTGCTCGATATGCCATGAATTGGGGATATCGATTCCTTCCATGTCACATAGCCGGTAAGACCCTAGTCGGGTAACCTCTTTGACCACGTAAGGCCCTTCCCAGGGGGAGGAGAGCTTGTGCATCCCTTCGATTTTCTGCTTTCTACGGAGAACGAGGTCACCGACTGCAAATGAACGACATTTGATATTGCGACTATAGTATCTTCACAGGCTTTCTAGGTATTTGACTGTGCGGATGCAAGTGATCAAGCGTTCTTCTTTGGCTCTGTCGACATCCTCTGTTCGAATAGCTGTGGCTTGCTCTTCATTATAATGCTCTACCCTAGGTGCTCAGAAGGCAATGTCCGTAGGAAGTATGGCCTCTGAGTCGTAGACCAAAAAATATGGAGATACATCGGTGTTACGACTAGCTTGAGTGCGCAGTCCCCAAACCACAGCTGGGAGCTCTTTGAGCCATCTGCCTGGATGCTTTTCCTCTTTCTGGTATAGTCTCTTTTTGAGGGCATCGAGGATCATGCCGTTCGCCTGTTCAACCTGGCCATTGGCTCTAAGATGGGCAATAGAGACGTATTTGATGGAGATGCATCGGTCTTCACAAAAGTCCTAAAAATGGTAACCAGTGAATGTAGTTCTGAGGTCGGTGATAATGCTGTTCGGGAGACCGAATCTATGGATGATATCTTCGAAGAGCTCGACTGCCTTCTTTGCAATAGCCAAAACAAGCGGCTTGTATTTGATCCACTTGGAGAACTTGTCAATGGCGACGTATACGTACCGAAAACCGCCTGGCGCAGGCTTGAAAGGCCTGATCATGTCGAGTCCCCAGCATGCAAAAGGCCAAGAAGCTAGGATGGTTTGCAATTCCTACGCCGGCACGTGTGTTTGCTTGGTGAAAAACTGACATCCTTCACAATATTAGACGAGGTCTTCTGCGTCGAAGATGGCCGTGGGCGTGCCAATTGTCGATAGAATATCATCGACAGTCCTCCGAGGGGTATCCCACGATGGTACATTGATCGGCAGAGGTGTGTGTAATCAAGAATAGAAGGCAATAGAGACACCCGAGTTAGACAGGTTCGGGCCGTCTACACGACGTAATACCCTACTCCTGTGGTCTGTTGGTTTGTATTGGCTATCGTATGATATTACGTGCGTTTTGAGGGGGTCCCCTACCTGCCTTATATAGCCGGGGGGTAGGGTTACAAGTTGGTCAGATCTAGGAGATAACCGGTAAGTAATAACAGATTACAGGAATCACGTGATCGAGCATATCCTAACATATCTCATAGCATCTTCAGGATATCGCCCTTGATGTCTTGCGGTACACGCACGAGCAATACCGTGCATCGTAAGTCTTCATCTTGTGGGCTGGACCACCCCTGGTGGCTCAACCCATGTAGTCTGTCGTGTGTATCCGAGGTCATACCCCCCACACCGGTTGTTACCACATTACCAGCACCCAGTGCCTTAACCACTCACATATAATCCTCCACCAAGCATCACATCACAGATATAATGCGTAGTAGAAGTAGTACCAAGTAAGTAAGCGAGCGTCTAACCTAACAGTGGGTGTGCAGGGGTATAGGTTGCGACATGGTAATGGCTCACAAGCAATTCTACCATGCAACCTATCACAGATCATTTGCATAAAAGTAAAGCACTCGCATCTACATTGTAGCATGTATAATAGGATTCTATGAGGTTGGGTGGGATGTGGCACCTAGTAGGTCATCTCCAAGCTCCTCAGTGTAGTCGGGATCGTGCTCCTCAGTCTGTGGTTCCTTCGGGTCTGTCAAACAAGACATATAGCCGCGATAAGCGACTCCTATAGATGATCACAAAGAAGCAACAATAATTCAAAAGATCCAAATGCACTCAAACACAAGCCTATGACATAGAGCTCATTTTTAGAAAATTTGGACACTGGTTTCATATTTTTCTGAGGTCGTATGAATTTTCTAAGTTTAAATCGTTTTCTGAAAAAGAAAAAGAATAGGAAATCCAGAGGCTGACATGTGGCGCATTCGGATTGGGCGAGATGGTTGCGGTCACTAACAGGTGGGTCACGGTCAATGGTTGACCGGGCTCGGGCTAGGCCTGGTGGGCCAGATTAGGCGGTCTGGGCCAGGCCAGGCCAGTACACGTGTCGTGTAGGCGAGGCGGCCACGTGGCGCAAGCGGGCCACTACTGGGCTCAGGTCCATGGGGCTGGTCCACGGTGGATAGCACGGTGTGGGTCCATGGACCACAGGCACGGTCCGCGGTGGACCACGTCCACTCCCTCTTTCTCTCTTCGGTCTAAGGTGCACCGGGTCTACGGCATCGTGAGGTCATAGGGAACTCCACGGTGGGCCAATGACGGCGACTTGGAGGCTCGAGCGCCCGACGTAGGCGTCGCGGCAGACGGCGGTGCCGCAGGTCGATGGCAAGGGCGCCAAAGACGTTGGCACAGCCCAAGAGAGGCTTCTACGGCTTTCGGGTGCTCCAGCGAGCACGGCTAGGGTACTAGGCGAAGCTCCAAGGGCTTCGGTGAGGTTGGCCACGGTGGCGGCGGGTTGCGGCGAGGTGGCTATGGCCACGATTGGAGCTAAAGGTGGCCCTTTTCCTTCGATTGGGACCACGGGGAGGCTAGACGACTCGCTGGCGGTGACCTAAAGGCTCGGCGGAGTCCACAGTGCGACGAGGTGCGCGGTAGAGCTCCGGCGAGCGCGCGGCTTCGATGGCAAGGGCAAGACGGGGGCTTTTTCTGCAACCGGCTAGTCGATGGGGTGCGCGAGGTCACGGCGAACATCATCGGCTCCTCCTCGCGATGTGAGGTGGTCGGGATCATCCATGAATCGGTGACGCTCTGACATGCGGCCTCGCCGATGAGGCGAGCACAGCTACGACATCTAGGCATTTTATGGCCAAAAGGGTGGGCGCTTTGGGAGCTACACGTCAAGACAAATCGATCCGTGGTGGTTCGGGAACCGCTACTGGCCTGGCGTCACCGAAACGTGTCTGTCATGGCGGTAGCATGGGCGCGCGGCGGTCTGGCGAGGCGAACACGACCAGCAGCCCTCGGTGCTCCTGCTCTCCTTCTATCTAGCGCTCAACGCGTCCCTCGATGAGGTGAAGCTTGCCGAGGCACTTCTCTTGACTCTACCGGTGCGAGGTGGCCATTACGGGGCGGCGACGCGGTGGATGTCGGCCATGGCGACTGCAGCGGTTGCGCTGTGTTGGCGCCGACGTTCCCGAGCGCCAGTGGCTAGGGAAGGCTGGGCCTTGGCTTGTGTGCGTGTGTGCAGATCATCACAACGGCGAGAAAGGCTGGCCTTTGGCCCTCCCAAGGGGGAGAACACGGCGGCACGGCATGGCGTTACCACGGTGGTGAGATACACAATGAGTAGAGAAAGCAGCGGCTCACCGTGGGGCTTAGGGTGGTAGGCTAGCGGGGCAGTGGTGAGTCGAGGCTATGGCGAGGCGGTGCAGTGCCGTGGCGAACCGTTATGACGAGAAAGACGATCGGGGCGCCGTCTTCTTCTCCAGCGGTGGCTCCTCGGTGAGCGGCGCGATCGTCCTCCTTCTCCTTCCCTCCTCCGTTCTCCTTCCCTTCTCTTGGTCTCGATGAGTGGTTGGAGAAGCCACCAGTGGCGGCAATGCGATGGAAGGGCGCTTAGGGCACCGGTGTGCCCTTTTATAGGGAGCTCGTGGCCATGGCGCTAGGTGGACGGCGAATGGAGGGGAAGGGGGTATGTGGAGGGCGATCAAGGGCTCCGGCTTTAGGTTTTAGAGAGCGGGGGTGAGTGTGGCTGCCTTGGCGCTCCCGTTTTTGAACGGCGCCGGTCAAGGTGGGTACGGTGGTGGCAGAGGAGCACGGGCCATGGCGCTCGCGTTAGCGGGCAGGCGGCCGCCAGCTGGGGCAGGTGGTGGCGCGGATCGCCGACGTGGCGGCCATCCAAGGCGTGCGTGAGGGGGTAGTGGACGAGAACGGCCGTGATGGCCTTTGCCGTTCTCAGCTTCACGCTAGTTTTGAGCGTGGCGAAAAGCAGAGAAGGGAGGGCAGGAAGGGGATGACAGGCGGGGTCCACCGGTCAGTGGCTCAGGCAAGGGGCAACGCAGGGCGCGGGTGTGGGCCATTCTTTGGTCAGTGTGGTCTGAAAGCACGAAATGAAGCGTAAGGTGAGTCAGGCAAGGTGGTGGCGGCGTGGCAATGGCGTGGAGCTTTGGTCATGTGGCATGGGCGACATAATGACAGGCTTTTCGTTTCTTGGGTGGGCCACTTTGCTCTCTCTATTTCCCTCCCCTTTTCCAATTCCTTTTTTATTTCTATTTCTATTTTCACACTACATCTAGGGCTCCTATGTGTGTACATGTGTTGTCAAGCATGTACACGCCCGTATGGTGTCCACTAGGGGTCAACTGGGTGTTAGGGTCCAAACCAAGGGTTGACAACACACACAAGAAGTTATTTAAAAGGTGTTCTTGATTTTATTTCGTCACATAAAATCACGAAGAAGCAACTCACAAGTTGTTTAATATGCAAATGCTCAAACATGCTAGCTTAGGATGTACTTGTGTAGCTACAGTGTGGTTTTCTAATATACACACTCACCCTGCATGAGTTTTGTCAGAAAATTTTTAAGTTCAGATTTTTAGATTGTTGAAAAACCTAGGTTGTTACAAGAGACCACGGTAAAACAAAAAAGTTCTGCGCCTCTGATGCCACCCCAAATTTACCAAGTACTGTCCCTAAAGCAGCTCGATCAACATTTACAGGCAAACAGAAAGCAGCTCGATCAACAATTACAGGCAACAGAGTTGGATACCACTAGTATAATACATTGTACGCCAACACTATCTAAAAGCCTAAATTTCTATATAATCTTTACACATTTACAGGATCGACAGTTAAAGGTCTACATATTTTGCAATCGACATATACATTGCTGAACCGCACCAATTCAGGTTGTGGGCAGAAATTGATAGCGCATAGCCCCCTTAAGTTGAGAGGAAGGAAGACATTGTTCTCCTGAAATCAAACGACTTTAGACCTGATTCTGGTATTGGGCTGCTTCCAGGCACCCACAAACCACCTCTGCGCGGCAGCACAATCTGTTTGTTTATACTCTTGTTATCGCCATCAGTCATCTCTGCTGTACGAAATTCCTTCTTTTTCTTCACAAATTCAAAGAACTCCGCAACTTGCCGAGCATATCTTCAAGGAAAATATAAAAAAATACTTGAGTGTAGGATTTTAAAAGCACATGGAGTGTTCAGATAAAGATGCATCAAGTTTTGATATGGAAAAAAAATCAAGCCAAAGAAAAGTTTGTCATCACAATAATAACTGCAAGAGAAATCACACGCCAACACGGATTCATTGCACGCATGACTTGGTCTTGAAAAACAGCTCAAATTAATAAATGGAGCAACTATATGTACAACAGCATTTCAAAGACTTCCAGATTGTTTATGAAGTGAGTCAGAATCAGTATATGTTCATTTATTCATGGTCAAGAAAAGAAACCACACAGGCACGCCTAGCCTTCAATCAATTAGTTGTTAGTAAAACTTTTGCAGTCAGGATGCCAACAAGCTAGAACTTGTAAGTTGCAAATTAGGCCACGTAAGATGGTCAAGGAACAGGAGCCACAAAATAAGCTACATTTATAACGTCACATAAAAACTTGTTGAATGTATTACAAAATTTTTCTCGTGGAAACATTAAAGCCAAACCTAACCCCAAAGATATCCAAAAAAACGATGAGCTTATAATTTACACATTGAACCCACTGTTAAACCACTGTGCTAGCAAATCACAGCTAGTCCACACTATTTGTATCAGATAGTTCAATTCAAAATACAATACTTTCAATTTTATACCATGTATTTACACAGAGTTCATTATTTTACAATTGCTTAGTAAACCACTAGCTACAAAAGGACAAAGTTTAAAAGTTGCCAATTCAAATGCCTTAGGGCAAGGTCAATGTCTATAGCCCGACTGCAGTTTAAGGTGGAGCCCAGATAAATAGGCAATAGTTATTGCATCTGACATAATGTATATGGTTCAAATGGGTCTTAAGCGGGTCCCATGCTATAACTAAAAATCCCACAATTCTCCAATCAACCCCATCTGCACCCCGTCGTCCCTTCCATCCCTTCTGTCTGTTGGCCAAGCTCGTTTCCCTCCATGGCTCGTTCCCAATCCTCTCTCCACAGCAGTGCAGTGTGCACACGGCTATTCTTAGCTGGAATCGGAGCCATTGGCTATCGAGTCAGAGCCATTGATCTTCACAGCCTCGCCCTAGTTCCTGCTCTGCTTATCATGCCTGTGCCCAGGCCTCGTGGAGCCAGATTGCCTGAAGGTCGGAAGCCAAGTTCGGAAGCATGAGGAGCTTGTGGTGATCACGCATCTGGTAGAGGAGGTCCTCCCCGATCTGCTGTTGGCAAACCTTTCCACAGCTCCTCTGTCCCATCTGACCAAATCGAGTTCTCGTCCAGAGCCCTCCCTTGAGCTTGCAGTGGCGCATGGGATCCGATCTGGTGAGCTCCTGGTGGTGGCGCCAAGCCGCCAGAACCAACTGCCCGTACTAGAGATAGGGCGAGAGTGAGAGAAGAAAGAAATTATTTTGTATTCCTTATGCTCGAGCTATAAGCTTTTTCCCCTTACGGTGCAGTTCTACAATGCTTATTGCCTAGGAACAGTGCTGCATTTATTGCTTTACCTTAGCTTTTGCAGGACACTGTGGATGCCATAGTCAACTTCCAGCTACAACAATTGATTAACACTAATGGAAAATGAATAGAATATTAGCACTTATGAAGTATAGAACTTACTGCCGTTTGGCTTCAATGTCCTTGTTAAAGTCAATGTCATGTTCGCAGTCCAGGATAAGAGCAGGAACCTGCCAAGAAAGAGCCTCAGTGCCTCACCCATGTGACCAAATAATTCCTTACTAGATCATTATAAAAACATGAAAAAGATTGGAGAATGTTACCTTCTGGATACTTGAATGCATGTGATCTCCTTCCAAGTAGAATACCCTATCTCGTATATCCGCAGGCAGGGAGCCTTCCATATGAACTGGAAGCTGACTGACGGACAACACGCCAGAACCTCCTCCCTTGGATGGAAGTAACCAGCTCTCATGTTTCTCATGCAAACCTCGAAGGTAATCTAGAGTAACACCACCCTCCTCTGATCTTTTTCGCACCATCATTCTTTTGTGGCAAGTATCAGGGCTAGCTCTCAGATAAATAAAACCATCAGGGATAAGACCTGGGAGTGATGATACAACTGGGTCAAACCAAGAGTCATAAATGCTGATCTCCATCTCATTCATCCAGTTTGCTTCATGCACAGCACGAACAAAAACCTGAAAATATCAACAGAAACCATTCTTTAAAAAAGGAACAGAAATTGACAAAACAAATAGACCAAAAGGTGAAATTCAAATTACATCAAAGCATTTAATCCATCATCAAGGTAGTTTTTACAACAAAGGTAAACCTACCATTCGATCACTGAAAACGCTTCTTTCCATCAGCCGAAGAGGTTTTATTCCACACGAAGATTCCTTCTCTTGCATGACCCTTGTCACAAATACATAATTCTGGAAGGTGTATGCATACCTCTGTGGCTCCGCATAGAAAGCATCAAGTATATTGAAGTGTTCAGGGCCCACATCCTGCCACTTAGCAATAGGTTCAGGTACAATTTCTACAAGGTCACGTAGTTCAATAGTTTCATTGGCTATTCTTTGAAGGAAGGTAGTTTTCCCAACACTGATATTCCCTTCTACACAAAAGGTCAGCCTCCTATTTTTAGGAAGCTTAGATGTATCGGTGCCTTTCAGCTCTTCATCAACACTCTCTTTAATGAACAAAGTTATACTCTCAGCATGGCTCTTGTGAATGATGCCAACTGAATTTTGCAAGAATTCAACCATCTTCTCATTAGACTTGCCAAAGAACTGCAAAATACTCACAAAATCTTAGCACTTAGCACGAATTACATTGACCTTATATTAAATGAACATCATTCAGGCATTCAGTAAATAGGATCCAGAATAGTCGCACAGCAGGTTTGGCAAAATAAACCAAGAGCAAAAGATAGACAACAAAGTGAACCACAAAAGTAATTTGTTCTTGCTGTTTCTCATACGAATTTCACCATTAGAATTAGTCAGATTTAGAAAGTTGCACCAATGAGAAAGTACAATTCTAACATATCAATCTGTAATGCTTTTGACAGAAAAAATAAGAACACAAGAAATTACAATATTCTAGTTTATCTCATATACTAAACATGGGAACAACTGGTTGGAAGAAAAAACAACAGCATTTAAACCATGACAATATAGTTAAAAAAACATGACAGATACTTGTCCGATAGTTCGCAGCCCATAACCCCTCAAATTCAAGTCCATCATCTCTGCAGCCCAGTTTGGTGGTCCACTTACACAACCCTCAAACCCTATAGTCACACATTCAACAAGACAACCATCCAGCGAGGAGAGACGGGCAGGCGGCCACCATCGCCCGCTCCTGCCGCCGCCGACGCCCGCAGGCCGCAGGTTGCCGCCTCAGGTCAGATCTGCATTCCAACTTCCAAACTCTAGATTTCTTTTATTGTTGTTGTTTAGGGATGGCAAGTGGTAGTGGAAGTTCTCCGTTGCATGTCTCTGAACCTAGTAGTGTCAATGTAGCAAGTGATGTGATAGTGTTCCTGAAGTGAATGAGATCTGTGATCCTAAATATCCTCTCTGGAGGCATGTTAATAAGATCGAGAGCAATGGCCCTGATGGAGGAAATGCAGTAATAGAGTGCAAATTTTTATTTGTTGATTGTTCTGCTAGAGTGAAAATTGTTTTGAGTTATATTCTGAATTTTTTTGGTATATTTATATACTTGCCGTATTGGCGTATCCTTGTTTTTGGAAAATGCCGTATCACTGTATCGCCGTATCGGTATCGGCGTATCAGTATCCCGTATCGGTGCAACATAGATGGGGACGGCCTCGCAAAATATAGTGTGAGCCACATAAAATCAGTTTATCCCGTGATTGCTCACGGTGTTGAAGGTTGGCCTTGAAGCTAAGAGTAAATTGAGAGATATAATCAGGGCGTGATGTAAACTCCTGCAAACCATATAAGAGTATAAGAACTCACGACCCCTTTGAGTCCTTTAAAAAAAAAGTGAGGGGCCGTTTGGATCCTTTCATTTGGAGGAATTGAAATTTACTTAATAAATTAGGCTATTTGGCTTGTAATTTGACATTCCACCACTTTCCAAAGTTCACATATAAGTCTATCTCAAATTCATAGGGTGGGAGATGGAAATTGATTCTATAAATTATCATCCTATGTTTCTACTACACGCTCTTCAACTCACTCCCCTACGGTAGAAATGCAACACATAAGTATCTCTCTCATATAGCCAACAATAATATACAAATATAATTCATATACAACCATATTATCTTAATTAATTTGTGTTTAAATTATGATTGTTAAAATGAATTCAATTCCAAGGATCCAAACAGGGCCCAATAGTAAATTAACATAATCCGTATTCCATGAAACAAAACACAGGAATAGCTCAACGCACACCTTATCCCTGTAGAGCTGCTTGAGCTGCGCCACGTCATCGAATCCCTTGTCCACGAGCTTCCTCTGGTTCCGCGGCCCGACTCCGGGAATGGCAAGCAGTTCCCCACTTCCCATCAGCGCATCACTCCGACCTCTCTGCTTCCTCTCCGGCGCACCGCGACCCCCGCCACCCTTCTCCCTTTCCTCCGTATCGCCCCCGCGCCTGGCCGCCTCGGCGGAGCAGAGTCCCCGCCTCCTCCCAGGGTCACAGCGCAGCCACGGCGGCGCGCGGATTTGGCCAGGGTTTGCGCCAGGGCACGTGGGTACGAACGGGCTACCAGCCAGGCGCAGCGTGGGCATGCGTGGGGAGGAGAGCAGCAGGGGGGCCGCGGCGTCGAGGAAGGAGGCGGCGCGTGGGAGGAGCTTGTGCATCGCTGGCTGCGGTGACGGCAGGCTCGAGGCTCATCAATGGCGCTTCGGCTCCGGTTGAGGCCGCTGGGCCGGCCCACGCGGGTGCGGCAGTGACGGCGAGTGGCGCGGGGTTAGGGTTTTGGGGATGTCATCCGTCCCGCCATGAGTCAGGTAATCAGGTTGTTGCTGCCTTGTCGGGGAGCAGGAGGGGGAGGGGGAAGAGGAATTGGCGCACGAGTGGTCTACGGGGCCAGCGTGAGTCGTGGTCCACGAGAAACCAAATCGATTAGACGAGACGGCCCGGTGCGTCGTTGTTTCGCCGCCCTGGCTCCGGCCCTGCACCCGGTGCATGGACTGGATCGACGATGACAGATGAGGTGGTGGTGGTGGTCCTGTTGGAGTGTTGGTATTGTGGGTCGCGTTGGTAATTTCGGCCCAGGCCTCTTTGCTTGCCCTGGGCTGTACGACTTGTCATATGGGCCACAGGTCTCCGAGGCTCTCTCCTGGGAAAGCTTGGCTTGTGATTGACGAAACATTTGCGGGGAAAAAAATTATAAGGAAACACATGTGTTTGTAAGACTCTTTGGAATTCACAAAACCAAAAGAGTCTTACAAAAAAATCACGAAACAAAAAAGGAGACAAAGAAAACCAACAGAATTACACAAAAGCTTCTAGCCAATTGACGACTGATAAGAGGCTCACATTTCTGTTTTGCTGTAAGGATAACCTGAGCAAACTCTTTCCTGAAGATCATTTTGCAGTGCTGAATAGAAGGCTGAACTTGAAGAATGGAGGCTTTATGTTCCTTTGCTGACATGGGAGGACTTGAAGAATTCTCGATAAGAACGTGAAGAATGGAGAACTCACGATAAGAACTGCACACATCTAACAGGACTGCGTGACTCAGCGTGTGTTTCAAGACTGTAAATCTATTGATTTTCCAGTGTATCAACTTCAGTCCGGTCAAATTGGATGATGCTTCCCAGTAGCAAAGATTGGATATAGAGGAGTGGCCGGGGCTGCTACGGAACCTTTCGTTCCCGACTTCTCCCAATCTGACCGCATGGACTAGGGTCGTGAAACTGGGAAAAAACGACTGCAGGATATACAAAAGCGCAGCAGAATTGACCCTGGATGGATCATACACGATAATCTCCAGCTGTTTCAGGCCCGGCTGAAACGGTCAGTCCGGTTAGGCGGGCTCTGACTATCATCGCAGGTCATTCAGCTGCATGCGCCTGCTGCAGTGCTGCAATCGCAGTCGCGCGCACGTAGGATCTGGAAAGTGGAAACCCACACGGCTCGACGGATGCAATAACAAACATTTTTAAGCATACCTGCGCACGTTATCTGATCTTGGGAGAGTCTTAACAAACCGTAACAACTCCGACGACGCGAATATGCGACGAAAGCTACGTCAGTGTTGCAGTTGAGCAAGTCAAAATGGCTGCAAAAAGGAGATGACAGATGAGCAGATTCCAGTCTAGTTTTGTTTTTTAAAATTGTTTATTTAGGATGGAAGTCAATCTGTGTTTTTTATTTACAGGAGTCAGGCAGGACTTGTTCTGCGTGCAGAGTTGAGTCATGTGTGGGGTCATTATTTACCAAGCATCAATGATGGAACAGAAACAGGAGAAACTTGGAAATATTTTAGTTAGATACCGCGTGGCTGATTTCGATATGAGAGTAATCTACTAGTACATGTTTTTGCAGCAGGAATCAAAGGTGCTGCCACGTGTGAATTTGTTATGCAGAAAGTTTTGGTCACCTGAGGCATCTATTGGTGAGATCAGTGCAAAGAATAGAAGAGTAGGGGAAGAGTATTGGCAACAGCCGAGGTGGTTATGGGCTTCCCATTCCCCGGATACCTACCGCTGGATTCTATATTCTCCTCTCATCATGGATATCGATTGCTTATGGTTGGATTGACAAATTAGGACATGTTGCCGATTAAAAACTCAACAAAGAAAGTTTCCTGAAACGAGAAGCCGTTCACCAAATTGTGCTGCACGTTCATTTTCTTTAATGCAAAAGGAACAGTTCCTTTCGTGGTATCTTAAAAATGTGGATATTTTCTTTGAAAAGCGATGCTACATTGCCTCTGAGAAAGTAGCTTACTTTATGATCTGTTTATTTAAGATGTGGAGTAGTAGCTTATAAAAGGATCCCTGTTATCTATTCGAGCCAACAGAAACAAACAAACGCGCAGACACCATCATTTTGCAAATAAATAAAGATGGGCAGAGAACTTTTAGGAGAGGAAGCTAATATATATCGGCAGTGCATTACTTGTGCAGAAAAGATTCTTGACGGACGCTAAACATTTATTTTTATATTCAGTAGGGACGGCATCAGAATTCAGAAGTACAAAAACATTATCTTCGACAAACTATTGACACGGTCCCGTACTATTCAGTTAAAAAATGCTTCCAACTTCTCCTGAACCTAAACAACAGCAACAAATCATCGATGGAGATATATTTTACTTAATCACTCGAATGATTGAACGTAGTGCCGCATGCAAGTTGTGAAGGCACAGTCAGGTAGGTTAGGCGAGGTGTACTGGCGGCGAAAATGGCGAGATATAAACAAAGATAGCATTGGCAAGAACCGCCACGGTTCGGTAGGCCTTAACATCCACCTGTCCTCACATGACATATGGATTGCCCTGTTCGGCAGGACTGAAAAATACTGTTTCGACTGATTGTTGTGAGAGAAAAATACTATTCTGACAGGACGTGAATAGTGATTTTGTGAGGTGGCTGGCCAGCCGGCAATCAGCCAGCCAGCCAGCCGAACACGGCCCATGATCACAAAAACTGTAGCGGCGTCGTCTCCATACGTACATTTCTAAAGGCACATGGTGCGGTTGAGACTTGCCATTCTATACGTGTATGCTTCTGCTGCTTTATAAACGTGACGTATGCTGTTCAGTAGTAGAGCACGAAAGTGTTGTTATTTGGTGTTCTAACACTGTAGCGTCATGCCTAGTAGGCAGGGTATCCGACCAACCGTGTCTAGGACTCTAGGTGCAGCATAGCTCAGTCATCACTGTACTGCAAGGTCAATGAAAATGGTAGTGATTTCTTTCTAGCTTCAGTAAATAAACAGTGGCGAAGTCAATAGACAATAGGGGAACAAGTCCAAGATTCTCCTACTTCCATCTATGAATTGATCAATTACTTGGAGCATGTATTGTATTGCACTGTCACTATATAGAGCTCACTATGGCCGTGCCTCATTCGCTAGCGTTTTCTATTACAGTAAGCAACCGCTGTTTCCTTCCAACTTGTAGAATTGAACGAGTAAACCTCTTGACTCACTGGACTCAACTCACTATATCGATGGTCCACCAGATTGTGAACTGACAGCACTGCTTCCTTAACATATGGCTAGAGAAAAACCTGACCAACGGGGACCAGAACCCACTGTCCAGTCTCCACGGTAAAATTGGACGAGTTCACTCGGTTGATTCTTGCAGACAAAACACCGAGACTCCAAACAAAAGACTCGGTTGGTAACTATAGGTATCGATCACTGGTGCAGTGACTCGATCAGTAGCACTTGGCCACTGACAGAAACACATGTATTCCTGGGATTTATTGCCCTTAAGGAAGCCAGTTTGCCCGAGTAGGCGATTTGCGGAAACACCGGTAAATAGCTGCTCATGCTCATGCTCACCTGGCTTCTATGTTATGATCTAAGATAACTGAATGGAATATGAGGGGGAATTGTAGCAAGAATTTGGGAAGAACAGGACGGAACACGACAGAGTCCGTGGGTTTGGGAAGTTTTGGGGGAAACCAGAGTTTTGTTCTTCGTTGACGAATCCGTAACACCGGCGCAGCTTATAAGTTTGCTGGCCGCCAACCGCCTAAGCGCTACACCCACGCCCAACCCATTACATGATGACGGCCCACGGCCCATGGGCTATAACACTCCTCCCTTCTTAAACAACAGCTTGTCCTCAAGCTGTAGCAATCCAATAACATCACTCTTTCATCGGTAGGAGATGGTCCGACATCATCACAGCGTCTTCCCAAGTGGCCATCTCAGCTGGTAAGCCACCCCACTGGATCAAATACTGGGGAACCACCGTATCACCGTGTCGCACTGACCGCTTCTCCAGAATGCCTTGTGGCCACAGAATCCGCGCAGGATCAGAACAGACAGTGGAGAGGTCTGAACTTACTGACACAGTAGCTAGAACATGTTGCCTGAGTTGCGACACATGAACAACTGGATGAATCTTGGCATCAGGTGGCAGATCAACCTTGTACGCCACTTGGCCCACACGCTGAGTTATCTTGAATTGTCCATAGAACCTGAATGACAGCTTTTGATTTGATCGTGAAGCCACCGTCGACTGAACATAGGGCTGTAATTTGAGAAAGACTGAATCGCCCACAGCAAATTCCATTTTAGTCTGGTGTTTGTCAGCCTGCGACTTCATACATTGCTGAGCCCTCTGCAACTGTTGTCTAATCAGCTGGGATAAAAACTCACGGTCAGTAAGCCACTGCTCCAAATCTGGTATGTTGCACAGTTGCAGATTGGATATGCCAAGTTGTCTTGGTGTGTAACCATATAACACTTTGAAAAGAGATTTGCCCAAGGCTGAATGAACCGAAGTATTATACTAGAATTCAGCGACTAAGATCCACTTACTCCACTGGCGAGGACATGAATGGATAGTACATCTGAGAAATGCTTCCACACATTGATTAAGACGTTCAGTCTCTCCGTCGGTCTGTGGATGGTAAGAGGAACTCATCATCAACTTGGTATCTGTCAGTTTGAACAACTGTTGCCAGATTGCACTGGTGAATACCCGATCTCTATCTGATATAATGATCTTGGGGAGACCATGAAGCTTATACACATGGTTCATGAAGACTTGAGCTATCTGCAATGCAGTAAAAGGGTGTTTGATGGGTATGAAGTGGCCATACTTTGTAAACTTGTCAATTACCACCAACAGTGCATTGTAGTTGTCAGATGTAGGCAATCCTTCAACAAAGTCTAGACTAATGATGTCCCAAGCCTGATCAGGAATTGGCAGTGGCTGTAGAAGTCCTGGGGTTTTAACCCGTTCAATTTTAGCCCGTTGACATGTCTGGAATTGTTTAACAAACTCCTGCACTGACTGCTTCAAACTGGGCCAAGCAAATAGTTGTTTCACTCTTGCATATGTTGCACTTACACCAGAGTGTCCACCCAAGCCACTGTCATGTAGGGCAACTAAAATGTGATTCTGAGCAGTTGTATTATTGCCAACCCACACTCTTCCTTTATATCTCAGTACCCCATTCTGCAGTTTATAACCTTGATTGATGTCAAGTGATACTGCCAACTCCTGCAATAACTGCTTAGCCTGATCATCATCTTCATATCCTTCTTTTAACTTCTGAACCCAAGTAGGCAAGCACTCAGATATGGCTTGAACTGTATTTGTGTGTTCACACCTTGACAAAGCATCTGCAGCTGCATTGTTGACTCCTTTTTTGTACTGAATTGTATACTGAAGATCCATCAACTTGATCAATGCTTTGTGCTGAAGTTTAGAAGTCACCCTTTGCTCAGTAAGGTGTTGTAGACTTCTATGATGTGTTATAATCACCAATGGCTGATGCTGCAGATAGGATCTCCACTTCTCAATTGCAAGTAAAATAGCCATGCATTCTTTCTCATATACAGATAAGGCCTGATTCCTGGGTCCCAAGGCTTTGCTCAAATATGCAACTGGATGTTGATTATGCATAAGTACTGCACCAATACCCATATCACTGGCATCTGTCTCAATCACAAATTGTTGTGAGAAATCTGGAACATCCAACACTGGGGCTTGCATAAGCTGCTTCTTCACTACTTCAAATGCACTGTTAGCAGTAGGAGTCCACTGAAACTACACATTCTTTTTTAATAGATCAGTGAGGGGCTTAATGATCAACCCATAATGCCTTATAAACTTCCTATAGTATCCAATAAGTCCCAAAAAACCTCTGAGCTGCTTAACTATTTTAGTAGTAGGCCAAAGACTGACAGCCTGAACCTTTGAACTATCAGTTGCTACTCCTTCTTCAGAGATGACATGGCCCAAATATTCCACAGTGTTCTTGGCAAAAGAGCACTTGGACTTCTTAATCAAGAATTGGTGTTTTTCCAGAATTGCAAACACCTTCTGAAGCAAAGAAATATGTTCATCCAATGACTTTGAGTATATTAGGATATCATCCATGAATACCAGAACTCCTCTTCTTAACAGCTCAGCAAAGATTTCATTCATGAAACTTTGAAAGGTAGCCTAGGGCATTGGTCAATCCAAAGGGCATTACCAAAAATTCAAATAAATCATTATATGTTCTAAATGTTGTTTGGTACTCCTCACCAGCAGCCATACATATCTGATGGTACCTAGATCTAAAATCCAATTTGGTGAACCACTTAGAGCCAGCTAACTCATCCAATAATTCATCTACCACGGGCATGGGATGCTTATGCTTGACAGTGATAGCATTCAAGTGCCTATAATCAATGCAAAATCTCCAAGTGCCATCCTTCTTTATAACCAGCAGTACAGGAGAGGCAAATGAGCTAGTACTAGGTCTAATAACCCCTTGAGCTAGCATTTGTTGCAATTGTTTTTCAATTTCTGTTTTTTGAATAGATGAGTATTTATATGGCCTCACCTTAACTGGCTGAGCTCCAGGAACTAATGGAATCTTGTGATCTGCAGCTCTGGTAGGAGGTAACAGAGTGGGTTCAGCAAAAAGATGGGTGTACTGACTCAACACCTCAAACACTCCTGATGGCAAAACGTCCTCTCTGTCCAACTGTTTATCAGTATCATCCACAATAGAGACAGTAGGCAATGCTGGAACCATCATTTGGATGCAATTATAACACCCTCGGTGTTACGCCCTAAACAAACTACTAAATCATGTCATGAGCATAATGTTTATGTAATAATGCATGTGATAGAAGGTGTTGATAAATTTCTTGTAGCCTAAAATAACCAATAAAAATGTTAAATGAATGTTGATTCAATAGCTCATGTATATCAAGTAGGGTTGAAAATCAATTTTTAAGCAAAAATATTATAGAACATGTTTGTGATACTTAAATAAAGTTTGAAGTACAAACTTTGTAGATGACAATGCAACTCTTGCTGTAGAAAAACCATATGACTAGCTAGTATTTATAATGGCTTGGAAATGGAACTTGAAGTCAAATTCAGCTCAAGACTTGGAAGGAATTTTAAGTTTGAAAACAGTGTGACAATGCCATGTTGGTGAATTAATTTTGAAAAATCTAGTTAAAGGTCAATGATGTGTTTTTGCTCCTTATGGTAGACTGATGTACCATCGTTAGCATGGTCGAGGTAGTTTAGCTTCAACTATGTTAGGTTAGATTTTAGACGTGCTTTAAAATTCGTGCACGACCTCACCTCAGGCTGGCTGGTCCGGTGTGCGTGATCACCGTGCTCGGGAGTGCGGCGTCGCACGGGGGGTGCACGCACTGTTGCACACGCGCACCACGCATAACCTTGTCGGCGGCTGTCTCGTCGCCGCCCGTGCTGTGCATTGGGCTGAGCGGGTCGCGGCCACCTCGTGTCGGGCCGGCCCAGCCATGCCTTGGTTCACGCGCTCATGAGCACTGCGCCGCACCACTGCGTTGTGCCGATGTGCTGCCATTGCGCGGTCGCGTGGCGAGGCATCGTCGCAATACGGTTGTTGTGTGCCCCGCTATCGCTACATGCGTGCGCCACCATGTCCACTGAGCCGCATGCGGGGTTGAGCCAAGGTCGTGGCCATTGTCGCTATGTCGACGTGGCAGTCGCCCTACCCTGCGTCTCACCTACCGCGAGCCCATGCCGCTGCCCGCCGCGTCTAGGTCAACCGACCCAAGTCATAGGGTGACGGCGACGCCTCTCTACTCGTCCTGCCTCACTTACCCCCGCTAGCCGACGCCGGTGAGCCCTGCTCGGGTCTGGCCGCTCCAATTCAAGCGTGTCGCGCCAATCCCTCCACTGTCTCGTCACCTGTACGCATGTGCTCGTGTTGCAGCTATCGATCGGAGCCGCCCATCTTAATCCGCTCATGCTCACTCGTGTGCCTCTCCCCGACATGACCACAGCTTGAGCTATGCTTTTCCGCCCTCTAATTCGCCTAGCGCCAGCGGCTTCGCCGTTCAATTCCTCGCTCTAGCGGGTAGCTTAGGAAGTAGGCTAGCCATCTCCTTCCCCTCAAGCTCAGTCATGCCCTGTCAACCGGCAATTTGTCCTTTTGCTCGTCGCCGGTCATGGGCGCTGCCGAATCGGTGGGTTGGGAGGTAAGGCATGTAGGAGTGGTAGCAGTTCGATTGCTCGTAACCCTGAGCTCTATCTGGTGCTTGTGCCATTTGGCTAGGGCGCTTATTAGAGACGTGGTGACGCATGGTGTCCATCACGGAGCACCGTCGCCCCGACGGCTCGCACGTGGCCTGGCCACCTCTGCACTCCTCCACCTCAACCATCACTGCTGCACGAATTACGGTGAGCTACTGGTGCTTACCCTATATCCCTATCACCCAGATAGAACCATAGGTTGCCGGAACAGTCGCGCCGCCGCCGCGGATAGCCGCTCGCCGCTGTAGCCCGTGATATTGCGCCACCGAGTCCTTAACCACCACCCATCCTTGCGCGTTTAGCTGTAGATGGTGGTCGGCCCTCTTACTTCCGTCGTAGCACGCCTAGGTTGCCTAGCGTAACCGCCTTATGCCGTTGGACGCCGCACCGTGGTAAAGGTGAAAACATCTGAGGGTTTGTTTGAAAAACCGCTGTCGGTAGGAATAGTGTGCATAGTAGTCATGTTATTATCTAAAAGCTCGGGGGCATTTCTGCAAAGCCGTCGTCACGCGCGGGCGCCCCCGGCCTGGGGCCGTGCTAGGCTACCGCGACGCGCGCGTGGCCACGCCTGTGCTGGGCCTCCAGGCTGCCAGGCCAGAGTGGGTTGCTGCCGACCCTTTTCTTTTTCTAATACATTTTTAATTTAGTTTCTAAGGTAAACTTATAAATTCAATATAAAATTGTGTATTTAACCAAAAATTGTGAAACCAATTTTGTTAGGTTCCTAAAATCATGATCTACCTGCTAGTATATTTTGTTTATATAGTTTTATAATATTTTTAGAAGTGATCTAATTAATTTGAGATGCTTAATGTTCTTAAAATATAAACTTGAAGGAATTTTTGTGATAAATTGGTGATAGTGTTAGCTCTGAAACTTTCATAGTAAATTCCTATTATTATTAGGTGCTCACTGTAATTTTTGTAGCTCCATAATAATTAGTTTGCTAAGGTAACTAAATGAGTCCTAGTTCGAAAATATATATTTAATCAATAAAATGCCGCAACACGTTGGGATTTTAAAAGTAGAACATTTTTCAGGAAGCAACGCCTTATTCGACAACATGGATACGTAGCCTAGCATGTTAGTTATTAGAGCTATCTCGTTAGCTTGCTATGCGTAATCGTATTTCTAAGAGTTTCGGTTGTCGTTGATTATTTACGTCTATGCGTTGCAACCACGTATATCATAATAGGAACAACGATGGATCGTGGAGATGATTGAAGTAGCGGAAAGGATGGTGCCTTGATGATCGTGTCACCATGTTGGAATGCTAATCCTTAGTTATATCTTGTCCAGATAAGCCCTGGTGCATAACCTCTATTATTCTGCACTTATTTTATGCCTGTGCATTAAGTTTTAAGGAGTTGAATGAAACCACTTGCATATATATATCCTTATCCTATGAGTCCTACTTGTATGTCAGAATCATGTAGATTGCTCTGCTATAGGACCCGGTAGATGTCGAGTGATTAACTGTCACTCGCGAGAGATATGAAAGATATTATTGTTGTTAATATATTACTATCACATGGAATATATATGAATGATAATTGGAGACCGGACAGAATGGTACTTGGATCTGGACTTGGTTAGGCATTCGAGAGAGGCTCGAATTGCAATTATTTCGCCTGTGTCGATTGAGGACCGTTGTAACACCTCTGGTATTACGAGCTCGCTTAGCATCTAGATTAAGGCCTAAGAGAATTTATCAATATAGGTTTCTCGGGTGTTAGAGTTAAAACTCACATTAAGGTGCTAATGAAAATCCCAACAAGAAAATAGACGGGTAGATTTAATCGTTTGGCATGAAAAAATAATTTTTTATAAACAAAAATAAAATATAACTTGTAATTGGTACTTAAATGAAATTTGAAATGCAAGTTTAGTAGATGAAAATGCAACCGTTGATTTGGAGAATAGATGTTGTTCCATGGTATTTCTGATGGCTCAAAAACTGAATTGGAAATTAAATTAGCCCTTTTTGTTGAATCGGCAAAAGATTTGAAGTTGTGTTGAAAGTACACTTTTTGGCGATTTATAAAATGCAAAATAGTTAAATAACGCCATGATGTTTTGGTTCTATTGTTTGGTGCAAAGTGTGTGCTATGCCATGAAATGGTGGTTGGTGAAGTTTGGTAAAGTTTTGACCATTTAAAAAATTCAACCAAATTCAACTCAAGGCCAATTTTCAAGTTTGAAAATAGTATGACAATGCTAAATTGGAATTTAAACTCTGATTAAAATTCATAAACACTAGTGCCATGTTTTTATTTAGTGATTTGTACCACGGTGAGTACTCGAGAATGGTGTAGGTCGGGGTGGAGATGGGTGTCACGGCGTCCTCGTAGAAATTGCCTAACTTCATTAGAACGCGCTGCGAATCCAATCTAGTGCTCGTTCACAAACCAGCGTTCAGCATTGTTTGCAACCTCTCATCTCACCTACCTCGTCTGCTCTGTTTGGTGCTGCTGTCACACTAAACGAGCGCAATAGATGCCAGGTGCGCATGCACCCTCGCATCCTTTCTCGGGAGTGCCTGTAAGAAAGATGGCCGAGCCCGCTTCTTGAACTGGTCCACAGCGTAGGGGCGTCAGAAGGGGAGCACGTGGCCCTACTCCCACCCAGCTCAGTGTCATTATGCCGACATAACCGTGCCGAGCAGGCCGGGTGTGGCAGAACCGTCCGAAATAATGCACTTACGGAGGTGCTTGTCTTCCACTGACACTAAGTGCCCTAAGAGCGAGCTACATCGACGGATTCCATCGAGCACACCCCGAGGGAGAGCTCGAATAATCCATATTTTTTTCCAAGGATCCAATAATGAGAACAAGTTACAAACTTAACCCATTTCATACATCCAGAGTTCTTAAAAATTGTATTATTACATTACTAAATTTAGAGTGCGAAATATTAAACAGCGGAACGAAAATAAACATCTATCGATAATAAGCAAGGATCCGTCTATGCCCACCAGAAAAATCCTTCACACAATGGCTACTCCTCAAGCAGTGCCTGCAACAGGGGTAAATAAACCCTGAGTACACAATGTACTCGCAAGACTTATCTGACTACTGGAAATAATTTTCCAACTCCAAGGGGTTATGATATGCTTTATAGTTTGTTGGTTTTCTTTTTGCAGAAAGGAATACTAATAGTGTATCCTTATTTATGTTATTATTAGCAGTCATGATTAATTCATTACCTAGCCATTCTATGTAAGCACATGTTCTACTTTCAAGCAAGGGTTGAGCAAACAGTTACATTTCATCACCTTTCCTCTTTCAGTTCTTAATATGGTGTTAGAGTGTAGACAAGTCGTACCGACATGGCGGCGATTAGCGAATCAATGTGCCCAGCTGGGTACCCTGAAACACACGCCCTGCTTGTACCCCTGGCACAAGCAGGACCAACCTACCACTCTCCTATCAAGGGGTCCAGGTCCCCGTCCAAACTTGGACTCTAAGCCCCTGTTCCTGAGTCCCGGACTCAGTGCGGTGCTTAGACCTCCACCATCCCCACCTCCAATCAGTTGGTCCGAAAAGAGCCGGAACCCATGACAAGAGAACAATAAGTCTTCCCTGCACCCATACCCAAGTATGTGCTCGGGATAATAAATATGTCACTTGCCTAGAGTTTATTACAATGGCCGGTCCTTAACCGACACAGATAGGAAAAAAGTGTAACCAAGCTATGCCCCGTTGGCCGCAGGACACAACCTCTTACACCCACCAATACCCAAACCATATCCCTGTCCGGTCTCCATTTTCCTTTCCACTATTTTATCATGAGTGATCTTAGTAATCACCTATTGTGAGGAACGGCAGGTTACTCATGCTACCGAAATCCTGAGCGTAGCAGCTACTCGACCTATACTAGTAGGACTCATAGGTAGATATATCTATGCATGTAGTTTCCATAAAATGCCTGTAACATAAATGCACATAATATATATATTCAGTGATCATTCAAAATAATGGTTATGCACCGGGGCTTGCCTTGGACAGGCAGGGTGTCAACAAAGTCAGCAACAAATGGCTCCGGCGCTCCCTCCTATATGAGAATCTCCTCCTCGTACTCCTCAATGATCTCCTTATAGTCCTGTTCGTCCGCAGGTACGAACTCTACCAACTCGTTATCTACATGCATGAAATGATGATGCAACACTTAGTAATACGGCAACGGCAACTCTTAAAATACGAATACACCTATCAAGCTACTAAGCTAGTTCTACCGACTAAGGTGCTAAGTTACCTATTGTTACCACTAACAGATATGAAACATGACATGTATTATCTTAACAACTAAAGGCATTCTTACTCTTCATATCGATTTACTATATATATACTAAAACAAGGAGTACTAGCTACTCTATTTATCAACCTACTCAATGGCTATAAAAATTACAGTGAGCACATAATAATCTAATGAACCTACTATAAATTTTTTTTGGCTAAAGCTATCACCAATTTGTCACAAAAGTTCCTACAAATATTAAGCTAAATAATACTAAGCTTTCCTAAATGAATTAATGAACCTATCATTATCATAGATAACTGTAAAATAACTACACCAACAGATAGATAGCATTTTTGTGAACCTAACAAATTTTGTTTCACTATTTTTGGACACCTACAGAATTTACTACAATTTTACAAAGATCAGCTCAAAACTAAATTGAATAAACATTTATTAATTCACTGGGAAAAGCAAAACTACATCCACCGCGCGGCCCATGAGCGAGCAGCGTGGCCCACTCCCGCGCATCACGCGCGCGCACGTGACCCACCAGCGCGGCCCACGTGGGCGTGTCCCAACAGCGCGACGATGGCCTGTGACGGGGAGGCCCGCGCGCACTGGTACATTTGCTAAAACGTCCTCGCGCTAATACTGAATCTGTGGCAGAACCTCCTAAATTATAGGGCCCACATGCACCTATCACTGTCCAACGACCTTTGATATCTATGCATACGTTCCCGGTAACTTAAGAAGACTGTCGGGTGTCCTCAGGGAACCCCGAATCATCCATGATTTCCGAGCAGGATCACATTACAGAGTTACTGCAGTATAACAATAGTTTATTCAAATAGATACACCAGAGAAAAAACAGCGAAAGTCTTACAATAACATAGTTTACAAACCATTTGTTTCAAACCATACAACTAAGTTCGGTTAATATTACAAAACAAAGTAGTGGAGTGGCATTATAACATATTACATAACACACAAATAAGCTGCCCTGCCCAAGAGCCACACATCTACTTATCGTCATCACAAGGAACAACCGTCATGCAGCACGATCCAAAATAGATCTGCTCATGAGCCTCACCTGCAACAAGGGTCAACGAACCCTGAGTACAAAAGTACTCAACAAGACTTAACCGAAATAAGAATTAAAATAACGCAGGAATGCAGGCTCATGGGATTCAAGGTATGGCTTTAGCAATAATCAAGGTTCTTTTGCATAAAAGCTTTTTAACAAAATTCTTATATCAACGTTTAAAACTTCTTAAGATCATATACAAAGCTGACACGATCCGCATTAAGATCATGAAACTTCATAACCAACACCTTCTCAAACCATCCTCAAGTTTCAGTTATTAATTACTACGATGATGAACAGTGAGTTGAGTCTCCATAACCAAGGAGCAACGACGATTCAAACCGATTAAAACCCAGCTGGGAATTCCAGACCACACGACATATGCTGGTCCTCGACTTACATATATCAACCTACCCTCGGATCCTCTAAACAAGAACGGGTCCGCGCCACCCGAGAATACAATACTCCACACTCTAGCCCATTGCCATGTGGGTACACGCTATTCCCGCCATCTCTCCACTCCTAGTGCGTGAGTAGCCATTCTCGTAATAGAATAACCAAGTTAAGGCTTACCGGAGTATGTGGTTAGTACTACAAAGTCTCACATCATGCAATTCAACAACGGTATGGACCTTAATCGACACAGGTGGAAAGAACCCGCTCACAAGACCTCCACGTCTTGTGGCTCTCACACACCGAGTCCGCCGATCTAGATTTCTTACTCCACATGCTCATATTTCATGATCACATTGGTAACCAAGGATCCATTTAAAACTTGCAGGTGACAGGTAATCACCCGACTTTCATCGTTCTAAGCATAGCTAAGCAAAATTAGACATATACGAATTTAAGACTGGTAATATGGTAAATATGGAATAACAAGGTTGGTAATGTACCAATTTGGTTTTCATTTGACTCCTAATCACTTAATGCAGTAAAAAGAAGCAAAAGCGAAATCAATTTGTAAAATACTAGGTAGGGTTGTATGCATCCGGGGCTTGCCTTTGTTGACGAAAAAGTCTGGGTCCGGAGTCATTCCACCGATATCAACACCAACCTCCACAGATGGATCAACCTCCTCAACTACTTGATTAACTACCATGTGCTCACCTTCGTTCACTACACGTAGTAATAATGTCATGTTTAACATGATGCGGAATACGAAACATAATGCTCGATGATGGATGCAAAATTAACAACTTTAATACAACTTTCCTTCGCGGTACAATTACAAGTTAAACTAACTAAACCATTTTCACAACACTCACATCAATCGCCAAGGATCATTACCAACTAATGACCCAAGGACATTACTCAATCAAAAATTCAAATAAAACCGAAATCACTAAAGGTTACTATTTGCTTTTATGAATTAATTAATTAATTAAGAATTATGAAATAAATCAACTTGTTCCAATTGGCCTCAAATTTTTTGTAAATGTTCATAATATGATAACTAAGTGACAAAACAATTTTCATAATTTTTGGATACATAAATAAGCCTAGAAAAATCCTGGAAACTCATTTATTAATTAATTGAGCAATTTTTATCACATTCAAAAATTACTTAAAACAATATTTCATATTTTTCCTAAATAATATACATCACATAGAAGTCACACAAAAATTTTCAAAATTTTTGGAGCTCTAAATAAATCTACACAAAAATAACAAAAACTATCACTATTCATTCAAGTCTGAAAAACAGAAAAGTCATTTTGAACTACACAGTCGCTGACACCCGGGTCCCATCTGTCATCCCCAACCTCTAGCTTTGACCGCGACGGCGACGGCGCTAACTCATCGACGGTGAGTCCAATGGCGACGACCAAAGTACCAAAACACTCACAACAACATGGCGTATCGATTGGAGACACTAGCTAACTCAAACACGGCACGATTCAAGGCTGACGCCGGCCACGGCGGACGCGGTGGCACGGCAGCGCTACGCTGGCGACAGGAGACCGGTAGCAATCAAATAAATGGCTCAGGAAGCATCAGGAGCTCACCGCGAACACGTTGGAGCAAAGACCGAGACCGGAGAAGCAATGGTGACGCGTGACGACGTCCACGGTGATCACGGCGGAGCAAGGATCGTCGGTGACGGTGTACCAGCGACTGCGGTAATCAAAATGAGCAAGCAACATAGTATTAAGCACCACAACATCGAGACTAAGCCTTAGGTACACTGATCAAGGACAACGGCTCACCGGAGGATGCTGGCCGCGAAGAAACTGGATCTCTGGTGAGGTTGCCGGTCGCAAGGAAGAAGGGTGCTCACAACGGTTTCCTGATGAAATCAGACGATCATAGTTGGATGGCTAGGTGCACAAGAAGGAGACAGAGCTAGAACTGACTTTAGCTACGACGATGGAGCACTATGGCGATGGTGCGAGCTCGCCGGAGATGAGCAAGGACGACGGAAAAACAGAGCAAGGGAAAAAGAAGAACGGTGACAGCTCCAGAGCTTTATAGGACGGCCCAGGAAGCAAGGAGAAGCCACGGCGGAGTCTTTCCCACGCCAGCACGAAGCCAAGGCCGCCACGCGTGCGCCTGGAAGCAAGCCGAAGGATCGCCGGCAATGTAGCAAGAGCGGTGAACACTGTTCATCAAAATTACAGAATTGCCATTCGTTTTAAAATTCCAAATTACTCCCAAATTTGTATAACAACTCAAAAATCTCCAAAAATAAAAGTTGTTCAAAATCAAAAGTTCTACAACTTTACTTTTATAACCATATCAAAATTCGGTCTACATTTTGAAATACAAATTTGAATTTGAAAAGGGGACATTTAAGGAATTTCGCCTTTTCAAATAACTTCAAATTTTACTAAACCACTTGGAAAACTCCAAAAACAAACTTTGTATAACTTGACAAGATCTACATTTTTGCTTTTAAACTCAACCCCAAAATGTGCTTCGATTTTGAAATGGGTTTTCAGGGTAGGATTTAAATAGTGAAAATCAGGGTTTTCGGAATTTCAAATCAATACAAAGATTTCGAACTTGATTCAAACAATACCAAACAATACTTATAACATAAATGTAAACTTGTTTTAGTAAATGCATATCAAAGTTTGCAATATGACCAATGCCTTGCAATGCATATGATGATATGTCCTGTTTTTAATATTTAAACACCCGGGGTGTTACAGAATCCAACCGAGGTCCACAGAACTATTCCTTCAGTCAACTATTTTACAAATATGCCCCTCTCCCTTTCCTTCTTTACCACAGCCAGGTCCCCCAGACATCTACGCGCACACCAACACGGTGGCGCTGGCACAGGGCGGTTACGCCGACCAAACCAGCCCCTCCCCGCCCCCAAATGTGAGCCGATGCTGCTTCATGGCGGCTTAGGACGGAAACTCAAAGCGATGGGTGGCTTAGCGATGAACGAAGACGGGGTATTGAGCTCCCTCCATGGCGGTGAACCTCCTGCAGCGGCGGCGGCCACGTTCCCGTGAGCCAAAGCACATTCGACAGAAACGAACCGAAGAATGGGCATCAGCGACTCACCTAGAACCTACCAGACATGGTGGCTTGATCGGGGATGGACCGGGTGCGTCCGGCCACGCGCGTAGGGCAAGCTTCATGACAGCGGTGGTGGCGTGACCGAGCCAGCGATGCCGGGAAGGCAGTGGTGGTGGAAATGGGGTGCGCATGAAATAGAGGGGAACAGGGCGAAGACACCGTGCCAATAAATTGAACGGAGGTGAACGGTGCGAGGTGAATTGGGTGAGCGCCGCCGTTCGGCCTTAAGATGGCCAATGGGGGAGAAGACTCCAAATTAAAGCACTCCAGCGCACGACTGCGACTAAGGGCCGGCTCGGCATGTAGCTAGGTTCCCACTCAACCACCTATCGCACTCAATTGCTAGTATTAGACCGGCGCTGTGAGCTAGCCTTGGCGCGTATCGGTGACACCGACGTGATGCCATTAAAGGCGGAGGTGACCTGGGAAGGCAGCGTGGCGCTTGTCGCTCAATAGACGAGGACAAGGTCACACATAGGAGGCTACACGTACACGTATGGAGTCGACACGGCTCACGTGGCCGCAGCGCCTGAATTTGCAAGCCGACGGCGACACGACCATGTGTCGATGCCGCAGGCGCGCGCAGCAGCGGCAGTGGCGATGCGACGCAATCATAGCGGGTGCACGCGAAGTGACAACATGACATAGAGGAAACGTGCGTGCTGGCGATGACGGCTGTAGCCCTAGAATCGCCACTGCACCCGAGCAGACCGACAATGGCAATAGGCGGAGCAGAGCCGGCACGGAGTGACATGGGCAGTCCCAAGGCACCGGCAGCGGCGTGGACATTAGCGCACGTCGTGGAAGTGGGGAGGAGCAGCTGCACGCCCGGCAGCCGGCCACCGCAATCGGCCGGGCACGGCTAGACACATGCGCGTGCGTGGCCGACACGCCAACGACAGCACAGGGACACAGTGACCGCGTCAACGCGAGGAATCAACCGTGAATGTTGTGCGCACGCTTTTTAAAGCGTTCGAAAAACCCTAAAACATTGATCTAATCACCAAACCACCTATACCATTCTATAGAGGGCATATCAAGCTACTAAAACCAGCCATGAAACCACACCACCCTTTAACCTAATTTCTCTACAAAAATTGCCAAACTTGGCCTTGTCAAACCGCTTCCAGACTTAGGAAATTCGACTAAGTCTCGATCGGATTCGCGTCGAATTCGATTTCTAAGCTATTCGGTACACTAGCTAGTGAATTCCTTTCATGACCTCAAGTATTTCATCGTCACCTACATGGTTTGTATTTCTAACTTTACTAAAATTCCATATATACATTCTATAGCATTTTTGCTTAATAAAAATTGATTTAAAACCCTAAGTAATATAACTCGACTATGAAATGTAACTTTCATTTCGCGTTTCCGTTAGTCGTTTCGAGTTACAGAAATTGATTTACGCACTATTTTACATACACTATCACATAAACATGATGCCCATGTGGTGTTTTAGCAAGCATTTATAGTGTAACACCGAGGGTGTTACAAATCTACCCCCTAAAACAAAATCTCATCCTGAGATTTCATGTGCCTAGTGTGGGAAAAGAGATAAGGAATACATTTCAATGCAAACAACTACCTCAGTGACCAGAGAGAAGCTGGGGATAATGCTCCAGGATGTAACTTTCTTTCTCCCATGTTGCTTCATCCTCCGAGTGGTTCTACCACTGAATTTTGTAGAACTTCACCACATTGTTCCTCGTCACCCTTTCCTTTTCATCCAATATCTTGATAGGGTGCTCAATATACATCAAGTCAGGCTGGAGAGGAAGTCCTTCAATTTCCACAGCTTTATCAGGTACCCGCAAACATTTCTTCAACTGAGATACGTGGAACACATCATGTACCATCGATAAAATATCTTGCAGTTGAAGATGATAAGCAATTGGGCCACGCTGTCTCACAACCTTATAAGGACCCACATATCGAGGGGCTAGGTTGCCCTAAACACCAAACCGATGCACCCCTCTCATAGGAGACACCTTGAGGTACACATAATCCCCAACTACAAACTACAAAGGCCTTCTGTGCTTGTCCGCATAAGCTTTCTGTTGGCTCTGAGCTGCCTTCAAATGACTCTGAATAATGCTGACTTGCTCTCGAGCTTCTTTGATGAAGTCAGGCCCAAAGTATCCATGGTCTCCCACTTCAACCCATTTGGGTGGTGTCCTACATTTCTTCCCATATAGAGCTTCAAAGGGTGCCAAACGAATGCTTTCTTGATAGCTATTGTTGTAGGAAAACTCAGTTAAGTTCAAGCATCCGTCCCACTTCTCCAAAAAAGAAATGGCACAAGCTCTCAACATATCTTCTAGTACCTGGTTTACCCTTTCTGTTTGGCCATCAGTCTATGGGTGATAGGCTGAACTGCTGAGGAGACTAGTACCAAGACACTCCTAGAGTTGCTCCTAGAAGCGAGGGATAAAAACTGACCCTCTATCAAAGATAATAGTAAGAGAGACTCCGTGTAGGGTCACAATCCGGTCCAAATACAACTCGGCATACTTTCTGGCAGAATATTTGGAATCCACTGGGAGAAAATGAGTTGATTTGGTAAGGCGATCCACAATGACCCAGATAGAGTTATAGCCCTAGGATGTGTAGGGTAAACCCACAATGAAATCCATGGAAATATCTTTCCATTTCCACACAGGAACGGCCAAGGGCTGCAAATATCCTGGGGTACACATGTGGTCAGCCTTAACTCTCCCACAAGTGTCGCACTCTACGACGTACTTGGTGATGTCCTGCTTCATGTTGGACCACCAATACAAGTGGCGCAAATCATGGTACATCTTGTTGCTGTCAGGATGGATAGACAATTTGGAATAGTGAGCTTCATTCAAAATCTTCCTTCTAAGCTCCTCATTTGATGGAACCACCAATCTATCCTTGTACCTCACTACACCTTGCTTATCAATGCTAAACTATGGACCACGCCCTTCGGCAATCAATTTCTTGATGTGACTAATTTCTAAAGTGTCTTGCCTTTGCTCCATAATAATCTGCTCAAGTAATTCTGAGACTAAGGCAATGTGAGCCAGCACCTCTGCATGGTTGAGAGACAAAGGTGTTTCTTCAACCTGATATGACTTTTGGCTCAAAGCATCAGCTACCACATTGTACCTCAAGTTATAATCCTTGATCAATTCCAACCATCTCCTTTACCTCATATTTAACTCAGACTGAGTAAAAATATATTTGAGGCTCTTATGATCTATAAAAATGTGTACTTTGTTGCCCAACAAATAATGCCTCCAAATTTTTAGAGCGTGGACCACAGCAGCCAGCTCTAAATCATGGGTGGGGTAATTCACTTCGTGCTTTTTCAGTTGGTGCGAAGCATAAGCTATCACACGCCCATCCTACATAAGCACACATCCCAACCCCATCTTTGAGGCATCATAATATCCAACAAAAGGTCTGTCAATATCTGGTTGGCCCAAGACAGGAGCAGTGGTAAGAAAATTCTTCAAAGCTTGGAAGGCTTCTTCATAGGCCAGGCTCCAAACAAACTTGGCTTCTTTTTGGAGCAGCTTGGTCATCGACTGCGCTATCTTGGAGAAGCCAGGAATGAAACGCTGATAGTATCCAGCAAGACCAAGGAACTGACGAATCTGGTGTACTGACTTGGGAGACTTCCAATTTAGCACATCTTGTACCTTGGT
The DNA here is from genome assembly GCA_904845875.1 of Miscanthus lutarioriparius. Classification (NCBI taxonomy): domain Eukaryota; kingdom Viridiplantae; phylum Streptophyta; class Magnoliopsida; order Poales; family Poaceae; genus Miscanthus; species Miscanthus lutarioriparius. The sequence continues at coordinate 14,318,930 of CAJGYO010000006.1, read as the reverse complement.
GGGGTCTACAGATATACCTTCCGGTGTCAGAACATGTCCCAAAAACTACACTCGATCTAACCAAAATTCACACTTACTGAATTTAGCATATAGCTCGTGTTCCCTCAATCGATTCAGTACTATCCGAAGGTGTTGGGTATGCTCTTCCTTGTTCTTGGAATATATCAAGATATCATCAATGAATACCACCACAAACTTGTCCAACTCCGACATAAAAACTGAATTCATGAGATACATGAAGAATGCAGGAGTGTTGGTGAAACCAAAAGACAAGACTAGGTATTCATACAGCCCATACCTAGAAGAAAAGGTTATCTTTGGTATATCTTATGGTCTAATCTTGATCTGATGATAGCCTGAACGGATATCAATCTTAGAGAACACCTTGGCACCAGCTAGTTGATCGAACAAAGTATCAATACGAGGTAAAGGATACTTATTCTTAATGGTTACCGTATTAAGAGGGCGGTAATCCACACACATCCGAAGAGTGCCATCCTTCTTCTTCACAAAAATGGCTGGACAACCCCTTGGTGAAAAGCTAGGATGGATGAATCCCTTTTCCAACAATTCTTCTAACTATTTCTTCATTTTAGCCAATTCCTTCGGGGCCATGCGATATGGGCGTCGAGAGAAAGGAGCAGTACCAGGCTCTAACTCAATGGAGAACTCTACATCTCTGTCCGATGGCAACCTAGGTAGATCTTTAGGAAAAACATCCTAGAACTCACATATCACAGGAATAGAGGCAAGATCAGGAGAAGCTTCAGCATGAGCAGCAACAGGTAAGACTAGATCTGAGAGCATAAGAAGAGACATCCTATCCTCAGAAGAAGGAAGCCATAACTCAACAACTCTCTGCTTCATATCCAAAACTACCCCATATACACACAACCAGTTCATTCCTAGAATTGCATCAATGCCTTGTCCAGGCAGTACCATGAACTAGAGACGGTAAGTGTGAGTGGCTAGCACTAAGCTTACTATGTCCGTCCGAGTATTAACGCACAACTGTGCACCTGGAGTACTGATTCTATAGGCAAAAGGTATGGCCATAAGAGATATATTATGCCGGTGTGCAAATCCCATGCTCATGAATGAATGTGATGCACCAGAATCAAACAACACATAAGCTGGAGGGGAATCAATGGTGAACATACAACCATCACTGGTTCATTTTGCAATATTTCCTCAGCCTCCGTGAAATGAACCTGTCCAGATCAGCTCACTGGCACTTTCTTCTTGATAACTATCCGCTTGATTAGCCTAGTGTCGGGTTCATAAACTCGGGGTCCCACGCAAACTGGTTTCCCAACAAAGGCTTGGCCCAAGCATACAGCGCGCAACTCATGGGCCGGCCCAAGTATCTGAACAACAGGCCAGAAGGGTGGCCCAGTCATCGACCGGAAGGTCTAGCCGAGGAGGAGCAGCACCCATTTTTTCGTACTCCGGCCCACCTCTCTGACCGGAGCGCTCGCTCCGACTCCAGCAGCCTCCAAACGGCCTCTCCAATTGGAAGGCCTGGCAAAACACTACCTCTGACTCTGACCCCACGTCTCCAACCGGGGTACGCCGGAACCCTACCCGCTGCTCTTCTATGACTAGCGCAGCCGGAGCCGACTGGGACCAACCGAACGGGGACACCCACTCGGAAGGGACCAGGAAAAGAAATGGACAAAGCTAGGTAAGGCGCACAAGTCAAAACCACGATGCCAGGGACCGTACACTGTCCACCTACAAGAACAGTGCTCCGCAACCGCCTTGACATAAATAGTGTTGTAGGCGGCGACATTTTTCCTATAGTATTGTGGGCGCCATTAAAACTCCCATACGGTAAGGCCCCCCACATGTCTCTGGGCATCGACAGTGTTGTGGGCGCCGGCTTTTACCATATCAGGAACATGGTAAAACCCCTTGCATGCCTCTAGGAATCAATAGTATGGCGGGCGCCGATATCTGCCGCGCCCAAAGAAGATGACACAAACCTCCCACATGCATCTGACTTTCAACAGTGACGTCAACAGTGTTGTGGGCTTCTACACTCGTCCTGTACCCACCGTCGTAGGCAGCAAGACTTAGAAACATACGAACTCTCTCCCTTTCACTTGTAAGGCCATCCCATTTATCTATAAAAGGGGATGCGCTCTCTCCCAATAAACTCAGTTAACCCAAGTTCATCCACGTTGATCAAAGTCGTTCCATTTTCACTAGATCGATCAAGTTCACTAGTTCACAACCACAGGACTGCCAGGTTCGGACCTCAAGCACATGCTTTAACACTTAGCTCAAAGCCGAGCTCCTGTCGCTCTCGGCCCTTCCGACCGGAGCCGACCGGACCTCTTGTACCCCTCTTCTTTCTCCCTCTCGTTTGTAACCCCACTGCAAACTTCGAGCACTTGGGCTCAGGAATAAAGTCACCGACCGACTCAAACTGGATGTAGGGCACATTGTCTGAACCAGTATAAATCTTGTGTCATTGAGTGCTAGGCCACCTCTGATCACAACATATGACAAAACTACAAATATTTACTTCTTGGTCACTTTCTGCACCGACAGTTGGCGTCGTTCGTGGGGAAGATGTTGTACGTTCAACACTTTTTTGGTCATTGGATGGCCCACTTTTCCACTACCCTCGCCGTGGCGGGCTTGGGCTATATGATTTGCTTCGGCTCGCTGGAGTTGCCCGTAATCTCACCTGTTGGGATGTGGGTTCCACCCGTCTTTGAGCCAACCTAGGCCTTCCTCTTCGGAAGCCTGGACTTCGTCGCTGACCGGCTCGGCATACTACACCTCCGCAAGGAGGCTCACGTTCCGGCACCCGTCGGAGGGGCGGCCTCCATCGACTCCGGGACACACGACTTCAATGACGCGGCATCTGCGCTTCATTCCGAGCAAGCTCTCTGCTCAAACCCCACTGTAAGTAATATGCGTACTGTTATTTACTCTTTATTTACTATCTCCCACCAATCATTCGGACGGACCATGTTGCCCACGCCACAAACACCGTACTATTGGTTCCCCCACGGCCTCGCGTCCCCTGTGGATGCGTACGCTCGGGGGCTCCAAAGGATGCCAGCGCCATCCCCCCTCACATCCGAATTCGTGGGAATGGCGAGGTACGCCTCCGCCACCTTCCACGAACTCTCGGATGACGAGGGTGAGAGTGATGGCTCCAGCATTGGCGATGTGGCACCTTACCACCGTCCGTCACGGGAGTGCACTATGGCGAACGCTCCGGGACAGCCGCCGGTGGTTGTGGAATCTACATAGACTCACACCCCTCTAGACCCACGCACGGGGGCCCTCATGTCTACGCAAGTGCACGCCGAGGAATTACGACAACGGTGGCCGAACCAGCCACCGCCTGCGCCAGCGCGCTCAGTATAGCACATTGTGCCCCATGCGCATCGCCTAGCTGGTGGCGCCCGGGGCCGCGCTCGCCAGGTCCAACACGACATCATGAACATGGGAAACGATCTCCCACAGTTCGCTTGGGCTGGTCAGAACATCGCTGATGCGGCAATGCTTCTGCGCGGTGTTCTCGAGCCCGTCGACCCCTAGGAGCGGACAGTCTACTGGAACCTCCGGGTTCTAGTAGAAGCCACCGCTGTTCAATAGGCAGAAAGCTTCGCATCGCGACTCCAACACGCGCCCTCTCTCCCCACCGGGGAAACGGGGACGCGCCAGATGGATCGCTCCATCCGCTACAGCCGCCAGGTGCGGCTCGGGGGCAGCAGTCGTGCCATGGTCTGACCTGGCGCCTGCCCCACACTGACTGCCGATACACAAGCGGCCCGGTCTGCACCAAGATGCTTGCAGCATCATCAACAACTGGCATCGGTCCCGGCACGATGATGATGTCCACCGGGCGGCGGCAAGAGCAGGCGACATGGATCCTGGCCCAACCATCGAGGGGAGTGGTGAAACACGCCCCAGGCACAGTCGCCGACTGGACGACCAGAGTCCCAGCCTTGAGGGTCTGGGGCCACGGGCTTTTGATCGGCGTATCCGGAGAGCGCCATTCCCATAGTGCTTCCGACCGCCCACCAACATCGCCAAGTACACCGGGGAGACAAACCCCGGTATTTGACTCGAAGATTTCTGGCTCGCCTACCGAGCCAGAGGGGTGGATGATGACTATTTCATCATTCAGTATCTCTCCATCTGTGTGGGGGACACATGTTCGGGCATGGCTTGAATTCCTCCCACACGACAGCATCCGTGACTGGGCGGACCTCAAGAGGGTCTTCGTCAGGAATTTCCAGGGGACGTATGTCCACCGTGGGAACTCCTAGGACCTCAAGAGCTGCCAGCAGGAGCCCAGCGAGTCCCTATGGGACTACATCCGCAGGTTCTCCCAACGATGCAACTCCCTCCCTGATGTCGTCGATGCGGACGTCATCCATGCGTTCCTCTCCGAGACGACCTGCGAGTCCCTAATCCACAAGCTTGGAAGCCTAAAGCTACGTACCACCCGCGACCTGCTCGACGTCACCACTAACCACGCCTCCAGCGAGGAAGCGGTCAGAGTGGTCTTCAACGGAGGCCAGGACAAAGGCAAGGCCAAGCGCACGGACCAAGACGAGCGTCCCTCCACACAGAGGGGCAAAAAGAACAAAAAGAACCAGCGCCGATCGGACAACACCGCCTTGGTTGCCGCAACTGACCGTACGGGCAAGCAGCCCCAACAGGGCCTACCTGACCACTTCAACAAACTCATGGATAGCCCATGCACCAACCACGCCTACCTCGTCAAACACCTCTACAAGGACTGCGAGCTCCTCAAACGTTTCCTACGACAGGCCGGCGGGCCAAAACAAGGGGACCTCAAAGAGGCGGCAGCCAAGAAAGGAGGCACGATGGACAAGGACGGAGACGGTTTCCCTAACGCCGATGAATGCATCATGATCTTCGGTGGATCGAACATCATCTGGTCCAAGCGCCAGCACAAGGTACGCTATAGGGAGGCATGCGCCGCCGAGACGGCCGTCCCCTCCTTCCTTAGTTGGTCGGAATCTCCAATCACCTTTGATCAGAGGGACCATCCCTCCCACGTCGTGAGACCAGGATGCTACCCGCTCGTCGTCGACCCCATCATCCACAAGAAGTGCCTCACCAAGGTGCTGATGGATGGAGGCAGCGGCCTCAACATCCTCTACGTCGACACCCTTGACGCCATGCGCATCCCTCGATCGAAGCTCTGCTTGGCGGGCTCTCCCTTCCACAGAGTGATCCCGGGAGTGCAGGCATACTCGCTCGTGCAGATCGACCTGCCCATCATGTTTGGCAGCCGAGCCAACTTCCGCTCGGAAGTTCTCACCTTCGAAGTGGTGGACTTTCTAGGATCCTACCACGCCATCTTGGGGCGACCATTCTATGCCAAATTCATGGCAATCCCCAACTACACCTACCTCAAGCTGAAGATGTCGGGACCAAATGGCATCATCACCGTGAGCAGCGCCTTCTCTCACGCCTTCACGTGCGACCGCGAGCACTATGAGCTCATCACTACGGTCGTCAACTCATCCGAGCTCCCACGGCTCAGGGAATCATTGATCCCGGCAGTCCCAGACTGTAACAAACCAACCTCCTCAACGGCCTTCCGACCGCACGAGGAAACCAAGGCGGGGGGAATCGACCCAACCAAGACGGTTTGGATTGGGACCTAGCTCCCGGCCAAATTGGAACGCGAGCTTGTCGACTTCCTGCATGACAACCGTGACGTCTTTGCATGGCAGCCTTCTGACATGCCGAGCATACCTTGGGGGGTTGCCGAGCATGCACTGCGCATCATCCCGGGGTCAAAGCCTACCAAGCAGCGCCTGCGTCGCTTTAATGACGAGAGGCGTAGGGCCATAGGCGAAGAGATCGCTAAACTCCTGGCAGTCAGATTCATCAGAGAGGTATTCTACTCCGACTGGCTTGCCAATCCCGTTCTTGTTAAAAAGAAGACCAGGAAGTGGAGAATATGCGTTGACTATTATGGCCTCAACAAAGCATGTCTGAAGGATCACTTTCCTTTGCCACGCATAGACCAGATAGTCGACTCCACCTCGGGTTGCGAGATCCTCTCCTTTCTGGATGCCACCTTAGGCTATCACCAGATCGCGATGAAAGAGTCTGATCAGCTCGCAACCTCATTCATCACCCCATATGGTTTGTACTGCTACGTAACCATGCCATTCGACTTGAAGAACGCTGGCGCCACCTACCAAAGGTGCATGCAGCAATGCTTCGCCGACCAAATCGACCCGCTCGATCAGCCTGACCAAACTGAGCGGCCAAGACCAACGATCGCCGTCTATGTTGATGACATAGTGGTCAAAACAGCTTAAGCCTGTGACCTGATCACAAACTTGGCCGCAACGTTCACGAACCTCCGAAGGTTCAACATCAGGCTGAATCCCAAAAAATGTGTTTTTGGGGTTCCAAAGGGGAAGCTGCTAGGATACATTATGTCCGAGCGCGGCATCGAAGCCAACCCCAAAAAAATCACAGCCATCTCCAACATGGGTCCGATACGCAACGTCAAGGGCGTGCAAAGGCTCACCGACTGTCTGGCTGCCCTGAGTCGATTCATCTCCTGGCTCGACGAACGGAGGATGCCACTCTACAAGCTCCTCAAAAAGATGGACACTTTTGTCTGGACTGAGGAAGCCCAGCAGGCCCCGAAGAGCCTCAAAGCATCCCTAATGTCAGCCCCGATCCTCGTCACTCCCAAACGAGGAGAACCCCTTCTCCTCTACATTGCGGCTAGCAACCATGTGGTAAGCGCCGTGCTGGTAGTCGAAAGGGAAGAGCCGGGACACCAACTTAAGGTCTAGCAGCCCATATACTTCGTCGGTGAAGTACTCACCGACCCCAAGGTCCGGTACCCCTAGGTGTAGAAACTCCTATAAGTCGTGCTGATGGCGACCCAGAAGCTCATGCACTACTTCACCGACCACGAATTCACGGTCGTCACTTCATACCCACTCGGGGACATCATCCGCAACCACGATGCCACAGGATGGATCTCTAAGTGGGCACTCAAACTCGTGGGCCATGACATGAGGTACATCCCCCATACCACCATTAAATCTCAGGCTCTCACAGATTTCATCACCGAATGGACAGAGGTACAGCTACCGACCCCGGACGTCACCCATGAGTACTAGACAATGTACTTCGATGGGTCTATAATGGCGCCTGGCTCGGAGGCTGGAGTGGTTCCGATCTACCCGGACGGCAGTAGGCTCCGCTACGCCATCCGCCTCCACTTTTCAGCCTGAAACAATGCCGTGGAGTATGAGGCCCTCATCAACGGACTACGCATCGCCATCGAGCTCGGTGCTATGTGACTCTATGTTCACGGTGACTCAGAGCTAGTCGTTGATTAGGTCATGAAGGAGTCCTCCTGCAAAAGCCCCCTCATGGCAGCATACTACCAAGAGGTGCGCAAGCTCGAGGTCAAATTCCCTGGCATCGAGCTATATCACGTCCCTCGAAGGGACAACGATGCCGCCGATTTTCTGGCGAAATTTGCTGCCAGGAGGGATCCATCCCCAAGCGGGGTCTTCATCAACGACGTCCACGAGCCATTCACCCGCATCCTGGAAGGTCCGATCTAGACACACCCCGACGCCCAGACAACGCTCAGGGACTCCGACCCCGACGCCAAGCCAGCACTTGGGGGCTTCGACCCCAACACCAAGCTGGCGCTCGAGGGCTCTGATCCCAGTACCTCCATGATGACGTCACCCACAAACGTCGCCGTATTGGCACTTGATCAAACCGATTGGCGAGCACCGCTACTCGCCTACCTCCTCGAGGAGGTTCTCCTGCCCAAAAGGACTGAAGCCCGATGGATCGCTCGACGCGCCAAGACCTTAGTCGCGCTCGATGACGAGCTCCACTAACGGAGTCCGTCAGGAGTACTCATGAAGTGCGTCCCCACCAACCAGGGGAAGCAGCTCTTCCTCGAGGTCCATGCCAGGATTTGCAAACATCACGCGGCCCCAAGGTCGCTGGTCAGAAAAGCCTTTGCCAAGATTTTTACTGGCCCATCGCACTACGAGATGTAGAGGAGGTCGTCCACAGGTGTGAAGGATGCCAATTCTACGCTCGACAAATCCATTTGCCGACATAGGAGCTCCGAACCATCCCCATCACCTGGCCATTCGCGGTCTAGGGCCTCGACATGGTGGGGCCCCTCAAAAAGGGCCCAGGCGGCTTCACTCACCTACTCGTAGCGGTCGACAAGTTCACCAAGTGGATAGAGGCCAAGCCCATTACCAACATCTGCTCGGAGGAGGCAGTCAAATTCTTCCATGACATCATCTACCGGTTCGATGTTCCCAACTGTATCATCACTGACCACGGGACTAACTTTACCGGAAAGAAGTTTCTAGACTTCAGGGATGGATACGGCATTAGGATCGACTAGGCCTCAGTCGGACATCCATGAACTAACGGTCAGGTTGAACGTGCCAATGGCATGGTCCTCCAAGGACTTAAGTCATGCATCTTCGACCGACTCAACAAGTACACCACGAGATGGGTTGTAGAGGTCCCAGCGATCCTCTGGAGCCTAAGAACGACCCAAACCGATCCACAGGGTTCACACCCTTCTTCCTAGACTACAGAGCTGAGGTAGTGATGCCCTCCGACCTCGACCACGGCGCCCCAAGACTGAAGGCTTTCGACCGCGACCGAGCCATGGAGGCTCAACAAGACACTATCGACCTGCTTGAAGAGGCCCGCGAGACGACCGTCATCCGCTCCGCTCGCTACGAACGAACCCTCCACAGGTACCACAAAAGGAAGATTAGAGGGAGGATACTCGAAGTCGGCAATCTCGTACTCTGGAGGACCCAATCAACGAAGGAAAAACATAAGCTCTCTCCACCATGGGAAGATCCCTATACGGTGATCGAAGTAATCTAACCGGGCACCTACTAACTGGAGGACAACAACGGCAACGTTCTCACCAACACTTGGAACATTGAACAGCTACGTCGTTTTCCCCCTAAATTTGATCTAACCGCTTTTTAGTCAACACTTGCCCCTGTAAAGCACCCTAGCCCAAACACTTTCAGCCCGGGTCGCTCGGGGGCTCCATAAGGGTACAATACTGAATACTACCTCTCATTTTTACTCTCCTTTTTACTGTCACATGGTAAACAACTTCGTCCCTGAACGGGAGCGCATTCCTTTTCCTTTGATTGCCCTAAGCAACTTTTGTTCTTACTCCTAACCGAACGCACCCCACCACGACCTACGGTTACGAGCAGCCAAGCCCCACGGGCCATGCCTAGGCTCTTAAAAAAGCTGCAGCCTACGGAACTAACGGGCAGGTACTAAAAAGGAAGGACAAAAAACAAAAGATGTGCTAGGATAAAAACAAGGAACGGATAGTGATCCTATCAAAAAACGCTACTGATATATTCATTGATACAAAAAAGCTGTTCACACGGGGACTCACCCACGAACTCAACTATTACATTTTCTACTACTAGTCCAAATACTACTGCGGCCGCTTGACGACATCTCCTGAACGCTGCCGGACGTAACCACCACCGTTGGGGGCCTGTCCGGTTCCGCTCCCCAACTTCGGCAAGCGCAACAGGTACCTCAATGGACCTGCCCGGTTCCGCTTCCTTGACTTCGGTGAACGGAATGGGTACCTCAAGGGCGTCACACCCATAGATGCTCCTGACCTTCTCATGCAGTCGAGATAGCTTCTAGGCAGGGATGCGGCCACCGGGGTATGGCCACCATGGCTGGAAGAGATCTCATCAAACTTTATTAACTAGCCAACCCGAGCAGCTGCAGATGCGGAACCCTCCACCGGCACAATCTTGAGCGACTCCCCCTCCGACAAGGCATGCCCGACAAAGATCCACCGGAGAAAGTCCACGCACGGCTCTATCCCGAAGAAGGCCTTGCAGATGAATCTAGCATGCCTCCCCGTTCGACAGAAGCCGCCCCTTCTTAGGTAAAAATGGCCAGCACCGCCCCAGGCAACCTCCAGCTTGACATCACGCTCCGGATTCATGAAAGCATCTATAAGTCCTCCCCCTCGCTCACCCCCTCTCTCACTTAGGAACCACCATGGCATACAGGCACTCTCGGTGAGAAAGAAGGAGGAGAGACAATAGTTGAAGAACAGGCAAAGGACTGCGACGGAGAGCCCTGTCCCTCCCCCTATTTAAGGAAGGAACACGGCAGCCGAAGAGGGGCAAAAAATTAGAGCAAAAACTCTCCCCCTTCCGCCATTCAGTGCGGATGGGAAATGATGGGACACACCCTGACTGATGGGACGCACGCTGACCGACGGAACGACGCTGGGTCAGACAGAACACCGCCTGGTGAGACGAAACATGGCCTGGGTATGGCCCCACCACTATCGCACGACTAGGCATGAAAACCAAAGTGTCACCACACGCAGGCAGCTCTCCCGAACCCCTGGCGGGACTTGGAAAAACTCAAAATGGGATCTCCATCGGGAGAGACCATCGGGCTTACTAAGTCGATCGAACGGCTCAGAAAAACACACCAAGAGACAGGTAGGAAGTGAAGGGACGGCCCATGTAGGCCATGCCGACTCCGTCATGAACGATGACATCGGGTCCCGGTCGAACGTTTCTGACTGAAGCTCTCCAAACCCCGTCACTCAAGTCATCAAGGTAAACACTACCAACCCCCTCTATTTCTTTATAATCATTTCATACATCCATACGCGCATTCATTCCATAAGCCCGTGCCTCCCAGACGATTCGGGCCCTGAACTGCCCGGGGGCTCGAGAACTAAGCATCGCACATGCAGCGAAATGCATCACAACGCTCTGTGTTGCGTCACGAAGCGGCAGTTGCCTCATTCGACATGAGAAACAACAGAGCCAGGGGAGAAAAACGCATATGAGCCCCATGCGGCCCTCACCCAGTATAGCAGACAGGGTCATCTCAACCTTCTTGTTCGATCCTGAACCTCTTGCCAAGCCCACAGAATCTCCATCGAGGGGAGGCCGTTAGGCCACCCAGGTCGGTCTCCGGTACGACCCGACAATCTGCCAGGTTGCAGGTAAAGGAGTAGTGGAATGTCATAAGAGGGCTATGCCGACCCCATCATGAATGATGAACTCGGATTCCACTCGATCAAACCCGTTAGCAAACTCACAGAGCGCGTCACTCGAGCTCGAGCGATCGGGACAAGCGACAAAACTCAGCCCTCCGGTTGTGAGGAATCGGGGACGGGGTAACGCACACAACTCACACCGAGCCCTACTAAGGCCTAACAAGGCTTGGGGGCTCAAGACACAAAAAGCCCGGGTCTGTGACCCCGATCTCACCCCATCCGGCTATGTTTCGACAGCGCTCCAAAACTACCTGGGTCTGCGACCCCGATCTTGCCCCATCCGGCTACACTTCGACTGCGCTCCAAAACTACCTGGGTCTGCGACCCCGATCTTGCCCCATCCGGCTATGCTTCGACTGCGCTCCAAAACTACATAGGTCTACGACACCGATCTTGCCCCATCCGGCTACGCTTCGACTTCACACAAAATGCCTAGGTCCGTGACACCGAACTCGCCCCACCAGGATCCACGACTCCGACTCGCCTGTTCCCATGGCACGCACCGACGCTAGGATCAGTGAGCTCCATCTCGTCCGATCCCTTGACTAACTACCTTGCCCAATCCCACGGCGCGCACCGACACCAGGATCTGTGAGTTCCGTTTCTTTCGATCCCTTGACTAACTGGCTCACCCGATGCCATGGCGCGCACCGACGCCAGGATCAGTAAGCTCCATTTCATTCGATCCCTTGACTAACTGCCTCGCCCGATCCATGGCATGCACTGACGCCAGGATCAATGAGCTCCATCTCAAACTGATCCCTAAACTAATGAAACTAACCGCCTCAGCTGCAGAACGACGCCTTGGTTGACAAATCCGTCTCAAAAACCTCCCCCGCTGGCAACACAAAAAAACCCTCAGACGGTTCTACCCGAACCGCCCAGGGGCTTGGGGGCTACACCCACGGGTGCGCTCACGTGCACCCGCCGTCAAGGCAAAAACCCCCCAGACGATTCTGCCCGAATCGCCCGGGGGCTCGGGGGCTCCTGTCAGGTTCATAAACTTGGGGTCCCACGCAAACCGGTTTCCCAACAAAGGCTAGGCCCAAGCAGACAGCGCGCAACTCATGGGCCGGCCTAAGTATCTGAACGATAGGCCAAAAGGGCGGTCTAGTCACCGACCGAAAGGTCTGGCCGAGGAGTAGCACCCGTTTTTTTGTACTCTGGCCCACCTCTCTGACCGGAGCACTCGCTTCGACTCCAGCCGCCTCCGAACGGCCTCTCCGACCGAAAGGCCTGGCAAAACACTACCTCCGACTCCGACCCCACGTCTCCAACCGGGGTACGCCAAAACCCTACCCGCTGCTCTTCTACGACTAGCGCAGCCAGAGCCGATTGGGACCAACCGACCGGGGACGCCCGCTCGGAAGGGACCAGGAAAACAAACAGACAAAGCGAGGTAAGGCGCACAGGTCAAAACCACAATGCCAAGGACCGTACCCTGTCCACCTACAGGAACAGTGCTTCGCAACCGCCCTGACACAAATAGTGTTGTAGGCGTCGACATTTTTCCTACAGTATTGTGGGCGCCATTAAAACTCCCATACGATAAGGCCCCCCACATGCCTCTGGGCATCGACAGTGTTGTGGGCGCCGGCTTTTACCATACCGGAAACATGGTTAAACCCCTTGCATGCCTCCAGGAATCAACAGTATGGCGGGCGCGCCGACGTCTACCGCGGCCAAAGAAGATGACACGACCCTCCCACATGCATCTGACTTTCAACAGTGACGTCAACAGTGTTGTGGGTGTCTACAGTCGTCCTATACCCACCGTCGTAGGCAGCAAGACTTAGAAACATACGAACTCTCTCCCTTTCACTTGTAAGGCCATCCCCTTCATCTATAAAAGGGATGCGCTCTCTCCCAATAGACTCAGTTAACCCAAGTTCATCCAAGTTGATCAAAGTCATCCCAACAACTATTATGCTGCAAAGCGCACCTTCTGCTCATCAGTTACGATGAGCAGCAGAAACTTTTGCTCCAGAATGCGAAGCCAATGCTCCGCATCTAGAGGCTTAGCCATTGGCGTGAACATGGGTGGGTGCGTCTTTAAGAAAACTCGCATTGAGGTGCTAATGCAAATCACAAGGAAATAGACGGGTAGATTTAATCGTTTGGCACAAAAAATAATTTTTTATAAACAAAAATAAAATATAACTTGTAATTGGTACTTAAATGAAATTTGAAGTGCAAGTTTAGTAGATGAAAATGCACCCGTTGATTTTGGGAATAGATGTTGTTCCATGGTATTTCTAATGGCTCAAAAACCAAATTGGAAATTAAAATTAGCCCTTTTCGTTGAATCGGCAAAAGATTTGAAGTTGTGTTGAAAGTACACTTTTTGGTGATTTATAAAATGCAAAATAGTTAAATAATGCCATGATGTTTTGGTTCTATTGTTTGGTGCAAAGTGTGTGCTATGCCGTGAAATGGTGGTTGGTGAAGTTTGGTAAAGTTTTGACCATTTAAAAAATTCAACCAAATTCAACTCAAGGCTAATTTTCAAGTTTGAAAATAGTGTGACAATGCTAAATTGGAATTCAAACTCTGATTAAAATTCTTAAACACTAGTGCCATGTTTTTATTTAGTGATTTGCACCACGGCGAGTACTCGAGAACGGTGTAGGTCGGGGTGGAAATGGGTGTCACGGCGCCCTCGTAGAAATTGCCTAACTTCATTAGAACACGTTGCGAATCCAATCTGGTGCTCGTTCACGAACCAGCGTTCAGCATCATTCGCAACCTCTCATCTCACCTACCTCGTCTGCTTTGTTTGGTGCCGCTGCCGCACTAAACGAGCACAGTAGGCGCCAGGTGCGCATGCTCCCTCGCGTCCTTTCTTGGGAGCGCCTGTAAGAAATATGGCCGAGGCCGCTTCTTGAACTGGTCCATAGCATAGGGGCGTCAGAAGGGGAGCACGTGGCTCTGCTCCCGCCAGCTCAGTGTCATTATGTCGACATGACCGTGCCAAGTAGGTCGAGCCACCTCCGAGCCGCTGCTGCCGTGTGCCCTCGTACCACCCGGTTGGCACCATCTCTGGGCTGCTATCTGGCAATCTCTTTGGCACCGAGCGAGCCCAACCGTTTTTGCCATAGTCGGGCTATTAAAGCCATTTCCGTCGTCGCTAGTCACCATGACCATCCCTCCCTCCTCTCCAAATTCATCGAGCACAACACATCTCCATCCAATTCCTTTTAGACAAGAGTGCTTTAGGTTCCTAGCTTGCTCATAAACGAGATCATGGTGGGAATCGTACACCAGAGAGCGCACCCGAAGCATCGCCGTCGCCACTGGCCACCGTGGGTGCCATACCTAGCTCGGCCATGAACCCCTCCCAGCCCTTCCCTTTTTCCTTGATCTTCTCAGTGTTATTGCTCCGCGTTGATGCCTCGGACTCGCCTGCGAAATAGGTTTGCCGGAGCTCCAGTGGTTCGCCGGAACAATGATGATGCCGCTGTCGCGCCAACTCGGATCCGTTCCGCACGTGGCCAACCATCTTACCAAGCCTCATGGCCTTGTCTAGCCCTTCCTTTTAGCTTGTGGTGAGTCACTGTTCCTTCCCTGACTCCCCGTTTAACCTCTGCCGTAGCCATCTCGCTGGAGCGCGCGCGCCATTGCCGCCATCCATGTCTACACGTGGGTAGACATGCCCTGCACGCCATCATGAGCCGTCACGGTCCTGCGTGGTAGCGCAAACCCTGTGGTGTACCTGCGCCCCTGGCGGCCACCCCTCCGCTGCCGCCGTGCCCTCCCCGGCCGGTCTTGGCCACCGTCGGATAGTCCCCGCCTTGGTGCTCTGCTCTGGTGACGCTCGGGGACTGGGGAATGGTGAAGATAGGAAAATGTAGGGGCTAAATCACATAGATCGTGAGGCATATAAATAGTGTTAATAGTTGGAACATGATTTAAAAATAAAAATGGGCCCTTTTTGCAAAATTGCAGCGCGCAATTGGGCCTCCCCTCCAGGTCGGCCTGCTCCCGCGCGTGGGCTGGCTGCTCACCCGCGCCTGGGCTCGTCCGCGTGGGACGGCCATTTTCGGCTGCTGGGCCGCCGCCTGCCCGCTTGGGCTGCTCACGCCGCGCTACGTTGGGCCGCGCGCGCGCCTGCGGGCCGAGCCTGACCGCTCAAGCCTTTGTTTTTTTTGTGTTGTTTTTGTTTTGTTAATTCAGTGGTCTTCAAAAATTCAAAATAAAATGTAGAAAAATCACAAAAATACCAAACCAATTTTATTAGTGTCCTAAAATCATAATCTATCTGTTAGTGTATTTTGTTCGCATAGGTTCTATATGTTTTTAGAGTTGCTCTAATTATTTTAAAATATCTAATATTGTTAAAATGTGAACTTGTGGGAATTTTTTGAGAAAATGGTGATATTGTTAACTCTAAAAAGTTTACAGTAAATTTCTAATATTATTAGCTGCACATTATAATTTTTGTAGCTCCAGAATAATTAGTTTATTAGATAGATAATGATGCCTTATTTTGAATAAAGATTAAATCGATAGAATAGAATAAAGAAACACCTTGGAATTGTACAACTAAAACACTTGTTGGGAAATGACACATTTCTTGATGATGTTGATGCGTAGATTAGTACGTTAGTCATTAAAGCTAGCTTGTTCGTTCGTAGTATGTACTCTGTTTAGGAATTTTTGTTGGCTTGTTAATTAACTGTTGCATCATCTCTGCATCGCATTGCATACCATAATAGGGACGATGATGGATCGTGGAGCCATCTGGAGTAGCGGAAAAGATAGTGTCTCGATGATCGTGTCACCAAGATGGAAAATTAACTTTTGATTATATCTTACCCAGGCAAGCTCCGATGCATAACCCCTATTTTTTCTGCACTTTATATTATGTTTGTGCATTAAGTTTAAAGGAGTTGAATAAAGCCCAATTGCATATATATATATATATATATATATATATATATCCTATTAGTCTTACTAGTATGATAGGGTCATGTAGATTGCTATGCTACAGGACTCTTATAGAAGACGAGTGATTGCTTGTCACTCGCGAGAGATAGGAAATATGTTATTATGGTTACTATATTATTATCACTTAGAATATATATATGAATAATAAATGGAGATCGGGTAGGGATATGGTTTGGGTATTGGTGGGTGTAAGAGGTTTGTGTTCTGCGGCCAGCGGGGCATAGCTTGGTTACACTATTTTCCTGTCTGTGTCGGTTAAGGACCGGTCGTTGCATTGGGTTCTAGGCAGGTCACAGACTTATTATCCAGAACACATACTTGTGTATTAGCGTGGGAAGACTTGTTACTCTCTTGTCATGAGTTCCGGGTCTTTCAGGACCGACTTTTAGGGTGGTTTTGGGTGGAGGTCCAAGCACCGCACTGAGTCCGAGACTCAAGGGCAGGGGCTTGAAGTCCAAGTTTGGACAGGGACCTAGACCCCGAGACAGGAGGGTAGTGGGTTAGTCCACCTTGTGCCTGAGGTACAAGCGGGGCGTGTGTTTTGGGGTACCCAGCTGGGCACATTGATTCATGAATCGCCGATGATCCGGTACGACTTGTCTACAATCTTGCACCGTAGTAAGAATTGGAAGATGAAAAATGGTAAAATGATTCTGATTGCTTACCACCTGCTTGAAAGTAGCATAGGTGCTTACATAGAATGGTTAGTTAACGAACCAATGTTGACTGCTAATAAAATTGAATATAAGGATGTACTTTTAGTAATGCTCCTACAGATGCAATAAACCCACAAGCCAGATAGACTTGCATATCCTTGTAGTCTTTTCTTTCCTCCTGTCGGGTAAGTCTTGCTGAGTACAATTGAGTACTCATGGTTTTATTTCCCCCTGTTGCAGGTGACAGGTGGATGTTAGAGCTGATCCTTGTGTGTGGATTCCTTCTGGTGGGCTCAGAGAGGATTTCTTTACACTGTGATCATAGTCTTTATTTATAACTCACACTAAATATTTTTATAAATGGAAGTTTTATAATCTGTTGTCATAGTTTATATATCAAGGTTTATCATGTCATGAATAGATATTTATTTCTGCTGTAACTCTGATCACATGTTTATATTCCGCTGTTAAATTAAATTGTTCATAACTCTAATAACATGTTCATATTCCGCTGTTATAATAATAAATATTATACTCTGATGTTACATGAAAAGTGATGTAAGAAATGGTTAAAAATGTTGTAAGCTTTATTCTCTCATTTGTGATCCTGATGAAAAATATGGATTTTCAGGTTCTCCCCTGGAGTATGCTCGACGGAACTGTGTAATTTGGTGTTCTCCCTTGAGTACTTAGTGTCTAATGAAAGACAAGTACTTCAGGGAGGCATTAGATTATGCGGTTCTGCCACAACCGTCTAATGCTGTGGATGGTAGTCAGGTCACAGACTTATTATCCTGAGCACATACTTGCTTATGGGAGCAGAAAGGCTTGTTACGCTCTTGTCGTAGGTTCCAGCTCTTTTTGGACCGGCTGATTGGAGGCGGGGAAAGGTGGAGGTCTAAGCACCCGACTGAGACCGGGTCTCAAGTGTGAGGGCTTGAAGTCCAAGTTTGGACGGGGACCTGGACCCCATGACAGGAGTGGTGGGTTGGTCTTGTTTGTGCCTGGGGTATAAACGGGGCGTGTGTTTTGGGTACTCAGTTGGGATACATTGGTTCGCGAATCGCCATTTCTGTGAGACGGTACGACTTGGCTATGGTCTAGCGCCGTAGTAAGAACTAGAATATGAAAGATGGTAAAATGGTTCTGATTGCTCACCACCTGCTTCAAAGTAGCATAGGTGCTTATATAGAATTGTTAGTTAATGAACTAATGATGATTGCTAATAAAATTGATTATAAGGACGCATATTTAGTAATGCTTCCGTAGATGCAATAACCCACAAGCCAGATAGCCTTGCATATTCTTAGAGTCTTTTATTTTTCTCCTATCAGGTAAGTCTTGCTGAGTACAATCGAGTACTTAAAGTTTTATTCCCCCTATTGCAGGTGATTGGAGGATACTTAGAGCTGACTCTTGTGTGTGAAAACCTTCTGGAGGGCTTAGAGAGGATTCTTTTCACGCTACGACCATAGTGTTTATTTATAACCCCCACTAAAGGTTTTTATAAGAAAAGTTGTAAAATATGTTAACATCTCTTGTATAAAAATGTCCACTATATTAATGCTGCACCATGTCATTAAATTAATCCTGCTTCCTCTATAACTCTATGTAGTTTAGTGTCCTCTCTTGGATACTTAGTGTATAATGAAAGATAAGTACTCCTGAAAGATATTAGATTAGACGGTTCTGCCACGACAATGAAACACTGCTCCATTTTTGAACAATTCCCTCAGCTTGTGAGCACTAACAGGAGTGCAGGTAGTGGTATTGTCCACCACTCCTTGCAACTTGATGACCTTGCCTTCTTGAGAACTGTATTGTCTTCAGCTTGTAATTAATTGTCATGGGACTGAATTCCTCCAACCATCTTCTCCAAGGATCAGGTCATAGCACTTAAGAGGTGACACTTTTTGCATATGAGACAAAGGGCGTGTTTAGATCCGAAAATTTTTAGGTTTTGGCTACTGTAGCACTTTCGTTTGTATTTGGCAATTAGTGTCTAATTATGGACTAATTAGGTTCGAAAGTTTCGTCTCGTGATTTCTCACCCAACTGTGCAATTAGTTTTTTTTTCGTCTACATTTAGTACTCCATGCATGTGCCGCAAGATTCGATGTGATGGGTACTGCGCAAAATTTTTTGGAATCTAAACGGGGCCAAAATTGTGTCCCTGTATAAACCACTTCAACTGGGATACTTGCTGATCACACAACATCAATCCTCCATCAGCTGCACGAAAGGTACTGGCATCACAAGAGGTTGCTCTAAGCTTCAGATGATGGACCAGCTGTTCACTCACAAAGGTCCCAACACTTCTTGAATCAACCAACACAAGCACCTTGTTCTTCCCAATTTGAGCCAACAACTTCAGTGTCTGTCTGTTGATTGTTTGAGGATTAGGTTCAGTTTGGACAGCTAACACCTCCTGGTCTTCGACAGCTGATTCCTCCTCACTCTCATCATCATCATTAGATTGCACAATGTCCAAGGCATCCAGGAACTCCTCCAACACATGTAATGAAATGTGAGGGAGACAAGTATGAGCAGGGCTCCACTTCTCACCACACTTGAAGCATAATCCGTTTCTTCTCCCGAAAGACTTGAGGCTAGCCAGATAATCCTCAGCTTCTGATTTGTGAGCCTTGATCACAGGTTTGGTTGTGTCCATCGCTCTTTGCTTCTCCACAGCAATCCCTGAACGCGTAGTTGATTTGGTGAAATCCCGCCCAGAAGACTTCGAATGTTCGTGCTCTCGTTCTTGTTCCTGAATCAGCGCCAGAGCGCTCGCGGTGTCGACGTCGTAAGGCCGGTGAAGCAGCAGCGCTGACCTGATGTCATCGCGGAGATCACCCACGAATCGCGTGATGAAGAAGGTGTCATCGTATGCCGGGTTGTAGAGCAACATGCCATGGGCCAGCGTCTCGAACGCCGCCTGGTACTCCAGCACCAAGGCGGTCTGCTTCAGGGCATTGAATTGGCGAAGAAGTACCTCGTACTGATCCTTGTCAAATTTTGCCATCACCATCTCGCACAGCTTCTCCCACTCGGCAATCCGGCCACGCCTCTGCACGGTCTGCAACCAAGTCGACGCGGGCTCCTTAAAATCCAGCACGGCGAAGCGCTACTTCATCGTCGCGTGGACGACATATACCTCGAAATAAAGTTCACATTGATCACGCCATCGACACGGTTTAGATCCATCGAATTTGGGGAATTCCATCTTCGGAAACGGGGGATTGTGATGTCTAGAATCCTCATCAGAAGCAGGTGCCTGAACTAGAAGGGGTTGGGGAACGGGACCATAGTGCGTACCGTTGCCCGGGCGAGGCGGGGGAAATCCAAGGATTCCACCGCCAGCATCCCGGATTTGATTGTCATCGCTGTGCCCCATGGGTGAGTTCGGTCGCAGAGGCGTCGCACTTGACGACGCTCCGGGAGCCGTGTTGAGGTCGAGACCCACCGCACCTGGTGGCGGATGTTGCGCGCTCCACTCCGCAACTGGTGGAGGATGGTGTTGTGCGCTCCAATGAGGTGGCGGCGGTGGTGGTGGAGGACGAAACTCGAGGCAAGACACACGCGACATCGTCTCCTCGACCCGAGTCGCCGTCGCCGTGGTCTTCTGCAATAGGGTGCCGAGCGACCCGTCCGTCGTCTCCTTCCAGGTCTCGAGCGCTCCAAGCTTGTCCAAGGCGGTGGACATCATGTCCTGGAACCCGGCGAACTGCTTCGCCATGGCCTGCATCGTCATCTTCAATTCGTCGACGGAGGCCGCCATCTCCAGCTGGGATTTGGGTGGATTCTTCTTCTTCGGCGCCAGGATTTGGGGAAAAAAATTTCCGGGCAAATCAACCAGGCTCCTGATACCAAATGTTATGATCTAAGATAACTAAATGGAATATGAGGGGGAATCGTAGCAAGAATTGGGGAAGAACATGATGGAACACGGCAGAGTTCGTGGGTTTGGGAAGTTTTAGGTAAACCAGAGTTTTGTTCGTCGTTGACGAATCCGTAACACCGGCGCAGCTTATAAGCTTGCTGGCCGCCAACCGCCTAAGCGCTACACCCACGCCCAGCCCATTACATGATGACGGCCCACGTCCTATGGGCTATAACTGATATCTGACCAGGCAGAGTGGCAGAGATCCTCCCCTGTTTCAGAACGAAACGGTCGGCAGTGTCCAGTCGGCACCCGGCAACCAGGCATGCGATGTGCCGTTGACTTGGGCGGAGTCTCCCTGCGCTGCCATCCCCGTGCTATGCACGTACGGACCGGGCAAGGAAGGAATAGTCCAGGTCATTTCTTAAACACGCTTTCCGTTCTAAACCTCTGCTGTGTTGTTTGATGCCAGGACACTTCGAGAAAACGTTGTATCGCACGGTGTACGTTAACCTGGCAGAGCTTAGCTTAACTAACCGCGTGCTATCCTCTGCCAGGTCGAGCTCGCGAGGACGAGTTGTCTCATGCGCTGAACCGTACCCGAGTGGTAAATGCGAAGACGAACATCGCGCACGTATAGGTACGGTACAAACCCATGGTTGCACTGGTAATGTCACCAGTGATGGACCTTGCCGGGGGCGGAACCACAGCCATGCACGGACCATTCTGCCTTCTTCATAGGATCCGGTACCGATCAATGTAGTCTAGCAGTGCGTAGTAGGCCTTGCTACCAGTACGCGTGCATCCACGCACGTCGTCGACGAACATACGTAGCCGGGACATGGCACCAACCAACCAACCAACCTAATCACGACAGCAATTCTACGGGGAGTGCATTACTGGAGACTCCGCACCAACCCCCCAGCTACGTACGTCCAGTTCCGGCACCGCGGCAGCTAGCTGCGCGAGGGCCCAAGGCAGAGGGTGCAGCCATGCGCAGTGCAGGCGGGAGCGCGGGACACACACACCTCCGGCTGGCGTTCGGCGTTCCCAAGGCGAACGAATACAAGGCCCCCGCGCGCGGTTGGTACGCGCGGCCGCGCGCAGTGTGATCCAGGCGGGCGAGGGCGAGAGCGAGAGCGAGAGCGCGACGCGCGTCTGCTGGCTTGTTGGGACGCTCGCGCCCACCGGGCGCGCGCGTGGTGGTGGGAGCCCGGCTGCCCAGGAGACGGGGCCCCGGCGCGTCACGGGCCGGCGAAGCTGCGCTTGCGAGGCCATGACCCCGTACCAAACCCGGGCGCACGCGGCGCCCGGGCACCAGGGCAGTCAGGCACCTCGCACCAACTGATCGTCGTGCTCTGCCGCCTGGGCGGATGGAATGTAGCTGGAGCGGATGGGACGGTCGCGTCGCACTTGCATGCAGTGCCGGGGGCGGTGCATTTGCGCTTGGCGGATACGGCGGTGGTTCGTGCTAGTACAGATGATGATTGGGACATCCTTGCTGCCTTTTGGCATGCACTTGGCTGAAAGCTACGTGCGCCCGACCGGTCCGATCCCGGCGAATCCAGTACAGACCGGCGGGCCCTAAATTCGCTGTTCGTTTCCTCCCAGCCCGTGTCGGTTCCGCAGGCACTGATGGTGATCGCACATCCCATTGGAACACCAGAGCCACGTCGTCGAGAGCACTAGAATATAGAACCCTTAAAGTGTACTCAAAATTATCATCTGTACTAGCACATTGTAAAACTGATAATTTAAAATGAGAAGTAATAGGAGTACTAACAGACTTTGCATCATACATGTTGAAACGATGAAGAACTTTCTTGATATAACTTTGCTGACTAAGAAATAACAAACCAGAATTTTTGTATCTTGTAATCTCTATACATAGAATTTTCTTAGCAGCACTAAGATCCTTCATCTCAAACTCACTACTCAACAATTTCTTCAATGTAGTGATTTCTTTCTTACTCTTGGCAGCGATCAACATATCATCAATATATAACAGCAAGTATATAGGTGATCCATTAACAAATTTAATATACACACAGCTATCAAATTCATACCTCTTAAAACCATGTGACATCATAAAAGAATCAAACCTTTTATACCATTGACGAGGAAACTGTTTCAAACCATATAAGGACATCTTTAATTTGTAAACATGATCCTCCTTACCAGGTACTATGAACCCTTTTGGCTGGTCCATGTATATCTCTTCCTCGAGCTCTCCATGTAGAAACGCAGTCTTTACATCTAACTGCTTAAGCTCAAGATCTTGTATAGCAACAAAACCTAAAAATGTACGAATTGAACTATACTTTACAACTGAAGAGAACACATCATTATAATCAACACCGGGATTCTGACTGAAACATTTTGCTACTAACATTGCCTTAAATCTTGGAGGCTCACTGGAAAATAAATCCTCCTTTCTTTTGAAGATCCATTTGCAACGAATGGCCTTCTTTTGTTTAGGCAAGCGCACAACATCCCATGTGCCATTTTTCTCGAGTGACTGCATCTCCTCTTGCTTAGCGGAAATCCACTTCTCGCGGTCATCAGAAACAACAGCTTTAGTGTACGTAGCCGGCTCATGAATGTTCTCCACTTGTTCAGCACAACTAAAGACATAATGAACCATATCACATTCCTCAATTAAACGTGAACGAGGTCCATAATTCCTCTTTGTTCTGCAATAAACTGATTTTGAGGCTGCAAAACAGGAGGTGGAGGCTGAACAATATCATGAACATTGTTATCAACAATTTTAGTTTTATGATCATCTACGTGCTCCACCTGCACGCTAACATATTGCTGCTCCTCATCATAACCAACTGAAGAAACATCTGTGGACAAGCTGTCATTAAACATAATAGATTTATTGAAAACAACGCTCCTGCTCATGAAAGTCTTTTTAGTTTCAGGATTCCATAACTTATATCCTTTAACTCTAGAACCATAACCAAAAAACAGACACTTAATGGCTCTAGGTTCTAGCTTTCCATTATCAACATGAGCATAAGCAGTACAACCGAAAACTCTCAACTGTGAATAATCAGCAGGCATACCAGACCATACCTCAATGGGAGTTTTCTTATTAAGTGGGATAGAAGATGATCGGTTGATCAAATAACATGTAGTGTTAGCAGCCTCAGCCTAAAATCGCCTGTTTATACGAGCATTGGACAACATACAATGAGCCCTCGAGATGATGGTTCGCTTCATGCGCTCAGCCACACCATTTTGTTGAGGAGTATATGGGATGGTGTGGTGCCTGACAATGCATTCTTCCCTGCAGTAATCATTAAAAACATCTGAACAGAATTCACCGCCATTGTCAGTACGAAACAATTTTACCTTCTTTTCAGTTCGTCATTCTATCATAACTTTCCACTCTTTAAAAGCAGCAAAAGTATCATCTTTATTTTTTAGAAAATAATGCCACACTTTTTTAGAGTAATCATCAATAATAGTAAGCATGTAACGAGCACCACCATAAGGGGACTTACGAGACGGCCCCCACAAATCAGCATGTACATAATCAAGTATACCTTTGATGATATGAACAGATGCATTGAATTTTACCCTCTTGTGCTTACCAAAAACACAGTGCTCACAGAATGGGTACTGTTCATGGATAGGGCTGCGAGGGTGAGAGAGAGCCGGTCGCGGGGCGTTTGCCCATAGCCGGGCAAGAGGGAAGGGTTTACTTCTTAATTCTTGCTCGATTAGATCGATACATATCGTCTCCTTATATAGAGAGGTTTACTTGACTCCCAATCAAAGCTTATTTGATCCTTAAATAAACGACCCTTATCTCTAATTAATCATAACACTAATGGACTGTACAGCCGATCCAGGCCCAATAAACCCGTGACGTACTCTAACAGTACCGGCATTCAATGCATACGGGAGATTCGCCACTGTTCCGAGCCCCAGCTGACGACGCCTCGCCGCGGACTTTTGGTGCGCGACTGCTTTCACCGGCGCGGGCCGAGGCTCGAGAAGGCCCTTTTGGCATTTTGATTAGCTCGCATGCTCGCCCGCCCAATCGACCTCAACTGGCTCACCACCCTTCCATTCAGTAGCTACTACCACCTCTGCCTCTTGCATTTCCAGTTTCGGATCTTCAATGCACGCGCGAATCTGCGCAAAGATTTCCAGTTTCTAGCAAGGGATTGGAGTTGGTTGTTAGCCCGTGGTTGACTCTCTCAATTTACTCCGTCCCGGGCCGCCTTCTGGAAGTGTAGTAGGAGTATAAACATGAGCTCCGAAAAAAGGTTAGCAGCCCCCCAATTTTTTGTCGCGATCAGTGCCAACGAGACTAGTGATGGATCGCCAGAACTCATTAGCTAGGGCGGTTGACAGCCAATAGTGTACGTCTCCTACCATCGAGCAGTAGTATATCAAAGAGAAAATTCCTTCAGTGCCATTGAAAGCTATAACTATCCCCTATTTGCCATTCAAAAATATAGTTTTCCTTCATTGCCATTGATATAGATTTCTCTTCCCTTATGTGCCATTACTGCTATTTTTGGGAGAGTCAACAGCTAACGCCGTTAAAACTCCGTTCGATAGCACCTGCTCTGATCCTTTCTTTTACCCCTAGCGCTGTTGTCTGTTAGGCATAGCACCCATTCCTTGGGTCTGTGTCTGACGCATCAGCCACCAGGCCATCAGCCCGTGCGAAGCCAGCGCCCGTCAATTGACGTTGGACCCACACCGCATCAACCAGTCCAGTAGCTGGATAAAGAGTGGGGACCACGCAGGCATGCAGCCATGCAGACCTAGATGGAACTCAGGTCCGCTCCTCGCCGCTCTTCAACCTTGTTGCTGTCTGCTTCTCAGGGCCTGGCCAATATCAGGGACGCCTGCACCATCTGCGCCATGGACGAACTCGGGTCACGGCTATGCAACAGCTTCTCGCCGTCTGCATGCAGCATGTCCTCGCCATCTGCGAGTGGAGCCTCTACCCCAAGCACGGTGTGTGTGGCCTACTGGCCTTCAATGTCTGCAGAGTGCAGATCAGTTTCCCTCGTCCTCGTCTGTGGTCTGCTTGTCAAGACGAAAGTAACTCCCGCTTTAGCGCCCGGCGGGCACGTGCTCCACACGAACCCGGCCAGCGGCTCGAACGTGGTGCACGCGCGGCCCTCCAGCGCCTCGTACGTACCTAGGCTGCAAGCAGCGGCATCTCGACAATGCCTGCCATGGCGCAGTCCACGCCAGCCTTCACGAACACGGCGCCCGTGCAGTCCACGACTAGCTTCCCCTCGCCTGAGATCGCCAGCCGCCCGGCGAGCGGGTAGTAGTGGACGAACACCTTCGCCAGCGACTCCCTCAGCACGTCGCAGGCGCTGATTCCGTCGCCGCCACCGTCGGTCGCCCTGAAGCAATACACGGTCTGCACGATGACGGTGATGTTCTGGTCCAGGTTAGAGAGGTAGTAGAGGCCGCTGGGCGTCTCCTCCGGCGGCGGCACCAACGATGGCTCCCTACGTGCGTGCGTGCATCCATCCATGCAGGAAAACGTAGACGAGCAGGAGAACTGGATGAAC
This sequence comes from Miscanthus lutarioriparius, assembly GCA_904845875.1. Lineage (NCBI taxonomy): Eukaryota > Viridiplantae > Streptophyta > Magnoliopsida > Poales > Poaceae > Miscanthus > Miscanthus lutarioriparius. Next base: position 14,292,773 of record CAJGYO010000006.1, on the reverse strand, counting down.
GAACATTTCCATTGTTGGAGTCAGATCAGCAGCGAGCAGCAACGGATTGGATCTGGACGACGTAGACCTAGTTCGTGCCGCAGTTCGCTCGCTGGCGTGGGCATGGGCTTGCCTGCTTCGCGCTGGCCTACCAGCCGTGCGCACGAGCAGGCCTGCCGCGGCCATACGAGCCACCGCTGCGAGCGCCCTGGCGAGCCGCTGCCGCGGCCACGCGGGCGCGCGAGCAGGCAACGACGCCTGGGAGCCCTGGGCGCGCCTCGAGTGCTGCCACAAGCGCGGCGGCGACGACGTGTCCGATAGCCTAGGAGAGGATGCATCGCAGCTTGAAGATGAGGTAGAGGATGAGGACGAGGATGCCGAACCTGACGGCTACGGTGGCGTGCAGCCAGGGTCACGACGGTGGAGACTGCCGGCGGGGGTGGCTGGGTGCTCGCGCGCTCGCTTGGCTGCGGCGTCGTCGTCTTGATGCGCTGCGGCTGGCCGTTGCGCCCGAGCCGGAGCGTCCCGGAGAAGTTGAGCGACTTGAAGCTGGGGAGGCAGTACGAGAAGGTGGCTGGTACATGTCCCTGGTCTGCGACAGGAACGACAGCGGGCCACGCCCGAGCCCCAGCAGCCCCTGCGGCGTCGTTGCTGGTGTCGACGGCCAGGAGCAGCTGCGGCGGCGGCATGCCGAGGCGGGTGCGCACCACGTACGTGGGCGTCTGCAGCAGCTGCCGCCCCGACGCGATGGGCGCGTACGCACGGGCGCAGCCACGTGCCTCCAGCGAGTCTAGGTACAGCAGCCGCGACGCTCACGCGACGCCTGGTCTGCCAGAACCCCGCCCACGACGGCGCCGCCGTCCCGGGCCCAGCGGCGAGCAGGGACCGAACGCGTGCGACACCTGCAGCGTGTTCCCGGCGTCCGGCGGCGTCGCGGGGCACGACGAGCTCGAGCTCGAGCTTGGGTGCGACACGGCCGCCCCGCCCGCGACCACCAGCAGCAAAGGGAAGTAGGCAAAATTACTTCATCGCATCTAGAGGGCAAATTTGTCTTTTCAGTGTCACTTAACAGTCATCTAACGTGCATGTGACAGCAATGGCACATAGGGGATGCAAAATTTAAACTAATGGCAACGAAGGAAACTTATATTTTTTAATGGCATATAAGGGATTGATATAGATTTTGATGGCATTCAAGGGATTTTCTCTATATCAAATCGCCGCCGTCAGCGTTGGTGTATGTCACGCCGGCCACGGGCGTTGGGCCGTTGAGCCAGCTGGCGAAGCAGTAGCACGAATGGAGTTACAGTAGGTTGCCTTGCCGTGCATTGAATACCCTGAAAACGCCGTGCCGCCTTTTCGAATTTCGACCCGTGTACAGTACGGTGTCGCTCCGGTTTTTCAACCTGTCCGCGGTCAAGTGTCGTCACAGTCCTGTCCACTCGTTCCCCCTCGTAACGCGGACAGGTGAAAATGACTCGGGCCTTGTTTAGATTGCAGTTTGAAATTAGTAGTTGGCATTATAGCGCTTTCGTTTGTATTTGACAATTATTGTTCAATCATGGTCTAACTAGGCTCAAAAGATTCGTTTCGTAATTTACAATCAAATTGTGTAATTAGTTATTTTTTTATCTATATTTAATACTCCATGCATATATTCAAAGATTTAATACGATGAAAAGAGTAAAAAACTTACAATCTAAACAAGGCCTCGGTTCAGAGAGCCCGTGGACGGATAACCTCTCTCAGGCCCAGCCATAATGCATGGGGTACTACAGTATACTACTGTACAGCTCTTGTCCGATCCACCGCGTACCCTGCTGCGTGCCGGCGATCGGACGGACGGCGGATCCGGCGGCCGTGCCGGGCCCAATCAATCGTCCACCCGAGCAGAGCAGTTCCCAACGGAACGGGGCAACCGGGCATGTTCGTTTTGACCCGGAGGGGCACGCTGTCTGGCCCCCCTCTAGTTTACGTCTTATTTAGTTCCACCTTAATTTCCAAAAACAGCTACAAGACCGCCACATCGAACGCTTACTACCATGACAGACAGAAAGATTAAATATGTATTAAAAAGAAAAAACTAATTGCACAGTTTGGTGAGAAATTATGAGACGAACGTTTTGAGCCTAATTAGTCCATATTTAAACACTATTTACCAAATAAAAACGAAGATGCTATAATAGCCCCAAAATCCAAATTTCGCGAACTAAACGAGTGCTTACGCGATTCGAGCCCACCAGCGCTACCAAACTCCGCAACCTACACGGCTTAACTGGCGCGCGAACTACCTAATCAGGACTACTAAATTATTGGCTCTCCGTCCGCTCCGGTCCACCACAGCCCTCAGGACAGGAGAGAGAGAGAGAGAGGGGGATGGGGATTAAAGAGGAAGGGACTAGCCACACATGACGAAACGCTACGAGCAACAGGCAGCACAGCTCATGGGATAGCTAGCCAATCGGTGGCGGTTGCTCCACCAGAATTTGGAAACAAGTACCAACCTGAGGGCCGGTTTAGTTCAAAAAAATTTCACCTCAAAATATCACATCGAATCTTATGATACATGTTTGGAGTACTAAATATAGACGAAAAAAAACTAATTGCACAGTTAGGTGAGAAATCGCGAGACAAAACTTCCGAACCTAATTAATCCATAATTAGATAATAATTGCTAAATACAAACAAAAGTACTATACTAGCCAAAACCAAAAAATTTCACCAACTAAACGCGCCCTGATTCCCCGCCTTCTCGCGTGGCGTCGGCCTTTTTTCTAATCATGAACTGGCCCGCCCCGAGTTAGCTAACCACCAGGAGAAAAAATGTCTCCCGCACTAGCGGGAGAGGTAAAGTGTGAAAAGAGAAGCTAGTGCTGGTACAAGTGTAATGAGAGGAGTTGCGTAAGCGTAACTAACAAACTACTCCACCGAGGATGATGGACGGATTGGTCTAATACAATACTACTACGTACTCCAGGCAGGACGGTAGAAGTAGCACATGTAAAGTTGGCCGTGTCCAAACTTTGGCGTGGCTTTTTTTTTCTACCAAGTTCAAAAGAAATACTCACCTTTTTAGCCGCTTATCGGAGATCAATACATACTAGGATATCCGAAAAGGACGGGCTAATGGTCATCAATATTAATTCAGCCGAACAGTTAAGACCGTGACTACGGCTCCAACCGATCCCTAGACGCGCGGGCTCCGCCTCGACCGACCTCTGGGGAAGGACTCCGTCTCGTCCGACCCCGAGGCCGCGGGCTCCGCCTCGCCCGACCCTAGGGTTTGTGCTCCGCATCGCCCGATCCTTAGGTTTACGCTCCGCCTCGTCCGGCCTCTGGGGGAGGACTCCGCCTCGCCCGACCCCAAGGCCGTGGGCTCCGTCTCGTCCGACCCTTGGGTTTGCGCTCCGCCTCGCCTGATCCTTGGGTTTGTACTTCGCCTCGCCCGGCCTCTGGAGGAGGGCTCCGCCTCGCCCGACTCAAAGGACGTGGACTCCGTCTCGCCCGACGAAGACCCATGCCGCCGCCAACCACTTCAGGTCCAAGTGCATGGGCCTAGGTCACAGCTCTGACACCAGGGAGGAGACCGGCACGCTCCGATATAATCCGCAGCCACGACGGGCCATACCCGAGGATTTACATCAGGAACAGCGTCGGACATACCGGTGCTGTTCTGCCTAACCCTCGTACGAACATTGACAGGCGCGTCAGTTCACCACGACATCCGGCAGGATAGAGTGGGGCGGCATGACCGGCAGACGACACCTGCGCATGGCGCTAGTGACGGACAGGGCCGCGACGTGGAGCCGTCCCTGTTGACATCTACAGGGTCGGCGGGACCCGCATAAAGGATAAGAAGGACCTGACGATCCTGAAGGCTTTTGGCTCTCTCTTGTTCTTCTCTTTTCTCTCCGCTGTAACCCGTGCTTTCCCTTATCCTATAAAAGAGAAAGCAGGGCGCCTCACGAAGGGGATCGATCGATTGAGGCCAGACCTGATGGAACCATCACGAACCCATTGAACCTCGAACCGACCAGAACACAACACAAGCACACGGCTGAGCAGCAACCGAGCTCTCGGCACCCGTTCATTCTTTCCACCAGAGACTTGTGACATGTCTCTCTCTCGTCCGTTTGTAATCCTTGCTACAAACTTTCAGTGCTAGTAACACGAGCAGCAGTGACGAACTGGATATAGAGACATTCTAGCCGAACCAGTATAAACCTCGTGTCCTATAAACACACATTCCGAGTCAGACGCGTAATAATAAAAATTTACTGGTTGATAGTAAATCGAAACACCGACTCCGCTCTACCTGTGATCCATCCGCCACAAAACTACTCCAGTATAGCACGCGGGCGAGGCCGGCGGATCAAGCGCAAGGCATGCGACTCGCCTACGGGCCAGCGCGGTCAAATGACACGCCTGCTGTAGGGGTCCAGTCAAGGGGAGGGAGAAATAAGAAGGGAGAAATAGGAAAAATTTAGAATAAAATCCACGCTTCCTCTCAGTAGCGTCTACTAGCACGCACTGCCCCTCTGCTGACCAGCTCCCATATATACGCGCTCCGCCTCCTGGCCTGGCCGCCTGGCTATCTCCTCCCGCCTGACCGCCTCCCCTGTTATAATATAATAACAACCAAACCAGAGCTCAGGAGCTCCAGGCAAACTCGAGTCGAGCTCAGAGGGCCAGAGGCGCCCGCCAAGAAACACCTGCGCCCTGCGGCGGCGGCGCGCGCAAGAGCACAAGGGAGGGGAGCAGCAGGCATGGGGAGGTCTCCGTGCTGCGAGAAGGCGCACACGAACAAGGGCGCGTGGACCAAGGAGGAGGACCAGCGCCTGATCGCCTACATCAAGGCGCACGGCGAGGGGTGCTGGCGCTCGCTGCCCAAGGCCGCGGGCCTCCTCCGCTGCGGCAAGAGCTGCAGGCTGCGCTGGATGAACTACCTCCGCCCGGACCTCAAGCGCGGCAACTTCACCGACGACGACGACGAGATCATCATCAAGCTCCACGCCCTGCTCGGCAACAAGTAAGCGCCCGGCCGCCGTTCGCCGCCCCGCCTGTACTGTACCATTCGCTCTGGATGGACTCCTTTTCCTAGTAGTAAGTACTTCGATGACTGATCCATCGGTCGGCCCATGCATGGCGCAGGTGGTCGCTCATCGCGGGGCAGCTGCCCGGCCGGACGGACAACGAGATCAAGAACTACTGGAACACGCACATCAAGCGCAAGCTGCTGAGCCGCGGCATCGACCCGCAGACGCACCGCCCGCTCAGCGGCGGCAGCGCGGCCGCGGGCAGCGGGCTCACCACGTCCAGCACCGCCGGCTTCCCGTCCCCATCGCCGGTACCCACCAGGCCCGCGCGCCCGGCCATCGCCATCCCGCCCAATGTGATGTTCGCGCGCCCGGCGCCGTCGGAGGACGGCCACAGCAGCAGCGGCGGGAGCACGGACGCGCCGCGGTGCCCCGACCTCAACCTGGACCTGGACCTGTCCGTCGGCCCGCCGTGCTCGCCGCCCAAGACGCCGGCGGCCGCCGTGACGACGCCCACGTCGCAGCAGCAGCAGCGGACGACCATCTGCCTGTGCTACCACCTCGGTGTCCGCAGCGGAGACGCCTGCAGCTGCAAGACCGCTGCGTCGCCGGCGGGGTTCCGGTTTCTCCGGCCGTTAGAGGGCCAGTACATATAGGCGTCATAAAAATCACAGTAGGGAGGCAGAGGCAACACCCAAACAACCTGTAAAAACAACAAGAAATGAGAGTTTCTAATCCAAATGATCAGCCCGTTCGCTGGTTGGTTGGTTTCTAGGCTGATAACTCCGACTGGTATTAGTTTATTGTGAGAAGAAAATACTGTACCATTGACGTGGATGATGAGAGCATCATTTCTCATGTTTCCCTTTCTTCAAAACCGATTTGTTCTTCTTTCCGTTTTTTGAGTTTGTTGTACGGTTGATTGATCGGTTGGGTGCATCATCTTGTGAATTTGCGCATCCGATTCGGGCGGCTGCGTGACATTTGTGCCATGTCACCCATGTGGGATATACTAGTGCAAGAATCCATCATGCGGTGGGCTGTTGTTGCTAGGTACACAATTTTTTTTATCTGGGTGGTCCCAGGAAATAAGAAACACACAAAGCAAAATTGTATCTGGGTGCTCCCAGGAAATAAGATAATGTGGCAAGTTAGGCACCGGAGAATTTTGGAGAAACTGACATGGCCTGCCTGTTCGGGAGGCCGTATCGTATCGTGGATTATTTACTGCTGGCTAGTTTGGTGTGAGAGAAAAATACTATTCCTGACTAGAAATTTACGATCATTTACGAGCAAACGAACAGGCCGACACGGAAAGGTTTTTCCGGAAAGGTTTCTTTCGTTGTTTAACCGTGAGAGTGACATCAATGAACTTGTTTTTCTCTGAAGAAGAGCATTGGATGAAACCGTGAACGCGGTGCCGTAGTGGTAGTTAGCCAACCAACCCAGGTAGGTCGACTAGTAAAAGGACTGGGAACATAAGTAAAACACACAAGATAAGTGCCGGCAGCTTGCTGGATTCGAAGTAATCCTCCACGTTTGCAGTGTAATTTTTAATAGCATCGGTCAAGTAATAATATAAATGAATTAGAAATCCCTTCTCGGCGCACTCTGTTTTGGATATGGGACACAGATGTATAGTTTGGCCAAACTCTACCACCAGTGTAGAAAATTTTCAAAGTTCCAATGGAGTTTTTGTATGGTTTGAAACATGAATTTTCATGCTATAAAAATATACGGAGCATCAGTTTATATGGCTTGATGGAGGTTGGTGGTTCTGTGTCGTACATCATATAGGATTGTTCTTGTGAAGCTGCAATGCTGCATTCACACGTTCAGATAGTGAGATGGACACTTGTGCAAATCGCCACACTTTCGCAGTAACTGTTTCGGAACTGTTGGCTAGAGCTCAGCGTCTATCTAGGTTGAAAAATAGCATGAATCATAATTTTTCCAGTGAAAAGGAGATGAATCCCCATCGGAATCTTCCTTTACTTTTCAGCTTTCCAACCACCAACTTGTCAGCCTGGAAACTGGATTAGTAAGTTCTTATCCTCTTGTCAAACCATGAACGAGAGTTTTTTGCAGGTAAGTAAGTTCGACGTGGACATGGATAAATTTTTGCTAAGACTAGGCTTAAACTTTCACCTGATGATATGCTTTGTCTACTCAACGCTTGCGCTAACAATTTTCAAAGTTTTTGACATTTTGGTCCGTATCACGTAGTACTGCGTAGTGCTTCCAGCGTACCGGTATGTATTTCTGTACCTGAAGCATCTGACACCAGTTTCATTACTCGCATATCGGAAGAGGTCAGAAGATAAATTATGACTCGTGCCTACCGCACGTACGCCGTTGATCTTGTGATTCTGACCAGCCAGTTGGCCCATGTTGTTATTACAAGCTAGACTCTCGCGTACCTTGTTGCATGCTGACAACGGAGCTCGTCTCACCCACATGATTTGCCAAACTCTAGCACGTACTCTCCGTGTTCCTGACGGCTAGCTAAAATGTGAACTCTCCGGGTGGAATGTACCACGAATTTTCTTTCTAATCATTGGACTTCTTTGTTCCTCGAGGAAGGCCTCGTTGGCCTGTTTAGTTCCCAGAAAATTTTAGCCAGTACCCATCGTATCGAATCTTGCGGCATATGCATGGAGTACTAAATGTAGACGAAAAAAAAACTAATTACACAGTTGGGTGAGAAATCGCGAGACGAAACTTTCGAACATAATTAGACACTAATTGTCAAATACAAACGAAAGTGGTACAATAGCCAAAACTCAAAAATTTTTGCATCTAAACGCGCCTAAATTCTGGATGTAAATTTGTGAGGTATCACATCGGGTGTCATATGGGGGTGTCGTATGGGGTGTTTAGATACTAAAAAAAAAAAATTACAGAATCCGTCAGTAATCCGCGAGACGAATTTATTAAGCCTAATTAATCCATCATTAGCACATGTGTTACTGTAGCACCACGTTGTCAAATCATGGACTAATTAGGCTTAAAAGATTCGTCTCGCAAATTAGTCGTAAACTGTACAATTAATTATTTTTAAATCTATATTTAATACTCTATGCTTTGTGTCCGAATATTCGATGAGATATGGAGTAAACTTCAGTACATGAACTAAACCAGGCCTAAATTAGTCAGGGAGCGTTTACACTTTGTCATTCTTTTTTTTATTAATTAAAAAAAAGGAGTTTACATGCATGGCTTGCTTGCGACAAGATACTTGCGCAGGACCTATTGGATTTCATTCATTTATAGCCGCCGTGGAGATCTTCCCTCTCTGGGTCCGTACCTACACCGGAACACACGTTGCTTTGGGCCGGTTCACTGCGAGGAATTCTGGAGGTAATAGGATGGTTTGAAGAAATGCTGGAGGAATTTGTAAAAAAAACGTTGTTCTGGATGAAAAAAAAAGTGGATCACGCCGGGTTTAAGGGCACGCGAATGGTATGTTTGCTTGGCTGATAAATCATGACTAAAAGTACTGTTGGCTGATTTATTATGAGAGAAAAATACTGTTCGTTGACTAAAAAAATACGGCTTATAAGCCAAACCAAAAGACACTTATCAGTCACTGATTAATTGGGGATGCAATGGGAAGCCGTTCCTTTCATCTTGCCAGTTTTTTTCATACGTTTTCCACGCTCATCCCCGTGGGGATCGGAGAGATACTTGTGGCAGCGACAGTTTCCGTTACCTGTAACTTCGCGGACAAGTACCCCTACCAAACCGCTTTTCCCCTCGTCCGCGGGGTGCGGATCATTGCCACGAAGCTCACGCTTCCAGGCCGGCCCACCACCCGGCACCCGGGGTGCTTGCGCGGCGGCCTCCCCTTGCCGCCACCACAAGCTCGAGTGCTCGACAGCAAATTGGCGGAGGCTTTCCGTTCCGCCCGCCCGCCCACCCACCCTGCCGTCGTCATCGCGTACAGCGAGCCACCAACGAGCCATGTGCGTGCGGACACGCGCGAGCTGGTCAGTTGGGTCGGGCAACGTCGTGACGGCAGCAGGGCTGCGACGGTGCCGGGTGCCGGCATCGCGCGCGCCGCCCGAGGCTTTCACGCACTTCCATTCCATGGCTAGTACGCCGCGATGGTGAGCCGTGACGTCCGCGGGATTGATCCGTGTACGGTGTACCCACCCGAAACTGCCTCCACGTTCCCACCGGTCGCCACGCATCTATCTACTTATCTCGAATGAATCTCTGCTTCTATATACACCACGCTCCACGCCCGCCGCCGAAAACTTTTTCACGGCGGCGTGAGCCGTGAGGGGTTCACCAACTCAACATGTTACACAGCTGCAGCGGTGTCACAAAACGCGTCGCCTTCTGTTACATCTTGGAGAGTGCGAGAGCAGGGAGCACCGGCGCTGCCGTGAAGGCGTGAACGACCGCATCCGCATCACAGACTCACAAGATTTATCCTGCAAGGTACGGCGGAACCAAGCGAAAAAGCCACACATCGCATAGGGTATCATCTCATCAACCAGGCGCGGCGCGACCCCACGCGTGGCCCATCCAACCCCCACGAAAAATCGTTCAATCATGCTGGGGCCCGGGAGCCCGTCCGCGAGGTTTGGATGAGGACAAGTCAAGTGGAGAGCATTTGCCAAGCCGCGGAAGCGAGCGCAGGGGAGAACAACGTGCGGTGCGGTGGTACTTGCTAGTTGGTGGGCGGATGACATCACCGATGACCGCCGCACCTGACCTGGGGGGACCTCACCGCTCACCGGCGGCGATCGGCGCGAGATTTCCGGGTCGCCTTTGCCTCCCTCGTAGATTTTCCCGACGCCGCGGCGCGGTATAATAACAGGAAAAAACGACCACATGGGCCATGGTTTTAAAAATGCACGGTGTTTTCGTGGTGAGCTTTAAAACGATGATGAAACACGAGGCGTTCAGACTAATCTTGGAGTGTGATTCCGTACAGCTCTTTGCCGTGGAATTGTCATGGATTAGGCGCTGGTGACATTGTTCTATCTGTCATCAATCTGTGGTGATATATGAATTGATAACGCCCGGAAAACTAACAGGAAATCTAAATGATTGGCGCAGCCAACCTGTTAGGGTGCTCAGGTGTACCATTGCTGATTCGCCCAAGAAAGCTGGCCCGAATGATGTTGCTTCCAGAACGGTACCACACCACACCACAACGGCGAGGTAGCCATCGTGCACCTGGAAAGGCAACTGTCCGATTTTGCAGTATCGCTTCCCTGATGGGTAGATCTCACCCATACACAGCAGCGAGCGATAGCAGCAACTGAAAGCAGCAGGCTTCAAGGAATCATGGGTATTTGTTGGTAGATACTCTCACGTATCTGTAGATGGAGTTGCCATGACGCTTTTCGGAAGCAGTCCCATTGTTGTTATTCCAAGCTGGTCGCGGGTTAACGGTCTTTTCTGTCGTGATTCAGGGACTCATCTCTGTCGTGATAAAATCATTCAGTGGAAAACAAGGGTTCTGGGCTTAGAAAAATTCAAGTTGACGTAGGGGGTTTAAACAGATTAATGATAACCCCATGTGCTGGTTGGCTCAGCCATAATTTGTCTTACCTACCATGTTGTCCAAACAGTGTGTGAGCCGTGGCATTGTGTCCATATGACATCCTTGCGGCACTGCAGCAGCTTGTCCCTAGCTATTCCTCTACGTTAGCACTGTAGCAGGCATGTGACTTGCCAAAACCTTCTCAGTGGGCAGACGCCGAGCGGCATACAGCAAGAGAGAATAGCCCCGTTCACGTGTCCTTAAACCCGGCTTGATTCGCTTCTTTTTTTTATTTGAAACAGTATTTTCTTCTCACAAATATTTTCAAATTCATTCAGATTCTTTCAGATTTCTCCGAGCGAACGGGCCAATACTGGCTACAGCCTATGTACTCCATGTTGAAGAACTTGGTGCCTCTACTATTTGGATGGATAGGTTAGGACGTTAGGTGCTGTGCTTTAATAGTTGCAGAGGTTGGGGATCCAGGCTAATCAATCTGCACTTCAACTAAAGTTATTCTGTCTTCTTCACTTCTTTGAGTTCAACACGGGAGATTATGTTGCCTGAATTGCTCCTTTTTTAACAAAGACATCTTGGTAGAATGTACTACTAGTGATGAAAAATCTACGGAAGCAAACGACTGTATTGTAGACATCACTGCAGAACCTGAAGGAAGCAAACGTGTAGTATATGCATTTGCAAGTGGCAATGCAAAGTCGACGGCCACCTTGTCGAGGCAATCAATGAAGTAGATGCAGCAGTCGGCGAAGTGAAGTGGTCAGCTTGCAGACCACACTTCAGACTGCCGCACTTCAGGCTACCGCGAGTGGCTGACTGGCTGTAAATTTCAACCTGCAGCGGTGTACGGAGTACTAGTAGTACCGAATTTTTTATAATTTAGTTATTTTTTTTTAAGTTTTTCACAAATAGACATCTGGCGAAAAAATACAGAAAATAGTCCCTTACCTCGACGTCATTGATGCTGGTGTCGAGCTAGGCGCTGCGTCTCTGGCGCCGAGCTCCTAGGCACGGTGGATGACCTGCCAGAGGGCTCGGCGCCATTCACTCTGGCGCCAAGCTTGGCGCCGAGCTCAGCGCCATAGTGACTGGCGCCGAGCTCCCTGCATTTAACCCCGGCCCAACCTTCCTGCCCGAGCGTTCTTCCTCTTCTTTCTCCTCCCTCTCGGGTTTTTTCTCCCCACTTCACCCTACCTCACGAATCAGCATATTGGACCTTGAAAACCTTGATTTGATCCGTAGATCTTCGAGAGCAAGATATCATCGCTCCCCTCCTAGTTTTTTTCCGCATCGATTCGGTATATATTAGTCGGATTTTTCAACCTAAGAATCGTCATCACTTAGGGTTTCATTGTATCCCTCAATATATGTATTATACAACCGTAGGATGATGCCAATGCGTAAAAAAAGCTAGCAAACCTAGGCGCATGTAGTTATGTTATGGGTTCATTGTTGTGCATCAAATGAGAAACCCTAGGTTTAGGGTGTAATGTTAACTGCTTTCGGTTCTTTGAACGAAATTGGTTGTATTTTAGTTATGGTTCTCATTGACATTTATTTATAATGTTTTGATTTATGTTTGTTAAATTACATCCGTTTTGTTAGATGCAAGAAATATTTTGGGAGGAGTTTTGGCGAAAACGGGATCGTCCTCGAGAATTATACCCCGACGCGTCTAGCAAAGATGCCCCCGTCCCTCCTGACCTCCCTGTCCCTAACTATGACTGTGGTTTCCCGGCCCATGTTTTTCAATCGAAACATCCGGACACAACGACGCGTTGCTTCTACACATGCAGTCGTTTTAATGTAAGAAATTATTTCCACTATCCTTTTTCTTTATTTGTGTAAGTATGCTACTAATATTTTGTTGGAATCTCGTTGTGTAGGACCATGAGAGGTGCTTTTTCTTTCAGTGGATCGACGGTGCAGACAAGTTTGATCCTAGGTATCTCCTTTTCGACGATTGGTTTAGAGGGAGACATCCACGTGAGCACTTCAAGTGGTGGGTTCCACCCCCCTAACCCTCCACCAATGACGGCTAAGGAGAAGCACTTAGTCGCAGTTAAACGACTCAAGGAACCTCCTCTGTGCGATTACGGAGATCGAGCTGTGATAAACCCTGAGAATACGTTGGAGTTTGTGTGTCCAAACAAGCATGAAGTAAGTGCAAAGTGTATGTGTTGAAATCTTAAGCTATATGTGTTCATGTACTAATGTCTCATTATTTAGGTGTTTTCAATGGTGAAGTGTCGTTTCAAGGAGTGGTTGTATGGTCCTAGGAAACAATGGCCGGAAGAACCGCAGAGGGTTAAGGAAAAGAAGAAAGAAAGGGTAATCTACAAAGCACCTCCTGTCATGTGCGAATGTGGTGTTAAATCCAACTATGGCCTAGTCCCTTCGGAGCTTGGAATAGGCCATTATTACGGTCATATGATTGAGTATGATGAGGTTCGTTATTTTTCTGATAAACATGAAATCGTATTTTGTTTCTTTTGCTAAGACATATATGATATAATATTTCTTTTGAACAGAGCACTAGAAAATGCAGGTAGGAATGTTATGATGGTCAAGCTAAGTTATTGGATGAACTGAAGAAGAGGCAACTAATTACACGCAAGAGGGGATATGGACCTGACTACGTCAACCTATTCGTTAAACATCACAAAAAAAAGATGCGTGAGTTTGCTAGACAGCGCGGTATTTGTAACCCGATCGATGTTAGGCTTAACAAATGGGGATTAGGGAGGCGGATGACGTTAGAGGAGGAGAGGGAAAGGAATGAGGCATGGGAGGAGACAAGAGTACAGATGCAGGTCTTGAACGAGCATGTTGCTACATTATGTGACAGTGAGTGCTAGAAAACCTTTTTTTCGTTGTCTGATTTTAAATATAATATAATCGCGTTGCTAACTGATTGCATTTTATACATAAAGGGATTGGTTGCAGCGAGGAACATGCCGCAGAGGTGGCTCGTGCAAGGTATGAGGAGAAGAAGTTAGACGAGCATAGATCGCGAGCTGGTCGTATCGTTCAATCACCGAGTGTGTTGTCTGATGAGGGGGACGAGGATGAGAACGGCACTGGCAGACTGAGTAAGCTCATTGATCTAGCAGAGGCGGGCATGCAGACGCAGGAGGCTGAGGACGACACTGGCAGACTGAGCGAGCTCATCGCTCTAGCAGAGGCGGGCTTACAGGCGGAGGAGGATGACGACACGTTCTTCACTCAGGCCGCAGCGGCCGCAGATGAAGCAGAGGCCGCTTACTACAGGCGATAGGCAGGTCAGAGCAACGCAGGTGAGCCTAGCCACAACAACTGGGTTGTGGTAGAGGACTGGTATTCGGATAATGAGTTGCGTACTTAGTACGTTTCAGACTCAGGATTTGGAAGTGCATTTGCCCCTATGTCTTCTGTCAGCACGTACTTCTAGTATTAATATGTTGTGTAATATGGCATAGTATTGAAGTTTTCATTATGTGGTTGTTTTCATTATCTATGGTCTTAATATTCCGCTTAATGATACAGACGTATTGAAATGTGAACACGTGCTGCAAAAAAAACCTAACGACGTACAACATTATATAAATCAACACACGAAACACATGAAATGGCATGTGACTACATGTACCGAACCTGGGTACAGAGTTTTCTTCGACTAAACCTAACATGCCTTAGGTAATTAAACCAAACAACAAACACATAGATGTGGTATGTGAAAAAGATAAAGTCAGTGTGGCCACATAGCAAATTGTGTTGCACCTTCTCCATAGTAGCCTCCCGTTGTTGTTGTTGGTGGTGGCGGGGGTGACGGGGGAGGCCCCTTGTTCTTGTGGTTAGGGCAGGTGCAATATGGATCATTGCAGAGTGCCTCCTATGAATCGGCACCACTGTTGTTGTCGTCCTTGTAACTGCTGCTAACTTCCCTTTCTAGATCGAAAATACGGTCCTGTAGGTAGTAGATGTACTCCGCATGCGGATAAATAGGTCGAGGATTGACCCAACTACTGAACCCATAGTTTTCTTCGGCCAAGGAAGACTACAATAAGTATATCGTGTAAGTTATATACAAGAGAAACGTATTGAAGAAACAAATAGCAATAGCAATTACCCATGCTCGCGGGCATTTGGAGAAACGACGACCTCCATCTATTCCCTTGGTGAACATCTGCACTAGGCAGTCCTCACCATGCATGCATTTTGGCCACTCTTCTTTCCTTTCATCGTATCCTCTCAGTGGTGTCTCTTTGGTGAAATCACTTTTGCTCTCAACTAGGAACCTCTCATAAAGAGCTTCCTCAAAGAAATCAGGACCAAGAGGACCCTCCCACCCCCAGGTAGTTCCCTTCCCCTTTCCTCTCCCTCTGGATGACCCTCCAGACATTGGTACTGCAACGAAAGAAAATGCTGAGGAGTGTTCTTCTTCCTTGTTGTGTGTGTGAATGAGAGGGAGTGAGTGGTTATTTATAGGTTGAGAGGAGGAATGGAGGCCTCTCAGTATGCCATGTCAGCGATCCGTGTGCCTCTTCACCTCAGCCCTTGGATCAAACAGTCATAAGATGGATGGTGGAGATACAGTGGAGTTGTGCTTCCTTGTATGCCAGTACTATGTCAGTGATGTGATAAATCGTTGCTGTCCCTATATCTGAAAAGTCTATTTTTATTATCTAAAAAGCATAGAATCGTTCACTGTTACTTGGTAACCCTAGATTCATCTACAAAGCATATGTATGATACGTTTGGATTATACACTTTGTAATAAATTTATAGTTAATCTATGTACTATATTTGTGCCTTTTTAGCAGTGTAGTATGATAATTGTTTCACAGAAAAAAATTCGTAAGAGTTTCTCTTGTTTGAGGAGCATCCACAGTTACAAACAGAGTCATCATTATATATTCCAAACATTTAATCATCCAAGGAGCAAAATGCAACCACAACGAACATCACAACCAACATAATGTCCTGCGCAGTCTAAATAGTCCACAATGTCCATACAGTCCCAAATAGTTACAAAAAAGTAAATACAAAATCCATAATAGTGCATACTAACAACTACCACATCCCTCACTGCCTCCTACTCTTGCCCTTACCCTTGTGACCGAGAGCGCTCGTACCTGGAGTGTAAGGGTCACGCGGACGGCGTCGCCTAGTGCCTAGAGGCGGTGTAGGATGAGTCGAGGGAGCGTCATGGAGTTGAGAGGGGCCAAGCTCCTCGTGCCTCTTGTCCATGTCGTCGTCGTCATCGTCTTCCTCGTCCTCATCCTCATCCCCTGTAACTGCTTGACTAGAGGAACCCAAGCCTCCTCTGCCTGCGGAAGGAACGTACACATCTTGCGTCGTGTCTGTCCTGCAACCACAACGACCAGCCGCACGACGTAGACGACGTGACAACCTCTATTGTACAAAACTATGTTAACTGAAAGAATCTAACGTATTAATGATATGTTTGAAAGAATATTTTTAATCTTACGTCCAGGAAGCCAAGTATGTAGTCGTCATTGACTCTCGGCCGAACGCGCTTAATCTCTTCAACTGAGCATTTGAGTGTATTGCCCTGCAACAAAGTTCTCAGTAATAATACTTCTGAACAGATAGCAATAGGTTTTGTTTTCTTTTGTACAAGAATCTAACGTATTATAAGGGTGATACGGCTCGAAGGTGGCACTAACTACAATAGATAACTCCTAATGTCGGTCCAAGAACGCCTAATGTATTGTTATGCAACTTAACGTACAAAAATAAGGCAATTGGCTTACCACTCTGTCCAAGATCGGTCCTGCCTCCACCTGCCTTCCTGCATGAGTCGATTGGTCGTACGCCATGTCTTCATCATCGGAGGACTCGATGTCGGTGTAGTCAACTTCGGTCCACTATACCTTCAGCCTGCAACGTGTCGCACGCTGGTACCAAGCTTTGTACCGCCTGAACTCACGGTTCGTGTGTGGCTCGTTGTTGTCGTCCACATTGTCGTGCATCTCCTCCTATTCCTTAATGAAGGACTGGTGGTGCCTCTCCCAGTCAAAAATCATCTTGTTCCTCCGACGATCCAACCTGCACGTATGTCATTGTTACTTGAATCCATGTACGTGTCACCATATTAATAGAAATGGACCATCATCATTAAACATTTGAAATATCAAAACACTTACTTGTGTAAGTCAACGCCAGTCGAGAACAGCGCCGTAGGCCAAAGCTGTCTCACTCCAAATTGGCGTGCAACCCTATCTGGCAGGTGGAACTCGACAGCATAGAAGCATATTAGAGGGCACCTCATCCTATAGAAGTCATCGTCGGCCCCACAAACGTTGCTCAGCTGAAAAGGAAGTGCGTCCTCTCCACCGTACGGCTCCCACTCCACCTGCAACATGTCCAAACAAGATGTTAGATGGTATACTAATCCTTTTCAAACTAGCATGGGAAATAAAATTTACTTACACTAGACGCCTTCAGCGTGTCTAGCTCATTGGTGAACTCAATGTATGCCCGGTCTAACCTCGCGTATAGAACCCTGGCCTGGTCCCAAAGGTACGCCCACATCGGCTGCCGTCTTGGAGGCTGACCTTGGAACCACTCACGACGATCCAAAACCTTAGGACGGCCAACTGGAAGACGAGCCCACATCCACAGCTGTAACAGGTACACGCATCCACCAAGTGATGGGTTTGATGTAGACCAATGACATCCCTCGCACAGCTGTCGGTATAGAAAACACAAGACTGCTGAGCCCCAGCTATAGTGACCCGCCTGGTCCCAGTCACCGAGGCAGTGGATCCACATCCAGGACGCACTGTCACCCGTGGCATCGAGGAAGAGAACACAGGCAAACGGGTGTAGGATCCACGCTCTGCAGTAGTATCCAACTATCTCCTCATCTACCTCCTTAGGGCACTGTGCGAACTCTTCCCGTAGCTAGGAGATGGGAACTCTAGAAGTGCGAGCCACTTGCTCGCCAAGCTCACGCCCAAGGAAGGCCTCCACTCGTGCTCTCTAGCCCTCTGACCTGCACTGCCCGGTGACTGGGTTACCGTGAATCCTTAGGCCTAGCATCTTCTGACAGTCCTGGAGTGTGACTGTCATCTCCCCGAAAGGTAGGTGGAAGCTGTAAGTCTCCGACCGCCACCTATATTTAAGACAAAGCAATATTACTTGTCAAAAAGTCAATCGCATGAACAAATGGCCATGAATGGAGGCAATGATTCAATTTAATACCTGTCAACCAACGTAGTTATGGCCGCTGAGTTGAACTTGGGCAACCCATGGCGAACCTGAAAAGAGATGACATACAGGCCAGCTCTTTGCAGGAAAGGAGTGTACCTATCGTCGTACCGCATGTCCAAGAACCCATTGTGGATTCTAGGACGAAGGAGCGGAAGGTCCTGCATCAAATAAAACATAGTCTCCTGTTACTTTATGAACACATGTACGCTCACCAAATTTTGAATAAAACTTATAGATCATTACCTGCCCCAGCGCTATGAGACATCCTTGGTGGGTCGCCTCGTACGTCGGGTCGAGCAGGTGGAATTGCTCCATCCTAGAAAAAAAGTGAATGAATTAGAATTTCAATATACAATGAAACATGAACTTAGAAATGTATAAGTAATGGACACAAATAAAAGCATAAAAAGAGACATGCATAATTAATTAAATGAAGACGACAAATATAAAATAATAAAATGAACCAATAGTCGCACCTCACTAATCTGCCAATGGCAACTTCATGAATTGTGGCCAAGTCTACCGCACTTGCCGCACTCGTACTGCTCGGGGTCAGTAACAAATGGAGTTCCTCTCCCACGCCTTGTTCTTTCAGGTATCTAATCCATAACCATCCTATGCCTCGTCCTCTGCCTTGATCCACGCTTGTTCCAACGGTAAGCTAGATCCGCAATGTACTTCGGCCCATCATATGGAGGCCACTCTCTAGGGTCCCAGAAAGGCACGAAGCGGGGGCTCCATGTGTGCACAAGCGTGTCGACACTGAACTCGTGAGGTATCCTCCTCTCGATATTATAGTTGTGATGCCTAGCTGCTGCCACTAAATGAGAACATAGAAACTGGTACTGCCTTGGTTTACCACAAGTGCACTTGAAATCTTGGAGGACAACCACATGTATCCTCGACTCTCGGACCTCACCGTCGGACGTTGTACCGCCCCTATGCTCGACCTGATAAGTCCCTATGGCGTGGTCAAAGCATGCAACCTCATGTGTGCCAACCCTTTCTCTTGCGTTCTCTAGGTGTGCCTTTGGTTTCGGAGCCCATATCTCTCCATCACTCCGCAACTGCAATGCATGGGCATGTCTATCATTGAACCAGACAACAAGCTTATAGAAGGTGAATTGAACGATTGCATTCACGGGCATACCACGTATCCCCAATAGCAACTTATTGAATGACTTCGCCATGTTGCTGCACTAAAACTCATACCTCCATCCACCGGCATCGTGAGCTCTCGTCCATTTCTCCAAATCCCTCATCAAACCTGTGAGCCATTGTCTACCTTCTGCATTTGATGCAATTCTGACCTGCTCCAACTTTTCCTTAAAGTACTTGTCCTCAAGCTATCGAGCAGCCTCCTGGAACAGATCAAAGTTACCCTTAACACCATCCTTCCGGAGTAGATTCTCGGTAAGGTGCCGAGTACACCAACAATGGTGCAAAGGTGCATACCCCTCTATCTGCTCTTGTACGACATTAAGTATGCCCTGATGACTATCAGATATGACACCAACCTCCCTGCCAGGCCCAACCACGTGTATCCAGACTAGCCTCAAGAATCATCCCCAACTGTCATTGTTCTCCTTCTCAACCAAATCAAATGCCAAAGGAACCAACTTGTTGTTCGCGTCACATGATATGGCTATAAGAAGTGTGCCTTGGTATTTGCCAATCAAGAACGTACCATCAATGGAGAAGATGGGATGACAGTGCCTAAAGGCATCGACACACTGAGGGAAGCACCAGAAGGCACGGAAGAATATCTGCCTCCCATCCTTCCATGCATTAGGTTTTGGGATGTACTCATAATGCATGCATGGATTCACCACTTTGATTGCATTGAAAAGAACCGGTAGCTTATCATACCCATCCTCCGAGTCCCCATATATCATCTTCCACGCTCACTGCTTAGCCCTCCATGCTTTACAATAAGTTATCACATATCCTCCATACAATGCCTCAACGGTCCTAATAATTGTCCTCACCTTCATGTTGGGTTCTCCCTGCAGAATTCCCATCAACCGCTTGGCAATGAGGGTAGATGTCAACTACCGATGCCTCAGTGTCAGCTCATGGTCAGCACAATTGTGTGGCCCAACAACTTTTGTGATCTTCCATTTTCCGGTTACATGTTGCTTCCTTGCACAAACCCTCCATGGGCAGCGTTCCTTGTCACACAAGCAGGGAGGTCATTGAACACCCTCCCATTCTCAATTACCATGTTAGGACCGTCCTCAGGAGCTTCTAGGAGCTCATCATCATGTCCTTCTGCAAACGTCTGATCAGAATGAGCAAGATCGCTGAACTCATGAACTCTAGGATCCCGACGGCCGGGAAAGATACGCCTCATCATCTCAACATCACTCTCCGTCAGCTCTCCAATAGGGCGATCATCATCAGAGTGAAGAGCCCTAGCCATCTCATATGGCTCCGAATCATGCATAATTTCAACACTATTGGAGCCATGAAATCCATCTCCAAAGTGCACTTGCGCAGCAACAGGGGGCACATCCACATTCTCAGGAATGTCTCCTGCAACATCAGTATAGAAATGAGGAAAGAATGAAAGGAATAGATATAAGGAACGGGGTAAGCTCCAAAAAACCATGCGGTTAAGACACTTACTCGGATGATTCTGTGTCAAAGGGATCTTATATGGAGGAGGATCTGCCACGGAAACATGAGTTTGACAACCATCTCCAAATACCGCATTAGGGGTAGATTGAGCATAGGGAACCGTAGGTGCAATCTGCACATGCAGTTAAGGTTCCGGAACGGGAGGGTCGATGTGTGCCTGATGATCCATTGCTGGGGTAAACCCATGAGGGATGTGATCGACTAACACCCGACGCACAACCACGTCCAAATATTGCAGTTGGCTCTTCATAGCCGATCTCACATAGTTCTCCCACTGATCCGCACAACCAATTGAGATCATTCATCTGAAGATGTTCGGAGGAGAACCTAGGTGCAGTACACCATTAACTGCAATGCCATCATCTCGAAGGCAATGTAGCTCCTCCCGAGTCCTTGCAACCATCTCACTAAATGGAGGTCTATCATTGAATAGCACATGCACACTTTGCATGTCAAGAAACTCAACATATCAATAGCGATCGCTTTCAACGGTGCCTCCATGATATATGGTCACTAGGTTGTCCATCTAATTCAAACACGTAACGAAACACATGTTCTTTAATCCAAATTAAACGATAGATAGTACCTAACAAGTACTTTCTAACTACAAACTAAGTAATCAAGATAATAACTACGTATATATTTACAGTGTACTCAATAAATAGCTAGATCATATGTAGTTAACTAAATATGTAACTACATATCTAAGTAGGTATCTAACTATATCTATATACCTATGTATCTATGTTTCTATCTATCTACATATATACCTCACTAGATCACTAACTAAATAAACTACCTGAGTCATCACATTAACTAGTAAATAATAAATGCCAACTAAGTAGGTACATTGCAAATTCAGAATTTTTACCTTTCCAACGACTGCTCCGCGGACGTCGACGGAGTCGCAGCGGACGATGGGCGTGGGTCAGGCCGACGATCCGGGCCGGCTGTGGCACGGTCGACCGCTGCAGGTGGCGGGGTCGGCAGTGGCGCGCGGC
Organism: Miscanthus lutarioriparius; assembly: GCA_904845875.1. Classification (NCBI taxonomy): domain Eukaryota; kingdom Viridiplantae; phylum Streptophyta; class Magnoliopsida; order Poales; family Poaceae; genus Miscanthus; species Miscanthus lutarioriparius. The sequence goes on along the minus strand of CAJGYO010000006.1, from coordinate 14,271,381 downwards.
GGGCGCGGGATGCCTGGGGCTTCGCGCGGCGAGTCCGGCTCGACAGGCGCGGGAGGCACGCCGGGGTGGACGGCAGCAAGGCGGGGCGAGGCCGACGGTGGAGGGCGGCAAGGCGGGCCGTGGCTGATGCCGACGGTGGAGGCTAAGGCGAGGCTAAGGCGAGGACGGCGGTGGAGGGCGGCGGAGGCGGCGCGGCGCGGCGGCCAGTTGCGGGCAACGGCGCGGCGCGGGGGGCGGCGCAGCCGCGGGGCGTGGCGCTCCTGCACGCCGAGGCACGGCGCGGCGCGGGGCGGGGGAGGGCGGCGCAGCCGCGGGGCGCGGGCCGTCCGCTGGGGCGCGGCGCGGGGCGGCCTCGGGGCGCGGGCGCGGTGGCGCGGCGCGGCACGGGCGGCGGCGGTGGAGCTCGGCTATCCTAGGGCGAGAGAGGGAGAGGAAGAGAGGAAAGGCGCGGGCCCAATAGGTATTAAAGGCTCGGCGCCAGAGTGACTGGCGCCGAGCTCCGCGCCAGAGTGAATGGCGCCGAACCCTCTGGCAGGTCATCCACTGTGCCCAGGAGCTCGGCGCCAGCATCAATGGCGTCGAGTTAAGGATACATTTTCTGAATTCTTTCCGTCAGGAGTCTATTTGTGATAAACTTTTAAAAAATAGCTAAAATATAAAAAATTCGGCTAGTAGTAATGCTTTGTAGACGATGACATCCTGCTTCTTCAAGGCTGCAAATCGCAGGGCTGAGGAGACGAGAAGTAAATAGCCTGTTCGCTGGGTCGTATTTGATTTATAAATTATGATTTATCAGCCAACAAATAATATTTTTTTATACCAAATCAAACGAGAGTACTTTTAGTAATAGCTTATAAGCCGTCCCAGCCCAAACAACGTCGCGTTGCATCCGGGAAAAAGCAGGCAATCGACTCACGCGATAGGGCTGCGAAGAGCCGAAGACACCGAAATGGTCAAAAGCTACTCCAACTACTAGTAACTTTTGATAGCGCGAAGAACGTCAGGTGTGGGGAGACCGTCCGGGAGACTGTCAGATTAGTCGGCGACCTCCGCTCCCCCCGGCGGCAGCGGCAGTGCCTTTTTGGAAGAACTACAGTACCTAGCCTTGACAAAGTGCAGAAAAGGGGATGAACGCCTCGGCCTTGTGTTTCCATCGTCGACTCGTGGAACGACCGCCGGCGCCTAGAACCGTGACGAGAAGATGAACTCGTTCTGCTGCCACGCCTCCCGTCTTCTCCGTGTGTCTGATTGGCCGATGCATCACACTCTCTGACGATGCTCAAGTCTGGGGAAACAAGCAACCTGTTCACGTCCACGTCGGCTTACTCCATAGTCCATAGTCCATACAGCGCGGCTCGCTTCCATTGGATCCTAACCAATCCAAACCGTGTGGCCAGCCGGCCGGCTGGTCCGTGCGCGTCGTCCCAGGAATTCACGGCACAGCGACGGGCCTCGCTCTCGTACAGTCGTCCTCCTCGCGGTTGTTCGCGCGGCAGTGAACCGCAGCGGCTGCCGGCTGCTAATCATAGAAAGTCAGCGCTGCTCACCAGCTCGGTCGCCGTTGTCGCGGTCAGGTTTCCGTAAGCCGCGTGTGGTCGCCTTTGAGCTCGTGCTTTGTGCAGTGCAAGGTTTGGTTAGAGAGCACAAGTTGCCTGCTGGATCGATCACGGGCTCACGGCCGTTTTCCATGTCTGTAGGTACACGGTACACCAGCTCCGTCCTTGACTTCCTGGGGCTGCCTGGGCTCCTGTCTGTCTTGCTGTCCTGGCCGAGCCACAACCACGGAAGATGCTCTGAAACTTTGACGTGAGACCTGGAGCCTACAGCAGCTTCACGGTGAGTCGTGTGCCGGCAGGCCCTGCGTCGTCAAATGCGGCGCAGATTCTCTAACTTGAAGAACAAAAGTCACCGGTGACTTCTCCTTGTCCCGATTCCATTCATTCCTCATCCAACGATTCTCTTTCACAAAGGTTTCAAGAATCAATTAGCTCAGCCCATTTGACAGCCCAAACAAAGGCCCAGCTCGCGAGAAGTGGAATCGGTTGACTACAGGCGCTATGTATTTTTGGCGGGTAAATAAGCAGCGACGGCACATTTTTGGCGCCAGATTTTGTTTCGCCCGGCGGATGGCAAGCTCCGTCGATGGCGGCATCTCGTCAACAGGGAGCAGCGAGTGCGTGTTGCCGATCTGGTACGTGTGATAGCTGCTGCTGCTGCTGTTGCGCCTGGGCAGAGGTCTGTCGTTGGAGCTCGCCATCTTCCTTCACGTGATCTTGCTTTTCTACAGGTAGCCAAAATCAATCTTTCATCTTTCAGGCTTATTTTTTTGTAAGCCAAAAATTTAGACCTGTTTGTTTTTGTGTAGTACTCGTTGATTCAGACCTTGCTTACAGGTAACCAAAATCAACCTTTTCTCTTTCAGTCTTCCGATCCTTTTAATTTATTTTTCTTTGTTTGCATCCAGACGTGCCTTGCAATAAATATACATTTATTTTTCAAGTAGGGAGAATGTGAATCCTACTTGGTTACCTTGGATTGGTCAGAAATTCAGGAACTTGGAGGATGCTTGGTCTTTTTGGATTGATTATGGAGGTCATGCAGGTTTTGAGGTCAGGAAGAGATACACAAATGTTGGTATTGATGGAAAGGCAACATCTTGTAGATATGTGTGTGCTAAGGAAGGTCGAAGAGCACAGGACAAGAGGGATCATGCCACCAAAAATCCTCGAGCTGAAACAAGGACATGTTGTCCAGTTCGGATGGGTCTAACATTAGATCGTGTGGTTGGAAATTATGAAGTATTTGATCTATTGCTTGCACAGAATCATGTTCTTCACTTGCCGCAAACCGTTCATTTGATGACATCACAGAGGAAGATTTTAGAAGTACAGGCTTTTGAAATTGAGACAGCTGATAATTCTAGAATTAGGCCAAAAGCGGCCCATGAGTTGGCTTGTCGCCAAGTTGGAGGACCCATAAATCTCAGCTACACTTGTCGTGATCATAAAAATTACTTACAGAGTCGGCGTCAAAGGGAGTTGGCTTATGGCCAGGCTGAAAGCATGTTGAAGTATTTTCAAGACAAGATCGCTGACAATCCTTCTTTCCACTATGCTTTGCAATTGGACAATGAAGAACAGATAACCAATATTTTCTGGGCAGATGCAAAGATGATAATTGATTATGCACACTTTGGAGATGTTGTCACCTTTGACACCACCTTTGGCACAAACAAAGAATATAGGCCGTTTGGTGTTTTTGTTGGATTCAATCAGTTTAGAGAGACCATTGTTTTTGGAGCAGCAATTTTATTTGATGAAACATGTGCTTCTTTCACATGGTTATTTAAGGCCTTTCTAGCTGCACACAATGGAAAGGAACCCAGAACTATATTTACCGACCAAGACGCTGCAATGGGAAATGCAATTCGGGAGGTATTTGTAGATGCATGGCATGGGTTATATGAGGGATGTTTTTACATTGGGAATGAGAAGCACACAATTAAGTGAGAGTTTCAATAGTGACTTGAAACAGCATCTGAAATCAGATTTTGACATCATTAGGTTCTTAAAGCACTTTGAAAGGGCAGTGCAAGGAAAAAGAAACAAGGAACTAGATGAAGAATTTGAAGCTAGAAAAAAGCTACCAAGAATAAGAATGAAGACACCTATATTAGTGCAAGCAAGTAAACTTTACACCCCCCAAATATTTGAGGCATTCCAAGCTGAGTATGAAAGATCCATGGCTGCATGTACTAGACCATTGCATGAAAATAACACATATGCTATTTCTATTGTGAGATCTAATGGTGATTTAAGTTCTGAACAAGAGCGCATAGTTGTAGGTGATCCTTTGGAGCAAAAAGTTTCATGTAGCTGTAACCAATTTGAAAGGACAGGTGTATTGTGTAGCCATGGATTGAAAGTTCTTGACTCGATGAATATCAAACTATTGCCTAACCATTATGTGCTGAAGCGTTGGACAAGGGGACCAAGGTATGAAACTGTACAAGATAATAAAGGAAGGAGCATCATCGAAGATCCAAAATTAGATGCAATGCTTCGATATAAGTATATGTCTCACAAGTTTCTGAATCTGGCATATCAAGCAGCAAGCTCTCCAGAGTGTTGCCTATTGGTAGATGATGCACTTGATTGTCTTGGTAAGCAACTACATGACAAAATTAGTGCACCTACAAGCATTTTGTCTGATTCATATAATGTCCAACTCCAACCTGATGTTCAACAAGATGAAGATTTCCTCGGAGCTGCATGCCTAAGGAAAAAAGAGGTTCAACCAAAAAGTTCAAAGCGAAAACGAAGTTGGCTGGACAAGACACGAAAATACAAGAAAAAGGTGCCAAATAAATCCAACGTATGTTGCTGAAACCCTTTCCAAAATAATGTTTCTATTCACTAGTACTTGCTAAATTTCAAGTTTGGATGATTTATGCAGCATGGAGAAAATAGTGCAGCTGTAGAAACACAAGTATCAATGGATGACGCTAGCAATTTTTTCACTGGCTACACCAATTTGTTGATGGTAGTTTCAATATTTGTCTTTTTCAACTTGTAGAATTAGTTTAAATATTTTTTTTTCAACTTTTCCTTTGTGTTTCCAGGGACTTAGTAACATCGATGATTTCCTCTAGGACCCTAATCGTTGCTGCAGAGGAAGGATATTTTGTTCTTTTGGGGTGAACGTAGTTAACACTTGCTACAATTATTTGGCTAAACTGTGCAAATTGATGTACTGTAAAAGTGGCTGGGGTTATTTTGGAGCATGAGCGCTATACAAAATATTTAAGTGAAATGGTTGTTAAATTTGCACTAAAAATAGTGTCCGTATATGTTTATGTATTGAATTAGCCGCTATTCTCGTTTTATTTGTCTCTTCCGTCAAGCTGGGCTTATTTCTCCAAATCTGGGCTTTGTTTGGGCCATAATCTTCTTGTGGGCTGACTGCTATATGTGGAAAGTAGTTCAGAGGAGCAGCAGCCGTCGGATGTAAATTGAGTGGCATCTGGAATGGCCAAAGTCACCGGTGACTTTTCTTAACCAGGTTAGAGAATCTGCGCCCCGTCAAATGGCCTGCATTGACTCCTGTGGCGGTGAGCCCGTGACACTTTGTAGTGGTGGTTCGTTCGTGCAGTGCGCATCAGCCCTGCTCGCTGGCTCGCTGCGGTTCTCAGGTGCGGATACGTGCGTTACATAACGCTGATGCAAGTCATCCCACACGGACACTCGATGCGACTGGGACAGAGGATGGCTTTGATCACCATTCAGAAATGACGCGGAGCTCTCAAAAAATGAGCAAGAGAAAAGGAAAGGTGATGTTGGGCTAGCCTGGCAGAATGGCACGGGGATTTTAGGGTTGATCATCCGGTCCATGGCCAAAATGTAACCGTGGGAAAAAATGACTCTGACGTCCGACGGTTCCGGACGCGCGTCGTATAACGATTTGATACGGCACCGTGTGTCCTCCTCCACTCATCTCTCATGGTCTTATCTGCTCGCACTGCAGTTCAACCCGTCCACATGTTCGCTGCCGTTGCCTCTGCTCCTCTCCTCTCGCTCTCCTCCCCCCATAGATCCAGGAGCCGCGCGCCCCCCCGATTGCGCTCCGTAGCGCCACGAGCCAACGGCCGCGCTCCTCCCCGCCTTCCGCCCGTCCTCCACACACCTCGCTCCCTTCCTGGCCGGCGGTGGCGGCGTCCTCTCCCACTCCGACGTCCTCCTCCGCCACCATGGCTGCTCCTTCCCCCACACCGACGTCTCCTTCTCCGACACCGGCGTCCTCCTCCCCCACCCCAGCTCCCTCCTCCCCACCCCGGCGGCGCCCCTCCCTGACACCGGTGTTCTCCCCCACCACGGCGACTACTTCGCCCACACCGACGTCGCCTTCTCCGCCCTCGGTGTCCTCCTCCAATATCCCGGGTCCCTCCTCCGCACACCGGTGGCGCCCCTCCCCGACACCGGCGTCCTCCCCCACAGGGAGCTCCTGATGCCCTCAGATTTGGTGACCATGGGGCTCCCCGTGCGGGCTCTCTCCCCCCTATATGTTGCAATTGTATCTTTCAGTTGTTTCAGATGCTTCAGAGGTATGTTGTAGTTGAATCGTAAGGATGTTGCACAAGTAGATCTGGGTGATGTTTTGCCCATGTTGCATTTTGTTTCAAAGGTTTTGTTGCAGGCACTGTTTCAAAATGTTTCACTTGTTTCTAGATGATGTTGCAATCGTTCTGATCTGGATGTTTCATATACTTGGCATAAATGTTGCAGTAATATTTTCGAAATGTTTCATTTGCTTCAATCTCATGTTGCAGTAGCTGTTCTATGTTGTTGCAAGTGTTTTTATTCGAGCGTTGTTTCAAATGCTGCACATCCAGTGTTGCAATAATATATTCCAAATGTTTCAGCTCCGTCAACCTATTGTTGCAGCAGTTTGTTCCGTGTTGTTGCAATAATATGTTCATGGTGTTTCAGCTGCTTCAGTCTAATGTTATAGTAGTTATTTTCGTGTTGTTGTAATAATATGTTCATGGTGTTTCAGCTGCTCCTGCCATCTCTGAGCCCATCAAAAGGTTTCCACACATAAGCGTCAGCTCTATGTATCATCCGATCACCTGCAACAGGGAATAAAACCCTGAGTACTCGATTATACTCAGCAAGACTTACCAGACAGGAGAGAAAATAAAAGACTCCAAGGATATGCAAGGCTTATTTAGCTTGTGGGTTATTGCATCTGCGGAAGCATTACTAAACGTGCGTCCTTATATTCAATTTTATTAGCAGTCATCATTAGTTTATTAACTTACCATTCTATGTAAGCACCTATACTACTTTCAAGTAGGTGGTAAGCAATCAGAACAATTTTATCATCCTTCATATTCCAGTTCTTACTATGGTGCTAGACCATAGCCAAGTTATACCATCTTATAGAAACGGCGATTCGTGAATCAATGTATCCCAGCTGGGTACCCCTAAACACACGCCCCGTTTGTATCCCTGGCACAAACAAGACCAACCCATTTCACTCTTGTCGAGGGGTCCAGGTCCTCGTCCTCAATCGACACAGGCGAAACAAGTGCAATCCGAGCCTCGCTCAAATACCTAACCAAGTCCAGATCCAAGTACCATTCTGTCCGGTCTTCAATTATTATTCATATATATTCCATATGATAGTAATATAATAACAACAATAATATCTTTCATATCTATCACGAGTGAAAGGTAATTACTCGACTTCTACCGGGTCCTATAGCAGAGCAATCTACATGATCCCGACATACTAGTAGGACTCATAGGATCAGGATATATATATGCAAGTGGTTTTATTCAACTCCTTAAAATTTAATGCACAAGCATAAAATAAAGTGTAGAATAATAGAGGTTATGCACTGGGTCTTGCATTGGTAAGATATAACCAAAAGTTAGCATTCCATCATGGTGACACGATCATCAAGGCACCATCCTTTCCGCTACTCCGATCATCACCACGATTCATCGTTGTTCCTATTATGATATACGTGGATACAACACAGAGACGTAAATAATCAACGGCAACCGAAACTCTTAGAAATACAATTACGCCTCACAAGATAACGAGATAGCTCTAATAACTAACGTGCTAGGCTACGTATCTATGTTATTGAATAAGGTATTGTTTCCCAACAAGTGTTTTAGTTCTAAACTCTCAAGGTATTTCAGCATTTTATTGATTAAATATATATTTTCAAACTAGGGCTTATTAAGCTACCTTTGCAAACTAATTGTTATGGAGCTATAAAAATTACAGTGAACACCTAATAATGTTAGGAATTTACTGTGAAAGTTTTAGAGCCAACACTATCTTCAATTTATCACAACAATTCCTACAAGTTTATATCTTACAATATTAAGCATCTTAAATTAATTAGATAACTCCTAAAAATATTATAAAACTATGTGAACAAAATATACTCGCAGATAGATCATGATTTTAGGAACTTAACAAAATTAGTTTCACAATTTTTGGTCAACTACACAAATTTATTTTGAATTTACAATTTTGCCTTATAAACTAATTTAGAAAATGCTTAGAAAATGAAAGAGGGCCGGCAGTAATCAATTCGGCACGGAAACCCAGCGGCCCAGCGCAGGCGCGGTTGCACGTGCGTCGCAGCGTTCAAAGGCTGGGGGCGCTCGCACGCGGCGATGGCTTTGCAGAAAACCCCCTGAGCTTTCAGAGATTAATACGACTACTATACACACTATTCCTACCATCAGTAATCTTGCAACCACACCCTTAGATGTTTTCACCTTTACCACGGGGAGATCCCTGGGAAACCCCGCATTCATCGGCGCGGCGGCCGACGGCATAAGGTGGTTATGCCTGGCAAACTAGGCTCGCTACGATGGAATTAAGGGGCCAACCATCATCTACAGCTAAACACGCAAGGATGGATGGCGGTTAGGGACTCAGAGGTGCACAGTCGCAGGCTACAGCGGCGAGCGGCTATCCGTGGCAACGGCGCGACTATTCCGGTGAGCCTGAAAGTGCAATCAAGCCTTAATTGTGGGTTTTCGTGATAATAACCATGTAGTTAGAGAACTAATGAGATTTATCGAGATGACAAGTATGGAATTTATATTCGAGGATGCTACACCAAACGGAGGAGCCCCCAATTACAAATATAGATGGCTTCAAACTCAAAAGATGTTTAAGATTCTTTTATATCTTGAATTTGAGTATAGAAAAAGTCGTATTATAAAGGGGGATATAATGCTTAAGCTAATATGTGCTACCAAGAGCTCTAACAACCACAAGCATCCTCAGATTCACAGTCAAGACAGTCTACACTTCACTTTTACCCTTGTTGTCATGCGTGGTGTGACCTCCAACTCGCCCGACCCCTTGGGTGCGAGGTTTGACTCGCCTAACCCCTTGGGCGTGGGCTCCAGTTCGCCTAACCCTTTGATCACGGCCTCATCTCACCCGGCCCCAAGGTCGTGGGCTACGGCTCGCCCGACCTTTTGGTCGTGGGCTCTGTCTCGCCTGACCCCAAGGTCACGGGCTGTAGCTCTCCCGACCCTTTGGTCACGGGCTCCGTCTCGCCCGACCCTAAGGTCGCGGGCTCCGGCTCGCCCGACCCTTTGGTCGTGGGCTCCATCACGCCCTGACCCCAAGGTCGCAGGCTCGTCTCGCTCGACCTCTTAGGTGTAGTGTCCATTGAGGGCTGGGGCTATATATACCTTTCCCTTTTCTCGCCAATGGCTATCTGCGTTTTAAAGTGACCGTTGGGGGCTAGTGGTATATATATACCTTTCCCCTTCCTTCCCAATGGCAATAAATCAACCTGCTCTCTTCTTCCTCACTTCAGCACGCCCAAAACAGAGCAGGAGCTCTCTCTCTCACTCAATTGTTGACCTAAAGCCCCCAAGCAAATACATTGATTTCTCTATCAATCCTTGAGGGAAAAGGGTCCACAACTTGATTAAAGAGCAACTCCATTGATTCCCAAACTCTAAAGAGCACTTGGTTCATGTCTTAGCCGGCGGTTGTGTTTGTTACTCTTAGAGCTTGGCTCCTAGCCGGCTAGAGCGTCGCTCGTGGAGCTTGCCAACTTGTGTGGTAGCCTCGGAAGGTTTTTAACCACCTCTTGCAGCAAGTAAAATCACCCCTCATCTCAAGAGTTCACTCTCTTGACTTGAGAACGAGGTAGGGTTGCAAATCCCTAAGCCTTAGTGGTATACCTCAACAATATGGACTTAGGTAAGCCTTGGTGGTGAGCTGAACCACGGCATAAATCCTTGTGTCATCTTGTGCTTGTGTTGCTACACTTGTGTTCTTGTTGTTGTTGTGGTGATTTCTAGGATTGAGGCCGATCTACTTGTGTATGGTGTTCCTACCTCTTTAAGCTGTTGATCTGTGATCTACCACCATGCAAGAAGCTAAGAAATTTACCCTATCTAAATTTTGTTGGGTACATTTTGAACTATGAATTAATCTCTCTTGCAGGTGCGGTAGTGCCGCGCTCACAGAGCGGCAGTGCCATGGGTGAATTTGATTTCGGTTTAAGTTGAATTTTTATAGGCCTATTCACCCCCTCCTTTAGGCGTACCAGAGATCCTACAAGTGGTATGAAAGCAGGTTACCTCGTATGCGCTTCACCGCGTGAGGCATGGAGCCTGGGGGAGGATCCAGTGTTGTGAAGCCCATCAACGTCGATCCAGGGGACGTTGGGTTGCATGACACCGACAACAGTGAGCTTAGCGCCTCTATAGCGAGCAACTCCACGCTCCTGCAGCTAGAGGCAACCGATGCCGAAAAAACTCAAAATGAAGAAGAAAGAAGAAGAAGAAGAAGGGTAGCTGGAAAAGAGAAAAGCAAAGCAAGAGAGAAGAAGAAGAAGAAGGAGTAGCAACGGTTAGAAAAGAAAAAATCAAGAAAAGAAAAAAGAAGACTCAAGAGAGAAGCTAGAAGAAAAAGAAGAGAAGCAAGAAAGAAGAAGGAACAAGAAGCAAAAGCCTCTAATGCATCTTCAAGTGAGCTATCTAGCAGCTCCAAAGATGGTGACGATAATAAGTCCTACCAAGTGCATAGCAAGAAGGACAAGAAAGGAAAGGGCAAGAAGAATGAAGACAACAAATATGTCGCAGTATCCTTTAACTATTCCTCTATATCTATGACTAACCATGATTGCAAGTCTTTCATAAATGTGCCAACGAGCAAGTTACCTCATTTCGATGGGACTAACTTTACCAAGTAGAAGCACTTGATGAGAGCCTATCTTATAGGTCTTCATCCTGGCATTTGGGAGGTTGTTTGCAATGGATTTGAGCCACCGGTTGATCCCAAGAATCCAACCATGGAAGAAATGAGAATGATCCACCTCAACGGTCAAGCTACTAGTGTGCTACTTAGTGGCTTGGATGGTGATGAGTACAATAGAGTGATTGGTGTGGATGTTGTCAAGCAAATTTGGGATACTTTGCATCTTGCATATAAAGGGGTTGACAATGTGAGAAAGGCAAGAATTGATTTGTTGATGTCCAAGCTCAATCGATTTGTTATCTTGGATGGAGAAGGGCCTCAAGAGATGTTTGATAGGTTGATGACAATGGTGGGCAAGATTAGAGGCTATGGTTGTGATGAGCTAGATGATCATAAAGTTATAAAGATCATGTTGGATGCCTATTCACCTAGAAATGAGACCGTAGTCACTCTAATTAGAGACAAGAAGTTTGAGTACTTCACACCAAATGATGTACTTGGGAGGATCTTGACCTTTGACATGCAAAGAGAAGAAGCAAGTGAGAGAAAGAAGCTTGGAGAATTGCAAGCAAAGTTAGAAGGCATCAAGATCAACAAGAATGTAGCTCTCAAGGCCAACAAATCAAGCAAGTAAGTCTCTACTAGCAAGTCCAAGATCAACAACCAAGCTTCAATTAGCAAGCCCAAAGCAATTAAGCAAGTTCAAGAAGGAGTAGAGACCACCTCATCCTCTAATGAGAGTGAACATGATGATGACCAATATAAGAAAGTGGATAATGTTGCTCTCTTTATGAGGAGGTTTCACAAAGGATTGAAGAAGCAAGGGTACAAGGTAGTAAAGAGGAAGTTTTCAAACAAGAAGAAGAGAACATGCTACAATTATGGAAGCACCGATCACTTTATTGCCAAATGCCCACATGAGATCAAGGAGAACAAGTATAAAAAAGAGAAGAAGGAGGACAAAGCCGACCGGAGAAAGGGCAAGAAAAACATGGGAGAAGCTCACATTAGGCATGAATGGGATTTATCTATTGAAAGCTCAAGTGAAGAAGATGAGAAAGTTACAACCATTGCTATCCATGAGCCATCTTCTTCACCAAGACTCTTCACCAACATGTCTGATGATGACTACTACTCTCCTCACATTTGTCTTATGGCAAAGGGTGCGAAGGTAAAATCTAAATCCAAGGCCAAAGCTCCTCCACCTCCACCTCCTTGTGATATCTCTAGTAGTGATATTAGTGATAGCTCTAGTGATGATGAATCTAGTGATGAAGAAATTGATAAATTAACTAAGAGCTTAGATGGAAAGACCAAACTATTTATCACTAAACTAATGGAGGACTTAGAGAGTGTCCAAACCGAGCTAGAATCTAGAGAGGAAACTCTTATCCAACAAGAGAATCTCTACATTGCTAGCAAGGAAGCTCTTGCTTTAGAGAGAAGTGAGGTGGAATCCTTGCGCAAGGCTTTGGCCAAAGAATAAGGGGACCATGCTATCATAAAGAAAGAAAATATTGCTCTCAAAAAAAAGTATTGTGACTTAGATGAAAAACACAAAGAACTTTAGCTGCAATATAACATTATTTGGAATAGCAACTCACATCCCTCTAAGGCAAAGGAAGCCTCCACTACCTCAGCTAGTCAAGGTTATGGAAAATGTTATAATATTGATTTGAATGCTTATTCCACTAACCTTGCAAACATGGAGGCAATGAGAAAAGAAATTGCTAGACTCAATGAGATTGTTGGCAAGGGTTGCTTGAGTGATAAGGCTCAAGTAAGTGACAAGAAGGCAAATGATTCAAAAGTGCCTCAATTCAAGGAAGAGAGACACCCCTCAATTAAGCATGGGCTTGGGCACACTGCAGGAGCCAAGATAAATGGAAGAAAGATCATAAATGACTATGAGTGTGTCAAGTTTGAGAGGAAGGAAAGAGTTGGTATAGATCAGTCTGCACAGACAGCGGCAGTGCCGCAGTCCAGAGCGGTAGTGCCACACCACGGCAATACCATAGTGAAGGCCGGCTGTGCCGCTCCCCGTAAAAATAGGAAGGCTACCAATTATACTCCTGATCAAACTAAGCCCAAGAAGAAGTTATTCCAACAAAAACAGGTTTAACAGAAGCCAAAGGATTCAATGTGGGGCACTATGAATAAGTATGCCTATCAACCAACGTCTCAACCACCTCGACAAAGCTTGACTTCGTGTTTTGTTTTAAGGAACAACAGCAATGGAAAAGTGGTTGCCAAATATGATGGAAAGGAAGCCAACACATATAGGAATACTTCTATTTGGGTTCCTAAATTTCTTGTGACTAACATGCAAGGCCCTAAGTCAAATTGGGGATCTAAATCAAGCAACTAAATCTGTTTTACAGGCATACTCCTCTGATGGGTCAAGTTGGGTGCTTGATAGTGGATGTACAAATTATATGACCGGAGAAAGGAGTATGTTCTCATCATATACCCAGAAGATGGACTCAAATGAAAATATTCTCTTTGGAGACAACTCTAAGGGAGATGTGATTGGTCTCGGTAAAGTTGCTATAACTCTTGAGCATTCAATTACAAATGTTTTACATGTTGATTCGTTAGGTTACAATTTGTTGTCCGTCTCTCAATTATGCGAGATGGGCTTCAATTGTCTCTTTACAGATAAGGGTGTCTAAGTCTTTAGAGGGGAGGCTTACTCTATTATCTTTATGGGTCATTTAAAGAACAAGCTTTACCTAGTTGATTTCAATAAAAGTAAAGCTAATCTTGAGACTTGTTTAGTGGCAAAATCTAGCATGGGGTGGCTTTGGCATCGTCGACTAGCCTATGTTGGGATGAGGAACTTGGCCAAACTTCAAAAGGTCGAACACATTCTTGGTCTAACAAATGTTTACTTTGAGAAAGATAGGATATGTAACGCTTATCAAGCCGAAAAGTAAGTTGGCGTACCTCACCCACCAAAGAGCATCATGACCATGACGCAACCATTGGAGGTCATACACATGGATCTCTTTGGACCGATTGCCTACCTAAGTATCAGGGGTAACCAATATGGTCTTGTTATTATTGATGATTATTCCCATTTCACTTGGGTATTTTTCTTGTTTGATAAGTGTCACGTTAGAGACAAAGTGAAGACCTTTGTTAGAAGAGCTCAAAAGGACTTCGGTCTCCCCATCAAGAAAATAAGAAGCTACAATGGGACCGAATTCAAGAACACCCAAGTTGAGGAGTTTCTTGTTGAAGAAGGCATCAAGCATGAGTTCTCAACTCCATACACCCCTAAACAACAATGGTGTAGTAGAGAGGAAGAATCGTACACTAATTAATAAGGCAAGGACAATGCTAGATGTGTACAAGACGCCGGACCTCTTTTGGTGCGAAGCCGTCACCACCACTTGCCATGCCATCAACCGTCTCTACCTTCATAAGAAGTTGAAGAAAATTTCATATGAGCTTCTAACCGGTAACAAACCAAAGGTGTCCTACTTTAGAGTGTTTGGGTGCAAGTGTTTCATACTTAATAAGAAACCCAAAACCTCTAAGTTTGTACCTAAAGTTGATGAAGATTTTCTTCTTGGTTATGGATCAAATGAGCATGCCTATCGTGTTTTCAACAAAACCTCCAAAAGAGTTGAAATAGCGGTAGACGTGACATTTGATGAATCTAATGGCTCTCAAGTGGAGCAAGTTGATTCAAGTGTCGTAGGAAAGGTGGATCCACCATGTGAAGCAATTAAGCAATTGACTATTGATGATATAAGACCACAAGAAGACAAAGTCACTGATGTGGAGGTTCCTCAAGCTGCTGATGAACAAAGTTCCACTGATGTACCTGATGCTGAGGGGGAGCCGACCCCTGCTGCAAATCAGCAGAGCAGCAGTGCCACACATAAGAGCGGTAGTGCCACACTCCCTCTGACAGCAGCAGCAAGTCCAACTCCGATTCAAGGATAGAACGTACAACCCATATTCGAGCAAGAAGATAATGAAGATCTAGAAGATGGACAAGAGGCCATTGATCATCCAAGGCTAAGGCAAATAATACAACAGGATCATCCCATTGACAACATCCTTGGGAGTCTTCGAAAGGGGGTAACAACTTGTTCATATTTAGCAAACTTTTACCAATATTACTCGTTTGTTTACTCTTTGGAGCCTGTCAAGGTAGAACAAGCACTTGGAGAGCCGGATTGGGTGATGGCCATGCAAGAAGAGCTAAATAACTTCGAAAGAAACCAAGTATGGACCTTGGTGGAGAGACCCAACACTAATATCATTGGCACCAAGTGGGTCTTCCGCAACAAATAAGATGAGAATGGCGTGGTGACAAGAAACAAGGCAAGATTGGTTGCTCAAGATTTCACTCAAGTAGAGGGCTTGGACTTTGAGGAAACATATGCACCGGTGGCAAGACTTGAAGCAATCCGAATGCTTCTAGCCTATGCCGCTCATCACAATTTCAAGCTATATCAAATGGACGTGAAGAGTGCATTCCTCAATGGTCCCATTCAAGAACTTATCTATGTTGAGCAACCACCGAGTTTTAAAGATCCCAAGTTCTCGAACCACGTCTACAAACTCCAAAAGGCTCTCTATGGGCTTAAACAAGCACCAAGAGCATGGTATGAATGCCTTAAGGAATTCTTGCTTAAACAAGGCTTTGAAATAGGCAAAGACGACCCTACCCTTTTCACTCACAAAGTTGGTAAAGATATATTTGTGTGCCAAATATATATCGATGACATAATATTTGATAGTACTAATCATTCTTTTTGTAAGCAATTTAGTAGGATCATGACCAAGAGATTTGAGATGTCTATGATGGGTGAATTGAAGTTCTTCCTTAGATTTCAAATCAAGCAAGTGAAGGATGAAACTTTTATTAGTCAAACGAAGTACACCCATGATATGCTCAAGAAGTTTGACATGGTGAATGCCAAGCCTATCAAAACTTCCATGCCAACCAATTGACATCTTGATCTCAACATTGAAGGGAAAGTCGTGGATACCAAGGTATATCATTCCATGATCGGCTCTCTACTTTATTTGTGCGCATTTAAGACCGATATTATGCTTAGTGTGTGCATGTGTGCTAGATTTCAAGCTAACCCAAAAGAGTGTCACTTGGTGGCCGTTAAGAGAATCTTAAGATATTTAGTACACACTCCAAACCTTGGCTTGTGGTATCCTAAGGGCTCTAAGTTTGATCTACTTGGGTATTCAGATTCCAATTACGCCGGTTGTAAAGTAGATCGAAAAAGCACTTTGGGGACATGTCAATTTCTTGGACGATGCCTAGTGTCTTGGAGTTTTAAAAAGCAAAATTTTGTAGCCCTTTCCACTGCTGAGGCCGAGTACATTGTGGCCGGTGCATGTTGTGCCCAAGTACTTTGGATGAGACAAACTCTTCGTGATTTTGGATGTCATTTTTACCAAAATCCCATTATTATGTAACAATGAGAGTGCCATTAAGCTTGCAAACAATCCCGTAAGCCACTCTAGAACCAAGGACATAGACATCCATCATCATTTCTTGAGAGACCATAAAACCAAAGGAGATATCAAAATTCGCCATGTGAGCACCGAAAAGCAACTAGCCGATATCTTCACAAAGACCCTCGACGAGCCAAGGTTTTGTGCTTTGCGTAGCAAGCTAAATATACTTGATTCTCATAATGTGGTTTGAATTTTGGCATGCCTCTATTTGATAAACTAGTATCTAGGCAAAAGAGTTGAAAATTTTCATATTGTGCATGAAAATGATTTATAAAATGCAACTTATGTATCATGATCATGGCCTGTATTGATTATTTGTTTCTGGTCATGGTATATAAGTGATATGTGTCCATATCTTATACAGAGAGAGTCATATAGATTATAACTACCTCCCACTATTTTTGGGAGTGCGGCAGTGCCGCGCCTGCCGTGCGACAGTGCCGCTCTGCGGTAGTGCTAGGCTAGGCATGCGGTAGTGCCGCACTTTGAATCTCAATTAAGATTTAACCCAAATGGTTTTACTGCGAGGCCCATTTATTCTTCCTCTTATCCTTAGATCCACAGTAACTTCTTTTTCTCTCTCTTCTCCCTAACGCCAATGCCGACGCCCACGCCTCTCTCTCCTCTCGTGCCCGCGCCATCGCCATCGCATGGCCATGCGTTGTTGATCTTTGGCAGTGCCGCGGCAGCGGCCAACCCTCCCTCAATGTCGCTAATGGTTGCTACTGCCCCTGGCCCAAGTAGTTTCTTCTCTCTCCTCTCCATTCCTTGTTTAAGAAGATGGAGCATGAAGATTATGACCGAAAGGGGAAATGGAAGATGAATGAGCAAAGAGACAACGATCCACCTCGCCATGGTCGAGGGACAACATCAAGCAATAGTGCAGCACTAAGGGGACTTGGTGACAGGGGGAGGCACGAGCAATACATTGAAGATGAGGAGAGACTAGAGATGATAGGTTGTGCCACTGATGGCATTTCTAACATCCCACAGCATCTCTCTGAGTTTGATGGCAGATACATGAGAGATTTTGAGGGTGAGATCATCATAAGACCTCCAGATGACTCCCGCCAACATAAAGTTGTCAACTATTCCAAAAGTTGGAAGCTGGTGGAAGAGGCAAGGGGGATCAATCCCTATGCAATGCGTAGGGATTTGGACATTGATTATAGATTTTGGAATGAGTTTCATTCTAACTTTTATGCCACTACCATTCTTGCATCCAAGAAAACCAAGATCATCAAGATGCAGTATATTGATTGGGATGAGATGCAGGAGAAGAAGGAGCCTGAGTTTGATAAGGTAATCAAGATTTGTTACAGGTTCCAGCTTTCAGACATCATGGGTTTCTAGTATAACTAGAACAAGGAGGTCCTTGCACAGTTTCATGCCACATACTTCTATGACCAGACCTCTGATGAGATTCACTAGATGATTGATGGTCGGCACTACTGAGTTGATTTTATCACTTTTAGCTGGATTCTTAGCTTTTGGAAGGAGCACAGAGGTTACACTTACATTCATGATGAGCCTCAAGCTAAGATCCATGACATCAGTTATATATGGAGAGATAGAAGGATTGCAGATGGTAAGATGAGTAGTCTACACAGCTTCTATTACATCCTCAATAACCTCATCAGGAACACTATCAACCTAAAGGATGGAGCAGCCTCAGATATTAATGGCTATGTGAGAAATGTGTTGGCTAGATTTGCTCCAGGTGGAGACAGGTTCAATGTCCCTAGATTCATGTCGACTGAGTTGAGATTTGCAGTGGAGGATGGGAGGAGGGGGCTGCCCTATGCCCCTTACCTCATGTTCATGATTGAGAGGGTCACTGTATTCTATTTTTTAAAGGATGGGTTGCACACCGTCTACAAAATTGAGAAGACCCAGCCAGCTGCAGCTACTCAGGGAGTGGGGAGCTCTCATGCTCATGTAGATATCCCTGAGCCTTCCCGCTTCAGGTCTCGCAGAGGAGGAAAGATGAAGAAGTTTGGCAAGTGGTTGAAGGCAATCTTCGACAAGTGCACCTATGTAGCTAACAGAGCATATGAGACATATCTTGAGCAGTGTCAACAACGTGGACAGGACCTTCCACCACTTCCTCCTATTCCACCTCCTCCACAGTATGACCTTCCGAGTCTCTCCAACACAGATTCAGATGATGAGGATAATGATGAGGAGGAGCAGTAGGGACGAGCAGCAGATTAGGATGAGACCCTAGAGGGATACCATCAGAGACAGGAGCCGAGGCGTTCCACTCGTTCCACTCGCTACACCACCACTACTCACCGTCAGGGCCGTGCACGTATGGACTCTGACGACGATGATGGTGATGGTGGTGCTAGGACTGCTGCAGGAGGTGATGATATTGATTGGACGAATATCCACGGAGATGACGAGTAGGTGTTGATCTTTTTGGTGCTTTATGCCAAAGGGAGAGAAAATTAGAGGGGTCAACAACAACTTTTTGACGCCATTGTCAGCAGCTGCGCTTCATGTCCTATTCGATGAGTGTTAGCCTTCGCTAAGTGGAAAGTTTGAGAGTCGGTCAAAACTCTGAATTGTGAAATAATGCTACTATTTGACTTTTTATGTGGGATATGGACATATATAATAAATCTATGTTGTCGCTTGTAATATAATTGTGCTAGAATGTATATCTTTATATGTATCACATGCTGTGTGGTGTCTGTTCTGATCTATACTATTACATTAAGTGAGGCTATGCCGCTCCCAGCTGCAACAGCAAACCATGTTGTGCATAAACTGTCATTTGCATCACGTTTTACATACCTCACACAGTATGCAGCACCCCACAGGTGCATGGATGTAGGGGGAGCCCCATCAATTTCACTAAAATGTGAATCTTGGCTTCTTATGCTAATTTGAGAATTCAATTCTCTATTCACATACTTAGGGGGAGGCTCTACACCCATGGCTCGAAAGTCTCAATATTTATTTTATATCTTTTTGTAAGCTCTAATTGGGTTGTCATCAATCACCAAAAAGGGGGAGATTGAAAGTACAATCAAGCCTTAATTACGGGTTTTGGTGATAATGATCACACAATTAGAGAACTAATGAGATTTATTAAGACGACAAGCAGGGAATTTATATTTGAGGATGCTACACCAAACGGAGGAACCCCCAATTATAAATATAGATAGCTTCAAACTTAAAAGAGGTTTAAGATTCTTTTATATCTTGAATTTGAGTATAGAAAAAGCCGTACTATAAAGGGGGACATAATGCTTAAGCTAATATATGCTACCAAGTGCTCTAACAACCACAAGCATCCTCAGATTTATAGCCAAGATAGTCTACACTTCACTTTTACCCTTGTTGTCTTGTGTTGTGCGAGCTCCGACTCGCCCGACCCCTTGGGTACGAGCTCCAACCCTTGATTAGAGAGCAACTCCATTGATTCCCAAACTCTAAAGAGCACTTGGTTCATGTATTAGCCGGCAGTTGTGTTTGTTACTCTTGGAGCTTGGCTCCTAGCTAGCTAGAGCGTCACCCGTGGAGCTTGCCAACTTGTGTGACTACTCCGGGAGGTCTATAATCACCTCTTGCAGCAAGTAAAATCACCCCTAATCACAATAGTTCACTCTCTTGACTTGAGAACGAGGTAGGGTTGCAAATCCCTAAGCCTTAGTGGTATACCTCAACAATGTGGACTTAGGCAAGACTTTATGGCGAGCTGAACCACGGGATAAATCCTTGTGTCATCTAGTGCTTGTGTTGCTACACTTGTGTTCTTGTTGTTGTTGAGGTGATTTCTAGGATTGAGGCCGATCTAATTGTGTGTGGTGTTCCTACCACTTTTAGTTGTCGATCTGTGATCTACCAGCCTACAGGAAGCAAAGAAATTTACCCTATCTAAATTTCATTGGGTAGATTTTGAACTATGAACTAATCTCTCCTGTAGGTGCAGCAGTGCCGCGCTCACAGAGCGGCAGTGCCGCGGGTGAATTTGATTTCGGTTTAAGTTGAATTTTTATAGGCCTATTCATCCCCCTATAGGCGTACCAGAGATCCTACAGAGCCTACGCCCTCACAGAAAGGTAGAGATGGCGAAGAAGCATCAGTAGCTCACCGTGGTGTACGCCCTACTGACGGTTGAAGTAGGGGAGCGATGCTCTGGGATGGACACCCATGCATCACCACGTCACCGATGAGTTCCCTGGCCAAAATAGCGCGAGCACCGGATGGAGAGAGTCAGGGCGAGTTCAGGGTAACGAGCAATTGAATTGCTATTAACCCTACGGGCCTTACCCCCCTAAACCTACCGGCTCGACGACGCACATGACCGACGGTGAGCAAAAATATGAAATTGGCCACGACCAGACCACTGCTGGACCCGATGAGAGTAGGGCATCTAGCTAACTTCCTTTGCTTCTCACTAACATGAGGAATTGAGCTGGGAAGCTTTGAGTTGGTGATTATGAAGGGGAGAGGGCGGCGCATCATGCCTGCTACATCACGTGACATAGCCCCATCAGAGATGACCCGGCCCTAACCCGACAGGGTACGACAATGTGAGGACATTGCCCCACAAGTGAGGGTAGGAGGCACATTGGGTAGTGCTAGACGGATCCAAGACGTGTGCCACTACGTGGAGCACTTGAATGCGGTAGCCGGGCCCGAGCAGCTCACCGACCTCGGCTAGCGGGATAGGGCGAAGCAAGGAGGCATCACCGTCACCCTGAAGCTAGGGTCGGCTAACCCAGATGCGGCGAGCGGCGACATGCACTCATGGTAGGTGAATCGTAGGGCAGGGCGACTGCCACATAGACATGGCAATAACGGCCCTGGCCTCGGCCCAACCCCACGCGCGGATCAGCAGTCAAAATGGGGCGCGCACGCGGTGACAATGGGGGCACCCGACAACAGCATCGCGATGATGCCTCGCCACGCGACCGCACAGTGGCAGCCCCCTGGCATGGTGTAGCGGTGCACGCAGCAGCGCGGCAGTGAGGTGGGGCACCAGCGCGACGTCCAGCAGCTGTAGGGCGAAGACAGCGGCCTGCCGGGCCGGCCATGGCCAACCCACTGCCATATAGGCTGATCGAGCATCGGCACCGTGGTGCACGGAATGCGACCAGTCGCACGACGTCGAGCGGCCATGCGAGGTGACCATGCGCACAGGCTAGGCACATGATGTGCACGAATTTTAAAGTGCGTCTAAAAACTAACCTAACACAGTTGAAGCTAAACTACCTCGACCATGCTAACGATGGTACATCAGTCTACCATAAGGAGCAAAAACACATTATTGACCTTTAGCTAGATTTGTCAGAATTAATTCACCAATATGGCATTGTCACACTGTTTTCAAACTTAAAATTTCTTACAAGTCTTGAGCTGAATTTGACTTCAAGTTCCATTTCCAAGCCATTAGAAATACTAGCAAGTCATATTATTTTTCTACAGCAAAAGTTGCATTATCATCTACAAAGTTTATACTTCAAACCTTATTTAGGTGTCACACACATGTTCTATAATACTTTTGCTCAATAAAAAATGGTCTTCCACCCTACTTGACATAACATGAGTTATCGAATAAATTTCCATTTAATATTTTTATTTGTCATTTTAGGCTATAAGAAATTTATCAACACCCTCTATCACAAGCATTATTACATAAACACGATGCTCCTGACAAGATTTAGAAGTTTGTTTAGGGCGTAACACCGAGGATGTTACAGTGTGGCTCGCCTAAGGATAGTGGACGGAAGCGTTGGGGGCGAGCGGATAGGGGTGCTGCGGTCAGGGGGCGATGGGGCATGCTCATCACGCACGTGGGGTGGTGCGAAGGCAAACGCAGCGGGCTGTGGGGACGAGCTACGGGGTTGAGCTGTGGGCGCGCGTGGCGCGAGCAGCATGGGGGAAACAAGCATAGAAGAGAAACAGGGGGAGCAGCATGGGCCTTCTTCATGTAGACGTGCAGGGGCTTGCGTCCGTGACACCGTCCGATGGATCGGTATCCATCGGACATCCGGGTGCCAGCACTACTATAGACCAGGTGTCTGGGGCGGCCGGATGCACCATTCCACAGACCGCTCTGTACTCGCACTTCAGTCCCCCCTGCTACACCCGCTGCCTCTACTTGCTCTCTCCCGCACTGACTCCACCCGCTCCCCCACACTCGATCTCTCCTACGCCGCTCCTCCGCCCGCTTTCTTGTCGGCTCTCCGGCCCATCCCCGGGATGGGGACACCGCGCGTCACGCCCACCCACCCGTGCTCCCCTCCTCCCTCCGTGCCTCACCCTCCGTGACCTCCATGCACCCCACTCTCCTAGCGACCCGGCTCCCGCACCCCCACCGAAGACGAGGACGACAGTGGCGGCTCTAACGAGGTAGCTCGCGGAGGGATCTGGATCTAAGGCCTGCTCCTCCTCCTCCTCTAGATCTAGATCTGAGCCCTCCTCCTCGGGATCTGAGCCCCCCTCCTCCTCCTCCTCTGGATCTAAGTGATGCGGCGGTGGCTAGGGTTCTGGCGAGCTCTCGGGGTCAGATCTCACCGTGTTACACTGGTTTTTTTGGATGTTGCAATAGATGATTTCGAATGTTGCAATGGGATTTTTTTGGGTTGTTGCAACAGATATTTTTGCGATGTTGCAGTGCTACTGCTTGAGATGTTGCGGTACATTTTTCAAATGTTGCAGCATAATTTTTTTATGTTGCAGTACACATTTTTTTGATGTTGTAGTATATATTTTTTCAATGTTGCAGTACATGTCTTTCAATGTTGCAGTACACATTTTTTTGTTGTTGCAGTAGATATTTTTCACCGTTGCGTTAGATTTTTTTAGATGTTGTAGTGCATGTTTTTCAATGTTGTAGTAGATATTTTTTCGATGTTGTAGTACATATTTTTCGTTTGTTGCGGTAGATATTTTTTTGTTGTTGCAATAGATATTTTTCGATGTTGTGGTGTATGTTTATCAATGTTACACTACATATTTTTTTCGTTGTTGCAGTTGGGGAAGGGGGTACAGGAGCGCGTTGGGGAGCGGCGCCATCGTCGGGGGAGGGGGCACGACGTGGTGGGGGTGCTCCTGTGGGGGCGAGGCAAACCGATGGGGATGGGGGTGGGGGATGGGGGATGGGGATGAGGATGGCGATGGAGATGGAGATGGGGACAAGGTGCGGAGGCGTGAGGTGCGGATGTGTCGGGCGTGCGCGGGGGCATCCCGATGGAAGCGGGCTCGGTTGCGGGCGATGGGGACGAGGTTAGGGATGGGGACAAGGTTGCTGGTTGTGAGCGGGGGGAGGGCATCCAGGAGCAGCAACATGAGCATCCGACGCTAGCACCCAGATCGGACGTCCGGGCGCTAGCAATTTCCTAATCCTAATGGCTCGATCGATCTTGCAGACCTATCTATTGTAACAACCCAAAAATCCACACACCAAAAATCACAACTACAAAAATTTTCTCAAAACCCTATGTGATGTTGAGTGACACATGTAGAAGCAAAACCCTAGTTTTGGATTAGATGTGACCCAACTAGGTTAAAATCATAAGCACAGTTTGGTTTTATGCCACATGTGTAATTAAATTCCTAAATAAACAAATCATGCATGCATCCTTAATTCCACTTGTGATTTGGATTCTTTTGCCTTATGTGATGTTTAACTAACTTACTTAATATTTATGATAAACCCTAATATAGGGGATGTATTTTGACCACCATATGAAACACCTTGTGGGACCCACTACATAACTCGAAGCTCAAGTTTAAACTCTAACTAAATATGAATCGAAGCAAAAGAAATAAAAGAGAAAGGAAAGAAGAGGGAGCAGTAGCAGCCTAGTCTGCCTCGACCAGCCTAGCTAGCCCAGCCAAGCCTTGCCTACCCTTTCACGCGCACAGCCGCTGACGAGCTGGACCCGTCCATCAGCCGTCATGCACCACACGCCACCGCATCAGGACAAGCTGACAAACGGGCCCCCTCTATCAGCCGCCCAGCTACAGCGTCGTCGTCTTCCCCACGCTTTCTCCCCGCGCGACCGAGAGCCGACCACAGGAGCAGATGTGGGCCCAGGGTCACGCACATCGCATGACCCTGTTCCCCCTTGCGCCGCGCCTACGCTATCGCCCGTGAGCCATCGGATGCACCGCACGCATCACCACCGTCCGATCACCGTCAGCCATTGGAGCCCTTGGAGCTCGGCTATAAAAGCCAACGCCCGCGAGCCCTAACCCTCAGCCTATTCGCCACCGCCGTTGGTGGCACAACACCACACCGCGTCAAGCCGAGAGAGAGGGAGGAGGAAGAAGCAAGGAGGAGAAGGAAGCCGCTGCGGAACCGAACCTCACCGGAGCCAGGAGCGCCGCCCCGATCGGCTACAGCGACGTAGCTGCTCGGCATGGCACTGCATCGCCTCATCATGGCCTCGCCTCGCCACCGCCTCGCCATGAGACCTAGGGTGAGCCACGTCGTTCGCCGCTCACCGTGCTAGCCGTACTCGCCATGAACGGCACCGCGTTCCCGCACCTGGGGAACGCAGAGGCGGAGCATTCTCGCTCTTGGACACGCTGCACATGCACCGCACGCGCACAAGCCCAAGGCCTGGCCTCACCGACGCCTAGCAGCTCGGGAACACCGGCACGACCACTCCTAGCCTCTTGGACGCCATGAACGGACCACGTCAGAGCACGAGCTCTTGCTCGGTTTAGCCAACTGGTAGCATAGAAGGACCACCACGACCCTCTTGTTGAGCCAAACGGAAACGCGAAGCAAAGGGAAGAAAGGGGGCGATGCCGAGCCCTCTGCTCGGGAACGCCAGCGCCGAGCGCTCTGCTCATGCCATGCATACTCATCGCACGCACGCGCTCACCATGGCCAGAGCACAACCATGGCGAGACCACCGCGTCTTCTATGTCACGGTAAAGGCGACGTTGACACCCCGACTGGCTCCGCCATGACGAGAGACACACTGCGCACACCTTAGCCGAGGATGAAGCCCAACGGAGCCCTGCATTGCCGCACCACACCTCATCGGAGCGCCACCGCCTCCGTTTTGCCCCCACCACCGTGGCCGGAGCCACTAGGAGCATTAGGAGCTCCTTCAACATGCCTACCATGGTCGTAGAAGCACCGTGGAGCTCACATGCTCCTCCAACTAGGCTCTCGCTACCACTGCAGCCCTGACCATGCACGCCGACGAACCCACGCCGCCGTTCACCGTGGCCAGCCAACTGGAGCCGCCCGACCACCACGTTAACTTCACCGGGACACCCACTATGGCATGGCCAAGCTTTTGCCCACCTTAATTGCACACCCGCGCCGCTGGAGGGGCTCGTCGGTGAGCTCACCACTAGTGGGAGCACGACGGGGAAGAAGATTGGGATTTTCCCCTCGCCGGCCACACGTCCGAGCACTTGGTGCACGTGAAACGAACACTGGGAAGGAGTAAGTGGACCAAGTCCTTCATAGACCGACTCTACGGTCTATGGACCAACGCAGGTAGGTTCACCATGAACCGCGCCTCACCTGTCAGTCATCGTTTGACCCCGGACCCACCTGTCAGTGACCAACCGAGATAATGACGTCATGCTGACGTCATGCCGATGATGTGACCACACCGGCGTCGGGGACCTCGGTGATCTCTCTGACCACCTCAGCGACCACTCCGACTACCTCCGCGATCTCACCGACCACGTCGGTGAGCTCGTCGACCACTTCGGCGATCTCTCCGACCACCGCTGCAACCTTTCCAACCACCTCTACAACCTCTCCGACCACCTCACCAAATATGTCCCTACATGCCACGTGAACCAGTCACAGTGTGACACGTGTCAGCCCTGAATTAATCAGCCTTAATTTAATCTTCCAAAATACATAACTAATTCATACGACCTCAGAAAAATACAAGACCAGGACTAAAATTCATCTAAAATCGAGCTCTACGCAATGAACCCATGTTTGAGTGCATTTGGCTCTTTTGAATTTTCATTGCTTCTTTGTGCTATTCTATAGACGTCGCTAACGTGATTATAATTTGATCGTATGTAGACTCAGAGGAGAACCAGACGGACGAGGATTGTGAGTATCGTGAGGTGTACGAAGATGACTACACTGAAGGTGCCACATCCCACCCAATCTCGTAGCACCTATTACGTATGGCTAATATAGAACTGCTAGTGCTTTACTTTATTGTTATATTCACACTATGATAGGACTTGCATGGTAGTATGCTTTCTTGATGGCCTTTATCTTGACACAACCTTACCCCTGCTCACCCAGCTATTAGGCTATTCACACGCTTGCTGCTATGTTTCATTGCTTATTACTTCTACTACGCTTGCACTACATTGATGCGTGGTGGAAACTGGTGTTATCTGGACTATGGGGAGAGTGCTGCGTGTGTGACTTGGGTGCCTAGAGGGTGAGGGTTGAGTCGACCAAGTTGGAGTATACGATGAGCCTGGGGCAAGTCTTGCCGTGGGGTGCTACCTGGGCACCCCTGAAATGGATACCTATGGTGGGTAAATGGTATATATGGTGGCCCTGGGTGTGATCCTGTGATGGGAGGAGCCCGGGGTGGAGGTGTTGTGGTGGCACGGTAAATGGAAACCCTGATGAAGACATTCTAGCTTGGTCATCCCTAAGGACTTACTAGTACTCAGATTCACCGGGAAGCCTTATGTACCACTCGCCCTATATGGAGCGGAACGGCCAGACTACTTGTTAGGATATTGCCACTACTGCTAGGTTGATAGCGGACAGTGCGAGGGGAGTAAAGGGCGTGGAGGATCCCCCCTCCCCACCCTTCCGAGACTTCATGGAGACCTTGTGGACCCGGCTCATGACTCACAGTTTCAGCCACCCCAGACTAGACTTGTGGTGTACCAGGGCTGAATGGTAGAGTGGCATTATCCTAGGCTAGCAAGCGGCCAGAATCAGCCCAGTTGACGACGGTCAACGAGGAAGGCGGATCTTGTGGTTATGTAAAACCTCTACAGGGTGTATGGTTGATCGATCGATACATATGCCGGCTTGTCGGCTATGGACCTTTCCTGGGTTTCGCTTAAACTAGATAGTGAGATGAGTCCTTCTCTTCTCCCCCCTAGGAGTGAGTGTTCGGACGTAGCCAGGGGCTATGGGCCATGAGACAGTGCCGAGAGGGAGTTGGCCTGTCGACTGAGCGATGGTATAGTTGTGATGTGGTGGAGATGGTGGTATATCGATCCTAGGATCGAAACCTGACTCTGGACAGAAATGGGGTGGAATGGGTGTGGGAATGGTGTTAAAACTTGACCAACTATTATTATATACTTGATATGCTAATACATAGGAAACCTCAACCTTATAGGTTCCTTTTGAATATATCCAACTTACATCCAATTTCCACAAAGCAATGCTCATAGGGTGGGAGTGGCCAGTATAAATCGTACTGATAAATTTTGGCACACAGGTTCTACTGAGGAGTATAGTTCTGAGGAGTTTGACGGTTGAGGGGTTCGTTCCTACGCTCGAGTTTGGCGATCTTATCTTCAAGCTGTTCTAATCGAATGCTACTTTTGATTCCGCCAATGCGGCGATATAATAATTTATATAATTCCGCACTATTTGTACTCTGATATTATTGTTGTATAGATATGGTATTCAACTAGAATTTGGGTAATATGATCTACAACGGTCATAGTACACTTCGACTCTGTGGATTTCCCTTCGCAGAAATTAGGTCGCTTCATCCATGGCCCGGGTTCTTAGCATTGTTTGACTTCTGAGTGGAACTGGGCTGCCACACAAAATTCCGATTTGATATCCTGTTGGAGCTTCAATTGGGCTTCAGACGACCGAGGCTTTATAAAATGTCTTGCATCCTGGTCGGAAACGCAAAAGTCTATTTCTGTTTTTTTTCTCATGCCTATGCCTAGCTCACTAATCTAAATATGTGATGTCTTTTAAAATGTCATAATCTTTCTTGCCTAGTGTCTATTTTCAATTTTGTTTGCACCGTTACATTCCTTACTATAGGATCCACAAAAGTAAATCCCTGATGCATATGTTTAAGACTATATATTATGTAGTGGCAACTTATGTTTACTATATAGTAGTTAGCTACGTCTGAAATATATGTTGATTTATGTTCATTGTGCAGCATGAAATACGCTTGGCCTAGGATATTTTAGTATGCTATTTTTATGCCCCAATAATAATACGGTTCTAGACCAAGGAAGTCAAAACACTCTGCCACTACATGTTAGTTGTATGATGCCTCTTAATTTATCTAGATACTCATATTTAGTGTCCTCATTGTTTTATGCTGGTGGTTAGAATTCTAAAATGTCCTTGGCTAATACTTTTCATGGTGCCTCTTAATTAATCTAGATTCTCTGATATGTTGCTCTCTTTGTTTTATGTTGGTAGCTAGATGTCTAAAATATCATCTGACTATTGTTGTACTTTATTTTTTTTTTGTAACAAGGAATTTAGCTAAAGCATATGGAGGCCAATCACTGCATTTGGAGAAGACTTACACGTCTAATCTTTTGGTTGATGTAGATGTTGTTAATAATACTGAGTCTTCTCCAACCCATTCATTTTGATCGTGTGATTTTTTTTGGAGATATGCTGATATTTGTTAAGTTATGATCTTTATTCTAATTGGGTGTGATGTGTAGGTGAAAGGATCTAAAATCGCCTAGAGTGAGGAGTGGAGTGGATAGGTTTAATTGAGAATCACAACAACTTTCCACAATGGAAAAAATATTGAGTATTGAAATTTCTGGTCCCTATATGGAAATTCCAGTGAGGACCAAATCCCAACACCCCTTAAACACAAGATAACTAGATCATCAAATTTAAGCGATAACTTTTATTTGTGAGGTTACGAATTGTACAGAGGACGTGATAAGCGTATAGTATTCTACAAGAAACTTTTCACCTAGAACCATAAAACAAATAGATATAGACAAGTATATATACTATATATATATAGCTCATTTGATGGTTCAACTATTTTGGCTTCGCCACTCCTAGAGTATGCCACTAAAACGCTACTAAAGCAACAACAACAAAAATATATGCAACCACAACACTTTTTCTCCAAATGAGTTTAGGAAAACAAACCACTAAGGTCTTTGTTGAAATGTCCATGTATCAACCTCAATCCATGACGTGGGCATCCAAACAAGCTTATTCAGTTTTGGATATGCTATAGAGGTGCACTTAATTGAAAACAAGATTCTTTAAATGAAACACGCTCCACCAAGTACACTGCAACCACTAGATGAAAACGAGTGGAACAAGAAAATAATGAATGACCAAACATTGCATTATACTCTATGCGGTGAATTATGTGTAGAACCACTACTAACGGTGCTCGACGCCTATGAAACTTCCTAGTCTTGCACTAATATATAAAACAAATTACAACTACATAGAATAACTTATCTCTTTTATGTCATTGTATTTTTATGAAAAAATGAAACCAATATCATGTAACGAAGGGAAAAATTCACATTACCTCCCTCAACTTTTACAAAAGTCTGCTTTTACTCTCTGAACTCTAAAACCGGGTAAACCACCTCCCTGAACTTTTAAAACCATTCGTTTTACCTCCCTGACCAGTTATAAGCGGTTTTCAAAGGCGGTTTTGTCCTTTTTTTATTTATTTCGGAAAAATCTTTGAAAAATCATAATAAATCATAGAAAAATCATAAAATCAAAAAACTAATTTTATTGGACTCCACGTGAGTAGATTTACACAATGAACATATAATATGATGTGTTTTAGTATAAACTTTTTGCTGTAGCTTTAGATCTATGCTTTTTCATAATTAATTCATAGCTACAGTTCTATGGTCCAATTGTGTTGACATTTTTATGGTGGGCTAATTATTGTATGCTTCAACTATAATAAAAATTTCATACTCATTAGATCATGTATAATAACTGAGTTATAGATTTATAAATACTTTTTAATAAGCATACACCTAAATAAATCTATAACTAAGTTATACATGGTACAATGAGTATGAAATTTTTACTACAGTTCAAGCATACAATAATTAGCTCACCATAAAAATTTCATCACAATTAGACCGCAGAAAGCTATGAATTAATTATAGAAAATCATAGATCTAAAGCTATAGAAAAAAATTGTACTAAAGTATACCATATTATATGTTCACTGTGTATATCTACTTATACGGAGTCCAAAAAAATTGTATTTTTTATTTTATGATTTTTCTATGATTTACTATGATTTTTAAAGATTCAACCGAAATAAATAAAAAATAAAAAAGACAAAACCACCTTTAAAACCCGCTTATAACAAGTTAAGGAGGGAAAACGAACGTTTTTCAAAGTTTAGGGACATGGTTTAGCTTGTTTTAAAGTTCAGAAAGGAAAAACATACTTCCTCAACAGTTGAGGAGGTAATGTAACGAACCCAGTGTTAGACCTTAGCAAACATGGCCCACGAGGCCCAGACCACGAGCCTTAGTTGACATGGGGGCCTGGCCAGAGATTTCACAGCCTAGAAAAACATTCCCAGCCTGAGCCCGGTGTGAAAAAGTCAGCTCGACTCGACCCATTGGACTGGCGTGGGCAGGATTTTCGGCCCGAAGCAGCTGTTCTTTTTTTTTTAGTGTGACCCAACACAAGCCCGGCCTAGTATGTCGAAAATGCTCAGGTCGGCCGGCCTAACGCCGCAGAGCGCGCGCGCTCTGTTCCCAGACTGGCAGTACGCTTGCCGGTGACACGCACGCAGCGCCCAGCCGCCCACGCGGCTGCCACGCCACACATACCGACATACGGACATACCTGTAGGCGACGAACGAGAAAAAGGAACACGAGGAGATACCCGTCATGTGCCGGCCGTATGTATCACATCTCCGCTCCAACGAAACACGACAGATCGCCGTCAGGCGTTTCGTAATCGTAACGAGGCTCCATGCGTTTCGGGCCCCACGTTCCTCGATCCGGAATCCCAATCTGGGCCGGCGCCGCCTCCGGCCACCGCTGCGTGCCTGGAAGAGGGCTGGCTGGAGGCCACATTTCAATTCTCCAGTGTAGTGTCTTCAACCTCCGTCCACCTGGTTAAGGTAGCCTGGCTGTGATGGTGCTAAACTACCCTATACGATTCGCTAAACTTGTTTTTGAATTTCGACGATTCGCTAATCCGGTTGGTATAGGGGAAGGAAGAATGTGCGCAAGAATGATAGGCATGCAGGCACGAACGCGAGGGGGATACGACACTCTGGTCTGGTCAGGTTGGTTGGCTGCTCCTCCCACCCAAACGCCCCAGCGCCATCCAGGAGCGAACTGTACGTGGACGTTGTCACGGCCTAATCACCTACCGCCACCAATTAACGCCGGCTGAAATTCAATCGTCGCTGTCTGTCGCGATCAATCAATAATCATCCATCCTGACGACCATCAGCGCTATTCGATGCTCTGCCTCTGCTTGCCTGGATCAATCATTGCTTCCTTGGTTCCTCTTTAATTGTTCCTCGCGTACCAGCATTCCATTGCAGACTTTGGTGCCTTGCGTGCACTGATAGAGAAACAATGATGGATTAGGATTACCTTACCTGTTCCATGGGACGAGGGAGGGGCCATGCATGCCTGAGCAGTGGTGGAATCATGGAGATGGGGACACTCAGTTCTAATTTGCTCGGACTCGGACCAATGGCTGTGCACCGTTGCCGGCGATTAGCCTGCTGATTAGGTGCCACTGGTTGCTTTTGGTTTGGCCGTGCGATGCTTGCTAGCAGGGCCATTCATGCATGCATGCCTTGCCGATGCCGTTGCAGCAGGCTGGTAAGCACTGTGGAGTCGTGGGCTATCGGTTAGTGGGATGCATGCATATGTCACGGAAATTTCGGCATGAATGATGAATGGTGTCTAGTTGTCAGCCAGCAGATGGCTGGCTGCTCTGGGGTCAGATGAGAGTGTGTTCGTGGTGCGCCTCAACCTGGATGCGTTGTCAAACGGCCGGGATTCCTTTCAGTTTAGCGTTGCCAAATGGAGTGCTCAAACGTAGACTCTCTAGCACCAACATTATTCCTCCTCCCGGTTGGTGTAACGCCACAAAAAACAGTGCCTCAACGTTCCTGCGTGCCTGCATGTCTGTCAACCTCTGTGTTTCAGAAACGCAATGATGCTGACGCCTTCAGTTTTGTGGCCGTTAATGCAGAAACAAGTGTATCAGCCGTAATGCACAGTATTAGCGCGCGTAGTACGGTTAGTAGGAGGAGGATCCAGCGTTGATGGGTTCACCGGGGCCGTAGAAAGTGACAACCTAAGCCACGGCGCGACCACCGGTGATCCTTCCAACGTCTAGTAGAAGTAGTAGATTCTTTTGTAGGAGATGGAGCGGTCCTGCATTGGATTCTTGCAGCGGCCAGCGGCAGGAGGCACATCACATAGGATGCCCACGTTTGACTCATGCCGTTGCGTCCCGTGGATCCGTTGCGTCCGTATCTGAGGACAGCAGATGCGTGCTGTGCTGCTTCTCTGAAGAGCTACTGCTAGCTGCCAATCGGCCCGAAGAGAGCTAGCTGCCGAACCCGAACGAACGGCCGGGACACCTGATCAGATCTCTCATGGTTACCGAGCCTTGACCACGCTGTTATCGCTAACCTAATGGTAAACAAGGGTCGGGTCACCAACTCGCAGGTCGCTAATGCGCCGGCAGACGTGGGCAGATCGACCGGTGCCATTTTTTTTCTTCGAGAGGTGCCTCTCAAGTCAGCATTTGCAGCGGCTAATAACAGGTGCTGGTTTGGTTTGGGTTAAAATATCTCTATCATCTTATCCGGACATACGGCTGTTCCAAAGCGAAGGCCTTGCTAGTGGCTGATTAGAAGACGCTAAACATAAGAAAACAACCGTGGTTTGTAGAAATTGTCATCTCCAATTTTTTCAGAAGGAAAATCAGATGGACGGAGATGAGTGAGCACGGAGTTTGTGATGTGACACCCTGACCTGAAACGGTTGCTGCTGGCAAAAGGCCAAGGACAGCTTTAGCTGCACTTGGTACTGACAGACCAAGGCTTGCTGGGAGCACGTAGTCTCTTTAATAACAAGTAGAAGCCACGCACGTTCACGTCTCTTGGTTAATGCAAAAAATGATCGGCCTGTTCGGGAGGTCGTATCGTATCGTAGATTATTTACTGCTGGCTGGTTTGGTGTGAGAGAAAAACACTGTTCCCAGCTGGAAATTTACGATCGTTTACGAGCAAGCGAACAGGCTGATCACCGTTTTGTGTTGCGACAGAGACAGAAAGTTTACATTACAAACAAATTGCAAGTTTAAATGAATGCGATTACTGAATTTTCAGCTACCTACGGTTCTCTTTGCATTTTCTTTATATATCTACCACGTCACCGCATATTATCGTGCCATTTTTATTTACACTGAAACTAGCACTCTCCTTTTCTTTTAAAAGGACTAAAAATATCTCATGTATGATACAATATATATTATTAAGGAGACAACACTTCCACAAAACAATAACCAGCAAAAAATTACAAAGAAAGCCCTTGAGATCGTGTTCTTCATTAAAAAATAGCTGCCTGCCAGATATTGAAAGACAGAATGCAGAGATCTGGCCCCGTTCGGCTTACCCCATATTCGGCTTGTTCGGCTTCTTTTTTCAGCGGAACAGTGTTTTTCTCTCCCAACAATTCAGTCAGAACAGTGTTTTTCAGCCAGTTTCAGCTAAAATTCTGCTAGCCGAACGAGGCCGTACTCCGTTGACGATGAGATTTAAAAACCTTTATTAGAAGAGAATCATACTCTTTCCATTTTAAAAAATGTAGCTATAAGATTTCTACAAGTCAAATTGACCAGATTATCTATTAAAGAATATTAATATTTATGTCTATAACTAGATTTACTATAAATATAATTTATAACTAGTATAATACCCAATCCGTTCTAAATTATAAGACGTTTTGGCTTTTCTAAATTCATGATTTTTGCTATGCATTTAGATATACACTATGTCTAGATATATAGTAAAAATAATGTATTTAGAAAAGCCAAAATATCTTATACTCCCTCCGTTCTAAATTATAAGTCATTTCAAAAATATTGGAGAGTCAAAGCATCTTAAGTTTGGCCAAAATTATAGAGAAAATTATAAAGATTTATAACATCAAATAAGTATACTACAAAAATATAATTACTGAAGAATCTAATGATACTTGGTTAGTATCATATATATTATTATCTTATCATATGAATTTGGTCAAACTTGAGATCCTTTCACTCTCCAAAATTATTAGAATGACTTATAATTTGGGATGGAGAGAGTAATTTAGAACGGAGAGAGTAGTATCTTGTATTATAAATATTAGTTTTTTTTATAAATTTTACTAAACTTTAGATCATTGACTCTTTAAAAATAAGAATTATATTTTTTGTGGAACGACGGAGTACATAGATTTCTGCCACCCCAATTCCGGCGCCACAGAGGATAGAAGATACCGCAAACTTTTGCACAAGAAGCATCACTAAACCTCGCACAATTTATTCTTTACTATAAAAAATCTTTCTACGAATTTCTTGTAGTCTTTTTGTTGAAATTTATAGCGGCAAATGACCCTAGAAGCATTGTAAGAAAAGGTTTCGTAACCAGAACCAGAAATTAAAAAAAGTGTACATCTTGCAAGTTCTCTATCTGTTCGCTGGTTAATTTCTGGGCTGATAAGGTCGGTTGATGCTGGTTTGTTGCGAGAGAAAAATACCGTTAGCTGACCGGTAAGCTCTGGCTAAACAAAAAAGTGAACAGTCTGTCTGTCATTTCAATTTTTCTCGTGACCATGAGTTTCCGCATAGAATTGTACCCGGGCCAAAAGGGTGGATTTTTTTTTAAAAAAAAGCCCCGATCAGCGCTTATTAATCCGTCACTAATCGAGACTAATTCGCCGCCTGATGCGGTGCCCACCACGGCGAGCATTTCCGCCTTCCTCCGCCCCCTGCCCGCTGCAGCTGCTCAGGTTTTGGTTCTCTTCCAGCCAGCCACCGCAAAGCGCGCAGCAAAGCTGGTCTCACTCTGACAGCTCAGCTCCTCCCAAGCTCCCTATATCTCTCCTCCCATCCCCCAAACCCTAATCTCTCTCTCCCCCTCACTCTCTCTCTCTCTCTCTCTCTGCAGCGCGCAACTTTCAAAGCGTTGGGAGAGATGGCAGAGGAAACGCAGCCAGAGGCCGCCGCCTCGCCCGCCGCGGCCGAGGTGGTCGTGACCGAAGCGGCGCCGGCGGAGGCGGAGGTGCCTGCGGCGGCGGAAGCCGAAGCCGAGGCCGAGGCGGAGAAGAAAGCTGATGAGGCGGCGGTCACCGCCGATGACGCGGGGGAGGGGAACGGCTCGTTCAAGGAGGAGAGCAACCTGGTGGAGGACCTGCCCGATCCGGAGAAGAAGGCGCTCGACGAGTTCAAGCAGCTGATCGCTGCCGCCCTCGCCGCCGGTGAGTTCAACCTGCCTCCCCCGCCGCCGCCGCCGAAGGCCAAGGAGACGAAGACGGAGGAAGCCAAGACCGAGGAGCCGGCCAGAGAAGAGCCCAAGGCCGAGGCCGAGGCTGCGGCGGAGGAGCCCAAGGCCGAGGTGGCTGCGGATGCCCCGGCTGAGGAGGTCAAGACGGAGGTGCCGCCGGCCGAGGAGACCAAGGCTGAGACAGTGGCTGAGGAAGCAAAGCCTTCCGAGCCCGAGCCGCAGGAGAAGACCGTCGTGGTCGCTGAGGAGGAGACCGCCACCAAGGCGGTGGAAGCAAT
The DNA here is from genome assembly GCA_904845875.1 of Miscanthus lutarioriparius. Taxonomy (NCBI): domain Eukaryota; kingdom Viridiplantae; phylum Streptophyta; class Magnoliopsida; order Poales; family Poaceae; genus Miscanthus; species Miscanthus lutarioriparius. Next base: position 14,235,382 of record CAJGYO010000006.1, on the reverse strand, counting down.
CGAGGAAACCGTGTCCGCCCCCGCCGCCACCTCGGAGGAGGCAGCGGCGCCGGAGGCGGTGGCCGAGACTGAGGCGTCCGCGCCCGAGCCTGTGCTGATCTGGGGCGTGCCGCTGGTGGGCGACGACGAGCGCACGGACACGGTTCTGCTCAAGTTCCTGCGAGCGCGGGAGTTCAAGGTGAAGGAGGCCATGGCGATGCTCAAGTCCGCGGTGCTGTGGCGCAAGCGCTTCGGCATCACCTCGCTCCTCGACGCCGACCTCGGCCTGCCGGAGCTGGAGAACGTGGTGTTCTATCGCGGCGCCGACCGCGAGGGCCACCCCGTGTGCTACAACGTCTACGGCGAGTTCCAGGACAAGGATCTCTACGAGAAGGCCTTTGGCGACGATGAGAAGAGGGAGCGCTTCCTCAAGTGGCGCATCCAGCTGCTGGAGCGCGGCATCCTGTCGAAGCTGGATTTCTCGCCCAGCGGCATCTGCTCCATGGTTCAGGTTACCGACCTCAAGAACTCGCCGCCCATGCTCGGCAAGCACCGCACCGTCACCCGCCAGGCTGTCACGCTGCTCCAGGACAACTACCCTGAGTTCATTGCCAAGAAGGTAACGATTCGGTTCTCATCGTCTGTTGAATTGTTGATTTGGAATTTTATAGCTGCATGATTATGATTCAACATCGCCATAGTGATTCGAAAATTTTAGTTCGGTGGTCTGAGAGATTCCAATTTCGCGCGATTGTAGTTTAACGTTGGGAGTGAATGATTGGGCCAAAGCTTATTCATTGGGTGCAGTGCTAAAGGTTGGACCTTTATGGTGTCATGGACTTTTTTACTCTGATCCGGCTGATTTGAGTTGACTGTTGTCTTTTGGTGTGTGCGCTTTGTGTTAATCATAGTGCAGGTTGGGATCTTTTCCCTTAGTTAATTTTTTCACATGATCAGGCTCGGGCAACTAGTGTGCTGTTGTTTTGTTTATTGTTACTGATCCGAAGAGCGAACAACTTGATGTTGATTACATCTTCAGAAGTTTCTTCAAATGTGGAATGTAACTGTAAATTTGTTTGGTTCATCTTGTACAGGTGTTCATCAATGTGCCGTGGTGGTATCTCGCTGCCAACAAGATGATGAGCCCGTTCCTCACACAGCGCACCAAGAGCAAGTTCGTTTTTGCGAGCCCAGCCAAGTCAGCAGAGACTCTATTCAGGTTTGGCACAGAAAATTTTACGCTTGCTTTCCTTACTTAGATTTCAAGCATTATGTTCATAATGTCTTGTTGATCTTATCTATCAAACTTCAGATACATCGCACCGGAGCAAGTTCCTGTCCAATTTGGAGGCCTCTTCAAGGAGGACGATCCTGAGTTCACCACCTCCGACACTGTCACTGAGCTCACTATCAAACCATCGTCAAAAGAAACCATTGAGATCCCTGTTACCGAGGTGGTCCCTGCTAAACATCCTAATTCACTTCTCATGGACCTTGCTCTAGATTATTGTTACTAATTATTGTGTACAATGTGCAATCTTTGCAGAACTCCACAATTGTATGGGAACTCCGGGTGCTCGGTTGGGAGGTGAGCTATGGCGCTGAGTTCACCCCTGATGCTGAGGGTGGGTACACTGTCATTGTACAGAAAACAAGGAAGGTGCCCGCTAACGAGGAACCGATCATGAAGGGAAGCTTCAAGGTAGGCGAGCCTGGCAAACTTGTGCTAACTGTGAACAACCCTGCATCCAAGAAGAAGCTCCTTTACCGATCAAAGGTCAAGAGCACCAGCGAGTGAGTGTGAGGTTGCTGCTAGCTGCCTGGGTCCTACAGTTAAACGATCTACCACAGTTCATCTCAGCATGTTAGAAGAGAGGAGAAACCTTTTGGTTTGGTTCGTTAATTTATTGGGTTTTGCTGGTTTTGGTGCACATTCTACATTTTGTTTGGTTAAACCAAAGTGAGCTTGTTTTTGTGATAGTAGATGGGAGAAGTATAATGACATTGTGACAGGATGGTTGTTGATGAGGGCAGCGGAGGCGAAAATGTGGGAAGGAAAGGCTGGAGAATGTCTGCTCCTCTGTAGATGTGTCTGTACATTGCATCTCTTGGATTCTCGTTGATATGTTAAATTTAGGAGTACCTGTCGCGTCATTATTCAATCCATGTTACTCTGCATGTTCCTCTTTCTCTCGGTGTCCTTTCCCTCGTTAATGGAACGTTGTCTGCTGTCCATGGATACCAGGATCTGCCTGCTCCCACCATTTAGGCCTTTTTTAGATTGCCTCTAAATTCTAAGTTTTTTCACTCTCTCTCCATCATATCATTTTTTTAACGTATGCATAGAGCATTAAATGTAGGTAAAAAAATAACTAATTATACAGTTTGGTTGTAAATCACGAGACGGATCTTTTGAGCCTAGTTAGTCCATAATCGGACAAAGTTTATCAAATATAAACGAAACATGCTACAGTATCTAGATTGCAAAAATTTGCAATCTAAACAAGACCTTATATGCCCATTTCCAGCAACAAGGGGATGTGGGATGTCCTCAGAACCAGTTGCAGAGAAGAGATAATAATGGCCGTGTCATGGGCTCACAGAAACTACTACTTTGATCATGTTCTCATGACCGCATAGGGGATGAAACTGTCTGCCTGCCATACCCTGCTTACTGACAGCAGCACTTCACGTCTCATTAGGGAAAGCATTAGAAGGAAAACATGTTTCAGTCTCCTTTGCATTAGGGAAAGCATTAGATTAGAAAGGAAAACATGTTTCAGTCCCCTTTGCATATAGGATTACGCCACGGGTACCTGGGGGTGCCTTCAGAAAACAAGCAGCAAAATGACAAGGCTGCAGACCAAACAGAAAAGGGCGTAGCGCTTGTGCTGCTAAACTAAGCGTGGGTGGAACATCCAGAGGCGCCGCCTCCTTCCAAGGCTGTCATCGTGTTCCTCAAACGACAGCATGCAGAGGAAAAAAGTGCCAAAGTAACAAAGTGACAAAAGGCGGGGCCGGAACAGCTGTTGCAAATAAAAGAAGGCGAAAGAACATGGGCTCCTGTGCAGCAGTTGCAAGGACAAGGCAGGCAGAACTGCTGAAGACTGAAGACATACTCTCTCCGTTTCAAAACAAAAGTCATTCTCGCTTCTCCATAAGCCAACTTTTTTTTCAACTTTAATCAATTATATATAAAAAATATTAATATTTATAATACATAATTAGTATCATTAGATAGATCATTGAATATACTTTCATAATAAACTTATTTGGAGATATAAATATTATACATATTTTCTAGAAATCTAGTTAAAGTTGAGAAAGTTTGACGCGTATATATCCCATAACATCCTTCTTTTTTGGGACGGAGTGAGGGAGTAGCTCCCATGTCTCACGCAATGCAAGCCCTTTGACTCAACACAAGCACCAGCAAAGGCCAGTACAATAGTGCTCATTTCTAGAGTGGCCATGTGCTTGGACCTTGGAGGCGCCTTTAAAAGGCCAAATCGCGAGAGTTTTCGTTCTGTCTCGGATAAGCTGGGCGCTGATGGATCGGGGGGCCGCCGGTGGAGGCGGCGGGTCCAGGGCACCCGGTTTATTGGTGGCATTTGGACAGCTCGCATGTGCGTAGGCTGCATTTTGCTGGTGTTTTTACTCCGTTCTTTGCGCAAACGGTAATGCTATGACTCTAACGTCCGACGGTTTCCGGACACGCGTCAGATAAGGATTGGATATGGCACCGCGTGTCCTCCTCCACTCATCTCTCACGGCCTTATCCGCTAGCACTGTAGTTCATTCACCATGTATCGCTCCTCCACACGTTCGCTGCCGCTGCTCCTCTCCTCTCCCTCCTCCCCCATGGTTCTAGGAGTGTCGCGCGCCCCCGACCGCGCTCCTCCCCGCCTTCCGCTCGTCCTCCACACACCTCGCTCCCTCCCTGGCCGGCGGCGGCAGCGTCCTCTTCCACTCCGGCGTCCTCCTCCCGCACCACGGCGGCTTCTTCCCCCACACCGACGTCTCCTTCCCCGACGCCGGCGTCCTCCTCCCCCACCCTGGCTCCTTCCTCAACACCGGCGTCCTCCCCCACCATGGCGGCTCCTTCCCCCACACCGACGCCTCCTTCCCCGACCCCGGTGTCCTCCTCCCTCACCTCGGCTCCCTCCTCCACACCTCGGCGGCGCCCCTCCCCGACACCGGCGTCCTCCCCCATAGGGAGCTCCTGGCGCCCTCAAATCTGGCAGCCATGGCGTTCCCCGTGCAGGCCCTCTCTCCCCCCCTATATGTTGCAATTTGTCGACGAAATTTGGTCGATAGTCTACCGAGGGGTATACCCGCGGTAGTAGATGAATCGGTGGAGGTGCGCGTAATAGGAACCGGATGGTAACAAAGACACAGGACACAAGATTTATACAGGTTCAGGCCATCAGCATGGTGTAAAACCCTACATCCTATGCTCTGTTATTTTGTATTGGTTGTATATCAGATTCGATATATCCTGTCTAGGGGACCCCTGCTCCTCCTTATATACTCTGGAGGTGTAGGGTTACAAGGAAAATATCATATTTGGTATTATACAATAAATCACATCTTCATGTAGTCTTGCGGTGCACGCTTTGATCTTGTGGGCTGGGCCACCTTTGGGCGTGACCCATGTCTTGTCTTGTGGGTACCAGGGGCCATACCCCCACAGCTAGTCCCCGAGCACCTTGTATCCTTTGAGCAACGCTATCTTAAACAAGTTCGAGCAGTTTGACGTGAAGCCGATCAGTTTAACCGTTGATCCGAGCGGTGGAAGTCGAAGCCGACTAGTTTAACTGGTGAACTGAGCGGTGAAAGTCGAAGTCGACTGTAAGGAAAATGGACCCTAGGCCCATTTACTTTGGATTTTGGTGTTTGATGACCAACACAACTAAATTGGACTAATGAATTTGCAAGTAATTATTTTTGTAGTTCAATAGGGTGCAAGACGTGACTTGGACGAATGCGACATGATGATCCCACGATCAACACCATAACCAAGACCCTAGAAGCACAAGAGAAGACCCAAGATATCAAGCAAAGTCCAAGTACGAAGATGGGAACCAAGTCAGACACAAGATCGCGAAGAAACGAGCTCGACAGAGGTGACCGGACTCGACCCTATGATGACCAGACGTGTCCAATCAGTTGCTCGGCAACAGCAGGCATCAACAGCAGCGACCGAACGTTGAGCGAGGCAGTGACCTGACGCATAGACTTCACTGTTCATCGTCAACGGCAACGTTCTCAGCGTGACCGGACGCGACGGTATGACGACCGGACACACCAAGAAGCAGCATCCGATCATGTCCAGAAAGGTTCCAGAGCGGCGCTAGTGCGACCGAACGCGTCCGATCGAGTGAGACCGGACTCGGCCTAGAGTCCGATCAACGCGCGGGCTCCAACGGTCGGCACGATCGGACGCATCCGGTCAGGACGACAGCAGTGTCCGGTCACTAGCAGAAACATTGGTTTTGATTCCAACAGCTCGTTCTCTCATTTAGGGCTATAAATATGCCTCCAACCGGCCAAGACAAATAGGGAGAGCTGAGGAAACATAACTAGGGTGCTGATACACCATTTTAGTGATATCTACTTGCATAGTTCTTAATGATTTATTAGGTGATTAGCGTAGGTGCTTTGTAAAGTGCTTAGGTTGATTAGACCACCGCTTATGTGCTTGTTCTAGGTTTAGGCCTAGTGTTTAGTGAGGTTTGCACACCTCTTATCACTCGGTGCTTGCGCGCACTATTGTTGTACATCGGAGGGGCTTCTAGTCTTACGAGATCACACCAACCATGTTTATGGTGTGGCCGCCACCATGTACTGAAGGAAACAAGGCCCGCGGTGTTTCGGCTGGAAGCTTGATAGTGAAGACGGCGGGGAGCGGTCTAGGAGAGGTTTGCCGGAAGGCACACCGGAGACCCACTTGCGCGTGGGGAAGGTCCGGGGTTATCCATGGAGTTACCTGACCAGGAGCTTGGCCCTTGCGAGGGATTCCTTGCGAGGGGCTCCAATGAGGACTAGGGGGAAGCTTACGCGCTTCTCGATACCTCGGTAAAAATACCGGAGTCATCGATGGGAGTATGCATATCTCTACCTTACTCTTTAGCTTCCTCATTAACATTGCAATCTTTGTTTGTGCTTTACTTTCCTAGCTTAGTGATAGGCTAGTTGATAGGTTTGAAACCTAGGTTGCACAACTCCTTTTTACGGTAGAGATAGCAACACACTAGCTAGACCGTAGTTGCATATCTAGATAGTTTATCTTTTGCATAGGTTTTTGATAAGGATAGAAAAAGTGTTAGAAATGATAGGCAATATAAACGACGAAGAACAGTAGATCAAACACAGGGGACACGAGATTTTAACGTGAAAAACCCTTCCAAGGAAGAAGGGAAAAAACCACGGGCACCAGCCAGCAAATCTTCACTATATCGGGTGAGGTTACAAACGTCGGGGATTTACAACTTTTCTTATCCTAAGACGATGGCTTACAGGAAGTATATATAGATAGAACTTTCTTAATGTAACTTTGCTGACTAAGAAATAACAAACCAGAATTTCTGTCTTTTGTAATCTCCATACCTAGAATTTTCTTAGCAGCACCAAGATCCTTCATCTCAAACTCACTACTTAATAGTTTTTTCAATGTAGTGATTTCTTTCTTGCTCTTGGCAATAATCAACATGTCATCAACATATAACAGCAAGTATATAGGTGATTCATCAACAAATTTAATGTACACACCGCTTCGCTTCGGACCAAGCCTCCTGGTGATGGGCCTCGCTTCGCTCTAGTAGAAGTTAGCTTTTATCTTGTACATAACTGAATTTGGATCACAACTCAATAAACTCCACCTTGAGACAAATTCCTTCTTGTAGCATAAAATGAACCTTTACCCTGAAACAACACATAAATACTTCTGGTGGCAAATAGCCTCTTGGGCTAAACAGTTATACCAACTAAGCTTGAGCAAAGCTCAAACTTAGCAACAGGAACTGGCTTTGTCAACATATCAGCAGGATTATCATGTGTGCCTATCTTGCATACCTTTAGCTTACCTTGCGCGACAACATCGTGAACATAATGGTATTTGACATCAATGTGCTTCGTTCTCTCATGAAACATCTGATCTTTAGTGAGACATATAGCACTTTGACTATCACAAAATAAATTAATGCAAGAATCATCTCCACAAAGCTCAGCAAACAAACCTTTCAACCAAACCGATTCTTTACATGCTTCAGCAACAGTCATGTATTCTGCTTCAGTGGTAGACAGGGCAACAACGGGCTGCAATGTTGTCCTCCAACTCACAGCACAACCACCAATAGTGAACACATAACCTGTGAGAGATCTCCTCTTACCTAAATCGGTAGCAAAATCTAAATCCATGTAGCCAGTGAGTCCCTTATCAGTCTTGCCAAACTTTAAACAAGCATTTGTTGTGCCACGAAGGTACCTAAAAATCCACTTAACAGCTTTCCAATGTTCTTTACCAGGATTAGCCATGTATCTACTAACCAAACTCACAGCATATGATAAATCAGGACGAGAGCAAACCATGGCATACATCAAAAAACCAACAACACTAGAATATGGAACTCTTGACATGTACTCAAAATCATCATCAGTACTAGCACATTGTAAAGCTGATAATTTAAAATGAGGAGCAACAGGAGTACTAACAGACTTTGCATCATGCATGTTGAAACGATGAAGAACTTTCTTAATGTTACTTTGCTGACTAAGAAATAATAAACCAGAATTTATGTCTCTTGTAATCTCCATACCTAGAATTTTCTTAGCAGCACCAAGATCCTTCATCTCAAACTCACTACTCAACAAAAAGAGGTCATAGTTTAGAGTTAGAGTTTTAAGTTAACTAATTCACCCCCCCCCCTCTTAGGTGTCACGGTCCCTTACACTGACCAGTTTAATTGGTGAATTGAGCGGTAAAAGTCGAAGCCGACCGGTTTAACTGGTACGAAGATCTCGGACTTAGCCAAGTAAGGCTTGCCAGAAGGATGTAAGGGGCTCAAGATAAAAATTTGAAAATTCTCCACCTTAGGCGAAGTGTAGCCACTTAGACTCCATTTGCGAGGACTCATCCATGATTTAGTCAACAAGGAGGGTAAATCAAGAAAAGAGCACTACATTCACCGCTAGGTGAAGTGTAGCCACTTAGTCCCCGAGCCTGCTGGAAGATGAAAAAATAAATCTTGTATTAGGGTCAAAGAAATAAGCCTGAAAGCTTGTCATTGTCATCTGTCATGTGCGTATCAAGACCTAGATGTGCTACCCAAGATTAGCACCCTGATCTAAACAACATGGAGTAAGTTGATAGCACACCAATGAGACGTAGCAAGATCCGATCGCTAAGGGAGTCCCCAGCTTAGCTGGCGACTCTTGCATGAAGAATCCGAACGCCAAGGAGTCCCTAGGTTAGCTGGCGAGCCCCCGGCATGGCTGACGATGAAGTGACAAACAATCCAAACACCATGGAGTCCCTAGCTTAGCTGGCGAGCCCCTAGTGTAGCTGACAATGAAGCGATGGACAATCCGACTAGTTGGTTGGTGAAGAATCAAGCACCAAGCAGCCCAACCAACTGGTCGGCGGTGAAGTGAGCGCCAAGTAGAAGTGAACGCCGAACAGTCCGACCAACTGGTCAGCGACGAAGTCCATGAATCTAGTGTCCAACCAGTTGATCGGAGGAGAAGTCCGAAGGCCAGGAGGTGCGACCACCCAAACAATGATCCTGTAACAAATATGTAGAATGAGTAATACATGATGTAAAAATAAATATATGAACTCAGCGATGAAGGCAGCAGAGCGGAATAGATAAACATTATGTTTGTATGAAGTGTTCATATTTTAAATATGAGTAACTTCCTGCCAGTTGGTTCTGTATTGCATCCCCTGCCCCGACTAGCCCATACTCCATAGCGTAGAGTGCTTAGCACCCATTTACGCGTAAGAGCACAGGCGTCGCCGAGGAGCCACTACCGACCACCCATAACGCAGAGGGCTGGCGCTCGTGCACATATAGGAATGAGATCGAGAATAGAGCTATTTCTGGTAACGCAAGTGAGAACATGGTTGGTCGGCGAGTTGGTGAAGAATATCTTAAATATATTGTAAACATTAAGTTTTCTTTTGGAGATGTGTCTATATTTAATATAAACTGCCCCGAGCCGTTAGTTTGTTGGTTGAGCCCCCCAGCCCTGGCTATCCCACACCCCATGGTGTAAAGAGTTCAACTCTTGTGCACGCTTAGAAATATAGGCATCACTGAGGAGCCGCTGCTGACCACCCATAACATAGAGGGCAGGCGCTCGTGCACGTATAGGGAGAAGCCAGAGATAGGGCCGTCTCTGGAGAGCACAAGCGTAAACGTGGCTGTTCGGGGAGCCGTTGAGGCAAAAGTGTTTGTCATCTTTAAGATGGTATACATGGAGAAAAGTCGTTTGGAGAATAATCAAGTAGAGAATAGTATGAAGAAACATCATGGTGAAAACTTTATTAAATATTCATATATAAAAAGGTACTTGTCGGTGTTTCGAGTTACCACCGACGAGTAAAGTTCTAGTATTGCGCGTCTGGCTCAGATGATGTGCTTAGAGGACATGATGTTTATATTGGTTCAGGCAGAAAGTCCCTACGTCCAGTTCGTTGCTGCTACTCGTGTTACTAGCACTGAATGTTTGTAGTAGGGGTTATAAATGGGAGAGAGAGGGAAAGGATCCCAAGTCTCTGGTGGAAGGAGTGAGTGGGTGTTGAGAGCTCGATCACTGCTCAGCCATGTGTTCGTGTCATGCTCTTGTGTGGATCTGGCTCTGATCGGGTCGGATGAGTCAATCCCCTTCATGGGGTGCCCTACTTTCCCTTTTATAGGCTAGGGGAAAGCGCGGGTTACAGCCAAGGAAAATGAGAAGAATGAGAGAGATAGAGAGAAGAAGGCCTTTAGGATCACCGGGTCCTTCTTCTCCTTCATGCGGGTCCCACTGATCATGTAGATGTCAATAGGGATAGCTCCACATCGCAGTCCTATCCGCCACTAGTGCCATGCACAGGCGATGTCTACCGGTCCTGGCGTTCCATCCCATCCCAACGGACCTTATGGTGAATTGACGCACCTGGCATTGTTCGTACAAGGGTTAGGTAGACAAGCACCGGCACGCCAAATGCTATTCTTGATGTGAACCCTTAGGTATGGCCCGTTATGGCCACGGGTTATATCAAGGCATGCTAGTCTCTTTCCTGGTGTTAGAGCTTTGACCTAGGCCCATATGCTTGGACCCGGAGTGGTTGGTGGCAGTATGGGTCCCCGTTGGGCGAGGCGAAGCCTGCACCCAAGGGCTCGGGCGAGGCAGAGCGCAAACCCAAGGGTCGGGTGAGGTGGAGCCCGTAACCTTGAGGTCGGGCGAGGCAGAGTCGGCGGCCTCGGGGTTAGGCGAAGCGGAGCCTGCGGCCTTGGGGTTGGGCGAGGCGGAGCCCTCCCCTAGAGGTCGGGTGATGCAGAGCCCATAGCCTCGAGATCGGGCGAGGCGGAGCCCACGACCTTGGGGTCGGGCGAGGCGGAGCCCACACCTGGGGGTGGTTGGAGCTGTAGTCGCGCTCTTGACTGCTCAGATGAATCAATGTTGATGACCATTAGCACCTCCTCTTTGGGTACCCTAGTATTGATCCATGACAGTAGCCCCCGAGCCTACGTAGGAGTAGAAAACTCCTTCGGAGGCTTTTCCGAACAGGAGGACTCTGAGGGCCTTGGCCTTCCTTTGTGGCCCACGGCATGTCCTGGGACGGCGATTCTGTTTCGTCGTGATCAGACTCCTCGGGGGTATAGCCGTGAGATTTGGTGGGTCAAAAAAGGTCTTTCCTGATTCCAACTTTCCTTGAGCCCCCGCCCGCAGCAGGGGTCCGATCGAGGGTCGGCTCATCTTTGTGATAGTTTTCCCTCAAGCGTTTTTTCAATAAAAACGGAGGGGCTATGTCGCGCCATGATTTTCCTCTATGGACGAATCATGGTGCTCCGTGAGCTGTTAACGGGCTAGTCCGACTAGGGCCCTAACATCCTATCCGTGGGGGTCCAGCTTGGGTTAGCTGACGACCGACTCTAGATTCTCAACGGTCAATCCATATAGTTCTCGGGTCCGTTCGACCGGTCCCGAGGGCTCTCTGCCTTTCTTCGAGGAAAAACCATGGATCGTATCTAGCCGAGACTCGACCATGGGCTGGGATGCCCATGGCGTTCGTGCACCCATGTACTGGCCGCTAGTGGGCCCATCCCTTTGCACCACATGCTCTTAGGGTGCCCCGAAGCAGCCGTGAACCCGTCGGTGGGCTGACCTTCGAACTCTAGGGCCTGAATGAGTCATAGGAGCATTTTTAGCTCTGTATCCCTCCTTACCTATGATGGTTCTCGGCTTATCGATCGGGTGAATCATTATCCTGCGTGTCCTTTGAGGGCATGGCCAGAGATTGCGTGCATACGATCTTCGAAGGGAGGTGTCGTGTCGTGGAGCAGTGGGCGCATGAATCTAGGTGGATAGTTCGCCTTCTCGCCCCGCTCCGCCTTATAAAAAGTGGGCTTCCCCTTGATGTCTCTGCACACCAAAACCGCAACCTTACCTTCTCTGTTTCTCCACTGCTGCCGTTTTGGATCTACCGTGCTTGCTAGTCCGCCGCCGGAGCCCTAGATCCGTAGCCTCCGCTCCTCCACCGCCGTTGAGCTCGCATCCATCCATCCCCTCCTCCAATGGATCTGTGGTACCATTCTGACATCACCTCCTAGCGCATGGAGGGCCTTATCCGTCGTGGTCTTCTGGGGGCTGCTACCTAGTGATGAGGATTCGCCGTCGCCGCCCAACGGCTACGTGGTGTCGTTCGCCCACTTCCACGAGCGTGGGCTCGCGACCCCCACCCACAAATTCCTCCGAGGGCTGCTGCACTTCTACAAGATCGAGCTGCAGCATCTCAATCCCAACGGGATCTAGCAATGGCGGCGTTCATCGCGTTGTGTGAAGGATTCCTGGGGATCAGCCCCCACTTTGACTTGTGGAGGTATTTCTTCACCGTCGGCCTCTAGAAGAAGAGGGAGAAGGGCGGTAGGCAGGAGCTACACATGCCGATAGGGTGCGTCGACATCCAACTATGAAACAATCAGGTCGGCGAATACCCGTCCATACGGCTCTTGACGTCCAACAAGGGGTGGCACTAGTAGTGGTTCTACCTCAAGAATGACGCCGTCGCCCCTCTACCGGAGTTCACCGGGCGCTTGATCGAAGAGGCCCCGAAGCAGTGGAGGAAGTGGGGCGTCCCGGAGAAGGACAAGAGGAAGATCTGAGACCACATCACCGCCATCCACATCCAGAAGGAGAATGGCCTGAAAGGGTTGTGCGTCATTAGGGCTTACCATGCGAGGAAGGTGGCGCCGTTGATGACACGCACGCTCCCGCTATACACGATGGCGCCCGAGGCGTCTTTCGATAGAACGGCGCTCGCCGAGGGAACGCTCCCCAACTCTGAGATCGCACAACGCATCAAGGAGGTGATGGAGCCTTTGTGGGATGACTTGGGTGCCGCCCTTGACTTCATCTACCCGGTGCCAGGGCATCCTCTGATGCGACCAAAGCTAGGCTACATTGTCTTCATAAGTTTTCCTTTCTGTTGCCTTCTCTTCAATTGATTTCCTGACCCCGTGAGACTAACTTTGTGAGGTGCGGGACCAGCCGAGGGACCTCATCCTCATGGATTACCTGGCACCATTGCCGAGGGATTCGGCCGTGAGGGTGGCGAATCGCGCCGAGGGTGAGCGGCTGAGAAAGACGAAGGAGGACAAGAAGAGGAAGAAGCGGTGGAAGCTGTGGGCGTGGGAATGAGGGGAGGACACTAACGATGATGCTGACGATGATGATGGTGACGATGACGAGGTCATGGAGGTAGACGACAATATCGAGTGGGACAACATAGAGAACAAAGATGCGCTGACAGGCGTCGGTTTGTCCTTACAGGCGCCGGGACCCTTCTCGTTACATGGAGGGGAGGGCACTTCTAGGGAGCCAGCAGAGGCGGGCCATACCGTCGGCCTACCCCAGGAGCCTACACAGGTGGGTAGCTCTGCCTTCGCGCTCGAGGTGCCGACGAAGGCGGGTAGCTCCGCCATTGCACCTTGAGTGCCAAGGGGAGTGGGGCGTTCTGCCAATGTGCCCCAGGAGCTACCAGGGTGAGCCCCTCTGCCCAAGAGCAGGGGCGGGCTCAAAACGGCCTCATTCCGATGAGGTGGAGCAAGGGTCGGGGGGTTCGTCCGACAAATGCGTCTACCGCCTGACGGCGCTGAGGTGAGTCATCAATTCCTCTATTTTTCCTATTTTAGTCCGATTTCATCATGACTTATGTTTTTTGTCCCTTGCAACGTCGGCAGGCACCAGAATCCTTTGGCACTAGCGCCGAATAAGAGCATCACCCTATAATCAGGGCGGCGGCCGTCGGCTGGTGTCGCGCCCATTTTGGGTGGGAGCGGCGCCAGTGTGACCGTGTCATAGGCCGGTCGAGCGCCGCCCATGGTGGCGCCTGTGCCCTCGGTGGGACAGGCGGACATGGGTGTTCAAGGGGCACCTTCGGAGGTCGTGGAGCAGTCGGTGACGGCTATGATACCGCTGCCGACGGGGCAGACGGGGCTACCAACCATGCTCGTGGCGCTGACCATGGTGGGCGCGATGCAGCCGGTCGTGACCCCACCGATGCAGGTGGAGGTGGAGGTGGCGGTGGCTGTGACAGATGGGTCACAGCCAGGCGCAACTGCAGCGTCGCCTAAGGCATTGGCACGACCTGAACCATCGGCGGCCCAAGCAACGGCGCCTGGCATGGGCCGGACGAAGGGGGACGCTGCCGAGGGGTCCCCAGGAGTCATGGTGCTACCAGAGAGGTTCGCGTCCGCACTGCTGACCCCTTCCATTATCGGAGGAGGCGTCCCAGCGGGGACATTACGGCGAGAGGGATTGACGATGCTTGGGGCTAGTGGGGAGTTGTCCCTGACCCTGATGTCAGTGGGCAGTGGCTCACCCGCGCGGGGCGTGCCCCTGCTCCAGTGGGCGGATCCGTAGGATCCGGCGTCGACGCTTTTTACCCTTGACGACGATGCAGAGAGCATGGAGTGGGAGAGCCTCGATGTAGGGATTGTGTCTGTGCTCGAGGCCCTAGACCACGCCACGGGCACATTACGCGATGTCGTTGTTCCCTCCGGCCGGGTATTGCTTGATCCTATTTCTTGCCTTTTTCTTCCTCTATATACTTTTTGTATCCAGACCATCGTCTCCCTATAGTCCCTTATAGCTCGCAGCCGAGGGAAATTTTGCTTCCTTCATCAATAGAAGGAAGCCTAGGACCGCCTCGTCGAGGAGGCGCAGCTACGTGGGGAGGTGACAGCTCAGCTCGTTGTCGCGCCAGCAGAGGGTGGTCGAGCTGACTCCCCTCGCCGAGGAGGCGGCCAATCTTCAGCCGTGGATGGTCGAGGCCCGTCAAGATGCTGACAAGGCCAAGAAGGCGTTCGAGGCCCTGTCAGCGAGGTCGCGGAAGGATGACGAAGAAGCCGCCAGGGTAAGAAAGGAGCGGGATGAGTTGCTCCAGAAGGACGCCGAAACCCACCAGCGGATCCTTGACCTTCTGGGCGATTGCTCCTTCTCATTATGGGGGCAGCATCGATCTGGAGGCGATGAGCCATGGCTACATGCCCGAGTATGAACTCCACGAGCTAGAGGAGATGGAAATGGCGGTGGCTCCCTATTTACACCAAAATTTAGAAAGAAGAAAGCGGAAACTTGAATCTTCTAAGATTGTATCATCAAGGAATCAATCAGATGTGAATCGATATCAGGCTAGTTTTGAGGCAGTGTCGGAATCGGCTATTTTATAGATGACGTCAGCAGATAACGTCGATGGACTACGTACGGATGGCGTCGGGAAAAAATATGTCGGACTCTAAAAAGGAAAAGATTAGGGTCCAAGTTATTTTAAGAATGTTTTCTTTTGTTCCAAGAATTGTAATGAGTTGTATTTGAGTAGAATTCATGTTTAGGTTCCGGGTATAAATATTGGACCCCGGTTATTGTAAAACAACCAATCAATCAATACAATTACTTTTTTGGCTTCACGTCAACTCTTAAAAGTAGGAGTACTGGAGATCTCGACGAGTTCTTCAACAAGCAAGGCTGCATCAACTGATAGACCTCCGACTTGTCTGTGAGTACCGTCACGACTTGTATCATACTTGTAAAGCTGCATCTGATCTTTTCAACTCCTTTAACCTATTGTTGCAGTAGTTTGTTCCGTGTTGTTGCAATAATATATTCATGGTGTTTCAGCTGCTTCAGCCTAATATTACAGCAGTTGTTCAATGTGTGTTGCAATAATATATTCATGGTGTTTCAGCTACTTCAGCCTAATGTTGCAGTAGTTGTTTCCATGTTGTTGCAATAATATGTTCATGGTGTTTCAACTGCTTCAGCCTAATATCGCAGTAGTCGTTCCGTGTTGTTGCACGTGTTTTATTCCAGCTTTTAATGTTGTCCGGCTGGGGAGGGGCGAGCCGGGTGGGCAGGGGCGCGTGGTTCGCCGGAGGCCTAGCGGGCGGAGGTGCTGGGGCCGGCGGACGCGGGGTGCTGTGGCCATGGGGCGCGCTGGGCATGTAGCATGCTCGTCACAGGCGGACGTGGGGCGGACACGGCGAACTGCGGGGTGATCTGGGAGCGTGCAAATGGGGGTCGGAGGCGTGCTGAGGGCGTGCGAACCGAAAAGGGGCGCGTACTGGGGGAGTGCGTCCACGGAACTGTCCGATGGATCGGTATCCACCCGACGTCCGGGCGCCAGAGCTCCCCTTGCGCAAAGGCAGGATGAGTTTGTATCGCGGGAAAGAAGACGGGCTCATGATTAGCGGCGTGGACATGCGCCTCTATCATGTTTGACGTCTGCGCGATCCTTTATTTATTTATTACTGGCAAAGTGTGTTCATGCGTTACAATCACAACATAACGTACACTTTGCTATATATGGTCATCTGAATAACTTATGACTCAGGTTTATCTACCAGCCACCTCATATGTTCTATATCAATACATCACACAATTTGTATTCATATTTGTATATAACTGTTTGTATTTGATCCATTTGCATCCCTGCTCCCAAATATCCTCCAGGTTGTTCGGTTTTGTGCCAGAAAAGCTTGATCCGCCGACAACAAGGGCTTAGGATTTCTCATGCCGTTTTCAGAGCTCCTGGATGTAGCCGTGACTGTTTAGTACGTAGGCAGTAGACCGTAGACGGTTTAGTTGTTTTTCTCTTCAGTGTGAATCTATTTCTTGTTAAACAGAACAGGGGTGGCGTGGGGCTCCCAAAAGCTGAACCCCATGCACAATTCGGTGACGCGCAGCTTGCGCCGCATAGGAGCTTTGTAATCTACTATTCTCCTCTCTTATAAATGAAACTTTCGAAAACAAAAACAAAAAGCTTGATCAAAATTTGGCCTGCGTAGTGCGTACTAAATCTACCTATAATTTGGTCCTCATGAGTCATGATGCGGTTTCATTGTCAGAGACCAGACGGATGAGCCAGTATCAGGTGCCGGCCAATTGCAATGAGTGTGCAAATACTGAAATACATGAGTGCATGCAACGGGCATAGAAAACTGTCGATCACGCAGAGCTGTGGACGTGCAGGCCGGACCGTGGCGGCGTGGCGCGGTGCGGGGGATCAACCGGGGCCATTTGCGTCCGCCCGGCCGGTGCAAGTACATGTCCGTGCAGCTAGTGTCACTTGTTGGCTCACGATCTAACGCGACAGTAGGATCTGGGCACTCGTACACAGCAGCTCTCGTTCGTGCGCGGCTCAACAACCGAATTGTCTTCTGCTTGTTCCACCTGCGCAATTGTCTGCGTTCTCGCCGATCAGATGATGATCAATCTGAAGTCCCACAACCAGCTTGGGCGCGACGAGGCCCTGGTCCTGTCACGCAGTTCGGCACCGGCGAACTGACGACTGAGACAGGCGCCTTGTTTGGATCCGAGCCGTGACAGGACCAAAACCGTGTCCGTGTGCGCGGGCCTGGTTCCCAAATCCCAGCAGGGCCGTCTCGTAAACGAAATCTCCTGCCAACAGCAGCCGAGTCCGAAGGCGCGACGGGCAGGTTCCAGCTTCCAGGGCCATAAAACGCGAGCCCACGGCGCGGCGAGACGCACATCAGAACACACGACGAATCCAGCACGCGCTGCACGAGACTGCGAGCGCACACATCGAAGATCATCCCCAGGAAGCTAGCTAGTTGGGCGACGCACAGGCACAGCATGGGTTGGCGTCGGCTTAATCTGACGACGTCGCTCCTCGCCGTCGTCGTCCTAGCGCTTTTCGCCGCGCCGTGTGCCGCCGCCGCGCAGGTCAAGACGACCGACATGCGCTGGAGCTTCCGCGTCCCTTTACCCAGCGGCGTGAGCGGCGCCGAGAGCCTCGCGTTCGATGGCAAGGGCGAGGGGCCCTACGCCGGCGTCTCGGACGGCCGCGTCCTCAAGTGGGGCGGCAGCACCGTCGGCTGGACAACGTACGCGCACAGCGCGAACTACAGGAAGATCCCTCTGTGCACCGCGGGCGTGGTGCCGTCGGCGGAGACTGAGAGCATGTGCGGCCGCCCCCTGGGCCTGCAGTTCCACTTCAAGACCGGTGACCTCTACATCGCCGACGCCTACCTAGGGCTCATGAGGGTCGGGCCGGGCGGCGGCGAGGCGGAGGTGCTGGCGACCGGCTCGGACGACGGCGTCCCGTTCAACTTCGTCAACGGCCTCGACGTCGACCAGGCCACGGGCGACGTGTACTTCACCGACTCGAGCGCGACGTACCCGAGGAGGTTCAACACGGAGATCATGATGAACGCGGACGCGACGGGGTGGCTGCTCAGGTACGACGCGCGCACGGGGGCCGTCACAGTGCTCAGGTCCGGCCTGCCGTACCCGAACGGCGTGGCGGTCAGCCGCGACGGCGCGCAGGTCGTGGTCGCGCACACCGTGCCGTGCCAGGCGTTCAGGTACTTGCTCCGCGGCGCCCGGGCGGGGCAGTACGAGCTGCTGGCGGACCTGCCGGGGTACCCGGACAACGTGAGGCGGGACGGTAAGGGTGGCTACTGGGTGGCGCTGAACCAGGAGAAGCAGCGGCTGGACGCAACGCCAGAGACGGCTCCCGTGAAGCACCTGGTCGGGGTCCGCTTGGACGCTCACGGGATGGAGGTCGAGGAGCTCACGGCGGCCAAGGGTGTCACGCTCAGCGACGTGGCGGAGAGGAGGGGGAAGCTGTGGCTGGGCTCCGTGGAGCTCGAGTACGTCGGACTGGTTGCATGAGCGGCTGCGTGCCAAACTGCCAACGTTAGCTATGGTCGTGTTAGGATTAGGAATTGGATTAGCAAGTAGGAGTAGCTGAGTTTCATGTCGTCTCGTGACTAAGTAGTATACCAACATTGTTATTGTATACCGATTATTAAATTTCATTATCGTTTGATTATTGTACCGCTTATTTTCCTCAAGAAGTTACTGCTCGAGGGCACGTATGCACTGCCCGTTCTCAGGTCCATCCAGAGCATCCGAGGTTTCGATCGCCATCCCGATGACGTGAGCCGCGGCGGTACATACGTCGTCGCAGCAGTGAGCAAACAGTACTCCGATATGGGTTTCACGGTTCACGCACATGCCGTCGGAACTCAGACGGCACGTCAGGCTACGTACTGATCGACCTGCCAGTGGTATCTAGCATGTACACTGTACACGATATATTAACTCGAATATGTACATGCGTGCGTTATGTGGTCAGAAGAGTGAGCTCTGCCTATGTTCAACTGGAGAGCAGAGACCAGACAGCTCTGATCGCCAACCTTGGCCATGACGTGAGGGTACTTTGCACCACAAATCGTCAAAATCGTACTAGTTGATTTTTACTGTCGACTACAGAGAAGATGAACCATACAGCAACGGGAAAAGGGTTGGTAATCATTAATCAATAATGATCTATACTAGTGGATTTTCTCTCTTACCATTGGCTTACACCAGGCCAAGAACGACTACAGCAGCATCCGTACATGATGTTCGTATACATGCCCTTCATTTGAAACTTTGCTTTAGTTTTTCTCTCCACTATGAGCTGATCAAGTATTACCACTGCGTTGGAGATTCCATGTCTGTAACGGAAATGAAAGATGGACATTTTTGTGTCTCCAATGCAATTGCATACTCAAAAGTAGCAATTGGGCTCCAGTTGGTGATGAAAGAAAGGAGCGAAAGGCAGGAACTTTTAAAAGGGGTCATCCATGCTCTGGGAACAGGGAAAGCTCTGCTTATTTGCCCCCAAATCCTTTCGTTGCTCCATGGAAATCACAGCTTACATGGCCGGTAAAAGCGGTGCTACACCGTTTTCAACCAAAGCTCTGGCAGCCTGCAGTAGCAAGCCAAACAGGCCCCAAAAATTACCATGGTCTAATAAAGTACACGATGTTTTGGCATGAGGCTCCTGGGATGGTCGTTGCTGAACATTTCGGTACCGAGATTGGGAGCAGAACAAAGAAATCGTTCGGAACGACAGTTTAAACTACAACGTCATGTTTACATGCAGTATTGCATAGAGTAAATAAAAGTTCAGTAGTACAAACAGTAACTGATGAGTGATGATAGTACATCATATATGTATATCACTATAATCTAGCCTGGAGCCCTGGAGTCGGGAAATGATTTAAAGATGCTTCCTGACAACGTTTAGTGACGTGATTGGTGAGGAACAAGGATCCCTCTTTTTTTGAGCAACTGGCTCCTTCAACCTTTATGCATCCCTCTTTTCTTGTTTAATGACGTGATTGGTGAGGAACAAGTCCAGCTTGTACAAATATTTTACTGTACCAACTATTTAGCTTCTGCCTTCGCTATTAAATTTAAGGATGAAGTCAGCTAGAACATTGGTGTCATTGCTTGTGTTCCTCGTGGATAACCAACTATCATCAAACTGAACATCAACATCCCTGAGGCAGGAAAAGGAATAAGTTGAGCTGTTTAGATCCATGCAACATCATTGCCAAATACAAATCTATCCGTATCTCCAGTGAATATCTTCGTACTATTGCTTGGTGAGTGATGAAAAAATGTAGCTAAGCATAGTTAAGTGTTCACAGTATGCTTGACTATCAAGAATGACTTGAGCATGCAGAGATAGCATGCATTAACCAAGGCACAAGCTAATACGTGAATGATTGAAGTTTTGAATATTTTTTTATCAATGCAAATTGGAAATTTCATACCTCTTCAGGCTAAGAACTTTGTAATTTTTCCGTAAGTAATCTGCATGCTTAGTGAGAGCATCCTGGGCATAATCTTTGCCAACAGTTCTAACTGCAGCTGTGTTTAGCAAGTTTTCTAATGAACCATGTTTTTGCAGTAGTTTCACTGCAGTCTTTCTACCAAATCCCGGAACCAAGTGCTGGATTCCTGGAACACCATCTGCTTCATCACCCATGAAGCACCCTGTGCAGCATAACTTCCAGTACATTAGTTGCTCAAATATAACAGAGACCAACGGCTACAGAAATCATGGATCATACCAAAAGAAATATACTCATACTCACTAAGGCTTAAGTCTGCAGTTGGATCACACTTGTATTGAGCGACATAATGCCTTAATGTATAGAACGACCATCGGCCAATCTCAGGAATGGGCATGACTAACTGAACATCATCAGATATCAGCTGCTTGAAGTCTTTATCTGGTGAGGCAATGACAACTCTGTAACCTTTCTGTAGAACCTGTTCTGTCAAGGTAGCCACCACATCATCAGCCTCATATCCATCGACTCTTACAACCTGATGAATTTGCCGTTTCCAAATTGATTGTCAGACTCAATAATTTGACCAGAGAACAATCGAGTGACTGCACTAGTTTAAACATTGTGTTGGTTTACTGACCGGGACATTGCATTCGCGGAGAACGTTGACGACGCGCGTGTCAGCGCCAGTGCCAACGCCGCGAGCCCTATGCGCCTTGTACGAAGGCAGCAACCGCCTCCGGTACTCGTTCCCTCCTTCCCCGTCCAAAACCTAAGGCCAGAGAGAAAATCTTCAGAAAGAAGTTACCTAACGATCGATGATTCCTCCAGTGTGGGGCTGAAACAGCGCGCGTGTACCCACAGCCACGACAGGGTCACGGAGGCTGACGTGTGCGAAGAAGAGCGCCAGCCAGCGCGCAAAGGCGCCGAGGCTGCGCTGGGAGCCGCGGAAGCATAAAGGATTGACGTCGAGGAAGAACACCCGGGACTTGGTGGGCTTCGACGGGGAGCCGTCCCTGCCCGACAGGTGCTTGCGGGAATGCCCCGCTGGTGACGCGCTGGATATGGCCGAGGTGGAAGTAGAGGGAGAAGAAGGGGTACTGGCGGCTCGAGTCGCGATGAGGCGGAGCGGACGAGACCTGAGGGGCGCCGCTACCCCTGCGGCGGTGACCGCCCCCGCGGTGGGCAGTGGCAACATCACTAGCACAGGACGCTGCGGTTGGAGTTTCTGGATAGAGTGCCGAACGAAATAGAGGATGGATTTTGATGGGCTTCTGGAAAAAACCCATATTTGCTATTGGGACAAAAGCCCGTATTATTTCTGACTAACGGCATACATTTGTTAAGTGTGTAAGGCCCATCACAGTTTGGAATTGCAATTTCATCGCCTTTGCTTGATGATGAGCTGAGGTCTAAGGGCATGTACAACGCCTCTGTACACCCCGTCTGTACATCGTATATTTTACAAAAAGAACCCCGGTTGTGAGGAGACGAGCTCGCCCCGTCGTTTCGCGAGACGACGAGCGTGGCTCGTGGTCCAAGAAGCCCTCGTCTCTCTAGAGTCGCGTTGTACGGGGGAGTCGACGATCGGGAGGATCCATCCACTGTGGACGTGCGCGCGCAGAGGAAGTTGAGGGCGCGCGGGAATGGATTTTCACGCCAAATCCACTGCGGCGGCGCCGCGATGAGAGTGGCGGCGGGCCGAAGGGCAAGGTCAGCGGCGGACGCGCATCTTCCTCCATTGGTCGATCCAGTAGGGCGGCGAGCCTCTTCCCCGTTGGAGGCAGATCCGGCTCGGCAGCCGGCCTCCTCCCCTTTGGCGGCGTATCCGGCCCGGCAGCGCCTCTCTTCCCTATCAGCGGCGGCAACAGCGAACATCGGCATCGTCCTCATCCATGGCTGCATCCGGCACGGCCCAATCCTCCCCTATCTGCGGCTTCACTAGCCACGGCGGGGGCGTCTTTGATTATCAGTAGATGTTTCTGAATTTTGATTATCAGTACATGGTTTTCATTATTAGATTACTGCATGTTTTTTTTTCTGAAAACAGATCTGAAGTGATCTGAAGTAGCAGCGATCTTATTTTGCTTTAACACTAGTAGTAACAGTGATCTTATTTTTCTTAAACAATAGTAGCAGTTGTTGTCAACCAATACTAGCAGCAACCTGTTCAAGTGAATGATGACGAGAACGAAATGGTTAGGACTGAGAAGCGGATTATGTGGCTGATTTTGTAAGCTGCTACTTTTCTGAAATTTCAGTCATTATCAAAGGACACAGTTCCTATTGTTATCTGAAAACTTAGTGTATATGTTCTCTGAAAACTAGTATATCTGTTTGATTCTGGAAATGACAGTGTGAAATGTTACCTAATAGTGTGAGTCTGAATGTGAAATGGCAGTTTTGCTTGTTTTCTACTAGTGAACTGAATGATGACAAGTGGTACCTGTACTTGTGCATTTCACTTGGTTTCTGTTTCGGGGTTGCACTAATTTTCTGAAAACTATGAGCTACTAAGCATGTTAGTGTCATCCTGCTATGAACTATGATGCTAGTTGCTGTGATGCTGCTGCTGTGATCCTTTGCAAAAAAATACCTGAATATTTACTGGATGCTGCTGCTGCTTGTCTGAAAATTTGGACTGAATACTTATGAATATTTGTGACTTCACTCACTGTTGTAGTTGATCTCACCATGTTGGTGATTTCAATTGGTGGGGAATGTGTTTTTGGAGATTTCAGTTCTGAAAATATCACTTTTATGTATGTTCAGACCTGCAGATCACTTTTGTCCATATGTTCAAACTTGCCGATCATTGTTATTTGTTCCATATCCAAAACTGTTGGAATGCATGTGACTTGAGGAACACCTGGACGTGCCTAAAGATATCAACGGGACCCGATCCCCGATTCCCCGCGGGAAATTCTTCCATTAGGGGATGGAGATGGGGAGAATTAATCACCACGAGAAAATATTTGGTAGAAAGGCTGTCCCCGTCGGGGATGGTGGGGACGGGGATGGTTGCCTGGTCCCCAACCCCGATCCCCGCCAACCCGCCCCGCCAGGCCGCGAAGCACGCAGCAGGCGCCGGCCCATGTAAAGGCCCAGTCGCGGAGGTATATAACGCGCCGTCCAAACCCTAATTCTCCAACACCCTGCTCACGCTGCGCAGCTCCACGCCCGCCTCCTCGTCTTTGCTGGGTGCTGGCGCGCGCCCTCCCTCACCTGCACTTCACGGCGCTCTCCTCCCGGTCACTCCCTCCCTCGGTCCCTCCCTCTTGTGCGCCCTCTCCCAGTCTCCCTCCCTCCAGTGCTCTCCTCCCGGCTCCCTCCCTCTTGCGTGCCCTCTCCTCCCTCCTTCACGACGTCGTCCTCCCTTTGTAGCGGCGTCCTCTCTCCTCCCTCCGGCACAGATCATGGCGGAGCGGCCCTCACAGCGCTCGGCGGCACAAATCCATGCCGAGGCCGGGTGTATCTATGGCGGGGCAACGTGGATCCAAGCAGGGCCTGGGCGGATCCTCGGTGTGGTGGCCCACCCGTGGCGGCATCGCGCGGGGCGGCACGGCCTCCCTCTCGCGGGTGCGGGCAACGGCGTACCCCGGCGGCGGATCTGGCCAAGGAGCACCTCCAGCGGCGGCGGATCCTCCCTCTCCCTTGAGCTCGGCGGCGGATCTGGCCGAGGAGCACCTCTAGCGCCTTCTCCAGGCGGATCTGCGACTGTGGTGGTCAGATCCGTGGGCGAGGTGGCCGCTCCTGGCCGCGTGCTCGTCGATGGCGTCCACGACGGCGGCGGCGAGCGTGCTTCATGTGTTGCGGGGAGGGGGATCCCCGCGGGGATTAAATCCCCAAGCGGAGACGGGGATGGGAAAGAAGTGCTCCCCATGAGCCTTCACGGGGACGAGGACGGAGGAAATTTGCCCCCGCGGGGACGGGGATGGGGCGGTAACCCCTGACGGGGAATTTCCCGTTGACATTTGGAGACGTGCCTTTGCAAGGCTAGTGTTTGATCAACAAGCTACATGCAACATAATGGTATACAAAAATTAATTTATCATTGATCTTGGCTACATGCAAAACATTAAACAGCCTGTAGACAACGAAATAGACCATGGGTTGTATGTCTTGTCTTTTTACCTATATGTACGATAAATTCGAGGCGTTTACAGACGACCCCGTCTGTGGGCTGTACATGCCCTAAACACAACATGGTACATTTTTTTGATCTTGTTTAAGAGAATCAAGCTTGTAATCTCACGCGGAGATCTTTTTCCCATCTTTTGAGCTGGCGCACTTTGGAGAATACTAATTCCACTCCGATTTTGCTGACACGGTTTTGGAATAAACTTCGAATATGACAGGAATATTTTATTCCTCTTTATACAAATACAATAAATTGAAGGTTTCTTGGAAATCTCTGGACTGATTCCTGCTGTTGACGTCCATTTGTGTCCAAGCTTAATATAATCAGGCGATTCCCAATAAGAGGTTGCTTACAGTAAAGCGGCGCCAATTGTCATCCGGTGACAAGGACTCGAAGTAGATTAATGGGGATACCAATTCATGATATGCAGGGCGCATGTGTTCAGCAAAGCAACGCATATTCCAATTCCACGCCCAAATGAACATGATTGGTTGGTTCCTTCGTCCAAATCAATGTAAATCCGATAAGAAAGCGAAAGCTTTTGCAGAAATAAAAAAAAGGTAAAAGAAAAAGAAAGAGGAGAAAGTGTAAGACTGAAGAAGCTCGTCTTTGTTTTTCTGAAAAACCTGTCTGTGCATAACCAGTGCTCGGTGGCTCGATCGGTCTGAACATCAGCATGACCCGAGCGTACTACAGGCCAAATTGGCCAGTAGCCAATTGCCAACAGCTCAGTCAGAGAAGACTCTGAACGTCCACACATGTTCATAACTCCCGCACAAAGAATGACCAATGAGGCAATGACTCCATGTATTTACTATCATTAAGCCGGCGAGCTTTGGCCGCCAGCCACCCTGCCCGTGTCGCCCGAAATTCCACTGGCCGTCCGATTCTCCGATCGACGGCCCGTGTTGGCTCCGTCGCTCGCTACAGCCCGCGCCCGCCCGCTACGAAGCCCTCGGCGGCTCTCACAGACTCCGACGCCCTCCTCCTCTCCGCTCTCTCTCTCCCTCCCTCGCTCCCCGCTCGCGACGCGGCTTAGGCGACGGCGCGGGACGGCCTCGGCGGTGGCCCGCCCTCCGCGCCGCGGCGGCCTCCCTCCCTCCTCCTCCTCCTCCTCCACCACCACCACCACCGCCACCACGCCACTTCCTCCTCGCGACGCAACGCGGCGGGTCGCGCGGCCTAGGGTTTCGCCCCTCCGTCGCCGGTCGTCCCCACGGCCACGCGGCCAGCCAGCGGACGCCCTGACGCGCCGGAGGCCTCTGGCGACGAAGGAACCTCCGTGCTGGCCGTGCATGACGACGGGAAGGTCACGTCACCAACCTCGGCGGTGGATCTGGAGCGGCCGCTCGCGGGGCCCCTCCCGGCGGCCGATCTGAGGCTGGAGCACGGCGTCGACCTCGCGCAGCCAACGGAGACGGTGGATCTGCGGTGAGCAGCCGGATCCTGCGCCGGCCCTCCCCGTCTCCACTAGATCCGCCTGCATGACCTCCACCGATGGCCGGTGCGTGGCCGGCACGGTGGCGCGCGTCCACGAGCTGGCCCCCGCTGCCCCCCGCAGGTGGCCGGGATGCAGCTCCTTCGACATGTGTGTGTTTGATTCAGAGGTTATATATCTTTCTATTACAACAACTATTTCTTAGCTTACAAAAATAATGGCCTTCATATCATGTATGTGTTTGATTCCGATGATAGAACAAAGCCCGATGAAACTTAATAATTTGATTTGTTCATACACGGTTGGCCCAAAGCAGTGCCCCATTCAATGCATTTACGTTTTCCTGCGCATTCATACTGCATAATTATGGTTACGATGTAATCTACTTTGCTACACTAAACTCCCTCTGCTGCTACTCATGCAATTATGCTATCAAAATGTTTACAAGTTCAGGTTAACCGCTTTTAGCAAAATATTTCTGCTCTAAAGACCCTCCTGATTGCAA
This sequence comes from Miscanthus lutarioriparius, assembly GCA_904845875.1. Lineage (NCBI taxonomy): Eukaryota > Viridiplantae > Streptophyta > Magnoliopsida > Poales > Poaceae > Miscanthus > Miscanthus lutarioriparius. The sequence goes on along the minus strand of CAJGYO010000006.1, from coordinate 14,208,959 downwards.
TTTTTCCCATTTTGCTAGGTTACCTTTGTAGGGTTTTGTTACCACCTGGGTTCTAAGATTGTTGTTTCTGCCATGCTTTATTTAGTTTTCCACCTTGTGTCGGCTGAATGCTCCACACCATTATTGCGCAGAGTTAAGGGATTTGCAATTCCTTTGTATCCTTGGTGTGATCGTATAGATCAACTGTTGTGGCCCGATCACTCTACTACTCATTTGCTCACAGGTTCGGCTGAACACCCACCATTTGTTGATTTTCCTTATACAATGTACCATGTCAAATGTGTGTGATCAAGGCAGGTTGCGTACGTCTCCATTTATCTGGTATCTCTCCTCCATCCGATTTAATCCATTTAGTCTTTTCAAATACTTCTTGCTACAGCTTGTGACTGTGTGCAACAGTGCTGTAGACGATGCCTAAAAATGTGTACATTTACAGTGTGTGTCAATTATGATTAAGAGAAATCATCATTTTGCGATAATTTATTAGAGTCAGCTCGTCAACCATAATGGTAATTTGTTTAGTATGAGATATCATGGTTGCTGATAACTCCATATTACTGATTATAGAATTCTTTGTTTCTTTACATCTCATTCTACATCCACAGTCCCATTTTACGTTCAGTTAAACCAGCAAATATGTCCACTGCTTTTTCAATATAGTTCTACTTTATATAGTTGTATCAAGACTCTGTACAGACCTACTGCTCCACCAATGAAGCAAACTATATTATGTCATTCCCATTAAATAAAAATGGCATATTTTAGACTGCTGTGTATATACGCTCATTCTAGATTTTCTTGTTCCAGCAATTGGGTGTGTTACATGCTCGGGCAAATAAGATATGGCCTCGATCCTTCCTACGGCCAGGCCCAGACTGTGCAGCCTATTTTGCTGCGATTAGTATTGTATTTCAGTAATAAATGCTAGCGCTTTTGTTTTGCTAATTTTCTACGTACCCAACATTTGGCTGCACAGAGATCGCCTTCTTATTTTTCCTTGCTCGAGCACTGCTCCAGCTTTCTCTGTTGTGCTGCCATGTGACATTATCCTTTTTTTTCGTAGGCATCATGCACTGCCACTAAGTCATTGCTGGCTATCCATTCAGTAACGCTGATTTATCTAAATTTAGTTTCGTTTATTAATTTCTATGTAATGTGTATTTTAGGTGATAAAATATATGAATATGTGGTTTACAAAAAAGAAAACCTGGATTTCCAACGTCGATATTACTTTGCATTATACTGATAGGCATGCTTACCAATTTCGTGATTAAACATTGCCATGGTTTCAGCGGTAGCCTGCCATCATTTTTGTTTTTTTACTACTAACATGATTAGCATCTACATGATCGCCCATGATCTATGAGAAACACAGTAAACATTTAGAGGCCAGTATTTGGCTCCCCATTGAGCTCCCTGCTTAGCATCACTGCAATTTATTCAGTACCCAAAATGGTTTTACAAGGTGATTCTGTTTGTTGCATGTTATATTTCAGGTTTGCATCATCACATTGTTCTATAGCCTGAGCTATATGAATTGAGTCAACTCAGAGGTTACATTATGCCAGAATCATTCTATAATCCTGTACCTCCCGAACATATATGTAACCACGCGTTTATTGCCTCTGCGTGCAATGGAACACCAAACTCTGCAAGGTCAGATATGTCTGCTATTTATCGATTCCAAAATACAAAGTAGAAAACCTTGAGAAACTATGCATGTTGGGCGAAATATGTGGACGCCAAAGCTAAAGATTTTAGATTGATTATTACATCACCGAGCTACAATATTGTCGTTCTACTGATCCAAGCATACATCACTCTTCATTTTTTAATAGTCTTACCGTATTAAATATAAAAAGAGCTCCAATCTTTTAAGTTTTTGTGCATGACGTATCTACATTAGGCTCCTAATATTGTTTTCGTCCAAATATTTAACTTATTTTTTCCCTGCGCCTTAACCGGGTGATTTGCCGGCGCGCGCGATGGCACGCGTGATGGACTAGTATCGTGTCAGTCCATGTGCAAACGCCGATTAATTCCTCCAAAAGATCACCGTCGAGTATAGGGTTTCTTTCCAGTTTAGGCTGGCCGCTAAAAGTTTGCAACAGAAGATAAGATGATGCAACTGCCTGCCGCTCGTGGAAGTCACCTTACAGCTAGCCTCGCAGGCACATCAGACGGCCGTGTCGGTGCGACGGTGCCTCAGCCTCACCGCCTCAACGGTCACCACATGTACACCATGGCGCTGGATACTTATATGAAGTATAATGAAGCCAGGTGATGTCGCCAATCCCAGCAAATGCGTCAGACAATCTCACATGACACGGCAATACTCTTTTAACATGCAGCCGAAAGGCGTTAAACAAATGGCGCGCGCACTTGCTCAGCCTGGTGTCGTCGGTCCAACTCCAGGGAGAATGTTTTGCCTGCCCCTTTCGCTTTGCGCTCCAGCTTTTCCATCCTGGAATCGTGCTGGACGGCCGCCGCGCCCGCGCGGCATCCGCCGTGCGTTCTGCGGCCCGCGCACTACACGGGAACTGCCAGTCGCCAGATAATCCCGCGTCGTCACACGACGTGAAGATGAGACGGGCGGCCGGACGTCCCGGCGGTGGCGGCGTCCGGTGGCGTGGGTTTGGCTTTGGTTACACACCGCCACATACACGTAACGCACGACGCCGCGTCGGGACAGTTGCCACTTGGCAGTTGGGGACTGGATAAGAAAAACGTACAGTACGCCGAGCCGGGAGCAGCTAGAGAGCGCATGGCGTGCACACGCTTCTGGCCGATGCTAGCAAAATACTCTTACCTCGTGAACTCGCTAGACTCGTGGCCGGGTCATAGCGTGCACACGCTTCTTGCCGATGCTAGCAAAATTTACCTTTTTTTCGCTTGAGTTGAGCTAGAAGTCAAGTTAGTTTTATTTTTATGAGTTGAGCTGAAAGTCTAGCTCGCTATTTTAACGAGCTGTTTCATGAGCTGCTCACCAATGAAACGAGTTGAGGCCTATCGACCTCATGACCACATGAATCAGGAAGATGATGATGTTGACCTAGAAGTGTACACATATTCTATTGGTATGTAATCCTTATTTTCAGCTGTTTCATATGAATTTTAATTTTATAATTGTTGTGGTACTTAAATATTGATTTTATAGATTATTTTCTAGAGAGAAGATAATGATGTTGACATTGAATCTGTGAACTTTTCTAAGTTTACGGTGGCAAGCAACTAGTTAGTATGCTGAAACTGCATGATCATGAATGGACCAGCTATATTGCATGGTTGATACTTTTGATGAACCTGATATGTATTAATCATGTATGGTTGCATAATGGTGGACGTTATCTTCTGAAATCAATGTAGCATAAACATTATAAACATGTGTGTCCTATTTTTTTAGTAGCTCGTGAGCTAAACGAGCCAGCTCGAGCTCGGTAATGAGTCGAGCCGAGCTACCCCTCTAGCTCGTAATATTAACGAGCCGAGCCGAGTTGGCTCGTTAGCCTAATGAGCCAGCTCGAGCTGGACCGAGTCGAGCCGAGCCGAGCTGGCTCGATATCCAGCTGACAACGTGTCGTCGCGGTCCGACACGATGGGTTACCTAGAGGGGATACATGTATATCTATCTCAATCTATATGTGTTAGAGTGAAATAGAATGAAAATTTAGTTTAATTACACTCTAATTCACTTCAACACATGTGAATTTAGATGAATATATATGCATCCAAATAAGGCCTGAAGTGGAAAGCACGGATACAACAAAGGCGTCAGGTAGCGGGCGGCGGCCAGTTTTGGGATCTCTCGTCGTAGAGACGAGGTATTTGGGTTGTCCGTTCGTTGGTGATTTCCTTCTGGCCCAAGGAACCTATTGCCTTGCTAAGAGCAATCAGATGTGTCCATAAACCAGTCCATAGGCATTGAAATATTCACTACTCACTAACTGAAATATTGTGGGAGCAGTCTAAAGAGCAGTTCATAGTACCAGATATCTTTAATCTTATGGGCACCCATAAGGAATAAAGAAATATTAAGTTCTCTATCCTCTCCCTCTCTCCTGTTCCTGAAGCTTTCTCCCTCCCTCTCGGCTCCAGCATAGAACACCGATGCCGTCCGAGTGGCCGGCGAGAGGTCGCTGCTCGCCCCGTGAGGCCGCCGCGCCCAGCGTCCATGCTGCCGGTGAGAGGCCGCCGGCCCGCCTATCCTCGCGCCTTGTTAGGAGTTCGCCGCCGTGGCTGTTCGCACGCCTTGGGAGCTGGTCGCCGCCTTGGCCTTCCATGATGCTCGCATGGTTGTCGCGCCGACCATAGAAGAGGATCGATTCCCGTTCAATCCAGGAACGGAAAGTCGATCTGGTTTTGGGAGGCCAATTGGAGTCGGAGGTAGTACGATTCGGACTGAGGAAGGGCGAGCGGTTGCGGTGACCATCGGAGAGACGAGGAAGGACTGAGGAAGGGCAAGGAGGGACGGGCTGCAGCGGCGGCGGCGCTGTCCAGCGAGCAACCGACGAACATTGAAGATTCGGAGGGAGGACGACGGGAACGAAGTGGAGCGGACCGATGGGAAGATGAATATTTTATTCGACTAAAAGCCCAACATCATGTGAATTGCCATAGCTACGGTTCACTGACACGGGCCACGTATATGGACTACTTTGTCTATATACATTGCAGTTGCTCTAACGGCTAGTCGGGTACTCTTATTCTTCTATATAAGTACTATCTTTGCCTCGAAAGGATGCAACTATGCAATTATGGTAAGTTTAAGTGCCTCATGTTTGACCATGTTTTTAGTAAACAATATTCACATTTATGGCTCTAAATTAATTTATTATAAAAATATATTTTATAACTAATTTAATGGTATTTATTTGATATTATAAGTATTTATATCTTTTTATTTATAATTGATCAAACTTGATATACTAAAATATGACATTGTTCTATAATTGTATTCTTTTAGGACGGAGGGAGTATATATAATCCTCCCATGCGAGCTAGTTATTATTTAGCAATGCACAATAAGCAATCAAAGTATTCCGTCAGGAACACATGATGAGAATTCCATTACATAAGGATTATACCAAATTAGATGCATACGGTTTTTTTTTCTGATGAAACAGAAGGGGCACTTGTGCGTATCGAGACCCTGTGAATTTAGTGTGTGCCTGCTTGCCTACATCCTCATCGTTGTGGTTGTGCCGCTGTGTGGATCAGTATAATCTGATAATGAAGCCTGTTTGGTTGCCTGCTAAGTGAACGCAGCTTGTATAAGCGGATGTAAAAAAGTACGCTCATATTTTGGTCCCGTTCAAAATGAGCTCCGCTGTAGCCATCCTGGTTGGGTAGATACAATGCATCTTATGCGCCACATGTCATCCTCGGACAAAGAGTCCCTGTATGCACCCATATAGACAACCAAACATCTTCAGAATGGATTACTATAGTCACCCATGCAAGCAACCAAACGGTATTCTTTTCATACAAATGCACCCACTCATGCTACAATGCAGGGCGTGTGAAAGTAAACAAACACACCCTAGTGTTCTAAGTGCAACCATCAACCAACTTGTAGCTTAGCACAAGGGACGGAGGGCTCACAGTGACCAGACATGTAGCGAGGAAGGAGACGCTTTGACGAACAATTATTAGAATGTTATTATGTACGACTGCTTGTTTTTTTTCGCTTAAGAGTATGAATAATAATAAAACCAAATGTTTTTTAAACCAATTGTTAATTAGTTGTATATTACTGGCACATCATTTACAACCCATCTAAAATCTCACCCATATAAAATAGTTTGTTGTTCATACATACTACGCCATTAATAGTTGGCTATCTATGGCTCAAGCCTTCAAATTCTATAAGACATAAGCCAATCACATAGTAGAAGGCAGCGTCGACTGTACTATTGAAGTGTGATAGTGATGACTCTACGCCATCGTCATAGCCAAGTCTCTATTAAGGGTCAATACACTTGACTAAGATAACATTTGTGTCTCAGCGGAATGGTGGACACTAATATCTAGATCACCCTTCTCCCTTGTTATCGAGTGCATTTACATGAGTCACTATGTTGACTCTTTAGTCGTAGTAAGAAGCTATACATTTATTTTTTGTATCGAAAACCTCTAAACTTTATACTTTGTTTTGGCTATTTTAAGATGACAGAGGCATATACCTTTGGGAAGCACTAATGCTTTCAGAAAAGCACAAAGGAGGACATGTCTAAGACTGCCTTTACACATTTGCGAAGGGAAAGAGCTAAAGCAAGTTTTTCAAGAGGTGGGTATAGGCCCTCTTTGAATCCACTAGTAGCTATAGTTCATAGCAAATATTAGTTACCAAACTATTAATTGATTACTTACTAGCTAGGTGTTATGTTGTTTGAAACTTTGAATATACTAGCTAAAAAGGTGGATGTATTAGTGGTTTTTGTCTATAGTGCCCTTCATTTTCTATTTGCTACTGGTAGCTCATGTGGATAGAGATAGGTGGTGTATCTCTCTCCCTCTCTCCCCCCTCGATATATTAGTTGCTATTAGCTATAAAAAAGATTGAGATAGCTAGAGAAATTATTGTTGGAAATAATGGGTGAGAATTAATAATCGTTTTAACAAAGTTTTCAAATTAGGGGCCCATGTCCATTTGAATCCAATATAGTCAATATATCTCGATAGACTAGGAATATTCTAGTGCAAATAAATCGCTGGTTTAGAAGCTATGGCCATTCAAATTTTCATAAATCCCTCACGGGAGAAACACTATTCATCAACCACCGCCAGGCACGCCTCAGTGTCTTTTTCTCTCTCTCGAGACCAGCCATCACAAAGCTAGAAGCATCTTTTTCAGTAGCCATGCACTAATGCACTCCCGATGATTTGAGAGATGAGAAAAAGGTTCAAAGTGACGGGGCTTATAGTTGTAAATCATGAGCAAAATTACGATGCACATTATTAATTTGTTAGCGCAATTGCTAAGGAGAGAAATGTTCGTTTTGTTATTTGATTGAGGCAAGTTTCCACTTTATTGCCCAACTATTGAACTTGGTTGTGATATTTAAGTCTCAATCAAATAAGCGTAAATTTTCTTCAAAAACAACTACTAAAAAGCAGTCGTGCTCCGTGGAAATAGATTAACCAGACATATACCACTAGGCTACGATGAAATAAAATTCTTCAGGATTGTACGTACTGAATTTCAATGTGTTAGAATGGAGTTATATGGAATCTACCACACAGATTATGATATTTCAGATTTACGTTTACCGGATTGAAATGCACTAATCTTCAAGAGAGATAGGCCCTCTTTGAATCCACTAGTAGCTATAGTTCATAGCAAATATTAGTTACCAAACTATTAATTGATTACTTACTAGCTAGGTGTTATGTTGTTTGAAACTTTGAATATACTAGCTAAAAAGGTGGATGTATTAGTGGTTTTGTCTATAGTGCCCCTCATTTTCTATTTGCTACTGGTAGCTCACGTGGATAGAGATAGGTGGTGTATTTTTGCGATGTATTAGTTGCTATTAGCGGGATTGAGATAGCTAGAGAAAGAGTTGTTAGCTGGGTGCCAATTAATAATCAGCTGACCTATTAGCTAGGTCCATTTGAATCCACTCGAACTATCTCGACAGACTATAGTTGTAAATCGTGAGCAAAATTACGATGCACATTATTAATTTGTTAGCACAATTGCCAAGGAGAGAAATGTTCGTTTTGTTATTTGATTGAGGCAAGTTTCCGCTTTATTGCCCAACTATTGAACTTGGTTGTGATATTTCTCTCAATCAATAAAGCTCACGTCTAAAACAACTACTAAAGCAGTCGTGCTCCGTGGAAATGGATTAACCAGACATATACCACTAGGCTACGATGAAATAAAATTCTTCAGGATTGTACGTACCTTCATTGTGTTAGAAAGTTATATGGAATCTACCCACAATATGATATTTCAGATTTACGTTTACCGGATTGAAATGTAGTCTGAAGCAAACAGACCGGTTCCGTGACCCATGCTGACTCACACGACAACATTGGTCACGCAAGCATTAACTGGAGCGTACGTACATATGCCGGCTACAGCTCATCCAAGCCACTTCCCCCCATATTTGGCTGTTTCTGTCCCCATTCCTCCTCTTCTTCCCGTTTCAAAAGCGCGTCCAATTTAATCAGAAAAACTCCCACACATCAAGCCTTCGAATCCCGCCGCTCTTGGATTCATCCCTTCCCTTCCCTCGTGTTCTTCGCCATTTGGGAATCGGGGGGCAGAGAGCACCCGCCCGCGTGTGTCGAGTCTTTCGGTGGGCGTATTCACCCCCGGTGGATTTGGAATCGTGCCTTCTCGGCACGCACAAGTAAGTTTTGATGCTTTGCCCTTCGTCTCAAATCGCGTTGTTTCTCGGGTTGGCTATTTGACGATGCGAGACAATCGGGGAAACCTGTCGAATTCCCGAGAAGCAGCGGCGGCGATCGCGAGGCATTTGGCCATCTGCGTGTTTTTTTTTTGGCGCTGCTTTGGTTGTCACCGCTTCCTACGCCGTAGCCTGTAGGCTCCCTCGTCCTAGCGCGCCGCTAGACTTAGCGTCGCCTGCCGCCGCAGCAGCAGCGTTGCTGTAGGCGGAGGCTGCTGCCCGCCCTCCTCCCATTAATAGGTGAAATACAAGTGAATCTAGTGTTTGTTGCTGCATAAATCGGGAGGCATTTGGCGTTAGCTGCATAATCTAAGTTGTTCAGCGAACATTTTATTGTTTCCACCTTGTATATTATCTCCGTAATTCTCATGATGTCTCCGAGTGAACTTGTGATGTCAAATCCCTGGTTCACTGTAATTTTTGTGTTTTTCCTGCCATCATTATAGTTTCAGTTTGATCCACTTCAGTTTTCACTAGAATAAATGTACGCATGCTCGAAAGTATAATAATATAACAAATAATTCTCGTTCCCATGTGGCAGAACCTTTGTAAAAGCTCAGGCAGTCATGATGTTTACTTGGCATTTAGCGATTATTCTCTCAGGTTATGGTTTATCAGAGTGGATGGCTCCAATGTTATTTTTATGTGCAGGTGGCATGCTAGCACAATAATGCAGTGAAGTTGTGTCATGAGTAAAATGTGTCACGCATGTGCATCAGAAGAGACAACCATGAATGAAGCTAATATCGACCTGACCTGCAGTACATCTTGCTGCAAGATGTGTGACCATGGTGAGGGATCATCGATTGCAACTGGTGAGATCAACTGGTTGACCATGGACTCGAGCCCTTTCAGCACTCCTTATGGCACCCCTATTTTTACCCGAGAAAATTCTTTTTCAAGTTTTGCCAGTTGCTTTTCAAGCCTTGGTGAGTGTTGGAGCACTCCTCTCTTAAATAAGTGATATAATTATTTGTATCATTTAACACCATTTTCTTCCATAACCATAATTTCTCTATGGTTTTTATCTTCATCAGGTGACTCTCTAACAGATTCTGATTCTGAAGAGGAGATTGAGCTCCAAGATACTGGTCAATTTCATCATGATAACCTATTAAGCAATGATTTTATGGAGCGAGAAGGGAGTTCAGTACGAGTGGAAGAATGTCAATTCAAGGATATTGCTGATGACTGTGCTATTTTTTCCATTCCAGTAAAACAATATATTTCATTTGCTGAACAACAGTTGGAGAGACATGAAGACTCCACTAAGGGAAATTTTGATGCCATTAATATTTCATTGGATTCGGATGTATCTTCTGAGGACAGAAAAGATATCCAATCCGATGATCAACTGGTAAGAACGAAATTACCAGTGGAAGATATTGATCATAAACAATCAGGTGTGATAGTTGTTGAACATATCACTAGCCTTCCCATGCCAGGTGGTGATATTTTTCCATTGAATGAACAAGTTATGGATGAACCCGGCAGTACCGTGGAAAATGCAATAGTTTATAACAATATATCGAATACCGAACCTGAAATGAAACATGGTACTCACTTTGAAAATGAAAATGAAAGCCTGTACCCGCTATTATTGCCCAGTTTTGATGCAGATCCTCTCATTTGGTTACCACCAGAACCAGAAAATAAGGAAGACGACTTTGATACTGTTTCTAATGATGATGACGAGAGTGGCACTAACAGCACTGGGTGGGGTAGGTCAAGTTTCAAGGTTAACTTAGCAGAGAGAAACAAGGAAAGCCGTGAAGACCAATTGCAGAAAGTAATGTCAGAAGTCATGAATGGGCAATTCAAGATCCTAGTAAGTCGCTTCTTAGCTGCTGAAGGGCTCTCTTTATCTGATGGAGGCACCGATAAAAACTGGCTTGATATTGTTGCGTCATTGTCATGGGATGCTGCATTACTTGTCAAACCTGATGCCAATTCCGGTAATGCAATGGATCCTGGTTCGTATGTGAAGGTGAAATGCATAGCTTCAGGATCTTACCAGCAGAGGTAACAAATTGATATTGTAGTGTTCTTTCCTTATCCTTACATTGTCTCTCAATTTGGTTCCCTTTCTTTGTTCCTTTGATAGTGAAGTGATCAATGGTCTTGTTTTTAAGAAGAGTGCTGCACATAAACAGATGCGTGCCAATGTAAAGCATCCAAAACTGTTACTTCTTCAGGGCGCCCTTGGTCATTCGTCAACAGGGCTATCATCAATAAATTCGATGAAACAGGTCTGCATTCATACTCTTAGGTTCTTAGCCAAAGTTTTTTTTCATTGCATAGATAAAACAACACATAGTAGGTGGGTTTTACAAAATTCATCTTCGTCTGCATTGACCAGGAAAATTATCAGCTGGAGAGAACTCTTTATGAAGTGATAGTCAAATGCCAGCCTGATGTTATATTGGTCGAGAAAGCAGTTTCCCGTAACGTAAATGAATATATTCAGAAACAAGGAGTTACGGTAGTAAGTGACATGAATACTCGTCGGCTTGAAAGAATTGCTCGTTGCATTGGCTCTCCAATTGTATCATTGCAGAGTGTTCTTACGAAACCCAGTCTTATTAAGCAGTGTGAGTCTCTCCATTTTGAAAAGTTTGTTGAAGAGCATAATATTACTGGAGAAGATGGAAAGAAATCATGCAAAACATTTTTATTTCTAGAGGGTTTTCCAAGACCTCTGGGATGCACGGTATGTTTTCTCTTTCTTACTTATTTGTGTGTAGTCTTTTCGATTTATGTAGTCTGGGGTTTTTATTGCTCGAGTGCATGGATTAGACATATCTTTTAATGGTCCCCTTGGGCTGCATTGGTGTACAGATTTGGTTTTTTCACACTGCATGGTTTGGACTCTTTTTGTTTTTTAAAGAAGGTTCGCCGGTTCGCTTGAGATATTTTCTGAAAAATTGCTTATGTTTCATTTTTGCTTGTTTGGTGATAGTGAAAGAAGCTACCCATAGTCATCAGCCTCCACTTGATATAATCATGCTCACACACCAGGGTAAGGATAAAAGATGATTTAAGCTGGGGTTTTAATAAAATTTTCCATCGAAACAAACTTCGTTTCATGTTTTCCAGATAGCCCAGCAAATTAGTGCTATCCCAAATGTGTGTACTTTGCTCCTATTAGGTAACCAATTCTTAACCCAAACCCAGCATTGCGCAAGGTCCCTTGGTATGTTGTTAGCACCAAAACAATGTCCAACAACACTCCACACCATCTTTGCCACTGGACATTCAAAGAAGAGGTGAAATTATTTCATCTTGATCACAAAAATAACAGGAAGGCTCTCCATTCCGGTTTCTTTTAATCATGCTATCTTTGGTGAAATTGCATTATTCTCCATCAACCAGATATATTTGGTTCTGAATGGAAAGTTTCTCACTTTCTCACACACAGCATCCCACTGTGACCTGAACTATTCAGGGAGCCATCTCCTGGAAGTTAGATGTATATCACTTGAAAAGCAACATTCTACGCTGATATCCTGTTGGTCACACAATTGTTACATGGTTTGAAATTTTACACATAAATGTTCAGGATAGAGCAAGGTGTCCTTCTGAAACAGAGTGTTTTGGCCATTTCTAGTATCAATTGTCCTCCCCTGGAGGTGCAGCTCCCTTACTTTGAGCAGGTCTGCCCACACAGGGGACTCATCCTGCCTGTGTTTCACAGTGCATATGGACTGCCCCTGGAGGTATTTAATTTTGATAATGTCCTGCCAAGTTTCTTCTTTATTTTCAAGTCTCCACCATCATTTGCAGACTGTCATTCAATTTTCCAAGTCTTTCACCGCCTGTGACCGGAAGGGTCCCGGGTTCGAGTCGCGGTCTCCTCGCATTGCACAAGCGAGGGTAAGGCTTGCCACTGACACCCTTCCCCAGACCCCGCACAGAGCGGGAGCTCTTTGCACTGGGTACGACACCCCCCCCCACACACACACACACACACACACACAGATCCCCTTTTTCTTATTATTACAAATTTTAGTTGATTTAGCCAGATGTTATTTTCTTTTTGTGCTACCTCTTTGCCTGACCATCCTACATGTGCCAAATAGGGGTGTGCGATTCTTACCTTGGCATTTTATTGATGTTCTATGACTTAGTGAGATGGGACAAACTAATTTGCTGTGTGAGTTATATCTAGAAGAAGCTGTTCTGGAGTAGAATATGGAGAAAAAAAATTCTCACTGTTAGGTACGAGTTGACAAGAGCTCAAGACAATCTGTCCTGATCCCTATTTTGTTGTGTTTTTTTGGGGGGATCTCTCGATGGCTATGCTATAAGCTAACAGACCAAAATTCGCTGTTGGCTAACACCATTTAGTTGCACTCATTTTACTTAGTATTGCATTGAATTACATGACTATACTTTGTCTGCTGTTTGGAGCTTTATAGGTTGTGCTAGTGCAAATCATATCATCTCTTTTCCATTGTATGTGTTTTTTTCCCATTTTGCTCTTGACTCATCCTGTTTATTGTGCTCCTTCTGTTTTGCTAGTTCTGATTAGTTTGACTTGTTCTGTAGATACTGCTGAAAGGAGCAACAAGGGAAGAACTTAAGAAGATTAAGCGTGTGCTTCATTTCACTGTCTTTGCAGCTTACCATTTGATCCTTGAAACTTCATTCTTTGCTGATCAAAAATTGTTTACGACAGACAAAACTACCACAAGGAAAGAGAAGTGCTTTAAAACTAATCCACAACTGCTTGGTCCTAGTTATGATAGTTCAAAAAACAGTGACACCATGAATAACACTCCAACTTGTGATGATCAGTATCCTAATCAGGAAAAGCTCATTCATACTGAAAAATCAATACCATTGCATCTTCATGATTCCAAAACTATGACATCTGAAGATCCTGCTGGTGAAGAGCATATTGACAGCAAAGGCATTCAGTCATATTCATCCCTGCCTGTTTCAGATCCCTCGACAAATTTTATGCAGGACATGTCATCACCAGATTGTGCCGAGTCAAACACATCTGATGGTTTTGATGGCTCACCATTCACTGATACTTCCAAAGAGGTGCAGAAGAAGCAATTGTCTAGTGACAATTTTCAGGGAACTTTTGATGTAATTCGTGCCGAGAGTGGAGCTGCTTTGAATACTCAGGACATCTTGATTTCAATGTCTAGCCAACATATCAGGAACCAAGCTGTTTGTGAGCAGAGTCACCTTTCGCGGATAACTTATTATGGGTATTTTGATACATCTCTTGGACGATATTTGCAAGATACTTTACTTAATGAGGTCATACATCTTAACTATTTGTTAATTTAAGATATCATTCATTTTACTTGTTGTGTCTTCCAATAATAACTAAACTGTTTACAGAAACACAACTGCCTATCGTGTGGTGAATCTCCAGAATCTCACATGTACTCTTATACCCACCATAATGGTACTCTCACTGTTCTTGTGAAAAAACTTCCCTTGGAGTTGACACTTTCTGGTGAAACTCAAGGAAGAATTTGGATGTGGACCAGATGCTTGAGATGCAATGCTAAGCCGACCCATAGGGTTATAATATCTTCCTCTGCTCGGAATCTGTCGTTTGGGAAGTTCTTGGAACTCAGCTTCTCAACCCACTCTGCTGCCAAGAAGCTACCAACATGTGGGCATTTGCTTCATAGAGACTGCCTACGTTTCTTTGGGTAAATGTCTCCTATGCTCCTATACACATGAACATGGATTTTTTTTAGATGAAACAGGGATTTTTTTTTTCATGTTTTCACTGATATTCTTCATCATTTTATGCCTTGCAGATTTGGATCCAAAGTTGCTATGTTGAGATACTCATCTGTAGAAATATATTCTGCTTGTAAGCCTCCATTGAGTTTGGAGTTCAATAACCAAAACAAAAAGGATTGGCTTGATGTCGAAGTGAATAATGTATGCTTCTGCAACATATTTGCTGCTGCTGCTGCTGTTTATTTTCCTTTAGCCAATGGCATACTTGCATGCTAACATCATTCTATTCTTTAAGGTCCTTCTTAAATGGAAGCAACTCTTCACAGAAATTGAAAATGTAATACAAGACTTAAGATCAAGATACTCTAGTCAAGCCATGGGGGAAGACACCAACGTTTCAGTAGATGAGGGATTACTTTTGGAGGTGTCTAGGATTCTCACACAAGAGAAAAATGAAGTTGAGGTAATCGTCCTGCATCAATTCTATTTTTCTGTCTATTAGCTGATTTCCTTATGCAAAATATTTCAGATTATTTTTTGTTATGTTAACATATCCTCTGTATACAAGGTTTCTCTGGGGGAGTTTAGCCAAATTGCCATATCCGAGAGTTTTGCACATGGGATCCTTGGTTTGAACTGGCTGTACCAGCAACTTCTTCTTGGGTTCCACATTTGGGATCTTCGGTTGCTTCATATTCTGCAGTACACTAAAATTAATACTGCATCTTCAGACAATTCCATTCATGACAGCACAGCAAAGAATGAGCTGAAGAGTTTGGGAAGTATTGCAATCCAGGACACACCGTCAGTGAAGAAAATTGGAACAGAAAGAAAGGAAACAATTATAAATTCTTCTGATGGCTCTGAAGATCCATTTGGTGATACAATTTTGGATAAGGTTCATCTTACTGATAAACTAATAACCAAAGAGAACGATTTGCCCATTTGTCAAGATCATGATGTAAGATCAGCTCTTTCCTCTCTAGGCGAAGCTGTTGATCAGTTCGAAACCTCTGTGGAGATTGCTACTGATAATTGTTCAGAGAAATTAAACACTATACCGTTTACGAATGATGAACAACCTGCAGCATCCAATGTAAATGAAATGCATCATGTTGTCATTCCAAGTGATGATGCAGGAAAATGGGTCTGGAATAAATTTAATCAATTGGAAATGGAATACAAGAAAGAACTTCAAGGTGGTTCTTTGTATAAATTTTACCTCATCAACAAATACACCCCATGTTCTTCATCATTGGCACAATTAAAGCATCAAATGGACTGGGGGCATTTTATAGCTGGCCGTGGTGGTAATATTTTTTCAATTTCTGAGGAAGAGGTTTCTAGCATTATTGCTTACGCTCTAATTATATCTGAACAACAAGGGTTCTATTCTGAAGCTGCATCTAGCAACTTGGATAGAAATGCTTCTATGCTGTCATCCATGTTGTCTCCAAATGAGTCGTTAGAAAACAACCATAAATTTTCAAGGTTTGCATCACCAGTATCACCTGAGGAAGCAACATCAGGGTTTTATGATTCATTTCTGTCAGCTTTAAAAGATCTGCATCACGAAATTGATCTGAACAATGAAAAGATAGCTCTGAGAAGCAAATATACTGTCGTTTGTATATATGCAAAACAATTCCATGATCTTCGGAAGATATGTTGCCCATCAGAACTTGCATATATTTCATCAATAAGCCGCTGCAAAAACTGGAATGCACAGGGTGGAAAGAGTAAAGTTTTCTTTGCGAAGTCAATGGATGACAGATTTATCATAAAACAAATCAAGAAGACTGAGTTTGACTCGTTCTTAAAGTTTGGTCTTGAGTACTTCAAGCATTTTGGTGTATCTCAGGTTTCAAGCAACCCTACATGTCTTGCGAAAATTCTGGGAATATATCAGGTACGTCGAATCTTCCATGAAACTCCGTGGGACAAACTGCTCCTAGCATATTATGATGTATTTCTTTCTGATACTATTTAAGGTTAAGGAAACTAGGAACGGCAAGGAGACAAGGGTTAACTTCATGGTTATGGAAAATCTTTTGTTTGGACATAATATAATACGCAGATATGACCTGAAGGGTGCTCTTTTCTCACGGTATATTCCTGATTCAGAAAATCCTGAAAAGGTGCTGTTGGATCAAAATTTTATTGAAGACATGCGTACCATGCCAATCTACATTGAAGGAAAAACTAAAAACTTCATGGAACGCGCTATTTGGAACGACACATCTTTCCTAAGTGTATGTGTGCCTATTGCCAGGAAATAATTTTAATTGAGTTTATATACTTCATTTTATAGGACTATCTATAATTTTGTCCTCAATCTTATATTTTGTATTTCCTTGTGCTTGCAGCACATGAATGTCATGGATTACTCCTTGCTTGTTGGAGTTGACAAAGAGAAGAAAGAGCTTGTATTTGGAATTATAGATTATTTGAGACAATATACCTGGGACAAACAGCTGGAATCTTGGGTGAAGACATCTCTTTTTGTTCCAAAGAATCTATCCCCAACTGTAATTTCACCTAGGGAGTACAAAATAAGATTCAGGGCGTTTATGTCACAATACTTTCTATCAGTTCCAGATGCTTGAGTCTTGAGGCCCAATCATTTTCTGGCATTGGTGGCTGAACTTATCTTGAGTTAGGAGATCATGTTGCCGATGGTTATTTCCCTATCCAGTGAGCAGTTCGGCATGCCGGCATCATATGTTCTGAGCATTAAATTTCCCTTAGTTTCATTGCTTCATTTTTGTGTTGTGTGTGTCTATCCTTGTCCATTTTCCTTCTCAGCAGTTGTGTACATAGTAGCAGCTAGTGTTATGAACGACGTATAGGAATATGAAGTAAAGAATCAAACCACAGAGGAGACACACGATTTAACGTGGAAAACCCCTCCGATGTGAAGGGGAAAAACCACGGGCACCAGCCAGCAACAATCTCACTATCTCAAGAGTTTTGGGTTACACGCCTATGGCGGCTTACAAGAGAATCAAGTCTCCACGAAACCCTAGCAAGGGTGTGTATATATCAGACAGATTAGTGGGCTCCGCCCCGCACCCCCCAAACACAGGGCGAGACACTGATGGGCGGCTTCAGACTCCGCTACGCTCCGGCCCAAGCCTCCGGCGACGGGCCTCCGCTTCGCTCCGTCAGAAGCCTGGCCTATATCCTGGAGTGAATTTGGAACAACTCCAACAGCTAGGACACCAGGAAAGTGCAAATTTTAAGCATATGAACGGTGATTGACACACAAATAACCTAGGTATTATTCTTTATTGATGATAATTAGGGTGGAGATCTAGGTTTGTAGGGGTTGAGGAGCATGTAATGTACTCCCGTTTGTGTTTATTGGAATATATTGCTGAAACTTAAAGTTAGTTTAAAGATTCAGCATTTTTGTTACTTTATAATCAAATCAGTGGCAAGGTTTATCATAGCAGCATTTGTGCGTTGAGCATTATCGTGGCATGACAGGCATAGACACAATATCATTGCCCAGCATAGGTACAATATTGTTGTCCATTACTTCGTCAGGTGAAGATATGTCAATTATAGGGGCATCTGTCCGGTAACTTTATGAATTAAGAGTGTGGGATGTGCATGCACGTCTTCTACCTCATCAAAATGATTTTCTTATTTTTTATGACTGTTTTGCATGGAGTCTGATGTACACTCATTTTGAAGAGAAATAGGAGAGAAGATGAATTATGCATAAACTTATCATGGTTTTTTAAAGATCTGAAATGAGTGTTATACTCTTGTTTGTTTTTGTGGCTCTGTTCTGTCCGGTTACACAATGAGATTATGGTAGATTGAGCATGGCTTCTCTTCAGGAACTACTGAAGAGCCAAATGTGATCAGTTTTTTTTCTCTGTATATGCCATATGAGGCAGTTGGTATGTACGGCAAATTTCAAGCCATCAAGTTTCTCAGTGAAAGTCTTAATTAACATCCAGGTTTTGCTTTATTTATTCTAACAATATATATATGTAAAATGATATGATGGAATCTTTTAATTCAATTTTACTGATCATTTCTCATGTATGCTCTTGTTTACTACAGAAACAGGTAGCTTCCAACTTCCAAGCATCCTGAAATATTCATGGTTTGTGGATCATTCGTTTCTATATCGTGTATGGTTCTGTTATCCTAGGTTATTTGGTCATAGCATTTGCTTATGCGCTTCTGTTATCCAAATGATGAGGTAGTAGTAGCAACAGCATCCAAGCTACTACTACCTTACTTATTGTTTAGGACAAGATCTGGTCAAACTTTGAAGACTATAAACATCGAATTAATAACTATTTTACTCTATACATTCTAAACTATAGTTCACTTTTGACTTTCTCCAAAGTTAAATCTCTCTATCAAGTTCTTAGAAAAATATATTAACATCTACAAGTTTAAATCAGTGCACTAATTCATGTAGAAGTTAGTGAAACAAATTTTATGTTGTAGGTGTTGGTACATTTTTTTGTATACATTGGTCATAATAAATTTGACTTGGGATAGAGCCAAAGTGGACTATAACTTAGAACACAGCGAGTACAGTTTAGTTTGGAAGCGTTAGTATTCAAAATACTCACAAAATATCTTATATTCAAAAGATTTTAATAATATATCTAGAAGAAATTAATGATCAAAGATACACGTCCAAGTCCACGTAAAATCAAATGTGCTAAGTATTTATGACCGGATGGAGTAGTAGTAGTCTATAACTACTGTGCTATCTCACTGTACGAAAGGGAAAAAAGGTTTACGATTTTGCAAGAGAAATGATGGTTTGAATTTGATTTATGATAAATGTCATTATAAACGGTTGACTTCATATTGTTAAGTCGCTGGTCAGATTATTTCCATGGTCCGCTCCCTCCATTCCCGATTGTACGATGTTTTGGCTTTGTTGGACTTATAAATTTTACTATGCATTTAGATAAAAGCAATGTATCTATAAAACCAAAATATCTTAGGGCTGGTTGGATCCATTAGTACTAAAAATTAGCTAGCTAATAGCTACTATTTTTGTAGGGGAGTGTTTGGATTAACCTGCTAATAGCTACTAACAGGTAGTTGGATAATGAGTTGAGGATACATATAAATTATTAGCACCTATTAGCAACTACACACCTGTTAATGAAACTGATACTTCCTCTATTCCGAATTATAAGACGTTTTAGTATTTCTAGATTCATAGGTCTTGTTCGCTTGTCTTATGAGCCGTACTATTTCAGCGAATAAATACTGTTTTTTTTTCTCATAACAAATCAGCAAACAGTACTTTCAGCCATGACTTTTTAGCAAAGCGAGCATAGCCGTAATTTTTACTATGTATATCGACATAAATATATCTTGATGGGTAACAATAGCTATGACTCGTACTCCTGGACGCACCAACAGGCAACCATGCAATGCAAGCCCTCTCGAGCTTAAGGATGGCAACGGGGCGGATTCGGATCGGGTGGAGTCTCTGTGCACCCGAAATCCGAAACCAAAACCCGAAACCGCACCGAACACCGATTCGGGTGATAATCCGTCCCCAAAACCGAACCCGCGGATACCTGAAACCTGAATGGATATCCGAAACCCGCTTTGTATGGCAACATAGTAAGAGAAATAATGACTTTTTATAAACATATGCATGATATATATACACATATTCACATGTATAAACAAGAGGTAACAAATAATAAATATTTTCATGAGTCAACTTAGAATAAATTTAATAATATAAATAAATAAGTTATTATTAGCATATTATAAAACATGATTTTTAATTCCAAATGATTTATTTTGGATATCCATTGGATATCCATGGGTGGAAAACCAAACCTGAAACCGAACCCGATTGGTTTCGGGGCCCCGAACCCGAAAACCGTGGGTAAGAAATCATCCCCGAACCCGAACCCGCAAGACCCTAAACCCGTGGATATCCGACCCGAAACCGCCCCGTTGCCATCCTTACTCGAGCTCCTCCAAGTTGACGTCTCTCTTCTCAAGTCAGCATCCAGCAACGCCTGCAAGTCTCCTGAATTTTGTTTGCAACTAGCGTCGCGAAGAACTTGTCCATGCATCCCTTCCCATGCTCCGCGTTTCCCATTCGGGCGCCAAATACCGGACGGTTCCGATCGTGAACATCTTTCGCCTTGATGATTTAACAAACGAGAGAAAAATGGAGTATTCGTGTTAAGGGCCAAGAAAAATACGAGATTAACCAGGGAAAAAATATGTACCATTAGACTTTATGATGATCTAACGGCTGAAGCTAAATAGAGTATACATGTTAAATACAAGGTCTAGAAATTACTAGAGAAAAAAAGGAAAAAAATACCACTGTTGAATTTTATGATGATCTCATAGTAAATAATATATATTTAAAAAAGTTAAAATATCTTATAATTTGAAACGAAGAGAGTGTTTGCAGAAAAACACTAAAAACAAAAGGCATGCTATGTAGCCTAGTTGAGCTAGGAATTGGAGTAGGCAGGGTGTTTGGATATGTCGGTAAAGAAAGTGACCAACAAGTAAATATTTATAGTTTTGTCGTACATTGTGATCGGAGGTGGCTAGCACTCGATGACATAGGGTTTATACTGGTTCAGACAACGTGCCCTACGTCCAGTTTGAGTCGGTCGGTGACTTTATTCCTGAGCCCAGGTGCTCGAAGTTTACAGTAGGGTTACAAACGAGAAGGAGAAAGATGGGGATACAAGAGGTCCGGTCGAACTCCGGTCGGAAGGGCCGAGAGTGACAAGAGCTCCACTATGAGCTAAGTGTTCGATCGTATACTCGTGGTTTGAACCTGGTGATTCTGCTGTTGTGTGCTAATGAACTTGATCGATCTAATGAATCTGGAATCACTTAAATCAACCTGCCTGTTGGGAGAGAGCGCATCCCCTTTTATAGATGAAGGGGATGATCTTACAAGTGAGAGGGAGAGAGTACGTATGCTACTGAGCCTTGTTGCTCACGCCGACGGGTACAAGATGATGGTAGGCGTCTACAATACTATTGAATGTCAGATGCACATGGGAGGTGGTGTTTCTTCTTCGGGTATGGCAGACGTCGGCGCCTGCCACACTGTTGATACCTGGAGGCATGTAAGGGGTTTTTACCACGTTTGTCCGGTACGGTAGAAGCCGACGCCCACAACAGTGTCGATGTCCAGAGGCATGTGGGGGGCCCTCACCGTATGGGAGTTAATGACGCCTATAATACTGTAGGAGAAAATGCAGGCGCCTACAATACTGTTTGGGCTCTGTTGTGCCAGGGAGGTTGCAAAGTACTGTTTCTGTAGGTGTACAGAGTATGGTCCCCGGTATTGCGGTTTGACTTGTGCGCCCTGCCTTACTTTCTTCGTTCGTTTCCTGGTCCTTACCGAGCGGGTGTCCCCGGTCGGTTGGTCCCAGTCGGCTCTGATTGCGCCAGTCGGAGAAGAGCAGTGAGCAGGGTTTTGGCGTACCCTGGTCGGAGACGTGGGATCGGAGTCGGAAGTAGTGCTTTGGTCAGGCCTTCCGGTCGGAGAGGCCGTCGAGAGGGGCTGGAGACCGAAGTGAGCTATCCGGTCGGAGAGGTGGGCCGAAGTGGGAGAACGGGCGGCGCTCCTACTTGGCCAGACCTTCCTGTCGGTGATTGGATCGCCTTTTGACCTGTTGTTTAGATAATTAGGTCGGCCCATAAGTTACGCGTTATCTGTTTAGGCTTAAGCTTTTGTTGGGAAGCCGGTCCACGAGGGACCCCGGGTTTTTATGAACCTGACAGGATGTATAGCTAGTTGGCTTTTATTTCTATGTGAGCAAGATTTTCCTTTCTGGCCTAGGTGAGGCAAATTGGAAGACCGCTCGGTTTCTTTGCCCGATACTGTTTGGACTTGCCAAGCCAGGATGGCTGGCATCGATGAGTATTTGGTTTCCTTTCCGGATGGTGTTGAAGACGTGTGCCGATAAGAATCAGCCCGCCCGCGTGAGAGAGCCGATTTAGCTCGTTCGGCCGAGTGAGCGCCTCGTCGGCTCGTCGCTCGTGCCAACGCAGCAAGGCCAGGTGAGGCAAAGGCGTACCAGGAACCAAGCGACCTATGCTCCTGGCCTGGCAAGGATTTCGTTGCTTGTACCAGGTGAGGTGAGGACAAGGTTTTCTATATTTGCCTGCTTGCCTA
This sequence comes from Miscanthus lutarioriparius, assembly GCA_904845875.1. Classification (NCBI taxonomy): domain Eukaryota; kingdom Viridiplantae; phylum Streptophyta; class Magnoliopsida; order Poales; family Poaceae; genus Miscanthus; species Miscanthus lutarioriparius. The sequence continues at coordinate 14,186,660 of CAJGYO010000006.1, read as the reverse complement.
GCCATGCCTGCATGGGCAAGTTTTGCCTCGCCGGGTCATTTGAGCCAGTTTGGCTCTCCGAGAATAATCAACCAAGCATGTCCGAACTTTTCTCATTTATCTATTCCGGCATTGCCGCGTTGGCATGAAATGAAAGCATCGTACCAAGGTCTGAACTCTGAAATATCCGCAGTCTGGTGACGTAGGTTCATTGAACCTGGCCTAGATTGTCTGGCCGTAAGGATGGGGAGATTCAACGTACTACGTACTCTGTGACGTCTATCGCGAAGCCAGACTTGAGCGCGTCTTTAGCCCTTGTTTTAGATTGAAAGAAATTTCAACCGATGAATAGTAGCACTTTCGTCTTATTGGTTAAATATTGTCTAATCGTGGACCAACTAAGCTCAAAAGATTAATCTCGTGATTTCTAACTAAACTGTGCAATTAGTTATTTTTTTTACCTACATTTAATGCTCCATATAAACGGCTAAAAATTGATGTGATGGAGAGAGAGTGAAAAAACTTGGAATTTTGAGGGTAACTAAACAAGGCCTTAGTGGGGTGAGGGTGGGGAGTTGGAATTCGGCTACGTAGCTATTTCGTTTTTATTTGGTAATTAATATTTAATTATAGATTAATTAAGCTCAAAATGTTTATCTCACGATTTCCAATTAAACTGTGCAATTAGTTTTTTTTTCTGTCTATATTTAATGCTCCATACATGTATCGTAAGATTCGATGTGATAAGCGCCTATAGCACTTTTTTTAAAACTTTTTTAAACTAAACACGGGCTGAGACAGATTTGTGGTAAAATGCTTTAGTACTCCGTACGTTGAAAGTCTCTTTCCCAGTTCCCTGCTTGGGCACGAACCAAAGACATGTAGATGTTACTGCTACTGCATTGTACAGTAGCCTAGGCTGGTAGTATCCACCTGCAAAAATAATGTACACTTCTGGGGCCTGTTCGCTGGTTTAGGTTGGCTGATGCTGGTGTTGGTGTTGGTGTTGGTTTAGGCTGGTTGGTACTGGTTTTTTTTAAGAAGAAAACACTGTTGGTTAGTTGAAACCAACAAGCGAACAAGCTGCTACTCAGGTGGTAGTGGTACACTAGCTATGGCCTTGAGCTACAACCTGTTCGGTTGGCTGGTTCATATCGTTGCTGGTTCCTGAAGAAGTATTGCTGGCTGGTTTGTGTGAGAGAAAAATACTATTTTGACTAGAAATTTACTATCGTTTACGACAAGCCACAGCCAAACGAACAGGCTGCTATAAGCCTACAACAGGAGTTTTTCTTATAAATGCAAGATTAATAATACAATCTTTAGCTAAGTACACATATATTCTCTGCACCCTGCATTCTAAATTATAAGTCACTTTGGCTTTTTGGTTTATTCATTTTGTTATCTATCTAGCCATATTATTATATCTAGATGCACAGTAAAATAGATGTATCAAAAAGTCAAAGCGACTATGCCCTGTTCGCTTGAACTTATCAGTCACAGTACACTATTTTTTCTCTCATAATAAATCAGCTTCAGCCAGCTTATCAATCACAGAAACCATCAATTTAGAACGGAGGGAGTTATTATTTTTTGATTCTTGTATTTTAGCTAGCTGCAATCTACCTCTTTTCTTTCTCCTCTTCTTTTTCCTCCAACTCAGCATACAATACAACCTACTAACAGGAGTTGAGTTTGAGTCCTTAGGCCAGTTCTCGACAAGCACGAACGAAGTACTCAATTCGACTTAGGCCCCATTAGACACAATTCCTCCACCAACTCTAGAAGCTGTTGGGAGCTTTTTTTTTCCAATGAAGTAAAGGCCCCGTTCGCGTACCCTTAAATTCGACTTGATCCGCTTTTTTTCATCTGAAACAGTGTTTTTCTCAGACAAATTTCTCTAAACCATCCAAATTCATCTAGAATTCCTCCAAGCGAACATGCCCAAAATGAGAAAAAAATTCTTTACATGTAGATGTTTTTTTTTTTCAAATGATTCACCATAATAATTTAATCTCCATCGATAGAGCTGCTCGTGAGAAAAAAAATGATGTATTTAGTGAAGTTGAGCAGTGCCAAAATGGTACACGCGATGGGGTGGGATGAGGTTCTATAAATCTGTACACTCTGAATCTAGGTAGATGCCACAGTTCAGATCAAAAGCAAGCCTTCGAACTCAAAGCTTCCCATCGAGATTATCCACTTGGTTCAAAGCTCAAAAGCACTCCACGTGCAAGAAGCCAATTACGCAAGCCGATGTCCAAGCGACCAAGCCCAAATTGAATATGCGAAGCAGATGGACACTGCGATGCACGATGCACAAACGTAAGCACAAACAGTAGTAGTGCGCTAGTACTGTACATTCTTTTTTTTATAATACTACATTGAGACGTAAGCACAAACGTCGCAAATCCGTTTCTTCAATCATAAAACCAACTGCGCGCTTTTTCACGCTGAATTGCATCTAATCTAATCTAATACTATAAGATAATAGGTTTGGACGGGACGTCTAAGGGACGTTTGGCACGGCTACAACGTTAACTTTCACAAGCTGTTTTACAGCTTTACCAGCCAAACGCTCTCTCCGTGCAACTGTTTCACCATGAAGCCGTGGATTTCTCATTTAAGCGGAACGAGAAAAAAGAGAAGATTTTTTTTAAAAAAAAAATAGCTTCACTTGGCTTTGCATGCTCCCATGAGACCCTTTGCGTGAGGATGGGTGCATTTGCCTCCGTGCCAGCTCAGAGAGGGGCGGAGGCGGGGACACGCAGGTGCTTTTACGAGACGTTGGTCTAAAAACAGCAGCAACTTGACTGCCAGGCAGATTTGCTCATGTAACCAAAGTCGATACAAATTGTTAGGTCATTACGAAATATTGTTATAAAAAAGTAGCAACTTCATTGATAGAGCCGCTCATGCAACCGAAGTCGACAAATATTGTTAGGCCATTACGAAACGTTATTCCAAAACAGTAGCAACTTTACTGGCAGAGCCGCTCATGTAAACAAAGTCGACAAAAAATTGTTAGGCCATTATGAGATATTGTTCTAAAAATGTAGCAACTTCATTGACAGAGCCGCTCATGCAACCGAAGTCGACAAAAATTATTAGACCATTATGAAACATTATTCTAAATCAATAGTAACTTCACTGACAGAGCCACTCATGCAACCAAAGCCGACAAAAATGATTAGTTCATTATGAAATGTTGTTCTAAAACAGTAGCAACTTCACGGTAGAGCCGCTCTCGCAACCGAAGTCGACAAAAATTGTTAGCCCCTCATTAGGCAACTAGAAATTTACGGTGACTGACCGGTTGGGCCCACTTTCAGTCGCCCACGACCACGACGGCTCGGGTTCAGGTCCAAGTCCAACATGAGTCGCCCAGAGGCCATAAGCCCAGCCAGCACTCGCGGGCACATGCCCGTCCTCCCGTCCCGATGGCAACAGCTCCCACCGGCCACCGTCTCCGGCCGGTTCCCCGTCCAGGTTCTTCCTCCTTGCCCCGATCCCCTATTTGGGCTATTCCCATCGACCACATCTCACACGACCACGCCACACCACCACCAACCCTTCCCTTCATCAATTGGAGCACGGCGCCCATTCATTCCCCTCTCCTCGTGCCTCCGACACACCGATTCCACCGCGTCATCTCGTGCTTCCCAATTCCCATAGCTCCGGTTGATCCCCAAAGGTCCATGGTTTCCTCCGCCGCCGCGTCGCCTCTCGTTGCCACCGCCGCTGACTCTGCTTCCTCCTGCGTCGCCCACCTCCGCTGCTGCTGCTGTCGCGTTGGTTGTTGCTGTTGTTGTTGAAGACGCGTAGCTCTCTAGGGTTCGTTATTTCTCGCCGATCGATTCGGGAATTGGTAAGCTATGGATCTCTCGCGGCCCGCATCGTCGGACCTCTCGCTCGGGCTCCACTCTCACGGTCACGCCCACGCCCTCGCCCGCGCCGCTCGCGTGCACGCGGTAGCCGCGCCGCTGCGCCTGTTCGGCGACGCGGAAGACGCGAAGCCGGAGCGCGTCGTGGCCGGGGAGGCCGACGCGGAGAGGGATGACGAGGACGGGGGCGACCAGCACTTCTCCCTCCTCGGCCACTCCCTCTGCGTCAAGCGCCCGCGCCGCGCCGTCAACGGCGGTGGCGGCGGGGGCGGAGAGACGTCATCCTGCTCGTCCACGTCCGCGGCGCTGCGCCCCGCCAAGCGGCAGGCGACGGGGGAGGGCAGCGGCGCGGATCTGGAGACCCGCCGGGCCGCGGTCCGCGCCTGGGGTAACCAGTCGCTGGCGGAGGCCGACCCGGATGTGCACGCGCTGATGGAGCAGGAGCTGGACCGCCAGGTGCGAGGCATCGAGCTCATAGCGTCGGAGAACTTCGTCTGCCGCGCGGTGCTCGACGCGCTCGGCAGCCACCTCACCAACAAGTACTCCGAGGGGGCCCCGGGTGCTCGCTACTACGGAGGGAATCAGCACATCGACGCCATCGAGCGGCTCTGCCATGAACGCGCCCTCACCGCCTTCGGTCTCGACCCTGCCTGCTGGGGCGTCAACGTGCAGCCCTACTCGTGCACGTCTGCCAATTTGGCTGTCTACACTGGGCTCCTTCAACCCAAGGACCGCATCATGGGGCTGGAGCCACTGTCGGGCGGCCATGTTAGCCATGGTTACTACACGCCCAGTGGTAAGAAGGTGTCAGGTGCCTCTATTTTCTTCGAGAGCATGTCGTACAAGGTGAACCCACAGACTGGGTATATTGATTACGACAAGCTTGAGGAGAGAGCAATGGATTTCCACCCGAAAATTCTCATCTGTGGTGGGAGCTCTTACCCCAGAGAATGGGACTTCGCACGGATGAGATTGATTGCTGATAAGTGTGGTGCAGTGCTTCTTTGCGACATGGCACATATCAGTGGGCTTGTCGCAGCAAAGGTACATATCTACGTTGACGCATTTATTTTTATCTTATGGTTAGTTTATTGTAACCTGCTTAACAATGTGCGCAAGAGTATCTTAGGTCCACATTTTGATCTTACAGTTACTATGACTTTATACTGCTTAGCATCAAACGTAATTGTACCTAGTGTTGTATACTTGTATGGGCTAGGATTGCAGTTACCAGCTACCCTTGTGTTCTTATTTCCAAAGGTTAGAAGGCTTTTGTTGCCATTTAGGTTACCATTTCATGCATTTAATTTGACTGTATCTTGCTAAACAATTTGGTTGAATGGTAGAGTCTTACGAGCCGTTTGGTTCAGTAACTGTAAACGTAAGTGGCAACGGTAATGATTCACACTCGAGTGGGAGCGGTAACGAGTTTGAAAAGACAGGTATCAGTTCCCAGCGTGATCTGGCATGACGGCTGGACTTAAACAAACATTATTTAGGGGGTGTTTGGTTACGGGCCACGGCCAGCCACGCCGTAGGTTCGGCAGCGCCACACCTGTGTGGCGAGAAGAATGGCCACCACACGCCACACCTTCGCCACAGACAAAACTCGGCAGCGCCACACCTGTGTGGCAAGAAGAATGGCCGCCACACGCCACACCTTCGCCACAGACAAAATGACAAGCTAGGGAGCAAAATGACAGCTGTGGCAGCCAAAGTTTACATGGCAACCAAGCAGCTGCCAAAGTTGATGAACTTTTGGCGTGGCGAGTTGCGGTGTGCAACCAAACACGCCCTTAATGTCATCTGTTTCCATGTAATTGAGTCACGTGACTAATATGTCAACCAAACAGCACCTTAGAGATACCTCTCATCTTAGTACTTTATTACCCTCTAGAAGATTTTTGTCAAAAGCTAGAGTTTGTTGTGTTGATTATTTTGACTTGAAGTAAATCCTACTGTTAAAACCTTGTGGCTTGATAAAGATCGCAGAGCACAGCATTCATTTTCTTTTGGTCCATAAATTATTCGTTGAACAACCTTGGAAGATTCAAAACACAAACTTCCTCTGTTGAATGGAAGTTACTATATTGGTCTTTCACCCTGACAAAATTTAAGTCACTGTGATGGAAATTAGCACTGATTCTAGGACTTCCATTTTTCCCTTGTCCAAGGTTGTTGCTACCTTATTCATCAGGAATTTTAAACCACCAAATGCATGATCGATCATGATACCTGGTCAATTGGTTAGGTTGGCACTGTAGCCTGAATTTGATGTTTGAGTGCATAAATTAACATTTCCATTTGAATTTGGTTCTGAGTTTGCTTTTAGTACCTGATGTCAGCTGAATGTGAATTAAGGCAGCGTGCTTGGCCAATCCTCAGTTTACCTGAACAATGAAGATGCTTTATATGGCTAGTATCCATTGTTGTGTTTTGTCTATGATGGAAACTTCCTTGTAATTGTAAATGATAATCTAAGGTGTTTCTGAATTTTCTTACCATAGTGATGAATCATGATTCACATGCTTGTTACTTCTCAGTGCAATGAGAAACCTAACCCAATTCTTTGTGCCTCAGTAAGTTAATAGAGTCACATCTTTTGTTTATGCAACTCCCTTTTATAACTAAGAATGTTGCAGCTGAAATAAGCATTTTGTTTTGCTTTAGCATATCAGATACTAGAAGGATACCCGCGCGTTGCTGTGGGGATCATGGATGATTTGGAATGAAATTAGATGACTTAAGGGATAAATTATTATAAATGATTTTTAGTGGATGGTGTGGTATGCTGTCGTGGCAAATAAATGCATGTTTGTGGATGTTGTGGCTTGTTGGCATGGATAGTTTGCATGAATAGATAGATGTCATAATTGCATGTACTGGTGGGCTCTTGATGTGGATGGCTTGCATGTTAAGATAGAAGGCTAGTGGGGTTTATTATTATAATTATAAAATATATAGAAATATATATAGATATATAGATTGCTTATATTTCTATTATTCTTATTGCTTGTAGTTGTAGCTCCAAACAAGGTTGAGAAATACCATATGTAGTTATTCAAATATCTGGATCTTGATAATCTCCTTAGAGCTTGTTTGGTTAGCTAGGAATCTACCCAGGAATTGTTACAGCTCATCAAACGTTATATAAATTAGCCAAGCATTCCTGGTAGGAATTGTTCCAGGGCATGGTTCCTGGGTAACTGAACGATGCCTTAGGCTGCAAGAAACATCGTCCAATGAAACTAATTGAATCGAACTCCTCCCCCTTAAGGCCTTAACACAGACTTGAGTACTTAACCTCTCTCAGGCACTCTTGCATGTTCCTGAAAGAGCTTAAGTGAAAGTGTTCCCTTGTTGATCAGCAAAGCTCTTGCCGCCCTTTCTAAAAAAAAGTGTTCCCTTGTTGACTGTAGCCTGTAGCATGCTACTTATGGCTGTTCCATGTGATGCAAATCATGCTCGTATTGAAGAAAACATTTAATGTTTGTATTATTGTCACACACACAGTACCTACATACACATGAAAGTGCATAAGTGAAAAGTGTTCCCTTGTTGACTGTAGCATGTCATTTGTGGTTGTTCCAGGTGATGTAAATCGTGTTCACTTGAAGAAACCATTCAACTTGTGTATTATGGTCCTTCACTTGTACACCATGTTGATTTTAAACTTTTATTGCAGCCATCCTAAATTCATGTTTGGTTGGGTGATATATACACTGTTTAATGCTTTGATGTCCATATGGTATATAGATTGTTTGCCCTTTCTGTTTTTGTATGGTTATATTAGAGACCATAGACTGATCATTGAGGATAACTGTCTGCTGATAATGGAATACTGTGGCTTTGTAGGAATGCCGTAGCCCTTTCGACTACTGTGATGTTGTTACGTCAACTACTCACAAGAATCTTAGGGGCCCTAGAGGTGGTATAATATTCTTCAGGAAAGGGAAAAATTTAAGGAAACGAGCTGGATCTTTTTCTCAAGGAGATGAGAATGAATACGATTTCGAGGATAGGATAAATTTTGGTGTTTTTCCTTTGATGCAAGGAGGACCCCATAATAATCATATTGCTGCCTTGGCTATAACTCTGAAGCAGGTAGCAACTCCTGAATATAAAGCATACATTCAACAAGTCAAGAAAAATGCTCAGGCTTTGGCATCAGCTTTGCTCAGAAGAAAATGCAGATTGGTTACTGGGGGCACAGATAATCACTTAGTACTTTGGGACCTCAGAACTCTTGGCTTGACAGGTATAATTCTGCTTCCTTTGTGCCTGCCCTTGGAAATGTTTACTTTCGTATAAATGTTTGTACCTTTTATCTTTCTTGTGCACTTTTAGTTTATATATTCTATGTGAAGTGCTGGTGCGTATTGGTTATGATGTTATTCTTTAATTTTGGACAGGCAAGATCTTCGAGAAGGTCTGTGAGGCATGCCACATATCAATCAACAAGACACCAATTTATGGGGATAACGGCTCGATATCGCCTGGTGGTGTGCGGATTGGTTAGTTCTTTCAACTCGATATCTCTATTCTTTTTAGCCTTTTGTTCCTGTCTCCTTATATAAATGCAGAACTGGCAGTACTGATCAGCTTGATATCATGTTGCTATAGGAACACCTGCAATGACTACTAGAGGTTGCTTAGAAGAGGACTTCGACGTGATTGCAGACTTCCTCATAAGGGCTACTCAGATTGCTAGCAATGTTCTGAAAGAACATGGCAAAGTGCAAAAGGAGTTTCTAAGAGGCCTACAGAACAATAGGGATATTATAGAACTCCGAAATCAGGTTGAGGCATTTGCGTCACAGTTTGTGATGCCAGGTTTTGATGTATGAATGTGCATATATACTGTAGTCAGCAATTATCCAGATTCACAGCAACATTGCCATCCCTTCAGTTCCTCTAATACTAGCAACTATTGCTTTCAACTGCACAATGATTAGGAGAGTTTTTTTTTAATTAGTTGGTAGATGGTCTTGACTCTGGATTCAAACAATTATGTACAGCAAGTTGTGACGAGTTATGTAATGTAGTGAACCTTGGTATGACGGGTTACTATAGGAGATGTTTTCTTGTCACTACAACAGAATCTTTTGTTGCCTTTTGAGACCTGTTGTTGCCGAGGCCGAATAAGCTTTTACCATATGATTTCTGGCTAACTATTAGACGACTGGATGTGGTAAACTGGTAAATTGTATTGGGGCGTACAACCAGTTTGGTAAGTTTGCAAACCCATCGAGAATTAAGTGTTCATGGCTTCTTGCATCAACTATTAAGATGCGACACTCTTCAATTTTTTCTGCTTTATTGTTCTTGCTTTCATGGCCTTGTTGGATGCTCTGTCCACTCGCACAGGGACGGTTTGTTTGTACTGGTGGTACAGTATGATCTTTACTGACGTAAGTCCACATTGAAGAATCCATGAGCTCCGTCGCAGCACGAAGCCATGAAGAGTTCACCAACATAGCTGCAGATTATTGTTGACTTGCTTCTTTATATGTCCAGCCTGTTCGGGAGGCCGTAAACGATCGTGGATTATTTACTACTGGCTGGTTTGGTGTGAAAGAAAAATACTGTTCTGGCTAAAAATTTAGGATCGTTTACGAGCAAGCGAACAGCTGGTCGTCAACATTATCTTATGCGTCTTGACTATGGCCTAGGAGAAGACAAATTTGGTAGCCTAAGTACCGACACAGTGTCACGGGTATCATCAGTTTTTAGCCGCTAACATCATGAGGCTCGTTGTCTGGGAGGGAAAAAAAATCATCATGAAACTATGGTGCCTAGCTGCCTAATTCCGGTTTCAACCCCCCAGACCGACGCGCACCTCGTTTATATATGTTCTCCGAGACCTGACCGCGACACCAAGCTCCTTTTTTCTTCCGGCCATGATCCGACTCAGTTGCCGCCGATCGATGGATCCATGGGCAACCTTCCACTCCCATCTGCTGCTTCTTCCTCCAGGGAAATGATGGCCCGGCATGGATCCATGGACCGACCGACGGGGCCGGCGAGGCGAGCGACGACACAGGCGGCAAAGGGCCAGAGCCCAGAGGTCCTTTTCTTGAATGCGCAGCAGAAAGCCGCGCTGCACCCCGGGTCAGGCCAGTCCCCGTCCCCGCTGCCGTTCCAGAAAACGCTTTAATCATTGCGATCGACCGTCCGCTGCACTGCAGCTTCCCGGCCCGGGACACCGCCGGTCGGTCCAGCCCGACAAGCAGCGCCACGGGAGTACGGGACGGAAGCCGGCCGCCACAGCCACAGTGTTTTCGCGCCGGTCATGTGTTGCGCTGCCTTCCCATCCGTCCGTCCATCCATCCATCTCCGGATCACCCTCCGAGGCTCCGTACAAGGATACGCTACGCCTCGGCAGGCCGGCGCTCGGCGTCCTCGGCCAGGGCCAAGGAGGAGGGGTACAAGGAATCCCACGGAGCGCGGCCTCGCTTTTCGACACCCCCTGTTCTTGCGATGGTGGAGACCGTAATGATGGGCGAGACGGAAGTGGGGTCGCCACTACCACTAGTAGGAGTAAACAAGTGGCGAGATCCTCGGCGTTTCACACATTGCTTTCTTTTAGGTCTTTTTTCTAACGAGGAGAAGGAGGAGAAGGAAACAGTTGTGCCTGGCCCGAAGAGGAAGCGGTGGATATGAAACGGCGCTAAGCCCTACTAATAATGCACACGCCGCTCGATCGCCCGGCTTTTGTTTCCTACCATACCAGTAGTTTGGTTGAGCGAGAGCACCTGGCCGTGGGAAAGGAGGCCATGATGGCTCGCCTTTTGCCGGCGCGGCGAGGCGATGGATAATGGATCCATCATCCATGTCGTGTCGCCGATGAGGTTGTTAGGCTCTGTCAAAACGAACCAAAGGCGTGGCGACGAATGGCTTGGCTGTCGTGGTGAGGACACGGGAGCTGCTACTGATTGCTAGGTTGAAGTAATGTCTTAAATCTTAATTAACCAGTGTAGTTTTCGTATAGATGCCATGCCAGCCAGAGAAGAGCCGCTGGGTTGGACTCTTGAGGCTGAAGCTGCTTGAGAAAGCGAGCGAACGGGAGAAGTGTAAGGAGGGCAGAAGCAACCAAAGTTTTCCGCGGGGATGGCAAGGGGTCGGGGTCGGTCCAACCTAGGCCACTTTCTGCGCGCCCTGGCGAACAAACAAAAAGCAACCTTTCGATGCGCAGCTGCGAGTGTGCCGCCGATTCCTGAGCCAAAGATCTCTTGGCTCTTGCTGTGTGTGATCGATGGATCAGTTGCCTCCCTCTCCTCCTCTTCCAACTCCAGTACTCCACCTCTCTCTCAGTCTCATCCCCATCATGCCTCCTCCTTTCATGGCAGAGGCGCAGACGCAACAACGAGACAGGAACAGCATCATGGCCAACCAAAATGCTGCGACACCACAGCCCACAGGCTCCATCACTCTCTCCATCCCTAGACAGAGATGGCGAGAGAGAAGAGGGACAACAACAGGCTATTGCTAGCTAGGGACACTGCTAGTACGTACGTATTTGACTTTGCTTGTACTACCATGCAAGCAAGCAACGAGCATCATTCATTCGTTCATGTGAATTTGCGATGGTGATGATGATGATCTTTATGCTGGGACTGGTGGAGCTCCGTGGCTGGATCGGGGGCACCGCACGAGGTGTGATCGATCCATCAATGGCTGCACAGGTCGGAGAGCTCCTTCCGGCCCTCGACAATGTCGTCCAGGAAGTCGTCCAGCTGGCACACCAGGCTATCGGTGCCGGTCCGGAGCACGTCCAGCCACGCCTTGAGCTCCTCCACCTTGTCCTTGACGCCGCCGCCGCCCTCGCACTTGCGGCCCGCCGCGGCGACGCGCTCCACCTCCTCCCGCGCCGCCTCCACGGCGGCGCGCGCGCACCGGAACTCGCACATCCTGATCCCGGGCGCGCCGCTGGGCCCGTCGGACTCGGCCTCCTCCGCCATCCTCTGCTGCAGCATTGCGATGGACGCCATGAAGCCGGCTCCGGCGTCCGCGCCGGCGGCGGCGTCGTCAGCGGCGCACGGGCCGCCGGCCGCCGCGGCCGCGCAGGAGACGGCGCCGCTGGCGAGGATGAGCAGGAGGAGCGAGCTCGCGTTGTGCAGCGCGAACAGGAGGCCCCGGAAGCCGTTGAAGCCCGTGAGCCTCGCGGCGTCCGTGGCGCGCAGCAGCAGCCGCTCGTCGAGCTGCAGCGACAGCGGCGCGATCCTCGCGTCCGCCAGCGCGCGGTTCTCCTCCTCCGCGGCCATGGCCTCCCTCCTCGACACCGAGATCGCCCGCAGCACCTGCGCGCGCCAATCAAACCATTAACCATAGCGATGGATGATGATTGATGAACGATAATGATGCGCAGCACAAACAGAGCCACGAGCGTTTCAGTCTTTCAGATAGACAGAAACAGAGCAAAGGCATGAAGGAAACGGAAACGATCGATAGTTTATGAGACGCGATCGATCGATTGATCAGAGGACGCTTCAACGGAAGTCGGAAGGAAGGAAGAACCAACCTGGCGAGTGGAGAGAGGAGAGGGATCCTGGAGCCAGTCATCGAGCGCGGCGGCGGCGCAGGAGGCCGCGGCGCAATACCGCTCGACGGAGGCGAGGCCGAGCTTGACGGCGAGGCAGGCGTCCCAGAGGCGGGCGGTCTCGTCCATGTACTCGTCGAGCCAGCGGCCGCCCGGCGGCAGGTGGAGCTGGCTGACCATGAGCGTGAGCTGCGAGTGCAGCCCCCTGAGCAGCGCCGCCGCCCGGAGCAGCTCCGGAAGCGACGACAGCCCGCCGGCACGGCCCAGGTCGTCCAGCCCGCGCGCCAGGGACGAGAAGAAGGCGTTCATGGCGTCGTCTGCCTCTGCCTCTGCCTCTGCCGCCGCCGCCGCAGACGCCGCTGCACTGTTTGAATTGGGAAAGGAAAGCCTGCTGGGATGGCTATATATAGCTAGACAGGTGCTAGCTAGCAAGAGCTCGGTGCACCGGCACGGCAAGCAAGAAGAGAAGAGGGGGAGCAGCAGCCAGCAAGGGAGGGGAGAGCAGAGCACGAGAGGGGCAGCCGAGGCGACAGACACTGGAGGGAGGAGTGCAGCGCGGAGTAGCGCAATGATGCGTGTCTAGACGGGAGGGGGAAGGGTGATGATGATGAGGAGGGACGGAGGCAGCAGCAGCGGCACCGGCAGTAGAACCATGGTCGCGGTCGCAGCTGGCTGCTCGACTCGATCACTGCCGCTCTTGTTCGCTCGCTGCTGCCTCGTCCTAATTTTTTACAATTTGATCTTTTTTTTTAAGAAAATTTATGTTTAGCCTCGTAGGAGACGTAAACTCATCTTTGTACTTTGGGGTCGGCGCCAGCACTTATGGCGCCGAGGTAACACGTCTCGGCGCCACAGATCTTAGACTCCGAGGTGCCTGGCCGTGCACAGCAGGGCATTCTAGGTGGCGTTGATGTGGCCGGTACATCGGTGCCAGAATACATGGTGCTGAGCTCGACGCCACAGATCTTACCTCGGAGCCATGTATTCTGGCGCCGAGCATGGATTCAAAGCGTGTGGCCACAACTCTCTCTCGCGCGCGCTCTGTCTCTCCCCCTCACCGTTGTCGCCAGCCAGCTCCGTCGTCGCTGATTCAAGGGCTGAGGTGAAGAGGCACACGAATCGCTGACATGGCACATTGAGAGGCCTCTATTTCTCCTCTCAACCTATAAATAACCCCTCAATCCCTCTCATTCACACACACAACAAGGAAGAAGAGCACTCCTCAGTATTTTCTTTATTGCAGTACCAATATCTGGAGGATCGTCTAGAGGGAGAGAAAAGAGGAAGGGAACTACTATTGTGTGGGAGGGTTCTCTTGATCCTGATTTCTTCGAGGAAGCTCTTTATGAGAGGTTCCTAGTTGAGAGCAAAAGTAATTTCACCAAAGAGGCACCACTTAGAGGATACGATGAACGAAAAGAAGAGTGGCCTAAATGCATGTATGGTGAGGACTGCCTATTGCAGATGTTCACCGAGGAAATAGATGGAGGTTGTCGTTTCTTCAAATACCCACGAGCATGGGTAATTGCTATTACTATTTATTTCTTCAATATGTTCTTCTTCTATATAACTTACATGATATATTTATTGCAGTCTTCCTTGCCCAAAAAAAATTATGGGTTCATTAGGTGGGTCGATCCTCGACCTATTTATCCGCATGCGGAGTACATCTACTATCTGCAGGACCGTATCTTCGATCCATAAAGGAAAGTTAGCAGCGGTTACAAGGACGACGAACAGGACGACAACAACAATGGTGCCGGTTCACAGGAGGCACTCTGCAATGATCCATATTGCACCTGCTCTAATCACACGAATAAGGGTCCTCCACCGCCACCCCCGTCGTCGTCACCACCAATAATGGGAGGATACTATGGAGAAGGTGCAACACAATTTGCTATGTGACCACACTAATAGAACAAACCAATCTTTTTAACGGGCCACATCCATGTGTTTGTTTTTTTGGTTTAATCACTTAAGGCATGTTAGGGTTAGTCCAAGAAAATATGTACCCTTATTTGGCACATGTTCTCATATGTCATTTCATGTCCTTGTTGTTTGCTTCAATTACTTAAGGCATGTTAGGTTTAGTCCAGGACCTCTGTATCTTAGTTTGGTATATTTCATGTGCTGTGTGTGTTGAATTAGGTAATCCACTACTTCGTTACGTTTTATTTGCACTACGTGAGCTCGTTTCACTACCTATACAATATTAAACTCAATATTATAACAACAAATAATGAAATCAACAACACTGTGAAAGGTCCTATAATAGAGCACATTAATCAACACAACAAAATTTGAAGTACATGACGACAAATTAAAAGTGCATTACATGACGACACAATGCATAGTCCAAGATTAGACAACATTGTTCATGAATAAATCATATAACTAGCAAGTCATGAAGATTACTAAGTGCAACGAGGCCACTTTCCCTTCCTCTGGGCATCGGAATTCTCCTCCATCGCTGCCTTCGCTCAGAGCGCACGCTCAAGCTTTCTCTCCCTCTCCTCCCTGTACGAAGCAACACACATCCTTTCCTTCTCTTCCCTGTGCTTCTTTTCTAGAGCCTTCTCTCTGCGTCTCTTTTTCATCATCTTCTTGTTCTCTGCCTTCCACCGTAACAGTTTCTTTATTCATTCTTTGTCTTCCGACTTGATGTCAGTGTCGATCTACTACTCAAAATCACAGAGCGGTGGAGGGGTCTACAACAAATGCAATTGTTACACAACAAAAAAATAATGCAAGACTTCATTTGACACAAAATAAATATTAAACAACATCAATTTCTCACCATCTTGGTAATGCGACGCTGACGAAGTGTAGGCTCAAACGTAAAATTGGCACACATCCAATACCTCTGCCTATACGTGTCCTCTTCATCGGACTTGGCTACCTTGCAAGGATCGCCGCAAAAGCACATGGACACTGGAACACCACTAGACAGAGGCAACGGGTCGAATGCATTTTCGGTCATCGGGCCATAACTACAATTGAACCAATTTTGTTCTAAGAACCGAAAGCAATGAACATTAAATTTTAAACCTAGGGTTTTTCCATTTGTTGCACATAAATGAAAACATAATATAACACGATGATAAAAGATTACCTTGGCATACTAGCTTTACCACGGCTTGGCATCCTACCGTTACATAATACAAAAAATAAAAAATCACTTCAAACATTAGGTAATAACGTATCTAGGGTTGTAAAATAGACGTAATATATACCAAATCAATGCGTAAAAATGATAAGGGGAGAGAGGATACCTTGCTCGCGAAGATGTATGGATCAAATCCAAGTATCCAATGTCAAATTCGTCAATTCAAGAGATTGGACGGGTTAGGGAGAGGAAGAAACCGAGAAGGATGAGGAAGAAATGAGAGCAATCTCGGCAAGAGAAACTTGGTCGTGGGTTTGGAATCCATGCTCAGCGCTAGAATACATGGCTCCGAGGTCGGCGTCAAGATCTGTGGCGCCGAGCTCGGCGCCATGTATTCTGGCGTCGAGGTACCGGTCACGTTAACACCACCTAGGATACCCTGCTGTGTATGGCCATGCACCTCGGAGCTAAGATCTGTGACATCGAGACGTGTTACCTCGGCGCCATGAGTCATAGCGCCGGCCCTAGGGTCAAAGATGAGTTTACGTCTTACAAAAGACCAAACGTAAATTTTCTTAAAAAAAAAAGGAGTCAAATTATAAAAATTTGGGATGCCTCGTACTCGCCAAGAGCAACTTAACGTGTGCTGGGGTGGTTAACCCCGTGCCTAACCGCAGTCATCGGTTTGACCGCACCGCGCCGCAGCTGTTTACCACCAAAAAAGCGGTGTGGCTCCTTGTCAGCCAAGTGGGTCCCTTGGAGGTTTCCTGCTGGCGCCATTCGTTGAATTTCCCTGTCCTCTTGCCTGCTTATTCAGGTCCCTGTCTCTGAATCTTTCGAACTTTTTATTTATCATCAGGGATTTCTCTTTCTTTTTTCTTCTTTGAAAAAAGGGATTTCACTTTCTTAAACTGGTTTTAGGAGGACAATAGGTCATGTTTATCGTACTATTGTCCTTCTGAAATGATGTAAAAAAAAACTCTGTCCTGCACGGATTCCTGGAGCTCCTTGGATAGGTTTCTCTGGACAAGACTTCTCCAGCAAGGTTTATTACATTAAGCAATGCGATATTTAGTACCATCAGTCCAATCAGTCCCCCAAACCTTGCGTTATTCGATTCTATCTTAATCTTATACATACTACCACCCCTTTATTCCCTTAACCCCCTTTCCAACTCAGAGATGCAAATTATATCCTGCCAATACCACCACCATCAAAATTCCTCCGCAGTTCACTCCAGCTCCTGTTGGCAAGGAGCTATACTACTTGTAGAGTAGAGATCTCCAGAAATACCGGGGATGCTGATCGGATTAGTCCAAATAATCATGCTTATCGTCGAAGTTTTTTCTTCTTCTTCTTTCTGAAATACTATCTTCGAAGCTGCCTTTCACAAAGGGACTTGCAATGCCAACTTATCAGCAAATTCTCTTCTCCATATGAAAACATGATCGATCAGTCTTGTTGTAGGAAAAAGAAGGCAACAAAAAAGAGGGGGTGGTAAAGCTCACTGGCAGAGGGATGGCAATGGCATGGTAGTGTTAGGTTCCATTGAATTCACTGGGATTTGGTCGTCAGTGTTTGTTGCGGCCAGAGCACCACTAGCTCTCCCTGTCTCCCCGGACTGGAGGAGGAGCAGTAGCCCGACATGCATGGGATTAGCATGCTTCTCTGGGCCATGTTTAGATCACCTCCAAATTCCAAGTTTTTTCACTCTCTTTCTATCACATCAATTTTTGGATACATGCATGGAACATTAAATATAGATAAAAAAAATAACTAATTGCACAGTTTGGTTGTAAATCACGAGACGAATCTTTTGAGCCTAGTTAGTCTATGATCAAACAAAGTTTATCAAATACAAACGAAACGTGCTACAGTTTCCAGATTGTAAAAATTTACCATCTAAACAAGGCCCTGGTCTCTGAGCACCCAAGAGTTTTCGTGTTCCCGTCCCGTCAGGCCCGTCACACGCGCCTGCTGGAGAGAGGCATGCAGTTGCAGTGACACTCGTAGCCTCGCAGGTACTCCTAGACCGGAGCAGCGGACACGCATGATCACGGCGCACGCCATGGCAGGGCAGGGCACGGAATTGGAGCTCCCGAGCTTGAGGACCGGACTGGACGGCAGGTTTTCTTGTCCAGGCCCGTACACCTTGTCTGTGCCCGGCTCCCGTATCTTGGAGGCAAGGCAATCGATCATCACCGCCCTAGTTTGCAGCCAATTTCTTTGATCATATATAGGAGTACGTAGGTTTGTTTGATACCGAGACTAAATTAAACTTAGTCAGCTAAACTTTAGTTGTAATCCATACAAACAGGTGAACTGTTTAGTTATGCACCGTTAGTCCAGGAGGCCGGTTATATATACAAATTGCTTTGCTCACATCAGCTGAATGGATGACGTGATTTCCTCTGAGATATAAAAGATATGGAGGCAGAGACCAGAGGATCAAAGATCGGTGCAATGGTCAATAGGCATCGAAGCCTGAGGTCCCCCAGATTCACGCTTTTGACTAAGAGCGGCATCGGAGTAAATCGATCTTTCCACTTCATATATTCCTCTGCTTTTATATTTTATCTATCAACGCTTCCCTTTATCATTTGATAAATAAACATACAAGAACCGTGGTGTTATCATTCATATCAGCAAGCAACCAAAGCAAGCAAACAGACGGACGGACACGTGTAATCGCACACCACATGGATAAATCTTGGCAAAAGCAGGAGATTTTCATTTGGGTGTGGTTAGGTTAGGGCGCTCTAGCTATGGATGATCTGCCCGTGGGATCTCGGGGAATGTGATGCTCTTCTTCCTTGGCGATCATCAGCGAAATAAACAACAGCGTGCATGCTCCTCCCCATAAACAAACCACCTTTTGAGTGGTGGAGATATGCTCAATTGCTCAGCCTGATAAACCGTGATCTCGCGTAATCTAATAGAAAATTATGGCAACGCTAACATGTGATAGGTGCCTCGTGTCTAGACTCTAGAAACTTGCATTTTTAAAATCTCGGGGAATGTGATCCAAACACGAGAATATACGGTTTGTATTTTTCCTATAAATTTTAGTACATTTGGTACGCAACGAGTAATGAGGCAGTGTGCACTGCTTAATTGATGAGTCTGTGTTTTATGTAGTTTTAACACATAAATTTTTTTTTCACTATAAAATTAAGATCTAACAGTCTCCATCATTCTTCTATCTCCAGCTTACAGCCTCCACAGATCACATATCACATATTACAGATCATAATTTTTTTTCTATAGAAAGATAAATCACAGATTCGCCGTAGCTGCCGCCAAAGTAGAATGCGTCTCGTCTAGTGTCCGGTGCGACCACTCGGTCTTGTGAACATCACACACGGTCTCTTCGGGAGTGCAGGCCGGAATCTCGACTTCGCTGCGCAGAGCGGAGTGGGGCCTTAGATTGTCTTAAAATTTAAGTTTTTTCACTCTCTCTATTACATCAATTTTTGGATGCATGCATAGAGTATTAAATGTAGGTAAAAAAATAATTAATTACATAATTTGGTTGTAAATCACGAGAGAATCTTTTGAGCCTAATTAGTTTATCAGCCCGTTCGGCTTGATTGTTTCAGCCAGTCCAAACCAGCCAACCAATAGTGTTTTTCTCTCAAAAAAACCAGCACCAGCCAACCCAAACCAGTATCAGCACCAACCAACGAACAGGCTGTATGATCGGATAAAGTTTATCAAATACAAATAAAACGTGCTATTATAAAAATTTACAATCTACACAAGGCAAGGCCTGGGAAGGATTTGGTTGGGGCAGACACTACTAGACAGGGACAGGCGGACAGCAGCGTACGGCGCGGAGGCGGGACGGCTCGGGCGGTTGCGTGCGCCACCGCCAAGGCGTGGCTGCCTTTCTTAAATTTTTGGTGCGTGCGCCGTCGAAAAAAAACACTTATGTGTTAGCATTTCTAAAAGAAAAGAAATGTATGATTAATTTCAGTTTTTAGATACAACGCCACACAGTCTAAATTAACTCTAATAGCGGTTCGATCAGTCGCTTAAAAATTCATCGGCAGGCAGCAATAATGTGCTCATCCAAGACAGGTAATCAGCACTAATCAGAGAGCGGGAGTGGTGTGGCGGTACGAGGCGCTCATGATGGTGCTGCGCTCGTAGGGCGCTCGTCCTAGAATGCTGCCCCAAAAGGCTGCCGCCTGATTATTTGTTCTGATCCTTTTTGGACATGGCATGATGGCTAATGCCCCGGCTTAACTCGGCCGGCCCCGATTTTTAATACGGCCCCCTGTCCCGGCCGGTGGGGTGGGCAACACGATCTCAGAATCAGTAGTACTAATCATCTGCGCCGGTCGCGAGGAGCAACGCGGGCAGTGGCTGCGAGGAGCTCGCTCGCCCAGTCGCTGCCCTTGGTCGCAGTCCCGGGCAGGCAGCTGCATGCATGGCTAGGCTGTAAAGATCGATCGCGCAGCACGAGTAGTAGGAGACGCGAGGTTTCTGCGTGTCAGGTGGATCATGGATGGACGGATGGAACGGCCGGGCGGCCGGGTGCAGCCGCGTCTGCGGACGCAGCTTGCCGGCCGGGCCATGATGCGGTTCAGTATTGGGCCCAGCGAAATCTACCTTCTGTCGGCAGAGGGCGGCCGGGCGCAGCATGCATGGACGACGACGACGGGTTGGGGTGGCCGGGGGGGTCGGGATCGGATGGAGGGCGTGGCATGATTCGCTGCGTGCTCCGGTGCGGCGGGGATACGCGGCCATGATGCGATTTGCGATGTTCGCGGCTCCGCCGCTGGCTGCCGTGTGCCATTGCATATTTGCATTGGCGATTTTTGGCGTTAGCGCACCACCTCCCCCCGCGGCGCGGTAGCAGCGTTCGTGGTCGTTGCGTTGGTCTGGCTCTTGTGCGTGACTGCTGAGAAAGTGTCGCGCCGCAGCGCATGCTTTGCCAATTGCCAGTGCCAGCCTTCAACTCCTGCGCAAAGATCCTGATGCAAAGCACTTGACTACTACTTGAGTGTGTTGGTGACTTGCTAGTTGGTACTACTCTCTCCGGTTTGACCGTTCGCATCTCTCGATCGACAATCCTACCTGCAACTCGCAGTGGTTGCAAGATTCCGATGCTCCGGTTCAGTGAACAGAAACCCGAATAAAGAACAAGTTGCAGCAGACTGCAGGCCACATCCAATAAAGACATAAAGTTTACACGGGCCAGCATGACCAGGCCCATAGATGATCCGTATTTCTTTTCCTTAATTTCCTCCATGGCACCGCACAGCGGCCCGTATGATGATGGACGGACGGCGGAGTCGCATGGGCCGACCCGGTCGCCTCTGGTGCCCGCTCCACGCGAGCGTGTGGTAGTGGGCTGGGTCGTTGCGGCCCGTAGAGATTACCGGCCTCGGAGCCAGCTCGCATATCGCTCCACGCCTCCAACTTTGAAAATCGCCCTGTCCAAAGTCCGCGGCGTGCTTGCCACGGCCCGGTCGGCCCGCCGCAACATCTGCCGTTTCTGAAGGCCAGCCCCCTGTCACACACAAGCGATTCCTCCCAATCCGTACTCGCACGAACCAGTGCAGTGTGCCGTACTAGACATGTCGGTTTCATTTCTCCAAAGACGGACCAAAAGCCCATCGAACGCCGCTCGGTGTACATCGCCATTTTCTGGACTGCGCATTTCCTGTTACTACTTAGCTTCTTCTCGTAACAAATCAACGTAACCATATTTTAGCGAACCAAACAGGGCCTTTATTAGTTACGATCCGTTCGTCGCGTCGAATTGTTAACTGGGATTCTCAGAAGCACAGAGGAAAAAGTAAAAAAATAAATAATAAAGCGATGTCCGGACTTGCGCTTCTGCTTACCCCGCTGTCCGGGCTCCGAAGAAAAGCCTTTCCGGCATTTGAAAACAAAACCCGCGGTACACGGATAAGCGCGGTACGTACAGCTTGCCAGCTCGCACACTGTCACGCGCCCGACGTACAGTAACCAACAGTGGACGCAACCTGCAGTCTAGGGCAAAGGTGCAGGTCGAAACAGTCGAACTCGAGTACCATTGCCCGTGACAGTTGCACGAGAACCCGCACCCACGAGGGCAGTCCAATGCTATACCTATTAATTTTCATGGACACGTAAAAATCATAACTTTGATTAATAGTTTCTACGGAACAATTTTTTTATCTAATTACATACATTCTCTCTCCATTCTCTACCAATCATATCCTTTCGTGTCTTGGTTCTCGTGTAGACATGATTTTTAACTTAGACATAATTTGTATGATTTTTGCTCTCTCTCTTCAATAACTACGTTGCCACGTCAGCAAAACGATTAGGTAACACTGCGTTGAGAGTGCCCTGGACCGTCGATGGGCTCGGACGAGCGGCCGGGATGCCGGCGGACCCGGGGCGCTACCGAGCTGGCGCCGGGACCGGGAGTGGTAGTCAGGAAGCGAAATACCCGGGTTGCATTCAAGTCCGCTGCTCACCCTGTCAGGCCCTGCCGCCGTCACAGGCCGCTGGCCGCTGGCGGCCGCACGCTTCCTTCCTCATCGGCTCCTCCTATCATATAATATACTCCCCCCGTTCCGTCTGTTTCTGATCTGGCCGCGCATGTGCATGCGGCGATGGTCCCCCGCCGTCCGGGGTCCGGCCCCCCCGCTGCCGAGCACGGCGACGTCGAACGGGGCTTCCGCTGGTACGCTGCTGCGCACGGACGCGCGATGAGGGGAGGGGGAGAAGGCGAGACGCGCTGTCCGCTTTCCCCTGGACGTGGTGGACGCATCGGGTGCTTCTTGTCGCGCCCCGGCGCGCTGTCGGTGGGGTGAAAGTGAAACCGAGCGTATTTTTGCTTTTCACCGTTTCACGCCTGGAGTATTTCGGACCTGCCATTGTTTCCATACAATGGCATGACAAGACCATGCTGATATAGTAAGGGCACGTTCGGATAGCACGGAACAGAGCCTACGAATTGATCTGGCCAGGCCAGGAACACAGCTGTATTTTATACAGGCAAGCAGCAGCAGAACAGTTCCAGCCAGAATTAAGCCAAAACGAACGGGTCCTAAGTGATTACTGTATATTTCCGCGGTTCAAACCACGTAATACTAGTATAGTAGTACGTTATTACGTACTGCGGCGCCCGCACAGCGCACACACTACGGCATCTAGCGTTGGTCGCAGAAAAGCTGACCCCAAAATCATTATTACCGCCAGTGGTGTTTGTACGAGCCGAGTAGAAAATCAGCAAGACGACAGCAGCCTTTCAGGCGCAAAACGCGATGCGTGCGGATTCAATCCTCCAGGACACAGGCCTTAAACCTGGGGAATTTGCCGATCAAGGTCAGACGACGATTAGTTTATATAACCGAAACAGGTAAAGTGAGCAAGTGCATGGGAGTACAGTAGTTGGCATACAATACAGCACCGCCTCTTGAAATGTCGTGTGCTGTACTAGAGGGGAGGCCTCGGACGGCCGGGCGGCCGGCGGCCGGCGGCATGCGTGCGTGTCAGCGTGTGGGTTCTGGCGTGGCGTGGTGACGGGAGCTTGGCATACAGACACGGGCCCTTGAAATGATTGCTTGTGCCGGTAGAAAAATCATAAAAATTTGGGCCACGGGGTAGCACTGTTACTTAAAGCATGCTGTATGTGGCCACTCCCTGTCCCGTCCTCTCCTCTCGTCCTGATTTGACGTATGATTCGTCTTCGGCTCCCTCAGATCTTCCATTAGTGGCAGTATATACTACCGTACTCTTACGCACATGTACGTACACGCCCACACGGTCCCTTCGGCCCTTTGGCTGCACAAGCAGCCACGCAGGGGTTGTTGCCCTAGTAGAGTGAGTCTCTCCAAAAGCACTAAGCACCCGCAATACCGAAAGAATCGTTATATAGATACTACTCCCATGCTCAGCCACTGGAATTGGAATCATGAGACGATAGTGCAACATCTATTTCTACTCGAATCAAAGGAAGGATTTGTGCAAGTGGAACCCCTAGGAAACGCACAACGGAGATGTGGCATTAACGAGCGTCGTCACCTCTCGCTGCAGTCCGATCCGTGCACCCACCGGTACGGGTACACCGCCCCATTGCCCACGCCGTCCCGTCAGTTTCCACAGGAAACGCACAATGCCTGACGCATCGACGGGACGGGTCCTGGTTCGCGCACACGTGATCGCGCCCAGCTCTGGACTGGACGGCCTCCATTTCTGGTTGCCCTCTTGGTGCTCTTTCTGAGGGCCCCAGAACCAGAAAAAGGCCCGGCCGGTAGGCCGTAGCTCTGGAAATACAGTGGTATGGAATAGGCCGTAGCTCGTCACGAGCAGATCAACTGAGCATTGTGAAATGTACGTAAACCCCAGCGAACAATCGTAGGCCTCGCAATAGATGCCCGCTGGCCGCTGCACCCCCGCATCCGCATGCACGCGCTGTGCGCCGCACCGGCGGCACGTCTCGGGCGCTTTCCGGCGCCATTTGCGATGGATTCCTGCCCGGCGGATGTGGCCGCCCATGGCGCTGCGACCATCTTTTGCAGGTCGCGGGAACATCATGTCACGCTCGGCAACTGATGAAACAATGCAATGGTCCTCCCAGAAAGTAAAAAAAGAAAAAAAATGGTGAGAGGAACTTGAGAATCCGCGCTGTGCCACACGCTGTGAAAGCCATGGCCTGCTGTTGCCATGCGGTCATGCAGATGGCCAGAGCGGGGGGCATCCGGCCGTGGAACGTTCTCGCCCGCTAGCTAGCTCGCATGGGATAAGAATAGGATAGGGTCATATTCATAGGAATACCGTAGAATAGATGCGCGTCTTGTGCATGCAGCTAGCTAGCAGCATCGTGCGAGAAAATGTCGTCACTGACGTTAATCTTGCGTAGGCTGGTCCCGCCAAAATCTAGCGAGGGGGGTTATCTCTAGGCAATTTTAGACCTGTTGAGAACAGTGTCTATTCTTTGCTCCTCTGCTAACCTGGTCTGAAATTCCTGAAACGCATACGGAGCCACGTAGGTTTGGGTAGCTAGCTAGCACATGCATGCACATGGAGTAAAACTGTATTTATTTGGTACTGGCACTGTAGAGTGTAGAGTAGTACAGTCGTAAAAGCGAATTTGGAGCGCATACATGATACGTGTGGAGATACGGCCAAGAATCCCGCACATTGCGGGCCAGAGAGCGCGAGATTGATGCCGTATTGACCAATCCATCGGGGTTTTGGAGCTAACAATACCAACGAAACCTGCCGTATTCCCTCGGCGGGCACCGATCGAAAACATCCGTACGCATGTGAGTGAAATTGGTAGGCCAAGACGAATCTACCCTCAAACACACGAATCACATTATACTCTACTGTACTCCCTCGTTCTACTAAATTTTACTGCGTCAGCTGCAGTAAATAATAAAATAAATCAAGCCAGCACTGAGAAATCACAGCTGATGGAGTCAATTGAAAATGCAAATAGTACGATATATGCCAGTACGGCAAGTACTGCTTGCACCTGAATTTCTTCCTCTTAATTTACCCATGCGTTCTCTGTTGATACTATACCTCCTCATTCTCGGTAAATATACGATTTTGATTAAATAATCTATAGCTTAACTAAGTTTATATATAAATATATTATATATATATCTCATTAGTACTAAATAAGTATTACTAGATTTGTCATAAAAATGTATTTTCTTAGTAAATCTTTTTAGAGTTATACATCTTGATACTACATCCAATAAATTCAATCAAACTTAAGATGGTTTGATTTTGATTAGACCTAAATTTGCAGTACTCCTTCAGTAAAAAAAAATCTAGATCCGGAATAAGTCAAACTATCTTAAATTTAACTAAATTTATAGAAAATAGTATCAACATTTATATTTCTAAATAGGCTTATTAAAAATAATCAATATAATGATATTTATTGGAAATCATAATTTTATTATTTTTATATAATTGTAATTAAATTTAAAATTTCGAAGGTGATTTTTTTTTTTATTTGAGACAGAGGCAGCACCTTTTTTTCACTGCCAGCCTTTTTTTAGCTGAGGTGACTAGCATATACTGTGTCTGTATCGGTAGGAGTACTAGTTTTAATAAGGTTGCAGTGGCGCTGCTAGTCCAATACGCTCGTGACCACCTCTGCTTTACGCGGCCTTGTCCTTGCTCCACCTCGCCATCCAACCATATAGCTCTCGACGATGCGCTCTCCCCTCTGCACGTAGCCATATCACACCGCACACGGTACTCGTCCTCCTCCTTGCAGAGCTTGCGCCAGCACGCCACCCTAGCTTGCTTTGCTCGCACTCGCACAGTTTCGAGCGCATTGCATTTGCGCAGCACGCAGCTAGCCAGTAGGCGGCCGGGAAGCTAGCTGGTAGATGGCGAGCAGCGCGGGGGACCGCTTCCTGAGGCAGCTGAGCGCGGGCAGCGGCGACGAAGGGGTCTGCGGCGGCCTGCAGCTGGACCAGCAGCAGTACGGCGGCTCCGGCGCGGGGAGGAGGGGCTCCCGGAGGTGGTCGAAGAAGCGGGCCGCCGCCGCCGCGAGGGGCTACGGCGCCGGCGGCAGTGGGTACGGCGTGAAGCAGCAGGCTGAGGCCGCCTCTGCCGCGAGGAAGCGGGTGATGGTGGTGGTGGACGAGACCTCGGGCGCCAAGCACGCCATGATGTGGGCGCTCACCCACGTCGCCAACAAGGGGGACTTCCTCACGCTGCTCCACGTCCTGCCGCACTCCGGCAGCGGCAGGGGCGAGGAGGCCTCCTCCCTCGCCAACTCGCTCGGCACGCTCTGCAAGGCCTCCAGACCAGAGGTGCGCATCTGCAGCACATGCATTTGCATTTGCTGATTAGTGGAAGCTTAGTTTATAATTAGCTAGTACTCGTTACTCGTAAGCAGTGCACATTTGAACCAACTTTGGTTACAGCTAACCTTCTTTTGGTAGCATATGCTTGGAGCCATGCACAAGAGAATTACTAGTAGTTAATTAACTAGTGAAAAAATTACACCAACAAGAGAATAAGTAGGAGTTAATTAAAAACAATGACACCAACAACAAAAAAAGGATCAATAATACTATGTGTACTTCATGGGTTCATGACAGTTCTTGTTGAAGAAAAAGGGATTCTGGTTGTTAGGTAATCTGGAGAAGTCACTCATCACCTGAGGCCTTAAGATTGCCTTTTTAGACTTGTAACCAGTTGGGGAGATCATAGATGAGATCAGAATCCACTTTTTTGTCTGCATGGATCAGGATCGATCCCAGACAGACCAAAAGGGCACCATATATATCAATCAACCTGGGTCTCCATTTCTACTACTACAAAGGAAGTAAGCAACAGACTGTGGGGCTCTTCATTTCCTCCCTGGTCCCCTAAAATCTGAAATCATAAACCCTGGCATTATGAAATGCAATCTCATCCTGCCTGGTTTTTGTTTGCTTCAATCAAAAGCCATAGTTATTTCTTTGTCTCTGCACCTGCCTGCTTAAGGGCATGTTTAGATCCCTTCCAGTTTGGAAAATGGATACTGTAGCACTTTCGTTTGTATTTGGCAAAAATTATCCAACTATGGACTATTTAGGCTTAAAAGATTCGTCTCGCCAATTACAGGCAAACTGTGCAATTAGTTATTCTTTTTACCTACATTTAATGCTCCATGCATGTGCCGCAAGATTCGATGTGACGGGGAATCTTGGGAAATTTTGGATTTTGGGTGGGATCTAAACAGGGCCTAAGTGTGACAGTAGGTGCATCAACTATTCCTTTGTCTTGTTGTGTTGTGGCCTGTAAGAAGGTCATGATGGCTCACGAAGAGAAAAAAAATGGGTGTGAATGATGGTGGTAGGTGGAAGTTGAAGCGCTTGTGATCCAAGGGCCCAAGCTCGGCACCGTGCTCAGCCAGGTGAAGAAGCTGGAGGCCTCCATGCTGGTGCTCAGCCAGTGCAAGCCATCTCCCTACTGCTGGCTAAGCTGGTAAGGCACTCAGCACCATA
The DNA here is from genome assembly GCA_904845875.1 of Miscanthus lutarioriparius. NCBI lineage: Eukaryota > Viridiplantae > Streptophyta > Magnoliopsida > Poales > Poaceae > Miscanthus > Miscanthus lutarioriparius. The sequence continues at coordinate 14,159,183 of CAJGYO010000006.1, read as the reverse complement.
CCCCTTTCTATCTTATCCACTGCTATGCATATGTCTTGGAAATGTGAAGCTCTCAGAGGTCAACTATGGACAGTAAAACTGTGGTGAGAGAATCTCTCATGATCCCAATCCATAGTGTTTCGTTTAAAAATGGAAAACGAAGCATAGATTTCAGAACTGTAGTAATTTATATATCTACATGCCAGCAGAATATTCGACTGTTATAAGATTAGCTTATCCTCTCAGGTAAAGAATCCTAAAAACACTAGGTCAAGGTTCTGGAGTTAGCTGATTGGCACTTGGTTAGTTGGTTTGCGTCTCAATGTATACTCTCTCTGTAAGATACTACTATTAAAAAGAAGATAAAAAAAATGTAATTATGAGAGGCCCTACTCACAAGTGGTGGCCAAACTAGTTGTAAAGAATCGTTGCTCACCACCGTTCAATACTAGGGTCCATGCCTTTGGGTGAAAACAACGCTTTAGGATGCAGCGGCCATGTGCAATCCGTAAATCGCAGATGCCATGCTTGTCCTTCTAGATACACCTCTCCTAAATAAAGCAAGAACCATACACACAGCTACCAGCGAGATACACTTTCGCTGCTACTCCTATGTCACATAGTCACATCACATGTGGAGGGGCATCTTAACCTCAGTAGGTTGGATTAGGCAAATGAACTCTTCACCTCAGTGATAACCAGCTGTTGTTTGAGCAAATTCCAATGCTGTAATTCCTTTTTGTTTCAGCTTCCTACGGAGCACCAGCGAGGAGTTTGTGGAGCAGTGCATCAACCAGGCGGAGTGCCTGACGCTGGCGGTGAGGAAGCAGAGCAAGGGCGTGGGTGGGTACCTCGTCAGCACCCGGTGGCAGAAGAACTTCTGGCTCCTGGCCTGACAACCATTTTACCTACTAGTTGCTGCTGCTACTGCTACATGATCGTATTTTACTCCCGTATATCTGCAGTCATTTCGTGTAACCAAGTGCGTCTCAAGAAAAACCCTCTCTCTCCCTCTGCCATGCCGTGTATGCGTCCGTGGATCGTCCTGCCTCCTGTTGTAAAGCCAAAAGAGCCCCCAAATCTGACCACCCTCCTACAAACCTGTATCTTCCCTGCGAGTCTTCATCGTGCGTGTAATCTGTACTGGACAATCATGTAATGCTGCATAAATGACCAATTCTGTTGTACGGTGTTTCTTGTTTGCTGGAATTGACTTGGGGAGGCTGGCTGGCTCTTTGTTTGCCGATTACGCTACCGGACGAGCCTGATTGCGTAACCACGAGAGAACAGCGCAAAATCAGGACGAAAACATCGGCAAGACCAAGGCGACGTTTCCAATGCAGTAGCTCGAAATTGGACATGCGACTCGCCCTCAAGCTTGGTTGCGCGTTTCCAATGCAGTAGCTCGAAATTGGACATGCGACTCGCCCTCAAGCTTGGTTGCGAGAAGGGAAGTTCAGTGGCATTGGGTATTTCATACTACGCACAGTACTATAAATCGGTCCCGTTCCGCCTGCCACTATCCTCTGAAGCACAAGTTAAACCAGTGCGGCACTGCGACACCGCTTCATGGTCGCGGGTTTGGGAGGCAACGGGGCAAAGAATTAAAACGATTATTATTACCGATGGCAGGTGACGACGCAGATGGCAGTGCTGCGACATCATGGATCATCCACCAGGATCCAGATACAGAACCCCAGTTCTGCCGAATTTCCACACACACAAAAAAAAAACACTCGCTTGCCGGCTTATCAGCTAGAGTCTACGGTATTTTTCTCTCACAACAAAAATTGCTTCAGCCAACTTATCAGGCTTTAATACGAGGCTTTAATACCAACCGAACAAGCTCAATATCGTTGTTCATCGCTCCCAAAGTCCCAATCCCCAAGTCCTGCCACTGATGATGCTACTATTGCCGAGTACGACGACGTGTTCCCAGATATGTTACCTTGGGCAGGCCTCTATCTAACAACAAAAATAATGTTTCAGATTTGCTTGGTTATTATACTTAAATGGCCACAGAGCTTCAGCACCGAAGCTCTAAAGCGGGCATATGTTGCTAATAAGAATCTGGCATTTGATACGGGTATTAAACCCCAACCACCACCCTTGATACAGTTGTCACACCAAATACTACCACAGGTCTGTCTCTGCCCAGTAAATATTGGCTCCGGTACAGCTACCCCTTTCATCAGCATAGCAAGCAACGAGTATTTATCAAGGCGGTCCTTGCGGCTACGGGCACGCTGAATTATGAACAGACAGCTGCACGCGCTAGACCGGGACCATCACTGTTTCCTACACACATGTCATATAGCCTGCAGCATCAGCACCATCACTCAGATATTATGGTGGCCTTACAAGAGCCAGAAGAAGACCCCTACTACTAAGTACACCCAGCTCAGCCCAGTCAAGGCCCCATCATAATCCAACAAGGGCCATGCTCATGAATGGCTCAGCAGCCTAATAATTGTTGCAGACAACTGCAGAGGCAAGCTGGAACGGAAGTCAGCGTGGGGCACAAAGATGGTCAAAAATCAGCGTAAAATTCAAGTTTTAACTGAGCAGAGATTCAGGAAGTAATGTAACCTGACGAGGCTGAAGCCCCAAAATGTTCTAAGTAAATCCTGGGGTTACTCTAATCTGCGTGCTATCCATAGCACTGAAAACAAAACAAAATGGGTGTTCTGTTTTTCTTTCTGAAAGTCACTATACCGAACGAAGCTAAGAGTGCTTGCGTCTCTTTGCGCTCTCATCTACAAAGGACTCCCATTTACCGTGGTCCAGCTTGCTGAGATCTTCTAGGTCTCCGATCGAAAGCAGGTAGTGTGTAAGCTTCACCAGCTCGTGATCATCATGCCTGTTCCAGTGCGCTTTCCTAAATGGCTTGATCACGAGACCGTTCTGTGGATTCATGACGAAATTCCTTCTTAGATCATCAAACATGATGGTGTTCTTTTCGTTGTAGTACTGCATATGGAGAAGATACAGCAAGTGAGCAAAGAATTGGATGAGAACCCAACACGGTTTCACATTAAATTGGTAATACAAGAAGCACAGAAATAGAATACTAACCTCAGGGAATTGAGCCCAAATGACACCAAGAGGCTTGCAGTCAAAAGTTTTCTTTCTACTTTGATTTTCGGATTGCACAGTTATCATAGCCAAGTGATCCATAAGAGCAGTAATTTTGTAGTCAGGGTTGCTAAGAACTCCAAGTTGTTCCATTTTCAACTCCACCCATTTCATACTGTGTCCAAGGGTCAAAGGTATTATTAGTATTATTACTACTTTGCCTTAGCAGTTTCAAATCAAAATCATAACCAATTAGCTGATAGACGAGGGTGCCAAAAAGCTTACCTAGTTGCTGACCATATCATGATGTCATATTTTGAATATGCAGCTGTGAGGAACTGGTGAAGATCTGTAAAGACGATTATGGCACACAATTTAAATGACAGCACACTAGAGGAACGTAGCAGATTAACAGTGGTGCCGAAACGTCCCCTTACATGGGCGCATGAGTTCCATAGGATTCTCAGCTGTTGACTTATGGTCAAACAGAGTATAATCAATGTCAAGGACAAGCAGCTTCTTTCCTTTGCGGCATGGATTCAAGAGCTTGATCTATAAGAATATACACCAAAAAGCATATCAATCACTGCCTAACTTTAACATTGTAGTAACTAGTAAGAGCTCAACACAAAAGCAGCATCACACACTCCTACCCGTTCCTTCATGTTGTTGTCAACACCAGTATTAAAAGTAGGTAGAGAAAACAAGAGACACTTAGTTATGGTTAAGTAATCATTGCTCAGATAACATAGTGAATATAGACTTTAAAATAGGTAAAAAAAAATGTAAACCATATAGCATTAACTTGAGAAATAATAAAATGTACCTTATATTGACTTGCACGCCGCTTTAATTTTTGCTTGTAGACATCTTTATCCTTAATGGCTGTAGCTTCATTTTGCTCAAAGTCAAAATCATCAAGTAACTCTGGATCATCTTCTTGGCCAACAAATATTTCTTCTTCAATAGTACTGAAATTTAGAAGAGGCAACTTTAAATACATACAAATTACTATGAGGAAACAATGACAACCTTCAAAATATAGGGAGGAAACCAGATAGTCTAAAATTTTATATTTCAAACATAAGCACATTGTTTGAGATATATGGTCACAGTAAAGGAATGATTAAAAAACTTTACATGAATTATATAACCCTGCTGGATGTTGAGTAAAGATAAGACAACTAGACAACTGGTCCACTGCACACAACAAATACTTCACTATGACAGGATGACCACTTAATTGCTTATTATGGTGCAGAGAGATACTCCTTAGGCATCACATAGGATTCACTAAAAGCCATAGGAATAACTGACAATCAGATATTTTAAAACTTAAAAAGGATCTCAAAATCGAATTTGGGAGTGGTATTCAGTGAAAATTATGCATTATCTTACCAAATCTTACTAAAACCTAGCTGCTACACATATGAAGGTTTTCATCCAATAGTAATGCACACTTAAGTGCGCAAATATCTCACTGCCATGAACTCAAGATGCATCTTTATCCTCAAACTGTCTCATCCCACCCACTGTACACTAAGAGTCTAAGATAGCCACAAACTCATGGTCCACCTATGTCAAAGAAAAATAAAAAACAAATTGACCGCAAGACAGTCCAAACAGAAAACAAAAGCTTCATAGGATGGCTGTACGGATTAAGCATAAGGTGCAGAGCACAGATGCATCTTAACAAAATTCAACAGGCAATGGTCTAAATTTGGGAGATTTGGGAATCTTTAGACTATAGGGTCTGACCAAAATAAAATGTGTTTGTTTGAGAAGTTTTTAATAGTAAGTCCCAAATTATTTTTGAGATTAGGATGTCCAACGCCATCTATCAAATTTTAAACAGATTAGATTTCTCTGAAATAATAAATCAGATCATATTATATATGTAACATGTCAACTGAAGACAGACATTACCAATAGGCCTCAAATAACCACCGATATGGTACGTAAACTAAAATCCAGAAAGTTCAAACTAAGATTTGTAGGATTTGGAGAATTGTCCATCATCACAGTAGTAACATCAAATACTACACAAATGGTTTGATCATTGGTGCAGTCAAGCTAATCCAAATCAAAATGAACTGCTCGTCAGTCATCACCTTACAGCAAAATGTGAATATGTAATCAAACTGCAATTGTTTATGGTTCGAGCAGGTAGTAACATCTGTCACAGCTAAAACATCTTATTCCCATCTCTATAAAGACCAAACTGAACCTAGCACATGTTTCTGCCATCATCGCCTATCCACTCGAACAACCCACGAAAAGGTTCCCAAATCACAAACACAAAAAATGGAAGTAGGGGACTGGAGGTTTCCATAACTCCAGAAATTTCCACTCCAATACCTCAATTCACAGACCTAACCAAGCACCACGATTAGATAACGAACACCAGTATACCACCACGACGAAGACAGATCAACCAAAGGAGTCCAAACAAGCTAGGGTTTAGCGATCGGGTATTCTAGCCCCAGACCTCACCACTCCCGTCTCAAAATAAGAGCACTTCCCCCACGATCCCCACCAGGTGTACCTCTCCGAACTCCGATCCATTCGGCAACCGGTACCCAGCGGCCCGGCAGATATTCACAGACCAACCCTCCAATTCCACGCCAACCACGCGCTGAACCCAAATCACGCAAGCGAGGAGATGGAAGGGGTTTGAGGAGGAGCAAGGGATGGGGAATCGCATCGCTTACCCGATCATGCTGATCTTCACATTGGGCTTGAATGGGATGGAGGAGAGGAGGGTGGAGTCATCAATGTCCTTGAGTATGAGCTTGGGGGTAGAGCAGCGTCTGACCCTTGGGGAGCACCCCGATGACCTTGTAGATGCGCAGTTTGAGCTCACCCAGCGTAGCGTCCCCCACCATCCGCACCGTCTGCTCCTGCCCACGCCACTTCACCACCAGCGTCATCTCCTCCGACGGCGCCGCCTCCGCCATCGCTGCGAGAGAGGCCTCGTCTACCGTCGAGGGTCCCACTACTGATGAGTACGAGGCTGTGTCCGCCATGGGCTTTGGCTACGAGTTCGAATAGAAGAGGAAAGAAGGGTTTCGATTCGTCCCCTGCCCCGTGCTAGGAGAGGAAGGAAATGGGGAAGGAGAACCGACCGACTCCGCGTAGTTTGTTTCCGTGCAGAGGGTGCCCGAACCCGAATGGATAGCCAGGACCAGACCAGAACGAGGAAGGTTTAGACATGTATAGAGCATTTCTAGATATCATTTTTTAAATTATCATTTGAAGAGCTATTTACATAAAAATTATTTTCTATATTTTTTCGCTCTCCAATAGTTTTTCATATCTCCAGCGCACTCTAGAGAGTCATTCTCGTCTTATATTTTTGACTAGCGAAAAATCCAAAATAAAAAATAGTTATATTTAGATGATCATTTAAAAAAGCCGTTAAAGAGTAGTTTTTCACCAAAATTTCTATTCCTATCATTTAGAAGGGATATAGAGTCTTTGGGAGATATTCTTAGGGCATGTTTGAATGGACCAGGACCATTTTCGGATCAGCTATGACTAAATTAATCAACTAATTTTTTTAAAAAAAATATATATAACCAATTAAAAATATTGTAGAGGTGTTTAGATCCTAACTAATAGATATAGCTAATAGCTCTTTGATACCGAATAGTTATTATCTTCTTTTCTCATACTTAGGCTATCTTCAATAGGAGACCTAAATCTAAAATGGATCTTCAATACAATACCTACAGCTTTCAATAGAGTACAAATATGAAAAGACTCATTTTAGGTGTCAGGAGAGGTATAACCTAAATCTGAGTATCTTCTTTCTTAGAGACCCATTTGCAGAAAGTGTTCTCTTTTGAGTCTTATTGTTGGAGAAGACCAAAAATAGATATTGAACCCATTGCCTATAGCGCTACACAAACGTGAAATAAGTCTTGTATTTTGGGTAACGGTTATTTGAGACTTACATCCACCCACCCACACTTCTAGCTCTCTTCTCAAGTACCTACACACCTGGCGACGGACATTTATCCCCTTTAATTCCTCTCTCTCTTCTCATACACCTGCACACATGCTCGAGGACGGTGCTAAAAGGTCGTAATGACTAGAGGGAGGTGAATAGCCTATTAAAAATTTTCTACAAACAACACTTAGCAAACCGGTTAGACAAATATGAGGCGAAGCGAGTGTTGCGCTAGCCTACTAAAAATACAAACCACCTACCGCAATTTTAGTTTCTATAGTCTCTATCCACACAATGACTATGTCACTGTACTAAATTAGTGTGCTCTCAAAGGCTAACTAAAGAGCCACACTAACCAAACTAACAAGCTCTCACGATTAGCTACACTAAAGAGCTTGATAACTAGTTTGCGGTAATGTAAAGAGAGAGCAAGATGGTTATACCTCCGAGTCGAGGAATGAATCAATCAATCACAAGAATGAATACCAATGAAGACCAATCACCTCGAAATCAAATGATGACACAATGATTTTTTACCGAGGTTCACTCGTCTACCGGCAAGCTAGTCCTCGTTGTGGCGAATCACTGGCATCACACACCAAACCCTCAATAGGATGCCGCACAACCAACACAAGAAGAGGATCACACAAGCCACGAGAAATCAACTAGAGTACCTTTTGGCTCTCCATCGGGGAAAGGTCAAGAACCCCTCACAATCACCACGATCGGAGCCGGAGGCAATCACCAATCTCCGCTCGACGATCCTCGCTACTCCAAGCCGTCTAGGTGGTCCAAGTGCCTCTAGATGCAAACACTCAAGCAGTGCACTTGAATTCACTCATAATCTCACAAAGATGACGAATCAATGATGGAGATGAGTGGGAGGGCTTTGACTAAGCTCACAAGATTGCTATATCAATGCAAATGGCCAAGAGTAGGGGCTTGAGCCGGTCATAGGGCTTAAATAAAGAGCCCCCACAAATAGAGCCATTGGCTCCTCAGTCTAGTGAAACATGGGCTAACTGAACGTGCCGGTCAGGTTGACGGGACGTAGGACCCTAGCGTCCGGTCGCCCAATGCTCGCCATGTGTCATCAGCCTCAAATGTTGAGCGCTCGATCTTAACGGCTAGTCTGCTTTGCACCACATGTTAAGTTACGACTAGACGCACTGCTTAAAGTGACCGAACGCTCCATCACTGGAGTCCGGTCGTTTCCAGTAAGGTTCAACCACGCGTTGAACCCAAATCACGCAAGCAAGGAGATGGAAGGGGTTTAAGGAGGAGCAAGGGATGGGGAATCGCATCGCTTACCCGATCATGCTGATCTTCACATTGGGCTTGAATGGGATGGAGGAGAGGAGGGTGGAGTCATCAATGTCCTTGAGTATGAGCTTGGGGGTAGAGCAGCGTCTGACCCTTGGGGAGCACCCCGATGACCTTGTAGATGCGCAGTTTGAGCTCACCCAACAGAAGGCGTCCCCACCATCCGCACTGTCTGCTCTCCCCCCCACGCCACTTCACCACTGGCGTCATCTCTCCGGACGGCGCCGCCCGCCATCATCGCTGAGAGAGGCCTCGTCTACCGTCGAGGGTCCCACTACTGATGAGTACGAGGCTATGTCCGCCATGGGCTTTGGCTACGAGTTCGAATAGAAGAGGAAAGAAGGGTTTTGATTCATCCCTCGACCCGTGCTAGGAGAGGAAGGAAATGGGGAAGGAGAACCGACCGACTCCGCGTAGTTTGTTTCCGTGCAAAGGGTGCTCGAACCCGAATGGATAGGCAGGACCAGACCAGAATGAGGAAGGTTTAGACATGTCTAGAGCCTTTTTAAATCATCATTTGGATAGCTATTTACATAAAAATCGTTTTCTATATTCTTTCACTCTCCAACAGTTTTCTATATCTCATGTGCACACTAGAGAGTCATTCTCATCTTCTATTTTTGACTAGCGAAAAATTCGGAATAGAAGATTGCTATATTTGGATGATCATTTAAAAATGCTATTAGAGAGTAGTTTTTCACCAAAATTTCTATTCCTATCATTTAGAAGGGATATAGAGAGTCTTTTGGAGATATTCTTAAGGCATGTTTGAATGGACCAGGACCATTTTTGGATCTCCTATGACTAAATTAGTCGGCTAATTTTTTAAAAAAAAATAATATAACCAATTAAAAATATTGTAGAGGTGTTTAGATCCTAACTAATAGATATAGCTAATAGCTCTTTGATACCCAATAGTTCTTATCTTCTTTTCTCATACTTAGGCTATCTCCAACAGGAGACCCAAATTCAAAATGGGTCTCCAACACAATACCTACAACCTCCAACAGAGTACATATATGGAAGACCTATTTTGGGTGTCAGGAGAGGTATAAACCAAATGTGAGTATCCTCTCTCCTGGAGACCCATTTGCAGAAAGGGTTCTCTTTTGAGTCTTATTGTTGAAGAAGACCAAAAATGGATATTGAACCCATTGTTTGTAAGCGCTACCCAAACGTGAAATGAGTCTTGTATTTTAGGTAACGGTTATTGGAGACTTACATCCACCCACACACACTTCTACTCTCTTCTCAAGTACCTACACACCTGGCGACTGGCATCTATCCCCTTTAACTCTCTCTCTCTCTTCTCATACACCTGCGCACATGCTCGAGGACAGTGCTGAAAGGTCCTAATGGCTAGAGGGGGTGAATAGCCTATTAAAAATTTTTCTACAAATAATATTTAGCAAACAGGTTAGACAAATATGAGGCGAAGCGAGTGTTGCGCTAGCCTACTAAAAATGCAAGCCACCTACCGCAATTCTAGTTTTTATAGTTTCTATCCACACAATGACTATGTCACTATACTAAGTTATTGTGCTCTCAAAGGCTAACTAAAGAGCCACACTAACCAAACTAACAAGCTCTCACGATTAGCTACACTAAAGAGCTTGATAACTAGTTTACGGTAATATAAAGAGAGAGAGAGAGAGCAAGATGGTTATACCGTCGAGTCGAGGAATGAACCAATCAATCACAAGAATGAATACCAATGAAGACCAATCACCTCGAGAATCAAATGATGACACAATGATTTTTTACCGAGGTTCACTCGCTTGCCGGCAAGCTAGTCCTCGTTATGGTGAATCACTCACTTGGAGGTTCACGCGCTAATTGGCATCACACGCCAAACCCTCAATAGGGTGCCACACAACCAACATAAGATGAGGATCACACAATCCACGAGCAATCCACTAGGTACCTTTTGGCTCTCCGTTGGGGAAAGATCAAGAAGCCCTCACAATCACCACAATTGAAGCCGAATACAATCACCAACCTCCTCTTGATGATCCTCGCTGTTCCAAGTCGTCTAGGTGGCGGCAACCACCAAGAGTAACAAAGCGAATTTTGAGCGAAACACGAACACCAAGTGCCTCTAGATGCAAACACTCAAGCAATGCACTTGGATTCACTCACAATCTCACAAAAATGATGAATCAATGATGAAAATAAATGGGAGGGCTTTGGCTAAGCTCACAAGGTTGCTATATACATACAAATGGCCAAGAGTAGGGGCTTAAGATGGCCATGGGGTTTAAATAGAGAGCCCCCACAAATAGAGTCGTTGGCTCCTCTGTCCAGTGAAACACGGGCTGACCGGACACGCCGGTCAGGTTGACTGGACGCAGGACCCCAGCGTTCGGTTGCCCGATGCTCGCCACATGTCATCAGCCTCAAATGCTGAGCGCCCGGTCTTAACGGCTAGTCTGCTTCGCGCCACGTGTTAAGTTTCAACTGGACACACTGCTTAAAAGTGACCGGACGCTCCATCATTGGAGTCCGGTCGTTTCTAGTAAGGTTCTAGAGAGGCAAAAACATAACCGGACGCTTCCGATCACAGGTGACCGGACGTGGCTCAGGGTCCGGTCCTCACTGGCTTATTCTGATGTTTGCGTCAGCGTACGTCATGGCCTGACCGAACGCACCCCCAGTGCGTTCGGTCCTATTTCTTCTTAGCATCCGGTAAAAGGACCGAGGGCGGCCTTTAGTGCGCACCACTGACTAGACGCAGGGTCAGAGTCCGGTCACTGTCCAAGACAGAGTGTGGTCAATACGAAAATAGCTCCTTTTGACCCCAAACTTCACCACCCTTGATCAAATGTGCCAACCACCAAGTGTAACACTTCATGCATGTGTGTTAGTATATTTTCATAAATATTTTCAAGAGTGTTAGCACTCTACTAGATCATAAATGCATACGCAATGAGTTAGAGCATCTAGTGGTACTTTGATAACTGCATTTCGATACAAGTTTCACTCATCTTAATAGTATGACTATCGATCCTAAATGTGGTCACACTCACTAAGTGTCTCGATCACCAAAATAAAAAAGCTCCTATCAAGTTTCACCTTTGCCTTGAGCTTTTTGTTTTTCTCTTTCTTCTTCTCCAAGTCTAAGCATTTGATCATCACCATGGCATCACTACTTGAAATAATGCTACCTATCTCATGATCACTTAGATGAACTATGTTAGCACTTAGGGTTTCATTAATTCACCAAAACCAAACTATAGCTTTTAGGTGCCAGGCAGCCGAGACGAACACGGTGGTGCTGGCGGTTTCCGGAGGAAACTTCTGGCACTTGCAACTGGGCACCTCTTGGCAGTGGCCGAGGAAGCACCTGGGGAAGCAAAAGGTCAAATTGACGGGCAATATGGACTGGTCAACGGACGAGGAGGTTGGATCGACGACCAATGCGGTAGGGTTGGAGGTGGATGAGAACATGGGGCCTCAACGAGGTTGGAGGCGGCCACTACTCACCAGAGACCGCGCAAAGGGTCATGGCAGCATGGAGGTTGAGGATGGCATAGAGCTCAAAGAGAGCAAAGAGGTCGGGCAACATGGAGGTCTGGGGCGTGAGGAGGCCGAGGCGGCAGAGGGCAGGGATGGCGCGGAGATGCAGTTCATCCCCACCACGCTCCTCTTTCCTTCATTGGCAAGTGGGCGAATATGAAGAGGGGCGGCCCATGCATGTTGTCTCGAGCTACGTCCAGCAACTAGGGATTTGGCTGTCGGATTTGGTGTGCCCGAGAGAGAGGAGACATAAGACGTGAGACCATTGGCAAAGCTAGGATGTTGCAACAGTGTATTCCATGTAAAAAGTTTTACAATTCAAATATACAATATATTGAACCATACATTCATAATAATAATCAAAGTTTACTAATGACCATAACAAATCCATAGTAACAACCAAAGTACAAATTGTGAACATAGTGACATTGTAACAATATCTCTAACAGCTTGTACGTTTGTTGGTTTCAGCCAGGGCTTATCAGCCAGCCAACAGTGTTTTCCTCTCACAACAAATCAGTACCAGTCGGACTTATTAGCCCAGAAACCAACCAGCGAACATGCTGTAATACTTTAGAAAGATTACATAATAGTAAAAGCTATTACAATATAACTCTGTGATTTCCTTTTTGGAAGTGATTGATCATATCTTCATCTTTCACTTGATTGAAGAATTTTCTCTCATAAATATAACCAAGCAATTGTTTAAATAGTCATCACCCATTTTATTAATTTACTTGTTCTTCACATAATTCATCATAGAAAACACCCTTTCAACCCTAGCAGTGCTACAGGAAAGAATTAGCACTAACTTAAGAAACCAGTAAACAACATAGTATTGTTCATGTTTTTTTCTTGACAAGCATAATTGAAAGCTCACACAAACAGGTTCTTCAAATTTTTAAACCTTTTATCACAATGGCCAGTCACTTGTGGTGATTGTGTCAATTTCAAGACCTATCAAGGATAGAATGTGTGTATGTGCCTTTGTATGGATCCGTGTGCGTGAAAGTATGAATGATTGTGTTTGTACTGTGATTTTTTTTTAAAAAAAAGGGCAAATGTTACACTGACCCTCTGCTTTCGGTTGCCAGCTGCGTCCTAGGTTTCTTGTGCTTCATTTTTCATCAGCCCCATAATTCTACCTGATATCGTCCTTAACAGTAGTAGTGGTCGCATTTTGCAAAAGCTTAATTTTTAGTGGTTATTTTTAGCGGAGTTCGATGGGAATTCCAGAGGGGGCAATGGTATTAAAGTTTTTATTTATGTGCAAATCTCCGTTACATCGAAGTACTTTAAATCTTTAATTGCCAGGGAGGGCCGTGACCCACACTCACACGTTGCTCCGTCACTGGTTACTTTAGACGCACGCTGTCCTGTTTAGTGGGATCTTTACCGAAACGCACCAAGAAGTCTTGGAAAACCTTGGTAACCCAGATACAAAACTGAGAAGACGGATATGCTCGTTACAAAATAAAAAAGGACGAGAAATATGCCAAACTGATTGATTAACACTGGCGCAAAAAAAAAAAAAAAACAGCGCATGTATGCGAGCCTTGCAACCTACCGCCTCCTATGCGATTCACAACCTACCTCGGCGCACAGCGTACACGGCCGGTGAGAGGTCCGGTAGTATATAAGCAACACCGGTACACGTACGCGATGAGAGAACGAAGAGCCTAGCTAGCTACCTGCGGCGTGCAGATCAACAGCTGCAGCAGTACGTAGCATACGGTAGCAGTAACGACAAGACGGGCAGAGATGACCGGCGTCGTCGTCGCGACGGTGATCATGGTTGTGGTCGCCGCGTCAGCGGCGCTGGCTACGGCGGCGGCGGCGGGAAGAGGAGCGAGGGCGGCCGCTGAGGACGAAAGAGGCAACACGCCGGCGGGCCGCAGAGAGGTCACGTACGACGGCAGGGCGCTGATCCTGGACGGCGCCAGGAGGATGCTCTTCTCCGGCGACATGCACTACCCTCGCAGCACGCCTGAGGTACGCCGCTGGATGTTGATGTTGCCTATTGGACGCATAGTGCTCATGCAGTCATGCATGCGTACGTCGTGTACTCGTGTGTGCACCGCTTCGATTTGCTTGCGGTTTTTTCATCTCCTCAGGCGAGGTTTGATCGTCGTCAAGCTCATCGATCGCGTGTTGCATCCAAATTTAACCTTCTCCGAAGTCTGAACTCGGCGTGATCGTGAATATCTTCAGCTTAGCCAGTTACTGCGCCATAAAAATTCTAGCCACTTGCACTGTTGCAACCGACCGGACGCTCGGCGCTCTTTACTGCCTTTTTTTTTTTTAAGAATTGCTCTTTACTGCTTGATGAAACCGTGCGATGCATGAGGTCACAGGCGATGCATGCGCACCGTTCGTCGAGTAAATCTCGGTCACTACTGCTCGCATTGCTGCCTGTGCCTGGTAGAGAACAAGAAACGGCGCAAGAGAGTTGATAGCCCATGAGAAAACCGTGCCCAGCTGTTGCCTAGTTTCGAGTTTCAATGCTGACAAGTGAGACAGACCAACTGAAGCTGAAAACCATAGGCCAATGCAAATTAGCCATTCAGCACTTCACTTCTACCTTTAAAATACAGGATTTGCTTTTGCTTTAACAGCATGGAAGATTGCATCTCCAAAAAAAGTATTGTAGTGTTCTGTCGATACAACTCTGAGTCACTGCATGCAAGAAAAGAGAAGGAAAATAAAGGGACCAGATCATACTGTAATATGAACGGCAGGCACGTAAATATTTTTTTCCACCCGAGAAGTTCCCAGGCACCTAAATATTTGTTGAAACAATTTTCATTTCGCATGCAAGGTGAACTAGCAATACAAAATACCGAATCATTTTAAGCATTTCATGAAGCAAAATTGCTGATGTCTAAGATACAGCCTCCAATTCATTAGGGGCCAAAAACAGAGATGGTGAGTATTGGAACAGTCAAGCACAGCAGTACAGCACAGCACTGCATACATTTCAAAAAAAATATATATATATATACAACATTATATTGCATTCTTATATCAGCAATCATATGAAGCATGAAACTTCATTATACAGATGTGGCCGGACCTCATAGCAAAAGCCAAGAAAGGTGGCCTGGATGTCATTCAAACATACGTCTTCTGGAACGCACACGAGCCTGTTCAAGGGCAGGTAGGTGACATATATACAATCTCATATGTCAAACTTAAAAGTTACAGTCTACCAAAATAAAATTGAGAACTTAATATAGGAGCGTTTTGTAACAATGGATTCTTCAAATTTTCTTTTGCTGGATCAGTTTAACTTCGAGGGAAGATACGATCTGGTGAAATTCATCAGAGAAATCCATGCTCAAGGTCTCTATGTAAGCCTCAGAATAGGTCCCTTCGTCGAGTCGGAGTGGAAATACGGGTATGAAAGCATGAAATGCAAGATTACCATTTCCATTATCCCCAGGCATAGTTAAAATTTGCTGAATTCTTAGTACTTCAAAACATACACAGGACAAAGAAACAAGGAGAAAAACAAAGTTCCTAATTGAATTTCTTCTATTCATGCAGAGGCTTACCCTTTTGGTTACGTGGCATCCCAGACATTACATTCAGGTCTGACAATGAACCCTTCAAGAGGTATCCTGTTTCAAATTGCATACTTGAGATAGAAAGATAATCCCTTGTTTCCTTCGTGCCTCCTTTTGCATGGTTAACAATTCAACTAACATTTTCTCAGCATATTTTCTCCGTTGACTCTTATGTAGTACAGAACAACTGCAGTACCAACAGTCCATTACTAGCGTATAACCAAAACGTTTCAATATAATTTTAAGCAAGCAACAAAAAGATACCCAGTTTATACTACAACAACAACATAGCCTTTCAGTCCCAAGTAAGTTGGGGTAGGCTAAAAATGTCAGTGTGTCATACATGGTGTGAGAAGAGCATGTTTTCACCTAGGCTAAAAACTAAAATAAAAGAACGAAAAGGCAAGGATAAAGAGAACAGACTCATCGATGACCAAAATAGTGAAGGATAGAGGTAAATTCATTTT
This sequence comes from Miscanthus lutarioriparius, assembly GCA_904845875.1. Taxonomy (NCBI): domain Eukaryota; kingdom Viridiplantae; phylum Streptophyta; class Magnoliopsida; order Poales; family Poaceae; genus Miscanthus; species Miscanthus lutarioriparius. Next base: position 14,143,305 of record CAJGYO010000006.1, on the reverse strand, counting down.
TACACTGTTGTTTTGTCATGGTACATTATTCATATATAACATGCAGAGGCATATGCAAAAGTTTGTTACCAAAATAGTGAACCTGATGAAGGATGAAAGACTATTCTACCCACAAGGAGGGCCCATAATCATATCACAGGTCAGTTACAGGAACTAAAGAACACTTGTCCTGTGAACTCTATATAAGGTGATTGCTGTTTAAAATTTCAATTAACCTTGCAGATTGAAAATGAATATAAGCTGGTTGAGGCTGCATTTCATTCAAAAGGGCCACCTTATGTTCACTGGGCAGCGGCAATGGCAGTAAATCTGCAGACAGGTGTTCCATGGATGATGTGTAAGCAGGATGATGCCCCAGATCCAATTGTCAGTGACTCAGTGGCCATATTTATAGCATTATAGTGACTTATAAATTGAGATGTGATTTTTGAAAATCAGTGCAATGTTGATGATATGGTTTAGATTAATACCTGCAATGGGCTCATCTGTGGGGAAACATTTCCAGGGCCAAATTCTCCAAACAAACCGGCTTTATGGACAGAAAATTGGACATCTCGGTGCAGCAAGAACTCATGCTTTTCTTCTAATATTTCTACCATATACTCTGTTTGGTAAAACACCTAACACAATATTTCCCTTGAATACAACTATCCTTTATATGGTCAAGATCAAAGATATAGGTCAGCAGCAGACCTTGCCTTTGCAGTAGCACTGTTTATAGCAAGAAAGAAAGGGAGCTTTGTAAACTACTACATGGTAGAACAAATGAAGCTATAGACCTGACAAAACTATTTTCAAAAGAATCTCTTACTACTTCTATTACTCCTCTCACATGAGTTAAGATTTATGTAGTACCATGGTGGAACAAACTTTGGAAGGGTTGCATCTTCCTATGTTACAACAAGCTATTATGATGGAGCCCCTCTTGATGAATATGGTAAGTTGGTAACTTCACGCTGCTGACAACTAGTAACGACAAATTTGTTGTATGAAATATCCTAATAACATGGGCGCACAGATCAAGAAGGGCTACTGTATAAGATCACATAAAGACCAATACGCCAGATCATAAAGCATATCTAGTCAGCAATTGATGCTCGATGACAATTGACAACTGTAGCTGTCTTCACACTAGAACAATGAGAATCCTTCCACCATAGAAGCCTTTCTAGGACTGCCCTACGGTAGCTTTGGTGTAGAAGTTCTGAATTTGCAGCATTGCTGATCTATACTACTCACCATTTTCTCCAGATACTATACAATTAAGACATCCTGTAGCAGTTGGAACTTGGAAGAATAGAGAGTTTCTTACAAAATTGCATTCAATAGAAATAATAGTATGTGGTATTCAAAAACATAGAAAGAATAGTATGTGGTATTCAAAAACTTAGTAATTACATTTCTCTCCTTAGAACATCAACATTTAGATAATATCCATTGAAAGTAACAAACATACATCCAGGATTAATATGGCAACCGACATGGGCTCATCTCAGAGAACTGCATGCTGCAGTAAAGCAATCTGCAGAGACATTACTTTGGGGAGCATATTCTAATCATTCATTTGGTCAACAACAAGAGGTGAAATTAGAGTAACCTTGGCTTTTTATATTTTCAATAAATTATTACATTCAAAAAAATATTTCCAATAAATTACTATATTTTAATCAATCTAACTGAGAAAATTTTGGTGTACTGTAGGGGCATGTTTTTGCAACAGATTCTGGGTGTGTGGCTTTCCTGGTAAACTTTGACAAGCATAAGGTATCAACCATTCAATTTGGTGAAGAGGTGTTCCAGCTAGCTCCTAAGTCAATCAGTATCCTCTCACAATGCAGGGAACTAATATTTGAAACAGGCAAGGTGTGCATGTTACATTCATGAAACTCAAAATGCTCACTTACTGAACACCTTAAATGCTTCTTGAAAATTTTATGGCAGATAAATGCTCAGCATGGTTTAAGAACAGCACAAGTAGTGCAGCCTCTCAATCATGCTGATAGGTGGAAAATATTCAAAGAACCAATTCCTGCAGTACCAAGTAAAATCTCACATGTTGGAAACCAGCTATGCGAACACATGTCAACTACAAAAGATGAAACATATTATCTCTGGTACCTTGCCACGTAAGATTAGCTTCTTCCACTAGTTTATACCATTCAGCATTTACTCCAGTTTCTAGCACTTTCTTGACCCTGGTAACCATATAATAATGAAATCATGCAGGTACAACTATAGGCGAAATGGGAATGACGACTTAGTGCTTAATGTTGAGTCACATGCACTTATTTTACATGCTTTCATTAACAATGATCATGTTGGTAAGGACATAAATTGCACTCACGATTGCAAGTATATGGACTTATGGAGTACACAACAAAAGTAGAAATGGGAATGTTATTCAATCTAGGCTAAGTTATTAATGAATAATTAAAACTTCTTAATTGCATTTATGTCTGATATATTTTCCATATTGTATTAGGAAGTGTGCACAGGAGTCATGATAAACCTGGCAACATTGTTCTTAATGCGGCTATTTCACTAAGGGAAGGACAGAACTCCATATCACTGTTATGCGTCATGGTCGGTTCACCGGTACAATGACAATTTATTCTATATGGCATATGGTCACAGACAACAAAAGCTAACTTATTGTCATGTGTTTGTGTTGCTTGAAATGAAATAAATAAATAACTAGAGTCATACCTTATGTTATCATATCCACAGCTGGTAATACCATTTAGATCCAGTTTATATGAACAAAGCTGAAAAGAGGACAACTTAGGTTGAGAACAAATGGAACAGTTAGCCAAACAAAGAAAGCAGATTGCCAGAAATCATGCATACTTTCTGAATTGATACCTAATAGCTCAAAATGGAAAATGGAAAATGGAAAAAGCAAAAAAGAAAGACCAAGGCTCCACAAGTCCACATAAGTATTTAAAAGAGTGAAATGCACTGTGGGTCCCTAAACTTTTCCTGTATTCTCATCTGGGTTCATGAATTCTCAAAGTGATCATATGGGTCCCTTTGAAGTGGTTCATTCGAAGTGTGAATTTAAGTCCATGATTAGACCTAGAGTGAATTTAGAATGAACCACTTGAAAAGTTGAAGGATCAAGACGATCACTTTGAGAATTCATGGACCCAGATGAGAATACATGAAAAGTTTAAGGACCCATGGTGCATTTCACTCTATTTAAAATGTGTGAAAAAATATGAATGCACGAAACCTAGAATTTGCATTGACCTGGGGTTTCATACATCTACTGTAAGGGCTCCGGCGCATATATGGAGAGAAGAACCTTTGGAGTGCGAAAAGTGAGCATAAAACGAAGGCAGCAGAGACCACATTCCATAAACATTGAGCTGTGGAAACACCAAGTAAATCAATCCAAGCTAACGTTAATTCTGAATTATTAGATCACCATCACATGCTCATTTTCAAGTATGCAATGTATAGGTTGGCTTATATGGAGAAACAAATAAAATTTACACATCTGAAGGATCATCTCATGCAGAATGGACTGCAGTTGACAAGTCCGTACATCTACCGCTTATCTGGTATAAGGTATGCAAGACATACACCGGTCCTGATATACTTGACTTGCATGTTTACTCTTAGTGTTTGGATTAACAGCTTGGGAGAATTATTGTTGTTTAACAGACAACATTTGACACACCATAGGGAAATGACCCTGTGACACTGAACCTAACTAGTATGGGAAAGGGTGAAGTATGGATTAATGGGCAGAGCATTGGACAGTACTGGGTCTCCTTCAAAACCCCCAGTGGGAAACCTTCTCAATCCATGTCAGTACTCAAACTAGTTCTAGTGTAAAGTAAATTCTTTTTGTACAATCATGACTGGCCAATGTAAAATGTCTTGTTTGGCTCTCTTTTCTAAGGTACCATATACCTCGAAATTTTCTAAAGACTGGAGAGAACCTCCTTGTACTTATGGAGGAAATTGGTGGCGACCCACTACAAATAACAGTAAACAAAATGTTCGTTACCAGAATTTATGGTACCGTCAGTGAGTTCTCTACCCCATCCCTCTTGTCAAGCAAAAATCATCCAGCTGTTCACCTCCGGTGCCAGAAAGGCAAACACATAACAGATATCGAATTTGCAAGCTATGGAAATCCTATCCAAGACTGCAGGGATTCTGGACGGAGCTGCCAAGGAAGTTGCCATGCAGAAATGTCTGAATTCGTTGTGAAGAATGTAAAATTCTGCCACCCCAGTGCTACATTTGCATCAACGCGGTATAGTATTGCCAAGATGCTACAACAAAGCACAAATTCCTAACAACTGAATTACTATCTTTGTTCTTTCAGGCTTGCCTAGGCAGAAGGAAGTGTGTCCTTCCAGTACGGTGAAAGGTCCTTATTTGGTTTTGGTAATCAAATGACAATCTAGGTGGACTAATTGTGTTTATGTGAGATACACAGGTAATTAGTCCATAGGTACATATGTGTGAGCAACATATGCCATGAAGGTGAAAATGGCTTGGAGATATTGCAAAGCTCACACATATGATGATGAAGGAGCTTATTGCACGTGAGACATGACATTGAGTCATGTGATCAAGGTGGAGAAGATTAAGACAAGACTTGGCTTGATGGACCGGTTGCAAGCGTGAAGGGCAAGTCGGAGGCTTTGGAGTGATGGACCGCGTGGCGGTGAAGCTTGAGCAAGACTTGGCGTCGATGGACGATGGCAACGGTGAAGAGCAAGTGAAGTCAAGATCGATGAACCAATATGATCACGTGATGATATGAAATGGATCATATCATTGTTGATCGTGTTGGTGCATGTGTTGCATCAACGTTGTAGAAGATGAAATGGAATGCGCAAGGCAAAGGTATAACCTAGGGCATTTCATTTCACTGGTCATAGGTGTGTAGAGAAGTTTATGACCGGGTTTAGGATAGATGGCCGTACTATCAAGAGAGGCAAACTTGTTTGTATATCGGTCATCTAGTGCCACTCGAGTGATCTAACTTTACATCGTCACTAGGATCGAGTGGCGTGGCAAGTTGAGTGGCTAATCCTTTGGAAAATGATTGAGAAGTTGCTAACACACATACACATGGTGGTGTACACTTGGTGGGGTTGGCATATTTACAAAGGAGATGAAGTTGGAGTTGATGTGGATCAACTCGGTGAAAAAATGGAGGCGAAAGGAGAAACTCCATCGGCAGAGTGTCCGCCCGTAGAGTGCGGACAGTCCGACAGTGCCACCGGCGCCCTATACAGAAAAGACAGGGTCTCACAGAGTGGACCAGACACTGGTCACGTAGTGACCGGACGCTGGAGTCCTGCGTCCGGTCAGAGCTGACGTATGGTGACGCAGACAGAGGAGAAGCTGGAAGTGACCGGACGCTGGTGCTGCGTCCGATCGCGATCGACCGAACGCGTCCGGTCATGTCCGGTACCTTACTGTAAACGACCGGACGCCGGGGTTGTTGCGTCCGGTCAGTTCATGTTGGAGCGTCCGGTCGTCAGATGACCGTTGAGATCTAGTGAACAGCGTTTGAAGGAGGGGACACGTGGCGTGTATCGCACGACCGGACGCTGAGGTCCAGCGTCTGGTCAATCTGACAGGAGCGTCCGGTCGTCCTGAGTTTTGCCCAGTGAAGGGGTAACGGCTCTATTTGCCCATGGGGTTATAAATAGAAGCCATGGTCAGCCTTGGGCTGTAAGTTGAGCACCTGAGGGGACTTAGTGTCCATGCTTGTGAGTGCTTGGGAGCCCTCCATCACACATATACTTGATAGTGATTATTCGATTGTGTGAGTGAGAGATTCTAGTGCGATTGCATCGTGAGGTTGCATCGAGTGGCACTAGGTGATCGAGTTGCAAGCTGGTGGTACTTGTTACTCTTGGAGGTTGCCACCTCCTAGACGGCTTGGTGGTGGTCTCCGTCGAAGCCCGCAAGAAGCTTGTGCGGGGCTCCAGAGAAGAGCTTTGTGAGGGGCATTGTGTTCGCCCCGCGGGAGCCACGAAGAGCAACTTTAGTAAAGCGTGTCATTGAGCTACCCTCACTCTAGGGGGTAGGTTCTTGTGGCGCCCGACGTTTGGGCTTAGCGGGTGATGCTAATTAGCCGCCGAACCACCAAGTGAGCGGTCGACACAACGGGGACTAGCGTGTTGGCAAACACGTGAACCTCAGGAGAAAAATCATCGTGTCAACCTTGTTCTTCCCGTTGGTTTGCTTTCCCATTACACAAGCTTGCATTCACTTTCATATATATTAAGCTTGTGTAGTTGCTCTTATAATTAGTTTTCTTGTGTAGCCTATTAGTTACCTTCTTGCTTGTGTAGCATAGAAGTAGCTCCCTTACGTGGCTAATTTGGTTTGACTAACCTTGTTAGTCACATTGCTTAGTTTGTGTAGCTAAGTATTTGCGCTCTTTAATTTGGCATTGGTTGCCTTGTTATTGAGCATTGCTAGTGAGCTTAGGTGGCTTTGTGCTTTTGCTTACTAGAATGTGTAGGAGCTCCCTTGTCGCTTAAAGTACTAGTGGCATAGGTTTTTGTGACCTTACTCCTAGAATTGCTTAGGTGAGCTCTAGCTAGCCCGGCATCTTAATTGCTTAATTAGTATATTTGAAAGGTGCTAAAAACATAGATAGAGGGGTGTAGTCTTGGCTAGACCGATAGTTTTAATTCCGCACTTGTTTCGGTTAGCCGACGCGATTAAGTTTTAAAAAGGACTATTCACCCCCCTCTAGTCGCCATCTCGACCTTTCATACAGGCAAACAAGTTTGGAGGTGACCCATGCCCTGGAATCGAAAAATCCCTTTCTGTTGCGGCGATCTGTGGATGAAGAGAAGATGAACCACTTCAATCAAGTTGTGAATAATCAACACTGTAGGAGGCCCCATAATCATATCACAAGTCAGTTACATGAACTAAAGAAACTTGTCATTCAAATTCTATATAAGGTGATTGTTGTGTAAAATTTCAATTAGCCTTGCAGATGGAAAATGAACATAAGCTGGTTGAGGCCGCATTCCATTCAAAAGGGCGACCTTATGTTCACTGGGCAGTGGCAATGGCAGTAAGTCTACAGACAGGTGTTCCGTGGATGATGTGTAAGCAGGATGATGCCCCAGATCCAATTGTCAGTGACTCAGTGGTCATATTTATACAATTATTATAGTGACTTATAAACTGAGATACGATCTCTAAAAATCATTGATGAAATGGTTTAGATTAATAACTACAACGAGCACATCTGTGGGCAAACATTTCTAGGGCCAAATTCGCCAAACGTTTCGAGCATTGCAAGGTCTACTGAACTTTCACCAATATTCAAGTGGCACACGCACAACACTCATCAGAAAGAAACTATTTACCATACACAAACACTCTTCCTGGATGCAGCGCAGTTGACCTTATTTAGACGTGTCGGGCTTCCACTGCTTGCTTGGTGTGTTTGGCTTTGAACTTAGCCTAGAGCTTGATGCATTGCTTCCAGCAGTGCCAACTGCAACAATTTGCCCAGAAGCCGCATAGGCGGCGAGCGAGCGGAGGAGTGCGTGCGCTGGGCGGTCGGCGTCGGCCAGAGCCGCGACGTCGTGGCAGGCCATGGCGGGCAGGATGGAGGAGAGCGCCAGGATGCGGGACCGCGCCTACGAGACGGACTCCCACCAGGACAGGGGTGGGTCGAAGGCTGAGGTGGACGCGGAGCCAGACGGCGAGGCGGCGCCCGCCCCAGAGGATGGGGAGGGAGGCATGGCGGCCACGACGGTGGAGAAGCCGAGATGATCTCTCCCTTTGGAAAGGCAAAGCGCGAACGGTGGACACTGTTTAGTCAACTGGCCTACCACACAAATTTGACTCCTCTCTGCATTTTTGTTGTTGTGATTCTCTACGCTCAGTTCACACATCTTTAAGACTTTAAATGTAGTTGTGTTAATTCATTTTATCTGAGAAATTTCTCTCATTTTCTCTTCACTCTTTTTCTATTTTAACATTCTATCCTCTTTAACCGAGTCTGTCTACGGGGCATTTGAGTGTTTTGGAGGACAAAAACACTCTCTTTTTTTCTTCACAGCCTTTTCTTCCTCAAGCCTAACACGCCGCCATCGCCACTGCCTCGCTGCGACGCAATAGGGTCTCGCTGGAGCTTTTCGTTGCCGTGGCCCAACGAGCCCCTACCGTGTTCGTGGATGCCTCCTTCTCCCCACCTCCCCCACCGTCGTCATGGCCATGGGTGCCCCCGCCCCGACTTGGTCTAGCCGCCTCCTACGCCATCAGAAACATAATCGCTGCCCCTCCCACCTCCTGGCCCGCCTGCTTCACCTGAGCCCCTTCTAAGCCTACCGGAATTAAGGAAGAAGAGAGGGAGAGGCCGGAGATGGAGAAGAATGAGAAGGAGATGAATCGAGTGTTTAGAGGGAGAGGACGTGAGAGCGCCACCAAACATGCAAGTCATGAATCGTGAGGACGCGAGAGCGCCGCCTTGCGGGCCGCCGCCACCCTCCACTAGACACCGCCCGACACGCTGTCACGGCCGCCACCTTCCTGCTCGTGCTCATCTTCTACCTTTATTGCACGCCCTGTCTCTACACTTACTGATGGGGAAGTAGTTCCCGATCTTTCATCAAGTGTAGATAACTATCGTTATGGTTGGAGCATGACACATCGATCATGTTTCACATCAAAAGACCGAACCCTATAACCATAGCATCACGACTCCTCTGATTATCAACCATGTCACAGTCCGGTTGATCTCGCCGAGAAAGCTAATCCCTACCTGCGAAACAAAGAACACTAGCATGAACTCGAAAGAAAGCGACTCAATTGAAGTGACGATTACAGATGTATTATCAAGCAGTCGAACTTGGGGGTTCACAAATGATGACGACGACGTTCTATGACAAATTAATTTAAAGCAAAACCCCAAACCCTAACTTTAGCGACCTTGACCCAATATATAGTGTTTGGGGGCATGATACTCCATGGACGCCTCCTAACGGGCTCAAAGACGATACACGGTCCAACAGAATAAAAGACGTTGACGTAGTACCCTGAGAGATTATGGACGTTGATTTGTTCTGATAATTCCTTTTGACTCAGGTGGAATTTTGATATCAAACCAAACCATTGGTTACCTTATGAAATTATCTTTCCATGTATACGTGGATCATCGAAAACAAGATCTGTGTGTGTTTTGGCGTCCGTTTACTACAGGCTGGTCTTGGAGGCTGATGTAGACTCGAACTCGAGTTTGATTGGGCCTCCAGTTTTTACTTGGACGTTCTTGTTGGTCTTCTCCGCCTCCATACCTCTCTCCAAGTACTTCATGACTCTCTCCAATGTTCCTAAGCAAGATAACACAATTAGGTAGTAAGCTATTCTCAAGACTATAAAAAGGATTGCTTAAGAACAAGTCCACTTCTAAATGTAATTATCGCATTTTAGCTCTGATATTGGACCTTGCATAATGGCTGGAGGATCAGCCGTGCATCGAAGAAGTGGTGTCCTCATTAGGATGGCCAAAAGATGCGGAATCTCTTAGTGATCCAACTATTGGCTTGCGATGGAAATTCTAGGAGAATTTCAATTCCTACACGACAACAAAACTATTTTAGTATATCATAGACACAGAGTGGTAGAATAGATTGTAATGAACACGGTTCTTATGAACGAACTAGATATTTTTGATTTCACAACAAAATTGGATTATATTTTAATTCTCCATCCTCTATGAAGACTCATGCAATAGTGATGTTACACACGTGAGGTTCGAAGTATTATTTTAACAGTACTAGATTCGTGCCCGTGCGTTGCTACGGGACAGCTAAAGTTTTATACTAAAACACACAGATCGTATGATAAGATAATAATATTGTGAAATTAAATACCGAAGTTATAGTGACATTTAATTCGAAAGGCAAATTTCATGAATTTAGCAGAGAGCGCGGCGTCGTAGGCTCACTAACTTGACTGTATAAACTTTTTTTGTGATTCGGCTAAGTTACATCAGCAGGAAGAAATCTCTTATATCCTTTCCGTGATGCGGCTAAGATAATATTTTATGTCGGCAAGAAGAAATCTTCGACATCTATTTCTTTCGTGCGCCAATAAAGAAAATTTGCTAAACCGTGCAATAGGGACGATGACGTTTGAGAAGGCTGTCCAAGCGAGCCCGACCCTGACACAGACACCCGCACCCGAGTCCATGTATTGTGTTTAGAATTTTATGGTAAACCATACGCTTTTGTAAGAGATATAGTATACCTAACAAAAATACTAAAAACACTCGGTTTCACACATTTATCCAGTTTATCATAAATAATGTTCATTCAGCATCAACAATTGATTGGTATTGCAGAGGGCCAGATAATCTACTGGTATGTTGGAAACATGGAGCCAGTATGAGCAAACATTGAAAAGCATATAAAGCAACATAAGTAAAGAATGGAGCATATATTCTGTTCTGTAGCAGGTGGGCCTTGAGTGAATCGGTATAGATACCTGATCTCTGCATTTTCCTTCTCAGATTTCAATTATAGTTCAATGTTAACAAAAGAATCTTCGGATTCAGGAACTTCTTTGGTTGCTGCTCAAATCCAGCATATGAAAATGTCTTCTTGAACACAACACCATTCACCAGAAAAGAATCTCTCAAGGTACCTTTAGGAACGTAAGATGCATACAACAGGTTTTAATGTCTTATCATGAAAAATCAAATGAATACTATATTATGTGGCATGTCTAGTATGTAAAGCCTGTAATCAAGGGCAAAATTAAGCAACGAACGCATCAGAGGTGTATTGGGCACCTTGACATATTTTGTAATTAACTTGATTAGCTAGGTGTTTTAGTCAGAGAAGCGATGCATAACGTATGATTCATGTTGAAGATAACATCGATTTTCTGACAGCCAGAGACCGTGACTGATAAGGCACACAATCATCCGTTGAGTCTTAGAGTACTGCATAAAAAAATGGTCTAGGAATTTTTATGATTTTTGTCTTCCTGATTTGCTGCAGTTGTTATGGGAATTGATTTTTGCCTTCCTGATTTGCTGCGGCTATTATGAGGATTGAGCTGATCGCATGGAGTGAGTGCGCGTTGCCTTCCTGATCTGATCACATGGAGCGGCTTTGGTGTCGCACCTGTGGACGGAATAGTTATGAATGTTTTAGTTATAGAGAAAACACGTTCATCCTTGCATTGTCGTGGTATTATTTATTTTCGTGTTGTAACGGACGGACACTTACATATATACCAAAATAAACCAACCTCCTAAAAATCAAATAAACTGGCTTTATTATGATAATCGGTAGAAATATTTTCTTTTTGATTTTTGTATGCTCATATAAGATTATTTAGTTGTTTTTATATCACAGATGAATAGTATGTCAAACTAAAAGAAGTTCACATTAGGAACCTGTGGTCCTATGTAGAGAACAATTTCCTCAAGTTCAGTTTAGATAGTTATGATGAACACGGTTGTTACACTATGAACTGGATTGTTTCGGTTCACGTGATCACACTAAAACTTGAATTATATTCTAATTGAATATGAATCATGAGGACAGATCTAGCTAGAGATGAAATGTTACGAATATCTCGCTCAAAGTATTCTTTTTGGTAATAGTTTGACACAAAGTCAAATTTAAATTTTCATGGTACTTTTCTTGCTCGTTGCAAAGCACAAACATGATTGTAGTGTTCTATTAAATATAATCTTGATAGATTTTTTTCTTCCTTTGTAAAGCACATAATTTACTTGTAAATATAGTATACTATAATTTTATACAATCCATGCTTTGTTACAGATGCCGAGTTTAACTTTCTCTGTCGATCCGTAGAAATTTGTAATTTTAATCTTTAATTAAAAGTTGGCAAGGAGTTTGTGTCAAAAACTGGTATGCGCACTAACAATTACGATAAGAGACCTCCTGATTTTTCACATGCTATTCCTCATCGAGGATTGCATTGGCATGCACACAGTCTGAAGATATATTTATTTAGACTAATTTCGATACCAAATCTGTTTCAGAGTTCAAAACTCAACTCGACGTACCGGAGGATTTGCGCCCTGTTCACTTAGGTTTATTTGGCTGATAAGTCATGGCTGAAAGTACTGTCGACTGATTTAGTGTGGGAGAAAAATATTATTCATTGGCTGAAAAAATACGACTTATAATCAAACAAGCCCGAACGAACGTGGTACTGGTCAGTTTTTTTTAGACGAGTCGCAACGGATGGCCTATGAACAAGTCTAGCTAAACTAGGTTATAATAAAATAAGTTTCATTTCTAATTAAAATATATCAATAATCAAATGAACATGATATTATAGTTATCATCATCTGTTACAGAAAAAACAAAACTTTAAGAAATTATAATGGGAACAGTGCGGAACCGGGAACCAAACCCGGAACAAGAAAACGGAAAACACAAGAAATTAGGAGTGAACGGTGGATCTCTGCATAACGGACCGGATGCCAGAACAGAACTATGATTGTAGGCGGACCGGAAAATCGGATACAGGGAACAGAAAATTGGAAAAAATCAGATTTTGACGGATGAAAGACCAAGAAACTACTCTTGGTGTGTGTGTGTTTTTTTTAAAAGAGATTAAAATCTCTGCTTTTAAGAAAGCAAGGTAGCTACTTCGATTTGCTGTGGTTACCCGCTACACCATACAGAACACAGCATCACTGAAGACGTTCATCCTAATAGAAGATCTAGACTGCAGGAAAGAACCTGCGCAGCTAAAGAGAAGAAGAACTGTGTACGGTGTTTGGTTTCTCCTCCTAAACTTTAAACTTTAGTCGATGTCCTATTGAATATTTAATATATGCATGGAGTATTAAATATAAACTAATTACGAAATTAATTATACAGTTTGCGACTAATTTGCGAGACGAATCTTTTAAACCTAATTAGTCCATGATTTGACAATATAGTGCTACAATAAACATGTGCTAATGACAGATTAATTATTCTTAATAAATTCGTCTCGTGGAGTACTAACGAATTTTATAATTTATTTTTTATTAGTATCCGAACACCCATACAACACCTTCACATAACACCTTCTAAATTTTAGTTACCGCATCCAAAACACCATCTAAGAACCTTTAAACTCCAGAAGCCTCCTCCGGGTCAGTTGAGTGACGTACACCATCTTCATCTCCCACTATTGGACTCGGATTTCAAAAACATCAGTAGGCATCGTCTCAGGGTGTATTTAGTTGGGGTGGTGAAAATTTTTAGGTATTACATTGTGGGGGTATTAACCCCTATACCCTTATGGTTAAGCTTGGGTCGGTCCGCGGTCCGGATCGATGGGTTCGGTCCACCAAAAGACGACGTGCGGTCCGGTTAACCTGATCGGAGTCCCGCGCAAGGAGTCCAGGCGGATTTGAAGATCAATCAAGATCCTGGTCGGTTAGAATAAGAATCCTTATCCGGCCACATATGGCAATTGTAACTGGCTAGGATTAGTTTCCAGATCTGTAACCCTGCCCCCCGAACTATATAAGGCGGGCAGGGAACCCCTCTAAAAATCATCTCTCATTTGACATACAGCAATACAAATCAGACGCAGGATGTAGGTATTACGCCTTCTTGGCGGCCGAACCTGGATAAAATCTTGTGTCATCTTGCGTGCGCCACCGCTCGGTTTGTGGCTTTATGCGATCGTTCACCGATAATCTACTACCTTGGGTATACCCTAGGTAGATCGTCGACCATATTTCGCCGACAAGTGACGCGCCGTAGGGGGGTGCGATCGCTTCCCAAGCAAACAAGACGGTCATCATCTCCGGCTCCATGGCTACGCCGAACGGCCTCACGTTCACCGTTGGCCAGATCACCTAGACCACCGGCTCCGACGACTTCATCGCCATGACCCCGGAGGAGGCGTGGATTCAGTCTGCGTCGACCACTGCTTCACCTACATTGGCTATGGCTCCGACCACGGTGGATACGGTTCCGACCACGGTGGACACGGCTCCGACCACGGTGGATACGACTCCGACCACGGTGGACACGGCTCCGACCACGATGGATGTGGCTTCGACCACGATGGATCTGGCTCCAACCACGATACATCTGGCTCCGACCACGCCTGCATCACCTTCAGCCACGCCGACAACTTGTCATCCGCTTCCCGCTACAAAGGGAGGCGGATCGACAACACCGACCTGCTCGACTCCATCGATCGGGTCGGCACCAAGCTCGCTGAAACCCTAGCTCTGGTAAGTACGATTCAAAGTCAGCCTAATGAACAGGTAACCGCTCCCCACAACAGATCTACCCGACCAGCTCGGACCAGTCGTCCTGCACGACTTGGTACAGATCTCGTGGTCACATCTACTCCTCAAGGGCGCTCGCCGTCGTCGCGGCCACCTTCGCGATGGGTCTCCGGCTCTCCGAGTACGAAGCCTCGACGGAGAACTACCAGGTCCAGCCCTACGGCCTGCAAAACGCTACCTCTAGCTACGCCTACGACCTGCAACGCCGCTTGGATCTGTGTCTTATGCACCGACCTCACCGAAGCCAGCGACTTCATCAACATGATCCAGATTGAAGATTATCAAGAAGGATCCGTTCACACGACCCAAGAGGGCGACCCGGCTCCTCGTCGGCACCACATCTAATGCATCTGTCCACACCGAAGCTTCAAACATCACGAAGATGAAGGCGCGTCACGACGATCTGGATATCCTGCACCACGCCCGGGGTTCTCACAATTCTCGTCTTTCCCGCCAAGACAAGGGGATCTCGATCCATGTTGTCAAGAATGACGAACCGCAAAGTAGCTTGGTAAAGCAGAACAAGAAAGGACTGCACGCAAAGCATGCAATATTGACCGGTTTAATCACCGACAAATCGAAGCCAAAGCAGACCAGGAGGCACGACGCATAAGGGTCCAGCCATGTGACCTCAACGATGCTTTCGACAGGGTGGGGGACAAACAGGTTTTCAGAACTCCAAGTGCCAATGTAGCCGTCGCCATGGCAACAATGCAACGGCTACCCAACACCCCGGAAACCCAAGCAGTTCACGATGAAATACAAGCCTATCTGACGGCTGCTATGGCCCAGACCATAGAGATTGTAAACCAAGCTCGGGCTCCATCCGTCTCGGTCGAGTCAAGCCACAGCCGCCAGCACCGAAGTCGCTCATAGCCGCCCAACCAACGTGGCTCACGCAACAATGACCCATCAGACAACCGTCAAGGAGGAAACGGTGGCCATGATGGTGGCCAACACGACAACCGCCGCCGGACAACCGCGACAATCGCCGCGATAACCACGGTCGCAGGGCTAATCCAGATGGCGATCGAGATCGCCGCGATGGCAATAACGATCTCCGCCATTACCTCGGTGGACGCGATCTGCGCGCTCGCATCAACCAGAGAGCCGACGATCGAGCGTCCCATGAAAGTTATCGCCGTATGGAATATGACACTGCCCATGGCCCACCGGGTTTGAAGCAGTTTACTCCACACCTTCGCCAAGTCATATGGCCCAAGAATTTCAAGCTCAAGAAGCTTCAGAAGTACGACGGCAAGGAAAACCCCGAATTATGGGTCATGCTTTATGAGACTGCGTGCAGATCAGCCATGGCGGACGAGCACGTCATGTCTAACTATTTCCCAGTCGTTGTTGGCCATGCGGGTCACCAATGGCTGGTCAGCTTGCCGGCAAACTATTTCGACTCTTGGCAGGA
This sequence comes from Miscanthus lutarioriparius, assembly GCA_904845875.1. Taxonomy (NCBI): domain Eukaryota; kingdom Viridiplantae; phylum Streptophyta; class Magnoliopsida; order Poales; family Poaceae; genus Miscanthus; species Miscanthus lutarioriparius. The sequence goes on along the minus strand of CAJGYO010000006.1, from coordinate 14,127,592 downwards.
GCTCAAGCAAGCCTTCATCGACAACTTCATTGCTACTTGTGAACAACCAGGCAACAAATACGATCGCAACGTATTCGAGATCGAAGAAGATGAGCGCATGCGAAATCGTTCGACGTTTCTCGAGAGATGCGCATCAAGGTCCCATCAATCTCCGACAATGAGGCAATCGAGGCTTTCATCATCGGCCTCCGCTTCCACGATGCCCTAAGGGACAAGCTCCTCCGCAAAAGACTGATTCGGTCCGCAGCGCTCCTCCCGCCACCGCTAAGAAATACGCGGACGCCGACGACGCTAAAAGATAATTATTGAAGAAGAAGCAAGGTTCCGCGCTCCGACCACCCCCCACACCGCGACGACTACCGTGGCAACCGTGGTCGGAACGACAATTTTGACCGCCACAACCAGCGCAACGACTCCCGCGACCACCGTGACCAACGTAATCAGCCGCGAATCGCGCCGTGATGATTACAGAGCAAGCGTGTTCGGAAGACGACGGCGAGGTCAACACCGTTAAAAAGGGTGGTGGACATCGTAACTATGAAGACGACTACGCCAAGGCATTGAAGGGGCCCTGCCAGCTCCATCCTAAGTCAAACCATACCATGGAGAATTGCCACGTCCTCAAGTCTATCTACACGCGTCAACAAGCTCCGGATACGTCCGACAAGCCTAACGACACAGGGGAATAGCGTAACGAGGATAACGACGACGACGATGTAGACCCCCGTCACAAGTACGTCAAGCCAACCGATCGCGTGCACACCATCATCGGAGGCAAAGTGTCCATCGAGACCAAAGAAGAACGCAAGCTGCTCGCCCGCGCTTGCTTGAACGTGGCCAACACCGACAATCTCCTCACCGATCCGTGGCTCCCTCCGTGGTCTCACCATGAAATCTCCTTCAGTAGAAAGGACCAATGGGCCGCAATACCTGAGCCAGGGCATTTTCCCCTGGTCCTCGATCCTTGTATCAACAAAGTTTAGTTCGACAGAGTACTGATCGATGGCGGCAGCTCCATTGATGTACTGTTCAAGAACAGTCTGCCCGCCCTGAAGATAGCTCAGGCGGACCTCAAGCCATATGAGGCACAGTTCTGGGGTGTTCTCCCCGGACAGAGCTCTACACCTCTTGGGCAGATCACGCTACCAATGCAGTTTGGGACCCCGGATCACTTCCGCACAGACTACGTCAACTTCGTGGTCGCCGACTTCGACGGCACCTACCATGCTATTCTTGGTCGACCGTCGCTCACCAAGTTCATGGCCATACCTCATTACAGGTATTTGGTGCTCAAGATGCCTACCGAGAAAGGAGTTCTAACCTCCGAGGGCAAACATGTACGCAGCTTATACTGCGAAGATGACAATTTCAAAATAGCAGAGGCTCACGACCTCTCTATTCGCATGGCGAGACCGTGCTCAACGCCAAGAAGACCTCGATCGACCACCAGGAGATCCCGGAGCTCGAGGCTCCACGCAAGAACATCAAGTCCAAGGAGCACAAGGTGATCCGGTGGTCGACGGTGATCCCAAAGAAGACGGCCCTTATCGGGGCCCAACTGGATCCCAAATAGGAAGGCGCGCTCGTCAAAGTTCTTGAGGGGCAACGTGGATGTGTTCACATGGAAACCTGCTGACATGCCTGGTGTACCTCGGAACTTGATTGAGCACTCCTTGAATGTCAACGGCAAGGCTAAACCTACCAAGCAGAAGCTACGATGGTTCGCTTCATGACAAAAAGGAGGCGATTAGGGTAGAAGTTACATGGCTTTTGGCAGACGGATTTATCAAAGAAGTGTATCATCCAGAGTGGTTAGCCAACCCGGTTCTTGTACGCAAAAAGAATAATGAATGGAGAATGTGCGTTGATTACACTGATCTCAACAAACACTGCCCTAAAGACCCCTTTGGCTTTGCCTCGCATAGACGAGGTCGTAGATTCAACCGCCGATTATGAGCTCCTTTCTTTTCTCGATTGCTACTCTGGTTATCACCAGATCGCTCTCAAAAAGGATGACCAGATCAAGACATCTTTTATCACGCCCTTCGGCGCCTACTGCTACACGACCATGTCGTTCGGGCTCAAGAACGCCGAGGCCACCTACCAACGCGCTATACAAGCTTGCCTCAAAGACGAGATAAAAGATGACCTCGTCGAGGCTTACGTTGATGATATAGTTGTCAAAACCAAGGAAGCTCATACCCTTGTTGACAACCTGGGACGCACTTTTGCAGCCCTTAACACATTCCAGTGGAAATTAAACCCAAAGAAGTGCATCTTTGGTGTTCCTTCTGGCATACTCCTCGGCAACGTCGTCAGTCACGACGGCATACGCCCTAACCCGGAAAAAGTCAAAGCTATTTTGGACATGAAGCCACCCAAAAAGGTGAAGGATGTTCAGAAGCTTACCGGATGTATGGCCGCTCTCAGCCGTTTCATATCAAGATTAGGCGAAAAAGGATTACCGTTCTTTAAACTACTCAAAGCATCCGAAAAGTTTGAGTGGTCGGAGGAAGCAGACGTCGCCTTCACACAACTGAAACAATACCTGACGTCACCTCCGGTACTCACTGCTCCAAGAGAACACGAAACACTCCTACTATACATTGCGGCTACCAATCGAGTGGTCTCCACGACCATGGTGGTCGAGCGAGACGAGCCCGGCCATGTCTACAAGGTACAGTGGCCAATCTATTTCATTAGTGAGGTACTCAACGAGTCCAAGACCAGGTACCCACAGATTCAGAAGTTGATCTACGCCATACTGATAACATCCCGAAAGTTGAAACACTACTTCGACGGATTTCGTGTGGTGGTCGTGACTGAGTACCCTCTGCGAGACATCATTAGCAACAGGGATGCGAATGGGCGCATCATCAAATGGGCAATGGAGCTATGCCCCTTTTCCTTGGAATTTGCAAGCCGCACTACAATCAATTCTCAGGCACTTGTCGATTTAATCGTCGAGTGGACAGACTTAAGCACGCCTGCCTCTCCCGGATCCGACGAATATTGGACGATGTACTTCGATGGCTCTCTCAACATTGACGGTGCGGGAGCAGGAGTCCTTTTTATATCACCATCCAAGGAGCAGCTCCGGTACATCCTCAGGATTTATTTCCCAGCATTTAATAATGCCGCCGAGTACGAAGCATGCCTACATGGTTTGCGCATTGCGGTTGAGCTTGGCGTTAAACGTCTCTACGTCTATGGAGACTCTGCTCTGGTCATCAACCAACTCAACAAGGAATGGGACACAACCAGTGAAAAGATGGAAGCATACTGCAATTTGATCAGAAAGCTGGAAGGCAGGTTCTATGGCATCGAGTACATACACGTGGTCCGAGATAAGAATCAAGCAGCGGATGCACTGTCAAAGTTAGGATCATCCCGAGCAAAAATCCCACATGGCATATTCGTCCAAGACCTGCTCACGCCGTCCATCGAAGAGAAAGATTCCACGGCAGACAAGCCTGCAGACCAGCAATTGGTGGCTACGGTTCCGGCGTCAAGCACCGCCGAGCCCCCTCCGACCACTCATGAGCCTGACTGGAGAATACCTTTCATCAAGTACCTAACTGTCGGATACCCGAAAATAGGGTACCCCAAGCAAAGGTCGAAAAACTGCTAAGACCCTAAGAACAGAACCAGCGGAATAAACGAACGAGGTCTCGGCCGAAATCTCCGATTCGCCCGAGACCCCGTCGCCGAGCCCCAGCGGAAGCGAACGATTCTCCGACTTGCCCGAGACCGCCTCGCCGAGGCCCCCTCGTCGAGGCCCCCTCGTCCGAGGCCTTGGAAGAAGTATCGATTCTCCGATTCGAGCGAGGCCGGCTCGGCACTAGCCCCGTGGCCGCCTCTTCAACCAAACTGCTCTGACCGAACATCGCATCCAAGCGCCCAACCACTCCGACAGATGCACGATGGCACAGTACAGCGAAGTGACCGACTACACGCTAGTCGCGGCAACCTCCTGCCATCTGCGACGCACGCAGAGCGAGGGTTACCGACCACCGTGGCCGCTTAACTCCCGCACTCAAGGACATCGCAACGGGGAGTCGAACGGGTTCTCGTAGCCTCGGAATCGCGGACCGACCGCTCTGTCTCGCCCGAGCCCCCTCGACAGGCCTTGGATTCACCGATCTTACTCCGCCGCGCCGTCGCCGCCCGAGACCCCGGTAGGGCCTCTCGGACAATTGGTTACGCCGCCGCCCGAGGGCGGGCTCAAATCCCACAACCTCGTCGCCTCCACCTCAAAAGTCTCTCTGGTAGGTCGTCAGATCCGACACGCGCCGGTTGCACCGCCACATAAGCCACGATCGGCGGTCTTGGCCGCAACAGGAGCGATGGGACAACGGTCGAGATCACCTTTTCTACCATCCCTCATCGACAATACAGTGTATCAGATCCTCCGTGAGGCGCACATCTCGCACTATTCCGCCGATGGTCACCGAGACCCCAGATCCGCACTGGTCACTTCTCGTGCCTCGGCAGACAACAGCCTCGCAGACGACAGCCTCGGCATGACCGGCTATGATGGCGCCGAGCCTCAGAATCCACCAAGTCAACAAATGCGCAAACATGTTACTTTGCAATGGAGACCATACCGATTAGACATCTACGGGAACTCCCACGACAACGCCATGCTGCTCCAGGAGTAAATACGTCATCGAATAGTCCTTGCTCCACGTGTAGCTCTCTTATGTACTCCTGGTTTCCTCCCTGCGGCTATAAAAGGAGGCAGCCAGGACCGTTTCTAGGACGACGGATAGAGTCACGAATACTCGCACAAACAACACGCCTCATTCGGTAATTCATATCACCTCCCCTCACAGAGACCTAGGACGAACTCCCTCTCTCGCCTAGCTTGTAACCCCCTACTACGAGCACCCCGGTGCAAGGAATACAAGAACATCTTCTCAAACTGGACGTAGGGCATCCATTGCCCGAACCAGTATAAACCTTGTGTCTCTTTGCATCACCATCCAGAATTGGGAGCACGCAGCACAAATTCACTAATCGGTCAAGGACCCCGGTTCCGAAACACCGATAGTTGGCGCGCCAGGTAGGGGCCTCTGCGTGTCAGCTTAGTCATCCCACCAGATTCCGGATGGCAGATCCCGTGCGATCATTGCGTCTCGGGACGATCGTCTGGTTCGGGAGCCTAGAATTCATGTCTCTAGGGTACGAGTATGATATGGTACTCCTCTCACCCAGAGCGCCATCAACCGATGACGACGTCTTGCACCGGCAGCCCACGCGCGGATGGCGCCCGGGCCGCCGCTCCCGTCAAGCTCGCCGAGCGCCGTGCGGGCGAGTCCACCCTAACACCACGCAAGTACAGAACGCCGATCTGTGCTCCACCAGAATCCCATACACCGCTGCTTTCACAGAGTCCCTGCACGGGGACCTGTCCGACTTAAGCCTTGATAGGGGAAAAGGGACGGTGGTGCACAGCGACGCCCCATCATCAAGCTCTGTCCTGCCTCCTCCCGAGGAGCCAGCTCTAACGGAGCAGAGCCTGGCGATGACGCCATCCCCGTACCCTTTCGGGCTGACCAATGTCGCCGCCTCCTACGCCACCGCCCTCGTCTCCATTCATCAACGTCATGCCCATAACCCCATAGTCACAACTCCAATCCACCCCCACTCTGACTCCTCGGAGGAGGACGAGGCGTGGGTTGGAGCAGACTTCTCCGGGATTCGCGACCCTGAGGCGATGCGCCGCTTCATGATCGCGAGCGACTACTGCTTCGGCTATTCCGATTCCGACGGCGAGGACGCTTACGACCCGACTCGTGAGTGTTTCCACATCGGACTCGGAATGTCGAGCACGGGCAACGATGGAGGAAGGGCAGCCAACGCCACACCACCACGCATGGGGTCCCCGCCAGCGGCGGCAGGTGTCTCCACCCCCGAGCAACTTCGACGCATAGACCTAGAGCAGCTCCATGAGCTTCAAGCCAAGGTCGAGCAAGATCAACTCCTCCTGCAGCAGCTCCGAGCCACCCTCGAGCAAGAGCAGCGGGGGCGCGGCGATGGCAGAACGGCTCGGCTAGGGGCTCGCGACGTCAACCGCCGCATTAACGATGATGAGGGGGGCGAGCAACCCCCTGTCTTCAATCGCGCTAGCTAGAACATCGCTGCGGCGGCAATACTGGTCCAAGCGATGCCCGAGCCCTCTACCACGGAGGGGCGACGAGTCCACGGCGAACTCCGGGGCCTTCTCGAGACTGCCGCGGTGCAGCAGGCCGAAAGCTCCGCGTCTCGATGACGCGGGGACGCCTCGAAACAGCCCTCGGTGCACGACCGCCTCAGGGCCCCCTCGGTGCACGACCGCCTCGGGGCCCCCTCGGTGCACGACCGCCTCGACGACCAACGCAAGGCACAAAACGGCCACCACGTGGACAGCAGACGACGGCGCCATGACCACTATGGGGCCGCCCGGGGCTACCGAGTGCACCGAGGCGGTCGCTATGACAGTGGGGAGGACCGCAGTCCTTCTCCCAGGCCGCCTGGCCCTAGAGTTTTCAGTAAGGCCATCCAGCGCCCGCTTCCCAACCTAGTTTCGTCAAACAAATGAATCTCTCTCAGCATACAATGGCGAGACCAACCCCGAGCTATATGGTTGGTCGACTCACCGTCGGCTTGTTAGCTAGGGCGGTGCGAACAATGACCGCTTCGTCATCCACAACCTCCCCTATTCTGTCGGACTCAAAGATGAGCTTGGCTCGAACACCTTCCCCCTATGCAAATCCACGACTGGCGCGACTTGGTAAAGGTCTTCGTCGGGAATTTCCAGGGCACCTACGTGTGCCCCGGGAACTCCTGGGACCTCAAGAGCTGCCGCCAGAGGCCGGACGAGTCTCTCTGAGACTTCATCCGACGTTTCTCCAAGCAATGCACTGAGTTGCCCAGCATTGGCGACTCAGAAATCATCTAGGTATTCCTCTCCGCACCACCTGTCGAGACCTGGTCCGAGAATTAGGCCGGAGCATACCGACCACGGCATCCGCACTCCTCGACATCGCCACCAGCTTTGCCTCTGGCGAAGAGGCCGTCGGAGCCATCTTCCCCAACAACGACTCCAAGGGGAAGAGGCGGGAGGAGACCCCCGGGGCCTCGACGTCTCGCCCCCCAAGAAAAAGAAGGGATGCCAGGGGAAATAGGAGGTTCTCGAGGCCGGGCTCGTCGCGGCTGCAGACCGCAAGAATCTCCGAGGCCTAGGGCTCTTCGACAACATGCTTAAAAGACCTTGCCCATAACATCAGGGCCCAGTAAAGCACACCCTCGAGGAGTGCACCATGCTCCGGCGATACTACGCCAAGCTCGGGCTCCCCAACGACGATGCCAAGAAGAGGGGCCAGGACGACGGAGACAATGACAAGGACGACGGGTTCCCCGAGGTACACAATGCCTTCATGGTCTTCGGTGGGCCCTCGACGTGCCTCACGGCGTGACAGCGAAAAAGGGAACGCCGAGAGGTCTTCTCGGTTAAGGTGGCCACTCCCCGGTACCTCGACTGGTCTTGGGAGGCGATCACCTTCGATCGAGATGACCACCCCGATCATGTCCCAAACCCCGGCCAGTACCCGCTCGTCGTTGACCCGATCATCGGGAACACCCGACTCACCAAGGTGTTGATGGACGGAGGCAGCGGCCTCAACATCCTGTATGCCAACACGCTGGAGCTCCTAGGGCTCGACCGGTCACAACTCCGAGGCGACGCTGCGCCCTTCCACGGCATCATGCCAGGGATGCGTGCATGACCCCTTGGGCGCATAGACTTACCTGTCTGCTTTGGCACCCCCTCCAACCACCGCAAGGAGACCCTCACCTTCGAGGTGGTGGGGTTCAAGGGGACTTATCACGCCATCCTGGGACGGCCGTGCTACGCCAAGTTCATGGCGGTCCCGAACTACACCTACCTCAAGCTCAAGATGCCGGGCCCCAACGGTGTCATCACTATTGACTCCGCGTACGAGCATGCATACGACTGTGACGTCGAGTGCATCGAGTACGCCGAGGCTATAGTGGAGTCCGAGGCCCTCATCACCAACCTTGACCAGCTCGGCAGCGAGGTGCCTGATTCGAAGCGTCGTGCCGGGACGTTCGAGCCCGCGGAGACCGTCAAGCTCGTCCCGATCGACCCTACTTGCTCAAACAACCGAGTACTGAGGGTCAGCGCGACCCTAGGCGCAAATAGGGGGTCGTGCTCATCGACTTTCTTCGCGCGAACGCCGACATATTCGCGTGGAGTCCCTCGGACATGCCGGGCATACCGAGGGAGGTGGCCGAGCACGCCCTCGACATCCAGGCCGGCTCCAGACCGGTGAAGCAACGCCTGCGCCGATTCGACGAGGAGAAGCGCAGGGCCATCAGCGAGGAGGTACAGAAGCTTTTGGTGGCCGGATTCATCAAGGAAGTGTCCCATCCAGAGTGGTTAGCTAATCCTGTATTAGTTAAGAAGAAAAATGGAAAATGGAGAATGTGTGTGGACTACACCGGTCTGAACAAAGCAAGCCCAAAAGTCCCATTTCCATTACCTCGAATCGATCAAATCGTTGACTCCACTACGGGATGTGAGACCCTGTCCTTCCTTGATGCCTATTCCGGCTACCATCAAATCAAAATGAAGGAGTCCGACCAGCTCGCAACTTCGTTCATCACCCCATTTGGCCTATACTGCTATACGACTATGCCGTTTGGCCTCAGAAACGCGGGGGCCACGTACCAGCGGTGTATAACCCAGGTCTTTGGCAAGCACATCGGGCAAACCGTCGAGGCCTACGTGGACGACGTCGTTGTCAAATCCAAGCGGGCCAATGACCTCGTCAATGACCTGGAGGTAGCCTTCAAATGCCTCAGGGAGAAGGGCATCAAGCTCAACCCCGAAAAGTGTGTCTTCGGGGTCCCCCGAGGCATGCTCCTGGGATTCATAGTCTCAGAGCACGGCATCGAGGCCAACCCAGAGAAGGTCTCTACCGTGACCAATATGGGGCCGATTTGAGACCTCAAGGGAGTACAGAAGGTTATGGGATGTCTAGCGGCCCTGAGCCACTTCATCTCGCGCCTCGGCGAAAAAGGCTTACCTCTGTACCGTCTCTTGAGAAAATCTGAGCACTTTTCCTGGACCCCCGAGGCCGAGGAAGCACTCACCAAACTCAAAGCGCTGCTCTCCAACCCCCCGTTCTGGTACCACCGATCGAAGACGAGGCCCTCTTGCTCTACGTCGCCGCAACGACCCAAGTGGTCAGCGCGGCCGTAGTGGTCGAGGGGCAGGAAGAAGGGCATGCTCTACCTGTCCAATGACCTGTCTACTTCATCAGCGAGGTGCTTTCCGATACCAAGACGCGCTACCCCCACATCCAGAAACTAATCTACGCCATAATCTTGGCTCGACGAAAGCTGCGTCACTACTTCGAGTCCCACCCAGTGACCATAGTGTCATCTTTCCCCTTGGGAGAGATAATCCATAACCGAGAGGCCTCGGGAAGGATTTCCAAATGGGCCGTGGAACTCATGGGGGAAGCCCTGTCTTTCGCACCCCGAAAAGCCATTAAGTCTCAGGTCTTGGCCGATTTTGTGGCAGAATGGACCGATACCCAACTACCACCTATTTAAGTCCAGGCTAAGTACTGGACCATGTACTTCGACGGGTCTCTGATGAAGATCGGAGTAGGCGCGGGTCTGCTCTTCATCTCACCCCTCGGAGTCCATATGCGCTACGTAATCCGACTACACTTCGCCGCCTCCAACAATGTGGCCGAATACGAGGCCCTCGTCAACGGCCTGCAGATCGCCATTGAACTTGGGGTACGGCGTCTCGACGTTCGAGGCAATTCACAGCTTGTCATCAACCAAGTGATGAAAGAATCAAACTGCCATGACCTCAAGATGGAGGCGTACTGCACGATGGTACGCCGCCTAGAGGACAAGTTCGATGGCCTTGAACTCAATCACATCGCACGAAAGTTCAACGAGGCCACGGACGAACTGGCAAAGATGGCTCGCGCGACGAGCCAAGACGTACGTCCTCTACAACGGTGAGTTGTATAGGCGTAGCCCGTCTGGTATTCTCCAACGATGCATCACCACCAAGGCTGGCCAATCACTACTCTGGGACTTGCATGCGGGAACCTGCGGGCACCATGCAGCGCCTCGGGCGCTAGTGGGAAACGCCTTCCGCCAAGGTTTCTACTGGCCAACAACGATGGCTGATGCCATGGGGCTAGTACGCTCCTACGAAGGATGCCAGTACTACGCTCGATAGACGCACCTCCCGGCCTAAGCCCTCCAAACCATCCCTATCACATGGCCATTCACCGTGTGGGGGTTGGACATGGTTGGGCCTCTGTAGAAGGCACCCGGGGGCTATACCCATCTGCTCGTAGCCATCGACAAATTCTCCAAATGGATTGAGGCTCGTCCAATCACCCAAATCAAATCCGAGCAAGCAGTGCTGTTCTTTACGGATATCATCCATAGGTTTGAAATCCCAAATACCATCATCACCGATAACGGACGCAATTCACCGCCACAAGTTCTCGACGTTTCATGATGACCACCACATCCGTGGTCCGGGTCGGCCGTGGGACACCCTAGGACAAACGGCCAAGTAGAACGTGCCAACGGCATGATCCTACAAGGCCTCAAGCCAAGAATCTACAACCGGTTGAAAAAGTTTGGCAAGAAATGGCTTGCCGAACTCCCCTCGGTCATTTGGAGCCTGAGGAATACACTGAGCCGAGCCACGGGATTCACACCGTTCTTCCCGGTCTATGGGGCCGAGGCCATCCTCCCCACCAACTTGGAGTACGGCTCCCCGAGACTACAGGCCTACAACGAGCAAAAAACAACCGCAGACCGCCATGAGGACGCCCTCGACCAACTTGAGGAAGCTTCGAGACGCGTTGTTCTCGCTACACTCGGCCAAATACCAAGAAGCCCCACGACGCGCTACCAAGCCAAGCACATTCGAGCCGAGACCAAGGTGGGCGACCTGGTGTCGAGGCCGAGGCAGAGCGAGAAGGGCCGCCACAAGTCGAATCTTCGCCATGGGAAGGGCCGTACATCGTCACCCAAGTACTGAAGCCCTTAACCTACAAGTTGGCCAACGAGAAGGGCAAAATCTTCACCAACGCTTGGAACATAGAACAACTACGTCGTTTCTACCCTTAAGTTTCCAAACGTTGTTTACATTATTCCTCGGAATACAATAAAGAAGCGTTCTTTAGTTGTTACAATATTTCGAGGACCCCCCCTTAATAGGCAAGTCGATTGTATGGAACCTAAGGACCAAAAGTTTGTCTCAAAGGCAAAAGACCGGCTGAGCCATGAGAACGGCCTACACCTCTAGGCTACGGCAGCTCCCTCGCCACCTTTTCGCCCAAGAGACAGCTTAGGCTCCGAGGAAGTTCTTTGCAAAGAGCTGGTCTATCGATAGGGGCTCGACGTCACAATAACGCTATAAGAGAGACTCGGCTCGCTCTGCAGAGCCGCCGAGCCTCGAGGGGGCTAAAAAGGGGGAACCCCTAAGTCCCTGACGCCGCTTTCTTAACCAGATTTGAAAATTTCCATGCCAAACTCTCTCGCTCCAAAGAGGACCGTCGCAAGAAACCTAAGGACCAAAAGCATGTCCCGAGGCCAAAGGGCGGTCGAGCCAGGAGAATGACCCTCGCCCCGGGGCTCAACGACAACTCCCTCGCCACCCTTCACCGAGGGACGGCTTAGGCTCCGAGGAAGTTCTTTGCGGATATCCAAGAACGAGACAGGGGGCATAGGCTCGGAAATGGAATAAGAAAGCGGTTAAAAAACGCACATACGCAAGTACTTTAAAAGGCCTCGACGGCCACAAAACGTCACGGTATGAAAATTAAACCAATCCCTTTACATGGCCCCTGTTGGCCCAGGTCAAAACTCAGGGATCGGCGGCTGGTGTGGGAGGGACCACCTCTTCTTCAAACAGGCTAGCCAATGATGTGCCACGCGCCTCCACCGCCTCCATCAGCTTCGTGACCTCTGCGTCGGCCTCCTCGTCATCTTCCGGCAAAACGTAGCCATCGCTGACAGCCTCGAGGTTGACAGCGTAGTGCGAGGAGACGACGGCCAGGGCACGCTTGACACCCGTGTGTAACGCCCCCCGGAGCCTCTCGTGGATGCAGCCGCTCAATGCAATCAGGCGGCTCCCAAGGGAGCTGGCTGATTGGACCCCCTCGACTTCCAGAGCCTCGCAGGCGGTACGGGCGGCGCTGCGCAGAGCCTCGTGCTCCTGGACCTCAACGTCCAGCGCCGCTTGCGCTGCGACGGAGGCCTCAGCCGCCTGGGAGGCCTCTTTTTCTAGACCTACACCACGACAAAGAGTCAGGTGTTGAACGCAAACCAGAGCAAACGGAACAAGGAGCGCGGTTCAGCAGAACTTACCCTCGGCTTTGTTCTTCCAGGCTAAAGCCTCGACTCGAGAGGCCTCGGCCGCCTTGGTAGCCTCTGCCAAAGCGACTTTCATCAGCCGATGTTCACTCTGCTCTGCGCCCAGCTGCCCGGTGGTGGCCTTGGCAGAGGCCATTGCTTCTTAGGCCCGGGACTTGAGGGAATCTCGCTCCTCCTCCAGCTCCTTGATCTTCGCCACCAAAGGGGCAGACTGCTCCTTAACCATGGCCACCTCGGCCTTCAGGTCAACACAGCGAAGGTGGAGGTCCTCCACTTCAGCACTCCGCACCGACAAGAGCTCCTGGGCGTCGGCAAGCATGCCCTTTTGCCGCCGGAGCTACTCCCAGACGCCCCTCTCCCTTCGTAGGAACAACGATTTCCCAAGGGACCAGGTCTCGAGCTCCTGAAACGGGCAAAGGCGTACGTCAAACACCGCAAGGGGGGCTTGGAGAAAAAACAACGCGACATGACAAAGGGAAATGCGTACCTAGGTAACACCGGGCAGGTCCCTTTGCATAACAGATATCATTGTCTCAGATCGATCAGATCGCCATTGACTCAGTATTGCTCGAGGGTGTCCCAGCCCCCCCCTCGGCGACGTCCTCAAGGACAAACACAGCTCCCCTCGTGGTCGGCCCTGGTTTCCCCCCATACAACACGCTGGCTATCCCACCCACGGGCTCGGGTCGGACCCGGACAAGGACCGAACTCCCCTCGGCAGAGTCGGGACGGCCGCTCACCAGTCTTGGCCACCTCGGTGTCCGCCGCCTCCTTCCCCGGAAGAATCCTCGAGATGAGATCGTCTCAACTGTGGGCGGTGTGCCAAGCTCGCCCGCCCGCCGTCTCCGACCGCCTCGGACTCAATGGAACCAGGGCTCGGCCTCGCCATCTCTACCTCGGTGGCCCGGTGTCCACCGCCTCGCCCTCGGAAGCCTCGGGGCTTTGGCCCCAAGACCCACGACCATGGGCATGGACTCGTCCTCCTCGCTGTCTGGTGGCCACCTCGGTGCCCTTTCCTTCAACAAATGGCTCCTCGGGCCGACCCACCGATGCCACGCCATGTCAAGACGGCAGCAGGCGCTGGGCCCGCCGCCCGATGAGCGGTGGAGCTGGTGCTCACCTTGAGCGCTTTACGGGCGCCAAGGCAGAGTTCCTCCACCCGGCGCTTAGCCGAAATGAAGACGCCCTAAAGGTCAAGATACGCACCAGGGGGGCAAGTGAAATACTACAAACTCCCCTAAAAAATACACTTACTACGAACGAGGACACAACCGCTTCTAGATAGTGTCCCTCCTCTGCAACGGTGGTGGTGGCAGCGATGGCACGGCTTCTGTATCCACCGGTACCGGCTGGTCTCCGCCGGACCCCGGCACCCCCTCGACCGTCCGCGGAGACGGTTGAGCCATCCCCGGCGTCGCTTGCTCCACCTCCTCCGCCGAGCCCACCGGGCTAACACGCTGCCTCGGGCGTGTCGCCCTCGACAACGAGATGGACGTCTACCAGAGACACCCCGGTCGCCACCTCCCTAACATCGGGGAGGTGGTCCAGGGTACCCTTCCCTTCCTCGACCATGCCAATGTCGCCCGAGGAACCCGACACCGATAATGAGGGAGACGACTCCAACGGGAGACCGTCGAGCCTCTGTTGCCGGCGGCGTGCGTCCAGCTTTTCGCGCTCAAGGATCCTCTTCGTGCGCCTTGCCACCTTGGCGTCTTTCTTCTTCTTCTGCTCCTTGGTGTATGCCCTATTCATGGCTCGTCGCTGGGTGTCCTCAGGAACGGGCGGCGGGGAGCTTCGCACGTCCCTTATCCCCTGCAGAAACGACGAAATAAGGCAACGGGCGAAAAAGCAATAAGCAAGAAGGCCGCATAGGCCTCGGCAACACCCAACTTACTAGGGAAATGTACCCCCACGATGGGCGCATCGGGAACGGCATCAAGCCATCAATCTTCGATTTCCCATCCACCGCCTCCCTTACCCGACGTAGGATCTCCTCATCAGTAAGGGCGAAGGCGGACATCTTGATGCCTTCGATCGGATCGCGCGGGGTCATCTCGAACAGGCGCCGCCGCCGAGCCATCAGCGGCAACACCCTCCGACGGTGAAAAGCCGCCACGACCACGGCCGCCGTAAGGCCGCAATCACGCAGCTTCCCTAGGGCCCTCAGGAGCGGTTCTAGCCTGGGTTGATCGGGCTTGATGACGCCGTACCCCCACTTCTCCGGCTGACTCTCCACAACCCGCCCGGTATAAGAGGGGAAGCCCGCCGTCGTCATTACGAAGATAGAACCAGCTGTCATACCAACGACGGTTAGATGATGCTAGCTGGGCTGGGATGTAGAGGTGCTGCTGGTCTTGGCGCACCTGAAGGGTGCAGCCGCCGGCCCTCAATGCCTTCCGAGCCCCCTTCGCTCTCGCCGACTTAGTGGTAAAAACCGCCCGAAACAAATGGAGCCACAACTCCCAGTGGGGAGCGATCCTCAGTACCCTCGCAAACGGCGGTGAAGATGGCCTTTGTGCGATGGAGTTGGGGCTGAAGTTGTGGAGCTCCACGCCGTAGTAGTAGTGCGGGAGCGCCCGCATGAATCGGGTCCACCGGCAAGCCGAGGCCTCGCCGTGGAAGACGATGAAGCTCACCACGTAGCCATCACGCGGGCCTCGGTTCCGACTCATTCCCCGGAGCAATCCACTCGGCTCGTCAGATCGGTGAACGGGCGGAGGAGACCGCAAGGCGTCCACCGGCCGATCGCAGCTTCTCCACGGTGACGCTGGACCGCTCCTGTGGATCCACCGAGAGAATGATAGGACCGCCAGCCATTGCGCGGTGGAGGACGCTGCTACGGCGGTAAATCTCTCTCTCTCTCTTTCAATCGATCTCTCTCGCCCTTCTTCTCCCCGGCGCTTTATGCTCTCAGCAACGGCTTAGAGGCGATGAAAGCAAATGCAGGCAAGGTAAGGAGGGGAGGGGCGAGGCTCTTTACGTATTTATGCAGGGGTAAGACTAAACCATTTGGGCGATTTAAATCGGGAAGTTTCCTCAGATCCCGCGATATAATCCAGATCCGATATCTCCGCCCATGTGCCCACCTTCTCCACATTTAATCACGCAGACGGTTATGTCCCATCCACTGACACCACGTCACGCAGCAACGGCAGCTCCCGAAAAGACCGCCTCAAAAGACGCGCCGGGTGTTGTTAGCCGATGGAAGGGAAATACCCCCCAGCCGATTCCTTTCGAGCTAAGGAACCGGGCACCGAGCCCGCTATGGTCCAGAGGTTCGAAGGCTGGGCCATTTATGGTCTCGACAGCCGCCTCAGGACGACAGAGTCAGGGACAACTATGGGCGAGCCCGTACATGGCTGAGGCCCAGGCAAGTGATTGCTTAGGATGCCCTAAGTCGTGTCCGAGACCAGCAGGAGTTCTCTAAAGGGGATCCCACCATAGGGAGGCACCGAGCCCCTAGGGCTAATCGAACGGCCCTGGCACCCGCTAGAGAAGCCTTCTGATACTTTTTTGGAGCGCGTCTCTGGACCACTAGCCGACCCCTATCGAATGGGGCATGGGCCTCCACTCGGACTTACCCGATAAAAGCTCACCGGAATGTCACCGCTCGCGCCCACCGAGGGTAGCCTGGCATGTTCCACCCCTCCTTCCGAGCAAAAAGGAAGCGCGAGGGTCGTACAAAAAGCCAGGGAAACTCCTGATCGCCCTCTCGCTCCGCGCGGAGGCTCGGGGGCTCTTCCTGCAACCATGCCGAGACCCAGCGGCCAAGGCTCGCACGCGAAGGGCTCGGCAAACAACCCCTCCTTCTGAGCGAAAAGGATGCGCGAGGGTCGTACAAAAAGCCAGGGGAACTCCTGATCGCCCTCTCGCTACATGCGGAGGCTCGGGGGCTCTTCCTGCAACCTTGCCGAGACCCAGCGGCCTAGGCTCACACGCGAAGGGCTCAGCAAACAACCCCTCCTTCCGAGAGAAAAGGATGCGCGAGGGTCGCACAAAAAGCTAGGGGAACTCCTGATCGCCCTCTCGCTCCGCACGGAGGCTCGGGGGCTCTTCCTGCAACCTCTCACACCCCGAGGGTCAGAAAAACGCGACGAAAAAAGGCACCAAGCCCATTACGGTCCAGAGGTTCAAAGGCTAGGCCATTTATGGTCTCGACAGCCGCCTCAGGATGATAGAGTCAGGGACAACTATGGGCGAGCCCGTACATGGCCGAGGCCCAGGCAAGCGATTGCTTGGGATGCCCTAAGTCGTGTCCGAGACCAGCAGGAGTTCTCTAAAGGGGATCCCACCGTAGGGAGGCACCGAGCCCCTAGGGCCAATCGAACGGCCCTAGCACCCGCTAGAGAAGCCTTCTGGTACTTTTTTGGAGCACGTCTCTGGACCACTAGCCGACCCCTATCGAATGGGGAACGGGCCTCCACTCGGACTTACCCAATAAAAGCTCACCAGAAATGTCACCGCTCGTGCCCACCGAGGGTAGCCTGGCATGTTCCACCCCTCCTTCCGAGCGAAAAGGATGCGCGAGGGTCGTACAAAAAGTCAGGGGAACTCCTGATCGCCCTCTCGCTCGTCTGCAAGGAGGCTCGGGGGCTCTTCCTGCAACCTTGCCGAGACCCAATGGCCTAGGCTCGCATGCGAAGGGCTCGCAAACAACCCTCCTTCCGAGTGAAAAGGATGCGCGAGGGTCGCATAAAAAGCCGAGGAACTCCCGATCGCCCTCGCCACGTCGGCGAGGCTTAGGACTCTTCTGCAACCTTGCCGAGACCCCTGGCCTAGGCTCGCGCGCGAAGGGCTCGGCAAACAACCCCTCCTTCCAAGCGAAAAGGATGCGCGAGGGTCGCACAAAAAGCCAGGGGAACTCCTGATCACCCTCTCGCCACGTGCGAAGGCTCGGGGGCTCTTCCTACAACCTTGCCGAGACCCAGCGGCCTAAGCTCGCACACGAAGGGCTCGACAAACAACCCCTCCTTCCAAACGAAAAGGATGCGCGAGGGTCGTACAAAAAGCCAGGAGAACTCCTGACCGCCCTCTCGCTCCGTGCGGAGGCTCGGGGGCTCTTTCTGCAAACCTTGCCGAGACCCAGCGACCTAGGATCGCACGCGAGGGCTCGGCAGGCTCGGGTGCTAATCCTGCACCCCAAACAAGCGACCCGAGCTCGCTCTCATGGGTCAAGCAAATGCGATAGAGCGCCTTACTCGACGAAGAAAAAGCCCCAAAAGGAGTAAACTCACTCCTCTAGGGCCTCGGGGGCTACACCCGGTGGGTGCGCTCGCGCGCACCCACCGGAATCGTGAGTATAAAACAAACCCGACAAGAGCCACTGAGAAACAAAAGTCTCGAAAAAACCTCGGGGAGAGTATCCCACACTCCCGCCCGAGGCTCGGGGGCTATCTTGTCGGATACCAAAAATAGGGTACCCCAAGCAAAGGTCGAAAAACCGCTTAGACCCTAAGAACAGAACCGGGCGGAATAACGAACGAGGTCTCGGCGAAATCTCCGATTCGCCCGAGACCCCTCTGCCGAGCCCCAATGAAGCGAACGATTCTCCGACTCGCCCGAGACCGCCTCGCCGAGGCCCCCTCGTCGAGGCCCCCTCGCCCGGGGCCTCGGAAGAAGTATCGATTCTCCGATTCGCGCGAGGCCGGCTCGGCACCAGCCCCGTGGCCGCCTCTTCAACCAAACTGCTCTGCCCGAACATCGCATCCAAGCGCCCAACCACTCCGACACACGCACGATGGCACAAGACAAATAAGTGACCGACTACACGCCGGTCAAGGTCAACCTCTCCGCCATCTGCGACGACACTACCTGCAAGGAGGGTTACCGACACTGTGCTGCCTAACTCCTGCACCAAGGACATCGCAATGTGGGGAGTCAGAATGAGTTCCTGTAGCCTCGAAATCAGTGGACCGACCGCTCCGTCTCGCTCGAGCCCCCTCGACAGGGCCTCGGATTCACTGATCTTACTCCGCCTCGCCCATCCGCCGCCCGAGACCCCCCGGTAGGTCCTCGGACGACCACACGCCCGCCCGCCGCCCGAGGCTGGGCTGCCCGCAACCTCGTCGCCTCCGCCTCAAAAGTCTCTCTGGCAGGCTATCGCATCCGATTAATGCGCTCAGCTGCACCCGCTACATAAGCCACGATCGGCAGTGCGCTGCAACAGGAGCGAGGGGACAATGGTCAGATCACCTTTTCTACCATCCCTTACTAACAATACAGTCATCAGATCCGTAGGGCGACGTCTCACACTATTCCGCCTCGATGGGTCACTGAGACCCGCAGATCTCGCACTGGGTCACTTCTCAGCCTCTAAGACGGCAGCCTCTAGAGACAACAGCCCTAAGCACGATAGGGCCTTTGCGACGATCGGCTACGATGGCGCCGAGAGCCTCGCAATCCACCAAGTCAACAAACACGACATGTTACTTGCAGTGGAGACCATACCGATTAGACATCTACGGAAACTCCCACGACAACGCCATGCTGCTCCAGGAGTAAATACGTCATGAAATAGTCCTTGCTCCACGTGTAGCTCTCTTATGTACTCCTGGTTTCCTCCCTGCGGCTATAAAAGGAGGCAGCCAGGACCGTTTCTAGGACGACGGATAGAGTCACGAATACTCGCATGAACAACACGCCTCATTCTGTAATTCATATCACCTCCCCTCACAGAGACCTGGGACGAACTCCCTCTCTCGCCTAGCTTGTAACCCCCTACTACGAGCACCCCGGTGCAAGGAATACAAGAACATCTTCTCAAACTGGACGTAGGGCATCCATTGCCCGAACTAGTATAAACCTTGTGTCTCTTTGCATCACCATCCAGAATTGGGAGCACACAGCACAAATTCACTAGTCGGTCAAGGACCCCTAGTTCTGAAACATCGACACTAACAGATGGCAGCGGTTACACTGATCGAACAGAGAATGAGCGCCTGATGCGTCGCAGTAAGCAGTACCTACTCGTTGATGGCAAGCTATGGCGCAAGAACGCAAAAGAGGAAATCTTGATGAAGTGCATAACCCAGGAGGATGGCGAACATCTCCTGGACCAAATCCACTCTGGCTCCTGCGGCAACCACGCGGCCTTAAGAACGCTGGTCGGCAAGGCTTTTCGAGCAGGGTTCTATTGGCCGTCAGCAGTATCCGACACAGAGAGGCTAGTCCGCCACTGTGAGGGTTGTCAGTTCTTTGCCAAGAGAATCCATATACCAGCACATGAGATCCAGACAATACCAGCCTCCTGGCCCTTCGCATGCTGAGGACTGGATATGATCGGGCCCTTCAAACCGGCTCCAGGGAAATTTACATGCGTCTTTGTGCTGATCGACAAATTTTCTAAGTGGATAGAATACATGCCTTTGGTACAGGCATCCTCAGAAAAGGCTATCACGTTCCTCGACCAGGTCATCCACCGTTTCGGCATACCGAACAGCATCATAACCGATTTGGGTACTCAGTTCACCGGGAACGCTTTTTGGGACTTCTGCGATGAAAGGAGCATAGTAGTAAAATACGCCTCGGTGGCACACCCTAGAGCTAATGGACAGGTCGAGCGAGCAAATGGCATGATCTTGGATGTGTTGAAGAAGCGGGTGTATAGAGAAAATGACAAGGCTCTCGGAAGATGGCTCAAAGAGTTACCAGCCGTGGTCTGGGGACTCAAAACTCAGCCCAGCCATAACACCAGCGTCTCACCATACTTTATGGTTTACGGCACTGAGGCGGTCCTCCCTACAGATATAGCTTTCAGATCAGCAAGGGTAGAGAACTTCGACGAAGGCAAGGCCAATGAAGTATGGGAGCTAGAAGTGAATAGCGCAGAAGAGAAGCGGCTCGATTCTTGTGTACGTACGGCCAAATACCTTGCTGTTTTGCGCAGGTACTACAACAAGAACGTTAAAGAGCAGTTTTTTGTGGTCGAGGACCTGGTCCTGAAGTGGAAGACGAACCAGGCTGGTGTCCATAAACTTGCAACCCCATGGGAGGGGCCCTTCATGATCAAGGAGGTCACACGACCAACGTCTTATAGGTTAGCTCACCTGGACGGTATGGACGTACCAAACTCATGGCACATCGACAAGCTTAGACGTTTCTATGCTTAACTACTGAGATATGTACCCCCTTTTGTATTTTCGATTTACTTCAATAAAGCTATTATTATTTCTCCGACCACTCTAATGTGTCACTTCGACTTATATGGTTATTCTAACTTAGCCAGTAAAAGCCGACCACCACTCCTTCTACAGCTTTTGGAGCAGGACACTGCCTCCGGTTCCTCCCAACACGTGCATGGGATCCGCTCTCACGTTGCGGGTGATCGGCAGTCCCCTTAGTTTGACTTGTCTGCGCTGCGTGTGGTGCATGAGTCACGCACCTCACACTCCACCACATGGCAAACTAGGGCCACACAAACTTTTCAGGATGATGTGTCGGGTAAAATGGTACAACTAAACTGAACGTTATTATGTTCTCACTTAGTTCCACCAACATAAGTTTCAAGCTTAAATACGCTTTATACAAAGCAAACAAGCTTATAATGATATACTGATTACGTTATTACAAGCTTGCTCGAAGAGGCCCAAGTTTACAATAACACAACTATGTCCTCCTTCTCTGACTCTAAGCCTATTACATTGGGCGGTCGGGTATGCGGCACCTCATCGTCATTGCTCCGATATTCAACTCGAGTCTCGGGGACTCTTGTGCTAGCCGAGCTGAAGGGGATGGCCCCGCCGATGCCTGGCTGGTCGAGACCGCAGGCTTCATCGGTCGGCTAGCAACAGATGGCGTTTTCAGTTGACTTGTCGATGGCATACCCTGTACAGGTGCTGTCCCACCTCCACACAGATTAATGTCGCCAATTATCTTTGACGACAGATCCAGCTGGGTCACCCGAAGCTCCTCCGCCTTGTCTGGGTCTACTCCCTTCGGGTATCCAGCCTCCAGGCGCTTGAGATCGATCAGAGGGTAGTGGGCACGCACCATGCTTAGCACATGGGCGCCCGTATACTCACCCGCCTCCTTAATGAACTCCTGGAACCATCCCCACGCTTGTTTGCATCTCTCGACCAGTCCGAGCTGGGGGGTCCTTGGCTCTTCCTCTGTGAGTGCCGGGTCGACAAGGTCAAGGATGGGTAAAATGCCAGTTGCCACTTCCTGGCACCAGTTCTTCCATGTGTCCCGATCCTCGGTGGCCTCGAGGCATTGTGCTTTCTAGCCGTCACGCTTTTTCATCACAGCTTCTAGATGCCTCTTGGCATTGGCTTTTAAAACTGCACACCGTACAAGACATCAAATGTAAAGGCACGACAAGTCAAGGCGGGCAACAGAATGAGAACGGTGGCCTGGAATACTTACTCTTCAGTTCCTCCTTCATTTTGGTGGTGTGGTCCTGGAGTTGAGACTGGCTGCGCGCCAGTTTCTCGTTGTCCTCCTTTAGGTGACCACACTCTGCGGTCACGCGGCTATTCTCCTCTTAGAGGCGGGTTACCTCAGCTTCTAAGCTCAGACATAAATTGTCATTACCAACAATGCAACAACACGTGTCATACACTTGATGTGACAAAATGACAACTTACTTGTTTTTTGACGCTCTTTGTCATTGAAATGGCCGACCTGAGTTCGGTTTCGTGTTTCTTGCTCGTCCTCTCTCCGGTCGGCGGCTTCAAGTTGGTGGTGCAAGCGTTGCCCACCCTACCGCCGATTTCTATTGCTCGCCGTGATTCCCTCAATCTAGTCGAAGCACCTCTTTCGGTATTTCTTTGCGGTCTTCATCAAGTCCGCATATAAGCAAGCTAAGTCGAGACGGTTTGACTATATTACAGGTCAAGTGGTCAAGCCAAACATACCGGACTTCGTCATCAAACGCTTTGCGCTTGCTCAACTTTTTGGGTCTCTTCGATCTCGGGATTTCTTCATACATAACCCACTCTCGTCGTTCGCTGCGACACATATACATGTTGTTGTTTGTCTTTGGGACGGCCTAGGATCTCTTCGACTTCGTCCTCTTGACCTCTTGTTTAGGGCGGCTACTGGGTCGGAGATAGTAGTCTCGCGACCACTATGGCTTTCCCATGAGTCATAGCATCGGCAAGCGTATTCTCGTGCCAACTCCGGTTGTCGCTCCTCGGCTCGGTCTCTGGTTCCTTGGCGCCAAGGTATCCACCTCGGCCAGGCTAGTGCTCAAGCATTTGTACTTTGCTCTACTGTCTTCTCGACCGATTGTTTCGGGACCGACGTTGGGCTGCTGTCGTGTCATGGTTCCGGCGGAATTTCTTCTCTGAGTTGTTCGCAGATTAGTCGCCGAAAGCGCTTCTTTCCGCCAAAGATCGCGAAGCCATGCCACAACCGGCTATCTCGGTCGGGATTTTCGTGGACGCCGACCTAATATACCGTAGAAAGTTTAGAAGACAATAGTATTCAATACAAATTATAATATTATATCAAAGTTATAGATACTTTACATGCTCGAAGCACGGAATAACGTGGCGGCGAACGTCTCTTCGACCGCTACCGCGCTCCACGTGCTCGGCGGGTTCCACTGTGTCTTTTTCCACCACCCGATCAAGGCCGGGTTTGGTGCTTGAAACTTCCCCGCTTGTTTTTACGTGTTGTAGTGGTCGGTGGTGCGATCATCGCGGCATAGAGGAGCTACCCGCTCTGTTGACCCCATTTGTCTCCTTCTCTTTCGAGGGATGAGTCGGAAGATGTCCGCATCCTCTCGTTTCATCGTCTCGAAGGGAGAAGATAACTGGCGACGTTTTGTTGGCATCGCCGCGCTTGCTAGCGACCTTGGCCGTTACATCCTCCCCAACTCCGAGTACCGCCCGACGGCTTCTTTGATCGGCATTGGTCTAGCGGTTGAGCCGGCAATTTGCGGCCAATCCACGCCAGGGGGTAAGACACGAATATCTTTGCTTTCGGTCATTACCATTACTCTGGGAAACATAAAGGAGACAATAGTCAAATTTTTGTTGCAACATAAATCTCTACAGTACAAGGAGGCATCATTTACCTTGGGGAGGTCGGGCCGGCTTGAAGGCGTGTTTCGATGTCGTTTAACCCGACATAATTGGGGTTGGCTAGATTGAATAGCTCCCCAATTTCGCCTTGATTTCTATCTTGTTGAGCGCCTCTTTTACGGTCCTCGTCGGATCTACGCTACTCGGTACTCGAAGCCGGATGTACCCTCTTTGGCGGTGGTGGATCCTTTGGTGATGAAGTTCCCGACCACGCTTGGACCATCCAGCTTTTCCCCACGGATCAACCCGAAAGCATTCGTGATCTCGCTCCAAGTGCTCGGGCTTCCCCGACCAACCGTTTCTTCTTCTTCTCCGGAATCAACCCCACGCCACATTGTGGTGATCGTGTTCGGCTCTTCGCGGATGTAGAACCATTTCTTGTACCATTCGTCCAGTGAGGTGTTCCATGGGCAGTGCAGGTACTAGGCCTTCATATCGTCACGCAGATTGAGGTATACGCCCCGCTATCTTCGAGCCTCCGCTCCCTTTCTTCCGTAGAGATGTAATGTAAGGCTTAAAGAGGTCGAAATGAAATGGAAGCCACCATAAGCTTCGTAAAGATGGATGAAGGTGGAGACAAGAAGAATCGAGTTGGGATGCAGATTGCAAATCCCAATCTCGTAATATAAGCAGAGCCCCTGAAGGAAAGGGTGCACTGGAACCCCAAAACCCCGCTTGAAGAAATCCTTGAAAACCACAATCTCACCTGGTTGTGGATCGGGGAAGCTTTCTCCTTTTGGCTTACGCCATCCCGCGAGTGCCTTGTTGTGGAGCACTCCCATGGCGACGAGGTCTTCGATGGTCTGCTCATTGCTCCTTGACTTCCACCACTCCTTCGCCATGACTCCACCTTTCTTCTGGGCGTTTCTCTTCGCCATTGATCTGCCCTTGTTAAGAGGGTGGATGCGGTGGAGGAGGGATTGGTGGTGATTTTCGAAGGAGTAGGGTTCGGCGAGAGGAAGAAGTAGGTTGCGGCGGTGAATGACAATGGGGATCGGTAAAAAGTAACTTACCAGCTCTATATTATAAATAACCAAGGGCTCCGCTGTCGTTTCGTCGCCCGAGATTCTTGGGAGCGCGTAAGACGCGCCGCAGCAGACGGTTGTTTTCACAACCTCGAGATCTCACGCTAGCAAACGCGCTTCTTCATTTCCAAAGTCTGTACGCGCCTCTTCATTGATAATGTGAGAGGGCCCACATCGACGCACTCTCCATACAAAGCGCCAAGCGATCGCTTGTCGAAAAAAGAGTAAGAAGGCAAGAGTGATATGTTATATCCGTCGCTTTTTGACCAGACGTGGCGATTGGACTTGACAGAGTAAGGAGATAAATAAATACACAAAAAAAATAATACAATCGGCGTTTTTTTCTTTTGGTACGCATATCTTGAGCTCAATGATGGACCGGACCATCGCTGCGTGTTTCGGGATCGCTTGCACCACCGCGCGTTTTGGGACCGCTGCACCAACATCACGCTTTTGGGACTGCTCCGCCATCGATGTGTTTCGGGGGACCCGACCGACCATCGCCGGAGATCGTTCTTCTCGACTACATGTGATTTGTACTCACATACAGTTGAGAGACATTTATTTAGACCTTGCTACAAGGCTCATATCTCGCCTTCCAGCAAGCTCGGGGACTACATCGGTACGATGCACCTGCCGGTGCATCTCGTATCGTCTGTACGACGATTGGATTCTCAACTTAACTGGGAATTCTTTTTAGACCCTGGCACCACGTGCCTACGTCACCTACTACCAGACTCGGGGACTAAGTGGGCACACTTCACCTTGCGGTGAATGTGTTTGTTTTTCGACCCCACGCCTCTGATGATCAAGGACGCTACGCTTCAAGACGCACTTACATTTCTTTTCAGAAATACAAGTGGGCACACTTCTCGGGACGAAAATCTTTTTCTTTTTTCTTAAGAGCACCATATATTCTTCGGACAACCGACTTCTCCGGCGACAACGGTGGTCAGAGACGTCAAGGGTTCAAGCCTTACTTGTCGGAGAAGGTTAAAATGGCGTGTCGCATCATAATACATGGTGCTCGGGGACTAGCTGTGGGGGTATTAACCCCTATACCCTTATGGCTAAGCTTGGGTCAGTCCGGATCGATGGGTTCGGTCCACCAAAAGACGACGTGCGGCCCGGTTAACCTGATCGGAGTCCCGCGCAAGGAGTCAAGGCGGATTTGGCGATCAATCAAGATCCTGGTCGGTTAGAATAGGAATCCTTATCCGGCCACATATGGCAATTGTAATCGGCTAGGATTAGTTTCAGATTCGTAACCCCCGCTTCGAACTATATAAGGCAAGGCAGGAACCCTCTAAAAATCATCTCTCATTTGACATACAGCAATACAAATCAGACGCAGGACGTAGGTATTACGCCTTCTTGGCGACCGAACCTGGATAAAACCTTGTGTCTGTCTTGCGTCACCATCTGGTTTATGGCTTGCACATCTGTCTGCCGACAATCTACTACCTTGGGTATACCCCTAGGTAGACTGCCGACCATATTTCGTCGACATACATCGGATGTGTCGGAAGAATATCGGGAGGGGTTTTTGATACTAATAAAAAAACAAATTACAGAACCTATCAGGAAACTGCGAGACGAATCTAATGATACTAATTAATCGGTCATTAGCATATGTGGGTTACTGTAGCATTTAAGGTTTTTTCATGGACTAATTAGGCTTAAAAAATTTGTCTCACGATTTTGCCGAGAACTATGCAATTAGTTTTTTTTCGTCTACATTTAGTATTCCATACATGTGTCTAAATATGCTCTTTTATTGTAGGAGGAATTTTTGTTTGAAAACTAAACTGGGCCCCATTTGGCCTGAAGTGCTTCACCAAGATGTCGTCCTTCACTTGCAGTATACGACTCCTGTCTTCCTCCTTTAGCATTAGGCTCCACTTCTGCAACAATGACAAGACATTGAACGCCACATCAGTTGGAGCATTGGGGAATTTCTTCTCAATGGCCATCTTATTTCTGGGAACTCTTGGTGATGATTTTTACGGATGAAGGACCAAGAAACTACTCTTGGTGTGGTACGAGAAGGTAAGAGTAAGATACGATAAGATTAGATTAGAATAGACTACTGATAGAGTTCTCCGATCTTTTGGAACAGTATACTTGTAGCTGTGTACGGCAGCGTCGTTTTAACTTCATCACACGGCAGTGCAGCGACGGCACGCCACGCGTGGACGGGACGAGGACTACCGCCGAAGCCGTCCGGCACTGCCGCAGCGCACTGGGGCCAGGAACATGGGTCCGCTTTGCTCTGACTAGCCCAGACCAAGGTCATGCGCCGCGACGCCGAGTCGCTCCAGTCCAGGGTTTCCCCTTTCCCTCGCCGTGTGCGGCGTGCCCGTGTCACTCTCATCCCCCATCCGCTGCGCGCGTCCAAACCAAACGCGACGCCTGTGGCCGGCCGCGCCCTGACTTTTCCTTGCAACGGCAGCCTGCATCGGTCGTTCCGCCACCAGAAACGTGGGATCCTGTCGTGTCGTGCGCTCGGCGCGGGAACCGGCGGCAGCAGGCCCGCCGGCGGGCCACCTCGTCGTGCCCGGGCGGTTGCTCTTCGTGACGGAATCCGCGTCGTCACGGAACAGGTTGTTCTCAATTTGGCCGAACGGCGCCGGCGGGTGGCGGTCCACGACGCTGCCTCGCACGCTCGGCACGGCACACCGAGAGAGACGCAGTCAATCCCACGGCCCGGCACGGCACTGCACGGCACGCCCAAAACCCCCAGTCCCATGCAATAATTCTGCGTCGCCCGCCCATCGCTGTTCCCCACCGAAACACTCCCGGACGCGTCGTCGCTTCCCAAAAACCAGGCCCCTGTCAGTCTCCCGTCCTGTTGTTTGATGATTTCTGTAGTTTATAAATCGGCTTATCGTGAGGAAAAAATATTATATACCGACTGATAAACACACTTCGCTCTCACTCCACGCCGCGTACAGCTATTAATACCACCACCACCGCCTGACCACGCCCTGACCACCTCCGCCACGGTCGTGCTCCGTACACGCTCCGCTCCGCTCCGGCCATGGCCGCCGCCGCGGCCTCCTTCCCGGCCCTTCCGTTCCTTCTACTGTTGCTGCTGGTGCCGTCGCTCGACGCCGCCTCCAATGTGACGTACGACCACCGCTCCCTCATCATCTCCGGCCGCCGCCGCCTCATCATCTCCACCTCCATCCACTACCCCCGCAGCGTCCCCGAGGTATGCACGGCACCTCTAGACCAAGCCTCCGTGCACGCGCGCCCTCATTGTACCAGCTAACCAGCAGCACTTGAACTTAACTTTGCGCCATCCCGTGTGCCCGCAGATGTGGCCCAAGCTGGTGGCTGAAGCCAAGGACGGCGGCGCCGACTGCGTCGAGACCTACGTCTTCTGGAACGGCCATGAGATCGCCCCAGGCCAGGTTCGCAGGCCGCTCCACAACAAAACGTTGTTCTGCAGTTGTTTTACTTCTGAAAATGGGGTTTTCTTTTCTATATGCGCGGTGAATGAATTTCGCTGGATTGCAGTACTACTTCGAGGACCGGTTCGACCTGGTGCGGTTCGTGAAGGTCGTTAGAGACGCTGGGCTGCTCTTGATCCTGCGCATCGGGCCCTTTGTCGCCGCCGAGTGGAATTTTGGGTCAGCTTTTCTTTGTTCACTATTACGCGATTAGCTGTAATTTTTAAGAGTTTTTTTTTTGTTTCCCTGGCGATTAATATGGCTATTGTCTATGGAGTTCCAGAGGCGTGCCGGTGTGGTTGCACTACGTGCCAGGAACGGTTTTCAGGACAAACAATGAGCCATTCAAGGTGCGGTGGACATATGAATTTCACGGAGCGCCTCTGCTAATTATTCTAGTTTGGTGCTAACTGTAGTAATTTTTCTGGATGCAGAGCCATATGAAGAGTTTCACGACATACATTGTGAATATGATGAAGAAAGAGCAGCTCTTCGCTTCTCAGGGAGGGAACATTATCCTAGCTCAGGTCATAATAGTTGATATAGTATTTTACATTCAGTTTTGATTTTTTTTTAGCAACAGACAAGCTTTCAGATTGTATGTTGACAAGTTTACATTGCAGATAGAGAATGAGTATGGAGATTATTATGAACAAGCATATGCACCTGGCGGCAAGCCATACGCGATGTGGGCAGCTAGTATGGCTCTTGCTCAAAACACTGGTGTCCCTTGGATTATGTGCCAGGAGTCTGATGCTCCTGATCCTGTGGTTAGTTTTTTACACCCGAAGCCTGGCTGTTTTATTAACAGACTAACAGTCAAAACATGAATTGCTTCATTAATCTAACTGTGATCGCAAGCTCTTGGACTGACACAAGTGACATATTTCTTTGCTAATAACAATATGTTTGATGACATGTTTTTTCAAAAAAAATCTACGTTTGATGACATGCCCCTGAAATCGACTTTTAAAAATGAGACACTATGGTAGGGAAAAAAGGTTGAATGGAGGAAAATTTCTGGTCCTTGAGGTTTTAGTTCTGCTATTCATCACATAAAAAAATTTATTTGACGTTGGGACTACAAAGGAATACTTCCGCAGATATTTTCGTCATAACTATGTGATTAGTGCTTGAGCGATTTAACTCTTTACTATGCATTTTTTTGGCAGATTCGTTCATGCGTGTAAATTTATATTTACAGATAAACTCTTGTAATGGTTTCTACTGCGATGGATTCCAGCCAAATTCACCAACCAAGCCAAAACTTTGGACTGAGAATTGGCCAGGCTGGTAATGCATTTTGTGTACTTCTGTTACTAACAGATATGTTGCACCGTTGACAATGTAGTATTTTTTGAAGCAAATTATGTGCAAATTTTTGAATTTTCTCACTTTCAAACTTGAAGTTTTATGATCCTACTTTTTGTCTCTTTTAATTTATGTGTAGGTTCCAGACTTTTGGTGAAAGTAATCCCCACAGACCACCTGAAGATGTTGCATTCGCTGTTGCACGTTTTTTCGAGAAAGGTGGCAGCGTTCAGAATTACTATGTGGTAATGCTTTTGCATTACTCATACATTACTTGACTAAGATATGTGCATCAGGGCATCTCCAACAATGCCACCTCAGCTAGCCAGTTTCTGAGTTGTCAAAAACACTATTAGCTGTTAGCCATGGTCGTTCATCTGGAATAATCAAATCATAAATAGTCAGTAGTTCAGTACTCCTACCTGTTTCAAAATTTTAACTTACCAAAAGCTGATAATTTTCCATTATCCTTTTGAAGTATCATGGTGGCACAAATTTTGGTCGCACTACTGGGGGGCCATTCATTACAACCAGCTATGACTATGATGCACCAATTGATGAATATGGTTTGGCTCTATTGCTCTCCTATGGATCCAATCAATGATCTTTGTGCTTAAGCCATATTAATGTTGTTAATTGATCTGAAACTCAGGCCTCAGGAGATTTCCAAAGTGGGCACATCTGAGGGATCTTCACAAATCTATAAGATTGTGTGAGCACACCCTGCTTTATGGAAACACAACGTTTCTTTCCCTGGGGCCTAAACAAGAGGCAAGTTTTATTCTCCTGGTGTTATAACTTGCGTGCTAATAGTGTAATCCAGTTAAATGCAACATGTTTAGCCCAGTTACATATCAAAATAAGTTAAACATTTCTAAATTTTTAATTGTTAGTGTTGTATATGGTATGAAGGGCAGGCCTGGTGCAGTGGTGAGAGCTGTTTCACTGAGTCACCACGTGGGTTCGAAGCAGCCTCTCCGCAGATTTTGCGGGGGGAAGGCTTGCCTCGGTTTTTCCCTTCCCCATACCCCACTCATGTGGGAGCCTCTGGCACTGGGTCTACCCCTTTAGTGTTGTATATGGTATCTAATATATACTTGATTAATGCTGCTATATTAGATCGGTATGAAGCCATCTGTTTAATCTCAGCATACTGTAATTCAGCAATGTGTTACTGCACATCACAATTCCATTTCCCTAAATCCCACATTTTCATAATCCTACTGACCATTGAAATTAATAGTTAATGTTCATTTACAGGCTGATATTTACAGTGACCAGTCTGGAGGATGTGTTGCATTCCTGGCAAACATTGATTCAGCCAATGACAAAGTTGTCACTTTCCGTAACAGGCAATATGATCTTCCTGCTTGGTCAGTTAGTATTCTTCCTGACTGCAGGAATGTGGTGTTCAACACTGCAAAGGTATTTGATCTTTTAGTGCTTTTCGCTTTTCAGAATAGGAACAAATTCAGCCTTGTTAGATAAAATAGATAACATTCTTCTCAGGTAAATAAATAATGAATAACTGGATAACTAAAAAGAGAAAGGATTGCAGGCTCGTAACCAGTTTACATACTTTAACGGTAATGAGTTTATGGAGAAACACTGTAGTTGTGTTTTTTTCTTCACAAGAAATAAGGCCCGCAACTTTTGGTTCTTGATGATTTATGATATTTAGGTGCAATCTCAAACTTCGATGGTGGCCATGGTTTCAGAAAGTTTGCAAGCATCAAAACCTGAGCGATGGAGCATTTTCAGGGAGAGAACTGGGATTTGGGGTAAAAATGACTTTGTCCGAAATGGATTTGTGGACCATATTAATACAACAAAGGACTCCACTGACTACCTATGGTACACAACAAGGTTGGTTTACTTCAGCCTCTTTCATTTAAGTTTACTGCGACTGCCTAGTGAATGAATACCCAGGTACTGACCAGATAGGAGATACCTGGGTATCCATTAATCCTATAAGTTTTTTTTCCCCCCGAAACCATTAATCCTATAAGTTGATTTTGCTTTGAACCGTCCTTTGCACTTTCCAGTCCTGCCTGTGACTAAGTTCGTTTTTTATGTCATCTGCAGTTTTAGTGTGGATGAAAGTTACTCCTCGAAAGGGAGCCATGTTGTCCTCAATATCGACTCCAAAGGCCATGGTGTCCATGCTTTCCTGAATAATGAGCTTATAGGTTTGTTCTTTATTGTTCCTTTCTAGCTAAAAATACCATGTAGCATAAATCTTTGATTTGGTTTTCACTGGGAGATTTCCTTAGGTCCTAGTTAGCCCATATGAACTTTCAGAGTATCCATATATTCCCATGTGGTGAAAAGGTATCCTTAAGAAGTAGAGTTCATGTTTCTACCAGCATCACTGATTACTCCTCAACCATTAATTTCTGTCGTGCCTCTGACTTTTAGATACTAGCTCGTTAGTTTCACAGTTATTATCTCCTAATTGTTAAGCTCTGCCATCATTACTAGCTGTGGATATCTCTTTCCTCCAGGTAGTGCATATGGTAATGGCTCACAATCAAGTTTCAGTGTGAAATTGCCTATCAACTTGAGGACTGGGAAGAATGAACTTGCCCTTCTAAGTATGACTGTTGGTTTACAAGTAAGCACTTGCTACTAAACATTATTATCATTGAGTTATCTGTGTGAAAAATCTTTGCACACTGAATCACTGATTCTTTGTGCATGCAAATTCACCTATAGTGAGACGCACTCCTGTGAAAAAGGGGAGAAACATAGACCTTCTTTAAGTACAAAGTGACCATATTGATTAAGACTTTATGCACTCTATAAGAATGCAGGATTCTCTTATGAATGGATAGGAGCGGGCTTTACAAATGTGAACATCTCTGGTGTGAGAAATGGAACCATAGACTTATCTTCAAATAATTGGGCATACAAGGTATTGTCACCGATATTCCTCAAATTTTTTAGGCAAATTTATATTCTAGAATTTATCTGAAATTACATGATGAATTTGATATAATTGATCCATCTTTATTTACAGAGTATGGTATTTCTCTTGCCCCTGCTGATATATCCTGAAACTGAGATGAAAGTGTGTTTTTTCTTTTTAATTTATAGATTGGACTGGAAGGGGAACATTATGGTTTATTCAAGCCCGATCAGAGAAGTAACCAACGGTGGATACCACAATCTGAGCCACCGAAAAACCAACCTTTGACATGGTACAAGGTAAGCTTCTATGATTTTCATTCTTGAGATGAACTTCTCCACAACCTGCTACTTTTAGTTACTAATGAAACATGCTTTTAGTTAAATGTTGATGTTCCAAAAGGAGATGACCCAGTTGGGATAGACATGCAGTCTATGGGGAAAGGCTTGGTTTGGTTGAACGGAAATGCCATCGGGAGGTATTGGCCCAGGACTAGTTCTATTGATGATAGGTGCACTCCCAGTTGTAACTACAGGGGAGAATTTAATCCAAACAAGTGCAGGACAGGTTGTGGACAACCAACTCAGAGATGGTAATTGAAACGGAATTTGGCAAAGTTCATGGTGGTAATTTTTTTATTATTGTTTTATCTTGTATTTCACAATCTGCTTTGCTTGGTCTAGGTACCATATCCCACGGTCATGGTTTCATCCCTCAGGGAACATCCTTGTGGTCTTTGAGGAAAAGGGTGGGGATCCCACGAGGATCACATTCTCAAGAAGAGCTGTGACAAGCGTGTGCTCCTTTGTGTCAGAGCACTTTCCTTCCATAGACTTGGAGTCCTGGGATGAAAGTGCCACAAACGAAGGCACATCCCCAGCCAAAGCACAGCTGTCTTGCCCCGAGGGTAAAAATATAACTTCCGTAAAGTTTGCGAGCTTGGGAACCCCTAGTGGAACTTGTAGATCATACCAAAAGGGGAGCTGCCACCACCCGAACTCCTTATCTGTTGTTGAGAAGGTAAAATTCGAACAAAATTCTCGATCCCTGACACAAATACTCACATGAAGTAGATTTCAGTATCAGATAACCGATGGACCAGATATTAGTTCTGACTTTTTGAGATTTGTTGATGCATGTGGACTTGGATCGATGCACATGAACTTAGTCTTGGAATTCGATCAGTGTCAGTCCTGAGTTCGTACTATGCAGTGTTGTTGCAACTGGGATTAAAGTATGGTTTACAGTTCGATACCATCAGGTTTTCCTTTTAGGGCCATTTGGGGTGGGGGGTGGGTTGAAGATATACAAGGGTAATTCTATATTCAAAGTAAATATTAGGTTTATATGAGCTGTCTGATAATAGTTTATCAACTATGACCACATTGAGATCCACATACTACCGTTGACCATATCCCATATCAAACTTCGTAACAGTAACAGCTCTTTTCTTGGCAGGCCTGTCTGAACACCAATAGCTGTACAGTCTCCCTGTCAGACGAGAGCTTCGGGAAGGATTTATGCCCTGGAGTCACCAAAACACTAGCCATCGAAGCGGACTGTTCTTAGTGGCCTAACTAAGTATCTCTCTCTGCATACCAGGCTCCACTACAACTGTGCCCATGAAAACTTCAAAATCGTAGTGCTTGTTGCATGACATATTATTGTAACCTGGATTTGAATTGAATATCTACTGAGCTAGGTTATGTTCCACGAGCTTTCGCTTTTCTGAAACTTGAAAGTTGTTGCTGAACAGTGACCCGTAGCTGAGTCCTGAAAGATGACAGTTAAAGATAGCGATTGATACTGATCATCTGTGCTAGCAAATGCATCATGTATTCGGATCTCTATGTGAACTGTTTGGTTGAGAACCGTGAACGAACCTGTCATGACGCATGGGGGTTCGATGCACATGAAACTGTTACAGAATTGGCATCCCCTTTGTTATTATGGATATCAGATCGCACTAAATACAGCACATCTAAATGCTCCCCCTTCATGTTGCGTCGCGTCATGAACTTTCTGGATTAGCCAGTGACAATGATGCAGGGCTATGCATAAATTCTACTAGATCGGAAAGATGGATTGTCGTTTCTTCACTATTGGGGGACACAAATGAGCCTCCCACTGTGATACCACCATGGTTACAGTGTGGAACTGTAGGTTGAGGGAGACGAAACCTCCAGCGCAGATCCCCTTTTGCCGTAGCTTCTGGATTACAGTATGAGCTTGGAAGCGTCCGTGCTGTACGGGCATTAGAGTGTGCACTGTGCAGTAGTAAATTGTCATTCAGCTCTTAAACCGAGTCGCTCTGACGATATGAATGCTCGTGTTTTTTGTGGACTGCAGTGCAAATTTGCAGTTCTTGGTTGCGCATTGCTGCATGTCTCTTCCTAGTTCCTTATCAGAGTTGCTCCGATTTTATTTGAGCCGGTGTTGTCTTGGGCTGTCATCGTCGACGCCTTGACGGCTACATCACAAGCAGGCGACATCTCAGCTAACGGAATCATTTCTCCCAGTTCTGGCACGTAGCATGGGTTTCACGGATAATCCTGGCCGCATTTTTTTGGCGGAAAAAGTGCTACACTGCTACTCACAAGTGCGTTTGTTTTTGACTCTCTGCATGGCTTACCTGTTACGAAGGACCAATGTTGGATCACTCTGCATACATAAGCAGGACCCAGACACATGATTGCTCTCTGCTATCCACTAACACAGTACTCTCGTCAGAAGACCTAAGGATAAGGCTGATGACATTGCAACAAAGAAAAAATTGACACTTTTTTCCTACAGCAACATCTTTACAGGGTATGAGAAAATAAAAATATTTTTCTTTTCTTTTCAGAATTGTTATTAGCATCAATCAACTGTTGCTGTCTCTATGCAGTCCAACATCAGAAAGTCCACATCTGAAGGGTTTTTTTTAATGAAAAAAAGAGCGTCTACATAAATTGGCAGATTTAGGCAGAACGGCCCATAGATATCTTTCCCCATCTGCCGACACTCGAGTGATAGAATTCTCTGCTACTACGATTACGTTGTCGTATACTGAGGGTTACATCAGGTCGTTTCACTGGTTTCAACAATGACATGACGGAGAAGCAAAACAAGAACTTGAAAGAAATGATTGTGCTGGTTTACCTAATTACCATGGACCTGATGGGGAGGATTTGATTTGGACAACAGCAAAGCGCATGGCAAACTGTCATCAGTCATCACAGTGTTCTGATCCTATAATTTTGTGGTAATGACGTAGCCGGGAATCTAATAATGGTACCCTCTTATATCTCCCAGCATTCAATATCAGTGTCAATTGACAATTTTCTAAGTAGCATCCAGCTCCATCAGGAAAGAAAAGGAGAAGATCAAGGACACCAACCGAGCAGGCACATCGTAATTTGGAATCAAAGAAAGGCAAAAGAATGAAGAGAAATAAAATACCACACTCCAACTTAGCAAATAGGCCCCCAAGTGCTTCCTTTTTTTTAAAAAAAAAGGGTGGTAGTAGGATCCAAGAACTTGAAAGCAATACATGCCAATAATTCGTAAAATGTCTATTTTATGATCATGTTGTCAACTTCACGTCGCTTTTGCAGAGATGATTAATTGGAGGGCCCTCTCCCTAGCTACACCTAGAGCTGCCTATATATCCATCTACTGCATATGTTCATTAAAAAAATGTCCATTTCCCTTACTTTTTTCCAATCATTTCGTGCCAAATTAGACAAGTATAGGCGAATGTACTGCCACGAGATGTTGCAATGATTATCTGAAGCTCAGAGCGTATTTCATTCCACACTTTCAGTGTCAACTCCAGCATGAGAGAACATAGCTAGCTTTCCCGTGCAATAAGTATATTTTCTTTGAAATAAATAAAATCCTACTACTAAAATGCCGCAAGAAGAAATTCGAGAATGGCTATATTGTACGCAAATTATTGTATTATCTTGTTTCAACTAATCTTTGATTCATTGGAATCCATCGTTATTGCTTAAGCTTTACTGCAAGTCTTTCTCTCGATAACTAACAAAAACCTATATATATGTGGTTTTTTAATTTTAGTATCTGATTTTTTTAGTACGCCCGAAATTACTAAAATTTCTGATTTTTTTTTCAATTTTTTTGAGACTTCAACAAGAGGTATGATTTTATAAAATCTCTTTTTTATTTAGATAAAATATTATCATGATTTAAGACTATACATCAATTGAGTAGAAGAATATGCAACATAGACTCGGATTGCAGGGGATAGCATGCGCCCCCTCGAGCACTCGCATTAAGGTAGTTGACTCATCACTCAGTCCGAGAAAACCCCCAAACCTCATACCTCACCCGCACACAGGGGCCCGTTACCCTATGAGTGGGCCATTGCCACAAACCTATGCTTTGGTTAACGCGGGGCAGGCGAGGTTTTTTTTTACCTCCGGTACTACAATTCGCCCCGTGGAGATCGAACACAGGCCGCAAGGGTGCCACACCCAGAGTGCTTGACCACCCCGTCTAGCATCCGTCGGCAATATGCAACATAGACAATATGAAGTATTGTAAATATATTTACAATAAAGCAGTGTAATACAATTTTTTTTGGATCTTTCTTTCGTCCATTCCCGAAATTTTGAACCCTGTCAATGTGTATTGCCTTGTT
This sequence comes from Miscanthus lutarioriparius, assembly GCA_904845875.1. Taxonomy (NCBI): domain Eukaryota; kingdom Viridiplantae; phylum Streptophyta; class Magnoliopsida; order Poales; family Poaceae; genus Miscanthus; species Miscanthus lutarioriparius. The sequence goes on along the minus strand of CAJGYO010000006.1, from coordinate 14,090,792 downwards.
GCAAACATCGGATCCTTGGTCTAAAAAGCTAACAAAGAACTAGAGGCAGAAAAAAGTTATGACCTGTTTGGTTGGTGGAGACAGGTTTACCAGGTTTGAGCCGTTCTAGAAGGGTGACAAGGCATTTTTCCTTGAAATGAGTTGGTTCGGCAAAATAAACTACGGTACAATGTTAATTTCAGAGGACACGATCATGTTAGAACTCAATCCAAACAAAATGATAAAATCGGATCACTCCAGAATCAATCCGTGCCACAATGCAAACATGTTGTTAGTTATCCGATAACAACGACCACCAACGGAGATTCTATATGGTTGCCCCCTTATCGGCGATCTACCTTTCAATTGGCTTGCACATAATTTAACCACGGCGCTTTTCTCGTGTAACTAATTTTTGGTTGAAGCGTCAAAATCAAGTAGCACGAGAGACCTGACGTGGACGCTGAATAAGGTCAAACCAGTCCACCTTTCATGTTCCGCTCAACCACTCTGCACTGTTGGATTTCCTCTTTTCTTGCCGCCGCTGCTATCCGTTAGCTAGCCCTTTCTGGTACGAGTGTCAGTGGTACTAATCCCTCAAGGTTTGGTGCGAACATTTGCTCCTCCGGGACATGGTCCAGTGGCGTGTGAGGTGATTAATGTCCGTGGCTTGGGATCAGGGACGCGAGAGCATCGAATTCCTGGGCATTAATATGGTTTCAATTTGGCAGCGTTGTCGGCCAAAAGTGACCCCCTAAACGCAAGCAGTAGTCCTGCTTGGCCCTTGTTGCTCCCTCGCCTTGTGCCTATCCTTTTCAAAGGTGAGGAAAACGAACAAGAACACCAGTAAGAGCACTGCCATGTTGCACTGAGCAAATATCGGTTATCAGAGTCTATACTAGAACCAAGCAGGAGCAACCACAAAATAGCCATAAGGGTAGTTCATAGGATTAAATATTTTCTACCAGCTACCTGAAACATCGTGTACACAACAATAGAGCGGTCTATAACTAAAGCTATCCATAGTCTCATGGACTGTTTATAAGGAATAAAAATTATTTTTTTTTGTTGTTCATGTTCTCCCTCCGTTCTGGTCAACAGCTCCGTCGACCCCGGCATTTGGTGGTGGCGCCCAACAGCTCCGTCCGAGTCTCCGCTAGGCCATCGCCTCGGCCCTTGGGCGTCCGCGCGTCGCCGGCCATCGTCATCGGCGCCCGCGTGCCGCAACGCCATGGTCATCGGCAACCGCGCGCCGCCAGCCCATCGTCGTTGGCGTCCGCGAGCATCCGCGCGCCCCAGCGAGGTTGACGCCACGGGCATTCGCGCGACCAGCGTGGTCGCCGTCCTGGCGTCCGTACCCCAGCAAGGTCGCAGTCCCAGGCGTCCGCACCCCGGCGAGGCTGCGTGTGGACGACAACACAGATCAGACGAAGAAGAAGCTCGAGTCTGATTCGGTGGAGATAAATCCGCCCCGGCCTTGAGGACGCCACTCCAGCCATCCACGCCGCCATTGAGGTCGCTACCCCAGCCATCCCGACCGTTCGCAAGGTGCAGAGGAGCGTCCGAGGCCCATGTCCCCACAACAGAGGGCGGGGCGACGACGGCGATGAGGATGGGATGTGCACGGGACGCGTGGGGGGATGGATAGGTGCGGGACGCGCCGGCAGCGGGGATGAGGGCTGTGCGTCGGAGGCAGCGATTTGTCGGGGCATTTGGCGACGCTCGCGAGATGGGGGGAATCGTGGGAGAAGAGGCTTCGACAGTTGGGTGTCCTTTATTTTAATGTGTTAGTAGGCCCAATGTGGGCTTCACCTTATGGGCTGCACGTTGTAAAAGATGAAATAGTAAAGGACCACCAATGCTGGGCCCTTTCTTATAGACTGGTTTTGCCATATACATCGACCATCCTATAGTCCACTGTCCAGCTTCTTCTTCTTCTAGAACCGCAGTGGAGCCTAGGGAGTGTAACCGTGAAAAGAATGCAAGCCAACCCCACCGAATCCGCCAAAACCGAGGCAAACGCACCGTGCCGAGAATTGGCCGACCGACTGATCCCCACCGCTGCTAGCTTACCCGTGCGTCGTCCAACACGAGAGGCCGGGGCGACGACGGCGGGCCGTTTCGCAGGGCCAAACCAAGCGTGGACGCGCGCGCGACACGTAAAAGTTTTTTTTTTTTACAACAGACGCAAAAGTTTGGTTTGCCCGCGGGCAAGAGTAGCCAACAGCCGCGGACCTCTCGCCTCTGCGGTCTCGTCCACGGCCGTGCAAGTGTGCGACGTACGTAACGTGCGCGGCATGTGACGAACATCTCCCGTTCCCGGACGGGCGATTCGGGCTGTCGGTACCCTAGAGCCGGCCGCCGTTCTGTTATGTTACTTCTATATATGCGCGGCCGCACCGCCGATCGAGAAGAGTCCACCACAAGCCGAACCAAATTCGATCGATCGGCTCGGCTCTGGAAACGTGAAATTATTGGTGCCAATTGAAGAATCGTCCGATTTTCTTATGGCACGTGTTCGTGGGCAGCCTAGTAGTATACACCTAGGCGTACGCGCCGGCGCGCGCGCGCGCACGAATTCAACTCATCGAGAGCCGTATTTTTTGCGTGGCCTGTGGCTTGTGGCTGTCCAAAGGACTCGTAGCGTAAGAACCTGGCAGTACGACGAAGATCGCATCACACTGTTTCTTCATTTATGCTCCCGATCTGCGACAGATCGAAGCTGCCACGACGACTAGCTAATAGAGAGCCATTACACATCGCCTTGACTAAAAGTTGTGTACGTCGTCTTGCGTCGCTGGCCCCTTGTTGGTACCCACGCTATGTCCACGTGCCACTCCACTGTTGCCCAGATCGGTACTGCATGCGTCGAGTACGTCAGTACGTGGGCATTGGCACCTCCTCATCTGCGACTGCGACGAGATGCATGGGCCAGGTGGCCATGGCCAGCAACGACAGCAGGCGCCTTCGCTTCTGCTACCTGGCGACCTTCTCAGTCACTCCGCACATGCGCGAGGGCGTGCTCGCAAGGAAGAATCCAAGGAGAGAGAGAGAGGAGGCGATTGACTGGTCCGCCGGTGGATCTGCTGCTCTCCATGCGTACGGAACGTACGCCCACTGGACTGATCTCAATGCGTGCGGGTGCGGCTCCATCTGCGCTGCGCCAATGGCGTGGTGGAAATGGAATATCGCCGGGGAATTTTGTATGGGGCTATGGCCATCGCTGGCGAGCCGCGGCAGCTGACACAGCACACAGCGGAAAAACTAGCCGATGATTGATCTGGATCGGGCGGCAGCGGCGGCGGCTGGCGGACAGCACGAGAGGCAGCTGCTGCTGGTGGTTAAGCTGCCGGTACGGACAATTATTGCGGCTAACCCCAGCCGTACTTATTATTCCACGATCAATCATTCATTCACCTGCTGCTTGCACCAGGCTGCTGCACACTGCAGGCGATCGAGTCGTTCTTCGCCAATGTGATGCGCTCTGGTTAGTGATTAGAGGTGGGGTGGACTTGGGTAATCCAAAATTTAACCAGACGACCTTAGCTGTTTTGGATGTGCTCTATTGATGCACATCATTTTTTGATCGAATAAAATCCACTGTTTATTGGAGATTAACCCAAAGTCTAATGTCCATTGGATTTCCTTTGCCCTTGAGCGGCAGACCGGCCTTTAATCTATACCTAATACTAAAGAGACAAAATTTCTTACCATAATTTTTTTCGTCCATCACCTAATCTCCTCCAGATTCACGCTTAGATCGTCCGATTGTGATTCCGTATCCAGGTCGTTTCTGTCTAATTTATGCCCACTCCAGTTCCCGTCCAGGTTGTGGTTTCTTTGTCCAGATTGTTTCCACGTATGACTTTTTATGCTCGCTTCAGTTTTCGTGTCGATTCCGATTTTATTTTGGTTGTCTGGTTCAGTTTCTCTCAGAGTTTTTTTTATTGTGCACGTTCTTTGCTCCTGTGACTTTTTTTTGCTCCCGTGAATTTTTCTCGTATAAACAAAAGAAATAGTAAATATATTATTTTTGAACCATTTTTTGTGATTATACAGTGCAACGCTGACACTCGCAACACACGTGCATTCATCCCTATGAACGCACGCACTAAAACCCTACCCTTATAAGCATCTTCGAAGACTGAACCGGCAACCGCTCGAGATTTACGAAGTCACTTGAACCGTTGACTTTCCTAAGAAATAAAATATTTATGTAGTTTTGATTAAAAAATATTTTTATTAAAATTTAGATCAGCATATAGTCCAACTAACTAAAATCGTATATTAAAATTGAAATCTTAATGAGTTTGTTGTCTATTCCAATGTAAATAAATATATATATGCAATCCCTAATAAGGGCTGACACATGAAACAACGAGAGAGGTCTTCAGTCATAATCATCCGCGGATAGATAAATCCTTGATATGTCGGCAACTAACTCATTGCCAACCTTAATTAGATACTAGAACTACATATATTTTTGGATCCTCAAAGAAAGTCATGAAACTTGATATTTAATAGTAGCAACACATGAATAGTATAAAAATAAATTTATGATATATTTACATATAAATATTTATGTGCTTTTCGATGGGAGAAAAAATGCACCAATGTTGTATTTTAATTCGCTACAAACTTAATAAGATATTGTCATATTATTGACAACATTAATTTATGCTATGGATATCATGATTATTATAAAATAAACTATAGATTTTAAATTTTACATATATGGTAAAACATAAATATATATGTATTATTCTCATTGTTGTTTTTCAAAAAAAAAGATAATTTTTTCTTCTGTTGCAATGCACGGGCATGTTTGCTAGTGTTAAATAAGTTTTGGGTTCATAACATGGGGCCATATGTATAAGTTCCAAGTATATGGGATAATTACGTTACATCATCTCTAAATAAATTTTAGTTAATTTCACTAAAATTTTAAAGTACGAACATGGTTTTTTTAATTATAGAGTCACTTTCGATGTGGGACTTAGCCGCTCGGGCGCGCTCTGCCCTCGAGCGGTCTGCTCTGTTGCTAGCTGCTACTACCACCACTCCACCAGGCAGGAGCAGCTGCTTCGGAAAAAGGATGGATACATGGAGCTGCGCTCGTTTGGCTGACTGGTTAATGACACATGAACATGAAGGCATGCGGCCAAGCCCTCGCCCTCGTCGCCTCCGAGCCTTCAGAAAGTACGTCATCATATAAAAAGGAACGAGATAGTATTGCAAAGCTGGCTCTGACCAGCATGTACATCTGTCGGGCACGTATATCATGTAGTAGTACTAATGCACAAGGCCTCGCGCACGTGGGAATAAAGGGCAATATGCATTCGAGAGGCATTTAATTCCATCAGGGGTATTTTTTTTTTAAATTTTTGCATTACTAAGCAGTGTACAGATTTTGTTTTACTTTTAACGAAGATGGTAAAACTATATAGCTATGTATAATGTCTGTTCACGGACATTGGCACAATAAATAGATGGATATGGTACAACACAATACTTTGCAAGCGAAAAAATATTGAGAAACATAGGCACAATAAGTGGACATAAATAGTACTCACTCCGTTCCAATTTACAAGATGTTTTGGCTTTTCTGGATCCATTGATTTTATTACATATATAGAAAATGTCAAAACGTCTTATAATCTGGAACGGAGATAGTAGTATAACACAATAGTCTACAAGAAAATTGGATTGTGTCTATATCTATTGGTTGCAAGAATCTAAAATGGTAGCTATATTAAGAAACAAATGAACAATAAAAGGACATATATATCATAAATAATAGCTACAAGAAATTAAAATAATATCTATATCTGTTAGCTATAAAATAAAAATATGTACAATAAATGTCAAATATCTACATCTACATCTATTTGCTGTAAAAGATAGATACACTTTGAGGAGTCAAACTCTTTTGAAGTTTGACGAAGTATGAAGAAAATATTATTAATATTTATATCTCTAAAAAAGTGCATAATAGAAGTATATTCCACAACATATCTAATGATACTTATTACAAATCATATATTTTAGTACTTTTTATTTATATATTTGGTTGAATCTAGAAATATTTGATTTTTGAGAAGCGAGATATGTACTTATTTTGTGGGGTATCTATTATCGGCCGCTACGTGCTTTTATTTTAAAATTTTAACCTCATGGAGTGTGGCGAGCTAGTGCGAAACGCAAAGCAACAAATCTCACACGATCACATCGTTGGGCCTCTTGTTCCTCCTCATTGCCCCTTTCAGTCCTTGTCCATGTCCATTGCCATTTGCAAACAATTCACCTCATGACTTCCATGGCCCCCACACATACGATGGGCTAGTACTGGAGTACGTACCTCCATTTCACGAAAAGCATCCATGTCATATTGATTCATCCATGTGAGAATCCATTTTCGATAAAGTGCAGTAATCCCCCTCTCTCCCATTGTTGCTCCATCTCTATTTATTTAATCTAAAATTTAAAACCGGTTCAAATAGACGACCCTACTCTAGTCCTCCATAAAAGCCACTCCTCTCTCGCTCACTCTCTATTTCTGCTCTCACCCTCACCCTCCTCTGTTCGCCACTTTATACCGCCCGCCCACCACGCCACTCCTCGTTCCTCTCTGCTTCATCCTTTGCTTTCCCCTGCGCCAGGCCGGTCCGCCCGCCCAGACATCCTCCTTCCCCGTCGCCTCCGATGGGGAACCCGCCGGAGCTGTACCACAAGATCCTCAACATCCCCAAGGACACCTCGCTGCAGGAAATCCGCGCCGCGTACAAGAACCTCGTCAAGAAATGGCACCCCGACAAGCACCCGCCGTCGTCCAAGCCCGAGGCCGAGGCGCGCTTCAAGGCCATCAGCGAGGCCTACGAGGTGAGCGCGAGCGCGCCGACGGCGTTTCCCTTTCCCTGCCGTGCCGTGCGCGCGTTCCTGTGAATTGTGCATTGCGCCTTGCCTTGCCGTGTCGTGACGTGTTCCTTTCTCGCGCAGGCGCTCCTGGACCAGCAGGAGAACAGGGCCGTGTTCGGGCTGTGCAACGACGGCCGGGCCGGTGAGAGGGCGGGAGGTGGCGGAGGCCTCGGCGCCGGCGTCGGGGCGCGCATGGAGAGGACGCGCAGCGACGATTTCTGCACGAGGAGCGCGCCCGGCACGCCGGCGAGGGAGTTCAAGAAGGTGTACAGCTCCGGCAACCCCGGCGGGCGCCGCGCGTTCGCCGAGTTCTCCAGCTCCATCATGCGCAAGGCGCCGCCGCTGGAGCGCAAGCTCGAGTGCACCCTCGAGGAGCTCTGCCGCGGCTGCAAGAAGGAGGTCAAGTTCACCCGCGACGTCGTCACCAAGAACGGGTACTTGCTTTCTCCTCTGTCGGTTTTCCTCTGCCTATTGAACAAGATTGATGCAAAACCTTGCTAGAAATGAAATCCGGTGAGCAATCGCTTGTCAGTAGATTGTTTTTCTTTTCAAAACAACAAAGCGGAGAATTTAATCGAAGAAGAGCTTCTGTCGATATAGATTCAGATTTTAACAGTGAATCGATGCTTGGAAACTTGAGGGTTAGGCAGGAATTCAGAGCTCGCTCTGATGGCGACAGACATTCCACTTCGTGTTGTGCCACCCCCCACCCCCAATTTGCCGCACTGTTCGGTAGCTCTCGATGAGCAGTGAACCAGCACAATCACTTTCTGCTTTTTTTCAAGGTTATATGGCGCGAGCACTTGTGTTTTTACAGTGGGGGTCGGGTCACTGCTTTTGTACCACCACCTTTCATTTGTCAGTGGAATATTAAGCTAGCTTTGGAACATAGGGCGTGAAACCTTTTTACGCGAGTGGCCTTTGGTGTGTGTGACCCCTCTTTCCCCCTTGCAAGTATCTATGCTATTCTTGCAAGATTATCCCTACCTAACACAAGCTCACGATAACAATGTTTCCCAACGCGGTTAGTACAGCTAGGGATCCTATCTGGCTATCTCCACAAGATAATCCTGAGGCCCCAAGATGCTTCCTTCGCCACATATGCGTGTGCATGTTTGTTGGAGCCTTTTTAATACCCCCGTTTTGGATGTATCATCGAGCAGAGAGGAGTGGTCCTTTTTACATGTGAGGGTGGTGGCCTAGGTGGCTTTCAGGGACAGTGACTCCTGAGCGTTCTTCCTCCTCGTACTCACTCTTGGACGTTTACTAGAGACTAGAGTATTGCATATTTGGTGGCACTTCTTGAGCTAGACTAGACTAATGGCTCGAAGTGGTTTATTTGGGCATGCAGGTCAATCGTCAAGAAGGAGGTGACTCAGATGGTGCTGGTGAAGCCAGGGTGGAAGAAAGGAAAGCAGATCGTGTTCGAAGGCATGGGGGACGAGCGGCCGGGGTGCCTGCCCACCGACGCCATCTTCACGGTGTCGGAGAAGAAGCACCCGACGTTCAAGCGGGTGGGAAACGACCTGGTGCTCAAGGCGGAGGTGCCGCTGGTGAGCGCGCTCACCGGCTGGTCCTTCTCGTTCCGGCTCCTCAGCGGCAAGAAGGTGAGCTGCGCGTTCCACGACGAGATCATCTGCCCCGGGTACGAGAAGGTGATCGGCGGCGAAGGCATGCCGATCTCCGAGCAGAAGGGCGCGCGCGGCGACCTGAAGGTGAAGTTCGAGATCGTCTTCCCCAAGGAGCTCACCGACGAGCAGCGCGCCGGCCTCGCCGAGATCCTCAGAGGGTCCTGCTGATCGTGATCGATCGGTGGAGCAGTGGAGCTCGTGGTGGCGCCGGGTCGGTCCAAGCTAGCCCAAGCGTATCAAGTTTTCGTGGCCGTGTCCGTCAGTCCGTGTGTTAATATACTCATAGCGCGTGAGTGAGTACATAATAAAGAGAGGGGCGTCGTTGTACATACAGGTCGTTTATATATATGATGATAAATAAAATATATATGAAACGTGAGCCAAGCTTTTGTGTCCTACTCCAGTTGTGTGCCTGCATACCCCACACGCTCGTGGCATGAGCTGGATGTGTTTGTTGCGATGAGAAAAGGGGCGGCAAGAAGATCTGCGAGGTCCCGTTCGTTTATCTTATAATCTATTTTTTCAGTTTGTTTTTTTTAGCTGGAACAATATTTTACTCTCACAATAAATCAGTCAGAACAGTATTTTAGGTTGTTTCAGCGAACGAACGGGCCTCAGAGATCTTCACGCCGACCCTTTTCTTTCTCTGTCCTGATCGACAGACCTGCCGTCTGGTGTCTGGTCTGATTAACCATCTCGAAATGCATTGTATACTACTACTACTACTGGCATACCAAATGCCACCTTCACCTGCTGCCTGGTAGCTTGGCAGGAAGCTGGTGCAGTGTGGATACAATACTCTGCCGAACTGCCGGTTGTCGCATCGATCACCTGCCGATCCAGATGTTTTCGCCTCCGCTTTTGCCTAATCCCTTCCTTGTCCGCCTCCGCTTTGTGCCTTTTTTGCACGGGCTTTTGTGCTAATTACAGGTTCCTGCTGATGGTACCTCAAGGGATTCAGCAAAGGAGGATTACCCGCGGGAGTCGACGAGTCCATCGCAGCTACCATGCACCGCTGCGTGCGCTGATGGGCCATGCATGTCCTGGGCCAGCGAGCGAGGCCTGCCGGCGCCGGATGCGGAGCAGAAGGAGGAAATCAGATTACCTGGACCACGCCACGCACAAACGACCTGGAATGGAACCCGCTCGCGTACTCGAGTGGAAGTGCGGGAATTGAATGCAATGATCCCTCAGTTGTTGGATCGCGAAGCGGAGGAGGAGGAGCTGGAAGTAGTTGGCGTGCCGCCGGTGTGAATGGGGCGGTCGTAGTACCAGTACGTGGTGGTTCCATGCCAATTGGCGTTTGGTAGTAGGCGGCAAAGCAAGGCCATGTTTAGTCCTCTATTTTCAAGAATTTGGCACTATGCAAAAAGAAGATTCCCTGTCATATCAAATTTACGGTATATGTATGGAGTACTAAATGTTGACGAAATCAAAAACTAATTGCACAGTTTGGTTGTACTTTGCGAGACGAACGTTTTGAACCTAATTAGTCAATGATTGAACAATTATTACCAAATAAAAACAAAACAGTACTGTAGCCGGCTCCGAATCGGCCGAACTAAACGCGGCCCAACTTGGTGCTGGTGCGCTGCTGCAACAGCTAGTGGGCTCTGCTGCTGGCTGGTGCCTCTGCCTGCCTTCAGCACCAACGGCATAGGGGCAACCCAACCAGATATCATATGCCTCAATGCCTGGGGTCGGCCACGTATTACAGCCGATCGATGCCTAACGTGTAATTAATCTGATTATCTGAACAAGTTGCAAACTCGTGTTTTGTGTCCGTCGAACGCCTCCACGGCAAATAAAAAAACAGTTAGTAGTGCATGACCGTCGACGACATGTTGAGCAGCGGCTCCAGCGCGTCGGATGCGAACTTCCTCGCGAACAGGTAGCCGGTGGACGTCGGGCGGGTGTCTCCTCCTCCTCCCGGCGCTGGGCTGAACATCCTCCTCCTCCTCCCCCGCCTTCTTAATGCTGGTAACATTCAGGGCAGCGCGGCCCCGCGTGTGCAGGCAAGACGGTGTGGAAAACGGTCTACATGTGCCGGCGTCCAGACATCCGGGCGCTACCAAGCTCGTAAAAAAAAGGTACAAAATTTATCTCAAAAAAGAAAAAAAGGTACAAAAATACTCACCCCGTCTTAAAAACAGTAAATCAATAAATTCATTTTTGAAATATATGAAATCTTAATATTTATGATTATAATAAGTATCATTAAATTTTATAGAATATATAATTATGGTAAACCTATTTAAAACGGAAGTACAGTATAGTACCAGTGGAGGAAGAAGCCAGGAACTTGCCTGCGGTTGTTGTTGGGCTTTAGGGGTGTCACGCACGCTGAAGAAAGAGAGAAAGCGGTAATAATCCGCAGACCTGGTACAGCGTACGTTATCAAAACTCAGAAGTTAATGAATATGGACGACAATACTGGCCAAGCTAACAGTTCCATTAATGCTAGCATGTTAACCATTCCAGAGATGATAATTAGGAACTACAGTACCAGTAGCAGTCGAGAAAAATGAGGCGCAGAGGTTCAGAGAGAATGTGACGTGAGACGTGGCACCTGCTGCAAGAGCAAGGCGCAAGAGCGAGACGTAGGTTTGAGGTAACTGTCAATCTATCACGCCGTGACTCCGTCACTGACATGTACATCACACATTAGTGATGAGATTAGCACAGTTTTAACGTCAAGACGCTACACGCCAGGGCGAGAGAGGATCCGTTCGCTGGTCTGAAACTTGGTTGGAACTGGCTGAAAATACTGTTCCAGCTAAATTATTGTGACAAAAAAACACTGTTCCAGTTAAAAAAAATCGAACAAACCAAATATGGGATAAGCCGAACAGAGCCTGAAACTGTCAAACTGGTAGTAGTCTGGTACCGTCGCCGGCCAGGTCACCTTCCGTGTGGACGAGGCACTCTGAAAGAATGACTTTACATGTTCCCGCACTTATTACACTAACTCAGAAGTAATTCTTAGCCTTGATTACCGCGTAATTTTCCAACCATTAAAAAAAAAGTGCACTGTGGAATATACAGTAAGTGCGATGTTTGACACGATCCGCGACAGTGGCACGTTTTCACTGCACGTCACCGTAAACCTTCGATTGGTCCTGTTCGGCTTACCCCATATTCAGCTTGTTTGGCTTCTTTTTTCAGCCGGAACAGTGTTTTTCTCTCACAATAATTCAGTCGGAACAGTGTTTTCAGCCAGTTTCAGCCAAGTTTCAGACCAGCGAACGGGGCCTATAGAGTGACATCCAGTGGCGAAGCTAGAGTAAACTAGAGAGTGGTGCACTTGTCTTGTAGGTGCATAGACTTTTGCTATTGAGGATGCATATATGGTAAAAATCTAGACAAAACCACTGTTTTTACAAAATTTAGGGTGCATTTGCACCCCTATCAATAACCTAGCTTCGCCCCGGTGACATCGACAGATGCTTCGTTATTCATGTCTTTTGGGCTAGCTGCTCGCCTTGCCCTTCGCTCCAAGGAGACAGGAGGAAATTGGCAGACGGTTACTCATCAATCAACGACCTCGATGCATGCCTCGTTTTGCTCCCTTTTTATGCCGTCTTGCAGTGTTTGTTGTTCAGTCCCTCGCGTCAACATTCGTGGTCGGTTGCCTGATGACGCTGCAGACCAAGATATGGTCACGTTCGCTTGTCTTATAAGCCATACTTTTTCAGTGAACAAATAATATATTTTTTTCACAACAAATCAGCCAATAATTTTCAACTTGGCTTATCAGCCAAGCGGCAGGGCCATAGTCTTTGCCGTCTAGAGGTTGCTCCTCTGCTAGTCGCCAAGCCATTGAGATGGCGACTCCGTAGAAAGTTCTCTTTGAAAGAAGCGTGCGTCCGTAGCATGTGGATTCTGTCTTTGACGACCAGGGTGGAGCTGTGAAACTGTGAAAGCGTTAAAATCAAGATTTTTGGTATTTCATTCTGAAAAAAATCCTAGAACTTTAGTAGATCATACCAAGCTGAAACACTACCGTCTTAGGTCTTACTATAAAAAGGTCGTAAAATTAGTCTAATGAGGTAGGAATGCTGATACGACGACCTGATGTTGTCAAATAAAATATCACCCCACACCTAATCCAGATCCTAAGATGCCAACGAGGCCATTTGTGGATGAGACCATTAGAGACAGCCAGACAGGAGGGAGAGGGACCATATGGCAGCCAAATCCAGGACCGGAGCAGCCTCCTGATTCGGAGCACGCGACAACTGATCCGTCGTTACCTACTAGAGTTCGTAGCCTATCAATCGAGCCGAGGCAAAGCGACGAGGAGAATCCAACCATGGACACAAACAAGCCAAATTTTTTATTTTTAGCCTTTTTTGAAAAATTTTCATAAATATGTCCCTAGAGGTAAGATTTCAAAATCTGGACCCTTAGCTCGGCGCCAGCGCTGGCGCCGAGCTCTTGGGCTCGAAGCAGACGTGGCGGTGACATGGCAGGCAGCTCGGCGCCGTAGATTTTGGCACCGAGCTCAGCGCTAGGGTTACTGACGCCGAGCCTGTCTTACGTATGGGCCTCAATCCTTTCTCTCTTCCTCTCCCTCTCTCTCTCGCACCTCCCTCGCCCGAGCAGCGCACCTCCACCGCCGCCCGCGCCCGCGCACCCTCGCCCTAGCACGCTCCCGCGCCTCGCCGCGCAGCGCGCCCGCGCCCGCGCCGCGTCGGTCCCCGCGCCCGCCCCGCGCCCCCGCCGGACCGCCGCGCCCCGCGCCCGCGCCGCGCCCTCGCCTCGCCCGACGTGCCGCCCACACCCACGGTCGCCTTGGCCGCGCCCCACCGCGCCGGTGCCATGACCATGACCGTGCAGCCCGCCACCGCCGGCCTCGGCCACGCCCGCCGAACTGGCCTCGCCACACGGAGCGCCGGGCATCCCACGCCCGCTGTGCGCCACCGCCGTCCTCGGTCGCGCCCCCGCCGGCCTCGGCACCTGCAGCGCCCGGCCGTGCCACCGCCGGCCTGGCTCGTCGGCCTGACCCACGCCCGGCGTCCGCTATGACTCCGTCGACGTCCGCGACTCCGTCGTCGGACAGGTAAAAATTGTGAATTTGCAATGTGCGTACTTAGTTAGCTTTGATTGTAGTGTAGTAGTTTTGGCATTTGTTATTTACTAGTTAATATGATGACTCAGGTAGTTAATTTAGTTAGTGATCTAGTGAGATAGATATGTAGAAACATAGATACATAGATATAGTTAGATAGCTACTTAGATAGGTAGTTACATATTTAGTTAACTAAACATGATCTAGTTATTTAGTTAGTACACTGTATCTATGTATGTAGTTATTATCTTATTTACTTAGTTTGTAGTTAGAAAGTACTTGTTAGGTACTATCTATCGTCTAATTTGGACTAAAGGACATGTGTTTCGTTATGTGTTTGAACTAGATGGACAATCTAGTGACCATATATCATGGAGGCACCGTTGAATACGATCGTTATGGATATGTTGAGTTTGTTGACATGCAAAGCGTGCCTGTGCTATTCAATGATAGGCCTTCATTTAGTGAGATGGTTGCAAGGGCTCGGGAGGAGCTGCATTGCCTTGGAGATGATGGCATTGCAGTTGAGGGTGTATTGCACCTAGGTTCTCCTCCCAACATCCTCAGACGAATGATCCCAATTGGTTGTGCGGATCAGTGGGAGAACTATGTGAGATCGGCTATGAAGAGCCAGCTGCAATGTTTGGACGTGGTTGTGCGTCGGGTGTTAGTCGATCCCATCCCTCATGGGTTTTCCCCACATCGACCCTCCCGTCCTGGAACCTGATATGGATGTGGAGGTTGCACCTATGGTTCCCGATGCTCAATCTTGCCCCAATGCGGTAGTTGGAGATGCTTGTCAGACTCATGTTGTTGTGGTAGATCCTCCTCATGAGATCCCTTTGACATAGAATCATCCGAGTAAGTGTCTTAATCATATGGTTATTGGGAGCTTACCCCCTTCCTTACATCAATTTTTTTCATTCTTTCCTCATTTCTCTACTTATGTTGCAGGAGACATTCCTGAGAATGTGGATGTGCCCCCTATTGCTGCGTAAGTGCACTATGAAGATGGATTCTGTGGCTCCAATAGTGTTGAAATTATGCATGATTCGGAGCCATATGAGATGACAATGGCTCTTGATTTTGATGATGATCGCCCTGTTGGAGAGCTGACAGAGAGTGATGTTGAGATGCTGAGGTGTATCTTTCCCGGCCGCCGTGATTCAAGAGTTCATGAGTTCAGCGATCTTGCTCATTCTGACCAGGCGTGTGCAGAAGGACATGATGATGAGCTCCTAGAAGCTTCTGAGGCCGGTCCTAACATGGTAATTGAGAATGGGAGGGTGTTCAAGGACCTCCCTGCATTGAAGAGGTGGTTGCAGGCATTTGTAGTGATACGAAAGAGACCTTACAAGGTCTTGCATTCATATGCGGAGCGCCGTTACACAGTTGTGTGTGACAAGGAACGTTGCCCATGAAGGGTTTGTGCAAGGAAGCAAAAGGTCACTGGAAAGTGGAAGATCATAAAAGTTGTTGGGCCACACAATTGAGCTGACCATGTGCTGACACCGAGGCATCGACAGTTGACTTCTACCCTCATTGCCAAGCGGTTGATGGAAATATTGCAGGGGAGAACCCAACATGAAGGTTAGGACAATTATCAGGACCATTGAGGCGTTGTATGGAGGTTATGTGATAACTTATGGTAAAGCTTGGAGGGCTAAGCAGCGAGCATGGAAAATGATATATGGGGACTGGGAGGATGGGTATGAGCAGCTGCCAGTACTCTTCAATGCAATCAAAGCGGTGAATCCAGGCATGCATTATGAGTATATCCCAAAACCAAATGCATGGAAGGATGGGAGGCAAATATTCTTCCGTGCTTTCTGGTGCTTCCCTCAGTGTGTCGAGGCCTTTAGGCACTGTCGTCCCGTCTTCTCCATTGATGGTATGTTCTTGATTAGCAAATACCAGGGCACACTTCTTATAGCCATATCCTATGATGTGAACAACAAGTTGGTTCCTTTGGTATTTGCTTTGGTTGAGAAGGAGAACAATGACAGTTGGGGATGGTTCTTGAGGCTAGTCCGAATACATATGGTTAGGCCTGGCATGGAGGTTGGAATCATATCTGATAGGCACTAGGGCATACTTAATGCCGTGCGAGAGCAGATAGAGGGGTATGCACCTTTGCACCATCGTTGGTGTACTGGCACCTTACCGAGAATCTACTCCGGAAGGATGGTGTGAAGGGTAACTTTTGATCTATTCCAGGAGGCTGCTCGATAACTTGAGGACAAGTACTTTCAGAAAAAGTTGAAGCAGGTCAGAACCGCATCAAATGCAGAAAGGTAGACAATGGCTCATAGGTTTGATGAGGGATTTGGAGAAATGGACGAGAGCTCATGACACCGGTGGATGGAGGTACGAGTTTCAGTGCAGCAACATGGCGGAGTCATTCAATAAGTTGCTATTGGGGATACGTGGTGTGCCAGTGAATACAATTGTTCAATTCACCTTCTACAAGCTTGTTGCCTGGTTCAACGATAGACACGCCCATGCATTGAAGTTGTGGAGTGATGGAGAGATATGGGCTCCGAAACCAAAGGCACACCTAGAGAAGGCAAATGAAAGGGCTGGCACACATGAGGTTACATGCTTTGACGACGCCATAGGGACTTATCAGGTGGAGCATAGGGGCGGTATAACGTCCGACGGCAAGGTCCAAGAGTCAAGGATGCATGTGGTTATCCTCCAAGATTTCAAATGCACTTATGGTAAACCAAGGCAGTACCACTTTCTATGTTCCCATTTGGTGGCAGCAATTAGGCATCACAACTATAATATCGAGAGCAGGATACCTCACGAGTTCAGTGTCGACACGCTTGTGCACACATGGAGCCCCCGCTTCGTGCCTTTCTGGGACCCTAGAGAGTGGCCTCCATATGATGGGACGAAGTACATTGCGGATCTAGCTTACCGTTGGAACAAGCGTGGATCAAGGAAGAGGACGAGGCACAGGATGGTTATGGATCAGATACCTGGAAGAACGAGGCGTGGGAGAGGAACCCCATTTGTTACTGACCCCGAGCAGTACAAGTGCGGCAAGTGTGGTAGACTTGGCCACAATTCACGAAGTTGTCAATGGCAGATTAGTGAGGTGCGACTATTGGTTGATTTCATTATTTCATATTTGCCATATTCATTTAATTAATTATGCATGTCTCAATTTATGCATGTAATTATGTCATTTACTTGTACATTTCTAAGTTCATGTTTCATTGTATATTGAATTTCTAATTCATTGATTTTTTTGTAGGAGGGCACAATTCCACCTGCTCGACCCGACGTACGAGGCGACCCACCGAGGACGTCTCATAGCGCAGGGGCGGCAGGTAATAACCTATATGTTTTGTTAAAATTTTTGTGAGCGTACATGTGTTCGTGAAGTAACAGGAGACTATGTTTTAATCCATGCAGGACCTTCCGCTCCTTCATTCTAGAACCCACAATGGGTTCTTGGACATGCAGTATGATGACAGGTACACTCCTTTCCTGCAAAGAGCTGGCCTGGATGTTATCTCTTTTCAGGTTCATCGTGGGTTGCCCAAGTTCAACTCAGTGGCCATAACTGCGTTGGTTGACATGTATTATATTCAATCATTACCTCCATTCATGGCCATTTGTTCATGCGCTTGCCTTTTTGACATGTAATCTTGCTTTGTCTAAAATATAGGTGGCGGCTAGAGACTCACAGCTTCCACCTACCTTTCGGGGAGATGACAGTCACACTCTAGGACTGTCAGAAGATGCTTGGCCTAAGGATTCATGGCAACACAGTCACCAGGCAATGCAGGTCAGAAGGCTCGAGAGCACGAGTGGAGGCCTTCCTTGGGCGTGAGGTTGGCGAGCAAGGGGCTCGCACTTCTGGAGTTCTCATCTCCTGGCTCCGGCAAGAGTTCGCACAGTGGCCCGAGGAGGCAGATGAGGAGACAGTTGGGTACTACTACAGGGCGTGGATCCTACACCTATTTGCCTGTGTTCTCTTCCCCGATGCCATGGGTGACACTTGTGTCGTGGATGTGGGTCCACTGCCTTAGTGACTGGGACCAGGCGGGTCAGTACAGCTAGGGCTCTATAGTCTTGGGTTTCCTTTATCGGCAGCTTTGCGAGGGGTGTCGTCGGACTTCGTCCACAGCGTCACCTGGTGGATGCGTTTACCTTCTCCAGTTGTGGATGTGGGCTCGTCTACCAATTGGCCGTCCCGAGGTTATAGCTCGTCGTGAGTGGTTCCTAGGTCAGCCTCCACGTCGACAGCCGACGTGGGCGTACCTTTGGGACCAGGTCAGGGTTCTGCACGCGTGGTTAGAGCGGGCGTACATTGAGTTCACGAACGAGCTAGACATGCTCACGGCGTCTAGTGTAAGTAAATTTTATTTCCCATGCTGGTTTGAAATGGATTAGTATACCATCTAACATCTTGTTTGGACATGTTGCAGGTGGAGTGGGAGCCGTACGATGGAGAGAGGGCACTTCCTTTTTAGTTGAGCAACATGTGTGGGTTCGACGACGACTTCTATAGGATGAGGTGCCCTCTAATTTGCTTCTATGCTGTCAAATTCCACCTGCCAGATAGAGTTGCACGCCAATTTGGAGTGAGACAGCTTTGGCCAACGGCTCCGTTCTCGACTGGCGTTGACTTACACAAGTAAGTGTTTTGCTATTTCAAATATCTCGTGATGGTCCATTTCCATTAATATGGTGACATGTACATGGATTCAAGTAACGATGACATACGTGCAGGTTGGATCGTCAAAAGAACAGAAAGATTTTTTACTAGGAGAACCACCACCAGTTCTACATTGAGCAATGGGAGGAGATGCACGACAACATGGACGAGAACAACGACCCTCACATGAACCGTGAGTTCAAGCGGTTCCAAGCTTGGTACCAACGTGCAACACGTTGCAGGCTGAGGGTACAGTGGACAGAAGATGACTGCGCTGACATCGAGTCCTCCGACGATGAAGACACGATGTACAATCAATCTACTCATGCAGGAAGGCAGGTGGAGGCAGGACCAATCTTGGATAGAGTGGTATGTCAATTGCCTTATTTTTCTACCTTAAGTTGTATACCAATACATTAGGCGTTAGAGGTATCTATTTTAGTTAGTGCCACCTTCGAGCCGTCGCATCCTTATAATATGTTAGATTCTTGTATAAAAGAAAACAAAACCTATTGTTATCTGTTCACAAGTATTATTACTGAGAACTTTGTTGCAGGGCAATACACTCAAATGCTCCGTTGAAGACATTGAGCGCTTTCGTCCTAGAGTTAGGGACGACGACATGCGTAGCTTCCTAGACGTAAGATTCAAAATATTCTTTCAAACATATTATTAATACGTTAGATTCTTTCAGTTAACATAATTGTGTACAACAGAGACTGTCACGTCGGCTACGCCGTGCGGCTGCTCATTGTGGTTGCAGGACAGACACGACGCAAGACGTGTACGTTCCTTCCGTAGGCAGAGGAGGCTTTGGTTCCTCTAGCCAAGCAGCTACAGGGGACGAGGACGACGACGACGACATGGACCAGAGGCACGAGGAGCTTGGCCCCTCTCAGCTCCATGACGCTCCCTCGACTCAGCCTACACAACCTCTAGGCACTAGGCGACGCCGTCCACCTGACCCTTACACTCCAGGTATGAGCGCTCTCGGTCACAAGGGTAAGGGTAAGACTAGGAGACAGTGAGGGTTATGGTAGATGTTAGTATGTACTATTATGTATTTTGTATTTACTTTACTGTAACTATTTAGGACTGTATGGACATTGTGGACTATTTGGACTATGCAGAACATGTTATGTTGATTGTGATGTTCATTGTGGTTGCATTGTGCTCTTTGGACGATTAAATGTTTGGATTATATAATAATGTATCTGTTTGGAAGTGTGGATGCTCCTAAAACAAGGAAAACTTTTGTGAATTTTTTCTGTGAATCATTAATCATACTACACTGCTAAAAAGACATAAATGTAGTACACAGATTAAATGTAAATTTATTAGAACATGTATAGTCCAATCGTATCGTACAGACCCTTTGCAGATGAAGCTAGGCTTTTCAAGTAACAGTGGACGAATCTAGACTTTTCAGACAATGAAAATAGACTTTTTAGTTACAAGGATGAGGAGTACGATGACAACAGCGATTTATGACTTCACTTACATAGTACTGGCATGTAAGGATGCACAGCTCCACTCCATCTCCACCATCTATCTTATGATTGTTTGATCCAAGGGCTGAGGTGAAGAGGCACACGAATCGCTGACATGGCACATTGAGAGGCCTCCATTCCTCCTCTCAACCTATAAATAACCCCTCACTCCCTCTCATTCACACACACAACAAGGAAGAAGAGCACTCCTTGGTATTTTCTTTTGTTGCAGAACCATTGTTTGGAGGGTCGTCTAGAGGGAGAGGAAAGGGGAAGGGAACTACCATTGTCTGAAACATACTGAGTAAGAAACTCATCATCCGAGTACTAGTCCTCTACCATAACCTTGTTGCCTTGGCTAGGCTCACCTGCATTGCTCTGATCTACCTGTCGCCTGTAGTAAGCAGCCTCCGTTTCATCTGCGGCCTCTGCGGCCTGAGTGAAGAACGTGTCGTCATCCTCCTCCGCCTGCAAGCCCGTCTCTGCTAGAGCGATGAGCTCGCTCATTCTGCCAGTGTCGTCCTCAGCCTCCTCCGTCTGTAAGCCCGCCTCTGCTAGAGCGATGAGCTCGCTCAGTCTACCAGTATCGTCCTCAGCCTACTCCACCTGCAAGCCTATCTCTGTTAGAGCGATGAGCTCGCTCAGTCTGGCAGTGTCGTCCTCATTCTCGTCTCCCTCATCAGACAACACAATCGGTGATTAAACGGTGCGACCAGCTCGCGTTCTGTGCTCATCTAACTTCTTTTCCTCATACCTTGCATGAGCCACCTCTCCGTCATGGTCCTCGCTGCATCCAATCCCTTCATGTATAAAATACAATCAGTTAGCAACATGATTATATTACATTTAAAATCAAGCAACGAAAAAAGACTTTGAAGCACTCACTGGCATATAATGCAACAACATGCTCGTTCTAGACCTGCATCTGTACTCTTGTCTCCTCCCTTGCCTCCTTGCTTGCCCTCTCCTCCTCTAACACCCTTCGTCTCTTTAATCCCCATTTGTCAAGCCCAACATCGATCGGGTTACGAATACCGCGCTGTCTAGCAAACTCACGCATCTTGTCTTTGTGATGTTTAATTAATAGGTTGACATAGTCAGGTCCATATCCCCTCTTCTGTGCAATTACTTGCCTTCCCTTCAGTTCATCCAAGAACTTAGCTTGACCATCATAACATTCCCACCTGTATTTCCAAGTGCTCTGTTCAAACAAAAAATTATATCATATATGTCTTAGCAAAAGAAACAAAATACGATTTCATGTTTACCGCAAAAATAACCAACCTCATCATAGTCAACCATATGGCCGCAATAATGGCCTATTCCAAGCTCCGAAGGACTAGACCGTAGTTGAATTTAACACCACATTCGCACTTGACTGGAGATGCTTTGTAAATTAACCTTTCTTTCTTCTTTTCCTTTGCCTTTGGTGGCTCCGGCCATTGATTCTTAGGACTATAGAGCCACTCCTTGAAATGACACTTCGCAAATCCATACACCTAAAAAAGGAGACATTAGTACACGCACACATAGAGCTAAACATTTAAACAGATACACTTTCCACATACTTCGTGTTTGTTCGGACACACAAACTCCAACGTATTCTCATGGTTTATCACAGCTTGATCTCCGCATTCACACAGAGGAGGTTCCTCGAGTCGTCTAACTGTGGCTCGGTGCTTCTCCCTAGCCGTCATTGGCGGAGGGTTAGGGGGGTGGAACCCACCGCTTGAAGTGCTCACGTGGATGTCTCCCTCTAAATCAATCGTCGAAATGAAGGTACCTAGGGTCAAACTTGTCTGTACCGTCGATCCACTGAAAGAAAAAGCATCTCTCATAGTCCTACACAACAAGATTCCAATAAAATATTAGTAACATACTTACACAAATAAAGAAAAAAAAGATAGTGGAAATAATTTCTTATATTAAAACGACTGCATGTGTAGAAGCAGCATGCCGCTGTGTCCGGATGTTTCGATTGAAACACGTGGGCCGGGAAACCACAGTCACGGTTAGGGACAGGGAGGTCAGGAGGGACGAGGACATCTTTGCTAGACGCGTCGGTGTATAATTCTCGAGGACGACCCCGTTTTCGTCAAAACTCCTCCCGATACATTTCTTGCATCTAACAAAACGGATGTAATTTAACGAATAAAAATCAAAACATCACAAATTAATGTCAATGAGAACCATAACTACAATACAACCAATTTCGTTCTAAGAACCGAAAGCAATTAACATTAAACCATAAACCTAAGGTTTCCAATGTTATGCACAACAATGAACCCATAACGTAACAACATACGCTGCATACAAATATTAAAATTGCATGAAACCCTAAGTAATGACGATTCTTAGGTTCAAAAATCCAACTAATATATACCGAATCGATGCGAAAAAACTAGGAGGGGAGCGAGGATACCTTACTCTCGAAGATCTATGGATCAAATCAAAGTTTTCAAGGTCCAATATGCCGATTCGTGAGATAGGACGGAGTGGGGAGAGAAAAAACCCGAGAGGAAGGAGAAAGAAGAGAAAGAAGGCTCGGGCAGGAAGGTTGGGGCCGGGCTTAAAACACCACCTCGGCGCCATAAATCATGGCGCCAAGCTCGACACCAAGATCTACGACGCCGAGCTCGGCGCCAGGAACTACGGCGCCAGGATCTATGGCGTTAAGCTCGGCGCCAGGGTTACTGGCGCCGAGCTGCCTGCCATGTCACCGCCATGTCTGCTTCGAGCCCAAGAGCTCGGCGCCAGACGTGTAAGCTCGGTGCCAGCAACGATGGCACCGAGCTAATGGTCTAGATTTCGAAATCTTAACTAGAGGGGCATATTTGTGATTTTTTTAAAAAAATGGCTAAAAAATAAAAAATTCGGGGTAGTAGGCGGCAAAGCAACTTGGTGTTGGTGCGCTGCTGCACCAGCTAGTGGGCTCTGCCGCTGGCTGCTGCCTCTGCCTGCCTTCAGCACCAACGGCATAGGGGCAACCCAACCAGATATCATATGCCTCAATGCCTGGGGTCGGCCACGTATTACAACCGATCGATGCCTAACGTGTAATTAATCTGATTATCTGAACAGGTTACAAACTCGTGTTTTGTGTCCGTCGAACGCCTCCACGGCAAATAAAAAAACAGTTAGTAGTGCATGACCGTCGACGACATGCTGAGCAGCGGCTCCAGCGCGTCGGATGCGAACTTCCTCGCGAACAGGTAGCAGGTGGACGTCGGGCGGGAGTTGTACGCGCAGGGCTCGGTGCTGGTCCGGATGCTCCGGACGAGCTCCGGCGTGGCGTCCCTCTCGCCGTACGTCACCGGGTGGGACTTTCCCGCGCGCCACTCCACGCGCGTGACGGTGCGGTTCGAGTTGCGCGCGCCGTGCCGCAGCGTCACGTACGTCTGCACGTAGTGCTCGTCGGGGTAGCACGACGGCCGGCAGTGCCGCCGGAACAGCGGGTAGTACCTGGTGTCCGTCAGCACGCTCGTGGCGAGGTCGCGGCTGAGCTCCAGCCACTGGGACCCCTTCCGCCACTGCCGCAGCGTGATGTCGGGCGCCATGCTCCGGCTGTACCGGTTCCGGCAGCCCCGGTCGTTCCGGTAGTAGGACTCCACGAAGCTGTGCCGCGACCCCACGAGGTAGTCGTACACCGTCGTGAAGTTGTGCACCGAGATGCAGCTCTCCGAGAGGAGCACGAACCGCTCGTTGGAGAAGTCGAGCAGCGCGTTCGCTAGCAGCCGCTTCTCGGCGTCCACCAGCGTCACGTCGCCCCATTTGGTTTTCTGAAAATCGGCAGGACAGACAGCATTCGTCAGACGAAGCGATCCATCGTGAGCTAAAAGAAGTGTCTCGATCGATCTATCGAGCAAGCATAGCATCTATCATGCAGCATGCGAGCGACAATATATAACTAACCTGGCTGGGGATCTGCCTGCCGTAGAACGGCGAGTCCTCGGAGACGTTGATCGCCACGCTGGGCGGCGCGTGGACGTAGATGGAGAAGCGGTCCTCGTGGCCGCCGCGGAAGAAGCGCTCCCAGAGCGGCGCCAGCGGCAGGACGCCGTGGCCGGCCAGGAACATGAAGGCCACCTTGGGCACGCGCTCGAACGGGTACCTGGCGGCGGCCGGCACCAGCGTGGCGCGCCAGAACAGCTCCTCGTCCGTCATGTCGTGCATCAGCCGCGTCGGGGCCACGAATTCTTCGAACTCGGGGTCCATGTCGGGCCGGCAGCAGATGCCGCCGCCGCTGCCCTGGAACCCGATGCTCCTCGGGACGATGCTTTCCTGGGACAGGCGGACCCCGGCAGACACCCAGAGGCCGGCGACGACGCCGAGCGCGAAGATCACAAGGAACGCGACCACCTTGGCGAGGCCGGTGATGGGCTCGTTCCTCGTGAGCATCACTTTGAAATCGTCAAGCGCGCCCTTCATGCCCTTGTCGTGGAGGAACACAACAAGTGCATACGTCCGTCGTCCGTAGTTGTACGACGACGAGTTGTTGCAGTTGCTAAACGGCAAACGGTATTACGGACACGAGCGCTTGCAGCTGGGGACCGGGGTGACTTGGACGAGGGAGGAGGGAGATTTAAGCTCTGATGGCCGCGATTCATGGCTTGCGAGATTGGCCAACCTACGATACCAGGATGAACGAGCACTCCAGCCTACAGTTTCTGATTCTCTGAGCGTCCCTTCTTCACGAGGAAGGCATGCATGGCGAGGGCAGCAGGAAAGTATAGTCCGATCGATATCTCAGACAATTGGACAAAAAGTGGAGATATTCAGTTATGATCAGATCGAGGGAACGTACGTAGGAAGAGGAATAAAACAAGCCGGGAAGAAAGAGATCGAGGAGAAAGATTCAAGCAAAAGGAGATGAGTCCGGCGCATGTCTGAGCCCAAGAAGTACGCTGGAAAGTACCAAAACATGGATGCAAAGGCGATCGGTTTTACGAGGAAAGACAGATAGCGTTCTTGGGAATGTCGGCCTTGATCGGGTATGTACAACAAGCTGTCCAACAACTCAGGGGATGAAAGTTAATACCGAGGTCAGGCATAGGAATCTACCATCGGTCAGATCGGATCGTGAATGTTGAAGACTTGTAGTCCCAATCAACAAACCAAAAGAACGCGTTTCTCGTTAGCTTATTGAAAAGATCAAGATGCCTAAGAGAGGGGTGAATTGGACTAATTCTAAATTTCTTCGCAATAAACAAGTCCTATGGTTAGCCCAATTAACCCTTGTGCCTAGAGAAGTGTTTCTATTGATCTAACGCACAAAAGTTTAGCAACCTAGTTCCAATCCTACTCTAGCATAACAATTATAGGAATGTAAATGACAAGAATTGAAATGCTCAAAGTAAAGAGAGGAGAGTAAACGCGGCGATGTTTTGCCGAGGTATCGGAGAGTCGCCACTCCCCACTAGTCCTCGTTGGAGCACCCGCACAAGGGTGTAGCTCCCCCTTGATCCGCGCAAGGATCAAATGCTCTCTACGGGTTGATTCTTCGACACTACGTCACGGTGAATCACCCACAACCGCTCACAACTTGAGTTGGGTCATCCACAAGCTCTCCGGATGATCACCAAGCTCTCCAATCACCACCAAGCCGTCTAGGTGATGGCGATCACCAAGAGTAATAAGCACGAACTCTTACTTGACCACGACAAGCCTAAGGAGAAGAGTGGATGCACACTTTGCTACTCTTGATCTCACTAATGAGGGCTCTCTTTGGGATTCTCAAATCTCAATCACCTCATTAGGACCTTACTCTTCTTGGCACTCTCTAGGGTGTGTTTCAGCTGTTGAAATGAGCAAAAGTGACTCCACACACTAGTGGAGCTTCTATTTATAAGACAGCCTGAAAAACGAACCGTTATGTGCCTCTGCGGGGTGACCGGACGCTCCGGTCAGTTCAACCCGCACACCAGTGTTTAAGTGTTGACCGGACGCTGGCAGGGTCCGGTCACCACTGACCGGACGCGTCCGGTCCCATTTTTCCCTCACTGGATGCTTACTGTACTCGACCGGACGCTGGATCCTCAGGGTCCGGTCAGTACTGACCGGACGCGTCCGGTCGCAGATTCACTCTTTTGGATCCTTACTGGAGTCGACCGGACGCTGCCTCTCAGCGTCCGGTCACTTGACCACTCAGCGTCCGGTCGCGCCAGACGTAATCTCCTCGGTCAAATGAACTGATCGGACCCTGCGGCCAGCATCCGGTCGCACCGAAGCCAGCGTCCGGTCAGTATTTGACCCTCCATTCACTTCCAACTCTCGATCATATGTGAATGAAGTTTGCTCTATAGGATCATAGGGCTATTGTGGAGCTACCTAGTGCTAGTTTTAACAAGTGTGCACCACACCTAACTCACTAGACTCATCTAGGTCAAGCTACCCGTCCATACCCCCCTTAATAGTATGACCAAAGGAAAAACAAAGTCCTAAACTACTCTAAGTGTCTCTCCAACTCTAATCGACACTTAGAACTAGTCATTCTTAACCTTGTCGTCCATCCTTTGAAAACCGAAACGATTTTCATCCTAGAGGCATGACCACCTTGATTGCCCAATTGATCTCCATTACCATGACCTAACTTAATTGCCTCTGCAAAACACACGTTAGTTATAGTAATCTTGTATTGTCATTAACCACCAAAACCCAACTAGGGGCCTAGATGCTTTCAATCTCCTCTTTTTGGTGATTGATGACAATACCACCTCGAATATGTGAAAGGGTGAGGTTTTTGACATGCTTGGTTCATATAAGCTTTTGTCAATAAGAACAAAAGTGTTAGACAAGCTTATATGACCCAAGCCAATATGATGTACTCAAAAGATATGAAATAAGCATGAGTACAAGTAATAAAGCTCATTTGCATCGGAGTAGAGCGTGGAAGCAAAGGCAAATGAGCATAGCTCAAGTGATATGACATATAAAAGAATTCAAAGTAGAGAGCACACATGTCATATATCACAATCACGTAGATATCACTATCACATAGATATAATAGTATGCATGAAAGTAAACACACGAATGCATAAAAGTAATAGTGTATCACACAAATAAAACTCCAAATGTATATAATAAACCAATAGCTAACTAGGCTCCCCCTAAAAGTTGCTCCCCCTGAGTCTACATACTCGAACCCTCTCCTCCTTTGGTGTCAAACACCAAAACCTAAGGGCTGGTCGGCGGGGCTGCTGTGACGACAGTCGGTATTTGAAAGACGAGGAAAAAGTGGAATGGGCGGCATCATCATCGACCCCGAAGCTCTGGCTTGGTGACCCTCTGTGGCTGGGAGGCGTGCCAAGCTGATGCTGGAGTGCAGTGGGGCAAGTCTTGTCCGGTGATCTTTCTTTGGTATATGTGTCGTAGGATCTGAAGATACGACAAAAGAAGGAAGACTCTGAGTAGTCACGACGACAGGAGCTGCTGTAGAAGGACCGGCAACATGCATATGTGGCGGTGTAGGCATCCCTGTCAACTCGCTAAACGATGCTCCAAGACTCCTGGAGACTGACGTGTCAGGCACAAATAGCGAGGGTGACTGATCCGGTGTGAAGCCCGTCTGAAGTGGTGTGAACTGCGGGGCTAGCACTGGCGAGGATAACCACTGGGACACCTGTACTAGGGGAGAAGCAAACTGAGCTGGAGGCTGTCCCTGACTCTGAAGCCCACTGGGTTGTACTGCTGGAGTCGTCGAAGTGGTGGCAGGCTGAGCAAGCTGGGGTGAAGGCTATGACTGTGGAGCCCCAAGAGCTGTTACTACATGCTGCATAAATCCCATAAGCTGCTGCTGCATGAGTAAGCTTCTTCTTTGATGCATCTCTGCTTCTTTGCTAGAGAGGACTCTTCTTTGTCGGCTGGAACTTGTCTCTGACGAGCTCGAATGTGCAAAGTTGACAAGTGGTCTCTGAGCTGTCTAGCTCGATCTCTTGCATCCGCTCAAGAATAGCAATCAAAGCGGGGTCCGTTTGCGGTGCAGGTGGAGCTAAGCTGGAACTGCCAGCCTCTGCATCGTGTCTGCGTGGAGGCATCTGAGGGATAGGCAGGTAGTCGTCATCCGAACTATCACTAGACTCGCTCTTCTCCTGCTGAGCCTCAAGCTCCTCCTCCTCAGTAGCTGCTATGCCTCTCATAATCTCGTCATGCTGAGCTGCGGACTCTGGTACATCTGAACGATGGCGAGGCTGAGTGGGTGCCTGTGGTGTGCTATGTATGATCCTCTGTGCCATGTTATAAGCTAGAAACTCTGTGGTGGCACCTCTGTACTCTGCAACTATCTCTGGTGTCCTAACTTGCATAGCCTTGAGCATAAGGAATGTGATCCAATGTGCATATGGAAGCTGTCTACGACCCTTGAAGCCCTCAGCTATCGTGTCCTCCATCTCAAACAGAAGAAGATCCCAAATATCGAACACTGTCTGCTGCATCAGGGCATTGAGGAGCCAAAGCTGGAGGCGAGTCAAGCCCTCTCTGTATCCCAACCTGGGAAGTAGTGTCCTCCTTATGATAGCATCTAGCACTCTAGCAGTAGGAGTAAGGTCACTGGGGTTCCTCCTCAATCCCTCACCAAAGGGCTCCTTAAAGCAATGGCGCACAAGATCTGTAGGGGGCACCAAACCTCCATGAGGACGCCTAGGAGGCTCTTGTTGTCCATAGCATACCTCATGTAACTTGATAGGCTACTCCTGTAGCCTTAGTATCTTCCTTGCCCACTGACTCATCATCATGTAGTCTCTGCCTCTGAATGCAAAGTGAATAAATCTGTGATGTGGATCAATGAAAGCTCTAGTTTGGATTTTGGTTAATTGATGAAACCCTAAGTGCTAACCTAGTTTATCAAGATGTTTATGAGATAGGTAGCACTACTCCAAGTGATGAAGCAATGACGAAGATCATGACAATGGTGATAGCATGGTGATGATCAAATGCTTGAAATTGGAAAAGAAGAAAGAGAAAAACAAAAGGCTCAAGGCAAAGGTATAAAATGTAGGAGCCATTTTGTTTTAGTGATCAAGACACTTAGTGAGTGTGATCACATTTAGGATAGATAGCCGTACTATTAAGAGGAGTGTAACTCGTATCGAAATGCGGTTATCAAAGTGCCACTAAATGCTCTAACTCATTGCATATGCATTTAGGATCTAGTGGAGTGCTAACACCCTTGAAAATATTTATGAAAATATACTAACACATGTGCACAAGGTGTTTGCAGGGTTGAGATCGGCGCTTTTGGAAAAATGAAATGTCTATTTTCTATTGCGCCGGATGCAAAATTCTTGGTGGTTGGCACATTTGAGCAAGGGTGAAGAAGTTAGAGTTGAAATGGAGTTGGTCGAAATGATGCTGGCGTCGGTCTCATCGACCGGATTTGAGTCACTCAATGATCGGACGCTGAAAGGGCTGCGTCCGGTCGAGTATCGAGCAACCTGATGGGTAGGGTTGAGCACCGGACGCTGGTGCGTCCGGTCAAGGTGTGGACGGACGCGTCCGTCAAAAAACATGCCTCGGGAGCTTTTATCGAAACGACCGGACGCTGGGGCTTCGGCGTCCGGTCGTTTTTGACCGGAAAGCGTCGGTAAACCTTCAGAGCCATTGAAATCGGCGAACAGCGTTGAAGAACGCGTGGCGTCCATCAGGCGACCGGACGCCGAGGGCGGCGTCGGTCGGTATGACCGGAGCGTCCGGTCAGAGCGTGTTTTGCCCAGTGAAGGGGTACAACGGCTCTATTTGATGGGGGCTCTACTTATAGCCCCATGGCCGGCTCAAGGGAAACTTCTTGCACATTTTCATTGACATAGCAACCTTGTGAGCTTAGCCAAAGCCCTCCCACTCATCTCCATCATTGATCCATCATTATTGTGAGATTGGGAGAGAATCCAAGTGCATTGCTTGAGTGATTGCATCTAGAGGCACTTGGTATTCGTGTTGCGCTGCGGATTTCGCTTGTTTCTCTTGGTGATTGCCACCACCTAGACGGTTGGAGCAGCGGTGAAGGATCGGCACGAGTTGGTGATTGTTCGTGGCCGCCTTCGATGATTGTGAGGGGAGTTGTACCTTCCCCGGCGGAGTGCCGAAAGGTAACTCTAGTAAATTGTTCGTGTCATTGAGTTACCTCACTTGTGGGTCGGTTCTTGCGGTGTCCTATCGTGTGGATGAGGTTTGTGAAACACCTCTTAGTCGCCGAACCACCAAGTGTTGGTCGACACAACGGGGATTAGCGTGTTGGCAAGCACGTGAACCTCGGGAGAAAAATCGGTTGTCTCTTATCATTTGCATTCTCCCGGTGATTGGCTCAATCACCATCTTGTGATTGGTTCACTCCACGACCCGGTGGTATAATCGTATCACTTACTCATTTACATTTCCGTAAACTAGATATAGCAAGCTCTTTAGTGTAACTAGAATTGAGAGCTTGCCTCGTGCTTTAATCATATCTAGTGGAGCTCTTTAGTGTAGCATTTGTGAGAGCTCTTAGTGAGTAGTAGTCAAGTAGATTGTGTGCCAATTGATCATTGCAACTAGAATTGTTGGATAGGTGGCTTGCAACCCTTGTAGAGCTAGAGCAAGTTTGCATTTCGCTATTTGTCTTACTAATCAAATTGCTCTAGTTGATGTGTAGTTTTTAAATAGGCTATTCACCCCCCCCTCTAGCCATATTAGGACCTTTCAATCAACAAAGAGCGAAGCATAGAACTGCCGAACCCAAGATGGTACATACAATCCTGTCCAGCCAATCAGATCTATCAGCCCTGGCAAATATGATAAGTAGGGGCGGATATGCTCTCCGGCTGCTGCCACAATAGCCTCAATACTGCAGACTCTCTGAGATCGGAAGACTGCCCTACTATTCAGATATGTATTGTAGAAGTCTTCCTAGAGTGGTGTATAGAAACCCTCTGTTGCTCTCTCATCCCTCCTCGGAGGAAACCACACCTCAAACTCTACAAACCTCAGCTGCCGGACCTGCTTGGCCGTGGCGGCCCTCAAGTCAAGATGGGTCACTAGAGGCGGACCCTGTGGTCTAGGCGGTGGACGTGATCCCCTCCGCTGTGTCGGCGGCCTCGGTGAGAATGGAACATAGGTACGACCAGAGCGGCATAGCTGGGGCTGTGGTGCCTGCTCTGTCTCCTCGGCCTCCTCGGCCTGATGGCCCTCTGTGTGTCTCCCCGAAGTGGGTGAGGCTCTGCTTTGGTGAAATTTCTTCTTTGTGATGACTCCCCTTGAGGCTGAGGCTCCTCAATAGCCAGACGTCGTCCTACCATCATGCAGTCCTAGGTGGACTACCATGAAGACTTCGGCCTCCTCAAGCTGTTGCCCTCTGTCTTTGGTGTAAGGCTGCCGATCTGCAATGACAACACCACCTGCTGAGCACCTCTCTCTCGGCAGACGCTCTGTGGCCTCTCGCAGCTTCCGCCGCTCATTTGTCTCTACATCTGGGTACTTCCTCTTCTTGGATATAATCTTCTTTGTCGCCTTGCCTTTTGGATCTGCAGGCAGGCAAGGCTGAGGCCTCCGATCATCATCTCCTGGACCACCCCCGACATTCTTCGTGTGAGCCATCTGAAAAGATCAACTGCTGCTAACAAGAACAACTGCCGTTGTCAAGAGCAATTGCCCTGACACTTCCGAGGCTTGGCCTCGATCCGTACTTGCGAGCTTGGCTCCGAGTTGACTGTCAACTGCCACTGACACCTCAACGGCACCGACTTACTGCACGATTGAATAGATGGATATACAAGTAAATACGATGTATCTAATAGATGCGAAACCCTAGGAAGCAAGCAATGTAGGTACGAAATTGAAGTGACGGGCTTTCTACCTGACGAAACCGGCGATCCGAGAAGAGACGTCATGCGGGGAACCCATGAATCGGCACGGCGAATTTAGGGTTAAGCGAAGCACTGGATCGACAGTAGAGATGCGGTTAGGGTTGCTGCGCTGAAGCTAGGCAATGCGAGGAATCGGCAGTAGGGCCTTACCATCGCTGGATGGACGACGCTGTAGAGGAGGCATGGCGGCGCGGCGATTGTGCAGGTGAAGCGGGCGGCACGTGGAGTTCCGCGAGAGGCAGGGCGCGGTGGTGTGCGAGAGTGGCGGCTGTGGCGGTGTGGCGACTGCTGGCGCGGAGGAGCTGCGGCGGTGGTGCTGAACGACGGCTAGGGCTCGGGACTTGGCGGCGGCGGAATAGGTCAGCATAGGTACGGCTCGCGCGATTAAATAGGTCCCCCGACGCAACCGAGAAGGAAAGGAGAAAAGAGATTGAAAGCCGCACGAGATCTAATGACCAGACGCTCCGGTGGTAGCGACCGGACGCTACCACCCAGCGTCCGGTCGATTCCAGAGAGGTCCAATTCCTCTGGAATCGTGATCGGATGCGTCCGGTGGTCCATAACCGGACGCAGGCAGGGTCCGGTCAGAGTTGCCTTGACGCCTTCAGCTTCGACCGGACGTTGAACCCTTCCTGACCGGACGCTGAAAGGCAAAGTCCGGTCACTCCTTCAGCAGCAGTTCACCTCCTGTGAACTGACCGGACGCTGGACGACAGAGTCCGGTGCAGCGTCCGGTCACTCTTTTCCAACAAGTCTTCAAAATTCCTTCACCCTGCCTATTCCCAATCAAGTCCCAACATGAATAAGATCCAAATAAACATCAATTGGGACTGATGTGAGTGACCTCTCTCAAACCCTAAAGTTTTGCAAAGTATTTTGCCTTAGGCTATAATTCTTTTTAAGAAAATAGGCAATAAGAGGGCAAATGGAGCAAAACGACAAAGCAACAAACATGCATATGCAATACTTGTAAGTAAATCTAGTTGCTTGTCAAGTTTGATCCAAGATTAAGCTTCTTCACACGCTCTTCGACGGTTATCTTAACCATGTTAGACAAGCCCTATATGCATTACAAAAATTAAACATGTTGTATATTACAATGAATGCAAGGAACAACACAAGCTCAACTTTTAGTGAAGTTACTAAAATCAAGTACATTGAGCTCATTCCGCAATCTACAAAATGTAGCCTCATCTAGCGGTTTAGTGAAGATATCCGCTAATTGATCTTCGGCCCTTACACCTTCTAGTGATATATCATTTTTAGCAACATGATCTCTTAGAAAGTGATGGCGGATATCTATGTGCTTGGTGCGAGAGTGTTGAACCGGATTATTTACAAGTTGCCTGTTAGCTTTCCCAAAAACAAATAAGAGAATACTAGGATTATTATGCCCTACATTGCAAAGGGAGACACTTTTCCACGAGAGCAAAAAAAAAATCAATGCGATAAGAAAAACAAGATGTTTTGAGTTCGCCAGCAACATGCTGTCGAGCGACATTATATAGGCATGATTTACACAATGTATTAAAGCAAGCTTGTACAAACAAGAGTAAAACACATAATTCAAGTATATGTTCTAAATCAGAGGAAGGAAATTCAGATCATGATAGCTAAGTTCATCATAAATTCCTCTTTCAAATTGCTTTGCCTTGTGATGCGGTGCATTGCAAGTGTA
Source organism: Miscanthus lutarioriparius (assembly GCA_904845875.1). Taxonomy (NCBI): domain Eukaryota; kingdom Viridiplantae; phylum Streptophyta; class Magnoliopsida; order Poales; family Poaceae; genus Miscanthus; species Miscanthus lutarioriparius. The sequence continues at coordinate 14,057,525 of CAJGYO010000006.1, read as the reverse complement.
CTCATCAACTACCTGCTTAATGTGGGTTGGACACCAGCAAGTCATCCCTACAAATCTGTACACATTTGATGTCATGAGCTCCTCAAAAACTAATAAAAACTAAAGTTAAACTTAAAAAAGAAAAAAATCAGCACGGAAAAAGAAAAGAGGCATAAAAAAGTTACATGACAGCTTCTCAAATTCCAAAAACATGATAAATCATAAGGTTGTGCAATAGTAGATTTTTCCCCTTTTCTTACAAAATTCAGCAACCACAAAAGAGGGCAATTTAAGGGATAGAGAGTAACAAATTTTATAATTTAATATTCTTCCTGTTCTAGAGCTTGAAATGCAGGCTAAATTCTCAAATCAGCAACCATAAATGAGGTTCATATTTCCCACTTCATCTATGCCTGCACAAATTGATGATACTTCGGCAAATCCGCCCCAATATGCTTAGCAGACAAGGTGTATTTGATTAATATAAGATACCAAAGTGACAAATCAATTGCTTTGTTTCGTCTCTCTCCATATCTATATCTCCTACAACTAAAAAGATTAAAAGTAAGACTATTTTTTGGTGCGACTTTTTTTTGGGTTGCTCCTCCCTTCCGGCCATGCGATACCCCGCGCGATAGAAAAAAAACTGCCATCCCTGCCTGCTTTGAAGGAAACAAATCGATCACCTGAGACCACATGCATGGGAGGAAACAATAATCATGCATGGAAGGAAACAATTGACAAAGATCAAGCAAGACTCCTCCCTTCCGGCCATGCGATACCCCACGTGATAGAAAAAAAAACTGGCATCCCTGCGATCCCCGCCTGCTTTGAAGGATACAAATCGATCACCTGAGGCCACATGCATGGAAGGAAATAATAATCATGCATTGAAAGAAATAATTGGCAAAGATCAAGCAAGACGACTCAATGAGGTTGACCCTTAATTTTAGTGTTTTCAGCATGTAGACCTGAAATTAAAAAGTGGCTGCTCCTTGAGAACATCAGTGGTGCCAAATAAAAGATGTGCATGTTATACATGGTGAGACTGGTGAACCTTCTGCAATTTTCTAAACGAATATTCGCACCATTCGTATATAGATCCATTCCCCTACGTTTCTTCGTGCTCCAATTAGCATATAATATAAAAGTATTGTTGTGTTCATCACGACTTCCAGTTGACTACTCTCATTAGCATATACTTCCTCTGCCTCAAAATATAAGTCGTTATGGGATGTGTGCAGATCAAACTTTCTCAACTTTGACTAGGTTTGTAAAAAATACGTGCAACATTTAACAATCAATTGGTCGACTCCTGAGGCCACATGCATATAAAAAATACCTGTATTATAATTGGTCGAAGTTAAAAAAAAGTTAACTTCTCGGGAAGCGAGAATGAATTCTATTTTTGGACAGATAGAGTATATGAAAGCAGTGTTGAAAATATTTTAATAATCAAGTTCGTCTATGTCTGATTGGTAAGCTTAGACATCATAATGTCATCAAAATAATTCGACTCTCATGGACACCCTCGTAGATCAGTGCAAAGCATCCCAATCCTACAGCATACGCAAATGACAACCTTAAAGACCATCTTAGACGTTCTGGCATTAGAGTATATACGTGCAGACACATAGGCATGGTGGTGCAAGTGAGCAGCCAGCAGGAGTCGAGAGTTAGGAGGTGTTTGGATCCCAGGACTAAACTTTAGTCCCTGTCACATTGAATTTTTACTTATCAATTAGGATGACTAAACATGAGCTAATTATAAAACTAATTACATAAATTGTGGCTAATTCGTTTGCCAACGCCGTGTACAGGATGGTATGGAGATGTGGTGGAACTTATTCGTGGATTTGTTGGCGCACGAAAGAAATGGATATCGGAAATCTCTTCCTGCCGGTATAAAAAATGATCTTAGCCGTATCACGGAAAGATCCACACAGTAGAGTTTGTGAGCCTGCGACGCCATGCTCTCTGTGACTGTGTAAATTTCACGAACTTAGCCTTTTGGATTAAATGTCACTTTAACGTCGATCATATACTTTTACAGTATTGTTATCTTATCGTGTGATCCGTGTGTTTTTAGTACAAAAGTTTAGCTGCCCCGTAGCAACGCACGGGCACGAACCTATTTACATATATACTCGAACCTATGTATACATGATTGTATGGAGATGCAGTGGAACTTATTCATAGATTTATTGACGCATGAAAGAAATGGATATCGTAGAATTCTTTCTGTCGATATAAAGTATTATCTTAGTCGTATCATGAAAAAGTCTATATAGTAGAGTTTGTGAGCCTTCGTGACTGTGTTAATTTCACGAACTTTGCTTTTTGAATTAAATATCACTTTGACGTCGGTATTTAACTTAACGATATTATTATCTTATCGTACGATCCGTGTATTTTTAATAAAAAAATTTAGTTATCCCGTAACAACACGGACACGCTATGTCTATATCTCTCGTTAGCGGTGGACTCCGATCGGGACGGCTGCCTCGGTGCCGCCTGCACTTTCCTCCTCCTCCCAGATTGCATTGTGGCAGGACTCAGGAGCATTGGGGCCTGCCTGAGGGAGCTATGCCGGGCGGAGCGGCTGCGTGTGGGACGGTTGCCATGCAGCCGTACGGCGCGGCGGTGTGGTGGAGCAGGGCGGCGGGCGCGACCGCGCGAGACGGGGAGAGGCGGGGGCCGGGCGACATGGCGGCCAGGCGGCGTGGCGGAGCGGTGCATGGGGAGGCAGAGGGCCAGAGGCACGCTGAAGCACCGCGCGTTGTAGCGTACGTATATGATCTATATCCATTCACGCGTGGGAATAGGACGAGACGGTTTCCTCGGCGGCCGGCGGGATCCAACGGCATGCAGTACGGGACAGACACGGAGTCCCTGGCTCATGGCACGCGCAGACCCTTGGTATTTAAAGGGTGGCAGGAGAGGGGGCCAGGCCGCTGCTGACTTGCCGCCGCCAACTCCTCCGCGCCTCCCCTCCACCAAATCACCCTTTACCAGTTTGCCTTGCGAATTCCCGGGACTCTCACCGCGCACGTCGGTGGCCTATTCTCCTCTCGCTCGTCGTCGTCTTGGCAAGTGTTGGGGCCTTGGGGGCGGCCGGGTGGCGCGGATGGATAATGCTGATCCGTCAGATTCTCTCCGTTTGGCCGCGTGAGATGGATCGAGCTCACGAGGCGCGCGTCCCGGTAGGACCAGACGACGGCGAGGAGGAGATTGGGATTGGATGCTACGCGCGGAGGTGTATCGTCGAGTTTCCATCTATCAATCACATCGCGGTCGCGGCTACATAATTACGCCGCATTGGTATTAGATATCAGATTGGTCGTCTGTCGTCGATACAAAACCGCGTTTCTCAGAGCGGCCAGCACAACTAGCAGTTTCAGTCACAAAACTGATACGACGAGCGACGCGCATTACATTGCCATCTGAAAACTGCAAGCATGGAATCTTAGATCATGTGTTTTCTTGTTTGTTTGATTCCAATAAGACGCCGAAACGCTGTTTCTCAAGAAAAACATAACGTCCATACCATGTTTGAGCACTAATCTTTTTTTTTTCATCACAGGATGAAGAACACACAACCTACTTGACTATAAGAAGAGGCAGATAGTAAAGCATATTACTTCAGTCAGGTGGAAGTGAGAAACCATGGCAACTTCGGCTGGAAAAGAAAGTGAGTTGGACGGGGCCGAGAGCTCCTGCACGACGCCGTTGGCGACGCCAACGGCGACACCGATTGCAACTCCGATGTCGACGAGGTCGGTGAAGTGGGAGAAGGACGTCGAGGATGCGGCTGGCTCGCTGCAGCGACCACTGCTTTACCAGCGCGGCACCAACACGACGTCGCAGATGGCCATCGTTGGCGCCAACACCTGCCCCATTGAGAGCCTCGATTACGAGTATGCATGCATGCCCTTGTGTTTCCACATACTGTATTTCTCAGATATCCTTGCTGCTACAGTGCTGATTATTACTTCGAGTGCTATTGATGTCATTGTTTGAGTTTATTAATAGTGGACGTTTCAGCCCCTTGACATATCATTCTGAATTTGATCTCTGACTGTAACATAAATGTACTGTAATTACGATTTTAATTAACCAAGGACTTGGTATGTCATTGTGGATTTGATGTCTGACTGTCTTTGCAGTTGTTGCAAAGAAAGTTCTGCTCTTTGTAGGTTTCCTGAATTTTTCTTGCACGAAAATCTTTTTTTTCTATGCTACTTGATTGATTGTTGATCCAATCCAATGCATGAAAAAAGTGCTATGTTTAATAAAAAGAGATTATTAAGTTACATTAAAAACAGACTATCACTGTTACCATGAACTTGGTCAGCATACAGTCAGCAGTCAGCAGGTTTGGACCAATCTTATTCATGCATTTCCTCACGTCATTTTCACTGATGATTTCAGAATTGTGGAGAATGAAGTGTACAACCAAGACTGGAGATCAAGAGGGAAACTTCAGATCTTCCAATACCAGGTCCTTAAATGGGTGCTGGCACTTTTTGTAGGTGTAGTCGTTGGCCTAGTTGGATTCTTCAGCAACATTGCTGTCGAAAACATCGCTGGGTTCAAGTTGCTTCTGACGGGCGATCTCATGCTCGAGAACCGGTACGGATCTCGCTTACTACAAGTTACAATGCCAAACTCTTTCTACTTTCTTCTTCATTTTGCTTAATTAACATTGCTTGGCGCTTCAGGTACCTGGCAGCTTTTGTGCTATACATCGGTTGCAACGCAATGCTGGCTGCTGCGGCTGCAGCGTTGTGCGCTTACATTGCCCCGGCTGCAGCCGGGTCTGGCATCCCTGAGGTGAAGGCGTATCTGAACGGCGTCGATGCGCACTCGATTTTGGCGCCTAGTACCCTCTCAGTGAAGGTGGTGCCCTGAAACTTTCAAGCTGTGGTGGTTCTAAGTTATTTTGATATTGATGTCTTGATTTACATCTGATTATGCTATTACTGCAAATGCAGATTTTAGGCTCAATACTAGGGGTATCTGCTGGATTTGTGCTTGGCAAGGAAGGCCCTATGGTGCACACCGGTGCTTGTGTTGCCTCCTTGCTCGGGCAAGGTGGGTCACGGAAGTATGGCCTCACCTGGAACTGGATCAGGTACTTCAAGAATGATCTGGACCGAAGGGATCTCATCACCTGCGGAGCTGCAGCTGGTGTGGCGGCGGCCTTCCGTGCCCCGGTTGGAGGCGTGCTCTTTGCGCTTGAAGAAGTTACATCATGGTAATATATATAGAACCGTACTTGAGAGTTTCCTACCTCATAATACGGACGGCTCAGAAATTGCTATCTCCCTGGAAAGTCGAAACCGAAACCAACATGTTGGAGTGCAGATAGTGCATGATCTAACATGGTTTGCCCTTGCAATCAATCTCTCGTCAGGTGGCGGAGCGCGCTTCTTTGGAGGACCTTCTCTACGACAGCAGTGGTGACAATGGTGTTGCACGCGCTAATCACCTACTGCCGTGGTGGCCACTGTGGCCTGTTTGGCAAAGGAGGGCTGATCATGTTCGATCTCGGCTCACGGCAAGTGACCTACACCGTAACGGACCATGCCGCGGTCGTGTTGCTCGGCGTCCTCGGCGGTCTGCTTGGTGCTCTTTTCAACTTCCTCGTCGACCGCGTCCTTCGCGTATATAGCCTCGTCAACGAGTAAGTGCCAATCTGATGGTGAGCCTTTCATCACTCTACAGCAGTTAATTTCATAGGACACTAACCACTGGGCGCGTTCAAATTTGCAGGAAGGGCGCGTGCTACAAGATCGTCCTGACGGTGACCATCTCGGTGATCACTTCGTGATGCACCTTCGGCTTGCCGTGGCTGACGACGTGCACCCCCTGCCCGCCCGAGCTCGCCAGGACGAAGTGCCCGACCATCGGCCGCTCTGGCAATTTCAAGAACTTCCAGTGCCCGCCGGGCCACTACAACGCTCTGGCATCCCTCTTCTTCAACACCAACGACGACGCCATCCGCAACCTCTTCAGCGCCTGGTACGACTACAGGGAGTTCGGCGTGTCGACGCTCCTCATCTTCTTCACCACGGTGTACACCCTGGGCCTGCTCACCTACGGCGTGGCCGTGCCGTCGGGCCTCTTCATCCCCGTCATCCTGTCGGGCGCCTCGTTCGGCCGCCTGGTCGGCACGCTGCTGGGCTCGGTCAGCGGCCTCGACCCGGGCCTCTTCGCGCTGCTCGGCGCCGCGTCCTTCCTCAGCGGGACGATGCGGATGACGGTGTCGGTGTGCGTCATCCTGCTGGAGCTCACCAACGACCTGCTCCTGCTGCCGCTCATCATGCTCGTGCAGCTCATCGCCAAGACGGTGGCGGACTGCTTCAACAAGGGGGTGTACGAGCAGATCGTGCGCATGAAGGGGCTCCCTTACCTGGAGGTGCACGCGGAGCCGTGCACGCGGAGCCTGGTGGCCGGCGACGTGGTGTCCGGCCCGCTCGTCACCTTCTCCAGCGTCGAGCGCGTGGGTGCCGTCGTCGAGACGCTGAGGAGCACGGGCCACAACGGGTTCCCCGTGATCGAGGACCCGCCGTTCGCGCCGGCGCCGGAGGTGTGCGGCCTCGTCCTGCGCTCCCACCTGCTGGTGCTGCTGCAGGGGCGGATCTTCACGAGGGCGCGCGTCAAGACCGGCGCCGCCGAGGTGTTTCGCACGCTCGCGCCGTTCGACTTCGCCAAGGCCGGCTCCGGCAAGGGCCTCAAGGTGGAGGACTTGGAGCTGACCGAGGAGGAGATGGACATGTACGTGGACCTCCACCCCATCACCAACCGGTCGCCGTACACCGTCGTGGAGAACATGTCGCTGGCCAAGGCCGCCACGCTGTTCCGCGGCCTCGGCCTCCGCCACATGTGCGTCGTGCCCAGGACGCAGGGGGTAAGTATGCCAGCCGACAACTCCATTTCTTCTGTGGTTTCGCATGCGACGTGACACGAACGGTGCGATTCTTTTGTGTTGTGCAGAGGCCGCCGGTGGTGGGGATCCTGACGCGGCACGACTTCATGCCGCAGGACATCCGCGGGCTGTACCCGAACGTGCTCCCCCGCTAGAACGACAAAGCACGGCCGACACGCGAATGCCATTCCATTCCATTGCACTGCATCTGTAATAGGTTTTTATTAGTAGTTTATTATTAGGCTTTCAATACGTTTCGAACAAAAACTTAGGCTCTTCAGTCAGCACCCTGTCCCCTGCGATAAAAGTGGTGTGCCTGAATATTTTCTCAGAACTGACAAGCCTGGGATTTTAGACATTGTATAGATATCTCACAGATAATTATTGGCGATTGTTTCAAATATTCAAACCAATTTGGTTGATAATGTCATTGAACTAGAGAGCTTACAGTTTAACAAACAGCAATATCCTGCATATAAATTCTTTTTTCCACACCGGTAAAACCGAATTTCATTACCGCAGCAACGAAATTATAACGAGTTTTTAGAACATGTCTATACAACCAACACAGAAAATAACAGTAAAACCACGCTCAGGCGTAGGATCACCAAGGGAACCTAATCCTTAGCACACTAAAAGTTCCTGGAAGTTTAACCTAATTACATCGAACATGGCCTTGGCCAAGCTAACAAGACAGACTTAGACGAAACAGCCTCCACAGCTCCCCAAAATCTGAGACGTGCCACCCCTTGTATATCAGTATGGATGGCAATGGGGATGTACCTGTCGGGTATCGCCGGAACGTTCTCTTCCCCGCTACGGAGAATTCATCCCGTCCCCGTCCCCGTTAACTATCTCGGGAATAGATTTTTGCCCATCCCCATACCCGTCGGGCATCAGTCAGGTAACAGATACTCAACGGGTACTGCATACCCGATAAACAAGGACACTTGGGGTGTGACTTTGCAATCGGAGCGTTTCTTCTTCACCCGGGTATAAGTGTTGAGTCTCGGAGATGCCGAGGAGAAGGAGCGAGGGTTGCGAGGAGGACGAGCAAAAGGTGGCGAGAGACCGAGGCGAGGAAGCGAGGGCACGAGCGCTCGTGGAGGCGGCGTGCTTGTCTTTCTTGGCGGAGATGGTGAGGAAAAATTGAACTAGGGTTCCTAGAACACACAAACTATATATATGATTGTTCAGATTTGGACCAAAATATCTATGTTGAGCTTCTTTGAGCCTAATATTCGCATGACAGCTCAAATAGTCGGGTTCCCCAATAGGTAACGGGGACGGGTAAACAGGGAACGTTCCCGTACCCGCTATACCCGTCGGGGATGGATTCTTGCCCATTTAGATGCCCGCGGGTAAAGATATGACCCATCCTCGTCCCCTAATGGATCAAATACCCGTCGGGTATCGGGTATCCGGGGCCGTTGCCATCTTTTTATATATCAGGCAGCGTACGGCAGCCTGCTGGTTCTGCTTGTGGAAGAAGAGGGCCGCCGTCTTCACCACATCTGCACCTTGAATGACTTGAGTCTTCAGCTCTTCCTTCAGTAATCCTGCCCAATACGTAAGAAACGAGCAGATCATACAAACAATCTCAGTAGGAGATTTAATTCGTTTATTCTCAAAGCAAACAGCATTCCGAGCACGCCAAATTGCCCAACAAACGGCTGCGGGCCCAACAGCATGCATCTGTCGGCTACGAGGCAGAATTTTATTAACCCACACCCACACCTAATACTGATCAATGTTGCTTGGTCTATAATCAGTTCCTAGAGAGTAAGCTAACAAACTATAAATATATTTCGCAGTCAGGCACCCAAAAAGATGTGATGACCATCCTCCTCCTCTGTACAGAAAGCACAATCTTTGTTCCCCTTCCAATTACGTTTACTCAGATTGTCCTTAGTCAGAATCGCATTTTGAGACACCAACCACATAAAATTTTGATCTTTAGAGGGATCCTGGCTTTCCAAATTCTCTTGTTATTAGGCCCATATTCATTTTTGCATAAATGTTTATAGGTCGATTTGACAGAGAAAACACCTGATTTCTCCCAATCCCATCTCGCTCTGTCTTTATTACCATTGGTACAACAACGGTAAACTATATCTTGGAGCCTCCCCAGTTGGTTTTGCAAATCTTCATGCAACCATCTCCTAAATTTAGGTTTCCACCTTCTCTGTTTCATAGTCTCGACCATGCACTCCTGATCTTAACTTATTTCAAACAGCCTAGGGAACTTGTCTGCCAAGGAGACAGGCCCACACCAACGATAGTGCCAAAAGCTGGTACTCTTACCATCCCCAATCACCACAGACCTACCTTTTAAGTATAAATCCTTTACTTTGAGAAGATCATTCCACACAGGGGAATTTTTATAACTCTTCTTCAAATGAACTAAACCCCCCTTATTTAGGTATTTTTTCCTATATAATATCTTGCCAAATACCCTCTCCGTTCTCAGCTTTCCACCACCATTTGCATAAAAGACTAATATTCATTCTCCTTAAATCTTTGATTCCCAGCCCTCCTTTATCTTTGGGTTTCGTAATCTTGGTCCATCTAACTAGGTGACACTTCTTCTTCACGCCCTTCAGAGAACATTATCTACTCCTCATTCCACCTTCTCCATTCACTTGGGTCTTGGGCTCAAAGCACCTCAGCTGCACTGACACCACCCCACCAGCTTCATCATTTACATTTTCATCAGCAATTTCATCATCCATATCATCCTGATTTGATTTGGGAAGGGCGGGCCTGGTGCAAGCGGTAGAGTCTTACCACCTATGACCGGAAGGTCCCGGGTTCGAGTCGTGGTCTCCTCGCATTGCACAGGCGAGGGTAAGGCTTGCCACTGACACCCTTCCCCAGACCCCGCACAGAGCGGAAGCTCTCTGCACTGGGTACGTCCTTTTTTTTATATCATCCTGATTTGGTGAGTTGACGTTGAACTGTCAACTAATGACACTTGCCCTGGGGCCATGTGCTAGATAAAAGCAAGAATGCATATGCTGGGAGGTCCATTATCATTGTAAAAGCAAGAATGCCATTATGCAGCCTGCGTCCGATACATCAACTGCAACGGCGTGGGCATGGGCAACTACTCAAACCAGTCACAGATGCCTCATTGCCTACGGACAATGGTAAGGTAAGAACAAGCAAAACCAACTGGCATGGGATGCCTACCAGCTGCAGAACACCATCTTTTACCCTGATTATATGGCTTCCAATGCACCGAGAACAACTATTTGGAAGTCTTGGATACAAATGATACCAGGGCTAACCAATGCCAATGCCTGCCCTAAAAAAACAATGCCAATGCGGCAATGCCCAAGATGAGTCGTCATGCAATGCCGCCGTGCCTTTTGGGCCCCCTGCTGGACATCTCCACTTCTCCAGCTGATTCGTGTACATATGGAGCGCTTCACCATGGGCATAGCGATAACTTCACCAATGACGAGCCATTGGTTTGGACGATAGCTTTAATGATGCAGATGACCACGAGTAAGAGATGCTTGGCCGATTACTTCCAGAGCCCATCTCCAACTGAATTTCGGAGAGCCACTGCATTATCTTAGTGATGTGACCAATATCACTCAGCTCTGATCTTGAGCAGACCGTCCTTAGCTATAGGAGACCTCAACTTTTGCTCACAGCTGCATGACATCACGAGTCCAGTAATTTTGGATGATGGAAGGGCGCGAGCCCCCAGATTCAATTGATGTCACCTCTGCCAGCCACATGCCCGAGCTGGCAAATTAGAGCAGTAAGGTTTCATTTGCCAGGAAAGAAGACAGGAAAAATTTGTAACCAAGCAGCTCATCTTGGAGAAGATCCGGAAGTTCTGTACAGACAACAAAATGTATATCAATAGAATTATTGCATTCAATCAAAAATTTTATCCAATCATTGGAATCAGAAGTCTTTTTTGGAGGGGTTTGAACTAAAAACTACTGTAATTTTTTTCTTTCACTGGCAGAATTTAATGCCGAAGGGGCTCTTAACAACTTCAAATGAAAATCAAGCATATGACCATCATGCTTCTCTTGCCATCAATATCACTCTTATCATTTGTGTGTGTGGGTGGGTGTGTGTTATTTTACAGGAAGAGTGATAACTTTAAGGTTTACAAACAATAATTTTGTATAACCACGCAGGTGTACATCTCCCAGATCTGCCTAAAAATCCTATGCCTCTGCACCAGGTTTGTAGCAAATATAAAACAGACAACAAACGCTCTGCAGCCCCATAATTCACAATGGCAGTTATTCGAAGTAGTCACTTCGTGCAATATTAGTCAAACATTAACAAATCTTGCACTTTTTGCTAAGAATATAAAAATTCTAAACTACAGCATGTGTAGACAGCAAAATTCTGCATATGAAGCTAAATATATCACTATATCAGCATGGAGTGGTTGATATTTGAAGTAGTCATTCGTGCAGTATTAGTCAAACATTAACAAATCTTGCACTTTTTAATGCTAAGAGTATAAAAATTGCAAACCATAGCATGTGTAGACAGCAAAACTCTGCATATGAAGCTAAATATATCAGCAAAACTCTCTATTGACTAAAATTCAGAAAACAAATGATGTAAACATGGAGTGGCATCACTTTTGCTAGCTTTACTCAAAGGAAGGTGATATACTGGAGTTGTTTAATTCTGAAAACAAATGGCTATTCATAACCCTGCAATGACTGCTCCTAGAAATTACTTCATAAACATGTCACACAATTTGAATATGACAAATTGAAATTACTACAAATTCTGTCATAATCTTGTTTGTTTTTCACTGGCTCACTGCAGTGAAATACTAATTGATCTCATAGACACAGGTACGCCACAAATATGTTTGCAACTCATCAAATTCAACTGCTGTAGAACATCTTACCTTTGCTCAAAAGATCTTCGAAACAGCGCCATAATAATATAAAGTCTGATTCCTTCAACTGTTATTCCTCTGTTCATAAAAAACAAAAAGAAAATGAAGCACAGAGGATTCAGCCTATAACTCAGAACGATAACATCTCTGGCTTTTTAGTTGTAGGATAGAGATTGCTCCTATGTAACTACAACACCCTTTCATCCCAGATATACTACCTTTTCTCTTCGAAACAACATGCCTTTGAATTTTAGTGTAAGATGCATTTGGTGATTTAAAGCTGTGTTCTTGGTACTGAGAGTAGATGAAACCACAGCCATTTCGTTCTACGTACATAAATAGAAGAGTGCCTTACACTCATTATTGGCGTAGTTGTAGTTTCAAGAGTTTCCTAGGTTGAATCCCACCTCTTGTACAGTTACAACCTAAGCTTTCTCCAACAGTCCAGCTCCTAAAGCTTCAAACTGGGACATACATACTGCTGAGACTAAGGATGACCAAACATGGATGTTTGGTGTTTCTCCATGGTCGATCATCTCCTCTAGCCACAACAATGCATCATAAGTTCTGCCAGCAGAACATAAACCTTCAATAACACTGTTGAATGCACTTCTGTCAGGCCAATGATGTCCCTTCACCATTCTCTCCATTAACTTCGAAGCATCAATAAACTTGGTTTCTAAGCACAAACCATGGACCAAGATTGAGAAAGTGTCCTTTTGAGCAACACAACCAAGCTGCTTATCCATCTTTTTGAGGTATTCTAGTGCCCTCATTGATTGCATCGTGTCACAAAGACCCTTCATGAGCAAGTTATATGTTGTCACTGTTGGAACAAGGTCATTCTTTGGCAGCTCCTCCTCCGTCACTTCCACAGCATCATCCACGTTCCCTACCCTGCATAAAGCAGCTATCTTCGCCTCATACATGCAGATTGTTGGCTTGAAATTCTTCTTGGCCATGTCCTCGAACAATTTGTCTGCCTGATCAAACCGACCCTCTTCATAGAGGTCAAGAATCATGGACTCAAAGCTGCATACAGTACGGCCACCTCGAACAGCCAACGTCTGGTCAATGGATTCCCGAGCATCCTCGAGGTTAAGCACAGCAAGCATTGGCACACGAAGAGACCGACGACTACCTGGTGACCTCAGCCCCTTCCTGAGCACCTTATCCAGAACCAGCTCAGCCTGTTCGCCCCGGCCAGCCGCACAGAGTGCGACCAGCAATGCCCGGTACACCACAACATCTGCGTCACAGCCCCTCTGCGACACCCGCCACAGCATGGAATAGACGACATGTGTAGCCTCATCAAGCATGCCAGCGTCACAGAGAGCAGGCACAATCGCGCGGTACGCGTCCCTCTCTGGCGCGAGGCATAGGTTCGGCATTTCGTCGAGCACCTGCAGCGCGAGGTCAGGGCGCCGCACGCGGCAGAGACCAGCGATGAGAAAAGTAAGATCCGCGGATGCTACTGAGACTTCCGGGCGCCCGGCGAAGTCGGCGAAGAGGCGGGCAGCCTCGGGGAGTAGAGCTTGGGAGACGAGGCGCCGGAGGAGAGCGGAGAAGGAGAGGGACCAAGACGGCGACGGGGAGGAGGGGAGGGACGAGCGGAAGATGGACACGGCGGCTGCGGGTGAGAGGCTGGGGATCGAAGCAGCAAGGAGGGAATCGGCGGATGGGGAGGATGGGAGGACCCGGCGGAGGAGGGACGGGAGGATGGGGGAGCCGGCGGATGCGCCTAGGAGGGTGGAGCGGACGTCGTCATTGTGGCGGTAGCAGGAGGGTGGGTAGCGGCGAGGCGCGTCCCAGTACAAGTGGGCAGCTTCGAGCGGGTTCTTCTGCCGGCGTATGGCTCCGGCGAGCTGCGCCGGGGTCAGCACACGCGGCCACCGCACCGGCGTGGCGCCCATTTGCCGTTGCTGCTTGGTCGCGGCGGCGGGCTCCGGGAGGCGCGCGAAGACGGCGTCCGCGTGCGCGGCGGCACCGCGGACGGACGCGAGTGTGAGGAGGAGGTTGGAGAGGCGCAGCGGGGAGGCGGCGAGATGGCCCGAGGTGAGGAGGAAGGCGTCTGGGCGTGGCACGTGGGAGGCGGCCAGGCGGGAGATGAGCGTCGGCACTCGGCAGGCCGACGGCGAGACGAGGAGGTGGCATCGATCAGGCATGGCTGCTTCAAACTCTGATGATGATGAAGCCGAAAGTAGGAGGAGACGATGAGTGAATTCCAGGTCCGTTGGATTCCTTGGTGGGCTACCAATTGATGGGCTTGGGAGAGCCCATTGCTACCGCAGCCTGGGTAGCACCGACGCCTGGTGGTAACCAAAGAGAGCGCGCCTTGCCTGCGCGGAGCGCGCTGCTCGTTTAGTCCCACCTCGGCGGACTTGGGCGAGCGTAGCCAGAGGAAGACTATAAAAGAAGACCCTGGGCGGCTAAGAATCTCATACCTTTCTCGGCCTTTTGGCTAAGATCAAGTGTAGTATCTGTTCTTATCAGTTTAATATCTGATATGTGGGCCATGTGCCCACTTCGATATTAAATTTATTTTTTGTGGGGGAAGGTCCACCACAGTAGCTTGCTACTGGGGCCCTCACGCGTCGCTTGGGCGTTGCACTACTGCCCAAGCCTGGCGCGCCCCAACCAAATCGAAATGAATCTTATGGTCTGACTTCGAGTTTGTTTGGCCCGAAATAGGTCTTTTAGTGGGCCTGTGTACTCTAAGGGGACCCGAGCACGGTTGTAACAGTTCTGAATATATCAATTTTTGGTGTTTTTTTGTCTACTTCTTTGACAGTTCTTGAATAAATCAATTTATGTTCTTAAATAAATTCATTCTTAGAGTAGTAATTTTGAAAAAAGTGAACTGAATTTGTAGCGAAAACTACCAAAGGTTTATGACATCAAATTTATATCATTAGGTACACTAAACTATATTCTTACAATGTGGATATCCATAAGGTGTCACAAAAATGTATACTAGCTTTTCTATAAATTTGGTCAACAAAAAAAAGAATAACTTTAAACAATTCTAGAAATTTATTTATCCATTGTCAGAGAGTAGCAATAAAGTAGTCTATAGGGGAAGTAGTCTAGTTTTTTTTTATGGAAACAGGAGGGACATGCCCCTACTGTGATTTTATTGGAAATGAAAAGCTAAATTACAGGGCAAGTAAAGAAAACAGAGCAAATATAGTAATAGTAGTCTATATAGTAGTCCATAGCAAATATACTAATAGGCTTATGGACTACACATAAACTGCTCTCTCTCCTCTCCTCTATCGACAATGGTGCCCGGCTGTTGGCAATTCGCCACACTAAGCAAGGTCACCACCCCAGTTCGTGTGCGCCTAATCTCCTTCGGCCTAACCATTTTGCCTGTGCTACCCTTCTTCTTAGTGGCGGCCATATATCAGGGTGAGCTCGATTTATGTAAACGAACCTTCGATTTGGAGAGGTGGCTGCCGCAAGGAGCTCGATTAAGTTGTGGGAAGATTGATCCTGGAAGCTGTGCTACTGATTTGGGTGTGGCGAGGCCCATGCGGTCATAGAAGACATGACGGGCGGAGAAAGGCGACGATTGAGCTAATTATGGGCTAATAAGGATTAATGGACTCTAACCACAATTAGCCCTCATTGGCTCTTATTCACCCATAATTAGCTCACATTTATGCTTTCTAATTGGTATCCGAACAGGCGCTAATTATTAGCTCTGGGATCCAAACAGACTCTTATTAGGTGCCATTTCTATTTATTATCAGTGTACCCAATGAAACTAGTCTCTCTATGCTGGAAAGATTGTCCCATATATATATAGATATATTTTACACTATTTAGACTATTTTGTCTAAACACATTGTAGTTGCTCTAAAAATAATCTCATTACAACCTAAGCCTCCAATATTGTTACCCTCCAGGGATCCATCACGACCTTAGCCAAAGGGGCACATTCATTTGGTTAGTCTTTGGTCTTTGGTTTGGGTTAAATTTGGTCTTTGGTT
Organism: Miscanthus lutarioriparius; assembly: GCA_904845875.1. Classification (NCBI taxonomy): domain Eukaryota; kingdom Viridiplantae; phylum Streptophyta; class Magnoliopsida; order Poales; family Poaceae; genus Miscanthus; species Miscanthus lutarioriparius. Next base: position 14,041,729 of record CAJGYO010000006.1, on the reverse strand, counting down.
TTTGAGGGATCCATCACGACCTTGAAACCAACAAGCGAAGAGGCCGAAAGTTTTACTTTTACTGTTCAGTGTACAGTCTTTTGTCAATTCGCTGCTACTTTTCAGTGTAAACCATTTTCAGAACTGTTAAAGACGTTTCTTTTAAGTTAATGGCATCCACAAGCTGAATAGCTTGGACAATTAGCCGAAAACGAAATGAGTGGCATGATTTCAACTCAAGCGTACTATAATAACAATACAATAAGAGTACACGTGGTAAGCTGTCATATCGCATCAGTTGATCACTTGATATCTTCAGTGCAACTTGCCTGAGTTGCTACCAACATTCAAAGTACTTGAACCACTAGAAAATCAACGACACAAACAGTACCACGCTTACACACCGTTACAGATGAAAAGTCCATATACAAGTAATCATGATCTATACAGGGCAACAAACATGTCTGCAATGTAGTATTTCAAGGTATTTTCAGTTTCACTACTTGTCTTTCTTTTCTTCTTTTTTTCGACGAATACTGTCTTTGACTCTTTGTTTTCTGTTTTGATATATTTTATCAATCTTTTAGCAACCAGAGCATTGTGGATAGGCAACGAACACTTGGGCCCCATGCCATTTCCGGCTCGTCGGCAAGCCTAATCAGGCCAGCGCGTTGGCCAAATGGCGCGAGAACGGAAACAGCCAAACCTGTATGAGGTGCGTGCCTTCTTTCTCCGATCCGAACACCCACTCCTCCTCGACGCGCCTCTCGACCACGTCGAACGCCAGCAGCTTCCACGGCGACCACAGGTACACCAGCTCCCGCTCGGGGTGGAACGCCATGAACAAGAACGTGATGGGCTGGGACGCGCCGCCGGAGACGACGTCGCTGACCCCGATCTCGTGCTTCAGCGCCCACTCGCCCCCGGCGGCGTCCTTGAGCTCCCAGATCCTGAGGCGCGTGCCGTCGCTCGACGCGAACCGCAGGCGGCCGCGGCAGTGCCCGGCGCGCGCCCGGCAGCTGACGGGGGCCGGGAGCGCGGTGACCGCGGACGCCATGGTGTCCAGATCGACGCGGACGACGTGGCCCGAGTAGGCCAGCACGTGGAGCGCGCCGCCGGAGTAGTGCATGGTGGCCGACATGGCGTCGGTGTCGAGGCCGAAGTCGACCTCGTGGTCCCGCCACGCGCCGCGCTCGGAGTCGAACACCTCGATGGTGGCGCCCCGGGGAAGCCACCCCGTGAAGCACACCACCCTGTAGTGCGGCGAGGCGCAGGGGTCGAACGCCAGCACGGAGAGCAGCGTCCTGGCGCGCGGCGGCGGAAGCTCCGCCCACCGCCGCGTGGTCGGGTTCACGACGTGGAACGCCGTCGGGCGGGAGGAGTAGTAGAGTAGCAGGCCGTTGCAGCCGTCGATGATGGTGGACGTCTCGTGGCGCGGGAAGAAGTCCATGTCCGGGGCCTCCGCCGTGCCGCCGCCGCCGCCTGACGCGCACGCGTACGTGTACGCTTGCTGCCTCCTGCCGCCGTCCAAGTCGTCGCCGCCGCGGTGCGTGTCGTCGTGGTAGAGCACCCCCGACGTGATGAGCGGCAGCCTGCGGCGGAGGTAGTCGCTGGAGATGATGCGCCGCCACGACGTGGAGACGCACTGGAACCTCGCCAGCGACCTGCACGGCAGCCTCGCGAGGATCTCCGTCAGCACGTCCTCGTCCATCTCGCCCTCCATCTTCTTTGGACCTTCCACAGACTATGACACCACGAGAGCTCCTCCTGAACCTGCTGCACCCTTCTGCTGATTCTACATTTCTACTCAACAGGACACTCTGCTATATATATAGATGGATAAAACGATATATACTCCTCCGTTCCAAATTATAACTCGTTTTGACTTTATTGTTATCTCTATTTTTGATATGTATCTATATATAATAATATGTTTAGATACATAAAGAAATTGATGAAAAGAAGTGAAAGCAATTTATAATTTAGAACGGAGGAAGTAATTGTTTATAAAGCCTTGGGCTGTGCTTTGGTTTCTCCACCGGGTGAAGCAAGCGACTTGGATGTCGACGCCACGCAGAGTTGTCGATCGATGCACATCACGGGAAGCGCATGATACTCCTACAGTCCGACTGAAGAATCATGGAGGTGACGTATCATTTTCGGGTGATAGCAAAAAACCTGAAATGAATGAATTCAGTGAACACGCGTGTGAGTCGTGACCGTTGCCCACTGGTCACTGGATATATGTATACACACGCTTTTGATCGCTGTCGCACTTTTTTGCGCCGGAACTGATACAATACAAGCAAGCAGTGGAGTCTGGTGCCTGCCATTTAGCCATTTTGGCAAGACACATGGATTGTTGCTGGGTTTGGGGTAAACCTACTTTGGACGCGAGCGCCCCGCTCGTTTGGGCTTATTTAGCTTATAAACAGTACTTTTTTAGTCAACGAATAATATTTTTCTCTCACACCAAATCAGCCAATAGTAATTTTAGTCATGGCTTATCAGCCAACCAAGCCCAAACGAAGGAGGTTTGCAGCGTGTTTTCCGCGTTGGCCCTACATACCACCAGGAAAAGGACTCTGGTCTCTGTGACTGTGAAAGTGAGGGAGATTGGGTTACCACTTACCAGCTTTAGAAGGAGAAGAAGAAGATGCTCTGCTGAATAGGACTCGGCGAGATGGAGCTAGCGAGTTGCCGAGGTTGTTACAGGACATTCATTTGGATGGGCAAGATGATCCGGTTTTGTTATTTGGAACTGTAGAATCCGTTTGAAGATTGCAATGTTTATTTGGCAAATGTCCATTTACAGATTGCAAACTGCAGCCTCTATCAAGAAAAGAGGCTAGAAAGACAGCCCTCTTGCTACTTTTGTTTGGACTCCTTTAAGGAACATTTTTAATTAGCATAGTCGATTTATGACAAAATTGGTAACCACACAAATTTGGGGTTTGTGGGAAAACTGTAACAAGATATATAGCAGTTGAGAAGAAACTACCCAGCAATCCTTCTCAAATCCTGTTCCTTTTTTTTCGAGTCTCTCAAATCTTGTTCCTGGAGTTATCTTCTGTGCAGAAACGGCGACCACTGCTCAAGGTGAAAGATAAGGAATGGGTGGACACAGTGGTCGAGCGCACACTTGCTTGGCTTGCATGATTTTAGGCATTCCGGGCATTGGTGAAATCGTTTACGGCGGAATCTGTTGCACCTGAGTCTGCTTTATGTGAAAACTATGGTGTTAAGAGCTGGTGTCCTGGCCCTTTGTTTTGTCTGTGAACAATTATTTTGCTTTCAATGTCAATGCTTATTTGCTTTCAATAAAACAGAGGTACTCTCTTTTCTAAAAAAAAGGCATTATCCTGTGGCACTTCACTGTTGGATGTGTCCTGTATGTCTACAAAGAGAGCGATTTTCTGTCAGTATCAGACGACTATACCAAGAATAAGAGAATGCCATGAGAAAATGACGTATTTTTTTTAATAGAAACAGTTTCAGAGATACGGAGTAAGTAGATAACCAACGTATCTCGAAGACAGCAAGAAAAAGTTCTCTATTATTTAAAAAAAAAGGAAACATAGCTGCCTCACCAGTACAAAATACCCAAATTTTATTTACTCTCGAAGTCAATACCCCATTGTAAAAAATAAATAGGTGCACCTATCTTTCTTTTCTTTGCTAGGAACAAGTATTGCTATCTGATATGCAAATAATGGAAAATCTTTGCCTCTCTAAATATTTTTTTAATAAGGGAACAACGTTTCAGCCTCTACCACCCACAGGTGATACACACCTGGCCTCCCTAAATAATTGAGGATAGGAAATCGTGTGGTAGTAGATTTAGATGGTTTTCAATACTTAAACTACTTGGTTTTCTAGATGAGATGATGAAATCGACAAACGCTAATAGTCAAGGGGTTAGGGAGACTTTTTCTGTTTTTATATGTGTTTATTAGGTACCTGAACCATATGGTGTTGTAAAAATCAGATGTTTTAAGAACACCTAGATTTTTGAACACATCAACTTTACGTAGAAACTATGAAAAATACCACTTCGACTATAATATAACTTAATTACAGAGGCGCTCTTGTGTTCTTAAACATGTTTTGAATTATAATTGTATCTTCTCCACATTTATTTAACTTTGTGGTTTTGCCCCAGCTCTTTCAAAACAAAGGCAGAGTTTTTACCCCAGTCCCATTTAGATGAGGTAACATCCATTTAGATTTTTTAGATAAAGGATATTTCATACCCGGCTTCATCTACCTCGCGGTAGAATCAGGCCAATTATTACAAGATTTTGATTTATAACCAATATTCAAACGACAATTCTTGGCACCTCACAGCCACAAACTAAGAAAACAACCCATAAAAGAAAGTCTAGACTAAGACAGACCAATAAACCTATTTGACAACCATCCATTGGAACTAAAAAAATGCAGAGCGACTGTCTCCAAACGTTGACCAGCAAGGAGCTGTTGTCGTGTGTCGTCATGCCGCTGCAGTCCGGCCCATTGCCTTAGCCAATAAGTTCCCCTGAATAACACCTGCAAAAAGGTTTTTGGTTTACATTTGTCAAAAACTACCTCATTTCTTGTTATCCATATTGTCCAACATAATGCTGTTGCTGCAGTTAATAACAACGAATTATGTCTTTTACTCCCTCCCTTAGACCAATTTGCAAATAAATCATCAATACTAAGAGGTTGAGATAAGCCAAACATTAAATGTACAGCGCGCCATAAGAATCTAGCATGATAGCATTGAAAGAAGAGGTGTTGAATTGTTTCTGAATAATGGCAAAAACAACAACTCTTATCACCATTCCAGTTACGTCTAGCAAGATTGTCCTTAGTCAAAATAACACCTCTCTTTAAGTACCACAAGAAAAATTTTATTCTTGATGGTATTTTAATTTGCCATAAATCTTGGGACACCCTGACCCCGTTATTAATTAACGCAGCATACATAGATTTTACAGAAAAAATGCCTGATGAATGCAAAGACTAGATAAACTTGTCCCTTTCCCCCTGTAAGTTCAAATCTTGTAATGAAGCAACAATTCTAAGCCAATCCCACAAATTTCTACCAACCAGATTACGGTGGAAGGAAATATTAAGCGGGGCTGATGCAAGTACTGATGCTACAGAGTCCTGTTTCCTTCTCACAATATTGAACAACACAGGAAATTTATCTTTTAATGGTTTGTTCCCCAACCAAGTATCAAACTAAAATCTAGTTTGAGATCCGTCTTTCACCTTAAAGGTATCGAGGCTCAAAAAAGTATCTTTAACCTTAATCAGGCCTTTCCAAAAATGAGAATCCGTTAGTTTTTTTTGTGCAACACCCAAGTGGTTTGTCTTTTAAATATTTATTTCTCAACAGTTCTTGCCACAGACCCTCCTCATTTAGCAACTTGAACAACCATTTGCTCGGTAAACACTTATTCTGTATATCCAGATTCTGTATTCCTAAGCCTCCTTGGACTTTTGGTTGGCACATAAATTCCCATCTAGCCAATCTAAACTTACGTTTGTGTTGGTCGCCTTGCCAATAGAATCTTGACCTAAAACAGTCAATCTTTTCTAAAACTCCCTTCGGAATCTCGAAAAAAGATAGCATATACATCGGTAAGCTTGAAAGCACCGAGTTTATTAATACCAAGCGACCACCCACCGAAAGCATCTTTCCTTTCCAGCCACTAAACTTATTCTCAATTCTCTTTTCAATTGTTAACCAATCTTTGTTACTTAATTTCCTAGTATGCATAGGCAAACCCAAGTAGCAGAAAGGGTATTTGCCTATCACACATCCAAACAACTGCGAATAAAATGCTTCCATTTAGATGAGGTAACATTGTCAGTTCAGTTTAAAAAAACTAGATTTCCCATATGAAATTTGCACCTAGGTTTTTTAAACAGAGTTTAACAAGTTGCACATGCTCATCGGTAAAAGCTGGGAGGGTTAGAATAAGGCGAGGGGTTTGCATCGTTGTTACTATTATTGTTATCATCATCATCTTTGATTTATTTGTCGGGCCTTTAGCTAACTGAGACTAGAATATGGATAAATGGTGGCTTGGGGTTTGAAAAAAAGAAGGTAAAATCATAAAGTTGAACGAGGATAAAATCACAATTGTCCATTTAAAATTGTACCGTAGCTAGAAATTTAGGTGTCAGATACCAACACGTCTATTTCTTTATTTCGTTTTCATTTCCATGCTGCTAAGTGCTAACCATAAAGGAGCAAGAAGAAGAAAAGAGAAAAGGAAGAATTAGGGTATTGGCAAGAGAAGCCAGGAGCCGAATGCTATATAGCAGTCCCCTTTTTTATTTCTTGTTGAAGCCGGCAAGAAAAATCTCTTCTTCTTTTTAAACTTTTGAGAGAACAAGCAAAGGTATCCCATTTTGTAACAAATAAACAAGCACAGCCATCTTTTTCTCTCTTTTTTTTTGGCAAGGAACAATTACAGGTATCTGATGTGCAAATGACGGTAAAGTCTTTCTCCTGTAAACAATTGAGGAGGAGAAATCGTGCGATAGAAGTTTTTGAATCGATCCACCACTAGGCCACTATGTCCCTGGCAATGATGCAAAAGGAACTCTTCTTGGCCTTGCCTCCAAGCAACAGACGTCCAGGACGATAGGTAGATGCCATGCCAGGACATCATCGTGCGTGCCTGGCCGGGCCGGCACGCACTCCTGCACGTTGAGGCGTCCACGTAAAGAGGTGGGCTGGGCCCAAGCTGCCATTTGTTCGTGCGTGCAAATCTCGTCACGTATCGCCACGACCCTTTCGTTTTGTTTGCCACAAAGAAACAAGAAGCGTCAGGATAAGCTAGGCAATAGGCATGCTTGGCTATACGCCTATACCGTCGTCCTGTTCCGCTGTGCTCAATGCTTCAAGGCTGAGACGAGACGTCTGGTTGTTCATCATTAAAAAAAAGAAGAAGATGAAACTTCTGTAGCTCTGTTGCTTGGACGCAATGCCACGCCTTTCCTCGCGGCAATCTCGGCTCATCGCTGTTGTCCGTGTGACCCAGAAGAGGAATCTGGCGCACCTCCCGGGCAAGCGCCCCCACCGCTGTCTCTGAACATTCTTAGACTAGACTCTGACGGTGATGCGTTATCGGCTGCGGTTGCCCGGTCGCGGAAGCAAGGACACGTTCGGTGCGCCGTTCTCGCCGAGACTCTCTGCATCGTGTCGTGTGGATGCCACTCAAAGTTTCCTCTGCTGGTGCCCACCTGAATTTCGGTGGGACTGACCTAATAATCTGATGGACTGACGCCGACGTGCTTGCCGAAAGAATGTCTCGGCGTTCCTTGGAGTGTGCAACTTCTCCGGCCGGCCGGCCAGCGCGAAGCGTTTCGCGCACCGCCCGCTACAGATGGCGGAAGGAGACGTGCCGGCTGGAGGAAACGTACACGCGGGCGGAACTGCCGATAGCAGGGGAAGGCTACGTGTCCACCAATAATCACAAAAGTACAGAGCCAAACGGATTTAAAATTCATGCTAAATTTATATTTGAAAATTCACTGAAGGCCATATAGCTTCATGCCTTCATGCTGTCATGCAGTTGCATTATTAAATTTTAAAAGGAAAGGGAGAGATAACAACGTCTTCCTTCTTGGGCTGGCATGTAGGCCCGTTCGCACATAGCTGGCCCGGAGACGGAAGGCTGGCTCGTGCATCGGGTGAGTGGGCCCGGTCGTCAGAGATCACCCTCGAGCAGTGTAGCCACAGATTCTGATCCTGCTCCAGATTCTCCGCAGACAAAAACGCATCTCCAGCTACTCCGCTGGTCTGGTCAATCCAGGAGAAACAAGTCCCGTACGGGTTTTGCATGAATCACAGAAGAGAACAAGGAGAAAGCTACTGCTGGTGATAGCCCTAGGTAATCAGATTTTCGATGGTACCTTAGCAACGTATAGTTCTTTTCCAAGTTCCACCTTGCTTTACCGTTAATACCAGCAAACCACAGTCGAACAAAAGCTATGAGTACATTTAGTTGGAAGACAGACTGTAATTCGTATCAAATACTGCTTTGCTGAAGTTGACACTTGGCGCAATGGAATCAACTTCCTTGTGAAACCGAGGATATCCATCAGGCGAGAACACTAACTTCATTGCATAAAAAAAACACATGCTAAGACAGAGCCAGAGCCAAGCAGCTGGATTTAGACACCTAATCAGCTGACCGGTGATCACATTCATGGTTTGCATACATTTCACGTCTTCTGTACATATTCAGCCTGTTCGCTCGTTGGTTTCAGCTAAGGATTATCAGCCGGCCAACAGTGTTTTCCTCTCACAACAAACCAGCACCAACCGGACTTATCAGCCCAGAAACCAACCAGCAAACAAGCCAATTATATGAAATAAATCTGGCAACCATCATGGATGACCATTTCTGAATTTGTTTGGACAAATCTCCATCAGGAAAACTGGAAGCAAACAAACAAAACCACAGCAAGTCAGCAACTTACTGCAAACCAAGCACGGTCTCAACTATCAGCCAACTCAGAGAGCTCCAGGTTTGAGCAGGAGTAGATTTCACTTCACATAATTGTGTAGTATTTTCGGCATTGACTTTGCTGCTGGGTGCTGACTGAAGTTATCAGCGATGCCTTTCCTGCTGGAAACCAACGGAACACTGCCTTTTAAAGCAGTCCAGTGTTGAGGCCATGTGCACAAGACAGGGAGCCAGCTGAAGAACATGGACTGCACAATGCTCATGGAAGGAGGCTACTAGTAGTGTATTAACCCATCTCTCCATGCCAATCATACATGGTAACATGAAGGCCATATGGGGACCATGCCCTGGACCTCTGGTTCCTTGAACAAATAAAGAAGCACACCGATCCAGCAGTATGCCAGTATGCACATGCTTTCCAGGTAGATCTGCTTTACATTCCCCAGGACCGGGAGTGGAACAAGGACAAAATATTCTACTCCCAGTAGTCTGGTCTGCTGCTGCTTTAAAAGGACCTCCAAACTGAGACAACTGATGGCGCCAAACAACTGCACTGTAAAATTGCATAAGATCTGAAAGAGGATAGTTGATTTTGAATCAGAAACCTCATGTAACTAAAATGTACAGCCGTGACCATGTGAAGTTGAATGCTTGTATTACTGTATTATCAAAATGGTGGATACGATGCAACTGCTAAGCAGCAACACAACCCACCCGGATCTTACATTATGGAACTTTTCAAAGTCATAGAATCTACAAAATTTGGACATAACGCCTATAGACAGCTTAGCAAGAGCTAAGCAAGCGAAAACAAAACTGAGAAATATAACAGCAAGACTCCTGTTCTCCATGTCAGTCTGTTTTTGTCGAAATGTTTCAAATTCCGATCTGCAGAAACATAACAAAGTGATTAGCAAAGTAAAATGTATAAAATATAATTTTGTGAACACACGCTGAAGCAACTCAAGTTGTGTGTGCATCATGATCATAAATTGGGAAAGGAAAAAAAAGAATACGATAATACTAATATACAAACCTGAGTAGAGCATTATCCAGGACCAGCTGGTTTAGCTGCGAGGAAGCAACTAGCTTCCATGAGAGGATACCTTCAATTTCATTTGCCTGAAACCAAGAAATATATCATTCAATACCAAATTATCAGGTACCAATAGCTCAAGGAGAATTTAAGTATAGAAAAATACATACAATGCTATCTTTGCTGCTCTCAAGATTCTTCAGCTCTGATTTGATCTTCTCTAACAAGACATCTGTGCTATCAATATCGGCATCGAAATCCTTAAATATTTGCCCATATCTGCTGTTCAACTCCACTAGGTACCTCTCCAAGACAGAGAAGCTCACATCAAGAGATTGAACTTTCTGCATTAGCACCTTAAGAACTGTATCTCCAGGAATCCTGCCAGCCTGAAGCGACCTTGTGTCCGAAACTGGATCATTAATGCCATTCTTCGATGGATCACTGTTTAGTTTAACATCTTCTAGTTCAAATTCATCTTCATCAAGGGGTTCCTGTGAGGATTCTTTTCCTCCAGCAGGCTCCTTCAAAGGCATTTGCTCAATGGGCTCCTTTGTCTTGTCATCAGGTTCCGTTTTCTTATTCTCAACTGGAATCAAGTTTTCAAGCATCTTTTCTACAGCATCCATTCCATAAACTTCAAGCATACTGAGGGTACAGTAGAACTCAGAACCATAATGGCTGACCAAGTTCAGTTTCAAATATCTAGCCCACTTTGGCTCAAGAAAAGTGAAATTCTGAGCAAGTTTTGCATTTGCGGCAGTGAATCTTCCAAGAGTTTCCCAATTTTCTGTGGGATATGTTAGACTGCTCTGCGGTTCAAATTCTTTCGGATTGGAAGAATAATGCTCAAAATTTGCAATTGCGATTGTATCTACTAAGGTTTCTTCAGAAAGCTCTATGATGACAAACTTCCCCTCAACTGAGCAAGGATTGCGGAGGTACTTGTCTTTGTCTTTATCTAAGATATTGGAAGCACCCTTAGCCTCCTTATTGAAATCCAGGACCTTAGCCCCTTTAGATGCTGCAGCATAATTATACAACTTCCCACTAGGCTCCCTTCGGTGGATGACATGACCAGGTTGACTAGAAACACCAGGCCCCCTTTCAGCAATTGCTCTTGTCTTGAATTCATCAAGATCAGGAGGAGCAACCCGTGATAGTCTTGGTGGTCTCGGCAAATCTTCACTCTCCACCTTCTCCCCTGGTTGAAGTCCAGAATCAACATCTGACTGAGGAAGATAACCACCCTGATCTCCTGAAAGCTCAACCTGACTGTCTTTGGTTACAGCTTCTGTGTTCTCACTCCGCACCTCATCATTGGAGCACAACTGATCTGCTTGCACAAGTGTGTCCTCTGAAAGCACAGCATTTTCGACAGAATTAACACAGGTATCACCTGGCACTGCCAAATTCTCTCCATGCTCTTCCTGTACAACCAGATTAACAGGACCAAAATTCAAGGTAGGCTCGACAACAGTAAGATCTACAGCAGAGCCTCCTCCATCTGCAGAAACCAGACAACACAGATGTAATTTCCATTATTTTAAAACACAAGAGAAATTAACAGCTTGAGGACACAACGACGTGGGGAGTTCATCAGCTAGTCTAAACAATCAACAAGGCACTCGGATCTACCAAGTTGTGACGGACTTCGATGGCGCCGCGCAGTATGATCCGGCTGCGTAGAACAGCCGGGGGGGCATCGGTTCGCGTGTCACGATCACCAACACGCGAGCAGCCACGCGGCTGTCTCTTCAAGACGGATTGAGAAATGGTCGGGCGAGATACAGTGGAAGAGAAGAGGGCAGTAGGCCATACCTCGTTGACCGTCGCCGTGTCCGACGAGGGAGTGGAGGAGGAGCACGGCGACCCACGAGGCGACGACGAGGGAGGCGGAGAAGCCATACAGCCGCCTCTTCCTCCCGTTAGCGGCAGCCTCCGCCACCGCGCTCTGCTCCTGCGCCGCCGCCGTCCTCCGCAGAAGGGCCCTCCGCGACCTCTGCATTCCTTCCCTGCCCCTCACGGCCTTCCCTCACATCCGCGCCAGGAAACCGCACCCTCCCGCACCACAAGGACTAGGGGGGAATCCGGCCGACCCCGAGTAGGAACGGTCGGAAATCAGAAGCGCGGCGTCCGGCGTGACGCGACGCGGGCCGGGAACCGAGGCTGCGGAGACGCGGCCGCGTGGCACCGGGCGGGGGGGTGGGGGGGTTTTGAAACGGCCGGAGCTCCATGAGGGGGAGAGGAAGAGGGAGGCGTTTATGGCTTTTGTGCTCTTCAGCGCGAGATCTTCGACCTTTCCGCTTTGGGCTGGTCAGACAAAAGCCTGTGCTATTGGATCTCCTCAATTGCTTGGATTCTCCGTGTTTTAGGGATGTTTGGTTTTAAATAAGTCAAATTTATAAGTTAAAAAGTAAAATAAGTGACTTATTTTATGTATCCATCCACCCCTACTTATAAGTTTTAAGTTGGTGGATCTCCTCAATTGCTTGGATTCTCCGTGTTGTTTATTCTCTCGAATCCAACATGGAGACTTCTTTTGGTTTTGAAATTTGAATCCTCAATTAAGGTCAATCTCAGTGGGGTTTCATCAGAGTTTCATAGACATTAAATAGGCTGATGTGGCACCGTATTGATGAAAAGAGAGATGATAAAAGTTTTATGGGAGTAGAGAGAGTTTTATGGGGATGAAACTCTTCTGCACTATTTTTAAAATATAGATACATCGGTAACTGGGTCATGAAATCCCCATTGAGACTGGCCTAAGACTCCGTATCTAGGGCCTAATAAAAATTACAGATTACAAGGTCCATTTAAGTCATTTTTGCAACTGGTTTTCAAATGTAGATTGTTTTGCCTTTTAAACACGTGCAAAGGGATTAAGGAAATACTAGATCAAATGACCCTAATACAATTTAGGCCTTGTTTGTTTCGTTAAAATTTGGCTTATGCCGATTTGTTGTAGGAGGAAAGCACTGTGAGAATGATAGTGATAGTACTGTTTATTAATTTGAAACGAAGAAAGAAAATGAGAAGAGGTTGAGAAAGTAAAAACAACCTACACTTTGAATCGGATTGGAGTACGGTGAAGTAGCTTCATAGTACTTCAAATGGTACCTTAGATAGATTAAAACTAAATTATCATAGTATTGGGTAAAGAACCTTGGGTTCAAATGATACCTTAAAGTCTAAGAATCAATCATTTGGTGGTATGATTATAGATTAGATTTGATCTAAATGGTACCATACTTTAGAGCAACGACAATATGTAACAAAGAGCAGTTCATATATGATTAAAATATTTCATACCAACAAGTGAAGAAATTGTGAAATTTGTTAATTAATAGAGTAGTCCAACAAAGGCTACTCATATTATTATTATGGACTACTCATAACCGGCAATAAAAATATTATCATTTCCTACTTTTCTTTGTCTGCAAGTTTTTTTTTATTTCTAGTGAGACTCTTGTTATAGACGGTGGAACATTATTATGAGAAAATAATACTATAATAGCTATAAACTAGTCACGTGAGCCTATGTATATGACTATTTAGTTACATCATGGTTGCCCTTGAATTCAATTTCCTCTTTTTTTTAGAGGTATAAAATCTTGAAAGTTATATTCGGGTTTAAAATTTCAAATCAAATTAGTAACTGTAGCCGTTTGCGTAACACATACATACTCCTACGCGCCACGGGGTGTGTCTCGGACTCTAGGTTGGTGCACGAGAGCAGACGCCACGCGTACCAGCCAATCCGGAGCCCACACGCGTACCCGCCACGTCATCCATGACCCGAAGCGACGAGCCTCCTTTACGCCGCTCTTGTGTGCCCACAAAGTAACCTGTTAACCCGATGGGTGTCGGGTTTGTTTAAACACCAACAACTGACGTGCGGGACCCGCGCGCACCACGCCGGCCCCACTCCTCCGTCTCCGCGTCCGTTGTCGCGCCGTTTTTCCGAATCTCCAGGCAATTATAGCCACCCGCCGCGGCGCCGCCTTCCGCTTCCGCCTCGCGGCAACGGCCTGCCCTATACGCCGCCACCTGATTTGTTCGTGCCCTCGTGCGGCATCACACAGATTCCCGCGTCCCGCCGTCGGCGACTCGGCGTCCTGCTGGTTGAGGCACGGCTGCGCGAGGAGTGCTCGTAGCCGCCCCCCGCGCCCAGATTCAGGCCGCACCGTCTTCATAGGTGAGAGCTCTCTTCACGCTCGCGATTCCTTTCCGTCGTTTACGGGTCGGTTCGTAGGATCCCACGGGGTTTTAGGATTATTCTAGTTCGAGCCACCTGCGTGGTCCACTCCAATCTAGCTGTGTGCGTTTGTTTTGGTCAGAGTCTTAGAGATTGGGTGATTTTGTGTTGTGTGCGTTTGTTTTGGTTAGAGTCTTAGAGATTGGGTGATTTTGTTAGATCTGATCTCGTGAGCAATTCAATGTATATTGCGTGTTTGCTTGTTCTGCGCTCTCACCCAGCAAGCGTATACACAGGTGCTTCTAGCCTTTTGGGTTAATAGAACCCTTGCTCTTTGGGCTAATAGGTGGTTATTATGCATTGACTCAGCGGTTAGTGTTGGTTATGCATTTCTGATGCCAAATGTCGGTGTCACTAATGAGTTAATGTTCCTCGACTTTTGATTTTCCTGGTTTCTGCTGTTTTGAGGCATTAGGCATTATTATACTTGTAGCATTAGGCATTATTATACTTATAATTTATCTGCTTGAAGATTCCTGGTTTTGCCACTGTTGCTGCTATGTCTATAGACTAAAGTTTCTGATTCTCTGTTTTAATGCAGGCCAATTGATTTGTTCTAAAATTTTTATTCCTAAACATTTGGCAATGCTCCTGCTTATCCTGTTAGGTTGCTTGCCATTTTGCTTGCCCACTGATGACTGATGACTAATGTCCACATAATCAAACTGTCAGCAACTACAGGGCTTCTTCTGAATTTTAATTACTACTCCCTCCGTTTTAAATTGTAAGTCGTTCTTTTCTAGATACATAGCTTTTGCTATGCACCTAGATATACATTGTGACTAGATACATAGTAAAAACTATGTACTAGAAAAGCCAGAATGACTTATAATTTGGAATGGAGAGAGTAAATATTAGTGTGCTATAATAACATCATATATATGTATATTTGGACAATTGTCGTTTCAAATTATACGTGTTACTGAACTAGCCTGTTATGGACATATGGAACTCTCCTTTTGCGCTTTTATTTGAATTTAAAACTGAGTGTCATGTGTTGGGTGGCTTCGCTACTTATTAGAACATTATAGCTAAGATTGTGTAAGATATGTTGTCATGATCTCTGGACCATCTGGGCAGCTGTGTTGGCCCAATTAATATCTAGTATGCTTTATTAATTCTACAACTGTTTATTTTCTTAATAGGTAACTTGGATGAAAAAGTATCTGAAAGAGTCTTGTATGAGATTCTTATTCAGGCAGGCCATGTAGTAGACCTACATGTACCCAGTGACAAGGAGAGTAATAGTCGCAAAGGTTATGCTTTTGCTGAGTATGAAACTGAGGAAATTGCGCAATATGCTGTTAGGCTTTTCTCAGGACTTGTTCGGATCAATGGTAAAACGCTTAAGTTCGTGGTAGGTTTTCATTTCTATCTAGGTACATTACCTGTGTATAATATTCTGTCTACATGCATTACTTGTGTATAATATTCTGTCCACATACATTACTTGTCTATAATCGCAGGACCACTGCTTTTACCTAGGCAACTAGCTGTAGTACAATGACAGTTCTTACGTTATCTGTCATACTATTTGCAGAAATATTAAAATTTGCCTCAAGTCCCTAGTTTCTTCCATCTCCTTCAAATCACGTGCAACTTGTTACGTAGTTATCTTTATGTCATCAAATGAAACCAGGCTCAGACATCTATTTTCTTGTTATGTTTTTGCAGATTGCTAGTCATGACAAACCGTCTTCAAATGGCAATAACTCAGTAATGATAAGCCAGTAATGCCTAAGCTCAACCCTATACCCTCTTCAAATGGCAATAAGCCAGTAATGCCTAAGCTCAACCCTATACCGGTACCAAAACAGACTCAAATCATGCATTGTAGTGATATGCCTGTGTCTCGTACCCCAGCATATCCGGTGGTAAACGGGAGGATTGGAGGTTATGTTTTTTCTCCCACTCCTTATCCATATGGTTTTCACCCACAAGGTGAGATACTTTCCTGAGCCTGTTAATACATGTTCCAAACTGCACAGCTATTAATGTAAACTTGATCATCATATCTCTCCTCTTTATGACCAGCTTTATCAGGTGGACCAGTACACAGCCATGGCCAGGTAAGCAACAGTATGTATGATTACAATAGGCAGGGATTTGGTTCTGTTCTGAACATTGCCCATAGAGGTCATGTTATGAATGCCTTTGCCCATGGAGCTGCAAATCAGCCAATCGTGTACCCATCCTAGGTGCAGAAGAATGTAGTATGTTGAGAGTAGGCAGGTTCCACATAGGTTCTTGACACCTCAATATTTTGGTAACGCCTACATTGTAGTACCTCGTAGTCGTATGCCCAAGCATGTAAGCCCTTGTTTAGTTGGGTGAATTTGGATTTTGGGGCTACTGTAGCACGTTCGTTTTTATTTGGCAAATAGTGTTCAAACATGGACTAATTATACTCAAAACGTTCGTCTCACAATTTCCCACCAAACTGTGCAATTAGTTTTTATTTTCGTCTACCTTTAATGCTCAATGCACGGGCCGTAAACATTCGATGTGACAGGTACTGTAGCAACTTTTTGGACTTTGGGGTCCAACTAAACAAGGCGTAAATATGGTTATCATATCCTCTAGATCTTCAGAAGAACGCTGCATTATCCTTGAAGGCAAAAATCCTGTCCTGTTGTGTTCTCCATTGTTCCAACTCTGAAGCCAGCAGATGTTACTTATAAAAAGAGAGTGAAGTCCTCTGTTATGTTCATGCCAGCCACACTAGTGAATCTAACACATTCGGATTGGATTGCTGGAACAACAGGAAGTTCCTGAATGTAGACATGCCCAATTAGTTTTGTGTTGACATTGCAGACTGAAAGCGAACTAAACGGAAAAAAAAAACCTCAGTTGCAATCTGGCGCTTAATATTTTAATTCTTGCACTAGTTATCATGCAATGGTTCTGTGTGTCATCTTTCACTGCTAGCAAGATCTTAGTTGGCATTTGGCCTTTATTTTTTGAGTTAGGTGAGGCGGATTGATAAGATTGCCCGGTGCCTGAATATATAGCCTGTTTTTATGTTTGACGAGTCTGATAGTTTCTTTTATTAGTGCAGTTCCACCTTTCATCTTATGTGTAACTCTCGTAAGTCGTACTACCTTTCATCTTATGAATAAGTGAGGTCACTGTCCGAACTACCACCAACTAGGCTTGAGCTAAGTGATGACAAGCAACCTGTCTTCTCGCCGTTGCTTCACTAACCATAGCATTCCATTACTCTGTTTCGAACCTACTAGCCTACCAGCATCCTCGTAAGGAAAAAAACGAGATGGTAACTGAGGGCATACCACTTTTTTTAGACGACGTGTATCGCACTGAGGCACTTTTTCACTCACCTGACCCAAAACTGTTTTATTCTGGAACGAGAACTGTCTACAGCAGAAACTACACACTATCATCGTTTTGGGCACCTTGGAGGCTTCTCCAAGGTCAGAACGACACTTCAAGCCATGAATCAGAATGGCATTCCTCTCCTCTAAGTAAAGTTTACCTGTATGCACCCCAGCTCCTCTACTGACCCAGCATCTAGGGCTTCGTTGCTTCTCTCCTTGTGTATTCCTTGGCCACCAAAGCACATATCATTTCCGGTGCGGCTGAAACCATTTCTGCATAAGTAATGCAACTCCCGATTGCAGCAGCTTTCTTCTGCACCGTTTCTGCCCCTCAACCTTTTTGCGTCGCAGCAGCAGCCTTTGCACCTCGGACCGATTTGAAGCTGTCCTCTTTACAGCCTCAGCGAACAAGAGCACCTGTTCGTCAGCCTCGACTGAGCGTGCACGACCTCGCACCGATCAGAGGCAAGAACTCACACCGGTCGTGTGCCGATGGAGGCGGAGGCCGATGGGATGCAGGAAGCCACCGCAGGCGCAGGAGACGCCGGCGTGGACGATGTCTTCTTCTGTGTCGCCGCGACGTCCAGGGGCAACAGGAAGAACATCTCCTGCTTCCATACCAACGCAGTCGGCGAGGACGCCAAGTCGGCCCTCGCGCTCGCCGCGCTCTGCCTCGACCACGCCCCCGAGCACCACCGGTGGCACCACCACACCGTCGACGGGGCGAGGACGTTCGCGTTCCTCTCGGCCGACGACGGCTGCACGTACTTCGCCGCGGCCGACCCAACTCCTGGCGCCGCCGAGGTGGTCCGGTTCCTGGAGCGCGTCCGCGACGCGTGCGACGCCGCGCCCAGGAAGCGCCTGCGCGACGAAGCGGTGGCCCCCGTCGCGCGCCAGTTCGCGAGGACGCTGCTGCGGACCGCGGCGGGTCCGAGCTCCGGCGTGGCGGACGCGGAGCTTCCAGGAGCATCGCTGCAAGATCAGGAGCCGTCCACGCCGCTGGCGCCGGCCTGCGAGAAGGACGAGGACCACCAGCGGGCTGGAGAGCGACGTCGCGCCTTGCAACCGAGGGAAAGCGCGCTTACGGGGTGGCGCTCGTGGTGGCGCCACGCGGCGGTCGTGATCGTCGTGGATGTGGTGCTGTGCCTGGTGCTGTTCGCCGTGTGGATAGGGGTGTGTAAAGGCTTTAGGTGTCTGACGCGATGAATCGCTCAAGCGTATGCAATTGTAATCACAAATATCACATCCATGCTGTGCATGGTTTGCGTTCTTTGTGTTTGCTTGTCAAATATCACGTCTACAATTTGTAAAAGATCGATTTAGAAACGAAGATTCATGCCTTCAACAATGCACGCATTCATCACTCGAGCCGGGACTCAGCCCTGCACGTTTGCAAAATGCAGAAAAGTTGCAAGTTCATGCATGGCAAGCATCACATGTTCTTCGACAAAATCCGATGCACGCATGTGAAGTAACTCCAAAACAGAGATGTGGTAAATCAGTGCCTTCTGATTTCTGAAATACGACTCAACCTAGGTTTGTCTTAAATAAAATTATTTCAACTTTACTCCCTACAATCACAAGGTGAACCCCGGCAGGGGACACGTGACACGTCACCCGAATTGTGTCCACCGTTGGATTTTGAGATCAACAGTCCTGGTTGCTCCCACCGATTCCTACAGTGCATGCCTTGAAATTTCTGCTCCCACCGCGTCCGCTGCCTCTTGTCACCTCTCGAAGCCTCCCGTCGTACCGTAAAAAAAAGGAAAGCAAACACCGTCTCCCTCGACCTCTCCGCGACGCTCGCCACCCCCTTCCCGCAATGCGCCCTCCTCCTCCCCTCGCGTCGCCGCATGCGAGCGGGCCAACGCTGCCGACTCACCGCACGAGGCCCTGGCGGACCTGCAGCGCGACGCCGCGTGTGGCCACCGACGTTGGCCGTCCTGCCCACGGCGCAGCGCGACCGGGCCCTACTGGTGGCCGCCGGCGTCACTGCGACCCGGTGCTTCCTCCTCCCGCAGCGCTGCGTGTCATCCTAACGAAACCCTAACTTCCTGTGCTCCACGCCGCGACCGCCCAGCGCCGGTACCACCCCCGGTGGCGGCGCCCTGTGTGGAGACGATCCCTAAATTTGTTTGCTTTCTTCTCTCAGATCCCTACAGCAGTACGTGAGATGACAATGACCCCTACAGTAGCCTGCGCGGTAAGCTAGCTCTAAATCTGGATCAGAATCTCATCCGAATTGTCTTATCCATGCTACTGATTTATGCTGAACATATGCCATTGCCGATGATGTAGCCATTCCAATTTTACCATATGTCAATACCTGTGATGTACCATGCCTATGCTACTCATTTATGTATTTAGTCCTCATGATATGCCATTGTCGATGCACGTGCCATTGCTGATGGTGTATTGGAAAAACAATTTTACCATGACAGTGCCTGTGAGGATAAGTCTGACCATATTTCGATGCCATTACTATTTGCCAATTTTTTTTGTCGAACATATTTCACTTACAGTCAGAATATGTCATATGAGAATACGCAATTATGATTATCATGTGTGTAGAACTTCTTAAGCTGTTCATCTGCTAGCCAAAGAACTAGGCCGCAAAACATTTGGGCAACTCTGTACATTGTTGAAACCCGTGTTTTCTTCCCTACAAAATCAGTTTCATGATTTACATGGATAATGCGTCTTTATTGTTTTTGTTCAGTAAGAACTGCACCTTTGCTCAGCCCTCAAATGGAACCTTGTCCTATTTACATGGATAATGATCTCTGTTAGTTGCACATGTCTAAATTCAATCCTAGACTGATTATATTGTGTACCTTTAATTATATGCCGCCACCAATAAGAGGTGTTTCCAAAGCCTGTGCTTTTAGCGCCAGCTTCTGATATAAGATCACACTCCCAAGGACAAGGTCTTGTCCGTTTGTGGATTCCATTTCTTATACTTAATCTTTTTTTTGGTGCAGATTCTTCATGACATTTCGCCATTCTTCCAGACTATTTTCATATTAAATTCTAGGTTCGACATATAATTTTTGGTACATTCTGCTAGTCTTTGTTACTGACATTATTCACAGTACTGCCACTAAAGCATTCTATGAAATTAAGTGGAGGTGCTGTTTTTCTACCCTATTGGTCGTTCAGGTGAGAGGTCCTAAAGGCTAGAGGGGGTGAATAGCCTATAAAATTGTCTACAACAACGCTAAACAAAATAGTTAGACAGTTATGAGGCAAAGCAAATGTTGCGCTAGCCTACTAAAATGCAAGCCACCTACCACAATTCTAGTCTCTATGATCTCTAGGCACACAAAGGCCACACTACACTAAGTTAGTGAGCTCTCAATGACTAACTAAAAAGACTCATTAACCACTAGATACAACACAAGCTATCTCTCAAAACTAATTATACTAAAGAGCTTAGCTACACTATGAATGTAAATACACAAGTGGTTGAGATGTTTATAACGCCGTGTAGAGAGGTGTGCCAATCACAAGATGAAGTCAATCAATTACAATAGAGTCTCGGTGACAAGAGGTGACACAATGATTTTTCACCGAGGTTCACTTGCTTGCCGCCAAGCTACTCCCCGTTGTGGCGATACACTCACTTGGAGGTTCACGTGCTAATTGGCATCACACGCCAAACCCTCAATAGGGTGCCGCACAACCAACACAAGATAAGGATCACACAAGCCACGAGCAATCCACTAGAGTACCTTTTGACACTCCACCAGAGAAAGGTCAAGAACCCTTTACAATCACCACGATCGGAGCCGGAGACAAGTACCTTCCTTCGCTCGACGATCCTCGCTACACTAAGCCGTCTAGATAGCGGTAACCACCAAGAGTAACAAGTGAAATCCGCAGCGAAACACGAATACCAAGTGCCTCTAGATGCAATCACTCAAGCACTGCACTTGGATTCACTCCCAATCTCACAAAGATGATCAATTTATGATAGAGATGAGTGGGAGGGCTTTGACTAAGCTCACAAGGTTGCTATGTCAATATAAAATGGCTAAGAGAGAGAGAGCTTGAGTCGGCCATGGGGCTTAAATAGGCCCCCTCGAAATAGAGCCATTGGGCTCTCACTGTAGCCCAACTCGGGGCGACTGGACGTGCCGGTCAGATCAACCGGACGCACCAGCCCCAGCGTCCGGTCACCGATCGCCGTCCACGTGCCCCCTGCGTTCAACCTCGCGCGTACGATTTCAATGGTCAACTCGCTTCCTCACGCGTGTTAAAGAACGACCGGACGCACCACAGTTCAGGACCGGACGCGCCAGTGCTCGCTTCATTCCGCGCGCGCCTAAGCCTTCACCCTATGACCGGACGTGCAGCTCACGGCCACTGTGCAGCGTCAGGTCGACTCCAGAGAGGTTCCAAAGAGGCAAAATCGTGACCTGACGTGCTCAGCGTCCGGTCCTCTCTGGTCAGCTCCTCCACGTTGCGTCAGCGTACGTCAGCAGGGACCGGACTCACCTGCCTGAGCGTCCGGTCACTTCTTGACCTACGTCTGATCACTGTTTCACAGTGACAATCACATCCTTCACTTCACCAACTTCTCCACCCTTGCTCAAATGTGTCAACCACCAAGTGTATCACTTTGTGCACGCGTGTTAACATATTTTCACAAACATTTTCAAGGGTGTTAGCACTCCACTACATCTAAATGCATATGCAATGAGTTAGAACATCTAGTGGCACTTTAATAACCGCATTTCGATACGAGTTTCACCCCTCTTAATAGTACGACTATTGATTCTAAATGTGATCATACTCACTAAGTGTTTTGATCACCAAACCAAAAAGATCCTATCAAATTTCACCTTTGCCTTGAGCTTTTTGTTTTTCTCTTTCTACTTTTCCAAGTCCAAGCACTTGATCATCACCATGGTCACACCATCATCATGATCTTCATCGTTGCTCCGCCACTTGGAATAGTGCTACTTATCTCATGATCACTTTGATAAACTAGATTAGCACTTAGGGTTTCATCAATTCACCAAAACCAAACTAGAGCTTTCACCAGGTGAGTAAATAGGTATTTCAGTTTCATTTTTCCTTCCCTGTAATGTTATGTTACATGTTCTTTTTGAGTAAAATGTCAGATTCTTTGCCTTGCCATTATAGTCGCCACAAAGTATATACATAGGTCCAGTGTGTTGCGTCAACTTTTTGCAAGTACTATTTTATATCAGTTTATTGGGATCAATTGTTGATGGTGAAGTATCTCGGTATACTTTAGGCTTATTTGTGTTTATGGTTACCTGTCTGTAACTTTGACAATGCATTGTCTTTGCTATGTCAGTTTGGTTATAAAACCGGAGTGAATTAACAAAACCTCCTACAAGATCCAGAACATCTGATCCTTATTTCTCTACTAGGTATTGACTGGAATGTTGCAACAACATATGGTTTTCTACGCAAGTGTGGTCTGATAGATAATATATGCTTCAATATTTTCTGGATGTGAATATATTGTCAGGAATTTCTACAAGTACAACTTCTATCAGTTCAACCATTTGTTTCTGAAAGTTATCTAAAAGCACCCTTTTTTCCTGTATCACATGACACATGAGAGTTCATGATTAGTGTTGACTGCAGCCATGGTACTTTATCTGCACATAGGTAGATCTTTTTAGGCTATCTAACTTCAGTTGTATAATAACTTAAGTGCATGGTAAATCTACAGCTGCCATCGTCAACTAGAGACTGCATGGATTAATGGGCTGTGTGGAAATACCAGTGCAAACACTAGCGGTCCTCAAATTTGTATGTGCCACTGCATAACTCATTTACTTGATTAGTAAGCATGCGACCAGTATTATTTTCTGTGTTATACTGAATTCGTTATGCAGTGGTTTTTGGTACGGTAGTCCATAGACTCATTGATGCCCTTTAAAATGTTCAGCATGTTTGTTCTCTAGATTCCAAAATAGCAGCCTATTTATTCAGTTTTATTACTTTGATGCCTTGCGTATTTTTAAGTATTAAATAAGATAGATATTCCCTTTTTTTCTTAGGTTTACCTTAGTGTGTTTCCTCAAATAACTCAAGGTTTCTTATCAATCTGGATCCAAATTATGGATTCTCGCTTATTGATACTTACTGTGCCGTTATATAAGTTGCAGCAGCAGTGCAGTGCTTCATGGTGTCACTTCTCGTTGTTGAAGATCCACGGTGGCACTTCTTGCTGTTGACGCGGGTGATCAGTGCAGTTATCTAAATTTCTGCTCATTCTCTCAGTTTTGACAGGCCATCAGGTTGGTCTTTCCCAGGTCCTCCTCTTGCCTGTTGCACGTATTCATGTGTTTGTACTCTAACTCTTTGCAGTTCTTGTCGTTTTAGTGAGTCTTAGTGTCGGTGTTTCGGACCGGGGGGTCCTCAACCAACTAGTAAAATTGAACTGCGTGCCCCTAATCCCGCATGGTGATGCAAAGAGACACAAGGTTTATACTGGTTCAGGCAATTGGTGTCCTACGTCCAGTCTGAGAGATCGGTCTTGTATTCCTTGCACCGAAGTGCTTATAGTAGGGGGTTACAAGCTGGGTGAGAGAGGGAGCTAGTCCCAGGTCTCGGCGTGGGACAGTGCGAGGTGCTTGAGACGCTGCTCTCAAGCAGCCCAGGAGCATGGGTGTTACAGGATGTGTCTAGGGCGAGTATGGGAGTGCGGTTCTATCGTATGTTCTTCCTCCTCCCCCCCGAGCTATCCCTGGCCGCTTCCTTTTATAACCGCAAGGAAGGAGCCAGGAGTACATGAGTAAGCTACATGTGGGGCCTACTGCAGTTTTGTCCTATAGCAGTATGGCATTGGGAATGGAGATCGGTACTTGTCTGGCGTGCCGTGCTGGTCAGGTTTGAAGTGGTTGAGGTCGTGGGGGTCCTTGTCGATGTCTAGTCAGTATGACTTCCACGGCCGGAGACATGCCGTGCTTTGGTGGACTCTTGACCTGGTGGAGTGCCGAGGCTTGGTGGGTTGTAGCTAACCACGCCGAGGCCTGATTCTTGAGGCCTGGCGGGTGTTTGTGGTGACGCGCCGAGGCCTGATTCTTGAGGACCTGGCGGTGTTTGTAGGTGATCGCGCCGAGGCACTGATTTGCCGAGCCCCTCGAGGGAGCAGATTGGGCCTATGCTGTGATTTCGAGGCTATAGTGACCTGGTTTAGGTGGAAAAGTGCGGGGCATGGTAAAAAGGAGATTTGACCGTTGTCCCATCGCTCTGTTCTTTGTACCCGCCGGTCGTGGTGGACGTAAAGGGTGCATTTAGGCGCATTAAATGGATGGGACTGACTGCCGAGGGGATGGTTGAGGCGGAGGCGGCGAGGATGCGGGACAAGCCGGCCTCGGCCGAGGCGAGAGAAAAAAAGATTTCGAGGCCTCTCGCCGGGGTCTCTTGACGAGGCGGAGAACGAGCATTTGGGCTCTCCTGCCATTCTTTGAGACTCTGAGGACCTGGACTTGACCTTCCATCTTTGCTTTATCCTTGGCGCAGGGTTAGGAGCACAAAGCGGTATAGGTGTCGAGGGGGCACATGATGATGAGCACTGGCGGGTAACCCCTACTACATGGGTCCCCCTGTCCCATCGGTCGCTCCGCTTGCCTTGTACCCAGCGTCTGCGGTGGCGTTCTGGGAGTAGTTGGGCACATTAATCCAGACATGATGTTTTGTCAGAGGAGTTCGGTCGGGACGGAGGTAGCGAGGTTGTTTGCCAAGCCCAGCCTCGAGCGAATCGGAGAATTGGCATCCCATCCGAGGCCTTTCGGGGTGGGGCCTCAGCGAGAGGGCCTCGGCGGGGCAGGGAGCTTTTGGCCTTTCGCATGAGGCTTCGGGGCAAGGCCTCGGGCGAATCGGAGAATCTGCTGAGACCTTGCGGTAGTCTTTTGGCTTTGAGTTTTGCAAGGTTTAAGAAATATTTTTGGTTCTTGCTTAGGGTACCCCTTCTTGCGGTATCCGACACTTAGATTGACGAGGGGAGGGAGGAGTGAGGGCACTCTGCTGAGGTTTTGTCGAGACTTGGCTCGCAACAGGTCCTGTTTGGGATTGTGTTTTGTACTCGAGGCCTTGGTGGGTGCGCGCGAGCGCACCCGCCGGGTGTAGCTCCCCGAGACCCTGGAGGAGTGATTTGACTCCTCCAGGGGCTTTTCTTACGTCGTGCCACGGATTTTTATTGCGCTAGCCGAGCCCATGAATGCGAGTTCGGGTCGTTGAGCCTCGGTTTAGTTATAGGAAGAACCCTCGAGCCTCTGCTCGGAGCAAGAGGACGACCAGGAGTTTCCCTATCTTTTTTGCATTGCCCTCACGCATCCGTTTTGTTCGGAAGGAGGGGTGGAGGGTGCCATGCTACCCTCGGTGGGCACGAGCAGTGACACCTCCGGCGAGCTGTTATCGGGTAAGTCCGAGTGGAGGCCCGAACCCCGTTCGTTAGGGGTCGGCTAGCGGTCCAGAGACACACTCCAAGAGTACCAGAGGGTTTCTCTAGTAGGTGCCGGGGCCGTTCGCTAAGCCCCGGTGGCTCGGTGCCTCCCTACGGTGGGATCCCATTCGGAGACCTCCCTGCTGGTCTCGGACATGACTTAGAGCATCCCGAACAGTCGTCTGCTCGGGTCTCGGCCAAGCACGGGCTCGCCCATAGTCGTCCCTGACTCTGTTACCCTGGGGCGGCTATCGAAACCCTTAGGGGCCCAGCCTTCGAACCCCTAGACCATAACGGGCTCGATGCCCTTTCATCACGTTTTTTTGAGTCTTTAGGTGCGGGCTTGGGTTGCTTGTCCTTGTCTTGGGTGCAAGAGGAGCCCCGAGCCTCCGCACGGAGCGAGAGGGCGGTCAAGGGTCCCCCTGACTTTTTTGTTCGACCCTCACACATCCTTTTCGTTCAGACGAAGGGGTTGTTTGCCGAGCCCACTCATGTGTGAACCTGGGTCGCTGGGTCTCGGCAAACTTGCAGGAAGAGCCCCCTGGCCTCTGCACGGAGCGAGAGGGCTGTCAGTAGCTCTCCTGGCTTTTTATACGCCCCTCGCGTGTGAGGGTTTGTTTGCTGAGACCCCCTCGGGTGTGAGCCTGGGTCGCGGGGTCTCAGCATATCTACAGGAAGAGCTCCCTAGCCTCTGCCCGGAGCAAGAGGGCTGTTAGGAGTTCCCCTGGCTTTTTGTACGACCATCGCGTAACCTTTTCGTTCGGAAGGAGGGGTGTGTTTGCCGAGCCCCCTCGAGTACGAACCTGGGCCACTGGGTCTTGGCAAAGTTGTAGGTAGAGCCCCTTAGCCTCTGCACGGAGCGAGAGGGTGGTCAGGAGTTCCCCTGGCTTTTTATGCGACCCTCGCGCATCCTTTTTGCTTGGAAGGAGGGGGTTGTTTGCTGAGCCCCCTCGAGTGCGAGCCTAGGTCGCTGGGTCTCGGCAAAGTTTGCAGGGAGAGCCCCCGAGCCTCCACATGGAGCGAGAGGGCGGTCAGGAGTTCCCCTGGCGTTTTATGCGACCCTCGCACATCCTTTTCGCTCGGAAGGAGGGGTGGAATATGCCAGGCTACCCTCGGTGGGCACGAGCGGTGACACTTCCGGTGAGCTGCTATCGGGTAAGTCCGAGTGGAGGCCCATGCCCCATTCAATAGGGGTTAGCTAGTGGTCCTGATACACACTCCAAAAGTACTAGAGGGCTTCTCTATTCGGTCCTAGGGCCGTTCGATTGGCCCTAGGGGCTCGGCGCCTCCCTACGGTGGGATCCCATTCGGAGAACTCCCTGCTGGTCTCAGACACGACTTAGGACATCCTGAGCGATCGCTTACTCGGGCCTTGGCCATGTACGGGCTCGCCCATAGTTGTCCCTGACTCTGTTGTCCTGGGGCGGCTGTCGAAACCCTATGGGGTCCAGCCTTCGAACCCCTGGACCGTAATGGGCCCGGCGCCTAGTTCCTTAGTCTGGAAGGAATCGGCTGGGGGAATATTCCCCTCCCATCGACTGACAATGGCAGGCGCGCCTTTTGAGGCGGTCTCTCGGGGCCTGCTGTTGCTGCGGTTGGAAGCGACACGGTGTCAGTGGACAGGACATAACCGCCCGTGCGATTAATGAGGAAAAGGTGGGCGCATGGGCGGTGAAATCGGATCTGGATTTACTGTGCCCGGACTCGAGGGAAACTTCCCCGATTTCATCGCCTGACCATTTCGTCCTTTCCCTGCATAAATATGAAACGAGTCTCGACCATCCCCTCCTTACCTTGCCCGTACTGGCCTTTTCCGCCTTTGAGCCGTTGCCGAGAACAGAGAGCGCCTAGGAGAAGAAGGGAGAAGAGGGAGAGAGAGAGAGAGAGAGAGCGAGAGAGACTTACCACCGTAGCCCTCATTCTCCATCACGCAATGGCCGGTGGTCCTCCTGTCATCCTCCCGGCGGATCTTTGGGAGCCGTCCGACGTGTCTGTGGAGGTGCGACAGTCGCTTGTCGACGACGGCCTTCTTCGTCCGATCACCGACCCCGACAGGCCGGAGTGGATTGCTCCGTTGGGTGAGCGGGAGCCGCGGCCACGCAAAGGGTACGTCGTGAGCTTCGTCTCTTTCCACGAGCGTGGTCTCGGCATGCCGGCGGACTGATTCATGCGGGCGCTCCCGCATTACTACGGGGTGGAGCTACACAACTTCAACCCCAACTCCATTGCGCAGGCGGCTATTTTTGTCATCGTCTGCGAGGGGTATCTGGGGATTGCCCCCCATTGGGAGCTGTGGCTCCACCTCTTTCGAGCAGGGCATACCACCAAGCTGATGGGTACAACAGGTACGAGGAAGATGGTGAGGGCCGGCGGCTGCACTCTCCAGGTGCGCCAAGACCGACAGCACCTGTACATCTCGGCCCAGCTCGCGTCATCCAATCGCCGCTGGTACACCAGCTGGTTCTATCTCTGCAACGATGACGGCGGGCTTCCCCCCTACACCGGATGGATCGTGGTGGACTGTTCGGAGAAGTGGAGGTATGGCGTCCCGAGAGAAGAGCAGCCCAAGCTGTAGCCGCTCCTGGACGGGCTGGAGAAGCTGCGGAACGGCTGCCTTACGGCGGCTGTGGTCGTGGCGGCCTTCCACCGCCGGAGGGTGCTGCCGCTGATGGCTCGGCGGTGGCGCCTGTTCGATATGAGACCGGATGAGCCAATCGAGGGCATCCGTATGTATGCTTCCGCCCTGTCCGAGGAGGTAGTTCTACGTCGGGTGAGGGAGACGGTGGATGGGAAGATGAAGAGCGGTGGTCTGACCCACATTGTCATGCGCCCGTCGCGGGGGTATCTCTCCCTGGTAAGTCACGCGCCGCTGTAGCCCCCGAGCCCTCTCTGTTTCTCATCATTTCTCATTCCCTTATGCGCGTTCGCCGTTCCTGCAGGGGATGATGGACGTGCGAGCCTCCCCGCCGCCCGTTCCCGAGGACGCGAGGCGGCGGGCGATCAACCGGGCGCACGCCGAGGCACAGAAAAAACGGAAGGACGCCAAGGCGGCCAAGCGCACGAAGCAGATTCTTGCGAGCGAGAAGCTAGATGAGCGTCGTCGGCAACAAAGGAAGGACGGCCTCCCGCTGGAGGAGTCCCCATCGCTGTCGCTATCGACGGACGCCTCGGATGGAGATGACGAGGGCGAGAGGGGGCGAGGTCCCCTGGACTATCTCCCTGACGTTGAGGAGACGGCGCCCCGGGTGTCGGCAAGTAGCCCGGCGCTCCCAGGAGGAGGGGGAGGAGATAACGCCCCAGGGTCAGCGATCGCTCACCCCGCGTCTGAGGCTGGCACGCCCGAGCTACGGGCATTGGGGAAGCGTGCCGTTAGCTCATCGGGCTCGATGGTAGTGACAGAGCAGGCGGCAGCGGGGGCGACGCAACTGCCACCGTAGGGGGTTGAGGGGGCGCCAGAGCCCGACGAGGGTCGGCCGGCACCAGTGGATGCCGGGGCCGTGCCTCTGCCACCACCGCGGTCATTGCAGAGGAGAACCGCGGTGCCGAAGCGGCTGCAACCCCGCTCGAGGTGAGTGTTTTTTCAGTGACGTTCGCATTGTCTCTTGCTCGCTTCATGGTCATCGGCTGACCAAGTGGGTGTTTTGCCTTTAGTTAGAAGCGTCAGGTGGAGGTGCCAGCCTTGGCGCCACGCAAGGCACTCAAAGTGAGCGCTGGTCCCACTGCTCAACAGGCGGCAGAGGCGCAAACCGTCGTGTAGCCTGATGTGGCGTCGGCCGGGGCCGACCTGAAGAGGTCGGTCGTTCAGGAAGAGGCTCTCGGGGCGGGTACGGAGCAGACAGAGTAGGAAGGGCCTACGCCGCGCGTTGCCAAGGCCCATGAGTCTGATGGGGCTGGGGCGCCCCCAGTCACCGAGGCCGGGAGCAAAGCCGAGGCCCCTGGGACTCCGAGGCCGAGATGGTCGAGGTGAGCGCGGCGGGCCCGGTGGCCCGAGATTCTGAGATGGAGGTGGGGCAACCTTTGGTGCTGCCCCTGGCCTAAGGCCTGCCGCTATCGCAGGAGAGCACCCGGGAGGTGGAGGTTCCGACGACCTCTCCTACCGATACTTCCCGGGGGAAGGATGCGGTGGATGTCGAGGTGGACAGCACCGCCGAGCAGCCAGTTCCAGCTCATAGCGAGGGGAACTCAGCCCCGCGGGTGGAATCACCCGCGTATATCGTGGCTAAGCCGGGACGACCCGAAGGGGGAGCCTCTATTGGCCCTCGAGGATGCAGTTGAGGGGGGCGCTGGAGCTTCTTCGAGCAATATCGCCGGCTAGCGGTGCAGTCGCTGTGAACGGCACTGTCCGTTATGGACGATGATCTGCCCGGCGTCGCCTAGGTACGTGTCCTCTTTTCTCATGTGGTGTCGTCTTGTTCTGAGTCTTTTCGCAATGCATGACCTCTGTTCTACCTATCCAGGAGCTCGAGGCCTGGTCTCTCGGGAAATCATTGTTCCTCCGTCAAGAGAGAGACGTCTGGGACCAACTTGGGCAGCAGAGGGACCTGCTCGCAAACGCCAACAAGCTCCTGTCGGCGCGGAGCGCGGAGGCAGAGGACCTCCGCCTTTGTTGTGCAGATATGCGGGCTGAGGCGGCCACGGCTCGAGAGCAGGTCGCTCCTTTGGCGGCGCGAGTCAAGGAGCTGGAGGAGGAGGTGACCTAGGTGGCCGGCGAGCGGGACACCCTTCTTTCCCGGGTTGAAGAGGCGATGATCTCTGCCAAGTCCGTTGCTGCGCAGTTGGGTGAGACAAAGGGCGCCCTGGACGAGGCCCTCAAGGCGGCCGAGTGAAAGGTCCTAATGGCTAGAGGGGGGGGGGTGAATAGCCTAATAAAATTCTACAACAATACTTAACAAAATGTGTTAGACAATTTTGCGGCGAAGCGAGTGTTGTGCTAGCCTACTAAAATGCAAGCCACCTACCACAATTCTATTTTGAATAGTGTATGTCCACACAATAGCTATGACACTTAGCTAAATTAGTGTGCTCTCAAAGACTAACTAAAGAGCAACACTAATCAAACAAACAAGCTCTCACAACTAGCTACACTAAAGAGCTTGATAACTAGTTTGCGGTAATGTAAGAGTGAGCAAGAGAGTTATACCGCTGTGTAGTGGTAGGAACCAATCAATCACAATAATGAATACCAATGTAGACCAATCACCTCGGAATCAAATGATGAACACAATGATTTTTACCGAGGTTCACTTGCTTGCCGGCAAGCTAGTTCTCGTTG
Source organism: Miscanthus lutarioriparius (assembly GCA_904845875.1). Classification (NCBI taxonomy): domain Eukaryota; kingdom Viridiplantae; phylum Streptophyta; class Magnoliopsida; order Poales; family Poaceae; genus Miscanthus; species Miscanthus lutarioriparius. The sequence continues at coordinate 14,010,944 of CAJGYO010000006.1, read as the reverse complement.
TGGCGATTCACTCACTTGGAGGTTCACGCGCTGATTGGCATCACTCGCCAAACCCTCAATAGGGTGCCGCACAACCAACACAAGATGAGGATCACACAAGCCACAAGCAATTTACTAGAGTACCTTTTGGCGCTCCGTCGTGGAAAGGTCAAGAACCCCTCACAATCACCATGATCGGAGTCGGAGATAATCACCTCCTCCACTCAACGATCCTTGCTGCTCCAAGCCATCTAGGTGGCGGCAACCACCAAGAGTAACAAGCGAAATCCGCAGCGAAACACAATCACCAAGTGCCTCTAGATGCAATCACTCAAGCAATGCACTTGGATTCACTCCCAATCTCACTATGATGATGAATCAATGGTCTAGATGAGTGGGAGGGCTTTGGCTAAGCTTACAAGTATGCTATGTCAATAGAAATGGCCAAGAGAGTGAGCTTGAGCTGGCCATGGGGCTTAAATAGAAGCCCCCACAAAATAGAGCCGTTGTACCCCTTCACTGGGCACAACGCGGGGTGACCGGATGCTCCGGTCCGATCGACCGGACGTTGGCCCTCAGCGTCCGGTCACGTGACTCACGCCACGTGTCCCCTGCTTCAAATGTTGTTCGTCAGATTTCAACGGTCATCTACTGACCGGACGCGTCAGTTAGAAAGTGACCGGACGCTGGACTTCAGCGTCCGGTCGTTTCTAGTAAGCTCCCCGAGGCGTATTTCTTCGACCGGACGCGTCCGGTCGACTTTGACCGGACACAGACCAGCGTCCGGTGCTCAACCCTAGCCACTGTGCCGTTTGACATCACGACTGGATGCAGCCTTTCAGCGTCCGGTCGCTGAGTGACCCAGCGTCCGGTCGCTGAGTGACCCAGCGTCCGGTGCAATACCCTCGGCATTGCGCAGACCCGTCAGTTTGACCAGACGCAGCCTTTCAGCGTCCGGTCGCTGCATGACCCAGCGTCCGGTCAGTAGACCGACGCCAGCATCTTCGCGATCAACTCGTTTTCACTTCTAACTTCTTCACCCTTGCTCCAATGTGCCAACCACAAGAATTTACATCCGGCGCAATAGAAAATAGACATTCCATTTTCCCGAAAGCGCCGAATCCACCTCCTTTGTAAATGTGCCAACACCACCAAGTGTATTACCTTGTGCACAAGTGTTAGCATATTTTCACAAACATTTTCAGGGGGTTTAGCACTCCACTAGATCCTAAATACATATGCAATGAGTTAGAGCATCTAGTGGCACTTTGATAACCGCATTTCGATACGAGTTTTACCCCTCTTAATAGTACGGCTATCAATCCTAAATGTGATCACACTCTCTAAGCATCTTGATCACCAAAACAAAATAGCTCTTATAAATTATACCTTTGCCTTGAGCCTTTTTATTTTTCTCTTTCTTCTTTCCAAGTCGAAGCACTTGATCATCACCATGCCATCGTCTTTATCATGCTATGATCTTCATTTGCTTCACCACTTGGAGTGTGCTACCTATCTCATGATCACTTGATAAACTAGGTTAGCACTTAGGGTTTCATCAATTCACCAAAACCAAACTAGAGCTTTCACCGAGGCTTCCCGGGTCGATGCCTTGGCTTGGAAGGAGAAGTTCGAGGGTAAGTTCTGCCTCCTTTATTTTGTTTATTTTTCTTGCGCTCGGCCCCCTATCTCTCTGGTGTGGTACAGAGCTGGAGAAGGAGGCCTCCAAGGCGACCGAGGCGTCACGGGTCAAGGTCCAGCACTGGAAAGAGAAATCCGAGGGTAAGTCCCATAGGCCCTTGCCCCTGTTCGACTTATTCCTCTTTCGTGCTTAACCTCATCCTGCTCGTTTTGGCGCAGGGTTGGAGAAGGAGGTTTCCTGGGTGGCAGAGGCCTCTGTCGCAGTGCAGGCAACGCTCGAGGCCGAGATCGAGGAGCATGACGCGCTACAGGCCGCCACCCGTACCGTCTGCGGGGCTCTGGCTGTTGAGGGGGCTTAGTCAGGTAGCTCCCTCAGGAGCCGCCTGGCTACGTTGAGTGGCCAAATGCGGGAGCGACTTCGGACGGCGTTGCATACAGGCGTCAAGCGTGCCCTGGCCGTCGTCTCTTCGCACTACGCCGTCAACCTCGAGGCCGTCAGCGATGGTTACATCTTGCCTAATGATGATGAGGAGGCTGATGAGGAGGTCACCAAGCTGATGGAGGTGGCTGAGGTCCCTGGTGCGGCGCTAGCCAGTCTGTTTGAAGAAGAAGTGGTTCCCCCTACGCCCGCCGCCGACGCAGGAGATCCTGAGCCTTGACCTGGGGCAAAGGGGCCATGTAAATGAACTAAGTTATTGTCGTGTCGTGACATATGTGGCCGTCAAGGCCTTTTAAAGTATTCATGCGTACGCTTTTTTAATCGGTTTATATCGTTTTTCCAAGCCTCTGCCTTCTGCATTGCTTCTAGACAAGGTCTGTGCAAACGATTTCCTCGAAACCTGAGCTGCCCCTCCGGCGAAAGGTGCCGAGGGAGTTGCCGTAGCCCAGAGGCGTAAGCAGTCTCGTGACTCGGCCAGCCTCTTACACTCGAGGAGCGCTTTTGGTCCTTAGATTTTTACACACGGCCTGTTAGAGTACGCAAGAGAGTTTGGCATGGAAATTTATTCGAAAAACGATTAAAAAATAGTGCCTAGGACTTAGGGGGCTCCCCCCGATTCTAGCCCCCGAGGGGGGCTCGGTTCTGTAGAGGCAGAGCCGAGTCTCCCTTATAACGTTATTTCTATGTCGGTTCCCCGTCGAGGGGGGAGTTTTCTCGAAAAATTAGAATAACTAAAGAACGCTTCTTTAATATATTTCGAGAAACAATATATATAATGCTTGGAGGTTTAAGGGTAGTAACGACGTAGCTGTTCTATGTTCCAAGCGTTGGTGAAGATTTCGCCCTTCTCGTTGGCCAGCTTGTAGGTCCTGGGTTTTAGCACTTGGGCGATGATGTACGGTCCTTCCCATAGCGGGGTCAGCTTATGGCGGCCCTTGTTGCTCTGCCTCAGTCTCAGCACCAGGTCGCCCACCTTCAGGTCTCGGCTTTGCATGCGCCAGGCTTGATAGCGTCGTAGGGCTTGTTGGTACTTGGCTGAATGTAGCAGAGCAACGTCTCGGGCTTCCTCCAGTTGGTCGAGAGCGTCCTCGCGGGTAGTGCGGTTGCTTTGCTCGTTGTAAGCTTGCAGCCTTGGGGAGCCATACTCTAAGTCAGTGGGGAGGATGGCCTCGGCTCCATAGACCAGGAAGAACGGCGTGAACCCCATGGCTCGGCTTGGTGTATTCCTTAGGCTCCAGATGACCGACGGGAGTTTGACCAGCCATTTCTTACCGAATTTCTTCAACCAGTTGTATATCCTTGGCTTGAGGCCCTGAAGAATCATGCCGTTGGCACGTTCTACTTGGCCGTTTGTCCTTGGGTGTCCTACGGCTGACCAGACCACACAGATGTGGTGGTCGTCGCAGAATGTCAGGAATTTACGACCGGTGAACTGTGTCCCGTTGTCGGTGATGATGGTGTTCGGAACCCCGAACCTATGGACGATGTCCGTGAAGAACAGCACCGCTTGCTCGGATTTGATTTGACTGATTGGTCGAGCCTCGATCCATTTGGAGAACTTATCGATCGCCACCAGCAGATGGGTGTAGCCCCCGGGGGCCTTTTGTAGAGGCCCGACCATGTCCAATCCCCACACGGCGAACGACCATGTGATGGAGATGGTTTGGAGGGCTTGAGCCAGGAGGTGTGTCTGCCGTGCATAGTACTGACATCCCTCGCAGGAGCGTACCAGCTTGGTGGCGTCGGCAACCGCCGTTGGCCAGTAGAACCCTTGGCTGAAGGCATTTTCGATGAGCGTCCGAGGTGCAGCATGGTGTCCGTAGGCTCCCGCGTGCAAGTCCCAAAGCAGGGCTTGGCCTTCCTCGGTGGTGATGCATCGTTGGAGGACGCCAGATGGGCTTTGTTTGTACAACTCGCCATCGCTGACGACGTAAGTTTTGGCTCGTCGTGCCAGCCATTGGGCCTCGGTTCTGTCCACAGGAAGCACTCCTCGAGTGAGGCAATCAAGGAGGGGGACTCGCCAGTCCGCCCCTCGGTCGGCCTCGGGAGGCCCTGCATCGACTTCCATGGCCTCGGGCTCGGCCGCCGGGGTCTCGGTAACAGAGGGGGCCTTGGGCCCTGTGGGTGGCTCGGCCAGTGGGCCCTCTTGTGTTGCCAAGGTGTAGTCCACCGAGGGATTGTGCAGGTCTCTGGCGAATATGTTCGGGGGGACCGAGGGCCGTGCCGATGCCATCTTCGCCAGTTCGTCCACGGCCCCGTTGAACTTCCACGCAATGTGGTTGAGTTCGAGACCGTCAAATTTATCTTCAAGGCGATGTACCAGTTTGCAGTACGCCTCCATTTTGGGGTCGTGACAATTCGAGTCCTTCATGACCTGGTCGATGACGAGCTGTGAATCGCCACGTACGTCGAGACGCCGCACTCCAAGCTCGATGGCGATCTGCAAGCCGTTGACGAGAGCTTCGTACTCGGCTGTGTTGTTGGAGGCGGCGAAGTGGAGCTGAATTATGTAACGCACATGCACTCCAAGGGGGGAGATGAAAAGCAGACCCACGCCTGCCCCGACCTTCATCAGAGACCCGTCAAAGTACATGGTCCAGCATTCTGATTGGATTTGAGCAGGTGGCAGCTGGGTGTCGGTCCACTCAGCCGCAAAATCAACTAAGACCTAGGACTTAATTGCTTTCCGAGGCGCAAAAGATAGGGCCTCCCCCATGAGTTCGATAGCCCACTTGGCTATTTTACCCGAGGCCTCCCGGTTCTGGATTATCTCCCCTAGAGGGAAGGATGACACCACGGTCACCGGGTGGGATTCGAAGTAGTGACGCAGCTTGCGCCGAGCCAAGACTATGGCGTAGACTAGCTTCTAGATATGGGGGTAGCGTGTCTTAGTTTTGGAGAGTACTTCGCTAATGAAGTAAACGGGTCGTTGGACAGAGAGAGCATGCCCCTCTTCTTGCCTCTCGACTACTACTGCCGCGCTGACCACCTGGGTCGTTGCGGCGACGTAGAGTAAGAGGGCCTCACCCTCGGTTGGTGGTACCAGGACGGGCGGTTGGTGAGTAATGCCTTGAGCTTGGTGAGGGCCTCTTCGGCCTCAGGGGTCTAGGAAAAGCGTTCGGATTTTTTCAAGAGACGGTACAGAGGTAAGCCTTTTTCGCCAAGGCGCGAGATGAAGCGACTTAGGGCCGCAAGACATCCCATAACTCTCTGTACTCCCTTGAGGTCCTGGATCGACCCCATGTTGGTCACGGCCGAGATCTTCTCTGGGTTGGCCTCAATGCCGCATTTTGAGACTATGAATCCCAAGAGCATGCCTCGGGGGACCCCGAAGACACACTTCTTGGGGTTAAGCTTGATGCCCTTCTCCCTGAGGCATTTGAAGGCGATCTCTAGGTCATCGATGAGGTTACTGGCCTTTCTGGACTTGACTACGATGTCGTCTACATAGGCCTCGATAGTTTGCCCGATGTGCTTGCCGAAGACTTGGGTCATGCACCGTTGGTATGTGCCCCCTGCGTTTCTGAGGCCAAATGGCATAGTTCTATAGCAGTACATGCCGAATGGGGTGATGAAAGAAGTCGCGAGCTGGTCGGACTCTTTCATCTTGATTTGATGGTAACCAGAATACGCATCAAGGAAGGATAAGGTCTCGCATCCTGCAGTGGAGTCAACGATTTGATCGATCCGAGGCAACGGGAATGGAACCTTTGGACATGCTTTATTTAAACCGGTGTAGTCTACACACATCCTCCATTTTCCATTTTTCTTCCTAACTAATACAGGATTGGCTAACCACTCTGGATGGGATACTTCCTTGATGAATTCGGCCGCCAAGAGCTTCTGCACCTCCTCGCCGATGGCCCTGTGCTTCTCCTCATCGAATCGGCGCAGGTGCTGCTTTACTAGTCTGGAGCCGGCCCGGACGTCCAAGGCGTGCTCGGCGACCTCCCTCGGTATGCCCGGCATGTCCGAGGGGCTCCATGCGAACATATCGACATTCGCGCGGAGGAAGTCGACGAGCACAGCTTCCTATTTGCTGTCGAGGGTGGCGCTGACCCTCAACGTTCGGCCGTTGGAGCAGTTGGGGTCGACCGGGACAAGCTTGGCAGTCTCTGCGGGCTCAAAAGTCCCGGCGCGACGCTTGGAGTCGGGTACTTCGCTACCGAGTTGGTCGAGGTTGACGATGAGTGCCTCGGCCTCCACGATAGCCTCTACGTATTCGATGCATTCGACGTCGCAGTCGTATGCATGCTCGTACATGGACTTGACAGTGATGACGCCGTTGGGGCCTGGCATTTTGAGCTTGAGGTAGGTGTAGTTTGGGACCGCCATGAACTTGGCGTAGCACGGGCGCCCTAGAATGGCGTGGTAGGTTCCCTTGAATCAAACTACTTCAAAGGTGAGGATCTCCTTGCGGTAGTTGGAGGGAGTGCCGAAGCAGACCGGCAAATCAATGCGTCCGAGGGGTCGCGCGCGCTTCCCTAGCATGACGCCGTGGAAGGGTGCGGCACCCCCTTGGAGCATTGACTGGTCGAGCTCTAGGAGCTCCATGGTGTTGGCGTAGAGGATGTTGAGGCCGCTACCTCCGTCCATCAGCACTTTGGTGAGCCGGGTGTTGCCGATAATGGGGTCGACGACGAGCGGGTATTGCCCGGGGTTCGGGACATAGTCGGGGTGGTCTTCCCGATCAAAGGTGATCGCCTTCCAAGACCAGTTAAGGTACTGAGGAGTAGCTATCTCAACCGAGAAGACCTCCCGGCGTTCCCTCTTTCGTTGACGCGCCGTGAGGCATGCTGAAGGCCCACCGAAGATCATGAAGGTATTGTGCACCTTAGGGAACCCATCGTCCTTGTCGTTGTCTCTGTCGCCGGCGCCCTTCTTCCTGGCGTCGTCGTCGGGAAGTCCGAGCTTGGCGTAGTAGCGTCGGAGCATGGTGCATTCTTCGAGGGTGTGCTTCACCGGGCCTTGGTGGTAAGGGCACGACTTCTTGAGCATATCGTCGAATAGTCCGGGGCCTCTGGCGGGGCCTCGGGGATTCCTGCGATCCGCAGCTGCGACAAAATCGGCCTCGAGGGCCTCTTGCTTCTCCTAGCGCCCTTTTATCTTTTTCTTGGAGAAACGGGAGGCCGAGGCCCCAGAGGCCTCGTCCCTCCGCTTCCCCTTTGCTTCGCTGTCGGGGAAGATGGCCCCGACAGCTTCTTCGCCCGAGGCGAAGTTGGTGGCGATGTCGAGGAGCGCGGCCGCCGAGGTTGGTACGTTCCGGCCTAACTCTCGGACCAGGTCTCGGCAGGAGGTGCCGGAGAGAAAAGCCTGGACAACTTCCGAGTCGCCGACGCTGGGCAACTCGGTCTTATGTTGCTGCAGAAAAGCACGGATGAAGTCTCGGAGAGACTCGTCCGGCTTTTGGCGATAACTCTTGAGGTCCTGGGGAGTTCTGGGCGCACGATGTGCCACGGAAATTCCGACGAAGACCTTGACCAAGTCGCGCCAGTTGTGAATCTGTGAGGGAGGGAGGTGTTCGAGCAGGGCTCATACCGAGTCCGACAGAACAAGGGAGGTTATGGATGATGAGCGGGTCATCGTTCGCGCCACCTAGGATGACAAGCCCAGCGTGAATCGGCCACCACGGCTCGGGGTTGGTCTCGCCATCAGATTTCGCAAGATTGGCGGTTGCGGAACCGGCAGGGAATGGAGCCAGCGCGGATGGCCTTGCTTGAAGACTCTAGGGCAGGCGGCCTAGGGGAAGGATCGCGGTCCTCCCCATCGTCGAAGAAGCGCCACCTCGGTGTGGCTGGTAGCCTCGGGCGAGCCTATTGTTGTCGTGGCGCCATCGCCTACTGACCACATCGTGGTCCTTTTGTGCCTCACGTCGGTCCACCGAGGCGGTCGTGGACTAAGGGGCCTTGAGGCAATCGTGCAATCAAGGCCGCTTTGAGATGTTCTCACGTCGCCGAGACGCGGAGCTTCGGCTCTTTGTCTCGCGGTGGTTTCGAGAAGGTCTCGGAGCTCGCCCAGCGGACCCGCTGCCCCTCCGTGGTAGAGGGCTCGGGCATCGCCGGACTAACAGCATCATTGCCGCCGCCATGACGCTCGCCAGCGCGATTGAAGATTGGGGGTTGCTCACTTGCTTCGTCGTTGTTGATGCGGCGGGCACGGTGCGTGGTGCCTCCGCCCGGGCCCCTCCGCCATCACCACCACCACCTTGCGCCTCCCGCCGAGAGTGTCTGGAGCTGCTGCAGCAGGAGTCGATCTTGGTCGACTTTTTGCCCGGAGCTCACAGAGAGCTGCTCCAGGTCTAGGCGTTGGAGATCCTCGGGGGCGACGTTCACGTTCCGCGCCGCTCGGAGCTCAACGAGCGGGGGTGTGGCGTCGCCCGCCCCTTGGCGGAGCAGGGACCGGTTGCCTGCCCTCTCACCCTCATTACTTGCCCCTGGCATTCCGAGCCCGACGTGGAAACACTCTCGAGTGGGATCGTAAGTGCTTTCGTCATCGGAGTCGGAGTAGCCGAAGCAGTAGTCGCTATGCCAAGAAGAAGCGCGATAGCCTCGGGGTCACGGCCGGAGAAGTCCGCTCCGGCCCATGCCTAAATCCTCCTCCGAGGAGTCAGTGTGGGTGTGGGTCGAGATTGTGGTGGAGAAGTCGAGGACGAATCGTTGGTGGTGTTCCGAGGGTTCCGCGTGCGCGGAGGCATAAGCGAAAGCGTAGGCGGTGGCGATGTTTTTCAGCCCGAAGGGGTACGGGGATGATGCCACCGCTGGGCTCCGCTCCGCCTGAGTTGATTCCTCAGGATGTGGCGGGGCCGAGCTTGACGACGGACGTCCGCGTGCGTGCCAAACATCTTTTCCCTACCCAAGCTTAGGCTAGACGGGTCCCCACCGGGGACTCTGTATCAACAACGGGCATGGGATGTTGGTGGAGTCTGGCGCCACGTTGTCGAGTTCACGTGGCGTCGGAGTAGTCCCTTCGCGTTGTGCTGGCGGCGTAGCGTGTGATTTAGAGCGGTGGCTGGCTGCTTCGCCCCGGCTGCCGCCGATGCGTGACGTCGTCGCCCGGCCGGGTGGGGCTCGGGTGTGAGGAGTACCATATCGTACTCACATCCTAGAGACATGAATTCTAGGCTCCCAAAACGGACCACCGTGCCGAGACGTAGTGGGCGATGGGGTCGACCATCCGGAACTTGTTGGGACGATCACGATAACACACAGAGTCCCCTACTGGCGGCGCTATAACTGTCGGTGTTTTGGACCGGGGGGTCCTCAACCAACTAGTAAAAGTGAACTGCGTGCCCCTAATCTCGGATGGTGATGCAAAGAGACACAAGGTTTATCTTGGTTGTGCAATTGGTGCCCTACGCCCGGTCTCGAGAGATCGGTCTTGTATTCCTTGCACCGAAGTGCTTGTAGTAGGGGGTTACAAGCTGGGTGAGAGAGGGAGCTAGTCCTAGGTCTCGGCGTGGGACGGTGCGAGGTGCTTGAGACGCTGCTCTCAAGCAGCCCGGGAGCGTGGGTGTTACAGGATGTGTCTAGGGCGAGTATGGGAGCGCGGTTCTATCGTATGTTCTTCCTCCTCCTCCCCCGAGCTATCCCTGACCGCTTCCTTTTATAACCGCAAGGAAGGAGCCAGGAGTACATGAGTAAGCTACACGTGGGGCCTACTGCAGTTTTGTCCTGTAGCAGCATGGCATTGGGAATGGAGATCGGTACTTGTCTGGCGCGCTGTGCTGGTCAGGTTTGAAGTGGTTGAGGTCGTGGGGGTCCTTGTCGATGTCTAGTCAGTATGACTTCCACGACCGGAGACATGCCGTGCTTTGGTGGACTCTTGACCTGGTGGAGTGCCGAGGCCTGATTTGCCAAGGCCCTGGCGGGTGTTTGTAGCTGACCGCGTCGAGGCCTGATTTGCCGAGGCCCTAGAGGGAGCAGTTGGGCCTATGCATTGATTCCGAGGCTATAGTGACCTGGTTTAGGTAGAAAAGTGCAGGGCATGGTAAAAAAGGAGATTTAACTGTTGTCCCATCGCTCCTCTCTTTGTCGCACTTCGCCGGTCGTGGGCCGACGAAGCGGTGCATTCAGGCGCATTAAATGGATGGGACAGCCTGCCAGGGGGATGGTTGAGGCGGAGGCGACGAGGATGCGGGACGAGCCCGGCCTCGGCCGAGGCGGAGAAAGAACAATACGTCCGAGGCCCTACCGGGGGGTCTCGGACGAGGCGGAGAACGAGCAGCTGGGCTCTCCTGCTGTTGCTGAGACTACAGGGACCTGGACTTTACCTTCCACGCCACTTCGTCCTTGGCGCAGGGGTTAGGTAGCACAAGGCAGTACGGGTGTCAGTAGGGAGCATGATGATGAACATGTGCGGCGAGTAACCCGCTGCGCCGGTCCCTCATCCGTCGGTCGCTCTGCGCCTTCAGACCGCGTCTTGGTGGCGTTCTTGACGCTTATGGAGTAGTTGGGCGTATTAATCCGGACGTGACGTTTTATCAGAGGAGTTCGGTCGGGACGGAGGTAACGAGGTTGTTTGCCGAGCCCAGCCTCGAACGAATCGGAGAATTGGCATCCCGTCCGAGGCCTTTCGGGGCGGGGCCTCGACGAGAGGGCCTCGGCGGGGCGGGGAGCTTTTGGCCTTTCGCATGAGGCTTCGGCGCAAGGCCTCGGGCGAATCGGAGAATCTGCTGAGACCTTGCGGTAGTCTTTCGGCTTTGATTTTTGCAAGGTTTAAGCAATATTTTTGGTTCTTGCTTAGGGTACCCCTTCTTGCGGTATCCGACACTTGGATTGACGAGGGGACTCTAATTCGGATGCTCCACATTCTGGATTGCTAGGTGTGACATCTTACTCTTCGTGCACCAATTTCTCCATGTTTGCTTATTGGGAAAAGCACCTATTGTCCGGCTAATAATAATATGAGGATGCCGGTTACTGTCTCAGTATTACACTACATCTTAAATTAATCCACTCTGGGTCATAATGGATATGTATTAGTTGCTGCTGTGGCAATTCCTTGTCCTAATAGTTTGGAAAAAAAGAAGTGCACAGATCTATGCTTCTATAGCAGCAAACTAAAGCATTATCTACTCCATGATGGCATAAGAGTATGATTCAATCTCCTTCAATTAAAAAAGAACTAAATCAAGAGTTCCTAATCCCTACCTCCTTATGCCCTTGTGGTGTGGCCGTCGTGCTTCGCTGTTGTCGTGCTACTTGAGTTCATGGGTATCTGAAGTGTGCTCATGCCAGAGATCATAATATACTGAAACTCTATTTCGACTTCCCATGTCATGTTGGATAGTTTTATACATGATACGAGTTTGATTAAAAAATTAACAGTACATGTAATTCTGTAGTTCCTGCTACTTTAGAGCCTACTATCTGTTTCTGATATTGAAGTAATCTCAGCCTGTCAAGCTGTAATTATCCTACCGAAGTAGGTGGCTTATAATTCATTATCCATAACTTACACAATATAGTTTATATCCATTTACCAGCATGATCTATATATTTTTTGCATAGTTTGGTGAACTTTGTTTTCTATGTCAGCTTCAGTTGTAGGTAAACTCAGATTTGGAGATGGACCTAATACTGCAAACAGGGTCTATGTCTACTTAGTTTTTTATGCTTCTTCCAAGGGATGGGGAATGTGCCCAGGCTAAGCTCCGCGACCACCACTGCAGTGCCCTCTGCATCCATGCATAGTCAAGTTCGGATTTGTTAGCAATATGAAAAAAAAAAGAATCACAGTGCTCCTACACATACTTATGCCACTTGCTAAGTTCTAAAAAAATGGCTGATAACTGATGATCAATCCCACAATTTTTTTTCCTGTGCCCATCGACGCCCGCGCGAGGGCACGCGCCTTGTACTAGTTGGCATAAATCAATGTCTAAAAAGCAACTACCTACACACAACTATAGAAAGAAGGTTGACAATATTGAATTATTTATGAAAAAATTAAGTTCATAATATACATTTGTCATCTTAGATAATATATTTTCTATACATATTAGTAGTCCAAGTAAAGAGAATTGACTTAGGGAAAACTTTTATGAACTTATATTTTCAATAGGAGGAAGTACATAGAGATAAGAGCTGTCATGTACTCACTCCGTCCTGAAATATAATTCATTCAATGTGATGCCTATTTAGCAAAGATTATTAAAAAAGAAACCATAATTTAAGAAAAAAGCTTCTTAATTGGGTTTAATCTATGGGTACATGTGTTATTTGAGTAATTTCTAGAATGTGTTATATTAAAGTCTAGAGAGAGTATATATACTTATTGACTCCTTGTTTACTACAGTATATATGCTAGCATCCAGGCATGTCGACGAGAGACTGTTCTCTCTTTCTCTGTTCCTCTCTCTTCCGCATAGGATAAACGCTACTCCCTCTATCCTAAAATAAGCATAATTCTAGGATTCTTAAGAGAGATTAATGTTGTAGGGAAATAAAATATGTGCCCCTACAAAAAGGTGTCCTTACATGTAATAATTGTGTTCTGAAAACTGGAGAAGTAACTAAACCTACTAGTTCTAGGTGGATCAAGAGCTAAATTTATTATGGGACAAATTTTGAATTATAGAATTGCACTTCTTGTTGGACCGAGGGAGTAAGGTGGAATCACTATGGAGAGCTGACATGGCACCATTGTGGGTGCCCTTAATATTACATGTTATCAAGATTTTAAAAAGTTATAATATCTCATCCATTCTCTAATATTGACGTTAGTTCTTATTTTGAACTATAAACATACTCAAATATTAAAGAACGGAGGTAGTAAGATATAATTGAATGCTTGACTGCTTGTTATGAATCTATTCATGTCATTCTGAAAGCCTAAGTGCATGCGTTCATGCTGACCACAGTCGCACTGGGACAGCCACGCGCATAGAATGATGTAACTGCTCTCACTGATGTGATCATGCCTTGTGGTACATTTGCAATGCTCCGGAGAAACAGAGATACAGTGTGCCAAACAGCAGCCTGAGATTGCCTTGTCTATTGGTTTTCAGATGTGAACCCGACAATGGTATCTGAAATACACTGGAACATTGATATGGAATTATGCATGGAGCTGGCGTCTCTGCCGCTGTTGCTTGCTTCAATTTAAGTACGGCCAGAAGCTGTGCAACCGCAGACTCTCTCCAGCGCTTTTAGGTATTGCAGGATTGCAGAAGCAGCGTCAGTACAGCTCCCACTTTATTACCTAATCTTTCTCGGTTAGGACACTTCATAGTGTACCAGCACAGAGACATGGACCGGTTTGATAGCGTACGTTTCGAAACAGAGAAACTCTGAAAATTCCTCTTTGACTAACACCATTTTTTTGTTGTAACGCAGTACTATGATAACTATTGGCTACAATCAGCTTTTTTTAGGGCGTGATCGGTTGCTTTGGTGATGGGGAGGCAGCCCAGGATTGTGAGATGCGTGCTTAAATCGTGTATCCAGTCGTGTTTGGTTGTCTTTGTTGTTGGTCCGGTACGAGATGTGATCTTGTTTGGTTGCATGTATGAATAAGAGTTTTGAGTGTGTGACACATGGGCCCTTATACCATAGGTGCATCGTATCGTCCTGCATCATGAGGGAAATGAAAATTGAAAAGACGGAGCCGTGCGGGATGGTGGAGAGCAGCGGAATGAAACGAAGCAGACAAAGCGTGTGAGGCGGAGAACAAACACGACAGAGGAATGAGGTGAAGCAGGTAAAAGGTGCAAGGATAGTCTAGTTGGGACAACCAATCAGCCCCTTTGGGGAATTGGCTACAATCAGCTGCTCCTGTCGCAGTGTGTACTCGGCGTTTTCAGAGAGTTAGTAGTAGGAAAGTTTGCTTGGGCCATCGTGATGGTTAGTACTGTAAGTTTGGTTGGGCCACTTGCGGCCTATCAGGCCCAGATGCAGACAATCTTTTCCAAGGCAGTGGTTGGAATCGGGCAGAGCGGTGGTTGACGAATGGCGATCAGTCCAGTCGAATTCCAATCCAAGGCTCGCAGTCACGCCCATCCAGGCCATGTTTAGTTCCTCCATTTTCCAAAATTTGGCATTATGTAAAAACAAGATTTCTCATCACATCAAATCTGCGGTATATGCATGGAGTACTAAATGTTAACGAAATCAAAAATTAATTACACAGTTTGGTTGTACTTTGCGAGACGAACGTTTTGAGCCTAATTAGTCAACGATTAGACAATTATTACCAAATACAAATAAAACGCTACAGTACACTACAATGTCACTGAATTCATGCGGCGCCAAATCGGTGGCCAACTAAACATGGCCCAAAAGAAAGAAAGGTGGTAGAAAAATATCTCCCTCTTTACATTAACAAACGAAAAGAAACAACAAAACCCTAGGGGCCTAATGGTCTACTACGTATATGACCCCGACAGGAGATCGGAATCCACTTTGCTGTCCTTGGTGCCAGCAGTAGCTCGCTTTCCTGGAAAAAAGACAGAGAAAAAAAAAGATAAAGAACGCAGTACTACTCCTGTCTTTCTGCTGCCAAACTCGTAGCAATATATATTGGCTCCGTTCGCTTCGCTGAAAAAAACAAGCTGGAACATTGTTCCGACTGATTTGTTGTGAGAGAAAAACACTGTTTTAGCTAAAAAAATAAGCTGAAAAGTATAGATTATAAGAGAAGCGAGCATGGCCATTATAAGTAATGGCTGATGATCACCTAAGCATACAATTAGCACTAGCTAGTTGCCGCTGTCGTCACTTTGCAGCATCAGGGTCAAATTACCTGTGAACATAGAACTAGCATCTTCACTTCATTGCTTTACTAGCAGTCGGCAGAGAGCAATAGACCATGACACGGCAGCATGCATGCTCTCGGGGAGTCTGGATCCCTTCACGCGCGGGTGCAATGCAAGCAAGCAGGGCAACGTCGCTGCAAAAGGCTGGGCGTTCCAGGCCCCCGTTTCGGCACGGGCACCGCCTTCTGGTCCTGCTCGTTTCGCTGAAAAGTTATGGCTGAAAGTACTGTTTATTGATTTATTGTGAGAGAAAAACACTGTTTGTCCAGGGCGTCTGGCCTTCCTCCGTCACATGCACTCATCATGATCCAGCGGCTGCTGCTTCACCTTCAATGCCGGCACTGGGCCGGCGGCAGCGACGTCATGGGGACTCATGGTGCTCCTTGGCCATATGGCAGGAGGACGGCCGCCTCCTGAATGCTGATCGATGTCGCCGCTGAAAGTCTTTGCGTCTTTGGTGCGGTGTGTAACAAGGGTGCAGAGCACGGGCTGCACAGCTTGCATCCAGCACCCCTGCAGTGCAGCGTGGTGTGCTGCTGACGCTTTTAACTGCATGTTCGTTCGTTCCTGCCTGCTGCAGCGGCTCGCTGCTGCCCCGACCGAATTTTTTTTCTCTCTCTCTTTTTAAGTTTTTCATAAATGTTCCTGGGTATACTTTTTAAATCTGGACTCTTAGTTCGACGTCATCGTTGATGGCGCGAGCTTACAAGTCTTGGCATCAAAGGGTTTGGCGCCTAGGTCGGGGCCACGTTGGCGGCGTGGACGCTGACCTGACAGGCAGCATGGCGCCGGGGTCATTGGCGCTGATCTTGGCGCCGTGGTTATTAGCGTCAAGATCTATGACGCCGAGGTGGTGTTTTAACCCGGCGCCCAACCTTCTTGCCCGAGCCTTCTACCTCTTCTTTCTCCTCCTCTCGGGTTTTTCTCTCTCCCCATTTTGCCCTACCTCACAGATCGGCATATTGAACCTTAGAAACTTTGATTTGATCCGTAGATCTTCGAGAGCAAGGTATCCTCGCTCCCTCCTAGTTTTTTTTTCACATCGATTCGGTATATATTAGTCGGATTTTTTAACTTAAGAATCGTCATTACTTAGGGTTTCATGCAATTTTAATATTTATATTATACAACCGTAGGATACTAAGACATGAAAAAGCTAGCAAACTAAGGTAACCTCAGCGCACGTTGTTATGTTATGGGTTCATTGTTGTGGATCAAATAGAAAACCCTAGATGTATGGTTTAATGTTAATAGCTTTCGGTTCTTAGAACGAAAATAGCCAAATTATAGTTATGGTCGGATGACCGGAAATGCCTTCGACCCATTGCCTCTGTCTAGTGGTGTTCCACTGCATATGTGCTTTTACAGCGATCCTTGCAAGGTAGCCA
The DNA here is from genome assembly GCA_904845875.1 of Miscanthus lutarioriparius. Taxonomy (NCBI): domain Eukaryota; kingdom Viridiplantae; phylum Streptophyta; class Magnoliopsida; order Poales; family Poaceae; genus Miscanthus; species Miscanthus lutarioriparius. The sequence goes on along the minus strand of CAJGYO010000006.1, from coordinate 13,994,743 downwards.
AGTCCGATGGAGATGACACATATAGGTAGAGGTATTGGATGTGTTCAATTTTACGTTTAAGCCTACACTTTATCAGCGCCGCATTAACAAGATGGTGAGAAATTGATGTTGTGTAATAATTATTTTGTGTGATATGACATATTGCATGATTTTTTTTATTTTGTAACAATTGTATTTGTTGCAGACCCTCCACCGCTCTGTGATTTTGAGCAGTGGATCGACACTGAGATCGAGCCTGAAGACAAGAAATGGATGCATAAACTGTTACAGTGGGAGGCAGAGGATAAGCAGATAATAGAGAAGAGACGCAGAGAGGAGGTTGCAGAAAAGGAGCACAAGAAAGTGGAGGAAAGGAGGCGTGTTGCTACGTACAGGGAGGAGAGGGAGAAGAAGCTTGAGCATGCACGCCGAGCGAAAGTAGCGATGGAGGAGAATCTCGATGCCCTGAGGAAGGAAAAGTGGCATCGTTGTACTCAGTAGTCTCCATTACTTGCTAGTTCTATGGTTTATTCATGAACAATGTTGTCTACTGTTGGACTTTTCATTGTGTTGTCATGTAATGCACTTTAAGTATGGGCATATATTAGGTCATGTACTGCGTTATTTAGTTTGTCGGCACGTACTTTTAGTATTATTGTGTTGTTTAATGTGTCATAGTATTGGACTTTTCATTATGTAGTTGTTTTCATTATCTGTGGTCATAATATTCAGTTTAATATTGCGGACGTAGTGAAATGTGATCACGTGCTGCAAACAAAACCTAACGAAGTAGGACATTATATAATTCAACACACACAACACATGAAAATGGCATGTGAGAATATGTACCGAACTAGGGTACAGAGGTCCTGAACTAAACCTAGCATGCCTTAGGTAATTGAAGCGAACAACAAGCACACGAAATAGCATGTGAGAACATGTACCAAACAAGGGTACATACTTACTTCGACTAAACCTAACATGCCTTAGGTAATTAAACCAAACAACAAACATATGGATGTGCCATGTGAATAAGATACGGTCGTCCTAGTAGTGTGGCCACATAGCAAATTATGTTGCACTTTCTCCACAGTAGCCTCCCATTATTGATGGTGGTGGTGGCGGGGGTGACGTCGGAGGCCCCTTGTTCTTGTGATTAGGGCTGGTGCAATATAGATCATTGCAGAGTGCCTCCTGTGAACTTGCATCATTGTTGTTGTCGTCGTCTTTGTCTTCCTTGTACCCGCTGCTAACTTCCCTTTGTAAATCAAAGATTTGGTCCTGCAGGTAGTAGATGTACTGCTGATGCGGATAAATTGGTCGAGGATCGACCCACCTAGTGAACCCACAGTTTTCTTCGGACTCGAAAGACTACAATAAGTATGTCCTGTGAGTTGTAAGGGTATTCGAGAAACATATTTAACAAACGAAATGTAATAGCAACATTCCAAGTGCTCGCGGGCACTTGAAGAAGTGACGACCTCCATCAATCCCCTCGGTGAACATCTGCACTAAGCAGTCCTCACCATGCATGCATTTTGGCCAATCTTTCTTCCTGTTATCGTATCCTCTGATAGGGCACTCTTTAGTGAAATCACTCATCCTCTCGGGGAGAAACTGATACACTGGTTCCTCAAAGAAATCAGGTCCAAGAGACCCCTCCCACACAATGGGAGTTCCCTTCGTCCCCCCCTTCCTCTCCCACTACCGAAACTCTTTCCTCTAGATGACCCTCTAGACATTCCTACTCCAACGAAATCGAATACTAGTGTGGTTTTCCTTTTGGTAAGCAATGCATCCTAGAACGGATATATATAGGGGGAGGTAGGTTTGCTAGCTGTTGTATTGTGTTGTAAATGCTCCTGAAAAGTCTATTCAGAATCACTAAAAAGCCTACATCATAGGACACTGGAGAGCCTAGATTCCATGACTGAAAAGCCTATTCGATTTTAGACTTCAATCACGTTCAGTTCTTTTGCATAAAATGAAAGGAAAGAAAAGAAAATCTCAACCAATGTGATACATAATCATGTTCGGTTCTTTTGCATGAAAGAAAAGATAATCTCAACCAATGCGGTAGGCCGAGAGGCATACATGCATACTCATAACAAAAAACAAATTGATTACTTAATGAACTGGAAAAACTGATGTCGCTGATTAATACGTACTTTAGGCAGAAAATTTCGGCAAAATTTTCCCTATTTTTTGATGCAATCCATACACAAATATGAGATAAATATTTCACCTCAATACAACATGTTCAAACATACAAATATATGCCACATTCATCTAAAACCATATACATGAGCATATTAATAATCCACACAGTTCATAATTATAGTCCATAGAAAGTGGTACTACCTTGGTTTACCACAAGTGCATGTGAAATCTTAGAGGATTACCACATGCATCCTCGACTCTCGGACCTCGTGAAAGCTCCAGTTTAGTTTTGGTGAATTGATGAAACCCTAAGTGCTAACCTAGTTTATCAAGTGATCATGAGATAGGTAGCACACTCCAAGTGATAAAGCAAATGAAGATCATAGCATGATGATGATGATGGCATGCTGATGATCAAGTGCTTCGACTTGGAAAGAAGAAAGAGAAAAAAGAAAAAGCTCAAGGCAAAGGTATAATGTGTAGGAGCTATTTTGTTTTGGTGATAAAGACACTTAGTGAGTGTGATCACATTTAGGTTTGATAGCCATACTATTAAGAGGGGTAAAACTCATATCGGAATGCGGTTATCAAAGTGCCACTAGATGCTCTAACTCATTGCATATGCATTTAGGATCTAGTGGAGTGCTAACATCCTTGAAAATGTTTGTGAAAATATGCTAACACATGTGCACAAGGTGATACACTTGGTGGTTGACACATTTGAGCAAGGGTGAAGAAGATAGACGTGAAGAGGAGTTGGTCTCGCTGGTCATAAAGTGACCGGACGCTGGTCTCAGAGGAACCAACGTGTTCGGTCAATTGTAACAGCGAAGACGCTGGCGTCGGTCAAACGACCGGACGCTGGGTCGCTCAGCGACCGGACACTGGAGGAATGTGTCCGGTCGTGTTGACCAACAACGCAGTATGAAGTCAACAAGTGATCGGACGCTGGCTGTGTCCGGTCAAGCATGACCGGACGCGTCCGATCGTGAAATTTCATTTCTAGAACCTTACTGGAAACGACCGGACACTGGAGGCTGAGCGTCCGGTCAGTTTGTGCGCTGTGTCCGGTCAACAAACGACCGTTGAAATCTGACGAACAGTATTTGAAGCAGGGGACACATGGCGTGTATCACATGACCAGACGCTGAGGGCCAGCTTTTGGTCGATCCGACCGGAGCGTCCGGTCACCCCGCGCTGTGCCCAGTGAAGGGGTACAACGGCTCTATTTCGTGGGGGCTTCTATTTAAGCCCCATGGCCAGCTCAAGCTCACCCTCTTGGCCATTTGCATTGACATAGCAACCTTGTGAGCTTAGCCAAAGCCCTCCCACTCATCTCCATCATTAATTCATCATCTTTGTGAGATTGGGAGAGAATCCAAGTGCATTGCTTGAGTGTTTGCATCTAGAGGCACTTGGTGTTTGTGTTTCGCTGTGGGATTCGCTTGTTACTCTTGGTGGTTGCCGACACCTAGATAGCTTGGAGCAGCGAGGATCGTCGAGTGGAGGGTGGTGATTGTCTCCGACTTCAATCATGGTGATTGTGAGGGGTTCTTGACCTTTCCCCGGTGAAGAGCCAAAATGTACTCTAGTGGATTGCTCGTGGCTTGTGTGATCCTCATCTTGTGTTGGTTATGCGGCACCCTATTGAGGGTTTGGCGTGTGAAGCCAATTAGCGCGTGAACCTCCAAGTGAGTGAATCGCCACAACGAGGACTAGCTTGCCGGCAATTAAGTGAACCTCGGTAAAAAATCACTGTGTTCATCATTGATTCCGAGGTGATTGGTCTTCATTGTTATTTATCCTTGTGATTGATTGGTTCCTTTATCTATACGGCAGTACAACTTTCTTGATCACTTTCTTTACATTACCACAAACTAGTTGTCAAGCTCTTTAGTGTAGCTATTTGTGAGAGCTTGCTTGCTTGGTTGGTGTGGCTCTTTAGTTAGCCTTTGAGAGCACACTAACATAGGGAAGTGTCATAGCTATTGTGTGAATAGATACTATCTAAACTAGAATTATGGTAGGTGGCTTGCATTTTGAGTAGGCTAGCTCAACTCTTGCTTTGCCTCATAATTGTCTAACTATTTTGTTAAGTGTTGTTGTAGAAATTTTTATTAGGCTATTCACCCCCTCTAGCCATTAGGACCTTTCACCTCGCTGTTGGACGTTGTATCGTTGAAAGCTCTAGTTTGGTTTTGGTGAATTGATAAAACCCTAAGTGCTAACCTAGTTTATCAAAGTGATCATGAGATAGGTAGCACATTCTAAGTGGTGAAGCAAATGAAGATCATGACATGATGATGGCAATTCCATGATGATGATCAAGTGCTTGGACTTGAAATAGAAGAAAGAAAAATAAAAGGCTCAAGGCAAATGTATAAGTGGTAGGAGCCATTTTGTTTCGGTGATCAAGACACTTAGCGAGTGTGATCACTGTTTACACCAAAATTTGGAAGAAGAGTCATAGGGACTCGAAAGCTCCCAAGATCATGTCGTCAAGGAATCAATTACGTGTAGATTGGAACCAGCTGATTCGGATGCAAAAACTGGAATCGGCTTTCTCTAGATATCGCCAGTGGATAACGACGAAGGCTACGATTCGGCGCCAGAACGAAACATGTTGGACTCTGCAAAAAGGGAAAGATTAGAGTCCAAGTTATCTAAAATTAGGAATGTTTTCTTTAGAGTCAAAATTTGTGATGAGTCATGCTTAGATAGGAGTCATGTGCAGGTCCCGGGCATAAATATCAAGCCCCGGCTATTGTAAAAGGAGAACCAATCAATCCAATACACAAGTTATTTACTTTTTCGGCTCCGGCCACCCTTAGGAGTAGGAGTAGAGTAGATCTCGGTGAGTTCTTCAGCAAGTATGGCTGCATCGATCCGGTCGACCTCCACTGCTTGTTGTAAGTACCGTCATGGCTTATACCTCTGTTTGTACGGCTGCATCGATCCGGTCGACCTCCACTGCGACTCTGGTATAAGTTAGTTATCGATTCTTGCCTAGTTCAAGTATGGCTGCATCGATTCGGTCGATCCCCACTGCATGAACTAGATCAAGGTCAAGTTATCGGCTCTACCTTAGGATGGCAGTCTTTGGTAGATTCATTAAGTTACCGATATTGCTTATTGCTTTCATTATTTATCTAATTACAGCAATATCTTTCTGTCCGATTGGGATTGATCTAGATCGGCCTTATATCTTGTTTAGCCCATCGTTTGTTAATATAAATTGATCTAATCTACACCTTAAATGATGAGTTATGTTTTATGGGCTGTTTTATGTCAATCATGATCGTGCATAGCGTGCGGTTAAGACGTGTTGTGTCTTGAGTAGATTTATTGGCTAGCGAGAACCATTCCATGGCCCATTATCATGGCCTGTGTGATTCTGTCTCACACCCCACTGTTAGCATCGTGGAGTGGGGACTATTATTTGGTAGATCTTTTCCTGATAAGGCATGACTTTAACTGTGCGCTATGCCTGAATCGGCTATTTTAGCCGATATCGAGCGCTTTCATGAACAGTTCGCATCACGAGACCGTTGAAGTAAAGATAGGTTGAAAGATATGTTAGCCCCATGATCTTATTATTGTATTACGACCTGCATGATTCTGCCTCATGCCCCACTGATATTAGTAATGAGTTAGGGTCATCAAATCTATTGTTATTTCTACGGCCTGCATGATTCTGCCTCATGCCCCACTGGTCATAGTGATGGATGAGATCTAACATGTTCATTAGATTTATCTTTATTAAACGGTTAAGTGATGTTGAATTGTTTCTTTATATAAAAAGGGGTTTGGTTACTTATAATCATTGGCTCAGCACAAACCGATCATTGTTGACATCTTATTGCCATTGATTAATATATGTTCGATTAATGATATTTGCCCTGAATGATAACCGATTTTTCTTATACAACCCAATGAGCTTTAATCGATTTATTCTCATGAATATGCTGGAATCGACTATTTAGTCGATCTCCTTTCATATCGGCTCTCATAGCCGCACATTCGGGACTGTCTGGCAACACCGGCAAGTTCCGCCCTTAATTACTGATGAATTTTCTCTCCTTGTCAATTACAGGGTCAAATTGACTGGCATGTCTCGGGAGAAGTGCGCAGGATCGACCACCCTTGCGCTGAAGCTAGGCGGATCTGCTCCATCGAGCGGACTCTTTTCGGCTTGCTATGTGTGTCTTCGGCATGGGACAAAAATTCTGTGTCAACAATCACATTTAGGTTTGATAGCCATACTATTAAGAGGGTGAAACTCGTATCGAAATACGATTATCAAAGTAGCACTAGAAGCTCTAACTCATTGCATATGCATTTAGGATCTAGTGGAGTGCTAACACCCTTGATAATGTTTGTGAAAAATATGCTAACACACATGCACAAAGATGATACACATTGTGTTTAGCACTTGGGAGCAAGGGTAATAAACTTCCCCGGCGGAGTGTTTTTCCGACGGTGCCACTGGCGCACTGTACATAAAAAGACAGGGTTTCACAGAGTGCACCGCACGCTAGCCTCAACTGGACCGGTGCGTCCGGTCAGTGGAAGCAGTGAAGATGCTGGCGTCGGTCTTTGACCGAACGCTGGGTCACTTTGTGACCGGACGCTGGTGGGGTGCATCCGGTCCTGCTGGTGTGGCAGCGCACAGAGGAGATAGTGAGTGACCGGACGCTGGGTGAGTCCGGTCGGTCATGACTGGACGTGTCTAGTCGCGAGTGTAGGCTTACTGGAAATGACCGGACGCTGGGGTCCTGCGTCCGGTCGTGGCACTGTGCTGTGTCTAGTCATCACTTGACCGTTGGGATCGGGCGCTCAGTATTTGAAGAGAGGGATGATATGGCAGCCATCCATTGACCGGACGCTGGCAGGGTGCGTCTGGTCGATCTGACCGGAGCGTCTGGTCGCCCTGAGCAGTGCCCCGTGAAGGGGTACAACGACTCTATTTCGGGGGGGGGGGGATTCTATTTAAGCCCCATTGCCGGCTCTACCTCACTCTCTTGGCCATTTGTATTGACATAACAATCTTGTGAGCTTAGCCAAAGCCCTCCCACTCATCTCTATCATTGAGTCATCATCTTTGTGAGATTGGAAGTGAATCCAAGTGCATTGCTTGAGTGTTTGCATCTAGAGGCACTTGGTGTTCATGTTTCGCTGGGGGATTCGCTAGTTACTCTTAGTGGTTGCCGCCACCTAGACGGCTTGGAGCAGCGAGGATCGTCGAGCGGAGGTTGGTGATTGTCTCCGGCTCCAATCGTGGTGATTATGTGGGGTTTCTTGACCTTTCGCCGGAGGAGAGCCAAAAGGTACTCTAGTGAATTGCTCGTGGCTTGTGTGATCCTCATCTTGTGTTGGTTGTGCGGCACCCTATTGAGGGTTTGGCATGTGATGCCAATTAGTGCGTGAACCTCTAAGTGAGTGAATCACTACAACGAGGACTAGCTTGCCGGCAAGCAAGTGAACCTCGGTAAAAAATCAATGTGTCATCATTTGATTCCGAGATGATTGGTCTTCATTGATATTCATTCTTGTGATTGATTGGTTCACTCCTCGACACGGCGGTTTAACTATCTTGCTCTCTCTCTTTACAATACCGCAAACTAGTTGTCAATTTAGTGTAGCTAGTTGTGAGAGCTTGTTAGTTTGGTTAGTGTGGCTCTTTAGTTAGCATTTGAGAGCACACTAACTTAGTGTAGTGACATAGCTATTGTGTGGATAGAAACTATATAAACTAGAATTGTGGTAGGCAGTTTGCAATTTTAGTAGGATAGCGCAACACTTGCTTTGCCTCATAATTGTTTAATCAGTTTGTTAAGTGTTGTTGTAGAAATTTTTAATAGGCTATTCACCCCCCTCTAGCCATTAGGACCTTTCCACCGCCCCTATGCTCGACTTGATAAGTCCCCGTGGCATGATCAAAACATGTAACCTCATGTGTGCCAGCCCTTTCATTTGCCTTCTCTAGGTGTGCCTTTGGTTTTGAGCACATATCTCTCCATCACTCTAGTAACTTCAATGCATGTGTGTGTCTATCATTGAACCAGGCAACAAGCTTGTAGAAGGTGAATTGAACGATTGCATTTACGGGCATACCACGTATCCCCAATAGCAACTTATTGAATGACTCCGCCATGTTGCTGCACTAAAACTCATACCTCTATCCATCGGTGTCGTGAGCTCTTGTCCATTTCTACAAATCCCTCATCAAACCTGTGAGCCATTGTCTACCTTCTGCATTTGATGTGGTTCTGACCTGCTCCAACTTTTTCTAAAAGTACTTATCCTCAAGCTGTCGAGCAGCCTCTTGGAACAGATCAAAGTTATCCTTCACACCATCCTTCCGGAGTAGATTCTCGGCAAGGTGTCGAGTACACCAACGATGGTGCAAAGGTGCATGCCCCTCTATCTGCTCTCACACGGCATTAAGTATACCCTGGTGCCTATCAGATATGACGCCAACCTCCCTGCTAGGTCCAACCACATGTATCCAGACTAGCCTCAAGAACCATCCCCAACTGTCATTGTTCTCTTTCTCAACTAAAGCAAATGCCAAATGAACCAACTTATTGTTCGCATCACAGGATATGGCTATAAAAAGTGTGTCCTAGTATTTGCCAATCAAGAACATACCATCAATGGAGAAGATGGGACAACAGTGCCTAAAGGTCTCGACACACCGAGGGAAGCACCAAAAAGCACAGAAGAATATCTGCCTCCCATCCTTCCATGCATTTGGTTTTGAGATGTACTCATAATGCATGCCTGGATTCACCGCTTTGATTGCATTAAAAAGTACTGGCAGCTACTCATACTCATCCTCCCAGTCCCCATATATCATCTTCCACGCTCGCTGCTTAGCCCTCCAAGCTTTACCATAAGTTATCACATAACCTCCATACAACGCCTCAACGGTCCCGATAATTGTCCTAACCTTCATGTTGGGTTCTCCCTACAATACTCTCATCAACCGCTTAGCAATGAGGGTAGTTGTCAACTGTCGATGTTTCAGTGTCAGTACATGGTCAGCATAATTGTGTGGCCCGACAACTTTTGTGATATTTCACTTTCTAATGACCTTTTGCTTCCTTGCACAAACCCTCCATGGGCAGCGTTCCTTGTCACATATAACTATGTAACGGCGCTCCGCATATGAATACAAGACCTTGTAAGGTCTCTTTCATATCACTGCAAATGCCTGCAACCACCTCTTCAATGCAGGGAGGTCCTTGAATACCCTACCCTTCTCAATTACCATATTAGGGCTGGCCTTAGGAACTTCTAGGAGCTCATCATAATGTCCTTCTGCACACGCCTGATCGGAATGAGCAAGATCGTTGAACTCGTGAACTCTTGGATCACGGCGGTCGAGAAAGATACGCCTCAGCATCTCAACATCACTCTCTGTCAGCTCTCCAACAGGGCAATCATCATCAGAATCAAGAGCCCTTGCCATCTCATATGGCTCCGAATCATTTATAATTTCAACACTATTGGAGCCACGGAATCCATCTCCACAGTGCACTTGCGTAGCAACAGGGGGCACATCCACATTGTCAGGAATGTCTCCTGCAACATAAGAAGAAAAATGAGGAAAGAATGGAAAAAATGGATGTAGGGAAGGGGGTAAGCTCCCAATAACCATGCGGATAAGACATTTAATCGGATAATTCTGTGTCAAAGGGATCTTATGAGGAGGATCTTCCACAACATCATGAGTCTGACAAGCATCTCCAACTAGCTCATTGGGGGCAGATTGAGCATCGGGAACCATAGGTGCAACCTCCACATCCATATCAGGTCCCAGGATGGGAGGGTCAAAGTGTGTTGCTGACCCATTGGTGGGGGAAACCCATGAGGGATGGGATCAACTAACACCCGACACACAACCACGTCCAAACTTTGGAACTGGCACTTCATAACCGATCTCGCATAGTTGTCCCACTGGTCTGCACACCCAATTAGGATCATCTTTCTAAGGATGTTGGGAGGGAAACCTAGGTGAAGTACACCCTCAACTGCGATGCCATCATCATCATGGCAATGTCGCTCCTCCTGAGCCCTTGCAACCAAATCACTAAATGAAGGCTTCTCATTGAATAATACAGGCATGCTTTGCATGTCAACAAACTCAACATATCCATAGCGATCTCTTTCCACGGTGCCTCCATGATATATGCTCACTAGGTTATCCATCTATTTCATACACATAAGGACGCATAATTCATTTAGTCCAATATAAATGAAGCATACTAAGTACAAGGTCTCTAGTATATAATAACTAACTAAATAGATACTATCAATTCACTACTAACTACTAAGTACTACTAACTAACTATGTCAAGTAACTATGTAACTAAGTATATAACTATTTAACTAACTATCTTACTAACTATATAACTATGTAACTAACTATATATCTAACTATGTAAAGTATCCATAAATCAACCTATCAATCTAAATATCTTTCTACCTATCAAAACCACTACCACACTAACCAACTAATAACCACTGTTAAATGACTAAATTTAAAAACTAATGTACCTCCAGTGCAGGGGAGGCACAGCCGGTCGACAAGAGGCAGAGACAGCTGGCATGGAAGCTGTCGTGCGCCCACGCGTGCACTCGGCCAGTAATCGAAGTGGCCAAGCGGGCGGGCGGCCACAGGAGGCTGGCAAATGGCACCCTGCTACCGGCCTCCCGGGGTGAGGCAGCCGGTCCGCCGCAGCTAGGAGGTCGGTCGGCGCGGGCGCGGCGCGGCGGAGACGCCGGGGTGGGCGAGGCGCAGCGACCGCGACGAGGCGGGCGAGGCAGCCGGGGCGGTCGACCGGCGCGCGGCGCCTAGGGATCGGGGAGCGGGGCGCGGTCATGCCGGCCTGTGTGGGCGGGGCGCCGAACCGGTCGGTGATACGGGGCGCACGGCCGCCCGGGAGCGGCGACGGTGGTCGGGGCAGGGGACGGCAAGGACGAGCGGCGCCGGCGGCGGGAGGTGTCGGGCTTGAGAGAGTGTGGGAGAGAAATGAAGAGAGGAAAAGGAAGGAAGGAAGAGAGAAAGGAAACAAACCCACTTGTAAGGCCAGCTCAACGCCAGGATCTTTGACGCCAAGCTCGGCGCCAAGATCTACGGTGCCGAGCTATCTGCCATGTCACCCCTTGGCTCTACTTTGATGCCGACGTGGCCCCCGACCTAGGCATCAAATCCTTTGGCATCGAGACGTGTAATGGCACCGAGCTCATGGTCCAGATTTTAAAAACTTACCCCAGGGACGTATTTGTGAAAAACTTAAAAAAAGAAAAGGCAAAAAAATAAAAAATTCGGCTGCCCCGACCGGTGAGCTGCTGGTGAGTGCAGTACTGTGCTGTGCTGTCATCGTCTCAGCAGCCCAGCTAGCTGCGCTGGTGCTGCTGGTGCCCCTCTTTCCTCGTCACAGTTGGAGCCGGCTGCACTACTACAGGAATCAATTTGCGCAGCGTGGCCAAAATGGGCTCCGTGACGGGCACCTCTTTTGCCCGCCACGGTTAACCGGTGGCCGGCCAGCGAGGCCAGCCACCGAGGCGCCCGTTGCAGGAAAAGGGTTTACCGCGGCGGGCCACCTTACTTGCCCGCCGTAGGAAATCGTTATTTACCGCGATGGACGGTATGAATCGTCCGCCGCAGTTAATACGATTTACCGTGGCGGGCTCTTTAAACTGCCCGCCGCGGTAAAGAGTTGATTTACCGAGGCGGGCGCTTTATCTTGCCCGCCGTGGTACCGTGGCGGGCTCTTTAAACTGCCCACCGTGGTAAAGAGTTGATTTACCGAGGCGGGTGCTTTATCTTGCCCGCCGCGGTAAAGCCTGTACAAATACACAGCACCACCCCTTCATCTTCTCCTCGGGTCTTCCTCTCTGAAACTCATGGGGGGAGGCTTTATCCTAAAATTTGAGGAAACTTTTGATTTGAGTTGAAGGGCTTGGATTTGAGGGAGGAGGACATCATAAGAGGTTCATAAAGGCTCTCCCTCTCTCCTTCCATCCTCTCTCTCTATTTCCATCACCTAGAGTTCTCTCTAGATCTAGATCAATTTTAATGGAAAAAATGATGTCATGTATTCCTTTAACTTTAGATTCATCATAGATGCATGCTTCATCTTTCACATCGTCATTTTCTCTCTTTTTCATGATTTTGGACGTAAAAATCATCAATTTCTCCTAATTCTTCTTTATTTAATGTTGATTGTGACGGATAATGTTCGCATGTATGATGGATAGGTCAGAATGGATGTACCGGATCGATAGAGTGAATGATCCGTGGTACCTCTTTGAATTAAGGAAGCTTATTGTTGCTGGTAAGGCTCACCGTGAGAGACTGAAGTGGATGACAACCATATGTCCATGTTCTCGTTGCAAGAACCTGAAAGCCCACCGAGACAGCGAGGTGCAAACTCATTTGATCATGTATGGTTTCGTCGAGGGCTACACAGTCTGGACATTTCACGGTGAAAGAGTTGGTGCGAGTGGCGGTGCATCTAGAGTGAGCTCTTCGACGTCGACGACGATAGCACCACCGGTGAATAAAGATCCTTTAGGAGCACCTGGCTCCTCATCATCTTTAGCAGTAGCTGCGCCAGCCGACAGTGACAACAGTTGTCATGATTACATCACGGTGGATGATCTAATGCAAGACATGGCCGACGAAGTCGGCGACGGTGGGGATGGTCAGGATACTGTGAGCCAACCTGAGGATGTGCAGCTTGTTGAAGATCTAGTCAAACACTTCAATGAAGACGACGTTGTGTTGGTGTGGGGGTATTAACCCCTATACCCTTATGGCTAGGATTGGGCCAGCCCGTACTAGAGGGTCTAGCCCACTAGAAGATGACGCGCGGCCCGACCAATTTGCTTGGAGTCCCGCGCAAGGAATAAAGGAAGACTTGGAGATCAAGCAAGATCCTGGTCGGTTAGAATAGGAATCCTTATCCGGCCACCTATGGCAATTGTAACTGGTTAGGATTAGTTTCTAGATCTGTAACCCTGCTCCCCAGACTATATAAGGCGGGCAGGGGACCCCTCTCAAAACATCTCTCATTGACATACAGCAATAGAATCAGACGCAAGACGTAGGTATTACGCCTTCACGACGGCCGAACCTGGATAAAACCTCATGTCTGTCTTACGTCACCATCTTGTTTGTAGCTTGCGCATCTATCTCTTGATAATCTACTACCTTGGGCATACCCCTAGGTAGACTGCCGACCATATTTTGTCAACAGTGGCGCGCTAGGTAGGGGGTGTGCGTACTGCTCTCCAGACGAACAAGATGGTCATCATCCCTGGTTCCATGGCTATGCCGAACGGCCTCACGTTCACCATTGGCCAAATCACCTGGACCATTGGCTCCGACAACTTCATCGTCATGACCACGGAGGAGGCGCGGATTCAATCTGCGTCGACCACTTCTTCACCAGTGTTAGCTACGGCTCCGACCACATTGGATCTAGCTCCAGCCAAACCAGCATCGTCTTCGGCCACGCCGACAACCCGTCGTCCGCTTCCTCGCTACAAAGGTAGGCAGATCGACAACACCGACCTACTTGACTCCATCGATCGGGTCGGCACCAAGCTTGCTGAAACCCTAGCTCTGGTAGATTCGATTCAAAATCAACCTACCGGGCAGGTAACTACTACCCATAACAGATCTACCCGACCAGCTCGGGCCAATCATCCAACAGGGCGCTCCATTTGTCACCGACCAGCCTCCGCAATCGGTCTCCGGCTCTCTGAGTGTAAAGCCTTGATGGAGAATCACTAGGCCCAGCCCTACGGCCTGCAAAACTCTGTTTCCAACTATGCATGCAATATGCAACGACCTCGGCCAAGGCCACACAACTTCGTCAACATGGTTCGAATCGAGGAGTACCAAGAAGGATCGGTCCACATAGTTCAAGAGGGCTGCTCAAGCTCCCCGTCCAGCACCGCATCTAATGGCTCCGTCCACACTAAGCTTTAGCTTCGCGACGATGAAGAAGTAGATTACGATCTAGATATCCCAGACCGCCCCTCGGGGTTTCCATGATTCCCATCCTTCCCACCAAGGCAAGGAGACTTAATCAATGTCGTCAGTAATGACGAACCCCCAGCAGTTGGCGAAACAGAACAAGAAAGGCTGGCACGCGAAGCATGCAATATTGACCGATTTAATCACAGACAAACTGAAGCCGAGGCAGAAGTGGAGGCACGATGCATAAGGCTCTAGCCGCGTGATCTCAACAATGCCTTTGACAGGGTAGGGGAAAAGCAGGTCTTCAGGACTCCAAGCGCCAACGTAGTTGTTGCTATGGCAACAATGCAACGACTGCCCAATACCCTAGAAATCCCGGCAATTCGTGATGATATGCAAGCCTACCTGACGGCTGCTATGGCCCAGACCGCAGAGATTGTGAACCAAGCCCGGGCTCCAACCACCTCAGTCGAATCAAGCCACAGCCGTCAGTACTCAAGTCGCTCACAACCACCCAACCAACGTGGCTCGCGCAACAACGACCCGTCAGAAAATCGTCAAGGCGGAAACTGTGGTCATGATGGTAACCGGAACGACAACCGTCGAGACAACCGCAACAATCGCCGTGATAACCGCGGTCATGGGGTCAACCAGGGGGGCAATCGGGATTGCCATGATAGCAATAACGATCTCCACCATTACCTCGGAGAACGCGATCTACGCGATCGCATTAACCAAAGAGCCAACGATCATGCCTCCCACGAAAGCTATCACCGTATGGAATATGATACCACCCACGGCCCTCTGGGTTTGAAGCAGTTTACCCCTCACCTTCACCAAGTCATATGGCCCAAGAACTTCAAGCTTGAAAAACTCCAGAAGTATGACGGCAAGGAGAACCCCAAGTTATGGGTCATGCTCTACGAAACCACGTGCAGATCGGCCATGGCTGACGAGCATGTCATGTATAATTACTTCCCAGTCACCGTCGGCCATGCAGGCCACCAATGGCTGGTCAGCTTGCCGGCGAACTACTTTGATTCTTGGCAAGAGCTCAGGCAAGCATTCATCGACAACTTCATTGCTACTTGCGAACAACCCGGCAACAAATATGATCTGCAGCGGATTCGAGATCGCAAAGATGAGCCACTGCACGAATACGTCCGACGCTTCTCAGAGATGCGCATCAAGGTCCCGTCAATCTCCGACAACGAGGCAATCGAAGCTTTCATCATTGGTCTCCGCTTCCACGATGCCCTAAGGGACAAGCTCCTCCGCAAAAGACCTGAATCGGACACAGTGCTCCTAGCCGCTGCTAAAAATATGCGGATGCCGATGATGCTAAAAAGATAATCGTCGAAGAAGCAGCAAGGGTTCCACGCTTTGACCACCCCCCACACCGTGACAACTACCGCGGCAACTGTGGTCGGAACAACAATTTTGATCGCTGCAACCAGCGCAACGATTCCTGCGACCAGCGCAATCAGCGGCGTAATCGCCGTGACGATTATAGGGGCAAGCGTGCTCAGGAAGATGACGGCGAAGTCAACACCATTAAAAAAGGTGGTGGACGTCGCAACTACAACGAAGACTACGCCAAAGCATTGAAAGAACCCTGCCAGCTCTATCCCAAGTCAAACCATACCATGGAGAATTGCCGTGTTCTCAAATCTATCTACATGCGCCAATAGGCTCTGGATACATCCGACAAGCCTAATGACGTAGGGGAGCAGCGTAACGAGGACAACGATGATGAAGACATAGATCCCCGTCACAAGTACGTCAAGCCAACCGACTGCGTCCACACCATCATTGGGGGCAGAGTGTCCATCGAGACCAAACAAGAACGCAAGCTGCTCGCCCGCGCTTGCTTGAACGTGGCCAATGCCGACAACCTCATTGCCAATCCGCGCCTTCCTCCTTGGTCCCACCACGAGATTTCCTTCAGCAAAAAGGACCAATGGGCGGCCATACCTGAGCCAGGGCATTTTCCTCTGGTCCTTGATCCTTGTATCAACAAGGTTCAGTTCGATAGAGTATTGATTGACGGCGGCAGTTCCATCGATATACTTTTCAAGAACAGTTTGCCAGCCCTGAAGATAACCTAGGCTGATCTCAAGCCATACGAGGCATAGTTCTGGGGTGTTCTCCCCGGACAGAGCTCTACCCCTCTCGGGTAGATCACGCTACCTGTGCAATTTGGTACCCTAGACCACTTCCGCACCGACTACGTCAACTTCGTGGTCGCCAACTTCGAAGGCACCTACTATGCTATCCTTGGCCGACCAGCGCTCAACAAGTTTATGGCCATACCTCACTATAGGTATTTGGTGCTCAAGATGCCTACTGAGAAGGGGGTTCTAACTCTTAGGGGCAACATATACGCAGCTTACACCTGCGAGGAGGATAGCTTCAAAATAGCAGAGGCTCACGACCTCTCTATTCGCATGGCTGAGACCACGCTCGACGCCAAGAAGACCCTAGCCGATCACCTAGAGATTCCAGAGCTCGAGACCCCATGCAAGAACATCAAGTCCAAAGAGCACAAAGCGATCCAGCTGGTTGATGGCGATCCTAGCAAAATGGCCCTTATCGGGGCCAACCTGGATCCTAAATAGGAAGACGCGCTCATCAGGTTCTTGAGAAGCAACATGAGTGTGTTCGCATGGAAACCCGCTGACATGCCCGGTGTACCTCGGAACTTGATCGAGCACTCCTTAAATGTCGATGGTAAGGCCAAACCCATCAAACAGAAGCTATGACGTTTCGCTCACGACAAAAAGGAGGGTATTAGGGTAGAAGTTACACGGCTTTTAGCAGCCGAATTTATTAAAGAAGTATATCATCTAGAGTGGTTAGCCAACCCGATTCTTGTACGCAAAAAGAATAATGAATGGATAATGTGCGTTGATTATACTGATCTCAACAAACACTGCCCTAAAGACCCCTTCGGCTTACCTCGCATAGACGAGGTCGTAGATTCAACCGCCGGCTACGAGCTGCTTTTCTTTCTCGATTGCTACTCTGGTTATCACCAGATCGCTCTCAAAAAGGACGACCAGATCAAGATATCCTTCATCATGCCCTTCGGCGCCTACTGCTACACGACCATGTCGTTCGGGCTCAAGAACGCTGGGGCTACCTACCAACGCGCCATACAGGCCTGCCTCAAAGACGAGATAAAAGACGACCTTGTTGAGGCTTATGTTGACGATGTAGTCGTTAAAACTAAGGAAGCATACACCCTTTTTGACAACCTAGAGCGTACCTTTGCAGCCCTTAACACATTCCAATGGAAATTAAACCCAAAGAAGTGCATCTTTGGTGTTCCATCTGGTATACTGCTCGGCAATGTCATCAGTCACGACGGCATACGCCCTAACCTAGAGAAGGTAAAAGCTGTCTTGGACATGAAGCCACCCAAAAAGGTGAAGGATGTTCAGAAGCTTACTGGATGCATGGCTGCCCTCAGTCGTTTTATATCAAGATTAGGCGAAAAAGGACTACTGTTTTTCAAGCTACTCAAAGCATCCGAGAAGTTTGAGTGGTCGGAGGAAGCAGACGCTGCCTTTACACAGCTGAAACAATTCCTTACATCACCTCCGGTCCTCACTGCCCCCAGAGAAGATGAAACCCTCCTGCTTTACATTGCGGCAACTAATCAAGTGGTCTCTGTAACACCTCTGGTGTTTGGACCTAAAACTAAAACTTGGCATGTCATCACATGCATTGCAAAGCATTCATAAAGTAGAAAATTTTGAATGCATTCACTAATAAGCTTTATTTCATAATGTTGTTATTTCATGTGATGCGATTCAAAACCCTAAATAAAGATCATGACCACAAGGGTCAAATTTCATGTGATCAAGTGAGACCATGTGTCATTTGACCCAAACAACCCTAATGGGCCAAGTTACTGGTCAAAATTTAAATTTAAGACAAAAGGAAAACAAATCAAATTTGAATTCCACTTTAAATTATAAAAGTCCTTTTTGCCCCTTTTGGATATTTCAAAATCCATTTGGAATTTGGGGTTGTGACAAAAAGCAAAGTTGGAGATTATTTTATAAGGATCAACTTTGGTATTCAAAGTTTTCAAAGTTTACATATAAAATTTGGAGTAATTTTGAAATGATTCAAATACTCAAATGCACCCCAAATTCAAATTTCAAAATGGAGGCAGAATTTGAAAATGTTCCTTGAAGCAAAGTTGTAGAGTTTGAAAAATTGAACAACTTTCATTTTTGGAGATTTTCAACTTCTTTAGAAAATTTGAGAGTAATTTGAAAAATAGACTCAGTGGCAGTTCTGTAAATAATTCAAAAATCAAGATTGACATCCCCTTCTGCTCTGCTCCGCCACCGCGTAGCTCCGCCGCTCGCCGTAGCCATCATCGAGCCACGTCAGTCGTGCCCAGCTACGACGACAGCTCCGCCTCGCCCTGTCGCTCATTCCCGACCTGCTCGTCTCCTTTCTAGCCGGTCAGCGACACCGCGCGACATCGTCTTCTTCGGAGCCGGCCGAGGCTCCGCCACGACCCACCTCACCGTGGCCAGGGCGATTCAGTATGTCTCCGCCTGCACCAAGTACACCATCGTGATCACGGTGAGCTCCTGAGCGTGATGCTCGCTCTTCTTTTGACTCTACTGCACCGTAGCCGTAGCTACGTTGACCGCCGTCGAGTCCGAGCCACCATGCCCGGCGTGGAGGTGTCTCCGGTGCACCTTTTTCCTTTCTAATAGCTGAGATCGGTTCGGGGGAAAGAGTAGGTCATGATGGAACGGTCTGTTTCGCCAGAGATTCACCGCAGGCGCGTTTTGCCGATCGGAGCAGACAGCGCCGCCGTGCGTCCTCTTTAGGTCACTGACAAGCGGGGCCTGGCTGTCAGTGCGAGAGAGGAAGAAGAACAGTGCAATTTTGTAATTTCTGAAATTTTGAATAGTGTTGAATCTTTGGAAATTTGTAGGAAATTAATGGTAGCTCCAAAAATTCTAAAATTTTGTGTGTAGCTTCTGTACATGCTCTAGTATGGTTTAAAAATTTGAAACTTGAAATTTGAATAAATTTTTAATGTTCAAAAATTCAGTCCATTAATTAATATATGCAAATTCCATGATTTTTTTAGGCCACTGTATAGCTCCAAAAATTATGAAATTTATTTTGGTACACTAATTTGATATGAGGCAGCTTACATAAAATTTTGAGGTCATTTGGGACAAGTTTATTTTTGGGCTTATTTCCAAATTGATTCAAAAATAAATAAAAGCAAACCCTGAGTGTTTGATTAGTCTTTGATCTTGTTTTGATCATGCTTTGTGACCAGTAGGGTTTTAAGAGTAGTGGTCAGAGAGTTCACCGTAGTGGTCGGAGAGTTCACCGTAGTGGTCGGAGAGTTCGCCGAAGTGGTCGGAGAGCTCGCCGAAGTGGTCGGTGCTGACGTGGTCACATCCGTTACGAATATGGTTTGGTTAGTTGGCTTGTAACTGTACCGTGAACGAAAGTTGTATTCAAGGTGTTGTTATATTTCATGCATCATGAAAGCATCATGTTTACATTATCATCATGTTGAAGCATATGCTGTTATTTCGTGTAGAATTCGAGAGTGAACCGATTCTAGTTGAGCAAGTTCTGGAAGCATCCCCGATTGTCACGGGATTCGATAATAGTGGTGCTGATCCGGAACCTGAGATTGTCAACGAAGGCAAGCCCCGGTTTATGCATTAAACCATTACCTTGTCTAATTTGAAAAGTTTATCACCTATGTTACTTATTGCATTAAGTTGATTTATTCAAATGTTACCTACTTGATGCATTGCCTACCTTATTAATTGTTTACCATCCTTGAAGATGATTTCATTGACAAAGGCGTAGAATTGCTTAGTATGTTTTATGGTAGGTTTTCAAAGTAAAAGTTCGATACAATCAAAGATGGCATACTGGCCAAAGAAAGAAAGAAAGAAGATAGAATGAACTAGAGACTAGTTGGGTGGCTTATCTTGAATGTTGGGTAATGTTGCCGACTATGTCGCTTAAAGGCCACTCATTGTGGATCTTCTGAACGAGACACTTTGTAGTAATCTTGGTCACATACTCCGGTAAGCCTACTTCGCTAATCCGATACTAAGATTTAATGCCCACGACCGGGAGTGGTGAGATGGCGGGAGTAGCGTGTACCCTCGTGGCTTGAATGTGGTTGGATTTGAGGTGTCTTTGTGCTCTCGGGTGCATGTGGAGACGGCTTAGTGCTGAGGAGGATCCGGTAGCGAGGTTGATATATGCAAGATTAAGTTCTACATATGTCGTGTGATAAGGAATCCTCATTTGGGACTTGAATCAATTGAATTTGCGGTGCTCCACGGATATGGAGACTCGATTCATTCTGAAGCAATGCAGGATGGTGAATTACTAAAACATGAGAAAAGAATGGAATGAGAAGGATTGGAACATGGGATATAAACACTTAGTTGGAGATATTGAACTAAAATACTTAGTGGTAAAACTTGAAATTAGGATCAAGAATAGTAAGCTTTTGGCAAAGAATTTTTGAATCTTTCTACATCCTTACCTTGACCCAACACTGCATCCCTAAGACCTTCGCCTTTTTCGTCGGGTGGGTCTTGTTGAGTACTTTTTGTACTCGTGGTTTGTTAACCCTTGTTGCGGGTGAGTCACATGCGCAGCTTGTTTTGGTCCTCTTTGCATGTCAGTGTATGAAGTCGATGACGATGAGGAATGATGAATGGCCTTTGGACAAGGCACTAGTTTGTGTGAAATAAATAATGTTAATGTAATATTATCTCGCTACTATGGTTGTATGACACTTATGGTTATGTAAGTTTGAAACAACTGGTTTGTAATATTAAACTTAAGTCTTCCGCTTATTTACCTCTGGTATGTATATTGAAAATGTTGTAATCTGCAATGACTGTGATTGGGATCTTGTTTGAAACATGGATGATTCGGGTTTCCTAAGGACACCCGACAGACCTGTTAAGTTGTTGGGAACTTGTGTACACTATCTGAGGTCTGTTGAGACATCGATAGGTGCACATAGGCCCGATTTCTTAGGAGGTTCTGCCACAGCTGGTATCAGAGCCGACTCTCGTGGTTTCACGAGCGCGTGTGTCATAGTTGCGCAGGCATGGTGCGCATGGCTGGTGTGGATCCGGCGTGGTCACACAGCATGGCACATGCGCTGGCACTGGACACACGGATGTGGCTAAGAGGGGACGTTCCTGGCTTGGGATTGATCGACGAGGACGTCGATCTCTTAAGGGGGTGAGGATGTAACACCCCGGCTCAGGGCTTAATAGGATTAATAGGATACTCGTACCAACAAGTTGCAACTTCTTTTCTGGAAGCCCATCTCTTAAGAACTCCAAGGTTAAACGTGCTTGGCCTGGAGCGATGGGTGATCGACCGAGAAGTTCTTCCTGGGTGCGCACGAGTGAGGACAAAGTGCGCAGAAAAGACAAGTGTTGGTCTGTGAGTGCAGTCTATATCCTAGTTAAGCTGCTAGATGTAAGCGGGCCCAGCCTCGAAGAGGTGGGACGTTACAGAATAACTTGATATTTTAAAGTTCAAAATTCTTTCTTCTTCCCTCTAATCTAGCCTCAATCTTATCTTATTTGAAAGTTTGTGGCGGATAATATGATTAGGTTTGTCCTATGTATTAAAAATCTAGTACTTTTGATTGTATAAATCTTTTGTACTCAGATTCGTAAGATCGATTCATGCATCATGCTTGAACACCTTGCATAATAATTCCCCTTAAAAGTGGTTGGGTAAGTAATGTCAATCCCATTCTTGCTAACCTCCATTATCCTCAAGCTATCCTTATAGTCCTATCCTAAATTCAACAGGCTATGGCAAAGACCAAGATAACTGCACGCAAGTCCACTAGACCTCACGGAGTCCCTCGTCACCAGTTGGCACCGCGTAACCATGAGCTTGGTGAAGGAAGTTCCAAGACCCTCGGAGATGAAGGATCTTCAAGTAAGCCCGCCAACATTGAGAACCTTACCAAGGAGCTCAACACTCTTCGTCGAGCTCATGCTAAAGATCAAGAGAAGCTGGCGGAAATGGAAAGGGACATCACCAAGAATACCGAGTTGAGGAATGAAGCCTGGACACGAGAGGATGCGGCCAATGAACGCGTCCATGAGTTGGAGTTCTACGTAGAAGACCTGGAGATGGACAATGCCATTCTTCATGAGAATGTCCACCTGTTGTACGCTCAACTTCATCCACCTCATGGGGATGGTGAAGTTACAGATGAAGAAATGATTGTAGCTCTAGGAGAAATCGAGAATGAAGAAGAGGAGGAGGATCCTGAGGAGTTAGTGTACTTCTCGGATGAAAGTGAGGTTTCATCCGATATAGGCACGGATGCCGATGACTGAGAGCTCAGAGTAGTAATAGTTCCTTTACTGCTTTCTTAGTAAACCAGGGTTGTCTTGTGGGATACAAGACATGTAATTTAAATAAGTAACCCTTTGTAGCATGAAACCTTTTAAATGCTTTCAATAAAATAATAATGTAAATAAACGTGTTCTCTAACAGATGCCTCGTCCTATCACCCGAACTGGTGCTAGTGGCTCACATGACGATGATGAGTGCCCAAATCCTCCACCAATGCCTTCGACTATGGCAGATGCCATAGCCGCACTCGTCAACGCAACGGCAGAGAATGCTAGGCTGTTAAGGGAATTGGCGCAGAACCAGCAGGCACCATACCCTAATCATGGTCATCGTAATGGAAATGATGAGTCAACCTATGTGGATTTTACTCACACACGTCCACCTGTGTTCTCTAAGGCAGACGAACCTTTAGAAGCTGACAATTGGCTCCGGTCAATGCAGCAAAAGTTTGAGCTGATTCGCTGTATTGAGATTCAGAAACCAAGGTTTGCGGCACAGCAACTCCGAGGAGCTGCTGGTGCCTAGTGGGCAAATTTGGTAGCAGTACAGCCCGCTGGCCACCAAATCAACTGGAGAGAGTTTTAGGATGCCTTCAGGGCACACTATATTCCAGACGGGGTGATGACCATGAAGTTAGAAGAGTTCTTGTCTCTTAAGCAAGGGGAGCACCCGGTGATGCATTATGTTGGGCGTTTCAATCACCTGTCGCAGTATGCTATAGAGTATGTGAATACTGACAGGAAAAAGAAGAATCATTTCATGAGAGGTCTAAACACCAAGCTTCAGACCATGATGGCAACTTGTGGCAACGCAACTTATCATGAGACTGTCAACATTGCTATCGCTTCAGAGGAAAATTACCACCGACACAAGGAGGCGAAGAAAAAGAGGTCCTTTGCTTCCGGATCGTCGAGTGGAAAGCGTCAAAAGGTGATCTACCATCCTCAGAATCATGGCCGTGCACCATTCCGCCCACAACAAAGCCAAAGCAGGCAGCAAATCTTTATTCACCCCGCAACTAATACGCCTTATACTCATCAAGCGCCGCAGCAGCAAAATAATACAAATAATGCAAACCGCAATGCTACTCCCCAGAATCACAATTTTCCATGCTATAATTGTGGTAAACCCGGACACTTTTCCCGAGAATGTCCATATCCTAGGAAGAACAATCATGATGCACCCAAAGCCCCTGTTACTCCAGCTCAGAATCAGTACAAGGGCAATGCTCAGAACAATCAGAAGGGACAGGCTGAGAAGAAAACTGGAAGAGTCTTCTATACTCAAGTGGAAGCTATTCCAGAAGGAGAACCAGTAATGATGGGTATGTTTCCCATTGCTAAGCATCCTGCAATTACCTTATTTGATTCTGGTGCATCCCATACATTCATCAATCGTATATTTGTTGTGAAGCATGGGATAGCTATTGGGGAAACAAAAGAGCCCTATCATATACAGTTGCCCGGGGGACGAATCTGTACAAGGGAGGTAGTTCAGCATGTACCTATTGATTTGGGAGGTTATGAGTTCCCTACCAATATGCTGATATTAAAGGATCAAGATATAGATGTGATCCTTGGTATGAACTGGTTAACCCAATACGGGGCTATCATAGATGTCTTGCGTAGAACCATAAGGGTAAATGCACCTGGCAGCAAAACCCAACTTCTCATCCAACTTCCCTTTCCTAAGAGTACAGTGGAAACAGTCTGTGCAACTATTGTTTAAGGAGCCGAGAAAATTTCAGTGGTATGTGAGTTTACGGATGTCTTTCCCGATGATCTGCCTGGTTTGCCACCAGACCGAGACGTAGAATTCAGAATTGATCTGAAACCAGGAACAGCACCAGTATCCAGAAGAGCATATAGGATGCCACCCAAATAACTAGCAGAATTAAAAATGCAACTATAAGAGTTGTTAGACAAGGGTTTCATTCAACCCAGTTCATCACCTTGGGGATGCCCTGCTATTTTCATAAAGAAGAAGGACCAAACCTTAAGATTATGTGTTGACTATCGGCCGTTAAATGAAGTCACCATCAAGAACAAATACCCCTTACCCCGAATTGATTTGCTTTTTGATCAACTTGCGGGAGCTAAGGTGTTCTCGAAGATATTCTTGAGATCAGGCTACCACCAGATTAAGATCAGACGAGAAGATGTGCCGAAGACAGCGTTCACTACTCGATATGGTCTATATGAGTATTTAGTCATGTCTTTTGGGTTGACCAATGCCCCGACTCACTTCATGTACCTGATGAACTCAGTTTTCATGCCTGAGTTGGATAAGTTTGTAGTAGTGTTCATTGACGACATTCTTATCTACTCTAAGAGCAAAAAGGAACATGCGGAACATCTCCGTATTGTTCTACAACGATTAAGAGATCACCAATTATATGCCAAATTCAGCAAATGTGAATTCTGACTAGAGGAAGTACAATTTCTAGGTCATGTACTATCTGCTGAAGGTATAGCTGTTGATCCGAGCAAGGTAGAAGAAGTCCTTAATTGGAAAGCACCCATAACTGTACATCAAGTTCATAGTTTCCTAGGGTTGGCAGGGTATTACCGTCGGTTCATCCCTGACTTCTCCAGAATTGCGAAGCCAATTACTGGACTACTGAAAAATCAAACTAAGTTTGTATGGTCAACAGAATGTGAAGAGGCCTTTCAGACATTGAAGAAGTTGCTGACAACTGCACCAGTATTAGCACAACCTGATATCGAGAGCCATTTGATATCTATTGTGATGCATCTGGAATTGGTATTGGTTGTGTTCTTATGCAAGAAGGCAGAGTCATAGCATATGCTTCCAGACAACTCAAGAAGCATGAAGAACATTATCCCACCCATGATCTTGAATTAGCCGCTGTTGTTCATTCACTCAAGATTTGGCGACATTATTTATTGGGAAATATATGTCATATCTATACGGATCACAAAAGTTTGAAATACATCTTCACCCAGTCAGAATTGAATATGAGGCAAAGAAGATGGTTGGAACTTATTAAAGATTATGATTTAGAAGTGCACTATCATCCAGGCAAGGCTAATGTGGTTGCCGATGCCCTGAGTCGCAAGAGTCATTGTCATTGCTTAATTGTAGAACCTATGCAGAGAACATTGTGTCAAGAGATGGAGCATCTGAATTTACAAATCATAGAACAAGGTTCCCTGTCCAATATTGCAGTTGAGTCCACTATCAAAGATCAGATCATTGCTGCTCAACAGAAAAGTAAGGGCACAACCCATATTAAGGATAAAGTTAGATCTGAAAGATCAACATGTTTCAAGATTGATGAATCAGATGTCCTATGGTTCAAAGATAGATTGGTAGTACCCAAACATCCAGAGCTGCGAAACAGATTCTTGATGAAGCTCATTCTACAAGATACTCCATTCATCCAGGTAGCAACAAAATGTATCATGATCTGAGAACGAGATATTGGTGGACCAAAATAAAAATAGAAATAGCTCAATATGTGGCCAAATGTGATACTTTTCAGAGAGTCAAAGCGATTCACATAAAGACTGCGGGCCCATTACATTCCTTGCCAGTTCCATCTTGGAAATGGGAAGATATCTGTATGGACTTCATAGTAGGGTTGCCTAGGACATCTGCAGGCTATAATTCAATATGGGTTATTGTTGATCGCCTAACCAAGATAGCTCATTTTTACCAGTCAGAGATAAATATCGAGCGGAGCAGTATGCAAAGCTTTATCTGAATAGAATCTTCAGTCTGCATGGGGCACCCAAGACCATTGTCTCTGACAGAGGGTCATTGTTTATATCCAAGTTCTAGAAAAGTCTACATGAGTCTTTGGGAACTAAACTTATCTGTAGTTCTGCTTATCATCCGCAAACCGATGGACAGACGGAAAGGGTAAATCAAATTCTTGAAGATATGTTCAGAGCATGTGTTCTCTCCTATGGTGCCATATGGGATGAATGCCTTCCCTTAGCTGAATTCTCATATAACAATAGCTATCAAGAGAGCATTAAAATGGCACCATTTGAAGCATTGTATGGTCGTAAATGCCAGACACCTTTACATTGGTCAGATGTTGGAGAACGTTGGTTCTTTGGACCGAATGTGGTCAAGGAAGCAGAAGAGAAAGTTAAACTCATACAAGCTAATATAAAGGTAGCTCAATCCCGACAGAAAAGCTATGCTGATAAGAGGAGGCGACCTCTAGAATTCATAGTGGGAGATCATGTCTACCTCAAGGTATCGCCAATGAAAGGAGTTCATCGTTTTGGGATTCGGGGAAAGTTGGCGCCCCGTTATGTCGGTCCGTTTCAAATCCAGCAAAGATGTGGACCAGTCGCCTATCGCGTCAAGCTACCAGATCACATGTCAGCTGTGCATGATATTTTCCATGTATCCCAGTTGAAGAAGTGTCTTCAAGTACCTGACCAAGTGATCGATTTTGGTGATGTAGAATTAGCACCTGATTTGACTTATGCTGAGTATCCCATTAGAGTCTTAGATCAGAAAGATCGAATCACTTGAAGGCGTACAATCAAGTTCTACAAAGTACAATGGAACCAGCACACTGAAGAAGAAGCTACTTGGGAGTCTGAAGATTATTTAGAAGAAAACTTTCCTGGCTTCTTTGCTTCTCTCTAGTTGCAATACCTCGTCTATATTGTAACTTGTTTATTTTGTCAAAAGAATGGAAAACCCCCCTCACTAGTCTTTTGAATAAAGTTATGATGTGTTAGCTTGACACATTTCCTTTTCCATTACTTAGCCTTAAGTTTTAAATCTCGGGACGAGATTTCTTTAAGGGGGAAGGGTTGTAACACCTCTGGTGTTTGGACCTAGAACTAAAACTTGGCATGTCATCATATGCATTGCAAAGCATTCATAAAGTAGAAAATTTTGAATGCCTTCACTAATAAGCTTTATTTCATAATGTTGTTATTTCATATGATGCGATTCAAAACCCTAAATAAAGATCATGACCACAAGGGTCAAATTTCGTGTGATCAAGTGAGACCATGTGTCATTTGACTCGAACAACCCTAATGGGCCAAGTTACTGGTCAAAATTTAAATTTAAGACAAAAGGAAAACAAATCAAATTTGAATTCCACTTTAAATTATAAAAGTCCTTTTTGCCCCTTTTGGATATTTCAAAATCCATTTGGAATTTGGGGTTGTGACAAAAAGCAAAGTTGGAGATTATTTTATAAGGATCAACTTTGGTATTCAAAGTTTTCAAAGTTTACATATAAAATTTGGAGTAATTTTGAAATGATTCAAATACTCAAATGCACCCCAAATTCAAATTTCAAAATGGAGGCAGAATTTGAAAATGTTCCTTGAAGCAAAGTTGTAGAGTTTGAAAAATTGAACAACTTTCATTTTGGAGATTTTCAACTTCTTTAGAAAATTTGAGAGTAATTTGAAAAATAGACTCAAATTGGCGATTCAGTAAATAATTCAAAAATCAAGATTGACATCGCCGCTTACCGCACGGCGCCACGCAGCTGCCGCCGCCGAGCGTTTTGCGCCGCTTTCTCGCGCGTTGACACGCAGCCGGTGCCGTGGCGGGCTCGAGCATGCGCTTATCGACGGGCAACCCCTTCCCAAACTATAAAATACTTGATCGCCGCCCGTCATCCCTGCTTTTCCCTTCCGCTCGCTTTCGCCATCGCGTAGCTCGCCGCTTCGCCGTAGCCATCATCGAGCCACGTCGGTCGTGCCTGCCCACGCCGACAGCTCCGCCTCGCCGCCGCTCATTCCCGACCTGCTTTCGTCTCGTTTCTAGCCGGTCAGCGACACCACGCGACATCGTCTTCTTCGGAGCCGGCCGAGGCTTCGCCGCGACCCACCTCACCGTGGCTGTGGCGATTCAAGACGCGTCTCACTTTGCACCAAGTACACCATCATGATCACAGTGAGCTCCTGAGCATGATGCTCGCTCTTCTTTTGACTCTACTGCACCATAGCCGTAGCTACGTCGACCGCCGTCGAGTCCGAGCCGCCATGCCCGGCGTGGAGGTGTCTCCGGTGCACCTTTTTCCTTTCTGATAGCTGAGATCGATTCGGGGGAAAGAGTAGGTCATGAAGGTACGGTCTGTTTCGCTAGAGATTCACCGCCGATGCGTTTTGCTGATCGAAGCAGACAGCGCCGCCGTGCATCCTCTTTAGGTCACTGACAAGCGGGGCCTGGCTGTCAGTGCGATAGAGGAAGAAGAACAGTGCAATTTTATAATTTTTGAAATTTTGAATAGTGTTGAATCTTTGGAGATTTGTAGGAAATTCATGGTAGCTCCAAAAATTCTGAAATTTTGTGTGTAGCTTCTGTACATGCTCTAGTACGGTTTAAAAATTTGAAACTTGAAATTTGAATAAATTTTTAATGTTCAAAAATTCAGTCCATTAATTAATAAATGCAATTTCCATGATTTTTGTAGGCCACTGTATAGCTCCAAAAATTATGAAATTTATTTTGGTAAACTAATTTGATATGAGGCAGCTTACATAAAATTTTGAGGTCATTTGGGACAAGTTTATTTTTGGGATTATTTCCAAATTGATTCAAAAATAAATAAAAGCAAACCCTGAGTGTTTGATTAGTGTTTGATCTTGTTTTGATCATGTTTTGTGTCCAGTAGGGTTTCAAGAGTAGTGGTCGGAGAGTTCACCGTAGTGGTCGGATAGTTCACCGTAGTGGTCGGAGAGTTCACCGTAGTGGTCGAAGAGTTCACCGTAGTGGTCGGAGAGTTCGCCGAAGTGGTCGGAGAGCTCGCCGAAGTGGTCGGTGCTAACGTGGTCACATCCGTTACGAATATGGTTTGGTTAGTTGGCTTGTAACTGTACCATGAAGGAAAGTTGTATTTAAGGTGTTGTTATATTTCATGCATCATGAAAGCATCATGTTTACATTATCATCATGTTGAAGCATGTGCTGTTATTTCGTGTAGAATCCGAGAGTGAACCGATTCTAGTTGAGCAAGTTCTGGAAGCATCCTCGGTTGTCACGGGATTCGATAATAGTGGTGCTGATCCGGAACATGAGATCGTCAACGAAGGCAAGCCCCGGTTTATGCATTAAACCATTACCTTGTCTAATTTGAAAAGTTTATCACCTATGTTACTTATTGCATTAAGTTGATTTATTCAAATGTTACCTACTTGATGCATTGCCTACCTTATTAATTGTTTACCATCCTTGAAGATGATTTCATTTACAAAGGCGTAGAATTGCTTAGTATGCTTTATGGTAGGTTTTCAAAGTAAAAGTTCGATACAATCAAAGATGGCATACTGGCCAAAGAAAGAAAGAAAGAAGATAGAATGAACTAGAGACTAGTTGGGTGGCTTATCTTGAATGTTGGGTAATGTTGCCAACTATGTTGCTTAAAGGCCACTCATTGTGGATCTTCTGAACGAGACACTTTGTAGTACTTGTCACATACTCCGGTAAGCCTACTTCGGCTAATCCGATACTAAGACGAATGCCCACGCACTGGGAGTGGTGAGATGGTGGGAGTAGCGTGTACCCTCGTGGCTTGAATGTGGCTGGATTTGAGGTGTGCTGTGCTCTCGGGTGGCGTGGAGACGGCTTAGTACGGGAGGATCCGGTAGCGAGGTTGATATATGCAAGATTAAGTTCTACATATGTCATGTGATAAGGAATCCCCAGCTGGGACTTGAATCAATTCGAATTGTCGGTGCTCCGTGGATATGGAGACTCGATTCATTACAGAAGCAATGCAGGACTGGTGAATTACTAAAACATGAGAAAAAGAATGGAATGAGAAGGATTGAAACATGGGATATGAACACTTAGTTGGAGATATTGAACTAAAATACTTAGTGGTAAAACTTGAAATTAGGATCAAGAATAGTAAGCTTTTGGCAAAGAATTTTTGAATCTTTCTACATCCTTACCTTGACCCAACACCTGCATCCCTAAGACCTTCGCCCTTTTTCGTCGGGTCAGTCTTGTTGAGTACTTTTTGTACTCAGGGTTTGTTAACCCTTGTTGCAGGTGAGTCACATGCGCAGGCTTGTTTTGGTCCCTGCTGCATGTCAGTGTATGAAGTCGATGACGATGAGGAATGATGAATGGCCTTTGGACAAGGCACTAGGTTGTGTGAAATAAATAATGTTAATGTAATATTATCTCGCTACTATGGTTGTATGACACTTATGGTTATGTAAGTTTGAAACAACTGGTTTGTAATATTAAACTTAAGTCTTCCGCTTATTTACCTCTGGTATGTATATTGAAAATGTTGTAATCTGCAATGACTGTGATTGGGATCCTGTTTGAAACGTGGATGATTCGGGTTTCCCAAGGACACCCGACAGACCTGTTAAGTTGTTGGGAACTTGTGTACGCTATCTAAGGTCTGTTGAGACATCGATAGGTGCACTGCTCAGTCAAGTTCTCACTATCCGGGAGAGACGGTGATTCGAATCGATTCCTATCTAGCTGGAGGGGTATTCCTAAACACAAACCCTGCTTCCCCCATTGGAGTCGCAAAAAAGTCACCTTTGGTACGATTCAGGAGTCGCGAGTCCGATCAGATCGACATTCTTAAAGAACCACTCTGCCAAGGTTGTTCGCGACTCTAACCCACCTTGGACTTGTGCCAATGGTTCTCCGCACATCCTTACTACCTCCGGAATGCCGCCACTGCTCGCGTCCTCGGCCTGAGTCGAGCTACTAGGCTTCGCGGTCGGAACGACTTATCCGGCTAGCTAAGTGTTAGGCTGCGTTCAACATGACATGAGGACGTACAACGTATCGGTCCTTAAACGACTCAGATGGAGTCACTATGTTCAAACCTACACAAGACCCCGCCCGGTCTTAATTCATTATTCACATGGTTCTTTTCCACGATAGCTAATATAGCCAACCGTGATCCACCTCATCCCAAAGCTCGCAGGTGATAGGAAATCACCTGACTTCTACCGCACTAAGCATGGCTAAGCATTTAACCCGTTCCTGAACTTAAATAGGATTCCAGTGCGATATCTGGACAAGGAAGGATATATAATGCAGCAATTGGTTCCAACCAATTCCTATACTTAATGCATCATCAACGATAAAAGATACTCAATGTATTTGTAAAAACATGGGAGGCTTAATATGCTCCGGGGCTTGCCTTTTAGGAACGAGGAAGGCTGGTGGTCAGGGCACTCGGGCAATTCCTCTGCGGCGACTGCTTCGCCGGCTTCCTGCACCTCGGGTTCCTCCTCCTGGTTGGCTCCCTCGAACTCCAGCAACGTCACTCCCTCTGGCACACCTATTGCATGAATGCGCAAGATAAATATCATGGATGTACATGAACGAATGTCAGGGATGCTCGGGGAATGCGCATGTTCGTTGTAGTTTGCATATTCCAACTTAAGCCCTATTCAAATCACTTTACTTACCAAGTTTATACAACCTAATGTATAATTGCTCATCTTTAGTTAATAACCTAGCACCTGCACCTAAGCATATTCTCAAGTTAGGCTAACCCCTAACAATCAACGGAAACATTGCATCAAGCATACACTCAAGCATTTGTATTTCAGCAAAAATGAAGACTATGTAGCGGTGCAATAAACTAGTCATAACTAGAGATTTATAAATCCAAATGACTTGCAACAAGACAATCTGGAAAGCTTATGAAATTGTCTCCAATTCATTTTTAGACCTCAAAGCATGATTCAAACCTTTACCAGGTCAAATTCTTTAATCGACAGAACTCTGTCCCCACAAGGCAGAGAGTAAGCAAAACTGGAACCTAACTTTAAACAGGTGTCGTTTCTAAACTACTGGGCCAAATGCCCTCAAATTTTGACAGGATCTAGATACATAAATTATCTACAACTTTTGTATTCATCCCATTCACAGCAAATCAAAATATCATGGGGAACTTTCCAAAGTCCCCAGATCTGTCCAGAAGGACATAATGCAAACAAATAATTATTAACTTATGATATAAACACTTAATTGAACAAAACCAACTTTACTCACATATCACACATATCACAAGAACACCAGAAAGTAGGGTGTTCATCCCCAAAACATTTCTTTTAATACCTTGCTTAATTTATTTAATTAATTAGAGGAAATAGTAAACATATATGAAAACTACACCATTAAATCTATAAAAATCACAGTAGACACTACATGCCCTAAGTAGGCTACCATAAAAATTTCACACCATTTGAGTAAGTATAACAACCTACACAAAAATGGTAAGGCAGAATCTCTTAAAATGGCATAATTAAGAAACCTTAGTGAAAAGTATCAAGCAACAGATTTCATATTTTTCCTATCATCCTTAAGGTACTAAGATACTACCCACCAAGTTTCATGGCCATAGGATTCCTAGATAATTTACAAAAATTCACACAAGTATCTACCAATGATAAAAGGAAAAATCTATAACTCAAAAACTACACATGCAATGACTCTCAAATTTTAACCAGAGCTTCTACTATACAAGACTAGCTTACCCACAAAATTTTATAATTTTTGGATCACAAAAACTCTAGATATGATTTAAACAAGTTTGCATGCATTCACTAACACTTTTCGAGTTCCTATTTAATTCGTCCAAATTTTCCACCACAAGTGCTCATGTCATATTTTTACTAAATACTAGACCTCCCTATGAGTCTTACAAAATTGGAAGTACTCAATTTGGATCTACCAATTTGGAGTTACGAAATTTACAAAACACCACTAAAACTAGAATTTTTGAACTATCATATGAATACACAGCCACTGACGTGTGGGGCCCGGGTGTCAGCCGACCCCACCCGTCAGCGAGACGAAAATAGGGGAGGCGCATGCGACGGCGCGGCGGCGGTGGAACTCACCGACGGTGACTCTTCCGGCGACGGCAGTGGTACCAACACGTCCACCTCGAACTCCCGAGTCTATAGACCTACTTGGCTTGGCCTATTGCCGACGACCAAGACGGTGGCGGCGGCCATGGCGGTGCGGTGGTTCGGCCCGACGGCGAGGCGTCGATAGCGACCAAAATAGCGCAATTGCTGGTTACACCGAGCTTCCCCAACCCAACATGACTCTAACGCACCCTCTAGAAGGACCCGTGGTGGTCGAAGATGGGCCGGCCACGGTGAGCGCCAACTCCGGCAAAGCTCAACCATGGCGGCGGTGGCTGGAATGGTCACAGCGACCTTACCTAAGCTCGAATGGCTCGGCTAAGTGGTCGAGGACGTAGAGGCGAACACGGCGGATCTACGGTGAAGGTGTAGTGCGCGTTTTTGCAGCGGTGCGCGAGCTCGGTGACGGCGAAGTTGGAGCGGCAATGGCGGAGCGGCTTGAGCTCACTGGCTGCGCGTGGTGGAGGCGAAGAAATGAAAAATGGGCTGACGAGCTGGTCGGGCAAGCGCGCGGTGGTGTGCACATCGTGGCCGGCCGTGCCAGGACGCCCGCGACACGTGGCCTGCGCGTCAGGCGACCGGCGATGAGTGTCACCCACGCGTCGGACGTTTTCTAAAACGGTGATCACTGTAGCTAACCTAAACTCTGATTCAGTGATCCATCACCCGACTGACAGGCGATGTTCGACAGTGATTAGCTCCTAAACCGTGACGTATTAGAGGAAACAATGAACATGAAAGTTGTAGAGCTATAGTAGGGCTACAACTTTGATTTAGAAATCAACAGCTAACTCTCAACAGATCACGAGTTATATCAAGCAAAAGTTGAGGTCATGAAACTGAAACTCAGTTACAACACTTAGAAAATTTCAGAGTTTCTAAATAGATCTCAAAACTGACTTGTGCGCCATTTTTGAGCATGTTCTGCACATTTTCATGAATTGACTTCTAAACAAAG
Source organism: Miscanthus lutarioriparius (assembly GCA_904845875.1). NCBI lineage: Eukaryota > Viridiplantae > Streptophyta > Magnoliopsida > Poales > Poaceae > Miscanthus > Miscanthus lutarioriparius. The sequence goes on along the minus strand of CAJGYO010000006.1, from coordinate 13,960,356 downwards.
TTTGTTCCTTATAAAATTTCCTACAACTTTGCTTTAGGTTTCTTAGACATGCAAACATTTTAAGCTACACTTTTTAAATAGTCAAACTCAGAAGCTCCAGGGGTCCATAAAGGTCAAACCATGACTTGGGAACCTATTTAGGCAAAATGATCAACATGAACCTTGTTTCTAATGACATTCTAAGTATAACTAAGTTGCTTAAGAGCATTATTAGCCACACCACACATTGGTCACACCAAAATCAAGCATCATAGACATTGAAACAAGGACGAACAAGTGAAGTGTTACTTTTGTTTCAAGGCCATGTTTCATATGTTTCATGAGTGTGTTGCATAGTACTACTAACCATGTTTCACTAAAGTGAGTTACACATGTTGCACTTGAGTGTTGCACACTTTACATTTCATAAAAGAAACAACACACATGAAATATACAACATGTTGCAATGTTTTGAAATCATGTTTCATGTGATATAGGTTCACGAATGGATGCATGATGCTCATGTTCGTGAAATGCAATGCAAATGTGGAAGCTAAACACCTGGGGTGTTACAGCCCTCCCCCCTTATAAAAATCTCATCCTGAGATTTGAAAAGCGTACCATTGTTGATAGAATTCCTTATAACCGTCCCTCAAATAATCTTCTCTTTCCCACGTTGCATCACGTTCACTACCCTGATTACTCCACCTGACTTTGTAAAACTTGACCACACGACTCCGAGTCACTCGCTCGCGAGTGTCAATCACTCGGACCGGCTTTTCTTCAAAGGTCAAATCGGATTTTAACTCGATATCCCCCAATGGAACTCTCTCTTCAGGGACGCGAAGACATTTCTTCAATTGGGATACATGAAAGACATTGAAGATAGCACTCATCTCTGGAGGTAATTGAATCTTGTATGCCACCTTACCACTTTGTCCAATGATTTCAAACGGACCAACATATCTCGGCGCAAGCTTTCGCTTCACACCAAAGCGTTGGACACTCTTCATAGGTGAGACTTTCACATAAACGAAGTCTCCAACTTTGAACTCAATAGGTTTTCTACGTCGATCAGCATAACTTTTCTGCCTAGCTTGAGCTGCGGCCATGTGGGTTTGGATAGTACGGACTTGTTCTTCAGCTTCTTGAATAAAATCAATTCCATAATATCTCCTTTCACCGGCTTCTACCCAGTTCAACGGGGTTCTACACTTCCGGCCATACAAAGCTTCAAACGGTGCCATCTTGATACTCTCTTGATAACTGTTATTGTACGAGAATTTATCTAGGGGTAACCATTTTTCCCATAAGCCCTTAGCTGAGATGACACATGCTCTCAACATATCTTCTAAGATTTGATTCACTCGCTCAGTTTGCCCATTGGTTTGCGGATGATAAGCAGAACTTCTTACTAGCTTAGTTCCTAATAATCCATGTAAGTGCTCCCAAAAGCGAGCAGTGAACTGTGGTCCTCTATCCGAGACAATAGTACAAGGGATCCCGTGAAGTCGGACTATCTGATTAAAGTACAACTCCGCATAGTCGGTGGGACGAAAGTCTATGAGGACAGGAATGAAGTGTGCTGACTTGGTCAAATGATCTACAATCACCCAAATAGAGTTAAAGTTCCTCTGAGTAGTAGGGAGTCCAACAATAAAATCGATACTTATCTCCTCCCATTTCCAACCTGGAATAGAGAGTGGCTGAAGTAATCCCGCTTTCATGTGCACAGCCTTGACCCGACAACAAGTGTCACACCTAGCCACATAAGCGGCTATCTCTTTCTTCATTTTGGTCCACCAAAATCGAGGCTTCAAATCATGATACATTTTGCTACTACCAGGATGAATAGATAATTTAGAGGAATAGGCTTCGGATATGATTTGATTTCTAAGTTTTATATCCTTCGGAACCACCAACCTATCCTTGAACCATAACACGCCTTCCTCATCTACTAAAAAATGTTTGGTCTCTTGCTCTTTCATCTTACGCTTGATGTGAAACACACCTGCATCTGTCTTCTGTAGCTCGATAATTCGACTCTATAGAGTACAACTGACAGTGATGTTGTGAAGGACTGCAGGATGAAGGAGTTTCGACAAATGGACATCACTCTCAATCAAAGAGTGGCAATGAGACTTCCTGCTTAAGGCATCCGCTACGATATTTGCCTTGCCAGGGTGATAGTGCACTTGGAGGTTATAATCCTTGATCAACTCGAGCCATCTTCTCTAACGCATATTCAACTCTGGTTGAGTGAAGATGTACTTAAGACTTTTATGATCAGTGTAGATGTTGCACACATTGCTAAGTAAATAATGTCTCTAGGCCTTCAAAGCATGAACAATTGCAGCGAGTTCTAAGTCATGCGTTGGATAATTCACTTCATGCTTCCAAAGTTGGCGAGAGGTATAAGCAATGACTCTACCTTCCTGTATAAGAACACCTCCTAGCCCAATACCTGATGCATTGCAGAACACATCAAAAGGTTTCTCGATATCCAGTTATGCCAAAACTGGAGCCAAAGTTAGAAGAGTTCGCAGGGTATGGAAAGCTGCATCACATTCAGGAGTCTAGACAAACTTCATGTCTTTTTGCAGCAATCGAGTCATAGGCTTGGCTATTTTAGAGAAATCCGGGATGAAGCGACGATAATAGCCAGCCAACCCTAGAAAACTCCGAACCTCATGCACCGAGATTGGAGCCTTCTAGTTCAACACTTCTTGCACCTTGGTGGGATCAACCATAATTCCACCATCGGACAATACGTGTCCAAGAAAAGGTACCTCACGAAGCCAGAATTCACATTTGCTGAACTTTGCATACAACTGGTGTTCTCGCAATCTAGTGAGAACCACCCGTAAATGTTCAACATGATCTTCTTCATTCTCAGAATAGACCAGGATATCATCTATAAATACCACCACAAATTTGTCCAACTCAGGCATAAACATTAAATTCATCAGATACATAAAATGTGCGGGGGCATTGGTCAATCCAAAAGACATAACCAGGTACTCATATAGACCATATCTTGTAGAGAATGCGGTTTTTGGGACATCCTCTGGCCGAATTTTGATTTGATGATACCCAGATCTCAAATCAATCTTAAAAAAGACTTTTGCTTTAGACAACTGATCAAATAAGATATCTATGCGTGGCAGAGGGTACTTATTCTTGATTGTAGCTGCATTCAAGGGTCTATAATCTACACACATGCGTAGGGATTGATCCTTCTTCACAAAGATAGCTGGGCACCCCCACGGATATGAACTAGGATGGATAAGGCCTTTCTTTAGAAGTTCATTCAACTGGGTCTTAAGTTCAGCTAGTTCATTGGGAGGCATTCTATATGGCCTTCTAGAGATAGGAGTTGTGCCAGGAAGCAACTCTATCTTGAACTCCACTTCCCGATCCGGGGGTAATCCAGGCAAATCATCGGGAAAACATCCGAAAAGTCACACACTACAGGGATATCTGCAATAGCCTTTGCTTGCACCGCATTAGCCGCACAAGAAAGATTGATGTCCCTAGGTAGTTGCACCAGAAAACCTTCCTGATTACTAGGATCTCTGAGCATGACTACTCTAGTCAATGTATCAATAAGCACCCCGTGCCTGCTCATCCAATTCATTCCCAATATCACATCGATACCCAGCCCCGGTAAAACTACCAGATCAACCTGATAACTTCACCCCTCTATCTCAAATTGTACGTCCCCAACTACTAGCTTGGTTGGGATAATACCACTGGTAGCCCTAATACAATAACCCTCACCATCAACAGTATATGTTTCTGCATAAACTTGGATGCAAATGCTGGACTAATAAAGGAATGCGAAGCACCTGAATCAAATAGTACAACGCGGGGTGTTGATCAATCAGAAACTTACCAGCGGTCACTACCTCTCCTGAAGGAATCTTAGTAATATTAGTGTGGTTCACCTGCCCCTGACGACCACCTTGGTAGTTATTCTTCTTAGGGTAAGGGCACTCCCTTGCCCAGTGGCCTGTCTTGTTGCAGTTCCAGCATGGCATGTTGCTTGGTGGAGCCCTAGAACTGCCCTGACTGGTAGTGCCCTTGGGAAGAGCAACTGTAAATGCCATGTGAAACCCAGTCTTGGCGGGATTCTTCTTCTACGGTGGGCGAAACTTAGCGGCTGACGCTGGAGGACGGAATGGAGCCCTCTGTGTGACGGGAGCCTTGGATTGTGAGGCACCCGCCTCATAGGCTCTCTTACGACTTTTTGAAGTAGCATACACAATATTGTTGTTCTCTTGCGATAAAGCATCACTCACAAACTCATTAAAATGAGCACACTTGCAATTTCCCATGGTCTTCATAAGTTTGGGGCTAAGTCCCCGCTTGAAGCTAGCAATCTTCTTGGCATCGGTGTCCACAAACTCGGTAGCATACCTTGCAAGGTTGTTGAAAGCCTACAGGTATTCATTCAAGCTCTTGTTCCCCTAGGTTAGTTTCATGAACTCAGTATGCTTGATCGCCATGAGACCAGGAGGAATATAATTTCCCCTGAAAGCAGACTTGAACTGATCCTAGGTGATTTGGGCATTAACGGGCATAGTGGACTGATGATGACTCCACCAAATGCCAGCTGGCCCATGCAGTTGGTGAGATGCGTACTCAGTCTTCAGCACCTCAGTCAAGCAGAGCAGACGAAACTTCTGCTCGAGAGTATTCAACCACTCATCAGCTTGTAGAGGCTCCTTAGCCTCCTTGAAGATCGAGGGTTTCATGTCAAGGAAATCCTTAAAATCACTGTATTGATTTGGTTCCGGTCCTTGGCGTGGACCACAACCATCCCGATTCGAAATCTTACGGAGGGCCTCGCCCATAGTGTGCTGTTCTTCCGCAAGCATTGCTATCAATTCCGTTGGTGTGGGTGGTGGTGGAGGTGGAAGATCATCATCATCACCAGCCGCACCATTAGAACGAGTGTGAGGCATCTGCAACAATGCGCAACCAGTAATTATTGATGATGTTAGCACATTGGAGAGGAACAATGTAATTGTGCCAAACTGAATTTACTGATGAGAATGAAAACTTCATACAATAAACAGAGGCAATAATTCATTCTCCAATCACCACATCATCAAGTAGATTACTAGCGCCATACACAGTGTATTCCAACATGACAAGTTTTAAACTTAACCATTACGATACGCATCCCAAAGGGAGCGAATTAAAGTACATTACATGCCGAGTTCGAATTAAAAGAGCACATCCAACATCAGTCATCGTACTTAAGTCCATTACATCAATGACTGCAAAAGCTTAAACTAGCGAGACTTGCTAACGAACTACTCGTCGAAGTGATCGATGTCCACATCGGAAACACCTTGGACTTCTTCTGGGTCTTCCTCTTCTTCTTCTTCTTCATCTGCCGGCTCAGCTGCATTGTCAAACATCTACACGTCCTCTTCATCCTCATCGGCCTCAATCACTTGAGGTCCACCCATATTTGGATACCTTGGTATGGGGCGAGGAATAGGAAATAGACGGTTGTACAGTTGATGGTGCTCAACCTGAAGCTCTTCAAGCTGTTCTTGTAGTGCTTGCTCCCTTTGAAAGGCATTGTGGTTGGCCAAAATCCAACCCCGACGTCTTTCTTCTGCTAACTCTAAAGCTGCATCCCGGTGACGTGTCACATGATCTAACTCTTGTGCAGCCTCATCTCTCTCAATAGTGAGGTTCATCAGCTGGTTATGAAGCTCGTCTCTCTCGCATGTGGTTTGACCCCACTGCTGCAAGCGATAATTTGCAATACCACGAATCTCATCAACTTCTTGCTTTGAGCTCTCCACATGCATTCGCCTTACGGCGATACTTGCGGCACGCATAACTGAACTTGTCTTTGAGCTTCCATTGCCTTGCCGGCATGGCCATCAAGCACATTGGAAGGGTGTTTTGCACGACTCGACAAAGCTTCAAGAGGCGCCATCATAGCACTCATTCTAGCGTTGTCGCGCTCGCACCTGTTCGCCATGACCTCAACCAAGGCCTAACCAACGCCCCGAGTCCACTCGGCCTCGGTGAGGAGACACTCGGGGAATGGATGAAGCAGGTCCACCCACTAACTCATCCTCAAGCTCGTGCTATATCCATCAAGCACATCAAGGGCAGCAACTCGAAGCGGCTTCCCATGGGCTTTGCCCATCGGCCTCAATGCTCCACCCATGCCACAATGGTCTTGTGGGGTTTTGCGACACGATGAAGGTCACGACGTACCATGGTACATCTCCCAATGGTACTGCCTATCTCCACGTGTAGCTAGGTGCCTCCGGGTACCCAACTAAACTGAGCACCCTCCAGAGCAAGGTGGGAGTACCGAACTGGTCCAAAAAGGTGTTGCTACCAAGAGGGAAACACAGTAGCGCCATCTGTATCAAAAAGGGATGCAATTCACGTGAGAGGATTACTTTGCTGAGAGATTGCACTTTACACTTGGGATAAGCAATTATAAGGGAGGGGTAATGCAATATGAATGACATGAGTGAATATGATGCATGCGCGTTCCGTACGTCCTCACAAACCTATGAAAATTTAAGCTTTAGCGGGATATACGGTGGCATACATACGTTCTCTCAATTAGCGGTAACTAGTCGATCTACACGGTGCGTTGTTGTTAGCGCACTGCGCAAAAACTTCATTGCAGCCCAACCCAACAAGATATAATGCTAATTACACAAGCAGTAACTAAGATACTCTCCATATATACATCCCCCGATATATATACTTCGATATCCAAACTACCCGACAAATGTACCCACAATTAAGTACATTCATATATACATGTATGCAACATGTAAATACTCCAGTAACCATAACTAGCTCTCCCCTAGACCGACGGTTGGACGGTCATGCTCTCACAACTAACACTTACCTTAGCGTAGAGGCAATTGATCCATACATTAGCATTCAAACGAATGGCATCCATGCAATATCACGCCGCATGGACGACGAAATAGAAACAATCAATTCCCCCAAGTTAGTAATTATATATAAGCCACCTAGAAGTCCTTAAGTGGGCTATAAAGGATGTGATCACCAGTATACCATAAAAATTTTGATTTTTGAACACTTATATATAACTATAAGTTGGAAAACCGTTTTTACAACAAAAGCTTTTGTTTTAAATAGCCGTAAGACATGTTTAATGTTGAATCTAGCTCTAATGCCAGCTGTCATAGAACCGATCAATTTATAAGAGCACAAGTACAAAAACAATCGCCGAAACGATCAAATTCTCAAACTTGAGCCCATATAAACCCGGTAGTCAACTGAAATCTCGAAGGATTTCAAACCAACTTGCATACAACCAAGATCACAGTATTTCAACATAACATATCGTACGTTACAACATTTCGCAGACGTTCGCAAATAGATTACATCATCACAGAGTCATCGTTATTACAAAACAAGTCTTGTAAAACATGCGGAAGCAAATAGTTTAACTTACACACCCGAGTTTAAATACACATACTGGTTCGCTGATCACAGCCCGCAAAAGCATTCAGTTAAGCGAACAGAGATCATGCCCATGATCTAGTCTTCATCACCCACCGGGTGGAGACAATACTTACAGAATCCCTGATATAGAAGGTCATCTGCAACAAGAGGGAATAAACCCTGAGTACGGGAATGTACTCAGCTAGACTTACCCATCGAAAACCAAAATAAATGACACCAAGGATTATGCATAGCTTAATGTAGTGGATCTGGCTGACACTTTCTTTTTGTAGAAAAGCATAAGTAATAATGATCAACTCTTAGCCTGAACTAGCAGTGACTTTTTAGCCATTAACCTGTCATCTATATTAGCACCTATACTAAGCAATCATTTTATTAGGGTGCAAACATTAATAACCATATCAGGTATTCATTGTGGCAACCTTATCATCATCATCCATTTAACCATATCGTTAAATTAATTGAATCTACGTTGCCGCTGCTCAGTCAAGTTCTCACTATCCGGGAGAGACGGCGATTCGAATCGATTCCTATCCAGCTAGAGGGGTATTCCTAAACACAAACCCTGCTACCCCCGTCAGAGTCGCAAACAAGTCACCTTTGGTACGATTCAGGAGTCGCGAGTCCGATCAGATCGATATTCTCAGAGAACCACTCTGCAAAGGTTGTTCGGGACTCTAACCCGCCTTGGACTTATCCCAATGGCTCTCCGCACATCCTTACTACCTCCAGAATGTCGCCATCGCTCAAGGCCCCCGGCCTAAGTCGAGCTACTAGGCTTCATGGTCGGAATGACTTATCCGCCAGCTAAGTGTTAGGCTGCGTTCAACATGACATGAGGACGTCAACAGATCGGCCCTTAAACGACTCGACGGAGTCACTATGTTCAAACCTACACAAGACCCCGCCTTGGTCTTAATTCATTATTCACATGGTTCTTTTCCACGATAGCAAATATAGCCAACCGTGATCCACCTCATCCTAAAGCTCGCGGTGATAGGAAATCACCGACTTCTACCGCACTAAGCATGGCTAAGCATTTAACCCGTTCTGAACTTAAATAGGATTCCAAAGGCGATATCTCGGACAAGGAAGGATATATAATGCAGCAATTGGTTCCAACCAATTCCTATACTTAATGCATCATCAACAATAAAAGATACTCAATGTATTTGTAAAAACATGGGAGGCTTAATATGCTCCGGGGCTTGCCTTTCAGGAACGAGGAAGGCTGGTGGTCAGGGCACTCGGGCAATTCCTCCGCGGCGACTGCTTCGTCGGCTTCCTGCACCTCGGGTTCCTCCTCCTGATTGGCTCCCTCGAACTCCAGCAACGTCACTCCCTCCGGCACACCTATTGCATGAATGCGCAAGATAAATATCATGGATGCACATGAACGAATATCAGGGATGCTCAGGGAATGCGCATGTTCGCTGTAGTTTGCATATTCCAACTTAAGCCCTATTCAAATCACTTTACTTACCAAGTTTATGCAACCTAATGTATAATTGAACATCTTCAGTTAATGACCTAGCACCTGCACCTAAGCATATTCTCAAGTTAGGCTAAGCCCTAACAATCAACGGAAACATTGCATCAAGCATACACTCAAGCATTTGTATTTCAGCAAAAATGAAGACTATGCAGCGGTGCAATAAACTAGCCATAACTGGAGATTTATAAATCTAAATGACTTGCAACAAGACAATCTGGAAAGATTATGAAATTGTCTACAATTCATTTTTAGACCTCAAAGCATGATTCAAACCTTTACCAGGTCGAATTCTTTAATCAACAAAACTCTGTCCCCACAAGGCAGAGAGTAAGCAAAACTGGAACCTAACTTTAAACAGCTGTCGTTTTTAAACTAGTGGGACAAATGCCCTCAAATTTTGACAGGAGCTAGATACATAAATTATCTTCAACTTTTGTATTCATCCCATTCACAGCAAATCAAAATATCATGGGGAACTTTCCAAAGTCCCCATATCTGTCAAGAAGGACATAATGCAAACAAATAATTATTAACTTATGATATAAACACTTAATTGGACAAAACCAACTTTACTCACATATCACACATATCACAAGAACACCAGAAAGTAGTGTGTTCATCCCCAAAACATTTCTTTTAATACCTTGCTTAATTTATTTAATTAATTAGAGGAAATAGTAAACATATATTAAAACTACACCATTAAATCTACAACAATTACAGTAGACACTACATTCCCTAAGTAGACTACCATAAAAATTTCACACCATTTGAGTAAGTATAACAACCTACACAAAAATGGTAAGGCAGAATGGCTTAAAATGGCATAATTAGGAAACATTAGTGAAAAATGTCAAGCAACAGATTTCATATTTTTCCTATCATCCTTAAGGTACTAAGATACTACCCACCAAGTTTTATGGCCATAGGATTCCTAGATAATTTACAAAAATTCACAGAAGTATCTACCAATGATAAAAGGAAAATCTATAACTCAAAAACTACACATGCAATGACTCTCAAATTTTAACCAGAGCTTCTACTATACAAGACTAGCTTACCCACAAAATTTCATAATTTTTGGATCACAGAAACTCCAGATATGATTTAAACAAGTTTGCATGCATTCACAAACACTTTTCAAGTTCCTATTTAATTCGTCCAAATTTTCCACTACAAGTGCTCATGTCATATTTTTACTAAATACTTGAGTCTAACAAAATTGGAAGTACTTAATTTGGATCTACCAATTTGGAGTTACGAAATTTACAAAAGAGCACTAAAACTGGAATTTTTGAACTCTCATATGAATACACAGCCATAGACGTGTGGGACCCGGGTGTCAGCCAACCCCACCCGTCAGCGAGACGAAAACAGGGGAGGCGCACGCGACGGTGCGGCGGCGGTGGAACTCGCTGACGGTGACTCTTCCGGCGACGGCAGTGGTACCAACACGTCCACCTCGAACTCCCGAGTCTATAGACCTACTTGGCTTGGCCTATTGCCGACGACCAAGACGGTGGCGGCGGCCATGGCGGTGCGGTGGTTCGGCCCGACGGCGAGGCGTCGACGGCGATCGAAATAGCGCAATTGCTGGTTACACCGAGCTTCCACAACCCAACGTGACTCTAACGCACCCTCTAGAAGGACCCGTGGTGGTCGAAGATGGGCCGGCCACGGTGAGCGCCAACTTCGGCGAAGCTCAACCATGGCGGCGGTGGCTGGAATGGTCACAGCGACCTTACCTAAGCTCGAATGGCTCGGCTAAGTGGTGGAGGACGTAGAGGCGAACACGGCGGAGCTACGGTGAAGGTGTAGTGCGCGTTTTTGCAGCGGTGCGCGAGCTCGGCGACGGCGAAGTTGGAGCGGCAATGGCGGAGTGGCTTGAGCTCGCTGGCTGCGCGTGGTGGAGGTGAAGAAATGAAAAATGGGCTGACGAGCTGGTCGGGTAGGCGCGCGGTGGTGTGCACATCGTGGCCAGCCGTGCCAGGACGCCCGCGGCACGTGGCCTGCGCGTCAGGCGACCGGCGACGAGTGTCACCCACGCGTCGGACGTTTTCTGAAACGGTGATCACTGTAGCTAACCTGAACTCTGATTCAGTGATCCATCACCCGGCTGACAGGCGATGTTTGACAGTGATTAGCTCCTAAACTGTGACGTATTAGAGGAAACAATGAACATGAAAGTTGTAGAGCTATAGTAGGGCTACAACTTTGATTTAGAAATCAACAGCTAACTCTCAACAGATCACGAGTTATATGAAGCCAAAGTTGAGGTCATGAAACTGAAACTCAGTTACAACACTTAGAAAATTTCAGAGTTTCTAAATAGATCTCAAAACTGACTTGTGCGCCATTTTTTATCATGTTCTGCACATTTTCATGAATTGACTTCTAAACAAAGTTTGTTCCTTATAAAATTTCCTACAACTTTGCTTTAGGTTTCTCAGACATGCAAACATTCTAAGCTACACTTTTTAAACAGTCAAACTTAGAAGCTCCAGGGGTGCATAAAGGTCAAACCATGACTTGGGAACCTATTTAGGCAAAATGATCAACATGAACCTTGTTTCTAATGACATTCTAAGTATAACTAAGTTGCTTAAGAGCATTATTAGCCACACCACACATTGGTCACACCAAAATCAAGCATCATAGACATTGAAACAAGGACGAACAAGTGAAGTGTTACTTTTGTTTCAAGGCCATGTTTCATATGTTTCATGAGTGTGTTGCATAGTACTACTAACCATGTTTCACTAAAGTTAGTTACACATGTTGCACTTGAGTGTTGCACACTTTACATTTCATAAAAGAAACAACACACATGAAATATACAACATGTTGCAATGTTTCGAAATCATGTTTCGTGTGATATAGGTTCACGAATGGATGCATGATGCTCATGTTCGTGAAATGCAATGCAAATGTGGAAGCTAAACACCTGGGGTGTTACACTCCACTGCCATGGTGGTCGAGTGTGACGACCCCAGCCACGTCTACAAGGTACAGCGGCCAATCTATTTCATCAGTGAGGTGCTCAATGAATCCAAGACCAAGTACCCATAGATTCAGAAATTGATCTACACCATACTGATTACATCCTGAAAGTTGAAACACTACTTCGACGAATATCGTGTGGTGGTCATGACCGAGTACCCTCTGGGAGACATCATTCGCAACAAGGATGCGAATGGGTGCATCGTCAAATGGGCAATGGAGCTATGCTCTTTCTCCTTGGAATTTGCAAGCCGCACTACAATCAAGTCTCAGGCACTTGTTGATTTTATCGTCGAGTGGACAGACTTATGCACACCTGCCTCTCAGGGGCCCGCGAAGTATTGGAAGATGTATTTCGACGGCTCTCTCAACATCGACGGCGCAGGAGCAGGAGTCCTTTTCGTATCACCATCCAAGGAGCAACTCCGATATGTCGTCGGGATTTATTTCCCGGCGTCTAATAATGCTGCCGAGTACAAAGCATGCATATACGGTCTGCACATCGTGGCTGAGCTCGGTGTCAAACGTCTCTAAGTTTACGAAGACTCAGCTCTGGTCATCAACCAACTCAACAAGGACTGGGATACGACCAGTGAAATATGCACGCATACTGCAAAGCGATCAGAAAGCTAGAAGGTAAGTTCTATGGCATCGAGTACACATATGTGGTCCGGGACAAAAATCAAGTAGCAGATGCGATGTCAAAGTTAGGATCATCCCGAGCCAAAGTCCCACATGGCGTATTTGTTCAAGATCTGCTCACACCCTCCATCAAAGAAGAAGATCCCACGGTCGACAAGCTTCCAGACCAGCTATTGGTGGCTACGGTTCCGGCGTCAAACACCACCAAACCACCTCCAACCACTAAGGAGCCTGACTGGAGAGTACCTTTCATCAAGTACCTGACAGATGGTTGCGGTTACACCGATTGGACAGAAAACGAACGCTTGATGCGTCGCAGTAAGCAGTATCTGCTCGTCGATGGCAAATTGTGGCGCAAGAACGTGAAGGAGGAAATCTTGATGAAGTGTATAACCCAGGAGGATGGTGAATGTATCCTATACAAAATCCACTCTGGCTCCTATGGCAACCACGTGGCCTCGAGAATGCTAGTTGGCAAGGCTTTCCGAGCAGGGTTTTATTGGCCGTCAGCCGTAGCCGACGTAGAGAAGCTAGTCCGCTATTGTGAAGGTTGCCAGTTCTTCACCAAGAGAATCCACGTACTAGCACACGAGATTCAGACTATACCAGCCTCTTGGCCCTTCGCATGCTGGGGACTAGATATGATTGGCCCTTTCAAACCGGTCCCTGGAAAAATTTACATGCGTCTTTGTGCTGATCGACAAATTCTCCAAGTGGATAGAGTACATGCCCCTAGTCACGGCATCTTCTGAAAAGGCTATCGCATTCCTTGACCAGGTCATCCACCGCTTTGGCATACCCAACAGCATCATCACTGATCTGGGTACTCAGTTCACCAGGAACATTTTTTGGGACTTCTGCGATGAAAGGAGCATAGTAGTAAAATACGTCTCGGTGGCACACCCTAGAGCTAATGGACAGGTCGAGCGGGCAACGATATGATCCTAGATGCACTTAAGAAGAGGATGTACAGAGAGAATGACAAAGCTCCTAGAAGATGGCTCAAAGAGTTACCAGCCATGGTCTGGGGTCTCAGAACCCAGCCTAGTCGCAATACCAGCGTATCACCATACTTTATGGTTTATGGCGCTGAGGCAGTACTTCCAGTAGATATAGCCTTCAGATCAGCACGGGTAGAGAACTTCGACGAAGACAAGGCCAATGAAGTGCGGGAGCTAGAAGTGAATAGTGCAGAAGAGAAGCGGCTCGACTCTTGCGTACGCACAGCCAAATACCTTGCTGTTTTGCGCAGGTACTACAAAAAGAACGTCAAGGAGCGGTTCTTCGTGGTCGGGGACCTGGTCCTGAAGTGGAAGATGAATCAGGCAGGCGTCCACAAACTCGCAACCCCATGGGAACGACCCTTCATGATCAAGGAGGTTACACGCCCTACGTCTTATAGGTTAGCTCGCCTAGATGGCACAGACGAACCAAATTCCTAGCACATTGACAAGCTTAGGCATTTCTATGCCTAGCTACTAAGATATGTACCCCTCTTGTACTATTGATTTATTTCAATAAAGCTATTATGATTTCTCTGACCCCTCTAATGTGTCATTTCAAAGTCTATTGTTATTCTAACTCTACCAGTTAAAACCGACCACCATTCCTTCTTGGGTTTTCGGAGCAGGCCCTGTCTCTGGTTCCTCCCAACGCGTGCATGGGATCCGCTCTCTACGCTACGGGTGATCGGCAGGCGCTCTCTGGTTTGACTTGTGTGTTTCTACATGTGCACAAGCTACGCACCTCACACTCCGACCGCAAGACAAACCAGGGCCATACAAACCTTTCAGGATGACGTGTCGACTCAAATTGATACAACTAAACAGAACGCCAACACGTTCTAACTTAGTTACATCAACACGATATCCGAGCTTAAACATGTTTTTTTACAAAACAAACAAGCTTATGTTGAGATACAGTTACGTAATTACAAGCTTGCCTGAAAAGGTCCAAGTTTACAATAACACAACTACATCTTCTTCTACAGCAATAGCCTACACTATTGGCTGGACGGGGCACGCGGCTCCTGCTGCTCGCAACGACTGACATCGTGCTCGGGTCTCTGGGACTCTGGCACTGAACGAGCTGAAGAAGATGGCCCCACCGACGTTTGGTTGGTCGAGACCGCAGGCTTCGCTGGTTGGCTTGAAAATGACTGCGCTCCCAGCTGACTTGTTGATGGTGTTTCTTGTACGGGTGGTGTCACACCTCCACACAGGTTAATATCTCCAATTATTTTCACCGACAAGTCTAGCTGGGTCACCCGTAGCACCTTGGCCTTGTCTGGATTTACCTCCTTCGGGTATCCAGTCTCTAGGTGCTTGAGATCGATCAGGGGGTAGTGAGCACGTACCATGCTTAGCACATGTGCGCCTGCGTACTCTCCTGCCTCCTTCAGGAACTCCTGGAACCATCCCCATGCCTTTTGGCACCTCTCGATCAATCCCAGTTGCGGCATCCTTGGCACATCTTCTGCTAGCGCCGGATCGATGAGGTTAAGGACAGGCAAAATGCCCTTTGCCACCTCCTGGCACCGGCTTTTCCAGGTGTCATAGTCCTTGGTGATCTCTTGGCATTGCGCCTTCCAGTCGTCACGGTCTTTCATCATGGCCTCCAGATACTTTTTTGCATTGATTTTTATAACTGCAAACCGCACACGCCATTAAGACGTTAGACCACGCCAAACTACGATATGCAACAAAAATGAGCATAGGCGGTTGGACAACTTACCTTTCAGCTCCTCGGATATCTTGGTCATGTGGTCCCAGAGCTACGACTGGTCTTGCGCCAGTTTTCTGTTGTCCTCGAATAGGCGATCACACTTCCCAACCACACGACTGTTCTCCTCTCGAAGACGGATCACTTCAGCTTCTAAGCCTGCACTACAGCTATTACTACCAACAACGCAACAGCACTTGTCAGTAGTCGGTATGATAAAATGGCTACTTACTTGTCCTTTCCTGCTCTTTCTTACTGAGCTGGATGACCAGGTTCTGGTTCTGGGAATCTTGCACCATCTTTTCATGATCGGCGGCTTCAAGTCGCTGGCGCAAGCGGTCCACCTCCGCCGTTAGCTCCTTGTTGTTTGCAACGATCCCATCGATCTGGTCGAAGCGTTTCTTGCGGTACCTTGCGGTCTTCATTAAGTCCTATGTGCAGATAGTTAAGTAAGACAACTACGACTATAACGCGTGACCAGGGGGTGAAGCGAAGCTTACCTGCACTTCCGTAACAAGCCGCATCGCCGCCCGTTCAACTTTGTCTCTTCGACCTCTGGGATTTCCTTATGGATAACCCATTGGTCGTTCCGCCAACGCGACACATACACATGTTGTCGTTTGTCTTGTAGATGGCCCAGGACCTCCTCCACCTCGTCCTCTTCGGGCTCTTCTTTGAGTCCTGGTGCTGGTCCGGCGTCAGCAGCATCTGTGATCACCATAGCCTTCTCATGAGATGCAGCATTGGTAAATGAGGTCTGTGTTCTCACCTCCAGCTGCTGCTCCTTGGTTTGCTCTGTTACCCTCGACGCTGAGGTGTTGCCCTCAGCAGGTTTAGCATTCGGAGCACTCGTGCCTGGCTCGGCTGGTTCCTCGATCACCTGCTCGGGGACTGTTGTCTGACTGCTCACATGCTGAGGCCTCGACGGATCTTCTACTATGGCTTTCTCGGTGGTCGACTGCTGGGTAGTCTGATCTGTACTTATTGGCGGCGCCCTGCCACTTCCGGCTAGCTAGTCCGAACTTTCTGTGGACGCCGAGCTAGTACATCCGAGACAAGTTCAGAAAGAAATCATATTAAATGCAAATTGCTAATGTCAAGGTTACAAATACTTACATGTTAGAAGCACGGAATGATGTGGAGAAGGCGCATCTCTTTGGCTGTACTTGCTCCACGTGTTGTGCGAATGACTCCTGGTCTCCCTCTACATCCAGCACTGTCGCTGGGCCTTGGTGCTCGACCCCTCCGCCACTTGTCCCTCGCGTTGCAGTGGTCGGTGGAGTGCTCGGTTGAGTTGTCACTCCCGTCGCCGGTCGCGTTCCTTGCCTAGGTACTCCCGGGGTTGCCCCGGCTACATCCTTCATCGCCGTCGGCAATGAGGGTCCCACATGCGCGGAGGACCAACCTAGCTCCATCGACTCTAGTTGTTTCCTCCTTTTTCGAGGGACAAGTTGACAGGTGTACGCATCCTCTCCCTCCTCTGCGTCATCGTCCGACCAGTCAAAAAACGCCTGCCGATGCTTGCTGGCCGGTTTCTCCTTGAGCTCCCCTCGGGCTCATTGATATTTAGCGCTCCCCCGGTGAGCAGGGTGGTTACTGATCTCTTCTTTGACTATTTAGGGGCAGTCGGCCGCTTACTAGAAGTCTTGGCCGCTGCCTCCTCTCCCGCTCCGAGCACCGCCCAGTCAACGTCATCGTCCTCGATCTCGACACTGGTTGGGGTGGTGGGATTAGCTCCTTGTGGCCACTCTACTCCAGGGGGTGGCGATACAAACACTGTCGCTCTATCCTGACCATTAATCCTAGGTAACAAAAGGGAGTGAACACAATAAGTTTCTACTTATCCTATCACAATATAAGACTACATGTACAAGGCAAGACGAGTTACCTTTGGGGGAGGTCGGGCAAGCTTGAAAGCATGCTCGATGTCTCTTAATTTGGCATAATTTGGGTCGGCTAAGTTAAATAGCTCGCCAATTCTGGCTTTGACTTCGATTTTGTCAAGCGCCTCCTGCCTCGTCCTCGTCGGGTCCACGCTCCCTTGATACTCATAGCCAGGATGTACCCTCCTCTGACAGGGCTGGATTCGTCAGCTGATGAAGCTCCCGACCACGCTTGGACCATCTAGTTTTTCCACGGGATCATTCCAAATATTTCTAGAATCCGTTCCAGGTGCTCGGGTTTCTCTGTCTAGTTTGTCCTCTTCTCCGAATATAGCCCACGTCGCACAGCGTTATCGTGTTCAACTCTTCGCGGATGTAGAACCATTTCTTGTACCATTCATCGAGTGACGTGTTCCATGGGCAGTGTAGGTACTTGGCTTTCATGCCGTCATGGAGGTTGAGGTACACACCCCCGGCTATCTTCGAACCACCGCTTCATTTCTTCCACAGACAGAAAAGATGGCGGAAAAAATTGAAATGAGGCTGGAAGCCGCCATATGCTTCGTAGAGATGTATAAAAGTGGCGACAAGGAGGATTGAGTTGGGATGCAGATTGCAAATCCCAATCTCCTAGTAAAGACAGAGCCCCTGAAGAAACAGATGTACCGGAACCCCAAATCCCTGTTTAAAGAAATCCTCGAACACCACGATCTCACCTGGTAGTGCATCGGGGTACCCCCTCGCCCTCCGGCGCACGCCATCTTGTGAGCTCCTTGTTGTGGAGTACCCCCATGGTGACGAGGTCTTCAATGATCTGCTCGTTGCTTTTCGATTTCCACCATTCCTTCACCATGACCCCTGCTTTCTTCTGCGCATCACTTTTTGCCATGACTCTGGCATTGCTGGTGAATGGGGAAATGGCGGCGAATTGATTGGTGGCGATTTCAGATGCATTAGGGTTGGCGAGAGGAAGAAGAAAGTTACGGTTGCGAATAGCAATGGGGTTTAGTAAATAGTAACTTACCTATCCTATATTGTATTTAACCCAAGAGTTATGTTGTTTCGTCTGCTCGGGATTCTTGGGAGACGTGCGCACGCGCCGTAGACGGTTGTTTTCACAGCCTTGAGATCTATGCCAATATATGCGCCTCTTCGTTGCCAGTGTGGGAGGGCCCACGCTGACATACCTACTGATAGGTGCCACGCAATTGTTTGCTTGACAAGACAAAAAGCAGTATGACGTGCTATACCCATCTACTTTTTTGACCAGACATGTTAGATTGGACTTGACAGAATAAGTAAATAAATAAATACATAGAATAATAGTACAAGTGACATATGGTTTTTTGCCACACTTTTTGTGCTCGGGGACTGTCGCAACTTTTCTTGTGCTCGAGGGACTATCCAGACCATCATCGTTCTCGGAGGCTGTCTAGACCACTCTCATGCTCGGGAACTATCCAGACCACTCTCGTGCTCGGGGACTGCCTCAACCACTCTCCGACCATTGCTCGAAGACCACTCTCCTCGGCTACATGTGATTTGTACTCACATATAGTTGAGAGTCATTTATTTTTTCTCACTTAGACCTTGCTACAAGGCTGATATCTCGCCTTCCGAGCAAGCTCGGGGACTACATCGATACGATGCACCTGCCGGTGCATCTTGTATCGCTTGTACGACGATTAGATTTTCAACTTAATTGGGAATTCTTTTTAGACCCTGGCACCACGTGCCTGAGTCACCTACTACCAGGCTCGGGGACTAAGTGGGCACACTTCACCTTGCGGAGAATGTGTTTATTTTATTGACCCCTACGCTCTGACTGTTGGCCATAACTGCTACTATACAACGGTCACTTACATTTCTTTTCAGAAATACAAGTGGACACACTTTATCAGGAAAGAAATCTATTTCTTTTTTCTTTAGAGCACCATGCATTCTTCGGACAACTGGAGTCTTTGGCTATAATCGTGGTCTACTACTCTCTGTTCTGACCAAAATATTGGCACATTCGCTTGGTCAATGTTTCAACCAGTTGGAGATGACATGAAGACGGATCGCATTAGCCGAAGGAGATTGAACGGTGTGTCGCAGCATAATACATGGAGCTCGAAGACTAGCTATGGGGGTATTAACCCCTATACCCTTATGGCTAGGATTGGGCCGGCCCGGACCAGAGGGTCTGGCCCACTAGAAGATGACGCACGGCCCGGACAATTTGCTAGGAGTCCCGCGTAAGGAATCAAGGTAGACTTGGAGATCAAACAAGATCCTGGTCGGTTAGAATAGGAATCCTTATCCGGCCACCTATAGCAATTGTAACTGGTTAGGATTAGTTTCCAGATCTGTAACCCTACTCCCCAGACTATATAAGGTGGGTAGGGGACCCCTCTCAAAATATCTCTTATTGACATACAGCAATACAATTAGACGCGGGACGTAGGTATTACGCCTTCACGGCGGCCGAACCTAGATAAAACCTCGTGTCTGTCTTGCGTCACCATCTTGTTTGTAGCTTGCGCATCCGTCTGCCGATAATCTACTACCTTGGACATACCCCTAGGTAGACTGCCGACCATATTTCATTGATAGTTGGGTTGCCCAAAGTGGTTGGAGAATTTCAGAGAGTCGAAGCAGGCGGCAGTTGATCCTCTCTATAAGGATGGCGGCGATTGTCCGAAGGAGTGCACGACGCTCCGTTTTAACCTCCATATGTTGATGTTGAAGGCTCATCATGGTTGGTCTGACACTAGCTTCAATGAGTTGTTAAGCTACCTTGCCACCACGTACCCAACGGCTAACAAGGTGCCCGCCAATACTTATCGGGCCAAGAAGCTGATCCGGCCAGTGGCGATGAAGCTTAGAAAGCTTAAAAAGTTGACCGTGGGTGAGGGTTACATGCACCCCAAAGAAGATATCAAATATTTCAACCAAGACCAGATCCCTGCCAACTATGCTGCCGTGATACTTACATGGTATGTGACCGAATACGAAGAATTTGAAATGGAATATCCAACTGCAGAAGGAGTAATGATCCTTGGAGCTGCCATGGGTTCCGAAAGTCCTATGGAACAAGGACGACATAGAGATCATTCTCTCGACGCCGACTTCTATCTCGACGGCGGGGACACCGACATCACAACCATCGATTTGTCGGATCTTGTCCCCCGATGATCCGGATCACGACGACGGCGATGACGAAGGCAATGGCGGGGATGACAAGAGAAGGAACTCACCCCGAGGCACAAGCCCACACCCTCGTTCTCCTCCTCCAACAACAAGTCCACCTCCACCTCTTGGCAGTCCGTCTAAGGGCACGAGCAAAGGACCGGGAGGCACGGAGGAACTGGGGGCAAAGACACACTTTGCTGCCATTGTGAGCACAAGCCACTTCCTCCACCGCCGGCGAAGACTAAAGGCGACCAAGGGCAGCTCACATACTCACTTGAGTTCGAAAGGTATGGTAGCGGCGAGCATAATTTGATAATAACTTTTCTTTGCCATAATATGGTACTAACATTTCTATCCGAGGCCGAGATCACCTTTCCATATATTTCACCGAATCGGATGATCTGCCCGACCATTACGAGCATGGGAAGTTCATGATAACCAAGGCCTAGCTCTAAATCGACGAGGAAAGGTGGGAGATAAGGAGGTTTCATCTCGGTACATGGAAGCGGCAAAAGCTAGCTGCATGGTTTTCTAGTCAAGGTTGTATGAGTACTTCCACTTGCTCAACAACGATGTAGAACTCCCGTGGACTTCCACGACATGTATAGACTACTGCGGGAACAAAACCTTGACATCGCCCAAGTCACCTTGTTCTCTATGTAAGTGATGAATTGCGAGTTTCACATATCACCCGCCTTTGAATCGGTCAAGACTACTTATATATGCCACGATGGCTTGTCCTGCACGAGGTTGATGGCCTATATATCCAAGGAACTAAAACTTGATGTTATCTATCTATCTCCAATGCATATTGCTCAAAGAATCATCATTGGTTACCACCTAGATGACAATCATCCAACCATGAAAGACTTGACCAAGCGGCTGAGAGAGAGAGGCTTAAGGAAGAAACCGATGGACAATGAGAAGTTGAACATTTCAAGGTACATACTAGGAGCAATGAAGAAGAGAAGATGGGGAAATGGGTGTATCCTAGCGCCTACCACTTTGGGTAAGTCGAAGACATGCCTGTAGAGATAAGTGGGTAGCTAGCTAGTATTATTATTTCTCGTCAGTAACTTGTATTTTTTGTTTCAATGGCGCAGACCAAGGCCTCGAGGGTCACTAGGTTGCATTTATCATCTACCCTCAGGATGGCAAGGCCTGCGTATTTGATTCGTTGAAAGTGCCAAACTTAAAAGGGTACAGGGCCTTTGAAGATTGCCTCAGAGTGTAAGTGACTGAACTGTCTTCTCATATGCGTTCTAATGCCATGCCTAATACTAGTACATTTTGTATAGCGCTTATAAGGAGTACGTGAAGGATCCTGAATGCTATGATTGAAGAACAGAGAATTTTAAGGCTAAGCATAAGAACCATATCAAATCGGACGTAACTTTCCTAAGTATTTGAAAGGTTTAATTGTGCTTTCCGTTCATATGCGTTCTAATGCACGTGTTGTAATGCTTGTGTATCGATCATGCAATTATGCCAAACAACCGGTAGGATCATAAACCTGTGGCTTCTACGCCTGTGAGTTCTCGAGGCGTGCAAGCGATCTCTGACAGCGATTGGAGGTGCTCAAAAATGGATTGAGGCTGGTCGAGAGGCGTGCAGAGCACCCAACACTCCTTCAAGCAGACAAAGGCGGGCATATGTAGGTTTGTTTTAGATAAATGCGTGCTTGAAGGGGGCACGTTCTTCAATGAGAACAGCCCGCTAGCGATTTTACCAGGGCACGTTCTTCAATGAGAACAGCCCGCTAGCGATTTTACCGGAGTACGAGAGGCTGAGGAAATGGCCCACGATGATGCGTCCGTAGGATTACTCCTTAGCGCATGTATAACGACTTTAATATGTAAATGTAATGAATTAACGGTGACAAGAACGACTAAGTGAATGTATATATATGTATAGTATCTCATGTGTAATGCCCGCATACTTTTTAAGTTTAATCTGTGAAATTTGGATGTGATTTGAATTTGAATTTATATGCCTGCTATATTTTTTTGAATTCAAGAAATAATTTACCGAGACGGACAAATAATAAAGTACGCCACGGCTAATGAACATAACCGCGGCGGGCCACAAAAGGTGTCCGCCGCGGTAAAATAATTTACCGCGGCGGACGGTGTAACGTGCCCGCCGTGGTAAAAGTATATTTACCATGCCAGGCACGTTATACCGTCGCCATGTGATAAATCGGTTAACCACAATGGGCAAAGCCGCGCGCCGTTGACCTAGAGGCTACGATTATCGTGGCCTCTAGGCCACGGTGGACGACTTTGCCCGTCGCTGGACACCGAAAACGTCCGCCTTCAATAAAGTTTATGTAGTAGTGCTGCCACCAACTTTTACTCACTCCTAGGCTCCTAGCCGCCTACCGTGCTTGGGACTTGTGCCCATGCCTCTGTGCCACTGCTATGGAGTACTGTGCTGTTTGAGCATCTTCATTCTTCTTAGGATTAAGGCCCGTTCGCTTCGCTGAAAAACAAGTTGAAATACTGTTTCGAGTAATTTATTGTGAGAGGAAAACACTGTTTCGGCTGAAAAAACAAACTGAAAAAGACAAATTATAAGAGAAGCGAACAAGACCTAACTAGCATTTCTCACCATGCAAGAGGCAAACACCCTTTAACCTAGCTATGCTGTTGCTCGATGGCTTCTTAGGCCGAGTATATACGATGCACGGGTTGATCGATGGCAATGCAATTTGCTGAGAATATATATGTGACGTACGTGCAATCTGTGATCCACTTAGGTACCCGTTATTCTTTGGTCCGTCCGTCCGTCAGACCGGCCGCGCGCGCCGGAGAAAAAGGTGGTAGTAGTTGTTTGTTGATCTTTCGCGGTTGCCCATTTGGGACGCAAGATGCCCCGAGCCGGCGCACTGTTGGTGACGCCCAAGGCCCCAAGCCCAAGCGATCGAGCATGGCCCCGGCGATGATGCGCTCACGCGCTGCCACGACGGGGCCGGGGATCGGTCTCTGAGCTGTCGCGTTCGATTTGATTCGATACCCGTCGTCTCGACCTTTTGTTTGTTTAGCTCCGGCCGATCCAGACCTGCAGCTGACGGATCGGGATCAGGTTAGGCTGGAGCGGTGGAGCCTGGAGGGGTGGGTCACTCATTCTGGGATGCATGGGGCTTGGGAACCGGCCGGGAGCCATGCTTGCATGGGATCCATGCATGTGTTTGTCCTTATGGTTATAGACGATGTACTGGGCTGTTGTTTGCACCTGTCGTCTAGGGCGCGTTTAGTTCGTGAAAATTTTTGGGTTTGGCTATTGTAGCATTTTCGTTTGTATTTAGCAATTAGTGTCTAATTATGGACTAATTAGGTTTGAAAGTTTCGTCTCACGATTTCTCACCCAACCGTGTAATTAGTTTTTTTTTCGTCTACATTTAGTACTCAATGCATGTACCGTAAGATTCGATATGACACTTTGGGGTGAAAATTTTTGGGAACTAAATAGGGCCCTAGTCGCGGAAAGCTTGCGAACTTGGATGATAGTTAGCCTGTTTGGTTGGCTGGTTCGTATCGTTGCTGGTTCGTGAAGAAGTACTGCTAGCTGGTTTATGTAAGAGAAAAATACTGTTCCGACTAGAAATTTATAATCGTTTACGACAAGCCACAGCCAAACGAATAGGTTAAGTGTTCTCATTCTGTGTACGGTAGGAGTATTTCTTCGGTGCCGGCAGCCGAGCAGCGACTGTGGCCTGCCTTGACCGTCGGTCTTCTCTCTCCTCGTCGTCGGCCACCATAGGCTGCAGTCTGCGCGGACGGCGGCGGCGGCCAAGCCCCGGAGGACGGAGGCGGCGTTCCAGAATGCGTGCCACGCCAGCGATACCCCTCCTCTGGCAGGAGGATCTCGTTAGGTAACGAACCGCTGGCTGGGGGCCTGGGGCTGTGCCTCTGTACGGACGGAGCGGACGGGAACAAAGCAGCAGTCTTCGTTGGTGGTGGACTGGTGGTGGACGAGACGAAGACGACGAGGCCATGCCTGCTGCACCAGCGGACTCCACTGTCCACTCCAGCCGGGACCGGGAGAGGCGGCAGCCTCAGAATCTGCGAGGCTTTGGCCCACGCCCACATGCCTCGAGATCCGCACCCCCGCAATGATTTGACCGCCGCGGGGCCCCGCCCCGCACTGGCGCCGTGCCGCCGTATCACGAATTGCTGCGGGGCACCGCCGCCGGCGCCACCCACCAGCGTGTTGGTCGCTGCACTTTTTTTTTTCTTCGAAAGATCGTTGCTCGCTGCACTTGCTCTCGCCCCTGCCGCCCTCCACTGCGCAAATTGTCTACCCGTTCAATCACGCACAACAGGCTCCATAATAAGGGCGTACCAGAGGTTACTTCCTCATCCTTACAAAACTGCTGTTCTTCCTACAATGCTGCTGTTCTTTCTTTCTTTTTTCGCGACACCACGGGCATCCCCAGCTGGCCAGCTCTTGTAATTATCTTGTGAATTTTGTTGCTTCCTGTCATTTGCCTTAAAAAGAAGAAACATACAAACATTCAAACTGTTTCGTATCACTGTTAATGTCCAACTGATGTGTCCTAACATACATATTACTCTAACCATCCTAGAAAAGATATAATTCTAAAATAGTACTACGTCATATATAATCTTCAAATTTAACTGAATTGATATAATACATACTAATATCTATCATACTAAATAAGTACCATTAGACTCGTCGCGAAATATATCTTCATAGTAAAGCTATTGGGGGCCATACATGTTGCTATTTCCTATAAATTTAGGTAAACTTAAAATAAATTAACTTTAACCAGACTTCGAATTGTATCTTTTCTGGACAACGGTGGTCCAAGACTAGTAGGCATTAGGGTAGTACATTGCCTGCAGAAAAAAGTTGGTATCCAAGAACATCATCTCCTTAGTACCAGTTAACTTGGCTGCCGTGTCCTTTCTCTGAGAGGAATTACCAGAGGAGTCCAAGGCAGGAAGAAGGGTGTGCAAGGTAAATTTCATGTTGCGCCGGTACACAGTACGCACGGGAGGGGGAGGTCGGGGAGGCTAGGATCGGATCCACAATTTGCGAGTCAGTCAGTCAGCATTCAGCAGTCCGTGAGGCTATCTCCAACAACACCACGCAAAATATAAGACATATTCGTCTTTTAGATAGCGCTATAGGTAAAAAGTTCAATACTTATTTGACATTTTCTCCAACAACCAGACAAAAAAAATCCTTTCTGCAAATAGGTTTCCAGAAGAGATAATGCCCATATTTGGATTGTGTCTCCCAAACAATTTAAAATAGGTCTTCTGTATAGTTGGAAGGTGATTTTAAATTTAAGTTCGATCTCTAGTTCGTTGTTGGAGACAGTGACCGGACAGGCTCTCAGCAGCAGTCAGCACAGCAGCAGTGAGCACGCGGGCCGTACCTGGGCCCCACGTGCCGCCGAGCCCGGGGCAGGGGGGGCGCAGTGGACGGTGGCTTTTTGGGCACAAGTGGGGGGACCTCGATGGCCGCCCAGTAGGCCGGGCCCGCTTTACAGCTGGCCTCGTTCCTCGCGGGGGGACACTCTGTCCACTCACGTGGGACAGCCCCTCACACCTCAGTGGGTGTGCGTCGAGCCAATTATTTTCAGAATTATTGCGCCCAAACGGCACTGTCCCCACCCGCAGCCTCTGCGGATGCATGCATGGATACAATACAACGGCGGGAAGATGCTACGTACTTCTGTTACGTTACGTTACGTGTGACGGAACGCGCAGCCCCAAACACGTCATACCTGAACCGTTTAGCAAGAAAACTAAGGCCTTGTTCGGTTACGGGGGATTCATTCCCAGCCGAGCAGCATCTTCGTAAATTGGTATACCGGATTCGTTCCAGGCACGGAACGGCCGATTCCGTAACAACCGAACAGCGCCGAAACATGGGCGGACGTGTGCTTCCATTGCATATAACGTATTCGGGGCTTAATGCATTGTTCATTCGACTCAAATCACGGAATTAGTGTTCATAATAATGCAGGTGAAATCGGCCAGCACTCGAGGACAACACACGTTCGGGGATCGCGTGGACCAGACGGTGACGGGTTCTCTAGGCCCC
Source organism: Miscanthus lutarioriparius (assembly GCA_904845875.1). Taxonomy (NCBI): domain Eukaryota; kingdom Viridiplantae; phylum Streptophyta; class Magnoliopsida; order Poales; family Poaceae; genus Miscanthus; species Miscanthus lutarioriparius. Next base: position 13,933,893 of record CAJGYO010000006.1, on the reverse strand, counting down.
GGTGTCGTCTATCCACTGCATCTTGGCTGCTTGCTGAGGATGGGGTTTGGATAAGTTGCAGCCTCGGCCGGGTTTAGCCAATGGATAACAAACAAACACAGTACGTATTAGTAGTCATGCCAGCGACGGGAAGGACAGGAAGGAGGTTTTTACCTGCACAAATTAATCTTGTCCTTGCAGGTGGGAATTCTGTTGAGCGTGGATTGAGCGGAGCACGTTTAGATGCTCCCTGTGCTTCAACGTATCTGCGCAAGCCACCTGCACAAATAAACGAAGAAGACGACAAACGGGCAGTCAGTAACTTGGGTACAATTATAAAATGTGCTACAACTACGTGAGTGAAAAATTTGCAGTTTCTTGTTGAGCAAAAGCTGTGAAAGTAACGGTTGTAGCAGAATTCAACGCTCTACCAATAGAAAATGGTGATGATTTTCTTTGGGGCAACATTTTCTTTCAAAGGAAAGGCAAGCGAAGCCCTTTTACAACGTCACTGGCACCGCCCAAACGTCGCCCTACAAGAAGAGATTGAAAATTGGGGAGTGGAAACCAAACTGCTGCGCAGTTCGGCACCAGTCGACGACCTTTTAGCTTTTGCACACCAGTCGGCTTCATTGCCGCCATTCTTTTCCCTATTTCCAGTGTGGAAGGTGTGAAGCGACATGGGAATGTAATCCCTTATACTCACAAAAAAAGAATGCAAATATCATTTGCCGAGAAATCAAATAAACCCATGTTTAATTAGGATGACACAAAATCAGAAGTTAAAAACACAACCAAAACGTGGAATGACCGTGCTTTCAGAATCGTGGTGCAGATTTTGATTCATCGAAAGAAATGGCACAGATTTCTAAGGATCAACACTGATGTCTAAAATTGCGTCAAAAAAAAAACACTGATGTCTAAAATGAACAGACAAGAAGACCGGGTGTGCTTGCCCTACATGTCTACACAACTACAGGTCTACAGCACATCGAGCACATTAATTTAGGCATAATTAGGGAGCAAGAGGCTGGCCCCTAACATGCAAAATTACTTTGGCACCCTCGTTCCAAGGTCAGTCAAACAGTCAACGGACACAAACTGGGGAAATAAATCTAGGATACAGATACATACGTCAGACGATACTGGACCAGCAGGCTTGATTCCTCCCTTATTCAGAGAGGAAATACTCGACCAGAATGTAATAAAAGATTCCCTTTGTGATGAAGTAGGTAGCCAAATGATAAGAGCCAGAACAGCAGAATTGGCGGGAGAGAGGAACAGCAGAATTGGCGGAGCAGACGGAAAGAAAACAGTACTCAGAAATTCTTCATGACAAATACTACACTTCTATATTAACACCAATCGCTACAGTTCAATCATTCTAGGGATGATAACTTGGGTAAGGTAATCACCACCTATAAGAGAAATGATCGGGACCATATTTCTGGAGAAAATCACAAGACAGCCGCAATGCACGTTCGGTGAAACGAAGCATTCACGGGAATTCTGGACGAATTCAGTGCACTTTGTCCAAAATGGAAGCTAATGGACTTGAACCGCATTCACACCTCCGTCTGCTAAATTAGCAACCATAGCCCCCACACAGTGATACTATCTATCGTCTGTGAACTTTCAACAGATTAGACTAGGACATTCCATCCTTCTTGATCTATGATTTTCTCTAATCACACTAACAAAACTAAAATTATTGTAACTTAACTTCTTTGTCCCCAATATGTTAATAATAAAAATATCGCAAATAATTTTATGCGTAATCACCCATTAGTAATATAAATCAAATGAATTTTCTGTGACATATACCTTAGCATAAGGTTCTTTTTGTATATTCCCCTATATTCGTCAGGAAAGAAAGGGACACCTATTAGTCGGCAGCAAGACATTGCATGGATAGGTACATACACACAGCCACGCGGGGCGTCAAAGGTTGCATTGTTGCTGTTTGAGGGATGATCGAGCTATGGAGGCTGTTGTTATCAGAGATGGCTTATAAACCACGAGAGATCTAGAGTTAGGAGCTAGGAGGCAGAAGCTTTGGCGCTGAGTCCTTGTCGAGCGACGGAGCAGATCCCAAATTCCCAATCACACCAAATGGGCAGGCATCTCCAGCCGTCCATCTCCAGATCAGACCTGATGGCACATCATGTATTCCCTTCAGTTTGCCAGTGCTAGGCAACCCATATCATCAAATATCTTCACTCGTGGAGAATGCCTTTGTGCATGCTTGATGATGTACTATGCAAAAGTCTCCGGCCTCCACCACAGCTTGTTGCGCTCTCACTCAAGTGGACTAGGATCACAAGTGCTCACAATAACATCAGAGTATTGCTCTAGACTGTACTGTTTTTATTCACTGTTTTTTAGGGCTGTAATAAGTGGCTTCAAAACACTCAAAGTTTCACAGATGGGTCATGGTATTTTTCTAGGTTATTGCAGCTGATTGGAAACATGGGAATATGGGTGAAATTTAATCAACTAATCGTCAAACTTTTTGCACAGTAAGTACAGATAGACTATTAACCACCTAGAGATATGGTTTACTAACAGTATATAGTGTCCTAAAATATACCGGAACCCAAGCTTCTCAACCAACTTCCAAGAAAGTCAAGTCTAAAAAATATCTACACTGTTAAGTTTAAATTAATAACGAAGTACATACCCAAGGTGATGTTGCTATAACTGACTTCACAAATGTCCAATTACCAAATAACTCATGCACAGAACCACTTGTGCATTTGTTATGTGCTCCTACAAGTCTACAACAGCAATAAAAATAAGAACCATGTTAATAAGTAAGAATTCTTTAAATATTTTTCCTCATGTTATAAAGCCATAGAACTGAACAATTAGCAAAGCTCCAATAACAATCAAAATCCAAATGCCAAAAGAATAGCACATGTTAAGATCCAGATAAGTTCGGAAAGAATCCACCTAAGCTCCCTAATCCCGTTGGAATAATCCCCATCATCCGTTCCGTTTCTCTGCCACTGTCCAGACAAGGACAGCCCAACGCCACCCTGTAACTACTGTTCACTCTGATAGGGGCAGTACAGTCATATTTACCTACTATTGGCGGGGGTGGGTGCCTCCCGGTGCATGGTATTTTTATATGAGCGTGCTTTGGACCAAAAGGACCTGGCTGGTGCATTATAGCAAACACTAGTATATATTGCTGTTTCTGTACCCTACCCGCTCTCTCTCTCTCCCTCTACCCCTTTTCCTCTAACCTTTAGCTTTCCTTCCTCCCTCCCTCCCTCTCCTCTCATCTCCTCTTCCCCTCCTCTAACAAGAACTAGTCCCAGCCATTCAGATCCTAAGTTGCTGACCTTGCTGCTGCTTGTTGGAGATAGATTTGTTGGTTCTAAGTTGAAAGTACCATGAGTCCACCGAGTGTGATGGGGCAGTTTGGGGACACAACCTACACCAAGGTTTTTGTTGGTGGACTCGCGTGGGAAACCCAGAAGGAGACCATGAGGAAGTACTTCGAGCAGTTTGGGGAGATCCTGGAGGCTGTTGTCATCACTGACAAGAACACTGGCAGATCCAAGGGCTACGGATTTGTATGGTTTTACCCAATTCATCTCCTTTATATGCATTTAATTTCAGTAGACTTTATAAACATTTCGGTTCCCTGTTCATGTGTCACTTTTCTTTCTTTTCTGATGCAATATATAGTGTTTTCTTAATTTCAGTTAATCATGCACCCCGAATTCACATTGTAGGTTACCTTCCGGGACCCAGATGCGGCGATGAGAGCTTGCGTTGATCCCGCACCGGTGATTGACAGGAGGAGGGCTAACTGTAATCTTGCTTCCCTTGGGGTTCAAAGATCTAGGCCTCCTACTCCCCAGCATGGTTAGATATTTATCATTATTTCAGAGTAGTACAAGGCAGTATAGAAGAAACAATTAGCTTGCTTGCTTAATTGAAAGTGATTTATGAGAAATTATCGTGAGTTGAATAGAGCATATCACCTATAAGCTTTTAAAAAAGAACAATCATAATAGTTATTATAGATGCACTACCTCTTGGATAAATTAAAAAAAGGCGTACCCAGTGCAGAGAGCTCCCGCTCTGTGCGGGGTCTGGGGAAGAGTGTTAGTGGCAAGTCTTACCCTCGTCTGTCCAATGTGAGGAGACCACGACTTGAACCCGGGACCTTCCGGTCACAGGCGGTAAGACCCTACCGCTTGCACCAGGCCCTGCCTCTTGGATATTGCTAGAAATTTTATATGCACTTCCACGCATGACCACAAACTAACGACCATGATTTTATGCACTAAAGGTTCCTTCATGCCATTAGAATCAGCAAAGAGGTTAAAGAGATGGCAACAGATTGCCTAATTTTGATAAATGGCCAGCCTTAAGTGCTCAATGAGGGTATTGTGTAGGCATCCAGTAGAGAATAAAATGCTTAAATGTCTACCTTTAACATGGTGCTACTTTAGTGTCCTAAAAACAGTGGTTTCTCTCTAAAACAGTTCATGTTAATTGGAATTGCTTTCAGTTAGAACAATAAATATATGTAGACTTGGAAGGATATATGCTGTTGGCATTACTTGTTGGAAAAGGTAGAACTGAAGGAACATCAATAGTACAAAGATGTTAGTTATCCTCGAGCTAATTGACTTGTTTCAGATAATGTAGTATACTATTCCTAGGAGTGGATTATAAAACCTTCCAATGAAAACATAATCATATATTAATAAGGGGTAGCAACCAGAATCTTTTACTTCTATTACGTCGTCTTGCTTGCAACTGATAGACTGAAGACAGAAAGATGCAACTGCCTGTTTTTTTAATTAGTGCCTTCTCATGATAATATTAGCAAGCAATGTGGGTAAATTTGCTTCTGTTTTGCTGATGATGTTGCTACAGGAGGGGCTAGGAACTTTAGAGTGATGAAATCCTTCAGCCAGCAGGCAGGATTCCAAGGTGGACTGGGCGCAGCTTTTCCTTCTCATGCCACCTTCCCTCATTATGCCATCCCACAAGGCCTCCCCTACCATGTCTATGGGTACCTCTCTCTCTCTCTCTCTCCACACACACACATGTGGTCAGGATCGGGGCCGTGTGAAACTTGAAAGTCATGAGGGGTGGGGCCGTGGGGGCATCACATGCATGACATGTGCATTGTGACATGCCACCTTGGTCAATGGTGAATGGGCATGAGGCTTTTATCTTGCACGCGCCTACTCTCTCACAGACATATCCTCAGTCCCTCACACGAGTAGCCATGCGTGCTAGTGGCACATGACGGCAGCACTGTCATATGCTCACTCCCGTGAACAGTAAGCATAGATGAGATAGCAACGACCTCTCTCTCTCTTAGAAATCAAGTAGCTCGCTCTAGCACATTAGAACGGAACAAAATTTCATAATTAATTTGTAAGGAAAAAACTAATATCCCCTTCTATCCTTCACTCTGCAGGTACTCTCCATATACCCCAGACTACGGTTATCCAACAGTAAGTACCTAATTATATTGCTAATAAGCTCTATTTACTTCACCAACAGCACAACAAAATGGTTGCTTTTATTTATTTCACCATGAATTAATTAGTGCAGTAGCATGCATGTCATCAAAAGTATTTTTGCATTATGCATCATCAAAATTATGATATGATAAACAATGCACAGAAAATTGCAGTGTGTAATTTTTCTGGCTAAAATATACGATTATATAACACTATGTTCAACAGAAGGAAAATAAATGCATATGGCACACAATAAGAAAATAATGTAAGAATTACCCATCTTTTTTTTCCTGATGAAGCCAGAATTACCGATCATTTTAGCTTCAGCAAACTCAGACCAAAACTTGAGGGTTGGCATTCAGCTCTTGTGCGCTTAATGTACGATTCCTTTATGCTGGAAACAAGTTCTAAAAAGACTGACAGTTAGCATGCACCTTTTCTTAAAACAGAACTGCAGTAGTATGTGCCCATCAAAGAAAAACATCAAATGACGAAATATTCAGCCAAAAGCCGTTGTATTTGTGCCACTTTTTGAATGAACAAGAGAAAAAAAAGTTTTGGTCACTTTTTAGCATCAAGAAATATAACGTGAAGATGCAAAGAATACAACGGCATCATCTGAAAAATATAAAGCAAGATCATCTGCCACATGACTTCATATAAAAACTAAAGGCACATATATTAGAGTACTGCTCCTAAAAAGATTCACCTTCTACTTAAAAAAAAAGATTCACCTTCTGCCTACCTTTCCTGCATAATGACAATAATATGAGCTAAATCATCTATACTATCCTTTCAAAATCATTTCCTTTCTTCAAGTTTGAGAGGAAAGAGGTAACTATCATGTAGAGTCGAATATCTGCTCGTGGATAGCCAATTGCTTTCCGGTCTTCCTCAAAACAATTTATTCTAGATGATGAAGGGCCCAGTCTCTAGTCTCTACTATTGTCATGTCCACTGAAAAGCATGTACTCTCTATATTAAGCAATGACATGAGGAATACATAGAGATTTCTGGTCCTAGCAACTTTTATCTTACCCAGCCACACATGGTACGGGGCCTTAGTCTGTGAATCTCTAGTCAGTAGACACGTTGTTAACCAAATGAGCTATAAAAACAAAAGGCAGACCCCAACCTGGACTCCTGGAGTACTGTAACAAAGCATATATATATCTTTTAAAGGTGCTTGGGTTCACACAGCGACTACAGTACCAAGTAGGGGGGGAAACTTGATCAAGGGGAGAGACGTATCTTTAACTTTAGTCTTAAGAAGGGGGGCCCCACAACTTGGGAAACAGGCAGGAACCTCACTCGCACACGAAACCATCTGCGCTGTGTCAACCAGGGAGGTGGGCACATAACCATGCAGCACCAGGGATCGAACCCTGGTCAGGAGCTCCACACCTTGCGTGCTCAACCACTGTGCTATCAGCGTCTGAACCGTACCAAGTACTAGATAATACTAAGCTTTCTAAAATATCAGATACTTACAAATGGAAAGAGTGGTAGATAACAGATTTTTTTTATCATGAGCATAATATAAAATATATAAATACTTAAATTGGATTCTCTTGTCTGTTAAATAGAACTTCTACAATATATATGGAGGAGCTCATTACCCATTTTATGGAGGAGCAGCAGCTGGCATGGTGACAGGAACAAGTCCCTTTTATCCATATTTCCAGTTTGGGCAATCAGGAAACACTACTACCAACTATACAAGTGGACAAGGCTACAACTTGCAATACCCACAAATGTTCCACTTCTCAACTGTATCTTCTACAGCTGCTGCAGCTGTGACCGGCTTTGCTCAGCAGTATGGAGGACCATTGTCACTAGCAGCAAGCCCTCAAGCCCAAGCAGGTATTTCTAGCTTCATTCTTCTTGATATCTAATTAGAAACATTATAAAAGGGATTCAAAAGTCATCTAATTGTGCATTTGTCATCCTAGCTTAATGTAGCACTTGATGCAAATTATAAACTCACATATTGTTCTAGTAACCTACCAGCATTCATTTGTCAATCTGTCAAGTTACAATGCAAGAATGTAAAGTATTGTGCATGCAATTGAAAACAGTAGAAAGTGTGATAAAAATATGCTGCAATGTTTCGATAAGAAACTCAGTTCCCATGTTCTCAGAATTATTTGAATAATTTCTTTCTGCTAAGTTGTGATACTAATATCTTGACAGTGTGTATCCCCATTAAACAGGCATGACTATGGCACTCACAGCTCCAACCCTGCCAACTCCAACACAGGCTGCTCATCCTTACCGGTTGATTCCTTCGCACTTTGCAGTGTCCACTGCTCCAGAGCAACCCTTGGCCTAACCATAGTCTCCCTTCTCATCGTTGCTGTACTGTCTCGTTTCCAACATGTCGAGTCCATGCATCCATCTCTAACATCAAAAGGCACTATTGTAGATCATGTTTATCAGCCAAAGTGCTCGCCTCCATATCCCACAAGGTCATGTGGTGACTGGATATTAGCTTTAGCCCCAGGATGGGCACAAAGCTTCATGCCCCAAGGATGGGGTGTTCTAACAGACAAGTACAAACCCCAACCATTCTAACAATAGTCCAAGGAAGGACTTTATCTGGGAGAGTTAATTTCAGCCGTACCAAGACAAGGCTGTAGCTAAAGGAAACTAACAGTCAAGCATTACCCAGGGAGGGTTCATGCTGATACTAGTCAAATTGGACAACTGACAGCTAAATAACTGATTGAACTAGCATGCCACTCCCACATTTCATCAGTAGAATCCCAACTGTACCTAGCTTAGGCATGGCATTTCTTGTTGAAGCATGAACCATTAGCAAAACCTACCCTTCTATAGTCCTGCTGTTACCTAGACCAAATGCATTTGATATATGACCAGCGACTACCTGTGTAACCAACTCATCTTTTCTTTGCAAATGATTAGATGCACCAACTAACATTTTATTTGATCTTTCAGTTGATCTTGCATCTAGGTGGTCAAGGCTCTAAGGAGAGCCTGTGCCCCTAATCAGACACAGGTTCAGAGTAGTGCTAATGTTTGTTTTTAGCACTTGGCACTACCTCCTGTCACTCCAAACACAGTATTGGGGACTCCAAAGAAGGCTTTGGAGTAACCAAGCACTACTGTGTAACTCATTAACACAATGGACCCAAAGATAAATTTTTATTGTCTTGGGTCACCCCACTCATGTAGATGTCATTACTTCTCAGTGTCACTACCATGGTTAGGTCCAGGCCCCACCTCCCCGACCCCTTTTCCTCTCTCTCTCTCTCTCTCTCTCTCTCTCTCACGGCGCAGAGACCTTAGTGCTCTTTAATCTACTATTACCAGGCATGGTGGTTGTAATAATAAAGTAGCACTATGCTACTCATAGGACATGAAGAACTATTTGTTATTCCACCCTTCATATGTACTTAATATCCTGTCCATTTCAGTTCAGTAGTTGGTACTTATTTCCAACCATTGTAGTGCACCATATAATGTTGTGTAATATATGTCCACTGTACTGCACATTTCTTAGTCATATGTCGTTCAGTTGCATATGTTCCAGTTGAATGCAATATTGCATATGTGAAAGTATGCCTTTGAAAGCATTTACTTTCATATAATGGGATAACACTAGTAAGGCTTAGAATCTTGAGGTAACACCCCCACCCAATAGCATTTTAGTTGAATAAATTCCAATAGTTGGGGAAGCTAGCATTTTCGTAACACATTCTACTGAACAAAAAATAAGACACTACAAAGCTTTATAGTAATGTCTAGAGATTCTAGTACTAGGCTGCTAGTAGTACAAGCAGCATCCCTCTAGAGTTTTAGGAGTTCTACAATAAACCATGCCTCCAGGTTGTCATGTTCATACTGCAATGATCATTAAATATGCATGTTTAACTGAAACAAAATATAAACAAACAGTTTACCTGGCCTCTGCAGTTCTATATGCAGAATTGAAGATGAAGATAATGAACAGTTTATGATAACTACATTCCAAGCAAACATGTCATGACATTTTAGACCGATGTCCTAGCCAAATATCAAAATAGGACATCATCAGTGTGAAACTACAGAAGAATTTTGTCCCTTTTTGTTTTTGGAAGGGACAGTGATGAACAGATTCAGTTTACGATTAAGAAAAATATGTAAAAACAATACAGCATTTGATCTAATAATCCTGCAAAGGCATTGTAATTTCCCATAATAAAAGAGATCCTGGAAAAACTTACCTAGTGATCTTGCAGTTGAAAAAACATTAGTATGGGAGCAATGACTAACATGAAAACATTTCGTCCAATGTGCTACCTACTAACACGTATATGAAAATGTCCAGTTAAAGAATATCGGGGAAAAAAAAAAGAAAGCTATCAAGCTTTCATGAACATGTACTCAGGAATTTAGACATTGGAACAAGCTGCTTCTTAACAAGCAAACAGCTCAGAACAGTAGTTGCATTGGTACTTTGGTAGCTTACATATAGCACGACAGCCTAAACTTCAAACACTTGCACATCCATATCACATTTAAGAAAAAGAAGCATGTCTAGTGCAAATGGGTAGCCCATTAAGGGACAATGGTCTGCAACAAACTGGAAGTATGCAAAAGCTCATGCCACAAACACTAACATTAAGTCATCTATGACATATCTTCATGGTAGAGATGAAGTCCAAGACCAAGACGTGCACAAGCACGACGAAAAGCCATAGCTTCTGCCTTCTGTACGGGATCACCATAGCTTGTATCATCAACAGAAGCAGTTCCAGTGGCCTCTCTATAGATCTGATAGAGAGAACAGAGAGAGCAGGCAACATTGTCAATACACTCTTTATGTTAGTTCTGATCATATATTATATGTTAAACAAAACTACTACGCAGAGAAACTGTCAACTAGTTAACAGTTCACCATTAATGGCTACTGCAGTAAAACAACAATGGGATGAGTTTACATTGACTATGGAATACTGAGGATCATCACATTGTCATGCATGTGTAAAATATTAATTTTGTTTCTCCAGCAACTTGAGTTTGTTTACTGATGTTTCAACTATGTACTATCGTTAAAAAAAATCATGAACAACAAGAATATATCTTATCTCCTGAAATAAAGAAGTAAGCACCAAATGGATCCATTTTCTTCAAATGAGGAGACCTCTGTTTGCATCTTTCATTACCAAAACTCCAAAAGAGCAGAATGCTCTTTGGCATAGACAAACAGGACAGGCATGGCCAGCTTACAGAAGTACCATAATAATTAACAAGTAGCAACAAAACCAATTTGTCCATAAAACAAATATCTGCCAACAGAGAGGAAACCAGTGGATCTAAATAATAACATGCTATGCAATACAAAACTTGCAAAATTAAAACTGCAAAAATTATGATAAAGAAACCCACAAATCATCATCAATTAAATTAAGCGTCAACAGAAGAGGACTGGTAGACACTAGCATACAGAAAAGAAAGTTTCAAAATAACAGCTGGGAACTGACAAATGGTAAACAACAGTTTCAAATAGTCACGGTTAACCAGAACATTGTCGAAAACAAATGAAAGCAGACTTATTATTTGCCAAAACCTAAATGTAAGCCATAAGACCATACAAATTTTCAGGCCTCAGAATAACCTTTTAGTTATTGAGATCAATCATTTATGTAAAAAAGCATTACCTGGAAGAGAAGAGGTACCTCTGCATCAATCCCATGAAGAGTCACTCGATAGACAACGGATACTGATTTCCCATCAGATGAGTAAACAATGCTGCGGACCTCACCCGACCACTCTGTAATGGATTGCAAAATGATAGAAGATAGAACAAGAAAAGTAACTCCCTGACAGTTCAATCCCTCTGAACTTAAACCATCAAAAAAGAGGGAAACAAATATCCTAATGATGATGAGAAGTTTACCTGGAGCATGTATAAAGGGGCGTACCCAGTGCAGAGAGCTCCCGCTCTGTGCGGGGTCTGGGGAAGGGTGTCAGCGGCAAGCCTTACCCTCGCCTGTGCAATGCGAGGAGACCGCGACTCGAACCCGGGACCTTCCGGTCACAGGCGGTAAGACTCTACCGCTTGCACCAGGCCCGCCCTTCTACCTGGAGCATGTATGTTAAGAATTTTGTTCACAATGTGCCTGCAAGAGGTATCAGAAGTGAGATCACAAGGATATATATATTAAAGGAATAAAAACGAAATGGGATCAAATGATCCATATATTGATGAATCCAGCATTCTTTCCTCTAAATAAAATGTCCATGGTGCAAAAAACCAAAGTAGTTATTAAACATAAACCATAAAGAAGCTCTGACTCTCAGATTGCAAAGGAGGGCCTGTTGTCAATAGATAAAAATGCCAAAATTGTGAAATTCTCTTTAATTAAATCTGATTAGAGATTCGGTTTATTTTTTGTTTGTCAAATGCTCAGTCCATGACAGCTCCCATAGAATTGTGCTGCAGGAGCAACCACTTCAATTAGAAAGCCCATAGACTGTGTTTATGTTCTATAGGAGTGTGACAACTTTCGTCCTAACTACCTCTTGCAGGCACATTGTGAACAAAATTCTCAACATACATGCTCCAGGTAAACTTCTCGTCATCATTAGGATATTTGTTTGCCCTCTTTTTTGATGGCATAAGTTCAGAGAGGTTGAACTGTCAGGGAGTTACTTTTCTTGTTCTACTTCAATCATTTTGCAATCCATTACAGAGCGGTCGGGTGAGGTCCGCAGCATTGTTTACTCATCTGATGGCAAATCAGTATCTGTTGTCTATCGAGTGACTCTTTATTGATCAATCAGAGGTTAACAAATCATCAGTTCCATCTTTGGGAACACATAACAACGCTGAAGGCACGAACCAATAAAAAAAAAATTGCTCTTACTATTTTACTAAAATCTCGCTTCAGAGAGCTGCGTAATATATATAACGTGCTTATTTTCGAAGAACCTACCCATCGACTCTCTCTCTCTCTCTCCTTAAAATATTTTGATTATCGAAACCAAGACGCCTACTCATAAACCCACTCATGGACCCAGTATCTTACTCAAATGTAACCTAATATTTACACATAAATCTGCAAGACATAATCTGGTTAAATGAGCACAAATGTCCGAACCGTTCCAATCGTTCGCAGCATTGGAAGATAGAAGCAAAGGTTGGTTCCTTGGGTGATCGCTACCGATCGGGTGAGTGACTTACCATGGGACGTACTTGATGGCGAAGCCATTATCCTCGACGCGGGTCTTCACGAGGGAGTCCGGAACCTCTTCCCGAGCTCCTTGAGCACCTCGGCTAGCGGCTTGCCGATGCCCTCGGTGGGGGCGGCAACCTCGCCGCCGGCGAACTCGGTCTCGTCCTCCGACGGAAGCTCCGGTTCCTGCGTCCGATGAGACGCGCAGGCCTTTGCGGCGAAGGGGCGCGCGAGGCGAGGGGTGGGCGCAAGGCGGAGGAGGCGGGTTAGGGCACCGGGAGCCATGGCGAGGACCGGGCGGAGTCTCGGGGCCTTTGGGGGAAAACGAAGGAGGGGTTTGGTTGGGTTTTGCAATTGGAGAGTCGCCGTCGCGTTCGTCACTTCGTCCGAAGCACGATGACAATGTGCAGCTTGACCGTTCGGGTTCATCCGTCCATTTGAAAATAGTACTCCCTCCGTTGCAAATGAGTCGTCGTTTTGACTTTTTTCCGTTCATGGAACGTATAAAAAAAATTAAACTGTCTTATTATTTGAAACGGAAAAAGTAATATATAAGATGGGAATTTTGAATTTTTTTTGCTAGGCGAGGCAAGAAGTTTGAATTGTTTCTTTAATTATTTTGAATTAAAATCGAAATATTTCAATTGTGAACTACTCATTTCATTTTAAATTATAAAACAGTTTAGTTATTCTATATACATATCAAATACTATGTCTAAACACATAGTAAAAGTGATTGTATCTAAAAAAAAAGGCTTATAATTAGGAAAGAAGGGGATATTGAACTGTTGTAATTTGTTTGCTTCTTCTCTTCTATAATGGAACAAAAGTCAGAAACAAATGAGGAAACCACAAGTTGTATAAATTTTCATTTTACCATGATACCCTTCTAAACACAATATTAAAAATTTAATATCATTCTGTTATATCAATATTGCATATGTTGTTATTGCATGTATTTCTATTTTATATGTCTCATGGAGCCCATATAGCTCAAAAAGAGCATACCTTTAATTGAGAGACCAAACACTTTCGTACAATTTCATTCCGTTGGGCTCCAACGAGAAATAAGAGTTTTACATCTCAAGGATTTAGCGACACCTAAAAAATAAACAAACTCGGACAAAAACTACTTACCTAAGGTGCGATAGATTATGGCCACCAACCAAGATCACAGTACATCAACCAAAGATGCCTTTAATAAAAAACATAGAGGTATATTGTGACGGAACCACTGAAATAACACACCTTTAGAGACGCTCGTCTTTCACCAGACACTAAACACCCTAGTAAGCTACATTGGACGGATTTCATCGAGCACGCCCCAAGAGAGAACTCGAATAATCCACGTTTTTCTCCAGGTTCCAATAATGAGAACGAGTTTACAATACTTAGTTCATTTCATACAACAAGAGTTCTTACAAATATATTATTACAATACTAAGTTCAGAGTGCGAATTTAAACAGCGGAATTACAATAAACATCTAACGGTAGAATACAAGGATATGTCTGTGCCCACCAGAAGAATCCTCCACACACCAGATACTCTTCAAGCTACATCTGCAACAGGGGTGAATAAACCCTGAGTACATAATGTACTCGCAAGACTCACCTGATTAGTGGGAATAATTTTTCGACTCCAAATAATATGATAAGCTTTATGGTTTGCTGGATTTCCTTTTTTGTAAAAAGCAATATTAGTAGTAAATCCTTATGTATGTTTCTTATTAGTAATCATGATTAATTCACTATCTAACCATTCTAGGTAAGCACATATTCTACTTTCAAGCAAGAGTTGATCAAACATATTTATTTCATCATCTTTCATCTTCCAGTTCTTACTATGGTGCTAGATCGTAGACAAAGTCGCACCGGATTACCTGGAGTTTCGTGAATTAATGTGCCCAGCTGGGTACCCTAAAACACATGTCCCGCTTATACCCCAAGCACAAGCAGGACCAACCCACAACTCTCCTGTCGAGGGGTCTAGGTCCTCGTCCAAACTTGGACTCCAAGCCCCCACACCGGAGTCTCGGACTCAGTGTGGTGCTTAGACCTCCACCATTCCCGCCTTCAATCAGTCGGTCCGGAAAGAGCCGGAACCCACGATAAGAGAGCAACGAGCCTTCTCTGCTCCCATAAATAAGTATATGCTCAGAATAATAAGTCTGTGACTTGACTAGAAACCAATGCAACGGTCGATCCTTAACTGACACGGATAGGGAAAACATTGTAACCAAACTATGCCCCATTGACCGCAGAACACAACCTCTTACACCCACCAATACCCGTATCATATCCCTGTCCAGTCTCCATTTCCTTTCATCATTTTATCATGAGAGTGCTAATAATAATCACCTATTGTGAGTAACGACAGGTTACTCACGCTACCGATAGCCTAAGCATAACAGCTACTCGACCTATGCTAGTAGGACTCATAGGTAGGTTATTTATGTATGTAGTTTCCATAAAATGCATGTAACGTAAATGCACATCACTTATGTATACCCAGTGATTATTCAAAATAAGGGTTATGCGCCGGGGCTTGCCTTAGGCAGGCGGGTGGTCAGCTATGTCAGTCGTCGGTGGCTCTGAGGCTGTTGTAACACCCTGGTGTTACGAGCTAGTTTAGCACCGCGATTTAGGCTTAAGTAAAATTTTCGAAACAAGTTTCTCAGAATTTTTGAATATAAATGTATTTGATGTGATAAGCGAGTCCCATGTAACTTAGTTTTGTGGACTCAAATAAACGCCAAGTTAAATTACTCAGTGCGTAAAGATATTTAGGAATACCAACGATGATGCTAACGAACAGTTTGTTCTGTTAGATTAAGCATGAAAAGCAACTTTTATAAATAGAATAAAATCCATTAATAAATAGAACGATATATATATACATATATACTCACGGATTTGTTTTGATAAGTATGAACTGACGAGGAAGAGAGCGCAGCAGCTTCGTTTATTTTTTCCGACGTACAACGTATTCGTTGCATGACAATTATTCACCATCTCGTCTCCCGTCGTGGCGCGGCAGTGCAAAGTCTCCTCATCCATCACTCCCTTATTGTCTTGTTGGTTGCTGCCATTTTTCACGCTACCACACCGTGTCCTCTCTCTGTCGTGCACCGTCGAGTAACCACTGCCTCCGTCGTTCCGTTGAACTATTAACCATGTTGTGCTGCCTCTGCTGCCCTGCCCTGTCCGCCCCTGTCTCCGCTTGCTCTGCCGAGCTGAGCATCCGCCAGGGTTGTGGTCGCGTGTAACACATGCGCGCTCGTGGGTTTGTCCGGCCTAGCTGCGCTGGCTGCCTGCTCGTTGCGTCACCTCGCCTGCATGTGGTTCTGTCCCGCATCGCGCCTATGAAAGTGATGATGAACCGCACGGCTCCTCGCTCTCTCTCTCTCACGCGTCTGCCTTCCGTGTCGCCGTTGCTTGTCGTGTCTGCCTTGGTTGTCTGCCCTATGTTTGCGTACGACGTTGCCTCCCTTGCGTTGCCTTTTCCTTCCTTTTCTTCTCTGCTGCCGAAGGGCGTCCTAGCTCTAGTCCGCCGTAGCCGCCCCTTTCCACCTTCGCGAGCATGCGCAAGCACTCTACACTGGTGCCCTTCCCGCGTCGAGCGCTCCTGCGCTGCTGCCCGCGCTGCCCCACGCCACGTACCCGCAGCAGCCCGTAGTGCCCTGCCGTCGCCGGTTTCCCTCGTGTGCGCGCATGAAGCCCACGGCCGCACTGGATTGAGCCCCTCGCGCGCCTCCCTTCTGCCGTCCCTGTGCCTCCATCCCTTGTGAGCGCGCCGAGCCACGCTGTCCCGCCCCGCTCCCTGTTGCTCCTCCCAGGCGCCTCCCCCGCCTTGGTCCGCACCGTGGCCAGGCAAGCCCGGTCGTGGCCGCGTGCCCTCCCCGCCGCCCTGGTCGTGACCTCTGCACGCTGTGCGCGTGGTCGGCCGCTGCTTGCACCTGCGACCGCTCCCGCCACACGAGTCGCAGCGTCCTCGCTACAGTGCCTCGCCGTGACTGCTGCAGCGCCGCTGCACGCCGTGCGCGCGTGGCCGTCATGTGGTGTCCCACCTCGGTCCGCGTCGCGGCCAGGCCCGAGCCCGACCGTGGTCCACGCACCTCCTCGTGCCGCCCCACGACTACACCGCTGACGGCGAGCCGGCAATCGGCCGGCAGAGTACTTCCTCAGCTCTGCGTGCTCTGTTTTGAGGTAGAAGAGGGACCTTAACGTAAATAGTATGCTTTACCGTGTTCATTTTGCAAAAAGTGCTTGACTCATATGTTTACAAGTAAAGGCTTACTGGATTTAGAGAAAGATCAGGGGCCTAATCCGCTAAAACGTCGCCGCTGTCTGGCCCTGACCGCGTGGGCCGCACTCATCCGCGCGTGGGCTGGTGAAAGGACCTAGGATGTTGCCTAGAGGGGGGTGAATAGGCGTTTCTGAAAAATCAACACCTTTAAAAGCGGAAACGATTAGTAATAGGAGTTTCCAAAATGGAAACTTCAAATCAGAGTAATACCACCCCTCACAAGTTAGCCACAAAGTATATAAAAGATACTAGATAAACCTAGGGAGCCAAACAGCGGCAACCAAAGAGTTGAATCAAAATGCACTAGTCTGTTAATGTCGGAAGTCCCGACGTTTGGGTCAGAACTTCCGACGTGTCGGAAGTCCCAACAGTTTGAGTCAGAACTTCCAACGCAAACTGTCAGCACTTCCGACCCCTACGGGAAATGAACTACAAGTGCTAAAATGAACTTTGTGATGCCGATAACTTACAAACCCACTTCCTAGTGGTAAGGTAAGGTGTTGGGTCACTCTCTTGACGTTGATAAGCCACCAATCCCAGAGATCGAGTCCCAAACCCTAAGAAATAGCTAGAGAGAGGAGACAACCAAATCGGTGTAATTTCGAGCAAATCACAACAACAACAAGCACGTGGGAGACAAGAATTTATCCCTAGGTTCGGCACCCCCACAAAGGAGCTCCTACGTCCTCGTTGTTGAGGTGACCACTTTGGTGAGTCTCTTCCACCTCCTTGCCTCACTCAAGGATACCACAAAGGTCACTTGAGTTTCTTCACTAGAAAACAAGGGTAATACAAACTTCCCAAGGCTCTTCCCACAAGATGGAAGCTCTTGGGCGATGCCTAGCCCGGCTAGGGGAAAATCCCCAAGAGTAACAAATGCAAATCAAACCGCTTGACGAAGAAATCAAGTGCTCAAGCTTGCTCAAAGTGTTATTCTCACTCAATCCACTCTCCAATCACTCAAACCCTTTGGGAATCGAAGTTGGAAGCAAAGGAGTGAAGAGAGGGAGCCTAGAATGCTTGGGGCTGTTTGGCCGAGTGTTCGTCATAATAAATTGAGTGGGCAGCGGTTAGAATGAAGGAGACGGTATATATACACCAAGGCAAAATCTAACACCGTTCAGATCTACGCCGGGAGTTCCGACGCAGATCTCGGGACTTTCGACGTATGAAGAAAACACTGTTCACGCGAGGTCAAAAGTCCACGGGCGCAAGTCAGTGTCGGAACTCCCGGCAAACGTCGGGACTTCCGACGGTCGGAACTTCCGACGTTTGTCGGGAGTTCCGGCTTACGTCGGGACTTCCGACACCGACAGTCACACAAAAATATTCTATGTGCTCGTGAAGTGCTAGAGTGTCTCTCTTTTGATTTAATTATTATGCTTGAGCACTCTATCTTCCTCATACCACCTAAACTTGCATCCCTCTTAATAGTACGGCATACCTATTAACTCAAGATCAAAAGAAAAACGAAATTAAACCTTTTGAGTTGATCTTCTTTGAAATTGATGCCGTGTCTTTCAATCTTCATCAAGTGAGGGTGCCAACATGTCAATATTGATCTTGTCACTTGAGCATAGCCATCTTGAGCACGTGACTTGATTCCATTCATCAAATATGAATAACTCCAAAAAGTATCAAGTCACTTCTATCAAACATTCCAATAGTGATTTGATCCTCCACATAAACATGGCCATCATAGCTTGATTAGTACCTCAACTAAATGCAAGTACTTCCTTCTTCACCCTAGCTAGGTTCTTGGCCGCCAAGCCGCCGCTTGCCCTTCACCCTTGCTTAGTACCTCGAAGCCTTCCTTGCTATCTTCACCATCTCAAGCCATCAAGTCACATCTTGTGTTGAATCATCCATTCATGTATTGCCATCTTTTTCATTTCAATTTAGCAAGCTTCAAATATGAGACCATTCCATATGCAATCCCTTATGTCTCATTAATTGACTCTTATCGTGCTTGCTTTCACATAGATCATTGAAATCCCACAATAAATAAGCATTTGCATGAATTCCATTTGCATTGTTGTCTTGTGCTTGAACTAGATTGTTTATACAACAATACATCATTTTGGCTTTATACAATTTCATCAAGTATCTGTGAGATAATCAACTTCCTGTCTAACACTTAGCAAACATGTTAGTCCTTTAATCGTGTTGTCATTCAATCATCCAAAACTCACTAAAGGGCTAGATGCACTTTCAGCTGGCCTGCTCGCCGCAGCGCCTGGGCCACTTCCGCTCGCGTCCGCGCCGTTTGGGCCGGACGGGTGTCGCCCACGCTGGGCCGACCTATCGTCGCCCGCGCATGGGCCGTCTGCGCCACGGACCGCGCGCTGTTCGCCGCGTTGGGCCGCCGCCTGTGCCGCTTAGGCCGGCTTGGTGCCGCGCTGTGGGCCGCGCCACGCTGCTGGGCCACTGCTTTACCGCTGGGTCGAGTGGTGGTTGCCGCTCCAGTTAGTTCGAAGACATTGTTAATTTAGTTTCGTAAATAAATTTATAAAATTCGTAGTAAATCATAGAAAAGTCGTAAAAATGCCAAATCAGTTTTGTTGAGGTCCTAAAATCATGATCCATCCAATAGTATATTTTATTCACATAGTTTAATAATATTCTTAGAAGCTATATAATTAAATTAAGCTACTTAATATTGTAAAAATATAAACTTGAGGGAATTATTGTGATGAATTGGTAATATTGTTTAATCTAAAATTTGTATAGTAGGCTTCTAGCAATATTAGGTACTCACTGTAATTTTTGTAGCTCCAGAATAATTTGTGCCAGGACTCAGTGGTGGGGGCTTAGAGTCCCAGTTTGGACGGGTAGGGATGAAAGCGGGAACGGAAAATTCCCGTACCGACCGACACCGAATACCAAAATTCCCGACCGGATATCATTTTCTCGGGATAAAACGGGTTCGGGAAGAAATCCGGGAAAATTCGGCGAATCCGGGATCGAAATCGATTAGAGTGATTTTCCGACCGAATTAGCGGATCCCGTATTTGCTCAGGAAAATTCCCGTGGGAAATTCCCATTTTTAAGTCCTGCAAACAGCCCAACGTTCCATCGTTCCATGCTTGGCCCAGTGATACCGTCGGGAACAGTGAGCTGATGGTTTGGCCCAGGAGAAGGCCACATATCGTTGCTTGGCCCAGGAGAAGGCCACAAAGCGGGAATGGGCAGCATGCAGGAGAAGGCCACAGATCGTTGCTTGGCCCAGGAATTCACGCATGGAGCACAGGAGCAGCAAGGTTTGGCCTTTGTTCATTTTTCTTTTCCATTTTCTTTTTTTTGGTAGTTCTGTAGTTTTCTTTGCATAAATATTCTGATGAGCTAACTGTTTGCTATTGTTTGTATATGGATTATGCATGGTTGCTATTGTTGCATCGAGCTCACTGTTTCAAGTGGTTACATATATCGATGTTTTCATTTTGTGTTACCGCTTCCCGATCATAATCGACACGTTCCCGTTCGAAATATTCCGTTCCCGATATCCCGTAATACCAGATTCGTTTTCCCGTCCGGCCTTTCCGTTCCCATTCCCGTTCCCGGCCAAAAAATACAGGAGCGGAAATGGTTAAGACATTTTCCCGACCGTTCCTGACCATTTTCATCCCTATGGACGGGGACCTGGACACCCAAGACACGAGGGTGATGGGTTAGTCCTGCTTGTGCCCGGGGTACAAGCGGGGCGTGTGTTTTCGAGGTACCCAGGTGGGGACATTGGTTCACGAATCGCCGCCGAATCGGTACGACTTGTCTTAACTCTAGTACCGTAGTAAGAACTGAAAAATGGAATGAAAAAAGAAACTCTGACTGCTTACCACCTGCTCAAAAGTAGTACAGATGCTTGCATAGAATAGTTAGTTAATGAACCAATGCGGTTGTTAATAAAAATCGAATATAAGGACGCACGCTTAGTAATGCTTCCTGCAAATGCAATAAACCCACAAGTCAGATAGCCTTGCATATCCTTGGAGTCTTTTTTTTCCTCCTGTCGGGTAAGTCTTGCTGAGTACAATTGAGTACTCAGGGTTTTATTCCTCCTGTTGCAGGTAACAGGTGGAGGCTAAAGCTGACCTTTGTGTGTGGATTACTCCTGGTGAACTCAGAGAGGATTTTCTATACGTTGTGATAGTAGTTTTTATTTATAACTCTTACTAAATATTTTATAAATGAAAGTTTTATAATATATTGTCCTAGTCATTTATCAATGATTCATCATGTCATGAATAGATGTTTATTTTTGCTGTAACTCTGTTCACATGTTTATATTTCACTGTTCAATTAAATTGTTTGTAACTCTGATAATATGATTACATTCCGCTGTCATAACGATAAATGTGATACTCTGATGATTAAAAGTGATGTAAGAAATGGTTAAGAATGATGTAAGCTTTATTATCTCATTTATGATCTTGTTGAAAAATATGGATTTTCGGGTTCTCCCCTAGTGTGCGCGATGAAACCAAGTAATTTAGTATTCTCCTTCGAGTGGTTAGTGTCTAATGGAAAACAAGCACTCCTTGGAGGCATTAGATTAGACGGTTCTGCCACAGGTGGTATCAGAGCGCAAATGAGAAAATAAAGCTTTGAAAACCTATTCTAAACTAAAATTTGACAACCTATTTTTATAAAAAGTTAGGGCGTTCAACTGTGAAGTTATATAAATAGCTCTATTACTATGGGTATGTATCCAGGATAGATAGTACTCTGCTGACTTAGATATTCTTAATCAAGTTTTCTGCAAGTACACTGACTCGAGCATAGTCCGATAGTATCGACTAGCTACAGGGAGAGAATGTTGTGCCAAAAATTTGAGAACGGTTGCCCTATATGTTGGCAACAGTGAAAGGATGTATAGGACGTGCATTCATGCATATCCTGTTTGTGCATTATAGCGCTCGTATTGCTTGTAGATACGCCATCCATAGGTGTCACGCGTGACGTATTATGCATGACTGACTCGTTCTTGTTCTAGAGTTAGGTCTGCACTGTGGCTTCGTGCTTCGTGTTTGCCCGTGGTTCACGCCCGTCGTGACCCACGTCTTCCACGTACCTATTTTCTATGCTCTTGTCGGACCTTTGTCCTGCAGTCATACTAGTCAGTAATGGCCTCGGACCTCGCTCGCCTCACACGCGTGAAAGATTTGGTCGGTTCATTCAGTAGTGACCCCTCGCAGGAACCCTGGTGGACCACGCCAGGACCACTGAACACTTCGCCTTTATAAGCAGAGCCTTACTTAGCCCTTGGTACCACCACTCGGTGCACTTTAGCTCGCTTAGCTTTTCCCTTGAGCCAGCTTTTCGCTCAGCCTTCCTCACAACCACCGTTAGAAATGGCAGGAGCCTGGGTTAGTAGTTACTGCCTGAACATTGAGGGTTTTCCCAGAAACCTACATGCTACCCTACAAAAGCTCGAAGTCAAAGATCGTCCCGAGTACGAGGGCTGTGAGTATGAGGAGCATGGCACCGAGCGGTGTGAGGTTACCGTCTACATTTGGAAGAGTGAAGAGTTCCCCGACCTCACTGAAGCCTAGAGTGTGACCGCAATCGGGTTTAGCTTCATCGACACCTATCAGGTTGTGGCCCGCAAAGCCTTGCGGTACCTCTACCAGATCTATGAGGAGCCCATTGCCCGTACCGACATGAGGTTCTTTCCACCTTTGGATAAGAATCGGTGGGCATGAAGTGCTCGCATGGAGGCCTTGCAAGGGTGGGAGTCGCAAGAAGATAGTCCTACCGTGGTGCACTTGACCACGTACCTACTTGCTCTAGATGAGCAGTATGACCAGCAAGCCTTGGAACTGAGGATATGCCTCCATCGAGCCGAGGAAGCCGAGATCTTTAGCCGGATGCTCTAGGTGCAGCTCGCCGAAGTGCATGCCTGTGCTACAGCCACGGAGAGCCAGGAGACTGTCATGTCGAAAGCTCTGAAGGAGGTTAAAGATCGGCATGTACATCAGTTGCGGGTGGCCTATCTTATCACCAAGGCCAAGTGGAGGATGCTGGCTGCTGAAAGGCAGGATGCCCCGATCTTAGAAGGGATCCCTATCCACCCACCAGAAAGAAGGAGAACCGGTGTTGCAGTGCCACCAGCACCTCCACCTTCGGAAGTGTCAGAACTAGAGCCCTTGATTTCTCTCACTCAGCCATTGCCACGAGAAGATGCAGATCCATAGCCAGGGCAGTAGAAGAATTCGCCAAGCCTGGGAATGAAGATGCGTGGCCCATAGTAGATTAGTTGTCTTGGGATGTTGTACCCATAGTAGTAGTGCTTTTCGTCGTTGTCCTCCGTATTGTACTCTTGCCGTTGTTGGTCCATAGTTGAGATCGTCCATTGTAGGGAAGGTGAATGTCGTGTTGTGAATGGGAGCCTGAATGCCTATACATTGTACCCGTATGAGACCGTTGGAATATGCATTTTGTTTATTTTGCTGTGTTTATTGCGTTCATCTACCTTAAGTTTCGTTAGATGTGCTTAAAGCTTTCAAGGGCGATGTTAAGCGGGTTACAAGAGAAGTTGCCATTCAGATACTAGCAGACCAGCCGTGATTGGAACATAGGACACTGTATTGACTAATTGTGGATGTCCCAGCAGGACACTTGAATCTCTTTAAAACAAATCCACTGTTGGATTTGAATTCCTTGTCCCTTGTTGTGAAGGGAACCCTTGTTGTTTGAATCTTCCCTTGCAATACTCCCCTTACTCTGTGGTCTATGGCCCCACCGCCTTCATGGCATATAAGTTGGTAGTAGTTGTCTGGTTAATAGCTTATGGTGTCGCGATGAAACTGAGGGCCCCCTGTGGAACAGCTGCCACATGGACGTGCTCGGCACGCGTTTGTATCGAGGTTGGTGGCCAAGTACCTTTACCAAGTTGCACTGCCATACCGCTTTTGCTACAAAATATTCTCCTTAAAAATATCTAGGTGTTCAAACGGGAAATCTACAACATGTTGATGACATAGTGTTCTATCAAGGTAAGCAAGAGGATGTGGTTTTGGAGGAAGAACATATGACATGGTATTAGTCTACATGAAGGGTTGATGCGGTCGGGTAAGGGAACGAAAAAGAAGAGTAGTAAGGAAAGTTAGCCTCGGGTAGTCGGGAGTGATTGTAGAAGTCTAAGTGGATGCCATGTCCCAAGCCCTTTGTTTAGTTGATCGTGCTGGGTCATTTCGCTGCGTGCCTACTGAACGCTGTCTGTATCGGGCCGTTAGCTCCCCGTTCGCGTGTGGCCACGGTAGTGTGCCGCACTCATCGTCCTTGTGCACTATGCGTTTATCCTTTTCCCAGCATCCGGTCGCCTCTCGACTCTCATGCCTCGTTCCCGTACCAGACCCCCCTTCCCCTTTCTCTTTTCTCATGGAAACATGGTCGCCCGCATGCCTGCCTCGTCGAGCGGACCCCTCTCCTCTCCTCTCCCTTATCTTCTGCCCACTCGCGCTAGAAGCACACCATGTCTGACCTTATCTCCACAGCATGACCCGTCTGTGCACCCTATCCATGTCGCCTCCACTTCCAGTGTGTTGCGCCCACCTCCGTTCGCCGCTATAAGATACCCTTGGTTCTTGCTCTTCTTCTTCATCCCATTCCCTCGCATTCGGGGCAGAGTTACGAAATCCAGTTGCCATTGTAAAGCTTGGTTCATCAGTCTAGGGTGATGGTGTAATCTGAGTAGAAAAAAGGATCTGGTTTTCAAAGAAGTTCAAGTTTCCTTGGTTAGTTTGGTCTTAGGGTTCACAATGTTTGAGTTCTGGGAGTCCTATTTCTGGATCTGTTGGTGCTACGCCATGTTTTGGATAATCATTATCTTATTGTTTCTCCATTGTCCTTGTCTATCTTGACTTCTGGATTAAGCCTCGGTTATACCAGGTTGCTCTTAACCATGTATCCCTAGATGCCCGTGTGGTTTACTATTCGAAATCGTGTAATCTTTCGTGTAATCCTTGATCTATGGAATATAATCGCGTTCCCCTCTTCTGGTTCTTGTTTCGAATCTCAGGACGAGATTCTTTTTAAGGGGGTTGGTTGTAACACCCTGGTGTTACGAGCTCGTTTAGCATCTCGATTTAGGCCTAAGTAAAATTTTTGAAACAAGTTTCTCAAAATTTTTGAATATAAATGTACTTGATGCGATAAGCGAGTCCCGTGTGACTTAGTTTTGTGGACTCAAATAAACGCCAAGTTAAATTACTCAGTGCATAAAGGTATTTAGGAATATAAATGTACTTGATGCTAGTGAACGGTTTGTTCTGATAGATTAAGCATGAAAATCAACTTTTATAAATAGAATAAAATCCATTAATAAATAGAATGATATATATATACATATACACTCACAGGTTTATTTTGATAAGCATGAACTGACGAGGAAGAGACTGCAGCAGCTTCGTTTATTTTTTCAGCGTACAACGTACTCGTTGCATGGCAATTATTCACCATCTCCTCTCCCGTCGTGGCGCGACAGCGCAAAGTCTCCTCATCCATCACTCCCTATTTGTCTCGTCAGTTGCCGCCATTTTTCACACTGCCACACCGTGTCCCCTCTCTGCCATGCACCGTCGAGTAACCACTGCCTCCGTCGTTCCGTTGAACTATTAACCTTGTCGTGCTGCCTCTGCCGCCTTGCCCTGTCCACCCCTCGCTCTCTCTCACGCGTCTGCCTTCCATGTCTCCGTTGCTTGTCGTGTCTGCCTTGGTTGTCTGCCCTGTGTTCGCGTACGACGTTGCCTCCCTTGCGTCGCCTTTTCCTTCCTTTTCTTCTTTGCTGCCGAAGGGCATCCCAGCTCCAGTCCGCTGTAGCCGCCCCTTTCCACCTTTCTCCCTGCGTCGAGCGCTTCCATGCTGCTGCCCGCGCTGCCCCACGGCACGTACCCGCAGCAGCCCTCAGTGCCCCGTCATCATCGGTTCCCCTCGCGTGCCCGCGTGAAGACCACAGCTGCACTGGACCGAGCCCCTCGTGCACCTCCATTTCGCTGTCCCTGCGCCTCCATCCCTTGCGAGCCACGCTGTCCCATATCGCTCCCTGCTGCTCCTCCCAAGCGCCTCCCCCACCTTGGTCCGCATCGTGGCTAGGCGAGCCCGGTCGTGGCCGCGTGCCCTCCCCGCCGCCCCGGTTGTGACCTCTGCACGCCGTGCGCGCGTGGCCCTCATGCGCTGTCCCGCCTCGGTCCGCGCCGCGGCTAGGCCCGGGTCCGACCATGGTCCGCGCACCTCCTCGCGCCACCCCGTGACTGCACTGCCGACGGCGAGCCGGCAATCGACCGGCGGAGTACTTCCTCTGCTCTGCGTGCTCTGTTTTGAGGTAGAAGAGGGACCTTAACGTAAATAGTATGCTTTACCGTGTTCATTTTGCAAAAAGTGCTTGACTCATACGTTTACAAGTAAAGGCTTACTGGATTTGGAGAAAGCTCAGGGGCCTAATCGCTAAAATGCCGCCACTGTCTGGCCCTGGCCGCGTGGGCCACGCTCATCCGCACGTGGGCTGGCCTGCTCGCCGCCGCGCCTGGGCCACTTCCGCTCGTGTCTACGCCGTTTGAGCCGGACGGGTGTCGCCTGTGCTGGGCCGGCCTGTCGCCGCCCGCGCATGGGCCGACCGCGCCA
Source organism: Miscanthus lutarioriparius (assembly GCA_904845875.1). Lineage (NCBI taxonomy): Eukaryota > Viridiplantae > Streptophyta > Magnoliopsida > Poales > Poaceae > Miscanthus > Miscanthus lutarioriparius. Next base: position 13,907,310 of record CAJGYO010000006.1, on the reverse strand, counting down.
CGGATCGCGCGTTGGGCCGACTTGTGCTTGCGCGCATGGGCCGTTCGCCGCGTTGGGCCGCCGCCTGCGCCGCTTAGGCCGGCCTGGTGCCGCGCTGTGCACTGGGCCGCGCGCCCCTGTGGGTCGCGCCACGCTGCTGGGCCACCGCCTTGACCGCTGGGTCGAGTGGTGGTTGCCGGTCCAGTTAGTTCGAAGACGTTGTTAATTTAGTTTCGTAAATAAATTTGTAAAATTCGTAGTAAATCATAGAAAAATTATAAAAATGACAAACTAATTTTGTTGAGTTTCTAAAATCATGATCCATTCAATAGTATATTTTGGTCACATATTTTAATAATATTCTTGGAAGCTATATAATTAAATTAAGATACTTAATATTATAAAAATATAAACTTGCAGGAATTATTGTGATGAATTGGTAATATTGTTGAATCTGAAATTTGTACAGTAGGCTCCTAGCAATATTAGGTACTCACTGTAATTTTTGTAACTCCAGAATAATTAGCTTGCTAAATAGATAATGATGTCCTATTGCGAATAAAGGATTAGATTGATAGAATAGAATAAAGAAATAATTTGGGTTTATATAACTAAAATAATTGTTGAGAAATGATGCCTTATTCGACAACATGGATACGTAGATAAGTACGGTTGTCGTTAGAACTAGCTCGTTAGCTTGAGAGTCATAAATTGTATTTTATAAGTCACGATTGCCGTTGATTAATTACGTCTATGTATTTGCATCAATGCATGCCATATAAGTACGATGATGGATCAACGGATTAATTGAAGGATGATTAGGATTCCAAAGATGGTATAATGGTATTCTTTCTAGGAGATGATGCAATGAGATTTCTATTCCGTTGACGGTGGATTTCTATTATAAGATTGTTCTAAATCAGCCGCTGTGGCTGCGGCTGCTGCTGCCATCCTACTGAGACACAAAGCACTATAGCAAATAGGATATATTAGCCATAACAGTGTTGTGTTGCTTTTGCTATGTATCTATAAATACATAGAAAAAAAACTATATATCTAGATACATAACAACTATATACATAGAAAACTAAACTATCTTATAATTTAGAATGAAAATAGTATTTTCTTGGGCACCAATCCTAATCAAACAAATGAGTCTCAATCGGCAACTTGCAAGCGATGTTATTTCACAGGCTGTTACATCCAAAAATGTTTCCGTACGCAAGGTGCAAAACTATACACATGGTTTCATGTTTTTTTTTATTTAGTGTATCATTCTTTTGCCACACCATAAAACACACACATGATATTTTAATAATAATGAATATTTTTAAGAACATCTCTTAGAGTCTATTTTAAACTTAATCTTTAAATCAACAAGTCATTTGAATAAAATTCAGTCTTTACATTTTTTCCACCCTCTAACAGTTTTTCTACCTTGTATGTTGTATGTACTCTACAGAATCAATACCTCTCTTAATCTTTTGCTAGCCAGAAAATCCAGAATAGAGAATGATTATAATATTTGAACATCTGATTGAAAAACAGTTAAACAACATTTTCCACTAAACTTTCTATCCTTAAAACAAGGAAAGATACAAAGAGCTTTTGGAGTTACCGTAAAAGCAACTCTAGGTACCTCTTAATATCCTTTGTTATTCATAAAAATAGAGATGTTGGTAAAAAAAATGTCTCCCATCCATCTATTTCAAATTTCTCACCCTAAAGATGAAGAACGAGATTTATTCTCTAAAGTGCATATGAAATATAGAAAAGTTCTTGAATGATGTAAAGATATAGAGAATGGTTTTTTTTTAAATAACTTTTTAAATCATAATTTAGACACTAAGTTTGAATGTCTCTTCTAAACGGGTGGAATGAAACTTGAGAAACTATGGGCCTGTTTGGGAGGGTGGCCCAATGGCCAGGCTCACCCGTGGGCTGCAACTCCCCTGTTTGGTGCACCTGGCCTAGCCTCGGAGCCTGCGCCGCACGGACCTTAAAGCAGGTTGGGTCAACCCCAGGAAAACGAAACCACCCTTCGTTTTTTTATAGCCCAGCTCCTTTCAGTGCTCCATGGCCTCGGTGGAATGATACGGTGACCGCCCGTCTCCTTCCCTCACCTTCCGCTCGGTCGAATCCTCCAGCTCCACCGCTACTATGGTAACCGCGGGCTCCCTCCCCATGCCGCCAGCCACCGCTCTCGGAGCAGTCGAAGGCAGCCGACAGGAGGCCTCGTGTGCCGACAACGCCTTCCTCCCACACCACCTCCTCCTCCGCACCACCCCGGACCTCCTCCTCCCCCACGCCGCCGCGCGGCCACGCCGTCGCCCGCCTAAGTCCACGCCGTCCGTCGCGCCTCGCTCACCTCGACGCGCTGTGAAGCTGCACGCTGCTCCCTGCATCCTCTGGCCTCTGGGCGTGGTCGCTAGGTGCGTCCGGCGCGCACATCCAGTCGCTGCGAGGTACTCGAGGCGACACGTACCCGACAGCGAAGAGGCCCTCGACGACGAGCAGGTCGGGGACGTCGATGGTCAGGTGCCAGCCCTGGAGGTGCGCGGCGAGGAGGAGCATGGAGAGCACGAGGGAGGCGCGGAGGAAGCTGTAGAACCTGGTGCGCAGAGTGGGGCTCTCCTCGTGCGGCGACAAACAGCGCGGCGGAGGCGGCACCCATGAGCTTCCCCGCGGCGCGATGCGCCTTGAGCAGCAACACCCTCTCCGCCGCCACATCTAGCCACCTAGGTCGTGGGTTCTCCATGGCCACACAGGCTGCTACCGTGGCCTCACCGCCCCAATGCGTCACGAGCAGAGCTGCGCCCCTCCACGGACGCGCGCGGAGCCCTAGATGGACACGCGGCACCACCGTGGCCGTCACCGGCCACCGGCCAGCTAGAATCGGTCTCATCCTCGCCGCCGAGTGGTGTTCTCGGCATGTACTCGACAAAATGCCAATGACAAGAGGAATGGAAGTTTTGGAGGGTAACATTACCAAATTGTACGATCAAGGAGGTCAAATCTCTCTGTCCAAGAAACCAAACATGATCTAGAGTAGGCTTCTCTGTTGAAACACAACACCAAACACGTGAAGTTGCACCATGGAATCAGGCTTCAGCTGGCTGCAGCCACGCTAGCCGGCCAGGAGCACCCTCCCAAACAGGCCCTATAATATCGAGGGAGATTTGAACAGACTCGCTAATGCGTGTGTGAACTGTTGTTTCGCACGCCCATGTACCAAACAAAAATACGGACTCCTTCCCCACCGGGGGCTTTTACATTTTTACTATTAGTAAGATTGACGCTCATTCGGTTATCACTCTTAGGATAGCAATTACTTATAACTTTACCAAATGAGAGAAGTTTGAGTTCTTAATTTACCACATTTGCGCATGTGGCAAGCCACGCCAGCCCGACACGTTGGCGCCCAGTTAGCATAGACACGTGAAATGTCCTTGCTGCCCCTGCCTGGCTCCTCTCTCCCCTCTCCGACAACCAGGTCCCGCAACTCCTATCGCTGCCAGGTGGGCCCCACTCATCAGCTTCGTCTTCCACCTCCAGCAACGGTGTCCGGACATTGCACATGAGCAGGTTCTTGAGGTTGCTGAGCTTGCCCTGCGGCGGGATGGACCCGGAGCCGATGAGCACGAGGCCGCTGAACCCAGCCGCGGCGATGGTGTTGACGGCGTCGTCGTGCGCGGGCACGGACTTGAGGCACCGGTAGTCGTAGACGCACCACGCCTTGAAGGTGTGGTCCTAGGAGGCCGAGTAGAGCATGCCGACACCCTCGTCGAGGCTGAGCGATGACACGGCGCGTCGAGTGGCGGAGCACACACCAGCCTTGGCTGGCGGCCCCCCCCTCCCGCCTCGCAAGCGCAGCCGAGAGGACGTGAAGTGGAGGGGTTCACGGAGCTAACCAGAGGTCCCCGAGCGGCGGGAGCAACCCACGCGGGCGGTGCACGACGGTGGGGTAGCACCGCCGGCGTCGCCGTTATGCTGCCACACCCGGACCTTGCCGCCCCGGTGGCCCATGAAGATGCGACCATCGACGCGCCACGACAATGGCCTTGAGCCCGCTCCCGGTCCGGAACCCATGCGAGCTCGCGCTAGTCCCACCACACACCGCGATGGTCTCCGAGTCCGTCTTGCGGTGTCACAAGACGCCCCCGCGGCGGCCGCCAATGAAAGTACACCTTGCCGTCCTCCTTGACGAGCGACGCGATGAGTTTTCGGTTGCGGTCGCGTCATCAAGACCGACGCGCCGCCGAGGTTCGGAGGCGCGCCACGGCGACTTAAGGGGTCAGGGACCGCATGACGGCGAGGACGACACGGAGCCTTGGAAGGAGGAGGAGCTGTAGCCGTCGTTGTCGGAGAAGGAGTTGGACGAGAAAGACCGAGGGGAGGAGAGAGCGGAGATCGCCGCCGCCGGGTCGATGCGGAGGAAGTGCATGAGCTTCCTGTGGTTGCCCATGGCTGGAATGGTGGGTCGGTTCGTGGAGACGTGTGGTACTTGTGTGTGCTGCTCTCTGCGCTTGTCGTGGCCGGTCGAGGGGGAAAGAGGTCTCTTTAATGGCGCGCTAGCTGGATCGCGCAGCTAGCTACCTCAGCTCACGGCGGTTGGAAGACGAAGCCGATGAGTGGGGCCCACCTGACAGCGATGGGAGTTGCGGGACCTGGTTGTCGGAGAGGGGGAAAGAGGAGCCAGACAGGGGCAGCAAGGACATTTCACGTGTCTTTGCTGACTGGGCGCCAACGTGTAGGGCTGGTGTGGCTTGCCACATGCACAAATGTGGTAAATTAAAAACTCAAATTTCTCTCAATTGGTAAAGTTGTAAGTGTCATCCTAAAATGATAATCGGATGAGTGGCGATATTAATAATGGTAAAAATGTAAAAGTCCCTCCCCACCGCTTGATTTTCAAATCGAATCGCTCAATCTTTCCTTCCCCACCGCCTCCACCTCCATCCCCGCTCCCCACCCCACGCCGCTCCGGCCTCCCCTCCAGAAGTCCAAAACCCTAGGAACCAGCTGAACTGCCGAAGTTCCAGAACCCCAGGGGGCGAGAACAAGGCGGCGAGATGATTCTCCGGACTCCACCACAGCGGAAGCGCCGCGCGAGCTCTAGCGCCGGCGACGACGCCGACCTCGCTCTTGTCAAATCCGTGGGCGGCGCGAGCGCGACCGGCCGTACACCGGTCTCCGATCGCCGCCTGGTTCTCTACGACCGCCCCACCGCCCTCGTGCCTGCCGACGCCCCCGGGGAGCCGTTCGACGACATGGTCTGCACGTACCACTGCCGCCAGATGGTGAGATCGCTTCGACCCTTCCTCGTACTCCTGTGGGTTTTTAACTCGTATAAGCATTTCGTTACAGCGATTGGGAGCTGCCTATTACTTTCCAAACATGTTATTGATGTCGGTTTTGGTCACGCGCGTCAGAATCGAAGCTATCAGTTTACACATGATTAATTGTTTGGATCAAGGAGATCCTGGAATGAAGTCAATGTGCTTTGATATTTTAAAACTAACTGTGTGTGCCGTTGTGATATGCATATTGACTTCTTCTTCTTTTTTTTTTTTGGGGGGGGCATGTGTGCATTTCTGAATTCCGAAAGGTGAAATCAGAGTTCATGGTGGCACTGGACACTGCAGAGAAGCAAGTTCAGGAGTATCAAACAAAACTTGTTGCATTGGAGGAGCCATTATCTAAGAGTGGTATGTTTGGTCTACCATGATTTCTTATGCATACTGTGTGAATAGGGTTTATTTCAGTTAAGTGTTAATTAGCTACATGAATTACGACTGTCATTTCAAGATATGTCAAACACGACCACCCTCAAAGTTATATCTACAACACGTTCTTTACTTCTAGGAGGTATGAAACTAGGGAAAACAAGTAGTTTTGATGTTGCCTTTTGTTAGTATTATTTTGCTAGAAGTGGAATCAACATACTACAATTTATTGCTGTAGAGGATGCAAGGATGCAGTTCCTGGATAAACTTAACTATGTGGAGCAAGAATTAGCAGCAACCAAAGGGCGGGAGAGTGCATTACAGGAACGGCTACTAAAGGAGTTGAGTGAATATCAGGAGCGGTATTGTGGTCAAGTAATGAAAATAAATGAACTTGAGGTTATCTTCTTACCCTTTGTCATATCCTTTTTTGGGGAAATCCCCTTTTGACACATGATCTGCATCTTTCCATTTGTTGTATTCCTGTGTTTCTTGCAAGGAACTTCAGTGCAGGAGTGCCTTGACTGCCTCGTGTCTACCATATTCACTATTGCATCATATGTAGCATTGAAATTGCTCTGGGCTGATACAACGAGTATCATGCTTCATGTTTGCTAGGGTGTTGTTTCTTGTCACTTGTCAGTGCATTTTGTCCCTTTCTCGGGGTGGAGGGAGCATAAAACATGTGTTTTATTATGATATACCATGGTGGTAATCCTATGTCAGATCTATGAATTAGTGTTTATGGCCATATTTAAACTACAATGTAGCATATCATATATTTGTTTTATCAGTGGACATGAATAGTGCCATGCTTCATGGTAATGTAGGTACAACTCAATAAAGAGATTGATTCTAGGATCAGTGCAGAATCATCAGTATCATCCGCGAAGGAATTGATCAAAGACTTGGAAGGGAATTTGCATCGATTATCTGAAAGTTCAGAAAGGGAGAAGAAAACCCTTAAGAAGGAACTTTCATATGTGAAAGAAGACCTATCCTTATCTGCTTCCAAAAATAATGCTGAGGTTTGTATGGTTAAACTGTTGAAATATCTATTTGTGGTTGCCTGCTGACTTATCTATTTTAAACATTTGGGATAGCTTGAGAAAACAAGACTCAGAGCAGAAAACTATGAGAGTGAGGCAAAGTTGTTGAACGAGCAGTTGACCAACTTGAAAAAGCAACTCGACGAGGTCAGTACTCAGTATTGATCTGATTTACACAATTATATTGTCTATACTGTTTCCAGTTCTTGTCCTTCTGAAAATGGAGCCCCTAACAAAAATATCCACACCTGTATCTATTGGTTCTTCATTTGGTTCCACAGTCACACACTGAAACTAATTTATATTTTATATGGTCTTGATCAGTGTCTCCATGAGAAGAATGAAATGGAGCTCAAGCTATTGAACTCTAGTGCTTTGCTTAATCAACATGCCTCAACGGATGACCAGAAGTTGATCAAGCTCTTGCAAGAGGAGCTCCGGAATTATGTAAGCATTTCACAAATTTGATGTCTCCTTGATGGTAGATGGTTGCCATGTAGATGCTTGATGTAAATTTATTTCATGCAGTTTGTCTTGTGACATTCTTCTTTTATCTATACGGCTAGGAAATCCAGTTCTTTTTGGCCAGAATAAAAGTTCTCAGTTTAACATTGTTATACAACATGTATACCTTCTCGATGATATAGTTTAGTTCAAGGAACTCTCTAAGCTGCGGGGCATTCCAGTTATGTTACCTATATCTTGGAAGTTCCAATATTGATACAATGTGATTGATTGGATAGTTTCTTCTTGAAGCAAACTCTGCTACTTTTGAGTCTAGGTACACATACATTACTCCCACATAGCTATCTTGTTTTTTCTCCTATCTATAATTTCCCGTTTTTCCATTCAACACATGTAAAATTGTAAATGCAGTACTGTCACAAGGGACAACAGATGTGGCTAGTTAGATCACCCTATGTCAAAGTCAACAGCAGATGTTCTCAAAGTTTTGGTACAGAAATAAGAAAAAAAACTGAGCAAGTGCATAACTACATTTATCAAGGCACCCTTTTACCATGCGGTGCATTTAGTTACACGATGCTGTATCGGTTTTGCATGATGAAGTGTCACTCTCTTTTATTTTGTTATAGATTCCTGTATCCCTTAGTTTGAGACATGTCTGTTCTTTCAGTAATGACCTGCTATGCAGTTTCCTAAAACCAATAATACTGTTCAAGGACCTGCTAGGCATTTTCTGAAATTACACTGTTAATCCATATGATTATATCTTTTTATGTAGGAAAAAGAAGTGCATGAAGCTAAAAGGTTGAAGTCTTCCCACACGAATGTTGAGTTGCTGAAAGAAAAGCTATTGGAGGAGCAGGGGCGCAGGGAAAGAGCAGAGCTTGAATTATCAAAACTGCAGGAAATTGATGCCAAAGCACATAAGCTGGAGCTTGAATTAGCATCTTGTACAGCACTGCTCAGCAACATACCAGATGTGTCTTCTTATGCTGACATACCTCAAAAGATCGCAGATCTGCAAAAGTGTGCATACTCAAATTTTCTTTGATATTTCATTGCCATTTACACTATCCAGTGTATTATGTTCTTATGATGCAATCATGCAAAACTGCCAGTACATATTGCAACTTATAAAACATGATATATAGGTTTCTTTTGCATGAAAGGTTATTATTTTAGTTTTGTTGCTCATCTTTTCTTCATATGAAATTCACGTGGTCATCTGAATGATTAACAGGCAAGCATTGACAAATTTGAACAAAGTTGGTGAGGTAACATCAAGATTGAAAGAATTAGAGGTTGCATTAGAATTTGCTGATCTCAGCAAGCAACGTGCAGAAGGTGAAGCCACCCTTGCTAAAGTGAGGGCTGAAAGTGCTACTAAGGAGGTCAAGCGGCTTGAGCTTATGGTACCGTCTACCTTCTACACTAGTAATTTTCTATTTTCTATTTTTTATCCCTATGTGAAGGGCGGGCCTGGTGCAAGCGGTAGAGTCTTACCGCCTGTGACCGGAAGGTCCCGGGTTCGAGTCGCGGTCTCCTCGCATTGCACAGGCGAGGGTAAGGCATACCACTGACACCCTTCCCCAGACCCCGCATAGAGCGGGAGCTCTCTGCACTGGGTATGCCCTTTTTTATTTTTTATCCCTATGTACACTACCTGTGTAGATTCATATGCAGTTTGAAAAACCATATCTTCATGTGCCGTATATGCTTAGACTTCTGTTCATTCTTGCCTGATTCTTGTGGTCAGCTTGCTGCAATCAGTGAAGAAAGAGATAAGCTGAGAAAGGAACATCCTACGGAGTCGGATCAGTCTGGGATGGAAAAAGCGATAAGAGAGCTGGAGAGCATTATACACGAGCTGAAAGAACTGATTAGTCACAAGGACACTGAACTCAATATAATGAACGAAAGATTAAGCCTTGAAACAAGGAAAGTGAAGTCCTTGGAGCGAGAGGGAGATCAGCTACGCTCTCAGGTGGCCTTACTAGAGTCCAAGGTAAGGACCCCCCAAGATCACCCGTTAAATTGTTTCCTTGATAATCCTACTCTGTTATTTGGAACAGTTGTAGAAAAAAAGGTCAGCCTCATATGCCCCAATATAATTCTTGAAATATGTTTTTGTTGGATATACTGCCGAAATCTCTTAGATGTCACAAAGTTAGATTAATTGGTGCTAGGCAGGTTAACAGAAATGTTCGTGTCCACAATTTTTTCTTTAAATGGGAGACATTAGGTTGTCTCTCTACAGTACTACGATGTGACAATGTCTTTCTGCTTGCTTCCTTGCTCATGCACACACTTGTTCCACTATGCCAGTCTTCCTTTTTTTTTCTGAAGAAACCTATGTCAGTGTTCCTGACCAATAAAAAAAAAAGGAATTGCTCACATGATTGTCGGTTTGTCGCACAACCGCGTTACAACAGAATCTTCTGCTGGTTGCCTGACTCAAGCACATATTTGTTACGCCATGCCAGTTGTAATGTGGTTGTACATATAGCAGTGTTAAAATAATATTCTTGACTTTCGCTCTTTGCACATTTTAGGGCAGGTTCTTATTTGCCAATGTCTTATTGGTGTAGATTTATCAGTTTCAGTGGAGTATCCATGCTTTATTCCTGCTGGTACATTGACTCAGTGAGCATGTCCCATCTTGTCATATCTTTAGCATCCCTGAACCACTAGGTATAGGAACTTCTGCTATAACTCCCAGGCCTATGAGCTGAAGCATAAAAAACTAAGGGTGGTTGTGCTGTTCTGCTTCCAATGAAACTTTGGTGGATGGTTTTATGCTGAAGATGTCTGTTTTGTTGATGTCTCATGATTATCCTTTGTCTACTGGTGTTGTCTTGTGAAACTTAGCACATGTATAAATCCTGCATCTTTAAAATACAGTTAGTTGAGTGCGCAGTTATTGATATGTACTCTGTGGATTCTACTAATTTAACTTGCAACATTTCTCCTGTGTGCCATGCTTGTGCTAGCTTCAAAGTTCTTGTCATATTTGACAGTTAGGTCATGGAGATTACTCTGCCTCAAGCACAAAAGTACTGCGCATGGTAAATACTCTTGGAGTCGACAATGAAGCCAAGCAGACAATAGAAGCACTACAAGCTGAACTAAAGAAAACAAAAGAGAGGCTGCAGGCAGTTGAGGAACTGAAAGGACAAGCTGGTATGCAGTCACATCTCACATTATTTGTACTGTTCATGATCCTACGGATTTCTATTTTAATTTATTGTCGTATGCAAAAACTTGTTTACTGCTTCTGCTTACTCTAGTCTACAATGTATTTGCTAACTGGTTTGTGTTTGGAGTAGTTGCTTAGTATAACAAAAGTTACAAGATAATCTGTATTTAAATGGAGTGAACTGTCTTTGGATAGCCTGTACCTTTTACACTCAATTCCTTGTTATTTTTCTTTGAGTGCACTTATAAATGGAACATTGACATGCAGATGCTGGAACTGTGGTAGACGCTAATATTGCTGAAAAGTTGGCACAACTTAAGAATCAAATTGCGACACTTGAAAAACGTGAAGAAAGGTGTGCAGCCTATTATTTCTCCTCTAGAATCTGTTATACATTTTGTTTGTTATAATATTGTACTTTGTTCAAAACAGATACAAGGCGGTGTTTGCGGAGAGGATCTCGGTCTTCCGGAAAGCCTGCTGCTCCCTTTTCGGTTACAAGGTAATGATAATGTAACACACACCATATGAGGGCAGCTTTTTGCTAAATAACCCCCCAACCCCTTCTCTCTCCATTTAACTGTTTTAGCCACCTGTAGAAATTCTGTATTCATTTTTCTTAGATGCAATCAATTGAAATACGACTAGCAGGATCTTGAAATGTAGCTGTAGATCTGTTGTTCAATGTTGAGTTTAACAGAGTTATGTGTTGAGCAATTTAATGCCCAACAGCAAGACTCAAGCTAAAAGGCAATATGCACCTTGTTACTGGAGGTCAATAGAGTCCATCTTTATATTTTATTGTAATGATAATCTTCAGCTTGTCTTTTGGAGGCAAAATTTTGAGGTTTGCATTTGTGATGTCAATTTCAGTAAACATCATGTATTCATGTACACTTTTTCCTCTGTTACTATATTGTGTTGAATTTTCCTTCTTGCATGCTTCTAACTCTATCCAGCTATTCAACATAAATGATAACTTTGCTTAACCTTTCTTGTTTCATGGTTTTAGATAGTGATGAATGATCAGCAACAGTCAAATGGGATCCCTGTAACACGCTTTATTCTGCAGTCAGTTTATGCCCAAAGCGATGATGAAAAGCTTGAGTTTGACTATGAATCAGGAAGCACTAATATCGTGGTAAGACTATCACACTGTTGAAATGGTCTTTCATATATTTTACTGGAACATCATTTGATGTTACTGATATATACAGGTCAACGACTACACGTCCCAACACGAAATTGCTCAGCAGGTATTAAGCTGGTTAATTTCATTTTACTAGCAAGTTGCAAGCACTCATGCACCCTAGCTGTTTGAAGTCCCCAGTCTCCATCTTAAAACTATACATTTGTTTTCTTTGGAACTTGATTCCTGAGCTCGTATGACATGTTCAAGGTTCTGAGGCTCTGATATTTGAACCAGGCTGGAACAGACTAATCTACGTGATTAGATAAAATCACATTTGCTATTGAGGGTTGCACTTGTGTTGATTGTTTAGTTGGTATGTTGACCATAGGAAGTCAACTGTTCGTAACAGTGAAGTTCCCCATTAGTAGTTTGTCCATAAATAAATACATTTGTTATGGATCTGAGTCTGACCTAACCTCTGTACACTTATGGTTGGCATTGTTAGAACAGTTAACTCCAAGACGGTTTTTAATTTGTATCGAATTGGAAGTGGAATTTACTGCCTCAGAAGATCTAACCATACTTTTCAGGTCGACATCTTCATAAGGAGGATGAACTCCATACCAGCCTTCACTGCCAACCTGACAATGGAGTCTTTCAACAAAAGAAGTATATGCTGAAGACATGAAACTAGCGTCAGGACACATTGCTGGATGTTTGTATGTTTACAATGGTCCTCCATTGATGAAAAGTATATATATGAGCACTCACATGGATGGTGAAAACTGCTTCTACCAATTCAAATTGAGGCTGTAGCTTTGGTTTTTATCCCATGTATCCTTTTTCCTGTCGTAACAAGGCGTAACAAGGCGTACATAAGTATTACGGGGCGTGGCGACATAATGTTGAAGCTTGCGGCTCGTCTAAAGTGTAGCTACCAGCTAACTAGGAATGCTTTACTTGATTCGCGCCAATCATGACTAATGCTATTCTTCTGAGAGAGCGAGAGTTTTGCTGCAGATGAGCTTCTTTGATCAGTCACGGATGGCTGAAATTCCGCCATGCCATACGTTATCATATTGATTTGTATATGTCGTTACAAGTTACAGGTACAGGTACGTCAACCAGTTGTAGCTGAATCAAGTGCAACGGCTTCAGTGAAACTTCACGCGGGAAATCAGTAAACTGCCATCAGCTGGCTTTACTTGTACAGGCTCCCAAAGATAAAAGTTGAGACGCCTCAGAACTGAACGATCTATCTCCACCATAACTGAAAATGGCCACGCGTTCCCTCCCATTTCCCCGTCCTTTTCCGGCCAGGCCAACTGATGATTGGTCCATCCAGAGTTCCGGACTGAGATCGACGGTTCTCGTGCTCCCGCGCTGCGACTCGGCTACGAGCCTCACACGGTCGGCGTGAGAGTTGGGGCGCCTCACACGAAACGGCTCCCCGAACCGAACCCTCCCGCGGTGCAGGCGGCCCGGGCAGATAGCAGGCGTGTTGCTCGCGCCTCGTCACATAAATCGTCTCCGACCTCCAGGTGCCCGGGCCATACACTGCCACCCTGGTGCGTCGCGCTCCTAGTCGTAGCGGCCTACGGGCTCTTGAGCAGAGAGAAGTAGCCTTGCTAGCTCCCGCCCCAGCTGCTGCGAGCAATGATGGTGCGTCTGTGTGTGCATTCAGACGATGTCAGCTCGTCATGCATGTCGACGAGTCTCTGAGATTTCCTCCTGCTATCTGCAGTGAAGTGACGCTGTTTCCGTGCCTTTGGTGCAGGCACTGACGGAGCGGCAGCCGCAGCTGGAGAAGAAGCAGCCGCGGGGGAGGGCGCCGCTGTCGGGGAAGGCCGTCGCGGCGCTGTGCGTGACGAGCTTCGTTGTGGGGCTGCTGCTCAGCGGCAATGTGTCGCTGATGTCGGCGTCGGCGTCCTCGAGAAGGGACAGTGCCGAGAACGAGAAGAGCGTTCGTGTTTCCGGCTGTGACAGCAAGCGTGTAAGTCTGCTTAGAACCCGCTTTTTTTCTGCTGGTAAAGTAATAGTATATACTACGTACTCCTAGAATTTTGTCACCGACTCACAGAGCCTTGCACCGTTACTGCGCGTACTCGTTGGCACTCATCATCTGTATATCTGATCGAACTCTGAATCTCTGACCAGAAACTTGGAGAGAACCACCCCAAGGATCTCCTGAACGAGGTGTCGAGGACTCATCAAGCAATCCAGTAAGCATCCCGTCTCGAATCGAACGCTGCAGCTGCTAAGTAACTTGCCAGCAGCCACATGCATGCATTGCACGCCTTTTGTCTTTGAAATCCACATTCTTCCACGGTGTACGCTACGGCGAGGTCATGGACTCACGGGTCGTGGACTCGTGGTGCGCTGCTGAACTTGTAGGTCGCTGGACAAGGCGGTGTCCACCCTGGAGATGGAGATGGCCGTGGAGCGCGCGAGGAGCGGCAGCGGCGGTGCCGTGGCATCCAGCAGCAGGACTCCCCAGAAGGCCTTCATCGTGGTGGGCATCAACACGGCCTTCACCAGCAAGAAGCGCCGCGACTCGCTCCGTGACACCTGGGTCCCCAGAGGTACACACCACCCACCACGCACACATGCATGGACCGTACCAGTAAGCCATTGGTGTGCGCGCATAACACGGCGCCTGCAGGGGATAAGCTGAGGAAGCTGGAGCAGGAGAAGGGGATCGTGATCCGGTTCGTGATCGGGCACAGCGGCACGCCGGGCGGCGGCGCGCTGGACCGCGCCCTGGACGCGGAGGAGGCCGAGACCAGGGACTTCCTGCGGCTGGACCACGCCGAGGGCTACCACGAGCTGTCGTCCAAGACCAGGACCTACTTCACCACCGCCGTCGCCACCTGGGACGCCGACTTCTACGTCAAGGTCGACGACGACATCCACCTCAACCTCGGTACGTACGTTACGTGCTGCCATTCATTGCAATTTGCAGCGAGTCGTGTCAAGTCGTTACGTACAGGGTAGTAGTGGTGCTGGTGCTCCTTCGTAAGTCTCAATTCTCAAGGATCTCGTTTCTAACTGCAGGGATGCTGTCGAGCAGGCTGGCGAAACACAGGACGCGGCCGAGGGTGTACGTCGGCTGCATGAAGTCCGGGCCTGTCCTGTCACAGAAGTGAGCAAAAATCTCCACTCCTATTATATAAGAACACAGGAGCAAGAGCATTTTTGGTTCTGTCGAGTGAGACCTGTATATGTTTGTATATCTGTTGCAGAGGAGTGAAGTACCACGAGCCAGAGTACTGGAAGTTCGGTGACGAGGGCAACAAGTACTTCCGCCACGCCACCGGCCAAATCTACGCCATCTCCAAGGATCTCGCCGCCTACATCTCCATCAACCAGTTATTTCCTGACTGCCATATGTCTTGCACTGTGTCATGTGTGGTCGCGTTCCTCTGTGCCTGACGTACGTGTATCGTTTCCACTTTCCAGGCCGATCCTGCACAGGTTCGCGAACGAGGACGTCTCCCTGGGCGCGTGGTTGATCGGGCTCGAGGTCGAGCACGTCGACGACCGGAGCATGTGCTGCGCGACGCCTCCAGGTACAGCACCACCTCCTCTTCTCCTGAATAATTCACCTAGTGCTCAGCTGCAACGGCGAGCCTGCTGCGTCTCTGTCCTGTGCAGACTGCGAGTGGAAGAAGCGAGCCGGGAACGTGTGCGTGGCGTCCTTCGACTGGTCGTGCAGCGGCGTCTGCAAGTCGGTGGACCGGATGCGGCACATTCACAAGGCCTGCGGCGAAGGCGAAGGGGCCGTCTGGAACGCCGCCACATGAGATCGGCGATCTCACCGGAACCATTGTTGTATGTGGAGCTTCACTTGGTCGTGCGTCCAATTTCTGAAAATGCGAAGGCGAGAGGGAAGAGCTTGAACCACTGTTTAGCATGAACATTCCGCATGGCAAGTATGGTCGTTTCGCTTGCATTGAGACGTCATGCTGTGATCCACGTAAAAGCGCATGGATTGGTGTGTGAATGTGATTGTAGAAACAGAGGGGGAAATGGTACTTGATCGACCAACTGCAGTAAATCTGCTTACTAATTATGATTTTTATTTTGGCCTTTTTTATCCAAAAAAATATTGCACTGTGGCCCATGGATATGGTAAAACTGTAGTAGTACTCCTTTGTCCAAAAATAATACACGTCCGCTTTTTGAGGAGTTGATCAATTTTAAAATTAACAAAATTCATAAAAAATAGTATTAACATTGTATCTTCTTATAGGTTTGCTATGAAATTGTATGACTAATCTAGTGATACTTATTTTGTATCATCAACATTATTATTTCTTATATATATTTAGTTAAATTTGAGATTAGTTGACTACTCAAAAACACTCTTTTTTTTTTTACAGAGGGAGTATAAATACCCATGCTCATAAAAATAAAGATGCTCACATACACGTGCATACTCATCCTAACCCATGATGTTTTTGAGAGAGAATGGTAGATTAACAAAGTCACAATAAATACATCATTGTTAATGTACATGTTACCTATCATTAAAAAAATTAACAAAAAATTGTGAGCATGTATGCTCAAGCAGACTATTGATTTGACCATTGTAACTAACAACCGATCAAAGATTGGAGCTGCCTGTAACATAATTTGCCTGGTTGTTCATCACTTTTTTAGTTATTTTTTATAATCCTAATACACCATATCCATATGTAAAACAAGCATAGAATTGTGTGCGATGGAATAATGTACGGAGTAACGCATTGATTTATTTTCTTAAAACAATATAATAAATTGAATTTTCATCATTAGACTTGTAAACTTATCGAGAAAAATGTTTATCTTGCTGTTTAAAAGTGACCTAGGTAGTTTAGTTGTTCTCATGGAATTTAAGTCTAAACTCTGAGAAAACGATGCTATTCTTTTAACAACATGCAACATACTACTCAGTCTTTGTTGACACTTAAGGCTAGAGTGTGCATGTGGTCGAAATCAAATAGATATCCGAATTCAAGATATCCGTTTTGTATTATTATTTGACAACACCTGTATTCGTATTCGAATTTGAATTAAATATGATAAATAGTTGTAACTGACCCTGTATCCGTTCGAATCCATCCCTATATGTCGATCAACTATAGGGCCCTTTAGCACGGATTCTTTCTGCTCCCACCTGCCATTTTAATGTGCTGCACTGTTCATTGGAGCTATATTTCTCTCTCTCGCCTCTTCCTCTCATAGAGGCATAGAGCTCGTAGGAGCTCGTGAAGCCAAAAGTAAAATGGAGGTGGGAGCCGGAGTAGGAAGAATCCGTGCTAAAGGGGGGCCATAGTAAAGCTACTTACTATTCAATGATTCATGGTTCTTCTGATATTGTGGGGCATGTTTGTGGGTGAACTTAGCTAGCAACGTCGGCTGCGTTCGGATGGTAAAGATTGGCTGGCTGGATCACTTTTTTTCAGTCGGAACAGCGTTTTTCTCCCACAAAATACCAACGTGCACAGTAAATCCATACCAGCATGAACAGTACTTCATCCCAGCCGAACACGGCCGTCTGTGTTCAAAGCCTTCTCTAAACCCGGTTCAGCTCTGGTGTCCATCCATCCGGATCAATAAACAATTGCAGTATCTGATCCTTCCTAAAATAATCATCCGTTTCTCTGAGGGCCTTTTACGCCAGTGCCATTAAAAAAGATGGCCTAATCGTCAATGCCCCTACAAAGTTGGGTCTATCACTGTCGTCCCTGGGTTTGGAAACTTCTTTCGCCCAAGTCATTCTGTCCATTGTAGCTACTAACGGTGGGTAACGGAGGTGGAAAAGACTTGAATGCCACTGGGGAGTAAGAGGATGACTGAAAACTTGTGTGTTTCTTCTATGCCACTCCCAGGACCTAGCCTCTTGGCGCCATTTAGGTGGGTTTTGGCGCCAATCTTGTTGGCTTTGGCGCCAAAATGACCCTGGCTCCCCTAGGCAGTGCACTCCTCATTTCTTCACCACTCACTTCTCTCAACACTCACCATGTCTGAAGCTTCAAGCAGTAGCTATGAGAGGAGGCTCACCAGGCGGGTGTTTTGCCCCAACTGTAGGGTGCTTGCCAATCGATTCACCTCGATGACCGGCAAGAACACCAAGCGTGTCTTCCATAAGTGTCCATACTTCTCGGTATGTCTTTGTTCATTGGTCATGTTCTTGTTTGTTCCTACTTCTCAAGTGCTTGGTTCCTACAATCTGGTGACCATTTTGTGCTCAGGCTGTAGGTTGCCAGTTCTATCAGTGGGAGGATGAGATGGATGTCACTCCTGCATAAATTGCAGCTCCAGTGGCTCTGCAGCCAGTTGCAGCAGGACCTACTGCAGATCCAGCTCATTTGCCCATCATCCATGAAGCTACCCAGGCTGCTGCTAGAGGTGGAGTGAAAGACAGAGCTGATGGGGTTATGCAGCAGCTAAAATAGATTGAGAAGCTAGTCTTTGTTGCCATCTTTCTTGCCTTGTATGCAATAATGAAGAAGTAGGTGTGTGTTTGGCTGTGCTCATCTATATGCATGTATGAATGAACAATGATGTATCAATGAATGAATCAATGTTGGAATGTCATTGCAGACCACACTACATTGCTAATTTATGGTGAACATTTCATTTGACCAAACTGATGATACCAACATTGCACAGGCATAAGTTCAACATAGTATTTCAACACAGCCATAAGTTCACAACACAATCATCAGTTCACATCACAGGCATAAATTCAATATAATGTTAACATGACAGTCATAAGTTCGTAAAAGATGGGTGTTCTCCAACATGAGTTGTTTCAAAAGGACAAGAGTTGAGCCACCTAGCTGAGTCACCTGTTTTTTAATCAAGATGAAGTTTTTTCCTGCCTCTGGTATTTGCTGCTGGGCTGGATGGGTCAGCTGCACCCTGTGGAGTGGAAGTAGCAACCTTCTTTGGAGTGAGCTTCTTCTTGAGACCAATCTTCCTCCTCCTTGGACTGGCAACCTGGCTGCTTCTCTGCTCATTCAATGATGCCATCACTGTGGCACTATCTGTGGCTTCAGCTGGGCCATGGTAAGGTGCCAGGTGCACAGCTTGGAAAGGAACAGGGTCATTTGATCCAGTTCTAGATCTTAAAGAAGTAAACACACATT
This sequence comes from Miscanthus lutarioriparius, assembly GCA_904845875.1. Taxonomy (NCBI): domain Eukaryota; kingdom Viridiplantae; phylum Streptophyta; class Magnoliopsida; order Poales; family Poaceae; genus Miscanthus; species Miscanthus lutarioriparius. The sequence continues at coordinate 13,888,627 of CAJGYO010000006.1, read as the reverse complement.
CAAAACATTGTCCATAGCTAGAAAATTGAAAACATGACAGGGAGATGAATGACCATCATACCTGCTAGAAAACTGCTTCTGAGATGTTGATGCACTTGTAGATGTGGATGAGCCCTTTCTCTTCCTTTTCTTGGTAACAGCATTGTCCATAGCCTCATTTGGAGGGAAAACCATCCCTGCAGCAGGTGTGGCCACCACAATACTTGTCTCTGTGTTGGCTGCAGTAGCTTTCTTCAGCTTCTTCTTTGGCTGACCCCTGCAGTTAGCAGAAAACAGCAGTTAGGACATCATATTAGAAAAATTTGCAAGATGACTCAAGAAATGCTTACCTTTCCAGTTTCATTGCAGCAATGTCTGTTTGATCACCATTCTTGCAAGTGTATCAGTGGTGCCCCAACTGATGGCATATAGGGCACTCATGCCTCTTTGTCTTCCTACTGCTTCCTCCTTCTAATGCTCCTTTGTGTCTGTTCTTCCTTCTTCCTGCTGTGGACTTCAACAATGGAGGATGCATAAAAAAGCCATGTGTGGCTTTGGGCCACATAGACTTGTCTGGAATGGATGGGATCACACCATCATATGCAGCTCTAAACCTCTCCACTGAATAGCAGTCATCCACATAGTCCTCTAGCTTATGTCCAGGAATGAAAGTGATGTAGGCAATTACATGCTTGCATGGTATTCCTGTTCCTTGCCACACCCTGCAGACATAGGTTCTCTCCTTTAAGTTCACCACAAACCTAAATGCTGTATCACTGCTCCCCTTTGCACAGACTTCTGCTACTCCATCATTCTCTGTAATGACAACAATGTCTAGGTTGAAGCTATCCTCCCTCAACTTCTGCACAATGTGGGGTAGGATCTTGCCTTCAAACTTCTTTGCAACTTTTTTCCTGTTATTCTATTTAATCAGCATCTTCTGTCTGATGGTATCCATCAAATCATCTAAATGCTTGCCCTTTTCTTTCTTTATCCAATTATTGAAGGACTCAGCTAAATTGTTGGTCACATAGTCAACCTTGCTCTGTACTCCATACTGGCTCCCACTCCACAACTTCTTACGAGTTTCTTGCAGGTACTTCATACTCTCTGGTTTGGCTCTAGCCATAGCATTGTAATGCTTATCAAACATGTACCTAGTCCAAGAATAAGAGGATGACCATAAATGATCATCAAATATTTTGCCATTGTACCTCTTCTTAAAGTTCTGCACAAGGTGGTACATGCACTCTCTGTGCTCAGTCTGTGGAAAAACCTCACTAACCCCATGCATTATAGCCTGTCCACAGTCTATGCTTATTGTCAGACCATCTGGGGTGCCTATTGCATCCTTCAGCCTCTCCATGAACCAAACCCGATTCTCATTTGTTTCAGAGTCTATGATACCTACAGCAACTGGGTACATCCAGTTGTGACCATCAACTGCACATGCTATGCATAACTGTCCCCTGAACCTTCCATACAAAAATGTGCTATCTACTGCCAAGTAAGGTCTACAACCCCTAAGGAAACCATCAACACAAGTTTTCATTGCAAAAAAGAACCTATTGAACCTTAGCTTGTTGTTGATTATGTGGTTATCAATCACAACCAATGACCCAGGACTCTCACTCTCAATCTATGCCTTAAATCTATACAAGTTGTCAAAACTTTTGTCCCATAGACCATAAATCTTATCAATGGCAAGATTCTTACCATTGTACACTCTCATGTAGGGCATCTCCACCTTGAAATGTTCCTTGAGTTTCTTGATCAATTCAGTAGTACCCAAAGTTCCGTCTTCTTTGAGCCAGTCCATAACTTTCTCACAAACCCAGTACTGGGTGCAGCCAATAGGGACTCTAGTCCTCCTCTTGCTCTGACAGTCATGGCTGGCTGGGTTCACCTTAACCTGTGAATCAAATCATCAAAGTTAAGGCAGTAGACTATGTTAAATATGAACAAAGAACAATGCTAAATACTAATAAACATATATATCACCTGAATTGTTTTACCATCCCTCATGGTTGATGCATGGATTCTCCAGGGGCAACCATCATTCCTCTAGTGGCAATACACTCTGTACCTTCCTGTATCACTCTTTTGAATGAAATACCGATTCTCTCTTATTGCAGCATGAGTAGCTAAAGCCATCTTAAATTGAAACATGTCTGCAAACATACTGCCTACAGCCATAGAGGGGTTGTTTCTGTTATAATCAGCTGGTGCCATCAGATCAGGCTCATGGTCTTTCACCATTTCATCTAAGTCATTAGGGTCAATTTCATAGTCATCATCAGAAACAGCTCTATCAGGACTATCATCAGAAACAACTCTATCATCACTGTCACTTTCATTGCATGTAGCTCTATCAGGACTTGGGCACTCATTTTGTGTGCTGGTAGGTTGAGGCTGAGGCTGAGGTTGTGGAGGTGGTGGGTGTTGTGGACCAAGGTCAATGTACAACCCTTCCTCATCAACACCCACATACTCATTCTCTGGGTTTGGGTTTGCAAGGACTGCATCATCTGTATTTTCACTGTTTGTTTGACTTGATTCTACAAAGCTAGGACAAGGCATGGAAGGAGTCATGGTGGGTTCAACAGATTGCTTAGCAGTGGTATCCCAAGAAGGAATGACAGGAGGGTCAGTGTTGGGTTTATGGTATGCTAAAGTCATGTAACAGCACTTGCTAGCTTTATTTTTGGCAAACATCTCAAGTAACTGCTGGTCATTGGTCAAGGGGATGTTCATCTTTGTGTCATGGCACCAGTAAAACAGACTGAAAACATCCCCATAACGCCCAGGATACTTATCCACAATGCCAGACACCACATTTGAGTAGTTTGCAACATCAACATCCAGAACTTCGTTCAAGCTAAACCACGACGCATGAGTATTTTCAGCAACAATCCGAAATTCTATGTTGTAGCTACTATTTGGATCCATCCTACAGATGAACAACAACGATCACAAAAGGCAGCAATCACACATAACACACTTAGACCTAACTGTCCACAATCACCACGAACAAGCAAGCAAGGGGGAAAATAGAACTCACCCTTCGCAGAACCAGGAAGGTCGGTCGGCCGTCGCCGTGTTCGCCTCCATGGGCCGCCAATGCAGAGGATGAGCAACGTTATCTTCGTTGCACCACTATCCCATGCCAAGGCTCAGGAACGAGGGATCGATTTATTCTCTCCCCGCCGCCGCCACAGCCAGTGACTGTCCTGTCGCCGCTAGGGCTTGGGGGATGGGGACTGAGGAGGAATCGAGCGAGATGAGGAGAGTGAGAGCGGTCAATACCGGTCAACACGGAGACCTGTTTTGTCTCTATACCCATGGTCAACTGGGTCATTTCCCATGCCCGACCCCACATGTCAGGCCTCCAAAACGGCGAAAAACAAGCGGATAGGCGACGGAATGGCTTGGGCGAAAGAAGTTTCCAAACCCAGGGATGGTAGTGATAGACCCAACTTTATAGAGGCATCGACGATTATGTCATCTTTTTTAATGCCGCTGGCGTAAAAGGCTCTTTATCTGAACCCTTTTAAATTGGCAAGTCGTTGCGCTCAAACGGTCCAACCAGCATCCGTTTATCTCCACCTGCGAGACGAGTCTCCAATCCAATCCGATTCTTCCTCAGCTCGAATGCAAGATCCAAGCACAGATCGAAGACTGCTTAGCCGATCTACAGGTTCATCCGCTCGGCTCCGCCTGAGGTTTGATTCCTGCCCCAGTTCCCGTCTCCGGTACCCCCATCTTTTCCTCAATCCGCATCCTCCACATCCATCACCAAGTTCCAATCCAAACTTCTTCTCATCGATCTGCTCTTTTCCTCGCTCGATCGAGTTACAATCGACAGTTGCTCCCGCTTTTGGCTCCTCTCGATTCGATTCCTGCTCGATAAATTGCCCATCCGTCCCACACGTTCTCCTCTGCTTTTACCCCCCTCTGAATCCTCAGCTATTCAGAGTTTCACCGCCCTTCCCCCATCGATGTATTATTATGACAAGGTCCCCCATCAATTTTCTCTTCTTCCGTTCCTAGCAAACCTCCTGTTTCCGCTTGCCTCTAAGGAAACAGACCACACTCTAGATGGGGACCCGCCACCAATTTTGCCCAATCCGCCAGATCCGCACTCCACATCCCAGAAAAATCACTTGGCCACCTCTATGGAAGTGGAACTTGCGAGGTCCAAGCAAGCTGTGCAGCTCACCCCATGTCATGGTAAAGAGCAGCAGAACACAACTTGCAGCCAGCAGCAGACAGGTCACCAGCGTCAGCAGAGCACCCAGAACAGAGAACATGGGCTACGGCAGTCTCAGACTCAGGCCATCCCAAACCGCAATGCAGCTGAGGGGGTTCAGATTGTGCCACATCTCACTGATGAGAGCCTCACCTTGGCAGCAAAAAATAAAGAGTTTGCAGTGCGGACTACGCCTCATGATGCTCATCTACAACCTCGCCCCTACAATCCTGATCAGGCTTCGGCGCCGACCTCAAGGGCGCCAAGGAAGCCATGACACACCTTGCCTGGAACTGCCGCGGCTCGCCTTTGCAGTTCCAAGATGGTGCATCTAGCCCGCCTACTCATATCCACTAAAGCGCGGTATGTTTTATTTCAGAAACTAGGAACTCTTCTATCACTAGAACTTCGCTTATAAATCATTTTAATTATTCTGACGCTTTTGTAGTTCCAGCACAAGGCCAGTCCGGGGGCCTTTGGTTGATATGGAACCACGATGTAGACATTACTGTAGTTGATCACTGTCACCACTATATATTTGCTTTATGTACAAATAATATTAGTATGCAGCAGTATGGACTTATCTGTATCTATGGTGATCCTCACCACCGTACCACTAGTGAAATCTGGAGACAAGTGCTAAATTTTGTTGAAACTAATAACAACTTGCCGATCTTATGTATGGGTGATAAGAATAATATTATGCATGTTAATGAGAAGTTAGGTCCCACTAGAGCTGATGTTCGTCGTATTAATACTTTATGTGCTTATGTCAAACAGTGTTGTTTCATTGATTTGGGTTATAACGGTCTTGCGTATACCTGGACTAATAAACGTTTTGCCACTAATCCAACTTATGAAAGGCTTGATCGCTGTCTTGGAAATGCAGAATGGTGTGTAGCTTTTCCATCAACTACGATCTACCATCTCCTGATGTTTCGCAGTGATCATGCTCCTATTCTGGCTGTTCTTAGTTCTAAAAAAAAGGGCAGCCCCAGTGCATGTAGCTCCCGCTTGCGCAGGGTCAGGGGAAGGGTCCGACCACTTGGGTCTTTTGTACGCAACCTTTCCCTGCATGCAAGAGGCTGTTTCCAGGACTTGAACCCGTGACCTCATGGTCACAAGGCAGCAGCTTTACCACTGCGCCAAGGCTCCCCTTGTTTTAAAACTAACCGACCGTTTCGTTTTGAGAATTGGTGGCTCAGGGGAACAGAATACCACATGGTTGCTCACCAAAGTTGGCAGCGCTCAGCTACTAGAACTTTTACCCAGAAAACCAAATTCCTAGCCTCTGATCTTCGGAAATGGAGAAAAAGCAAACCAAGAATTCCTGATCAGCTTGCTGCAATTGAAACCCAACTTCTCCAGCACCAGCACCACGAACTCCTTGCCAAAGATGAGATTTATCACCTACAAAGAGCTAAAAAGGATTGGGCTGCCAATGGAGACCGCAATACTACTTTCTTCCACCTCTCCATAATTAAAAGGAATAGGAGAAACCATATAACCTATCTCCACAATCTTGATGGCTCTCTATCCACCACTCCTGACCAGTTAGCCAACACCCTCATTCATCACTTCCAGTCCATTTTCACTTCGCAGAGCCAGCCCACCAATCAAAGTACCAGTACCCAGCAGCTCCCTCCCTCCCCTGTTACTTTACCTAGCCATGCACCCAATGCTAATATCAACCACCACAATCCTGCCTGTGAGAGCACTGCTGTCTTTACAAGAGATTCGCTGGTTTCCCCAGCTAATGACACTTACACTAACTCCATTCCAGATATGTAGGAAATATATGAAATTGTCAAACAGATGAGGAACAATGCCAGCCCGGGACCCGATGGTCTCAATGCAGCTTTCTACAAATCGGTGTGGTCGTGGATCAAGCAGGATGTTATTAAACTGGTAACAAATTTCTACTCCTCTGGACATTTTCGTGATGACATCAATAAAACTTATATTGCCTTAATTCCTAAAAAAGACCAACCTCAGATTCCGCAGGATTTTAGACCCATAAGTCTTTGCAATGTCATATACAAAATTATAGCTAAGTCCCTAGCTAATAGAATTAAACCTCACCTTCCTAACACCATTAATCATGCTCAGGCGGCTTTTATTACTGATAGGCATATCTCTTCTAATGTCATCATCACCCAGGAAATAATTCACTCCTTCAACCTTAAAACCTGGAATCAGAAAGCTTTTCTTTTAAAATTAAACCTTGCTAAAGCTTTTGATAGGCTAGAATGGGGTTTCATAGAGACGGCCCTCCGACGTCAAGGGTATCATGATCATTTCATTAACCTCATCCATGAATGCATTTCTTCGCCGTCTTTTTCTGTTCTGGTTAATGGTGAACCTTCTGCCACCTTCCGCTCAGAACGTGGCATTCGTCAAGGCTGCCCCCTGTCACCGTATCTTTTTGTCATAGCAATTAATGAATTGTCTATTCTCTTGCAAACTGAACTGCAGAACAGGAATCTTTCAGGCATCAGCTTGGGGCCCGGCTGTCCACCCATCCACTCCCTCCTTTTTGCCGATGATATGATTCTATGTGGACAAGCATTTGCTGCTGAGGCTTCCACTATTAATTCCCTTTTCCATCAATTCTCGCAGTTATCCGGGCAAATTCCTAATTACCATAAATCCTCCATCCTCTTTAGCAAAAATGTTGACAATACCACCAGATCCCAAATTAAATGCATTTTTCCTGTTCAGGACTTGCTTCCTAATACTATGCACCTTGGTCATCCAATGATTTTTAGTCACAGGGATAGGAATAACTGAATAAGGCTTATGATTTCATTCTCAACAAGTTTCGCTCCAAATTCACCACTGTCAAAGCCAATAAACTTAACCATGCTGGCAGACTCACCTACATCAAATCTGTTCTTGCCTCTATTCCTATATACTACATGTCCACTGTTCTTTTCTCCAAAACTTTTGTTGAAAGGATCACTGCTATCATTCGGAGGTTCTGGTGGGCTGGAATCCAGGATGATAACTCGACCAATCCTATTGCCTTCCGCTCCTGGGATTTTTATCGGAATCAGAGACCTTTTCACTGTCAACAAGAGTCTAATCACCCACGCTGCATGGAACATTGCCACCAATAAAAATCCCTTTCTCACCAGCATCTTAAAAGCCAAATATTTCCACTCCAACTCATTTTGGATGGCCAGAGCTGATGGGCCTCGCTCTATCTTCTGGTCTTCTATCCTCCAGATTAAAAATGACCTTGTCCAGAATGTGATCTATCAAATTCATAATGGCAACATCTCTATTTGGTCCTCTCCTTGGTGTCAAATCTGGAATACCATCCATGACCACCTGCTCTTGCCTGTCACCCACTCTCCTCTTCCGAGTGTGGTTTCTGATCTATGGATCCCTAATACTCATATTTGGAACATGGATCTCCTTTCCACCATCTTTGATCCTCAGGCTGTTCAAATTATTTCCCAAGTTGTGACGGTGGACAGCCAGCACCAGGACATCCTTCGATGGACTCCGGCAAGAAAAGGAGACTGCAGTACTAAAAATATTTACAGATTTTTACGTTCACAGGATCAGGTTCAACTTCCACCCACAGGATCAAGGAGCCTACAGCAACAGGCTAACCAGATCCTTCAACGGATGTGGAAACTGAAAAACCTTCCTCCACTTATCAAGACTTTCACCTGGAGACTTATTCGGAGAGCTCTTGCCACCGGATGCCAAGCTGCAAGATATTCAACCCATATCGATGAGCATTGCAGTGTCTGCGGACTAACTGAAACTGATGCACATTTATTTTTTCACTGTGATTTTGCCCGTGCAGTTTGGTTCTCAGCCACTCCGCCTCTACGCGCTGACACTACCAAATGAAGAGGATGGTGTACAGGTTATTCTTTCGGTGCTTGTTACTGATTCAACTGAAAACTCCTTAATGCAAAAAATACTGATAACTATGTGGTATCTATGGAAAGCCCGAAACGATCAAAGATTTGGCAGGAAAACATGGAATACTTGGCAGGTACACCATGCTGTGGCGGCATTTATCAACACTGCAAACTCAGCAATCTCCACACACGATGAACAGGACAATCCAACACAGGAAGCAATACACAACACTGAAGCTGTAACCTCAAGCATCAACGCTTCCATTCCAGGCATCAACAATGGAATGACAGGTGTGACCACCTTAATTGCAGGACATAATATTACACTGATAAATCCGATGTATAGGAACAACAACTTGGTGGACAGATTCACAGTTCATCTCCCAAGGCTATTGCCAGGAGTAAGGTGCTACACTGATGCATCACTAACACCTGATCTTCAATCACTCCAGCCCAGACCTGCAGGTATTGGTCTCTTTATTATTAAGGGCCTGTTTGTTTCGCGATGTCGTATCGCGCGTTCACGTTTGAGCGAACGCGGCTCCGAGGCCGCGTTTTGGGAATCGCCGAGCCGCGTTCATTTTCCGCTGTGAAACGCGTGAGCGCCGCAGACCGTTCGGCGGGATTATCTCGCGTTTTCCGTGCATCTCGGTCGCCAACGCGCTTATGAGCGGAAACAAACATGCCCTAATACTCAAGTTCAACCTACACCAACCATCTACATCAAGGCGAAGATGACAGGGGCTACATCTGTGCTGATGGCCGAAGCTGCTGCAATTGCCCTTGCTGCAATTGTCACTGATCGACTAAATCTACAGCAAATACATTTCCTCTCAGATAACCAGCAGCTTGTGCAATTCCTTAATGATGTGGACCAAGGAAACCCACCAGATTGGAGGATCAAGCACTTTACTCAAGTGTTCACTAATCACACAAGGCATGGAGACAAAAGGATCCTCAAGGTGCACAGATCCCAGAACCAAACGGCTGACAACTTAGCTAGGCAGGCACTATCACAATCTCAGCTAACTTCTCTTGCATTGGCTTGTACCTGCTCTAATAGAGCACATGTAACTCAGTGCCCATTACTGGATGCACTTATGTCTGTAGCCTTGAACTCTGTAAGGCTGTTATCAGCTTCATGCTGCTGAAAATAAAGATGTTTGTTGTCAAAAAGAAAAAAAAAAACAGCATCCTTGAGCCACGTGTCCCGCTAAATTTAGGCGCGAGGGAGAGGAGCCCGGATGGCCAGATGTTTGTTGTCCTGAGGGGGCGCATGAAAACTGGAGACGGGGGCAGCTTTTCATACTTTGCCGGGCATTTTCGTCCATCAACGGACCAATTATTTTGGTCCGTTTGGGTTTCCACATCTGCCCTCCCGTGCTGAACACCTCAACTCCTCTGTTGCAGCTTTCTCTTCTGAGTTCTGCAGCTCCGGGCGCGCATAACTAGCATGAATTTCAGTGCCTTTTCTAAATAATATTTTCTATAAACCTTGTTAAATGTAAGAGTCTATTTTTTTAAATAAAAATAGTATTGTTTTATTAATTAATAGAAACATAAGTTTCGGCACCGAATTGCATTATCACTGCATGTGCCATTGTTCATCACCCCCGGTTAGCCACCTATGAAAATATGGCTTCAAGTACTTTCTTCTTCGATCGAACATGTCACTTATGACTATGGGCTCAACCAGCCAGATTTTACTGTACGTAGATGAAAAATACTGTTCACGCTCTCACAAATTCCTCCAGATTCCTTCAGATTTCTCCAAATTCCTCTAAGCGAACAGGGCCTATAAGTATAGCTCGTAAAATCTTAAAATAAATAGAAGAATGAGTACTCTCATAACCACGTCAAGTCAATGATTTGAATCCGAGAAGGCAGACTCTAGTTCCACCACATGAAACAGGGCGTGGTTGGGTCTTCGGTGAGGCTTCCAACTAACGTTGCCCAGCTAGTAAATACAATGACACAAGGTGTTTGGTTTTCAGACTGCTCCTCGGGGTCTGAGCTAGCAAGAATTTTGCTTGCTTGCGTAGGAGAGGGATTTTAGCTCGCTTGGACTAGCAAGTCGGGGCTCGCTCGCACAAGCGAGATGAGGCAGCGCAGCGCTTGCCTAGAAACTGAACATGAACAACTGAGCTGTGATCAATTCACGGTTAGCGGCCTTTACAATTCAGCTTGTAAAAGTTGCAGCCGATGAAAGCAGGTCTAACTTTATGATCCCTTTTGAACACAATAATTTTATAGAAATTTAATATGAAGTTCTTATAAATTTGTTTATTTTCATAGGAAAAATGCATTCAACATGGGAAATCCCAGGTTCCAATAGAGACTATATTCCAGGTTTTAAATCTATAATTTCTCTCTCTCTCGGTTTTTATCCGATTGAGTCCAATAAATGTTCCAACCAATACAGACAGTGCTGCCTTTGCTTCAGTTTTTAGAATCCACGAGCAACATGCTAGCTTTTATTAATCTCTGCCTAATTTAAATGGACCTAACCGTGTACTAAACTACCCACTATTCCCTTTGTTTATGTTTATTTTTAGAGTCTTTACCACGTTCTGTCATTTTATCAACGTATATACAATTTGACGTGGTACAATGTTCAAAATATGCATGTCCATAATATGAGTAGGCGTAACCCGTTCTTCCCCATTTACTAGCCGCATGGAGAGCGATGCTGTGAATAATTCGGCTAATCTATTCACCTCCTGAAAGAATTGGTTAGATAGTTCAAAGTAAGCTATAAGCTGGATTATAAGCTAGGTTGTTTGGATCAGCTAGAGCTTTTTCAGCGGCTAGCAATTTATTTTAGTCAATCTAAGCAGAGACAACGTTAAACAAACTTTTTTTTTTCTTGAACATTAATTTTAAAATCAGAAATTGCAAAAAAAAAACACTTTGCTTGTTAGTTTAGTTACAATTAACTAGATCAAAAGTTGAGATGATTGGATATTTCGGTGATTTTTAGCTACTCACGTCATCTACTAGATATCACGATTTGAAAGAAATATTTCTCGGGAGTCAGTACAAAAGGAAGCAGTGCTGAGATTTAAAGGTGGATAGAATTAAAGAGCAAATTGATATCTATTGGAAGCAGAGAGCCCATGTGAATTGGCTAACGAAGGGAGATAGAAATACAGTTTTTTTCCACCAAGCTTGTAAAGAAAGGAGGAGGCATAATAGAATTGAAAACTTGAGAAAGGAGGATGGGGGTTGGGTGGAAGATGAAGTACAGAAGCAGAATTTTATCACTAATCATTTTAAGCAACTTTTCAGGTCTAATGGTTTGAATGACTCCCAACAATTGCTGAATGCCGTTGCACCTTGCGTCACAGAGGCAATGAATGAGTATTTGTTGGCTGAGTTCAAGGAGGAGGAGGTCGTGGCAGCCCTGAACTCCATTGGCGATTTGAAGGCTCCCGGTCCTGATGGGATGCCGGCTTCTTTCTACAAATTTTTTTGGGATATTGTTGGTGTTAAGGTGACCTCTGAAGTGATGCAAAATTTGAATAATCGGCATGAAGTTCTTGAGGAGTGGAATCAGACAATAATTTCTCTAATTCCAAAGGTCAAAAAACCAGAGAGGGTCACAGAACTACGGTCATTCAGTCTTTGCAATGTGCTCTACAAGATTGTATCAAAAATTTTGGCTAACAGGCTAAAGGTCATTTTACCGGAGATTATTCCCCCTACCCAAAGTGCGTTTGTGCCAGGCAGACTAATTTCAGATAATATCCTAATAGCCTATGAGATGTCACATTATTTGCTCAACAAAAGAAAGGGTGTGACCAGCTACGCGGCCATTAAGCTCGATATGAGCAAGGCTTATGATCGGGTTGAGCGGTCTTTCTTGGAGGATATGATGATGAAGATGGGTTTCCACAGTGATTTTTTTTTTAACATTTTTTTAAACTATTTTCAAATCTAACATTGTTTTTTTTTCCAAAACTAACACTTATGGCCGCGCCTGTTTGCATGACGCGGCAAAATCAGTCTGCCGCACCATGCATGGCGGCGCGTCTGGCCGTGGTAGTCAGCCGTGGCGTTGGCCGCTGACGTGGTAGATCTGCCGCACCATCCGTCAGGGCACGGGGCTGCCGCGCCATCCATCACGGCGCGGCAGAAGCCTGCAGCTGCCAATTATTTGCGCTCCTGAATGCGACGTGTCAAGGAGCCGTCCGTCCGGCGTCCACGTTCCCTCCAAGCTAGGAACTTCGTCAGTTTATGGAGACGTGAATAGCCATCTGACACCTCGTTCATCGTTTCCCATGACGACGTGGGAGTGCAGGCGGACAGTCTGAGGCAGCAGACGTTGCACCAGATGCGGCGGATCCTGACGACTCGCCAGACGGCTCGGTGCTTCCTCTCCATCAGTGAGTATCACCGCCGGCTGACTTGTTTGGCCGGGCTCCCGGCAGCTCCGGCTCCGGCTGACACCCTGCGCCGAACACTGTAGCGTCACTGTAGCAGCGGAGCTGTTTTTCTCTCCCCACCTTTTTCCCTCTCACCGTAGCGCGGTTACTGTTCACGGAGCCAGTGAAGCTCGAATTCAGCTCCGGTTCCGACACGCTACAGTGTGTGAACAGTGGGGAGCCGAAGTCTCTTGGAGCCGTACCAAACAGTTTTTAACTCTACAAATAAGAAAAAATCTACTTAACCCATCATCTTTCATACATGTTCTACTTCACCCCCAACTATGAAACCGTATGTTTTATCCTCTAAACTTTTCAAAACCGTCTATTTTATCCCCGGTCGTTTTTTGACAGCGGTTCTGCTACAGCTACATCGGATTGCTACAGTACCAGCGAGTTCGCTACTGTACCGGTGAGTTTGAATTTCCTTTTTTTTTTTATTTTCGGTGAATTTTTGAAAAATCATAGTAAATCATAGAAAAATCATTAAATGAAAAATCTAATTTTATTGGACTCCACATGAGTAGATCTACACAGTGAATATATAATACGGTATGCTTTAGTACAAATTTTTTTAGCTTTAGATTAATTAGAAAATCCAATTTTTTTTTTGTAATTAATTAGAATTTATCTATAACTAAGTTATACATAGTCCAATGAGTACGAAATTTTTACTATAGTTGAAGCATATAATAATTAGCGTACCATAAAATTTTCACCACAATTGGGCCATAGAAGCTGCAGCTATGAATTATTCCAATTAATTACAAACAAAATTAGATTCCCCACTGTAGAATTTTGTTTGTATTTGTGAATTATTGTATAAACATTGAGTAATTAGGCTCAAAAGATTCGTCTCGCAAAGTTAAAGCAAACTGTGCAATTAGTTTTTGATTTCGTCTACATTTATTACTCCATGCATGTACCGCAAGTTTGATGTGATAGGAAATCTTTTTTTGCATAGTGCACTTTTGGAGAACTAAACAAGGGCGAAGTTCCTAGCTTGGAGGGAACACGGACGCCGGTCGGACGGCTCCTCGACACGTCGCATTCAGGATCGCAAATAATTGGCATTCTGATTATACATCATTGCGTGTGGTGGTGTGACGCGGTAGCCCCGCCGCTACCGACGTGGGTGGAAGCAGACCAGACACTGCTCGTCGCCGCCAACGCCGTGGCGTGGTCACCCCAGACGCGTCGCCATGTATGACATGACAAAGTGATTTTGCCGTGCCATGCGAATAGACGCGACCAAAATTGTTAGTTTAAAAAAAATAAACAGTGTCAGATTTAGAAATAGTTTAAAAAAATGTTGGGCGTGTTTGGCTGGCCAGATTTGGTTGGCTGGCTGGCATTTTTTTCCAACCAAAGCTGTGTTTTTCTCTCATAACGAACCAGTATAAACAGTGTTCTTTTAAGTCCAGCCGAACACTCCCGTTAAAAATAAAAAAATTCTCCACAGACGATGGATTGATTTAATCATGGGTATCATACACGATGCCCTTGTTTAGTTATCCAAAAGTGCACTATGTAAAAAGAAGATTTTCTGTCACATCAAATTTACGGTACATGCATGAAGTACTAAATGCAGACGAAATAAAAAATTAATTACACAGTTTGCTTTAACTTTGTAAGACGAATTTTTTGAGCCTAGTTAGTTAATGTTAAGACAATAATTCACAAATACAAACGAAATACTACAATAAAAAATCGTACACCATGCAAAATTTATAGATGCAAACTTTACCGAACTTAACGCGACCTGTACTGTCATGGGCCAAGTAGCCAACGGATCGAAAAAAAAAAGCTCTGCGAACGATGGGGCAGTTGCGTAATTTGACCTACACAAGGGTACGTTGATGTGACGTACTCGACCTCCCATCGAGCCATGCGTCCAAAATGACGATACTGCCCCCGAGCCTTTATTCCCTCCCATTTCTCGCGCTCTCTTTTCGGAAAGGTCTCGAACCCCACCACCAACCCCACCCCACCCACGATTAACCCTGGTTAGCGCTCTGCCACGACTTGACGAGCCCATCCCACCATAACATGCATAGACCCACTCCACTGTACGCCCTGCACGATTACGTGGACCCGAAATTTATTTCATCCCTCTGGTGCACAAAGACCAGGCGTACCTGATCGTGCTTCACCTCGAAGGAATCGACCCCATTACCTTCCTCCTCGTTATCTCGCAGCCGCCGCCGCCGCGAACCCAACCTGAGTTCCGATCCGGTTAATCGACGACGAGGAAGACGACGGTGAGTTGCAGATCTGAGGGGATCCGACGGCGGCGGAGGGGGAGATGGTGGTGAACGGCCGGCCGCTGAAGAGGGCGAGGGCGCGGGTCGAGGCCACGGACTTCGCTAGGTTCCCGGCGGCCGGAGACTGCGGGGCGGCCGGGACGTTCAGGGAGGCGGTGAGGGGGTTCCTCGCAAAGCATGCGAGGCTGCTCCCGTTGCCGTCCATCTTCTCTCCGGCGGCCGCGGCCGCCCCGCCGCACCTGCTGATCTGGAGGGTGTCCCTAAGGGTCGGGGAGGCGGGGAGGAAGAGAGCGGCGGCGGGGTGGAGCTCAACGTCGTTGAGGAGGATGTGCTCCGATCCCGATCCGTGTATTGCGACCAGTGCAGAGTCGTGGGTAAGTTGCTTTCCTCTCTTTTTCGTCCTTTTTTTCTCTGATTTTTTTTGAAATGGACTAAGCCATTCGGTTTTTTTCCCGATCTGCTCTTTTTTCTTGTCGGTCGATTTATTGAGCGCAAGATTTTGAAATCCAACGACTCTCTATTTCCTTCGAAATTTTATTGATTTTTTGCGGAGGGGATAACACCGCCTTCGGCCAGTTTTTTCATTGAAATTTCTGCTACCTTTTCGTCTTGTCAGCCAATCGTTAGGTTGTTGCTTTCAGTGCGCAACACCCATTAGAATGATTGATTGAATTGTCACATACTACTGTTACATACAACACGGCATCTGCAATGGAATCTTGCGTCTGATTTGTTTGTTTGGTTGCAGGTTGGAGTGGGCACCCGGTCTGCGTGAAGCGGTACCATTTCATCATCGAGGACGACAGTATTTCTGGCCGCCGGCGCACCTGCTGCCTCCGCTGCGGAACACCCATGGCCGCTGGAGAATCAAGGTGGGAGGCACATTTCAGAAAAATATATACATTCTTGCATAACAGCGAAGGGGAATGGAACATGCTTGTGCGTTGGACGTCTATAACGCCGAATCTTAATACATGACCAACTTTGTGGCAACATGGATGTCTATAATGCCGAATCTTAATATATGATCTGGATGGATCCAATCTGAATGTAGGGAACTTCATATAGGTTTGTGTTTGGATGGGTCGGGCTTGTTTGCATTTGTAATATAAGATGAGAGTGCAGAAGTGTTTCTGTTTCTATTCATATAGGCAGCATAGAAAATTCCTCAGAATGAAGGATTCAGTAACCTTGTGATGCTCCAAATATGCAACATACTCTTACTCTGAATGCGTCTTCTCCAGGTGTGCTCTGTGCAATTTCAATATGGATGGTGAGGTGGTCGAAGAGTGTGCATATCTGCATCTGGATGACTCATCTCACTTGTTGCACGCTGTGGTGCATGCAAATGGTTATGGGCACCTTCTCAGGGTAAATGGGCGTGAAGGTGGCTCAAGATTCCTCACTGGCCGTGACATAATGAGCTTGTGGGATCGCTTGTGCAAGGTGTTACATGTGAGGTAAATGGAATTTTCGCTGGTCCAAAGAGCAGAACAGTTGCTTGATTGGGATTGACCTCTTTCCATGATGCTTTCTTCAACCTAATAACCATCATTTCTATTACTGCAGGAAGGTAACTGTCATGGACATATCCAAGAAACATGGAATGGACTACAGGCTTCTACATGCAGTCACATCTGGGCACCCTTGGTATGGCCAATGGGGATACAAGTTTGGTGCTGGCAGCTTTGCTCTCACCTCAGACACCTACCAAAATGCAGTAGACATGCTTTCCAGCATAAACCTGGCGCTGTACTACTCACACCGCAGCCCAATTAGGACTGCATTGCAGAACACAATTGCTCTTTATTGGGCGCTCTCTAATCGCCAACTAGTGACCCTCCGGGATCTTTTCCGCTTCATTATGCACCTCCTTCATCAAGGTCAAAAGATGTCAAAACCCTCAACTGACAAGCACAAGGAGCTTACATCTAATGAGCTATGTGCATGGACTAAAGAAGATTTACATCGAGCAGAAGGTGCAATGCTCAAGGTTCTCCAGGTTGTCCAAACTGGACAGTGGGTATCTTGGCGCGCACTTAGGGGTGCTGCGTCAAAGGCTGTTGATTCGCAGGATCTGCTTGATTATTCTCTCCGAGAACTGGGTGGGAAACAACTGGATAATGGCCTTTCTGTTGCTGTCCGCTGCAATGCTGAGACTAGTGCAATTGAGTACAGGTGAGCACTGTTTGCTTTCTCTTTGTAAAATTGCTGAACTTGATCTGGAAACTTTCTTGACTAAATTGTTTCATGACAAGCAGGCTGGAATCTTCATCCATTCGATCTCCAGCAAATGCAGCTACATTTGGACCTTCTGTTGAACAACTGTTGCATGATCTTAGGTTCCTCTATGATGCTTTGCTGAACCCAGAGTCCATGTTGTCTTCACAACCAGAGGTGGTTGGTGCATCAGCTCACAGCGCAGCAGCAAAGATTATTGATTGCAAGCAGTTCATCAAACATTACGATGAGCAAGCGCTGCGGGCTCCTTCAAACCCATACCACCTGCTCTGTGTGAGGTGCTCCATTGAACTGCTTGATCACCCAAAAGATTACACAACACCTCCAGAGGAACTTGTACTTCTACCAGCAAGTGCTACCCTATGTGACCTGAAAGTACAGGCTTCAAAGGCTTTCCAAGAAACGTACCTCATGTTCCAAAGCTTCCAGACTGAACAGCTCCCTGACTTCCCAAACTTCAGTGACACAACCCCTGTGAATCATGTGCTTGGATCAGGCCAGTTGCTTCGAGTAAGGGGACGTTGCACTGGGGATTACAGGAGGATTGTACAGTTCAGGATGGAGAGGGGTTTGGAGAACTGGACGGTGGACTGCTCATGTGGTGCCAAGGATGATGATGGGGAACGGATGCTAGCATGTGACATATGTGGAGTCTGGCAGCATACCAGGTGCTCGGGGATAAGTGATTTTGAGGAAGTCCCTGAAAATTTCATCTGCAGAAAGTGTGCTACACGCAAAGGAAAAGGACGTGGGGGTGGGGGTAGCAACGGAGATGGAACAATGGAGGTTAGTGCGGCTGCGAGGTGCAAGGATGAGATTGGATCATCTGTTGGTGGTGCAGGCAAGTTTGGGCGCATGGCAACAGTTGGATGATTGTACATAATGTAGTGAAATGTAAATAGTGAGATGGAGAGTAGTAAACTGCACCTAAAGGCTTTTGTGGACCTTGAGTGGTTAATGGATCTTGTCGCTGACCACTGATGTGATGATAATCTATTCTCCTTGCAGTTGCACCCATTGCCTGATGTCCATCTCCTGTGATGTTAATCTATTGTCCTTGCAGTTGCACCCATTGCCTGATGTCCATCTCCTGTTCTGCGTTGCATGGTTGCACCATTGCATAATTATATCAGATCAAAGCATGAAAAACATGAAGCTGAAAGTGCTGCAATACATAAACATAGCAAACAACCATACATCAACGCTTTCTAACACGAATTGACATTCTCTGGACAGCATTGCTAGCTTGTGACGATTATATGTTACCCAATTCTAGGTGGAAACTAAACTAGGTCATTTCATCGCAGTTGCCCTGTTCTAAATAGAAACTAATGGATTTGATGGACAACCCTATATTGGCCAAGAATGACACCTCACTTTAGTGCCAATAACAAGAAGCTTCCATAGATTCATACGGGAAAAAATAAAGATAATAGTTATCTTGCAGGAAAAAATATCATACCATGTTTATTATCAATTCAAAATTATACCATGGATAGGGATAAAGGCTGCCTATTCAGTTTGTTCGGACCTGTCGTTTGGATGTAAAAACCGAACCAAGACCCAACTGAACTAATATAAAACACAGAACTTATAAAGTGTATCAAAACAAGTAATTAATAATGTTCATACTTCCATTTCATGTATGCAATGTTAAGACTTACTAATTAGTATACAAGGTTAGACTTAATTACCGAAGCATATCAGATTTCCTTTTCATGGCTGCCTACTAAACACCATAAGAAAATCCCAGCAAATGGTGCCTGCAAATATCAATCAAAAACCTTTTATCGTAAGAAGCATATGGAAATACAAGTGAGACATAAAGCTGAAAAGCGGAGTTGATGAGTGAATGACTAGTGTAAATATGTCAGCAAAATCACCATACTAAGTTATCTATGTTATAAAAACTATTTCCCACTGTGATCTGTTAATAAGGCTCCATGAACAAATAGATCTTACCAAATATTTATGTAGATTAAAACCATGTGTACAAGAGTATCTGGAGCATGATTTAAGTAGGCCATTTTATGATCTAGAGGCATTAGAGCTAGTTCAACTTATCTGGTGCACATTATGCTTTTGAAATGTAGCCCAAACATTTCCAAACCCAAATCATGCCACAAAGTTGGAGTATCAGTTGACTGTCATGTATACACATTTAAAGCTCCTCTCATAAAAGCTATAGAAACTCAAGACCATCTGTTCTAAAATTGGCAGTGAAGGTAGCTGCTCTAAATATCAATACCAATATATTCATAAACTTTAGTGACCCATTAATCTTGGATAGTAAGCAGTACACTGCATCAGACTTTGCAAAGGTCACGTGAACTCCAGTGCCTCTTATATTATTTTGTTGTTACAAGAAGGAATCTAATAAAATGGACCTCTACTGATCATAGTAGGTTAATTATTCATACATGTTGCAAGCTTCAATGACAGAATGAGAATATGAAGGTTGGCTGGTAATACACATGCTACGAGAAACTGGCGTCATATTAGACAGCAAGAACTTCAATAAATATATTTACTATTTGCAAAGTGTGATTTTTGTTTGAATAGCCTATGCATCTTTGACACTGGGGCTTTCAAAGACAAGTTGATTTGGCGGTTTACTCTTTGTTGCTCTGCTTTTAGTTGCAGCTATATATCCTTTGTAACTCTGCTTGAACTGTGACCTGGCATTTTAGGGTACAGTTGAAGTTCATCATACAACTGTTCCAAACCCCAGTCAAGACATATAACTAGATAAAATCTTATCTAAGAACATTTTTGGGATTTGTACCATAACATGCTTCCTAATGTTTAGTATCATTGTAGCTATACCACTAATCAATGAATTTTGAAATTCATAGAACCATTGTATCATCCTTCTAGATAAAATTAAATGAGAGATAGGAATAAGAAATAACCCCAAGGATTTGACAAACAGAAACTGGAAAATAAGAAGTCCTTTTGTCCAGCATAACTTGAATATAATTACCAGAACAGAAGAGCTGGCTTCAAATATATCCAAAGCGTATTGAGGACATACTCCTCATCTTTCCAGCACCTGTCACAAGAAAACTGCAAAATATTAGGTTCTGAGGCAGTCTGAACAAAATAAACAAGTTTCATCACAGTTAAAGCTTTAGAAACTCAAAATTCCCAATAAGTCCAATGTAGCTATCCATCAGGAATATCAGCACAAGTGATTCAAAATGAAATGCTAAAGACTGAGTTCTACTATTCAAAATACAGAAAAAAAGGGCATACCCAGTGCAGAGAGCTCCCGCTTTGTGCGGGGTCTGGGGAAGGGTGTCAGTGGCAAGTCTTACCCTCGCCTGTGCAATGCGAGGAGACCGCGACTCGAACCCAGGACCTTCCGGTCACAGGCGGTAAGACTCTACCGCTTGCACCAGGCCCGCCCTTCATTCAAAATACAGACAACAAAAGAAATTTTTTTTGAGCTATGATGCTAGCAAGAACCACCAATAGCCTTCAATTCAACCAATCTAAGCATGAAAACACAAAATTTAGTACCAGATTTATTGGTAACCTAAGTTAGGAGATCAGACCAAGCTCAAAATTCGACAGTGAAGAAAAGATCTAACACTCTAGATAACAGAAACAAGCAAACCACAAAAAAATAACCTACTAAAGCAATAGGCATATTTAGCCCGCTGCCAATTGAAGCCGGGAGCCCTATCGCTGGCGCCAAAGTAAGCAATACAGGCTGCAAACCAGAAACTGATACAAGCACGTATTGAATCCAAATAAAAGCCCATGTATGCAGGCACAAAAAAAAGGAAACCATCAGGTTACGCTAAAACCAGTTCCGAAACAAAATGCTTCAGATGCAGCACAAATCAAAGCACCCAAGTTACCTAAATGCGATCGGGATGAGCCATGAAGGTCGGACGCGATGGATTCCCAATTTGCGGCGCCTAACCCCAATCACCCTAAACCTAAGCAGATAACTCCCCAAATTTCAGCAAGGCCGCAACCATAACAGCTCAACCGTTAGCAAATTCGATCCGGATTAAGCTCAATTCGCAGGCTCAAGCGCCGAAAAATGGGAACTAGGGAGGATACGCTCCAACTTCGCACAAGTCTATCATCGAACGAAGCAAACCTAAATTGGACCCCAGCAAAGCATTCCACCCTGAGAAAACCAGAGTCCCTAAGCACCAGCCCCACCATACTCGAAGCAGAAACAGAACGGAATTAAACCTGAGCAGCGATTAGGGCTGCAACCACCAGGCGCCGAGACCCAGCCACCGACCTTGCGGCAGCCGCGAGCTCGAGCTAGCGACAGCCTCGGGCCCTAATCCGCACCGCCCGCCGGCCCCGATCAGCGCGATTGCTTCCTGGGATCCAATGAGGCGTGGCGAGCATCGGGATGGCGTCGCGCATGGAGCTGCTCGAGGAAGGGAAGGGAGAGAGAGAGAGAGAGAGAGGAGAGGGAGGTGGGGGACGCAGACGAGAGGGGCGGAAGGGGGGAAACCAGTTGTTGTCGCAGTAAAAACGATGGGCTCGTTCGACCTCGTTGTCCCGTGTCTAGGGTTCTCGCCCCGTGCGGCGGCTGCGTCGCTGCACGTGGGACCCGCCTCCACCTTGGCCTCTTGTTACCCTCCACAGCAAGCTGCATGCACCGGGTTGGCGCGGGTCAACACGCAGACGGCAGGCAGTCCCCGCTTTCGGAAAGACAGGACTCGTCAACGTGCCTGCTGATATGGCGGCTCGGTAGTCGTTACCCTCCGCCTCAACGTGCGCGGCGTCGAAACGTCTGCGCTTGCACTTGCACGCGAATAGTTTGGCTCGTTTTGGAGACCAGGAGGCGTGCATACAGCTACTACGAGTAGCCTACTACTACGTACTAGGTTGCCTAACATTCCATTCCCGTGCAACGTCGCAGCACAAGGCCCTTTTGACATGTCAAAGTCGTCTCTCTTTTGGTACCTTGGCGCATGCAACTTTTGTGCGCGTAGAAGGAGCTCGTCAATCACGTTATGCGCAGATGCCTTTTTTCCATATTTGTGCAAGGCGTGCATGGCGTAGGGCTTAGGTTCGTTCCTTCCGCATCAGTTTCTGGGCGCGAACGAGCGAGTGCGTTGATACGACGAGCGAGATAAACATCCCGGGGCAGGGCCTGGTGCTGGTCCTGGTCCCCTCGTCTCGTCATGCTGTATTGCTGTGCGCCCTGGCGCTCTAAAAGTGTCCCTTCTTTCTTCATCCATGCAATCTACCTCGCCCCCACGCAGAGATAGTGCGCGTAGGCAGGTAGGCAGTGAACTTTCATGAACGAAATGGAAGATCAGTATCTGGTATTAATCGTACAAACATGATTAGCAGCAAGTAGTAACGATGGCGACACAATGGACTGGAAAGCTTTTCTGACCACGTACGGTACGACAGTGCCATCTCTTTGTCACGTTATGGAACCTACTACTATACTACAGAAATATTGCGATATCGGGCCGTTCTGATGCCACATTCTACGCGGCGACGATTTTTTGCCACGGGCGAGTGAAGGTCGAATGAACCGCATGGGCGTCTTCTGTTCAGGGACCAAGATTTGCGCGGACCTGCCCTGCTGTCCATTACGTTACCGCCAAGGCACCAACCAACACCAATACACGTACTCGAGCGGCGAAACAAGCGGAACGAGCGTGTGGGCAGAGGTAACGACGAGGCGTGGGAGCGTGGCGTGGCCGGGCGACCGCCGCGAGCAGAGCTCCAGCTGCATGCGAACAAGCACGTAACCCGCCGCGCCGTCTCGCGTGCGCTGGCCGGCCTGCCGGCGCACCGCGTAACCGAGCAGCGTGGCCGGCCACCAGCCGTTCGGGAGCCGGACCCGCGTGGTGAAACGAACGGTCTAGACCCAACGGTGCGCAGCTGCGCACCAGGCCTTCCCGGATGCCCGGGTAAAGCGGACGACGCGAGGCCGGACGGGAAGAAGGGATGGCTGCTGTCGCCCGTCCCGCCGTCCGGTCGGCGGTCACCACTGGACACCCATAACGCGCGTCGCGCGGGCGAATGGGACGGGACGGCTCCTGTTCGCTTGTCGTGTTTGGTTTATAAGCCACGACTAAAAGCACGATTGACTAATTTAGCGTGAAAAAAAATACTATTCGTTCACTGCAGGAAAGCCAAAACAAGAGATACAAGGCCAAACAAACAGGAGTCCCGCGTCCCGGTCTGTGTCCGCGGCGGCTTCGAGGCTGGTAGAAGACACATGACAGGATGGGTGGTGCTGGCGGCCGGAGATGGCCGAGGCCGAGTAGGCTGTCCCGTGCTGTGGCTAAAGCGTTTGGGCCTGTGAACTGGCCTAGGTTGACGTGCTTAGACGGAGTATGCAAATATGCATTGGAGAATTTGATTAAGCCCTTGTTTAGTTCGCGAAATTTGGATTTTGGGTTACTGTAACATCTTCGTTTTTATTTGGCAAATAGTGTCCAAACATTGACTAATTAGGCTTAAAATTTTTTCGTAATTTCTTTTCGTAATTTCCAAACATCTCGTAATTTTAGTAGTTTTCTTTTAAATTTATACCACCAATGTACGTGTTTATTGAACAATCAGAAAGATTTTTTGGATTTTGGGATCCAACTAAACAAGGGCTAAAATTAGTACCATGTCGTGTTTATGAACAAATGACTACCGAAAGCTGTATCCACACCTCGCGCAGCTCTATTTAACTATGATTTTTTCTAGTCTTGAATAAATATTCTGTTCTAGAAAAAGGTGAGTGGTCCAAAAACCTTAGGCCCCGTTTGGCTTGCTAAAACTTGGTTAAAACTGGCTGAAAAACACTGTTCTGACTGAATTGTTGTGAGAGAAAAACATTGTTCTCGCTAAAAAAATAAGCCGAACAAACTGGTTCCTAGGTAAACCGAACGGGGCCTTAGGCCCTTCCAAATGGAGGAGAAACGGGGAAAAAATGTAGGATTTCAATTCTAGGATTTAGTCCAGTAGCAGCCTTTGATAAAGAAACGGGTTGCGGGAAAACTAAAGGAAAGTTTTATTTCCCTCTAATTCCGTAGAAAAAATAATAAAAAATAAAGCCTCGTTTGGTAGAGCTCCTCCTCAAGGGCTTCTTCAGAGGAACCGGAGCTACTTTGGTGGCTCTAGCTCCTCTTTTTTCCGTGAAAAATGACTTCTACTAAACTGTTGGGTAGAACTCCTCCGCTGGAACCAGAGCCAAAGCTAGAGATAAGCCCTACCAAACGGCCCTAGAATCCATTGATGCCTCGTGGAAATTTTCCTACGCACAAGAAACAAGGACAAGCAAGGAATTAATAGATGCAATTGGTTTCTAATCAAGCAACTGCTTTTCACCGGTATTTTATTATGACAGGATACCTGACTTGAATAAAGAAGTAACATGAATTAGTTTGAAAAAAGGAGTAACATGGATTTGTTTTTAAGATACCTTTAGAATTACTTAGTTTCTCTTGTACCCAGTCAAATGCATAATCCTACAAGATTCCTATGTTCCAATTCATTAGGATTGCATATACATTCCTATGCATTCCAATGAAGGTCTTAGTGTGTGTTTTGTTTTGGAAACCAAGTGGAATTAAATGGTTCTATCCTATTTTTGGTTAGATTGAACTCATCTTGTGTTTGGTTAGAAAGATAGAGTTGCCCTAGATTTTCTATTTGCATTGATTTGAAAGCAAATGGACATGGGTTCAGGATTTTGACATCTGGACCCGACGCCGCCGTGTCGCCCACTCGGTACCCGACACCAAACATGTGTCCACGCTTGCTCCGCCCCACAAGAGGTCCACCGCACCACTAAGCTCTAGCCACGGGAGCTCCACTGCACCCCAAGCCGCTCGGGCGGAGCTCCACTACACCCTGAGCTCCACTCATTGGAGCATTGAGCGCCTCCAAGCTCTAGCTCGGGACCTCTGTTGTGCGCCTATTCTACCCCTGAGGTCCGCTCGGTAGAGCTAGTCACGCCCCAAAGGTCCTCTCTCTAGAGCTTGCCCCTGAGCACCACGTCAATGAGCATCGTCGGACCACAGCCCTCGAGCACCCCCGATTGCCGTCGATCGCGGATGCGCAGTGGGTTCGTCCAGTTTCTCCAATTTGGAGAAACCCGTATCTGAGAAAATATTCTTTTTGCAAAATGAACCCAACCCATTTGGTACCGAACCAAACACTCTAAATTTTGGTCCAATAGCCAAACACACGCTTAGTGGGCCGAGCAGAAAAGTGCTCGAATTAGATGTGATAATACCCATAATTTGTATTCGACACCTACACAAACTTCGTCTTCGTGAAGGCCCTCGGTTAGGGGAACGTAGCGGGGGTGTGGGGTGCCTGGGAGGCGAGCAGAGCTACGCGGTGGCATGCTCGTCGCCAGCCCCGAGTGGCGATGTGGCAGACGGGCTTAGAGTTACGGTTTTAACTTTGGACAAATCTCCAATGTCCTCCGGACTTAGAGCGATGGCCAGGGGCGATGATGGCACCGCCGGCGATGCAGAGGAAGACAAATGGTGGGCTGTGAAGTCACCTCTCGTCTGTGTGGTCACTGGTGGGGAAGGGGCGGTTGGGGAAAAGGAGTGGAGAGAAAAATATGAAAAAGAAGATGCGACGAAGATGAGCACAAGTAACTGGACCGACATGCGCGCGTTAAATAAAGGGCCTGGGTAATACCGCTGGATTAAGCTTTTCCTCTTGTTATTAACCAGCTCGTGCTAAATCAATTTGTGTTTTCGCTTTTAAAATCAAAATAACTAAGAGCAAATATAATAAGGGACTGCAAGCAGGCTAAATGTTGAGGTGGAGGGGAGATGGAAGGAAGAGAGAGGAGAAGCGGGTTGTAAGCTTACAGCTGGTTTAGACAAAAAATCAAGAAACTCTGTGAGAGAAATAGGTGGGCCATGTATTAATAGTGAAGATGTAACTACTATATGAGTATGAATTTATATAGCCAGCTATCGGCTGTATTATTAGTCTTGCTCCAATCGTACGCTAAATACTCAGATAGAAACAGCTACTAGTTACAGGTTGCTCTTTCAGCCTATTCGTTTATTGGTTTCAGCTAACCTAAACTAACCAACCAACAATGTTTTTCTCTGAAAAAAACTAAAATCAACCAACCCAGATCAACACCAGCACCAGCACCAACCCGTTAACTTGGATCTCGCGTTGCAAATGCGCGAGGCGGGCACGAGTCCCTGAGACCTCGTTGCTTTCACATCCAACAGCCTCCGGAGCCCTGTGTTGGCCTAGGAGCCTAGGAGGTTACACCGGGTACAAATTTCTCCTTTGATTCCATACCTTGCCTGAAGGGCAGGGCCGCAGGGCAGACCGGAGCGTCCCTCTGCTCTCTGCAAGGTGCGTGGCTGCGTGCTCATGGATCATGAACTCATGGTATGGTGCCAGTAGTATCGGGCTGCCTGCCTACGTTGTGAACTGTATCGGCACATGGCATGCACGGTGTACTTGTCGTTGTGGAACACTTTCTGCACACGTTCCAATCATGCTACAAACCTGAGTAGCCAAGCCCCCTGGTGGCATCGGTGGTTACATGCTAGACGTAGAAAGCATAAGTGTCGGGTACCAGTACCTGAGATATTTGGAAGCTGAGAGTGTAGGGCCGAGAGTGTAGGCTCCGTCATCCGTCATGTCTGACCTCGAGGATACGGGCTCCATCTCGCCAGACCTTTCGGATGCGGGCTTCATCAAGTCTAACCTCGAGGGCGCGGGCTCCGTCACGTCTGACTCCGAGGGCGCGGGCTCCATCTCGCCTTAAGATGGCAACGGGTACCCGAAACCCGAGTACCCGACGGTTTTACCCGATAAGGAGGCGGGTATGGAAGATATTTTTCCCCCGCGGGTACGTTATTGGACGAATTCTTGTACCCATCGGGTATGCGGGTACGGGTGCGGGTGTATACTACCCATACCCGCATACCCGCGGGTAAAAAAAACCCGCATAAATAATATCCAACCTCTGCAATTTTAGCTCATATAAGCATATAGCCCATATTTAGCCCATATAAGCATATGAGTATATATATTCCAAAACTCCCTCAAACCCTAATCCTCATCCTCACTCCACTCCACCAGCCCATATTTCTGTTTTGCTGCTCTATTGTTGATTTGTTTTGTTGGAAGCTATTATATTTTGGTGTGTGAACTCGGGTATATTGTCGGGTAAGAATTACCCGTCGGGTAAGAATTACCCGTCGGGTGCGGGTATGGAATGAATTTTCTACCCGCCTGCGGGTACGGGTAACCCGACGGGTAAGATTTTGATCTGGTGGGTGCGGGTACGGGTGGCCAGTACCCATCGGGTATGTACCCATTGCCATCTTGAATCTCGCCCGACCCCGAAGGCACGGACTTCGCCTCGCTAGGCCCCTCGAAGGGGGATTCTGCCTCGCCCGACAAGGGTCTGTACCACCTCCAACCACTGCGGGTCTAAGAGTACGAACCCAAGATCAAACTTCTAACACCAGAAAGGGAGTAGGCGCGTCTTGACGTGACCCGCGGCCACGACGGACCATACCTGAGGACTCACGTCGCCAACATGTCGGGCATGCCGATGCTATACTACCTAATCCCCATACGACTTCCGACGAGGGTATCTGCTAACCATGCCACCTGCCGGGATGGAATGGAGCGCCATGACCGGCTGACGACGCCCACGTATAGCATCAGTGATGAACAGGGTTGCGACGTGGAGCCGTCCCCATCATCATCTACAGGACCGGCGGGACCCGCGTAAAGGAGATGAAGGACGCCGCGACCCCATAGGCCTTCTTCCTCCTCGCTTTCTCTCTCTCTCTCTCTCTCTCTCTCTCGTGTAACCTGCGCCTCCCCCTTCATCTATAAAAGGGGAAGCAGGACGCTCCACGAAGGGCAGGCTGAACGGCGGAACGAGCTCAACGAGACTCAACTCTGTTCGACCCTTTCACCAGAGACTTGGGACCAGCTCCCTCTCTCGCCCGTTTGTAACCCCTACTACAAACCAGTTCCGGTAACATGAGCAACAACAGACTGGACGTAGGGACATTCCGCCCGAACCAGTATAAATTTTTGTGTCCTCCGAGCACACCATCGGGGCTAGACGAACAAATCACAAATTTACTAGTCGGTGATTCGAAACACCGACAGTTGGCGCGCTAGGTAGGGGCCTTTTGCGCGTCTCGTCGTCCACAACAGGCCATGGATGGCTAGCCATGGATGGCTAGCCATGGCGTTAGCTAGGTCTCGGGCGCGCATGTGCGCTTTGGGAGCCTGGATTTCTTCGTCACTGCGGAGGGAGAGCTGGCGCGGGGTCCCGCCCCAGTCCAACTTCTTTGCTCCACCGGCCTCAACGCAACCATTGAGGCCCTCGAAGAGCTACAAGCTGCATGCCCTGGAGGCCCGTGCCCCCGGGAGCGACCAGCTCCTCGGCTTCAATTACGGGAGGCTGGAACGCCAGCTCGACACCTTCCTAGGACCCCGATCGTCCCGGGAGGACCTACGCTGCCTCACCTTCTCGTTCGCCAACGTTATGACGCAGCTTGCCGGAGGGGAACCGCTCTACCCGAAATACCTCACTCAGAGCGCCTCGACAGCATTCCCATTCGGTATGCGCAACGCCGCTATGACAATTAGTCACCTCACGGCATAGCACATGCCCCCGTCCCCCACGAATGACGAATTCATGGGTATGACAAACTATGTCGCGGAATCTTTCCACGACCTTCTCGCGGGAGATTTAGAGACGATCTCTGACTCTGACTCCAGCAGGGGAAGCCATCACCCCTCGCGAGAATGCTTCATGACAGGCACCCCCGAGGAATGCGTCGAAAGCATCCATGAGGGAGGGGCTACTCCTATGGATGACCCCGACGATGAGGTCGAGGGAGATGCAGGGGCCTCGCCTCGCCTATGGGTGGAGCAGCAGAGAGCACGACACAAGGAGATCGAGGATGCGTAACTCCAGCTGGAGCAGGAGCGTGTGGACCTTGAGCGCGAGATCAAACACCGTGGAGACGGTGGTCGTGCACACGCTATCGCCCGCGGCGTAAACCGGAGGATCATCGAGGACGACGGAGGCCTCTCGCACTTTGCCCAGGCAAGCTAGAACATAGCTGCCATGACAGCCTTGCTCGAGGGCTCCCGGAGCCTGCGACACCCAAAGACCGTTGGGCCCATCATGAGTTCTGCACACTGCTTGAGTGCGCGGCGGTGCAGTAGGCAGAAAGCTTCGCTGTCTTGGCGACGTGAGCTCGTTGCCAGTCAGCGCGTGTCTTTTGGGACGACATGGCTGGGACATTTCCATTCACCAGGCACCGCATGATGGCAGGGGGCTTGCCATGGTCCCGGTGCATGAGCGTCTCGGCCCCAACTGTGACACACGTAACACCCTAGACGCCCGTAGGCGTGGACGGGGGGACAAGAGAGAGGAGGCCGGTCACGGCTACCATCCTCGTCGCGGCAGACGCTATGACAGCGGTGAGGACCAGAGCCTGAGCCCTGATCTGCCGGGGCCCAAGGCTTTTGGATGACACATCCTCAACGTGGCTTTTTTGCCACGGTATCGACCACCGACCAACATCCCGTAATACTCCGGGGAAACGCACCGGTCCATGGCTCAAGGATTACCAGCTTGCTTGTCAAGCCGGTGGTGCGGATAGTGATTACTTCATTATCCACAACCTCCCCTTGTTCCTGATCGATTCGACATGAACATGGCTGGAGCACCTTCCGCCCAACCGGATTCAAAGATGGGCGGAAGTGAAGGAGATCTTTGTGGGCAATTTCTAGGGCACCTACATGCGCCTTAGGAACCCTTGGGATCTGAAGAATTACCAATAGAAGTCCAGGGAAACTCTCCATGAGTACATCTGGTGCTTCTCTAGGCAATGCAACGAGTTGCCCGACGCCGACATCATCAGAGCCTTTCTATCCGGGACCACATGCGAGTCCCTGGTCCACAAGCTGGGACATAAGGGCCCTTAGACCACCAAGGAGCTCCTCTACATCGCGACCAGCCATGCCTCATGCGAGGAGGCGGTAGGAGCGATTTTTGACCCCCCCAAGGGCAAAGCGAAGCGGCACGAGGACGTCGGCGAGGGCGCCTCCAACCGCCCGAACAAGAAGAACAAGCAGCGACACGATGGCTCACTCGTGGCCACTGCCGAGCAGAAATGCGGCTGGGCACCCGCCAAGGGTGCTACCGACCACTTCGAGAAGCTACTCGAGGGGCCATGCCCGAACCATGCCTTCCCTGTTAAGCACCTGTACAAGGACTGCACCCTCATGAAGCGTTTCCTGTCCGGCGGCTCCAAAAAGGGGGACCAGAGGAAGAAGCTTGAGCCGGCGACGGACGCCGCCGAGGGGAAAGATGGCGGCTTTCCGACACCAGATGGCTGCCTCATGATCTTCGGTAGGGCGGTGGCCTATGGCCGATCTGACCACCCATCTTTCCTCCGGTGGTCGGAGTCTGCCATCACCTTTAACCAATCCGACCACCCAGAGAATGTCCTGTAGCTAGGAAGGTACCTGCTCATGGTCGACCCAATCATCGGCACAAAGCGGCTCACCAAGGTGCTGATGGATGGAGGCAGAGGCGTCAACATCATGTACACCGAGACGCTTGATGCCGTGGGCATTGACTGGTCACGCGTTCAACTGATCGGGGCACCTTTCCATGGCGTTGTGCCGGGGAAACAAGCCATACTGCTTAGGCAGATCAACCTGCCTGTCACCTTCGAGGATCCAGCCAACTAAAGGATGGAGACCCTCACCTTCGAGGTGGTCGGGTTCCATGGAACCTACCACGCCATCCTAGGACGACCGTGCTACGCGAAGTTCATGGACGTCCCCAACTACACTTACCAAAAGCTCAAGATGCTAGGCCCACATGGGGTCATCACCATCGGCACCTCCTTCCAGCGCGCTTACGAGTGCGAAGTTGAGTGCTGTGAGCACGGCTTGACGATTATCGCCTTCGAGGAGCTCGCAGTCATCAAGGAGGGGACCGCCGAGGAAGCACCTGACTCCAAGCGGTCGACTGGATCTTTTGAGCCCACAGAGGGTGTCAAGGAGGTCCCCATAGACCCCAGCAACTCCGAGGACAAAGTGGTGTGCATTGGCACCACGCTTTCCTCCTAATAGGAAAGCACGTTCGTCGACTTCCTCTACGCCAATAGAGATATCTTCACATGGAAACCCTTAGACATGCCAGTCATTCTGAGGAAAGTCACCGAGCATGCCTTAAAGATCAGGCCAGGCTCCAAGTCGGTAAAGCAGCACCTGCGTCGCTTCGATGAGGAGAAGCACAGGGCCATCGGTAAGGAGATCGTGAAGCTTTTGGTGGACGGATTTATAGGATCTACAGGAAGATAAAGAAGGCCTAGAGGGGGGTGAATAGGCCTGTAAAAATTCTACTCAAATCTATGTTAGAACAGAGGGCGGCACTGCCGGCCTTACAGGGCGGCACTGCCGCTCTACGAAAAATAATCTAACGCAGTTGAGATTTAACATAGATGAACCTGACCCCACTAGCCGCTTAATCCTGCAATATAACTTCAAGATCCAATTCAAAGACTGGATACCACAGAAACTTCACACAAATGTGAATCGAGCAACTAAACCCTAACAACAGCTAGCAATAAGATAAACAGCAAGTATAGTAAAGATGAAGCACGCAAGACACAAGATTTATCCCGTGGTTCAGCTCACCACTAAGGTTTGCCTAAGTCCACGTTGTTGAGGAAGCCACAAAAG
This sequence comes from Miscanthus lutarioriparius, assembly GCA_904845875.1. Taxonomy (NCBI): domain Eukaryota; kingdom Viridiplantae; phylum Streptophyta; class Magnoliopsida; order Poales; family Poaceae; genus Miscanthus; species Miscanthus lutarioriparius. The sequence goes on along the minus strand of CAJGYO010000006.1, from coordinate 13,856,865 downwards.
GCTTGAGCTTGCCACAAAGGCTTGCCTTACCCTCGTTCTCAAATCAAGAGAGTGAACTCTTAAAGTGAGGGGTGATTTCTTAGCTTTCGAATGAGGTTACAAACCTCCCAAGGCTGCCACACGAGTTAGCAAGCACAAGGGCGACGCCTAGCCAGCTAGGAGCAAGCTCCAAGAGTAACAAACCCTAGAACCGCCGGCCAAACGTGAACCAAATGCTCTTAGACTTTGGGAATCAGTGGATCTTCTCTCAATCGAGTTTTGCTACCTTTTCTCTCAAGTTTTGATGGTTGGAATCAAGGATTAACTTGAGGGATGGAGGAGCAACAATGGAGGAGAGAGGTGAGCTTTGGTTCTGTCTAGTTTCGAGTAGAATGATTCAGTGAAGAAGATGACCGTTGTGGGCCGGGCCTGAAGGGTATAAATACCCTCTGAGCCCAACGGTCAGTTAAGGGTGGCACTGCCACTCTTAACAGGGCGGCACTGCCGCCCAAGCCAAAACAGGTAAATTGATGTGAAATTTGGCTGGCTGTTTTGACTAGGTGGGAGGATGTAAATCTGAGAATTTGAGCATCTGATTCAACAGTTGACCAACTGTCCTAAAATCCCTCTTAATAGTATGGCTTTCCCTAAACTCAAATTCAAAACATAAAAGAATTTAAACCTCCTTTGAGCTAGGTCTGGCCACCTTTTGTAATTAGGACACCTGCAACCTGTTCATCATCCTCATTTTTCGATTCCCTGCTTATCATCTCGATAAATCTTATTAGTCCTCTAATTTGGTGGTCATCAATACCAAAACACACAATAGGGCTTGATTGCACTTACAGGATTCATCAAGGAAGTGTATCATCCCGAGTGGTTAGCTAATCCCGTCCTTATACGAAAAAAGAATAGGAAATGGAGAATATGTGTTGACTACACGAGTCTCAACAAGGCGTGTCCAAAGGATCCGTTTCCTTTGCCACATATAGATCAAGTAGTCGACTCGACCTCGCGGTGTGAAATCCTCTACTTCTTTGATACGTACTCTGGGTACCATCAGATCGCGATGAAAGAATCCGACTAGCTCGCAACTTCTTTTATCACCCCATTCGGATCATTCTGCTATGTCACGATGCCGTTCGGTCTGAAAAACGCAGGGGCTACATACCAACGTTGTATGCTCAAGTGTTTCGGGGACCTCATCGGACAAACCATTGAGGCTTACGTAGATGACATCATGGTCAAGTCCAAATAGGATGACCAGCTCGTAGCAGACCTGGAGCAAACCTTCACGAAACTCTGAGCAAACGACATCAAACTCAACCCTAAGAAATACGTTTTTGGGGTCCCGAGAGGTATGTTGCTTGGGTTCATCGTCTCCGAGCGCGGCATCGAAGCCAACCCAGATAAGATCTCGGCCATCACGAGGATGGGCCTGATTCAAAATCTAAAGGGAGTACATCGAGTTACGGGGTGCCTCGCCACGCTTAGCCATTTTATCTCATGCCTCGGCGAACGAGGCCTCCCCCATTCCGGCTTCTAAAGAAAACCGACCGATTTGCGTGGACGCACTAGGCTCAGGAGGCACTTGACAAAGGTCAAGGAAATCCCGATGAAAGCCCCAATTCTGGTCCCACCAATCAATGAGGAACCACTCCTGCTTTACATTGTGTCCACCACGCAAGTGGTCAGCGCCGCCCTAGTGGTAGAACGGGAAGAAGAGGGACACGCCCTCCAGGTGCAGCGTCTTGATACTTCGTTAGCGAAGTCTTGTCCGATTCCAAGACTCACTACCCCCAAATCTAGAAGCTCTTGTACACCGTCTTGATCGTTAGGAAGAAGTTACGTCACTACTTTGAGTCGCACCCGGTGACGGTCATAACATCCTTCCCACTTGGTGAAGTCGTCCAAAACCGGACGCCACAGGAAGAATCACGAAGTGGGCACTCGAGCTGATGGGTCAGGGCATTTCGTATGCCCCTTGGATGACCATCAAGTCCCAAGTGCTGGCCAATTTCATTGCAGAATGGACCGAGATCCAGATGCCACCAGCAGCCGACGACTAAGAGTACTAGACGATGTACTTCGACGGATCGCTGATGAAGAAAGGCACTGGTGTGGGACTGGTCTTTGTTTCACCCCACGGGGTGCGCATGAGGTACATGGTTCGCATCCACTTCCCTGGCTCCAACAATGTGGCCAAATATGAGGAGCTCGTCAATGGCCTACGCATTGCCATCAAGTTGGGCATCCGACGGCTTGACGTCCGAGGCGACTCACAGTTAGTCAATGATCAAGTCATGAAGGAGTCAAGGTGCCATAGCACCAAGATGGCTGTGTACTGCCAAGAAGTCCGCCAGCTGGAGGACAAATTTGATGGCCTCGAACTCAACCACATCCTGAGGCGGCTCAACGCGGCAGCCAACACGCTAGCAAAAATGGCGTCTGGCCAAGAGCCAATGTCGACGGGCGTCTTCGCCCGACGATTAGTATAAGCCCTCAGTCCGCTACGAGGAGTGGGAATAGACCGGTGATGGGCCGCCTGTCCTGGCTCCGGGGTTGACCGACCGTCGGCTCCTTCCGACCCTAAAGTCATGGAGCTTGAAGAAGATCCGGTGGTAGAGCCCGACCCTCTAGCTAACTAGAGGACACCTTACCTCGATTATTAAGGGGGACAAAACGGACAAAATGGAGGCCCGGCGGATCGCACACCGCGCCAAGTCCTTCTCATTATTAAGGGGGAGCTCTACAAGCGAAGCCACACCAAGATCCTACAGTGTTGCATCCCCATCGAACAAGGGAGGCTACTGTTGAAGGACATCCATGGTAGGGTCTGCGGACATCATGCCGCACTCAAAACCTTGGTCGGAAACACGTTCCGATAGGGCTTGTACTAGCCAACCACGGTGGCTGACGCCGAACAAATTGTGCGCACCTACGAAGGGTGTCAGTACTACGCTTATTAAACCCACCTGTCGACCCAAGCGCTCTAGACGATCCCTATCATGGGCCGTTCGTGGTCTGGGGGCTTGATGTAGTCGGACCCCTCAAAAGAGCGTCCAGAGGCTACACGCACTTGCTTGTCGCCGTGGACAAGTTCACAAAATGGATAGAGCCTTGGTCGATCTCTGTGATCAAATCTGAGCAAGCCATGCAATTTTTCCTCGACATCGTCCACCGCTTTGGAGTCCCGAACTCCATCATCACAGACAATGGTGCACTGTTCACCAGAAAAATTCCTCCGATTCTGTGATGACTACCACATCCGTGTCGATTGGGTCATCGTGGTGCACCCCCGCACGAATAGGTAGGTTGAGCGCGCGAACGACATGGTCTTGCAAGGCCTTAAGCCTAGGATCTTCAACTGACTGAACAAATTCGGTGAACAATGGGTTGCGGAGCTTCCCGTGGTACTTGGAGCTTGAGGACGACCCCCGGCCAGGCGACCGACTACACACCTTTATTCATGGTCTACGGTTCCGAGGTGGTCCTCCCAACCGACCTTGACTACTGAGCGCCGTGGGTTAGGGCGTACGATGAGCAGGGAGCCAAGGCATCCCTCGAGGACGCCATGGATCATCTCGATGAAGCATGCGATGTTGCCCTCCTCCGCTCGGCCAAGTACCAGCAAGCGTTGCACCGGTACCACAGTCGTTAGGTGTGGGGTTGGGCCTTCAACATCGAGGACTTGGTGCTCTGCCTCGTCCAGAGCAACAAGAACCGCCACAAGCTCTCTCTGCCGTGGGAGGGATTGTATGTCGTCGCGGAGGTGCTCCGACCGAGCACCTACAAGCTCAAGACCATCGATGGCAAAGTCTTCATCAACGTCTGAAACATCGAACAACTACTTTGCTTTTACCCCTAGCCTATGCATATACTTGCGAAAATTAAGAATGATGTTTCTGAAATATGAAAACATTTTTTCTTATCGATTTCGCTATTTGTCACCTTGATCTTCAGTGACACCCGACCTCAGCAACGACAAGGGGTCGGGCCTCACTCGGGGGCTGATAGGAGTATATCTACCCAAAAATATTCTCTACGCCCGATCCTCTCTTATGTTAAGATCTAGAAGTAAGGGCTGCGGCAACAAACGTTGAGTAAAACTGGTCAGACCACAAGAAACCTATGCCCCAGCGGCTATGGTGTTTTTACTCACCAGCGTGATAAGAGTTTTTTGTCCGCACCCCGAGCTTTACAACCTTAAATAAGGAAAGGGTCGAAATGCATTAAGCTTTGTATACATAAAAAGGGAGAAGAACCAAAAGTCTGTTTAGCCATAACAAAAGTTAAAAAGTTGTCTACTTATTACAAGTTCGCCGCCTGGCCTAACTAACTAACCCCTTGGGGCGATGACCTCATCCTAAATCTTGACAGATAGGTCCTATGCCAGGGGGCCACCGACTCGATCTCTTCTAGCTCGGCCTCGGAGTAACCGGGCGCTCCTTGAAAGGCACATCAGACAACGGTTCGCCCCCTCAATGGGCCGAAAACCACCGTAGGTAAGAAGGAATACAGAGTTGAAAACGCATCCACTTCCCATTAAGGCCCAGGAGTTCGAATGTTGGCCCACCGATGGGTTCACAACCGCTCTAGGGCACCTTTAGAGTGAGGGGTGGTAAGGGATAGACCCGTTAGCGACCGGTACCTAGGCGCACGAGCGTCACGGGCATCTCGGCCCACGTTCGGGTCTTGGCCACCTGCTTCCGAGTTCATAGGATTCGTTGCAGCAGCCTTCTTGCTTATGCTGCCTTTCGTTGACGCTGTCGTTGCACTAGACGACGTCATTTGCCCTGCGAGCACTAGAATTAGAAGCGACGACCATGGCCATGGCCATGGTGGTATCGTGTCTGGCAACAAGGGTGCAGTGGCATCGACTCACAAGTTCTAGACACTGACAGATGTCCGTGACGCTCTCTCTGGGGTCTTCGAGCAGGTCCAGCTCTGGCACTCGTGTCTTAGTTCCTCTTTCATCACCCGATGCAGAAGCTGCTAGGATTAGTGCGGAGATGATAAGGCTGCTATCAGCGAAGCTGGACAAGGTGGACGAGGCCATGAGGAACACAAGAGACTGCATCAGGACTCACTTCATGTCCTTGATGACAGACGACCATGGTAATGACTATACAACATCGCCTGGCATCCATGTTGCCACTCAGTTCACAGCAAGCTATATCATTGTGCTATCGACTAGTTACAGTTACAACCATTCAGTGGATCCTCCTATTGCATATGATGAAGCATCTCTGAGCGAGAAGAATGCCAGTTCTTCCACCAGCTAGAACACCGTGATCATCCGTTCCCTAGAAGAAAGCCTCACCAGGGTGTCATAGTCGTTCCCAGATCAGAGCCTCAGGTTCCTATTCCTGGCCAACAATTTTACTTCCTGTGGCACCAACTGCTTTCTCAAAATCTGCTTTTGGATGTCCCAACGGATGCCCTGGCTCGCAAGATTGACAGTTACATAAACAGTTATCTACAAGTATCCTGGACGCCGGTGTTGAAGCCCTTGCACAATCATTCACCTTGTTGCTTTTTCTTCACGAGATACTCATCTCAGCGTAAGTTCATGTCGGAGTTTGAGAAGACCTACATTCGGGTTTTCTACGTTCTCAGTGTTGAATCCTAAGTTCGGGTTTTTCTTCGAATAAAGGCAATGAGCCCTTAGGACCGATCGACCAAGAACTATATGGATTGACCATTAGGAATCTAGAGTCGGTCACCAGCTGACCCATGCTGGACCCCCACGAACAAGAAGTCGGGGCCCCATTGGAACTAGCCCGTTAACAGCTCACCGAGCACCATGATTTGTCCATCAAGGAAAACATGGCACAGCTCAGCCCCTCTATATTATTCAAAAAAATGCTTGAGGAAGAACGACCACAAGACGAGCTGACCCCTCGGCCGGACCCTTGCTACGCACAGGGGCTCGGAGGAAGTTCGACTCGTAAGGAGACCGAATACGCGGTCGCATGACAATGGCATATCGATCGGATCCTAGGGAGGGATCAGAATCAAGAGGGATCTTTTTCGACCCCCCCGAATCCCGTAGCTGCATGCTCCCAAAGAGTTTGAACACGATAGAAAGGAATCACGACCCTACCAAGACATCCCACAGCCCGTAAAGGGAGATCAAGAACCTCAGAATCGTTTCGTCTGAAAAAGCCTTCGAAGGAGTAATCTACTCCTCTGTAAGCTCGGAGGCTACTATCAGGTATCAGTATTAGGGATACCTGGAAGAAGGAAGCTGATGGCCACGAATGCTAACTCACCCAGATGGTCAAGAGCGTATTTTGGCCTCGCTCGACCCCGAAGGTACGGGCTCCGTCTCGCTCGACGCCGAGGGCGCTGGCTTTGTCTCGCCAGACCCCTCGGGCGTAGGCTCCATCATGTCTAACCCGAGGACGTGGGCTCTGTCACGTCTGACCCCGAGGGCGCAGGCTCCGTCTCACCCGACCCCTTAGGCGTGGACTTTGTCTCGCTAGACCCCTCGAAGGGGGATTCCGCCTCGCCCGATGGGGGTCCGTATTGCCTCCAACCATTATGGGTCTAAGACTATGAATCTAGGGTCAAACTTTTGACATCATAAGGGAGTAGTCGTGTCTTGACATGACCCATGGCCACGACGGGCCATACCTGAGGACTCACGTCACCAACAGTGTCGGGCGTGCCAGCGCTATGCTACCTAATCCCCGTACGACTTTCGACGGGGGTATCTGCTAACCATGCCGCCCGCCGGGACGGAATGGAGCACCACGACCGGCTGATGACGCCCGCGTATAGCGCTAGTGATGAACAGGGTTGTGATGTGGAGCCGTCCCCGTCATCATCTACAGGACCAACAGGACCCACGTAAAGGAGATAAAGGGCGTCGTGAACCCGGAGACCTTCTTCCTCCTCGCTTTTTCTCTCTCTCTCTCTCGTGTAACCTGCGCCTTCCCCTTCATCTATAAAAGGGGAAGCAGGACACTCGACGAAGGGCAGGCTGAACGGCGGAACGAGCTCAATGAGACTCAACTCCGTTTGACCCTTTCACTAGAGACTTGGGACTTGCTCCCTCTCTCGCCTGTTTGTAACCCCTACTACAAACCAGTGCTGGTAACACGACCAGCAACACACTAAATGTAGGGACATTCCGCCCTAACCAGTATAAATTCTTGTATCCTCCGAACACACTATCCGAGCTAGACGGGCAAATCACAAATTTACTAGTCGGTGATTCGAAACACCGACAATGCAACAGAAAGGAATCACGACCCTACCAAGACATCCCGCGGCCCGCAAAGGGAGATCAAGACCCTCAGAATCCTTCCGTCTGAAAAAGCCTTCGAAGGAGTATCCTACTCTTCCGTAGGCTCGGGGCTACTGTCGGGTATTAGTGTTAGGGATACCTAGAAGAAGGAAGCTGATGGCCGCGAACGCTAACTCGCCTGGATGGTCAAGAGCGTATTTTCGTCTCGATCGACCCTGAGGGCGCGGGCTCCGTGTCGTCCTTCCCCGAGGGCGTGGGCTTCGTCACGTCTGACCCCGAGGGCGTGGGCCCGTCTCGCCAGACCCCTCGGGCGTAGGCTCCGCCACGTCTAACCCCGAGGGCGCGGGCTCCGTCTCGCTCGACCCCTCGGACGCGGACTTCGCCTCGCTAGACCCCTCGAAGGGGGATTTCGCCTCGCCCGACGGGGGTCTGTACCACCTCCAACCACTACGGGTCTAAGAGTACGAACACAGGGTCAAACTTCTGACACTAGAAAGGGAGTAGGCGCGTCTTGACGTGACCCACGACCACGACGGGCCATACCTGAGGACTCACGTCGCCAACGGTGTCGGGCGTGCCGGCACTATGCTACCTAATCCCCGTATGACTTCCGACAGGGGTATCTGCTAACCATGCCGCCCGCCGGGATGGAATGGAGCGCCACGACCGGCCGACGACGCCCGCGTATAGTGCTAGTTATGAACAGGGTCGTGACGTGGAGCCATCCCCGTCATCATCTACAGGACCGGCAGGACCCATGTAAAGGAGATGAAGGGCGTCGCGACCCTGGAGGCCTTCCTCCTCCTCGCTTTTCTCTCTTTCTCTCGTGTAACCTGCGCCTTCCCCTTCATCTATGAAAGAGGAAGCAGGGCGCTCCAGGAAGGGCAGGCTGAACGACGGAACGAGCTCAACGAGACTCAACTCCGTTCGACCTTTTCACTAGAGACTTGGGACCTGCTCCCTCTCTCGCACGTTTGTAACCCCTACTACAAACCAGTGCCGGTAACACGAGCAGCAGCACACTGGATGTAGGGACATTCCGCCCGAACCAGTATAAATTCTTGAGTCTTCCGAGCACATCATCCGAACCAGACGTGCAAATCATAAATTTAGTAGTCGAGGTGATTCGAAACACCGATAATAAGCAAGCCAGCAATTGGCTGCTTGTCATAAGGATGTGCAATGGAGTTTACTGGACCATCCTCTCGATGACCAGTATTGCTCTACCACTGTTAAGCTGTTAGCGATCGAACAGCTGCATATTCTCGGCCCTGATTGCCGGTTAACCTGGACGGTTGCGCCTGGACATCGGCGAATTCGGCATCTGAGAGGACAGTGGCACAGTGCACACGGACACCCTCGCTTGATACTATCAGACATTTATAAGCCATGGAAACGATTCAAGCGAATTGAATGCAGGCAGAGCAAGGACAGGACGTCCATATCGGATTCGCGATCACCTGCATTTACAACCTCTCCACTATAGTACAGCGCAATGAACGAGTACGTCGTACGGTGGACACAGCATGTGTTGTGTGCGTCGAAACACGCTCTCGTGGTCGTGGAGGATGAGATCAGGGTGGCATGTACGAGTTGTGGTGGTCGTGGGGCGGCCAATGCACACCTTCCCTGGGGCACGACGGCGGCAGCGGCGCCGGCTGCGCCAGGTACGTCGGGTACCGCTGCCCCGGCATCAGCACCGACAGGTCCGCCGCCTGCAGCACCGCCTCCACCTGAAAAAGAGAAAGCATGCCAGGAATTTCGGATCAGAAACAGCCAGAGCATGCCAAGATTACACCCAGTGCCAGTGGGTATCGTATCGCAGTCCCTCCCAGCAAGTAACATGCACCGCAAATCCGCAATGCATGGTACGCGACAACGGGTGATTGCCAAGCAAGCTTGGCTGATCTCACCATGGGCGGGCCCCGGAGCTTGCCGGGCGAGCGGCGGCCATGCCGGTGGCGGACAGCAGCGTGCGGCCGCCTGCCGTCGGGGGAGTCTGGCGGGAAGGCCCGGGGCTTGATGAGGTGCTCGAAGATGGCCATGAGGAGGAAGAGCGAGATGAGGATGGCCGTGGCCGCGAACCCGAAGGAGATGGCGTCCATGGACGTGCCGAAGTCCCTGAGCGTGGACGCCTCGCCCCGCGCGTCCGCGGTCGCGGCAACCGCGGCGGCTGGCTCTGACGGCGTGGACGCGGGGTCCCCTGGCCACGGCCGCGACGACCTTTGCCCGATCCCGCTCATGTCTGAGTGATCTTGGCGCTCACGGCTTCGTTTATTTGCGATCAGGCGTCGCGTCGATCTCCCAGAAGGCCGTGTAACTTTCACTTTGTCGCGTAACCTTACTTGCTGAAGAAATAGCCAGTGTCAGTTGCGCGGCATGGTTTCTGCTCCTTGGGCAGCAACTGAATGCTTGACTTCTTTTTGCGATCAATGGAGTCTCAAAGAATCATGGATCACATGTTAAAACTCATTCGAACCATTCACCCTAAAACATCATCAGAAGAGAAAAAAAACTGGAACATCAGAAAGAGGACCTGTGAAAGACTATGATACCACTCATCCAGGATCCAGAATTACGTTCATTATTGCAGACATACAAAACAGAGCATGTACATACCTTCAGGGTTCTCGCAGCGAGGCTTTAGCGGTCCTCTCTGAACTGAAGAAGGCAAGAAAGAGCTAGCGATCCACGGCCTATAACTCTATGTATGCTTTGGCTGTGCTCATGGGGATGGGACTGGGATCACGAAAGGCCAGTGGCGAACGCCAAATGCCAAGAGGAACCTACAAGAAGAGGTCCAGCTCGGCTGCCTCTCTACTTAAAGCCAGTGACTGAGCTGAGTCGAAAGTGAGATCTCAGCTGATCTGGTGGTGGCAATGTGGAGGCAGCGAGAGGGAGAGAGAGAAGAAAGTCTCGGAGGAACAAAAAGAGTGCCGCGAGAAAGGCTGCCACACTCGTCTTCAACAGTTGATGCGATGGCAAGGCTGCAAGACTGGTACAAAAAATAATCCCAGAATCATGTTGGAGCACCTCCAAGGAGTGGCTCCCCAGCCGTCCTCGTCCCCACTCTCATGCACGCACTCTGTAGCAGCAGGCCACATGATCCGCCTATAAAGACTAGTGTCCGTATAGCCGAGGAGGGAGGGAGGAAATGATTGACATCAAACGAAAGGAAAGGGACAGTTCCATCCAAAATAGTAGTAGTCGAATATTGGTGGTTTACGATAAAGTATTAAAGCTGACGGCTAAAAGCGTTTAACGAAAGCGAACGAAAGGATGTTTGGAATGGCTGATGAACCCTAAATTCTAACTTCCTGCAACTAAACACGCCCGAGTGGAATGGCCGGCCGGCAGGGGCGACGCAGGAAAAGCAGCTCGTGGAAAGAAGGGACGTGCCTTCTTTGTTCAGGGGACCAATCGGCCTCTGATGCGCATCATGGGTGCACGTCAGGTAACTTGCGTGTGCAGGATTTATCACATCTAGTAGCACAGCACAGCACAGCGCCAGAAGACCTTCGTCACATGTCAACTGACATGCATGCATGATGTATCTATGCTGCAAGTGTGTTAGTTGTTACCATGATTAGGATTGATGGGAATATAATTACTAGCAGACAGTGAGCCGATGCGTGTGCGTGAGTAGCTAAAGGTCTTGTGAGTCTGTGACTCTCTTTGCATTGCTTCCAAGGGAGAGAATTCATGGAAGTTCTCTTTCTGTTGATGTTCATGGGGAAGACGCTTATCGTTTGAAATCTGGGAGGGTGTGAGGAGGTACCCGTGGCCATCTGATTTTCTGAGGCTCAAGGGCACCCTACCAACAGATATATCTCTATGGACGAGTGGATCATGTGCACCCACACGACACGACGTCTTTACAAGCACAACTTGCCTGCCTATCAGAAGACCTCGTTTGGCAGGGCTCTGGCTCTGGCTTCTCGCGGCTCCTTGTAACCAACCCGAAGAAGCTAGAGTAATTTTTCTATAGAGGAGCTGAAGCTGTAGAAATATAGCTTCCTTCGGTTCCTCCTTATAAACTTAATACAAATTATTACAAAAACTAGATAGACACTTGTCTTTTTTTCTTTCTTTATCTAATACTTCTTCCACCTCCAAGTATAAGTCGTTTTGAGTTTTTTTTGGTACATCCATTTTTTTATGTATGTGGATATAATATATGTCTAGATACATGACAAATTTTATGTACCAAAAAAGTCTAAGTGACTTATAATTTGGAACGAAGGGAGTAGAAATCACGGCAAATCTTTTATCATCCTTTCTAAAAAAAACGTTTTTAACAAATATTTTACAAAACAGCTTCGGCTCCACCATAAAAAATGCCGGAGCCAAATTCTTTTTAGTAGGAACTGGAACCCTTTTACTGGTTCATTAGCTTTGACTGGGTCGGTGTAAATTACTGAGACACTTAACATAAGAGAATTCTTTGTAAAAAGAGAAAGAGAGACTGAGAACATCTTTTTGCGAGAAGGAGTGAGAGAGATAGGCTGAATATACAAAGTCGTTTTCCTCCCACTGTGCGTTTAACTAGTACGTACTTGGATATGATTCATTTATAAGGAACGGTTATTATCATCCGTGCAACTGTCACACACAAACTTGGTATCTCTTGATAATATGATGTGACAAACGCTTTATTTGAGGATAATATAATGCTATAAAATTGGTTTGTCTGTGATGGGTAATGCTATGGGTGGGGTGTCACCAGTGGCAGAAAAAGAAGGAGCATCCAATCCAGCAACATGCCAATACCAAATGTCTGTGGATGCAGCGCAGAGCTATTCTCATCCTACTAATTTTTTTTGTATAGCTGTTTTTTTTAAGGATGAAGGTGACTAGTCCTTCAACTACTGATGGCCCTTTTTGATTTTTTATTACTTCCTCCGCTCCGAAAAGAACACCATTCTAATTTTATTCTAATTCAAGACTAGAGCGTTTTTTTTTTTTTGAACCGAGGCAGTAAGTTTTAACCATTTGCACGGTTACGCTTCAACAGGGGGCAGTATGAGGCTACGAGCGAGTAAGATTCGGGTCCCTGGTGCACATTCCTATGCGATGATTCATGCAGTAAAATCTTGCTTAGGTGCTGCTAGTATCCTCTTAGGAAAGAGTGGTGGAGATAACTAATTAACTACCCAAAAGCTGCTGTCAATGTCGTCGTCAGTAGGCTGACCAATTTGAGAGCCTGCATCAATCAAGTAGTATAATCTATCCAGCAAAGGTATTCATATGTATACTACAGTATGCGATGACAGTACGAAACCGAATGGTATTCATATGTGTACAATGCATGGCCTTGTTAGCTGGGCAGTGCTGGTAAATGAGTAGCCGCAACTGATGATTACACATGCAAATATAAATTATTAGCTCCTTTATCAGGTTAGTCCTCGACACTTGTGTGCTTATATATTCACAAACCAAGTTCATCCCCAAATCATTCTGTCTCCCTTCCTTGAACAAGCAACAAGCATGAAGCATCCATCTAAACTAAAGAGAGGAGGGTATTAAAAAATCGCCAATGCTTGCTTCCAAAGTTAGGGCTTGGTACTACTTGTGAGTTGGGAGACAACTAATAAAGCGCTGCTGCATGCATTACTTAACCTTGATGAGAGCATTCGGCACCGGTGGCTAGCTGGCATGGAAGAGAGCATCAACAGGGCCATGTTTAGTATATGTGTTACTCATTGTATTCGTACAGAATTTATCTCCGGAACACATATAATTCTGTGAGTTATATATATAGTTGCATTGGAATCGTTGGATATAGAAATTAGAAGCATTCCAACTTGAGTGCTGGAGAGGCAAAGCCATTGGAGGGCGAGACAAATGAGCTTAATTATGAAAGCATATCTTAGTTTGGACTTCATGCTCCTTCTTTATGCTGCAGCGCTGCCCTCGCTGCGCCCCAACTGAAGCCACATCCCAAGGAAAACAAAGGGATCGACGCAAATAAAGCATGAAGTAGTACGTGCTCCAGAATAAAGCCAAACAGAGATGAAGCAGTATGTTCCAGCCTGTTCGCTATGTCGTATTTGGCTTAACGAATAGTATTTTTCTCTCACACCAAATCAGCCAATGATACTTTCACCTATAGCTTATAAGTCAAACCAGCCCAAACGAACGGGGCGGAAGAAAACAAATCACCTAGACCGCATTATGGGCGCGTCCATCAGAAAAAAGAAACAGGAAAAGAAGAGTGCGCGAGATCGATCTGTAATGACTATAAGCAGATGCAGTGCACGGAAGAAATATGCATATATAGGTGCTGGGAAAAGCCTAGACCGGATGGAACCTGCATGGAAAACGGGGAAACCATAGGGAGAATTCAGAAACGCACAGACGATAGGCAATATGTCCTGGCCACTGCGGTAGGAGTAGACGAGTAGTACGTAGGAAGGTAATTGGGGCGTGTATCTAGCGCGGTCTATGATTGTAAAGCGTAGTGGATCGAGAGGAGGGGCAGGTGATGATAGCTAGCGCGACCTAGAAAGGAGAAACGCGAAAGGGAAAAGGGGAAAAGACCTTTTCCCGAGCCGAAGACCACATGCATGTGGATGGGGCTCACATGTCTCCTCTCCTCGGCGCGCAGAAAAGGCGAAATGAAACTGACCGGGGGAAGGGGGATAAAGAAAGGAATTGGTTCGGTTCCACGGCAAGCGAGCACGCGAGAGACTCTGGTGATGCAAAGCCCGGCAACGCGGCCCGAGTGAGATCGACCAAAGCCTGGCCACGTAAGTACTACAGAACGAACTCGAGTTTCAACAGAATCAAAGACCAGTCAGAAATCATATACCAGTCAGAAAATAATTTTTTTTACGGAATTAAATGAAAATAATTTTTATATGAAAATTATGGATCTCGACGAGATCTACAACTTTCTAGTTTTGAGTTTTTTCATTTGAAGTCGTTAAGATTCTCAAAAAAAAATTAATAACATATTTAGACTTAAGAGTATTTTCGTCTTTTCATACCTGCAGTTGACGGCGTTAGAGCCCAAACTGACGGAAGTGGCATGAATGGCATGAAAAAGTTGAAGTAGTGGCGCTGAAGACCGCTGAACTTTTCCAGAGACACGTGGGGCATTGGGAATTTTTTTATGGCACACAGGGAATAAAAAAAAAACCTCCTCCACCGCTGCTCCCCGTGCTCCCCTGCGCGGTCCTCCTCGCTTCCCCGTACGCCGCCTCCGACGCCTCCTCACTGTGCGCACCTGGGCTACAGCCGCGTCGCCTCGCAACCTCCTCCTCGCATGCCTGCGCAGCAGCTCCATCGGCGGCGGCCATCTCCCTCGCGCGGGCTCCTAACAACTCCTCTCGGCCGGACGACGCCGGCGACGTCGTCGATGAGGACGCCGGCCACCAGCTGCAGTCGCCCCCGTAGCGCCACCAGGACATGGACGACGACGCCTAGAACGATGAGGACGACGACGCCCGCAGCCACGCGCACGCCCGCCACGGTGGATACCGCTCCGTAAGCCTGCCCGTCTCCCTCCTCCCTGCGATTCCGATTCGTCTCAGCTGTTTTATTGTTCCCCGTCGGACCTGCGGCCTAAGGTTAGGTTTTCGGACTCGTGTAGGATGAAGCTTTCTTTCTGGGGGAGGTACACAGTCCGTGCAGATTTGTTGAAATCCAACTAAAATTTGGAGTCGCGCTTGATTTTTATTTTGAGTTGAGTATGCAGAGAGAGGTTGATGAATCCATTATTTTTTTTGCCTCATTTTGGCCCCACCAGGTCCATTCCTCTGTACTACGAGAACCAAACATTAGGTGAAGAAAAAAATCGAGTTTCAGGTTCACAAGGTCTAGGCATGTGCTTCATCGCATTTACAAGAGTATATGCTACCAGCATAGTTGCAATGTACTCACCTATGCTCAATCTTTCTAGAGGATTTATCTTATCTAACCATGAATCGTATGGCTTTATTTTTGTACTTATTCATCCTTTTTTTTTTTGCGAACTCATTTCCTTCCTATGTACTGACATGTAAATATGGTTGTTTAATTGGATTTCTTTCCGCTGCGCTTTTCGACTGACGCTTTACCTCATCAACAGGTCTATTCATCTGCTTAGTTAATCTTGGCCTCAGGATGATAGCAAAATGAACGGCTTCTTTAATGGTGCTGTTGCAGTCTCAGCTTCCTCTGGATGCGAACAAGGTACATCATTTCAGTTTCATTTTGTGTGTATGGTCAGATTTAAGCACTAATGTTTTCCTCTCTGCTAGAAACTTTGTCATTCTTATTCCCCAGTGTTGTTATTCTTGATCACATATTGGGATTCTCTAGATATCGCTCCATGTTATACTTCTTCCATGAGTTATTTTACATATGCACATCAAAACCATCATGTACGCCTTTTAAAACATAAGCAACCTGCCTTTGCATTCAACCATACTTTTAGGACTCAACTCATTACTTTGCTCATAATAAACAGGTTTATCGGTTATTATCAACCGGAAACCTGTCCACCAGTCACAGATTTCAAGTTTACTAAATAAATCAAAGCTACTTTACACTGCTATTTAATACCAGTCCATATAATGTTCATTTTGAGGTGACCCAATTAGCAGACATCTTCAAAAGTGTTTTAGTTCATTCTCCAAAATTTCACAATCCTGAAATCAGTTTCCCAGTGTCACTAGCTCAGATAATTCTGCACCCTTTCTCTCTAAGAATGATATCAGCTGCCAAGATCCTTCTATCATCTGACTCTTGTATAAAAGAGATATTTGTTTTTCAGTGCATACTTCATGCTTCTTCAGATTAATAAGGCTACCACTTGAGACAGCCTAGCAGACCTTTTTTCAATTTGGGGCTGCTTCATTGGTAACCTAGCTTGGACTACCTGATCATATTTTCCTTTCATATATGTTTGCTCACATTGACAGTTAATTTTGTAGGTGAATTTCCTTCCCTTTCCTTTTTTCAATCACCTTTGCAGCCTATTCCTGCTTGGGGATCATTTCCCTATTAAGGCATTTGCTTTGTAGACTTAACATTTACGCTCCCAATTCCTAAGGTTAATTTCTCAGTTTCCAGTTCCCAAATGTGTGCAGGTTCAAACTGATATTGATGGCCTCATGGAAAACACCAGGAAATGATTAGTTGTCCTGTCGTTTGGTCAAATGGCAGCAAAGATACCCACAGAGATCCACCTACAGTGCCTTCGGATTTTGACTATATTGACAAGGCTTACAACGATGCCAAGAAAAATACCGCATTTCAGTTTGAATGGCGTAAAAAAATCAAAGGAACTATGAGGAAATGAATATCTAGCTTCAGTAACGGTATTGCCATTTTAATCAATGCAGCCCATGCACTTCCAACGTTAAAACTTGAGTCTCGATTACTTTATAATTTCTCTTATCAGGACCATTTCACTGTGTGTAATCCTCACTCTTGCTCTTTATATATTTATCCTTTAGACATGAACATGCTGTCTGAAATCATGTTCGGCCCATTGTCAATTCTGCAATACGACCTTTCCTTTTCAACTTCATGTGTTGTGTCCCGCAGCAACGCGCGGGATTCGTGCTAGTGTTTGCTGAGAGAAGTAAAAACGATAGTGATACGACGTCTGGACGGATGGATGCCTCCTTCCATTTACTCCCGCACGTGTCACTCGCCCAACGACCTTATCTGCTCATCATATCTGCGCCCCCCCATGCTCACTGGCTGTTTTCTCCTTGTGTCGCCGTGCCCATCCATCCACCTCACTCCGTCTCGCCACTGCTGGTCCCCCGCAGCGTGCCCCATCCCCTGTGGCCTCCTCCACGCTGCTTCCCTGTGTTGTCTCCTCCGTGCTGCATTTTCCACCGCGCGGCCTCCTCACCATGGCCGGCCCGCTCGTCGCGACCACCTTCACCGAGCTGGCGAGCCTCTACGACGGATGCTCTAGCAAGCAGCACAGGCGATGGGGACGAGATTCGTGTGACGCTGCGCCCAGCAGCAAGTTGCCCGTGCCGCTGCCGCATAGCAAGATCCATGCGTCGCCGTCGACGTCCGCGCCGATATACCTCCATTTGTCCAAGCAAAGCCCATGTTGTAAGAGTATGTCTCCATTCGTCCAATCAAAGCCCATGTTGCAAGTGTATGTTTTAAGTGTTTTAGATGTTTCATCTGGATGTTGCAAGTGTTTCATTTTGAGTTTGCGAAAGTAGATCTGAATGTTGCACATGTTGCAAGTGGCTATACACGTATGTTTCAAGTGTATGTTCCAAATGTTTCATCTCATTTTCCAGGCGTATGTGTCGGTGTTTGATGACCGGCAACCTATCACGGGGGTACCCAGGACGGTGTTCGAAGGGCTTCGACGTACATAGAACTCGATGGTAAACGCAAAGAGACGAATGATTTATACTGGTTCGGGCTCTCTTGTCGAGCAATAGCCTTTACGTCCAGTCGGCGTGTAGCCTTTTGCGTTGGATTGATTGTATGACTCTTAGGGTTACAAGGGGGTGCACCGTACCTCTTTATATAGGGGAGAGGGTAAGGACACATATCTAGTCCTAGTCGGTTACAAGAGAAAAGTCCTAGTCTTATTATATAATCTAGCTTTTATAGTAAGTCGACTAAGTCGATCTGAATAGCTTGAAGTCCACGCCACCTTGTCTCGCGTCCTTCAACAGATCGTGGGCCATCCTAGGGCCCATCCAAATCCATGAGGAACCCCTAGGACCCTGGTCCGTCAAGCCCCCAAGCGTGTCATGGTTGAACTCGGAAGCCTTCTTGTTCCTCCTGGTCTTGCCGAGTAGAAACAAGCGTAGTCCGAGTGCTTTCGTGAGTGAAGCCATGAGGTGCTCTGTAAAGCCTTCGGGTGACGTGCAGTTTTTTTTCGAAAAGTGCACTCACTGAGTGTAGCCCCCGAACCTCTTGCTGTTTGCAAAACAAAGAGTTAGAGGGTCTAAAAGAAAAAACATCCGTAGAGGATATGTACCCTGTAGCCCTCGAGCCTGTGTCCAAGTACTCGTACTCGAGATAAGGATCTGAAAAGAATATACTCGAGGATGAGAGTGTCAGGGAAAAATATTGCCTTGTCTACTTGTACGAAAATAGGTAAGACATGTCAAAGTCACATGCAAAGCTTTAGTACCGTTGGTCCAAAGATGCTCAGGATATTCGGGGGAATATGCCATCAAAGGTGCTATCGGGTGTACTGTGACTTCACATGTGCTAGAAAAAGGCCGTCTGTACACTAAAAAGGTATAGTGGGACACACTGTACCCTTGTAGTATAGCATGTGAACCTGTGTAGGAGTCAGTAGCTTGTCCGTGTATTCCGCGTGAACCTGGTCCATTGACATCCCCGAGACGCCTATAAAAACCCTCCTGGCGAGCACTTGAACCTCAGTTGTAGAAGAAGCGAAGTGGCTCAGAGTTTGAAGCTTGCAAATATGGTGGTGAGCGAAGTAGACTAGCCCCCGGGAGTACTTAGTTGGTATAACCAAGAGTTGTAGTGACTAGAAGAATTCTTGTGAGAGGGTTTAGAGGTAGGCTAAACCCGCAGTTGTGCACAGTATAGTAGCTTAGAGCTGCAACTAGAAGAAGTCTTGTGATGGCTGGTAGGGTGGTACATCTAGTAGTCCCATGTTAGTTCTTCTAGGGTGCCTATCGACGTCTGTCCATGAAGGGTCGTACCCGGTCCCAAATGTGTACAGATGGCGTCAGCTGGGTGGCAAGATGTGGAAGTAGCTCATCCTTCATACCAGCCAGCAGGCTTCCTCTTGCACTAGCTATGCGCCCAAGGGTAGTCAGCCAACAAATGTTCGTAGTCGGACAGTCTACCCCAGGTTCTAGGCTAGGACACACTGCACTTCTGTTATCTACCTAGATGCATTACTCTTCTCCTCTTGGATCCAGGTGCATCGGGTACAGAACTACCTACTGAGAAGCACTTAGAGTATGAGTACTCTGTTATATCTGAGTAGATGTTGTCTTTGTTATTGACTGAAAAAAATCTTATATCCAATACGTGTAACTCCCTAAATAAATAGTCACTCATTATTCTGAGTGGTCTTGAATCTTGTAAAGTGTGCAACTTTGTATCCATTGAACTGTTGTTGAATAAAAAATCTTCATCCGAATACTGCATTGTTTATTGCATACTGTCAAGCGATTGTCCAAATATTGCATCAATCATCTAGGTACTTCACAATGTGGCCATGTAGATAACGGTTGTAGCATGATAGGTACCCAGAAGGAGTGAATCCAAAGGATAAGTCTGAACACATTGTGACGCGCTGGAAATCCTAAGAAGGCGTGCAACTATCGTATCAACTGCGTAGCCACATGAAAATGGAAGGGAAACCAAAATGCCGCGCCCGTTGGCATGATTATCGGGCCACAACATGGTGAAAACCCTATAAAAGGGAACCGTTCCTGTGCATCATCTTCCTCTGCTCCATTTGCTTTCTGCCTAAGCCCCCGAGCCACTGTGAGCGCTGCCAATCTCGCATCTTGAAACCCTAGATTTATAAAAAGCTTTGCTTGATGGGTAAGGGCAAGAACTCGAGCGCCACCGCTAAGAAAGTCGCCGAGAAGAGGGCGTTGGAGGTGCCGAAGATGGCCGCCGCTGCTCAGATCTGGCCGACGCCGGTCACGAAGCCGAAGCATCTCTTGAAGCTCCATGAACAGGGCTATCTACTAGAGCAGAAACTTGGGGAATGGAAGGTGTCTAGAGAGCACCATATTCCCAATCTTGAGCCGGGTGAGATTGTTCTCTTTGTGCCATTCATCCAACATGGGTTAGGGTTGCCTGCTTGTCCCTTTTTGCATGGGTTTTTGCATTATTATGGCATAACCCTGAATCATCTGAACCCTAACTCCATCCAGCATCTTTCGATTTTTGTTCATCTCTATGAAACTTTCCTTGACATTCCCCTATCTATCACTATTTTCTGCTATTTTTTCGCACTGAAACCACACCCGGACGCCACAAATCCAAGTGTTTTGGGGGGTGCCAGTATTCAATTCCACGTGGGGAGGAAGAACGAGTATGTCCACTATACCTTGGTGGATTCTTTAAAGAATTGGAGGGCCGAGTGGTTTTATGCGGGGAACATGTGCCCCCCCTAGAGGTGCATAGCAACACCACACCAGTACCCAACAACCGCTAGGATAAAGAGACGCTGAGTGCGATGAAACTTGAATTTATTCGTCCTCTCCTCAAGCAAATCCGAGCCATGAAGGACCAAGGCCTTAGTGGAGTCAGAGTGGTTGCCAGCTTCATCACGCGCCGAGTACAACCTCTGTAGGAGAGGATACACTATGGGTTTGAGTACACTGGGCTAGAGCACCCTGCCCGAGTAACCACTAATGAACTGACGGAGGATGAAGTTCTGGAGAGAATTCCAAACGTGCTTGCGTCGGTACAGGTGATACCATACCAGTACCTAGAGCGTGATCATCAGAATCCACTAGCCCTCGTAAGTATATTGACATTGTGATCTATAAATATCTTAATACTGTGAAAAACTAACTCCTGTGTGTTGATGCAGGAGTTGGGGTGAAATTTCAATGATTTGTCTACCCATCCTCCGCGCTCCGACTCTAGAGGAGTTGGCAGGAGCGGAGTAGCATCCGGCGGAGCAGACGGAGGGAGCGTCACCTCTGTCGTCTCTATGGACCAGGAAGCCAGGGCGAATCTAAAGGGAGCCCGGACGTCCTCATAGTCCAGGCAAACCCAAGTGCCAAGTAGGGAGCCACTGGCGAGAAATGGTCATTGGAGGCCGATGTTGCCGCCGAGAGCGAGGCAGTGCCCAAGAGGCCCCGTTGAGCCTGCACACCGAGACCAGGTAAAAGATATCTAAACTATCTCCATGTAGTCTGAATTTTACCTTGTGTTAAATCCAATTTTTGAATAGCTACTGCACATGACGCTGTGGAGGAACAACCGGAAGAGGAGGAGGAAGACACCACGTTTTCTGTCAAACAGTAAGTATTCTTTTGAAGTAAAATTCTGTTACTAAATTCTTACATAGATATACTTGGTGACATTTGTTTGCTCTTGGTACGATGCCGCCACCAGACCTGTTGAGCACCCGATTGCCAACTCAGGGTGACAGGATCATGTTTGGACTGGGTGCTAGCACTATGAGTCATCAGGAAGACTCAGTGCTGTCAGCATCAGTATCAAGCCTAGAGCTGGGTCGATCATCTAGTGGTATATCACTAGGAAAGCCCACCCTAAAGAAGAAATCCAGTGCCTAGTAAGTGTCGAAGTTTTCTCTGTATGTTACTTGGTTCCTAGGACATCACTTGACTGCAACTCATATTAGGGTAAAAAAGACACTGAGTACCCAGGCGCAGAGTGAAGAGCTCTGGGTTGAAGAGAACCCGTGTACTGATTGTGACCGGATAGAAAAAAGCCAGGCAAGCGGGCCTTTGTCTCCACCCAGGTCCACTGAGACACCACGGGCGTAGGGTTCGACGTCCATTGATGGTGAAGCAGAGCAACTTGCGCACCCAAGTACTGCAGAGGGTGTGGGGGTGCCGCAGCCATAGGTAGCGGTGCCTATTCATGATGAAGCGCACCAGCCGCTGGGGTCAGAGCCTGTAGAGGCTACTACTTATGAAGCTATGCGAAGTGCGAGGGCTGACCCAAGCGCCGCTGTGCCGGGTGCTCCTTCCCCAGATGTACCGATGACAAGCACCCAACAAGCGAAGGAGGATGATGTCGTCCCAGTTACCGGACCAGGTACCCAACTCTAGGCATATAGTCCGGAGTTCATCGGGTTGATGAGGTCTTGGTCCGGGCTGCTGAACTAGGCTTCTGTCTTTGATGGCCAGCTGAGGGTAAGTCTTGTACTTTGTTGCTTCTTATGTGTTGATATTTTCTAGGTTCTCATCTCTAGAACAGTCATATACCATGGATGTGGAACTAAAAGCCTCCATCAAGGTTCAGGAAGCCTAGGCGAAGCTCACCAGGTTGAAGGAGGAGCAGGCCAAGAAGGAAGCCGAGTGGATGTTAGCGTAGAAACAACATGAAGAAACTCTCTACATCCTTGAGGCTCAAATTAGTGAGGCTGAGCGCTAAAAGGCAGCCACTAAAGTTAGAAAGAATGACGCCTTTGATTCTTTGTTAAAAATGATAGAGAAAATCGAGCTCTTTGATACCAAACTGAAAGGTAAGAGAACTGTATGACTTACCTACAACTCTTGAATGTAGTACTCGGTGATCATGATGATGAACATGTATGGTCCTTTTTGCAGAAGAGCAGATCAGAACCCGACAGTTGGAAGGCAAGGTGAAGGAGTTGAATGAAGCCCTGAGAACCAAGCACAATCAAACAAAAGAGGTAACTGAACGAGCGAGTGAAGAACTCGCTCGAGCTAGGCTGATAAAGTGAGGAGCTGATCGTGATCTAATGCAGGGTCTAAAGTCAGTAACTGACATGAATGCCTAGCTAGAGAGAGCATAGTCAGAGCGGAACACACTCTGGGAAGCTGTGAAGCCACTCGCCCTCCTCTTTTGTAGGCTAGAAGACGGTGAAAGAAGGTAGGTGGATATAGTGAAAGAAATCCCCAATCGCTTCGAGAGCTATGTGCGTGGAGTCGCCAAGGTTTGCATCCAGAATGTACTTGGTATGCTCCAAGTGCTATACTCGGCTGTGGACCTCCATCAGGTAGCCACAGACTATGATGATGAAGGCCATCTTGCTGCTGTGGAGAGAGCTGAGGAGGAACTTGACGGACTCGCAATCACCATAACAGATGAATTAGACCTTAGGATGGAGAAGCCTGACGAATAGGCTATGTAAGTTTAAAAAAACTTATTAAGCATGTGTGCTGGGTAGGCACGTTGTAAGAAATAATGTTCTTTTGCTGGCATAGGTTGCTAGTTGAATAAAAAACTTAGCCTGTAAGTAATGCATCTTGTTGGGGTACTTAAACGCCTAAGACAGTTTATTCTAGCTAACTTGTGCGTGCAAAGTTAGCATCTTTTAGGCTTGGTAATCTTTTGAGTAAGATTGTAGTCTGCTTAGGCTGTAAGTTTGTCCTGTGGAGTCCTTTAGAAAGGCACGTAAGATAGAGTAGCCGAGTAAAAAGTGATCAACGGAGTCGCTATGATTAGAATCATGTTAGACCCTTTCGTCGATGTTAAGTGCTCGAAGTCACTTGTTCAAAGAACCCTTATAACGACTGTTTGCTGTTAGGATCCCGTCCCATAGCCAACGAATCAGGTTATTTGCTTTTGGGAATAACCCTACCCAGGACGACATGCAATAGTTAAATTAAATGTCGGTAATTGGCTCCCGGCCACGAGATGTAAGCCATCCGAGTAGGAGGCATATCTCGTATAATATATCCTAGTACTTAGTATACAAAATAAGATCTGTGTATCGAGTAATTTTATCATATTGAGAGATGTGTAGCCGCACAATTAGTCAGTTGTATATCTTGTATATGATGTAACAAAATCTACAACAAAGAGAGACAACTGGAATAGTGGTGTATCTTGCACAAAAGAAAAAGACAGATTCACCCAATGAAGAATATTGACTCTGTATTAATAATAAAAAATCTTAAGTACAGAAGCTAGAACACTAAATTTTCTTAAACAAAGAAAACTACTTAATAATTTTTAGCGTAAAATCTACGTAGTTGATCGATGTTCCAGGAGTTAGGCATGGGATTGCCGTCCTCTGTGATTAACTCAAAAGAGCTTGGCCGAGTAACATTGGAGACGATAAAAGGGGCCTTCCCAGGGGCTGAGTAGCTTGTGTCGTCCCGAGGTATTCTGGATACGCTTGAGGACTAAATCTCCGACTTGAAAGGTACGGGGGCGCATGTTTTTGTCATAGTGACGTCGTAGGCCTTGCAGGTACCTAACAAACTAGAAGAGTGCATTAAGCTTGATTTCTTCGAGACTGTCAATTTCTAGCCGCTGGGTTTCGTCTGCTTCGCCTTCATTGCTATGTTCGACCCTGGGAAAGTTCCATATCAAATCCGCTGGTGTTGACACAAAAATATAGCGATGTGATCAACACACAGCAAGCCAGAAGATCTGAGTGGAACAAGACCAGAGATATGCTTGGCTTCAACCCAGAACCAGCCAATTCTGAAAACCCAACGACGTGCCGGTCAATTTGATCTGCAATTGACAAGGAGAGAAAATCTGATCAGTAATTTAAGGTGGAACATGTCGATGTTGCACCAAACAGTTCTAAATATGTGGCTAGATAGCCGATTCAATTAGGCTATCGACTAAATAGTCAATATCCAGCGTATCCATAAGAAGCGATATAAGAAAGCATCATCAGCTAAATAGAACATGATCGATATAAAGCATCGAGCCGATAAGTTTGATGAAAAGAGTATAACATGCAAACAAATCGACTATCTAATATAAATGAATCTACAAACAGTTTTGAGTCTAATTTATTATCATCAACAGTGAGGTTTGATCGGATCGATGCAACTATGATAATGATAATAAACTAAAGCCCAAGAATTTATCAAACCATCTATATGTTGACAGATTCATGAAAACATGCTATATGCGTGAGAGTATAGGCAAATAGGCTAAAATAGCCGATGCAGTCATTGCAAACAAACATAGTACATATCTTGATCATGAACAAAGCTACTAATCGATAATTTCTAATATAAAGTCTTACCAGTGAGGTTCGATCGGATCGATGCAACTATGGTAGTGTCATTAGATTAGATCTCATTGGCTAGTGAGTTTATTCAAGATTAAAACATGTCTTTGAATGCATACTATGTTTGATTGGAATAGAGATAAAACAGCCGATCTAGCGGAATTAAGCCATCAATTATAAGATTTAAAACGTGACCAGATCAGAGGACGACCAATAAAGATAATATGATGCCAATCTATCTCTATCTCATTCGGATGATTTATTATAATTAATAAAACATTAATTATAGCAAGATCAATAACTGGTGAATCAACCAAAAACAACAAGTTAAATCGTACTAATCTTAGCAGATTCGATAACTGGTGATATTGTATTAAATAACAGGTTATTTAACACAAGATTGATAACTTTGATCTATGTTATGATTCGTAAGAGATCAGTCAGCTGATGCAGCTTTACAAACTATGATACAGATCGATAACTAACTTATATTATGACTCATAAAAGATCAATTAGCTGATACAGCTTTATAAGCACAATACAAGTCGTGACGGTACTCACAAGCAAGCCAGAGGTCGATCAGTCGATGCAGCCCTGTTTGCTGAAGAACTCGCCAAGATCTACAGTACTCCTACTGCTAATGCGATGGCGAAAGCCGGAAAGATTGTATTGATTGAGTGTTCGTATCCTTTTTACAATAAACAGGGTCTAATATTTATACCCGGAACCTAAACATGAATCCTACTCAAATATGACTCATTACAATTCTTGAAATAAAAGAAAACTTCCTAACTTAATAATAACCTGGACCCCAATTTTCCTTATTTGTAGAGTCCGACACATCTTCCTGGTGCCATTCAAGCATAGCCCATTGACGCCGTCTGCTGACGTCATCCATAAAATAACCGATTCTGACATTACATCTAAATAAGCTAATACCGATTCTCATCTAATCGATTCCTTGATGACACAATCCTGGAAGCTTTGAGTTCCCGAGTTCTTCTTCCCAAATTTTGGTGTAAACACATGTCCCCCAATTTTGGGATAAAAATGATTTTGTTCCAAAATTCCTATTCATCTATTCACCGTGTTACAACCGCTCATTCCAAAATAAATGCATGGCTCCTGACTTCTCAAGCCAATACCTCAACAGTATCATTTCTGCTGTACCAAAGCTGCCACCATCAAAGCTTTAACCCTAGCAAATCCTCTGCTCTACCAAGCTGCCGTTCAAGTAACCTTCCTCAGATTCAGATCCATTTTGGCTACAATGGCAACCAACAACCACGTTCCTGAGGTATGCCTTCAAACTTCTGCCTTTCAAGTGTTAGCCGCAACTCTGTATTTTCCTTTTTCTTAAATTCATCCCAACTGGTTTCTAGGAAATGAAGAATGAAATTCTGATTCCATCAGCTGTTGTTCCTAATGCCTATTATCTTGAATCCATGGGTGACCCCGATCCATCCGATTTCATCAATCAAGAAACTAACTGAATCCCCTTCAAACAATCTGCAGTAGATTTGTCTTCTTGGAACACCAAAACTCCATTTAGAAACTGGCTCAAAATGTCTAAGGGGTGGAGGGATTGGTTCCGTAGGACATCAGAGAAAAAGGCTCGAGATTAGAAAATTTATGACTTGAATCAATACCTGACACTCTCACTGTCTGGAATGGAGAGGAATGACTCACTTCTGATTTCTGCATCTTACTTTTGGTCCAACACTTTAAATGCTTTTGTTTTTTGTCATGGTCCAATGACCTGACCGTCACTTTGGCCGATATTTATATATTGACCGGCCTTAGAATAACAGGATCAATGTAACCCTATGATTTCTTAAGTGCTGGGTTTAAGAAATTGGCCAAAATATCAGACTGCATAGGATGGGCAAGCTATATTCTGAACCATATTGGGGATGGATCGACCGTTGATGAAAGAGAGCATGTAGCTTTTCTAAACATGTGGCTGGAAAAATTCATCTTTTGTGGGTCATCTTACGGATCAACTTATAATCATAAATACATGGCAGAACGTCTAGCAGCCGACAATGAAATCCCCCTCAGAAAATATCTGTTGGGGTCTGCTTATCACCTGATGCACCAAGTATCTGTTCAATTACTGAAAAATGAACCAGTGCATACCATCAGTGGCCCTTGGTGGTTAATACAATTGTGGCTGAATCTGTACATGCATAAGATTGTAAGACCCAATCTTAGGAATCTGAGCTTCTCTTCCTCCAACTTTGCTGAAGATTATAAAGGAAAAGAAGGAAGAACTTGACAGTGTATGAATTATGGTGAAGCTGCATCAGGCATAACAATTGCTGTTGATATAGGCCACCTTTTCAAAAAAAATTCAGAGGGTTTGATGCAAACATCTTGACTTGGCTGCCTTATGATGAGGATAAAGACAATGAACTAGTTTTGCTAGTCAAATTTTGGTTTGAATCAGGTTGCTTAGATGAAACAACTGCTGTAATTTTTAGCTATATCATCAAACCCTATGTACTGCCAGCCGAATTTCACCATGGCCGTGGCAAAATGTCTACTAATTCTTTTCTCCCAGATAACCTCCCAACTTATGAATTCTATAATCCTTCTTTTGTGGCCTATCAATTCGGCCTTGGTCAACTACCTCCTCGGCTATTCTTTAGGAACACTCTGAAGCCAAGAGATGGTATCAGCAAGATTGTGAAAGCTTCTAGAGTTTTTCAATTGGGATCAAACCTTCCTTCTCTTTGCTTGCTTGAATGGACAAGCGCTACCTTCTCCTCAAATTTGTTTGATTCCTGGTGGCAAGAATGACACTCTCACCTCTTCTGCAGTCCAATTCATCCCAACTGTTTAGCCCTAGATGGGGAATTTGCTTCTGATAGTGAGGTAATTTACTTCTTTTCTTTCAGAAGGATTATCTAACAAGTTCTCCTATCAATTCATCTAACAAATTCTTTTACAGGATACCAAATTTGATCCGCCAAGCGTGGATAGGAAAGGGCATCCCATAGAATATTATCCACCATGTCCAGCCTCAAGAATGGGATCAACTGCACCCACTCTGAAAAAGTTGATGAAAACCCCAGCTGCCCCAACAATACTCACATATAAGTCTTCAAAATGCAAGGCAACCCAAGGTGTAACTCTAAAAACCACCCCTAGGAAGAGACTTCGTAGAACAAAATCACCAATTGCTCAGGTAACTTAACTTATCTTCCCTCTTAAGATGATATCTAATTTCTAATTCAATCCCTTTCTTGCAGCCATTGACTATTGCATATCAATCTGCCTTGGGTGACGAATTGTTGTCCCAGGCATTTGAATCGGTGTCTACCAACCTCTCATCAGCTAATCCCCCTAAGGAGCCGATTACAACTGAAATAACCGATGCTTCTAACAGACCCAAAACAATAGAATATGAGAACCTCTCTACTTCACCTCCTGATGCTACCAAGGTATCTCCTCAAGCGTTTTATTCTTATGCAATCCTCACTCTTCTCTGATCATTCTCCTTTATCAGACACCACCTGAGAAAACATCTTCACAAGAGCAAAGGTCTAACAATCCAACAGTTGAAAATGATCCTGTTGATGCTGATACCCAAACCATTGATTCTCCAACTCAGCAAACAGTTGATGGTAAGAAATTCATATGCTCATTCTTGTCCTTCTATAACAAATATAAACCAAAGAAACTTCTTGATGCCTGCAGACACCAGCATCAAAAGTCCAGAGCCGATTCAACCAAATGTTGAAAAAGATGTTGGCACATCATCGGCTGTTCCTTCTCCTCAGCCAGAGTCCCTTCCAGAAAAGGTATTGTGTTCGCCATTCATCTCATTGTCAACCCATTTGCCATTTCTAATAAGATTCCTTTTGTTCACATGTAGGCACTTAAGTCTCCAGCTCTAAGCTACTCCTTCAACTTTGAAGAATACATAGATGAAAGTGAGGTTAGCTCATCAACCATTTCTTCCCAAGAGACTTTGTCAGATGAGACCAAAAATCGGCTAAAAGACATGCTGCCAATGCTCGAGAGAAATATAGCCGATTTGGTCCAAGATGCAGACCCAATGAGAAGAATCTTCTTGGCCATCAAGAATAATCTGACCCGAAATCTCGCTGAGGCCTTGATACCTATGTCCAATATCGAAGACCAAGCTCCCAAGCTGAAAAGGCTCAAAGAAATCTGATTGACCATGAAGCTTTGATGGCCAAAAAGAATTCTAACAAACAGAAAACCAAAGAATTAGCACAGCTGATCGACAATTTGAAGAATTCTTCTTCCAAAATTTAACCAGAACTAAATCAGCTGAGAATTAGGCGTGCTGAGCTTGAAAAAGATCTGGAAAGTGTGAAAGCCACCATCGAATGTCATGAGTCCAACTTGACTTAGATCCCCAATGCTATCAAATGGAAGAAGCAAGAAATGTTGACCAAGGTCAAAGACGGTGAAGCTATTCACAACAGTCTTGAGAGCATTCCCGGATCAGCCGAAGAAGATAAACAATAAATTGTAGAAGTTGATGCTATTCGGATAGAAGCACTACGAGCAATTCATGATGCTCTTAACTTGTAATTCACATTCCAGTATCTGTAGCACATAAACCTGATGATAACTGTACTTTTTGGTTCGGCTAGAAGAGCCGATTTGGATTAGCCGATTGCTGATTTCTGGCTTTACTCTGACTTAACTAAATCTGAAAATGACTTTTATCATAAAACCCTTTGAATTTCTTCTCAGTCATCAACACCACGTTCCCCTCGGTATTAGCGAAGCGGCACTTCCCCTTCCATCAATTGGGGTTGCTTTCACACATCGCAAGATATCTACCGTCTCGCCTTCGTAGCTATAAATACCAGCCAAGGGCTTCGGCCTCAAACACATCTACAGTTGCAACTGCTCTCATTCTCCTACATCCTTACACCTTCACAGACCCTATAGTAGTTTCCTCTTCTCCTCCCCTCAAGATCTAAACCAGCACCCATGGTCGGCGAAGATAACCGCGACAAGCGTGCAACAGAAGATCTCCCGAAGGAGGAGATGCCGGTGAGCCAGCGACTCCACCGCATGAGGTAGGACCAAACGACTCCTGCTCCTATCAATAGACCCCCTTCTGATGTGTCTGCATGTTTTGTCTTGAACAACAGGCTTCCTCCTCCTCCTCCCATGGCCGGCGAGCCCTCCAATGCTGAGTCTGCTACCGCCCCAATGCCAGATTCATTGTCGGACTCCTCCGACTCCTACACCGGCGACAACGCCCAGTGCTTCCTCCAAGAATGGAGGGTGGCCAAGGACCATTACTCTGAGGCAACTCAGGAGAACGGTCAGCTTGAGATCCGCCTCGAGGCCTCTCAAGCTACCCTCCTCGCCGCTGAGGAAGAAACCAACACCGCCTGAGCGCGGTTGGCTGAGTCCGACGCCATGGTGGTGGGTAAGATGGATTCTAAGAAAACCTTTGTTCTTATTTTCTCTATCTTTGTCTTGATAGTTTCTTTGTTTCTATGATTGCCAGCCCTGACGGTGCAGTTGGAGAACCACCAACTGGCGGCGAACGCGGCTACGGCGGCCGTTAATGCCCGTGGCCCCTTACTCATCAACTGCCTGCACGACGTTCTAGCGCGTGCCCAGGAGATCGCCCTCTACGGCGTCTACCACGGCGCAGTAGTGGCTCTGGCTGCAGCACAGGTCTTATAACAAACCAGGTTTTTGGAGAAGCCAAAAATATAAACTTTTTAAAACTTTTCATGCAAATGTGTGAAACATATAGATACTAGGTCAAACAAAGAACCATTTATAAATGAATTGTTGCATACATATAGTGTTGCTTGTAGGAGTTTGTTGGAGTTCCTTAGTAGGTTTAGGGTTTTGTGTTGGAGAGCACAAGTCCATAGCAAATCCTTTTGACTCCTTCTGGAATCTCTCATGAATCCGTCTACCTCTCTCTCTCTCTCTCAATTCATCTCGTTAGTTTCGAACCCCTTGACCTAATTTCTATAGTCAACCAACTATCTTTATCAAATCAATGCACATGAGTTGTCAACCCTTGGCATGGACCCTAGAGCCTTAAGTGACCCCTAGAGGACCACACTAGGAGGTATACATGTTGGCAACACATGTATTCCAATGTGAGAAACCCATGACTTGTAGAAGTATAGAAAACGAAATAGAAAAAGGAAAAAGCTAAACTAGCCCAAGCAACCGAGTCGGCCTAGCCTGCCTTCTACCACTAGCCGGCCCATCTCTCCCTCCCCGCTTCGCTGGCCCGCGCACACCGCCCACATGCCTAGCCAGCACAGGCCTTCCTTCCCTTGCCGGGCCAATCAGCGGAGTAGGCCCAGCTCACCCCCAGACCCCGCGTGCTCCAACTACTGGCCCAGCTCGCCCTCCCGGCCTCGCTGGCCTACTAGCGCTCATGGCCTCACACGCGTGGCCCAGCAAGCCCGACGTCATTACCTCCTCCCCGCGCTGGCTGACGGGTGGGACACCCTTGTCATCCCCCTCCTTGGTCCCCTCCTCTGCATTCAGAAAGCAGAGCACCGGTGCCGTGGGGGGGGGGGGAATCCGATGTCGCCTCGGCCCCTATCCACCGTCCGTGCCCTCACAACCGACTGCGAGACCCCGTTGGATGGGTGCCACACTGGCACCGGTTGCCCGACAGGGTCACACACGGTGCATGACCACTGTCGCGCGTGCCTGCCATGGCCATGGCCGAGCCGTGACCTTGTCGCCTCCCTATCCCCTGCCTTGTTGACCAAGGAACGCGAAATTGGTTTCGCCAACGTACCCGCGGCCGCGTCGTGACCCCGTAGCCCTAGCCTCGACGCGATCATAGCCCTCTGCGCACCCCTTGGCCATCCCTAGTCGCTCGCTCCATGCCATGGCTGAGCTTCAGCTATAAAAGCCCCAGCCCCGGTTGCCCTAGCGTGATCCCGTGCCCCGCCGCCACCTGGTGGCCATCCCCTACACACCCGAGCCAAGAGAGAGAGGGGATAGAGAAAGAAGAAGGAGCGCTGAAGCCGCCAGACGTCGCCGGTGTCGCCGCAGCGGAGGACATCGCACCAATCATCTACGTCGACGCTGCTACTCAGCACTGCATGGCATCGTCTCAACACGGCCATGACCCGCCACTGCACCACCATCGACACCGAAGGTGAGCCCACGCACCGCCCTCTGCTCACCGTCACCGAGTGCACCATGGCTGCCGACGAGATTTCCCCATCTAGGAGGCCCAACGTCCACACCTATCGCCGCCTCGGAGCATGGCACACACACGCACATGTCCACGACCACACCTACCACCTCGCCAAGCCCCGAAGGACCGAGCACAGCAGAGCCCTGTACGCGCGCCGAGCACACTCGCCATGGCCAGAGCACGACCATGGTGGAGCTGTTCTGTCCGATGCGAGCCAGTAGAGGTTGGATGGATCGACTCACCTTGATCGTGGGAAGCTGTAGAACGCCCAGACCGCCCCGTCGGCGCCCCGTAGCGCTCCGACATGCCCCGCCGTCGTCACCGCGCCACCGCGGACGCCGTAGTGCCCCTACCGGCCACATGGAGACCCAAAGCCCCGCCTGGAGCCCCTGGATGCCCTCGCCGTGCCCCCACGGATCCGTAGAGGCCTTTATCTGCCCAGTCGAGCCAGCAGGGAGCCCCCACGCATGGCCTTGCCGCCGGCGAGAGCTCTGCTCCGGCAGAACACCGGTGGAGAAATGGGGGGCGGAGCTTCTCGTCACCCTGTGCACCGGGTGCATGATGCACCGCATAGCCTGTGCCTGCATGGACACAGTCCACCGTAGACCTGCCCGTAGTCCATGGACCAGCGCTCCTAAGTCCACCGTGGACCATGCCTATGAACCAAAGCCCGTTAGTGGCCCATTGGGAGCCCAACTGCGCCATGTGGCATCATTCGTAGCGCGACACGTGTCCGGGCCGGCCCGGCCCAAATCCAGCCCTGTCCTGGCCCAACTGGCCCAATTCGGACCCGGTCCGTGTTGACCGTTGACCGGTCAACGTTGACCGATTGACCGAACCCACATGTCAGCGGCACAGAGACTCTAGACCCACACGTCAGTAAGTGACATCATGCTGATGTCATGACGGCGTCACGCGGGTCCCACCTGTCAGTAACAAACGCAGTTGAGGTGACGTCATGATGATGTCACGGTGATGTCAGCTGCTGACGTCAGCAGCTCTGGCCCCACCTGTCTGTGACTGAGGTCACGGTGACGTTGACTTGATGTTGACTTTGACCGAACCCACATGTCAGTGACCCAAGAGCCCCTGGTCCCACCTGTTAGTAGCTAATGACATAGATGACGTCATGCTGACGTCAACGGGACCCCACCTGTCAGTACCAGAACCAAGACGATGATGTCATGCTGATGTCAGAATGCCACGTGGACCAGTCATAGTGTGACACGTGTCGAGCCCTGGATTATCCTTCCTTTTTCTTTTTCAAGAAAAGGATTTAACCTTTGGAAATTCATAGAAAATCCATACAACCTTAGAAAAATGTGAAACCAGTTCCCACATTTTTCTAAAATCGAGCTCTACGTGGTGGACTTGTCCCCACTTGCTATACGTGCTGCAAAACTCAAGACCGAGATCTGCCTCTCTTTTAGACTTGCAAATGGCCCCAACGCCTTGGCCGAATACCCTCGTCGCCAACCCTAGCTGTGACCTACAGCAGCAGCCACCCTCTGGCCACCTGCTGCCATGCCCAGCCAGCCACAGCGAGCTGCAGCAAGCCATAGCTAGCCACAGTAGGCTATAACTGGCCACAGCTGGCCAGAGGCAGCCATAGCCCTCCGGGACAAGTTACAATAGCCCTTGGGCCTCTACATCTTTGCCGCAAAGTCGAATCCTAGTCGAACGCCATTCCCGACACCGACGAAAGCCCCTTCTTGCTCATTCTTATACTCGTTCGTACACTTACAATACGTAATCTTGATCTATCTATATCTGTCTGCACTGTGCCCTTGTGTAGGTCTACCCATCCCCCTCGCTATGGATATGTGCTACTCCATTCATGTGGTCGTGTCTTAGCTCTTATGTTGGGTTGTCGGGATTCTTGTTCTTATGTTATGTTTGTTTGCCTAAGGACCGTGCCTTCAAGCCGGTCGAGGGATCGTACCTCGTTCGACCATTTCGGTAGTGGGTTCGCCCCACCGTGGCCGTAATGGCGAGCATAACTCGCTCCCTCGCTTTTAGTTATCTCTGACATACTACAAATATTAGTAATCCGATTCAGCCCTAGGACCTGACCATTGTGGACTAAACATTGGTGCGGATATCACCCGCATGCAATGAGCCCTTTGTGGCCTAACTTAGTGGACGAGTCAGGGTATGATGAGTGTAGAAGACGGATGCCAACTCGTGTAGGATAAGCTCATGGCCACGAGTCTCCTCGCCATGACCATCGGGCTCTACCTCTTTTTGCCTATGTTTATCCTAGCCACCTTATATGATTGCACCACCTTGACCATAGCATTCCTTCGAGTCTAAGCAGTGACAACCGCACTGCTGCGAACCGAGGGAATAGCATTGTGCCATTAGTTGCATGGCCGTGATGCCCTATGAGCTGGTTTGGATCGTGGGACTGTATCTCTTCTCTCCAACCATCATCCGTTCCATGACAAGTTGGTCGAAAGAGTACAGATTCCATTCTTCTCTCTCTTTGGTTCTCAATCCTCGTCAATCCAGTAAGATGTGGATTGAGCCACTTGCTTGTTTGGTGTTTATTGCGCTCTTGATTCCATTCCTTTGATTCTCATCGGCTTCTAGAGCGAGTAGATCAAAGGAAGGCGAATCTCGTGATCTTCTCTTTTGGTTCTTTCATGCTTAAGCCCTTGTATGTTTGTACCCAATTGGACCGTAGCATTTCTGTGGTTCTTGCGGTGACAACCACATCGCTAAGAACCTTAGGGTGTCTTAGTGCATTTAGTGCACCTAGGTCTTGGTACCCTACCAGTGGATTGGGCACTCGTGTCCTTTTGTGTGTCGCTCCTTTCCGAAGCCTCGTCCTTTGCCATGGCGTGTGTATAGGAAGGAGTAGACCTTTGCCATACCTTTCTCTCTTGCCCCACCCTTTCTTGGTCCTCGTCAATTACAATGGCATACGGATTGAGAGAGACCAGAATTATATAGCCGCTCCTTTCGATGCACGTCAATCTCTATGACGCCCGGATCGAAAGACCGCGAGCCGTGGTGTTTGCTTAGGATGAGCTGAGGTCTTGGCCATTTATCTTGAAGCTGTACAGGTCGACCATAGTTGGCCCGAGAAGTACAGGCTAGGCCTTGACTTAAGGCCGTGTTTAGTGAACAACCACTCCTGTTTCTTTGGCCCATGGATCGGACATCAGCCGAGAGGGCCAAGTCATTTCCTCTTTGTGTTCCTTCTAGGTCTTGTCGCATTTTTGGAATATTGTTTGTTCTCTTGCCTTGAGTGTGTTTTGGAGGTAATTGCCTCGAGGACAACTTTGGATCGGAACCCGATGGAGAAGGAGAACGTGATCGACGACAGGACCCTGTGAAGAGGAGACCTTGCTAATCGACTACATCAACTAACGAAGATTTGTACCACTACTACCTTGACATCGCAGGTGTCATGGCAGCACCCTCTTTTAGAGAATCCTATTAGACATTGCATAATATCTAGAACTGCTAGCGCTTTATAATTAATCATTTGCTAGTATATTGATGCATGCTACTACCTGAGCCATTATCACCCTGATGCAACCCACTCTACCACATCACCCCGCTTTGCGCATTCACTCACTTATACATGCTGACTTGCCTGCTTGCTTGCATATTACACCACTATACTTATTATTAACTCCACTTCGCATTATATCGGGGATGTGATGCTGGTGGTGAACCCCTGGGAATGGTTTGGCTTGGGAAGTTGGACTCGGTGGTGTATGAGCGTGCTGCGTGTGTGCCTTGGGTGCGTGGAGAGTGAGGGTTGCATTGACCGAGCTGGAATAACGACGAGCCTGGGGCAAGTCTTGCCATGTGGTGCTACCTGGGCACTTGGATATGGAATACCTGTGGCGGGTAAATGGTAATTGGAGGTGGCCTTGGGTGTGAACCTGTGATGGGAGGAGCGCAGGGTGGAGGTGCTGTGGTGGCACGTAAAATGGAAACCCTGATGAAGACATTCTGGCTTGGTCAATCCCTAAGGACTTTCTAGTACTCAGATTCACCGAGAATCCTTTACATCCCACTCGCCCTATATGGTGCGGGACGGTCGGACTACTTGATAGAGCGATGCCACTACTGCTAGGCGAACGTGTGCAAGGAGGTATGGGGCACGCGGTTTTTCCCCACACCCTTCCGAGACTTCAGGAGGCCTTGTGGACCCGGCTCTTGACATCCGGAGGGCCCCGGCTCTGTCTACGACTCACAGTATCAGCCATCCTAGACTAGACTTGGGATGTTCCAGGGCTGAGAGGTAGGGTGGCATCATTCTAGGCTAGCAAGCGACCAGAATTCTACCTAGGAGATTCTAGACTCCAAGGATGGATAATCTTGTGGGTATGTAAAACCTCTGCAGAGTGTATGGTTGATCGATCGATACATATGCTGACTTGTCGGCTATGGACCTTTCCTGGGTTTCGCTTAAACTAGATAGGAGATGAGTCCCTCTTTTCTCCCTCTAGGGTTGAGGTATTTTCCGGCCATGAGCCTTGGGGGCTACGGGCTGTTGAGACAAGGCCGAGAGGGAGTTGGCCTGTCGACCTGAGTGTGTGAGATGAGATATGGTGTGGCGGTGTGGAGATGGTTTGGGATGGATGGTTGGTGGATGGATATGGATGGTGTGGTGGTGAATGTGTTAAAAACTAGATATTATTACTATATTACTAATGTTATTTACTTCTCATGCGCTAAGGATGCAAACCATAGCCAAATATTAGGATCGCCAGATCCCTTGTTTATCTTTTCCACTAAAGCTCATCGGTGCTGACCATGGCTTGCACACATCTAGCGGTGTGCAGATTTCCTGCTTCTCATAGATGCTGACTTTAGAAGGATTAGGAGGTCTCGTGCCTACGCTCAAGTTTGGTTCGAAGATGGAATCTACGCTGCACTACGCCAACTTTGATGATGCCCGTGAAGGAGGAGCCTTCACTCGATAGTCTTTCGCTAGATTAACTCTGTAATAGGTGTGTTCCCTAGTGATGTAATGTCTTGTATTCTTGTAATCTTACGATGTATGACTATGACATTGACTGAAATATGATAATATGATGGAATCAGTTCTTGGTTTTATCATATTAAAATTCATTCTGTGGATTTTCCCTTCAAGGAAAATTGAGGATGTTTCATGTCTAGACCGGGCATGAGCTCTGTACCATGGAGCCAGGCTTCCCGATGGCCGATGACCCCACCATGCACGAGGAGTTGATCGAGGACTTCGACGATGCGGCTACGACCATCGTGGACATTACATCCGTCAGGATGTGATCAATAAAGTTTTTGATTAGTTTGTACTAGGAACAAACTATCAATGAATAAATTTCTGCTTCTCTTTATGAATGCATTTCTGAATCTGCTGAAATATAAATCTGTTTGTCTTTGTGTGTGTTTTTGCTCTACAGGCGATACATATCGTATTGGCTTTTCCCCTTAGGTTTGATTTTTGAACTAAAGGTGATACCCTCCTGGTACCGGCTATTAGAGCCGATGACCAAACAAATCAGCTATCAAGTATTAATCCAAATGCTAGGATAATACTTCTTTAGGAATTTTCCATTGATTGCTCTATCAAACTCCTCTTCTCCTTCTAGCATTTCTAAAATATAAGCATTGCCAGGCGCACATCATTTAATCTGATAAGGACCTTCCCAATTAGACGACCATTTGCCAAATCTGCTGTCTTTAGACCCAATCGACAATCTTACTTTCCAAACTAACTCTCTTTCGCAAAACTGTTTGTTCTTGACCTTTTTATTATAATGCCTTGCAACCCTTAATTTATTGGCCTCAATATTTTCAAGAGCGCGTAGTCGATGACAACTGAAGTCTTCTAAATCATCCATCATAAGGTTTTTATAGACTTCGGCTGTTAAATCATTTTGTAATGTAACACGTCTTGATCCAGTCTAAATCTCCCAAGGAAGAACTGCATTATGCCCATATACTAACTCATAAGGTGTTGATTTAATCGATCCATGGCAAGCCATCCTATAGGTCCACAAAGCTTCATTAAGTGTTAGGTACCACTTCCTTGGTTGCTCTTCAATTTTCTTCTTAATCATCTTAATCAAAATTTGATTGGATGCCTCTTCCTGGCCATTAGCTTGACCATAATAAGGAGAAGAATTTAGTAATTTAATTCCCATACTGGCAGCAAAATCTCTAAATTCTTCTGATGTGAACATTGTCCCTTGGTCAGTAGTAATGGTTTGAGGAATCCCAAAATGATAAACAATATGCTCCTTGATAAAATGAACCATATTCTTTGAAGTTACTGTTTTCAAAGGAATCGCCTCAACCCACTTAGTAAAATAATCTGTTGCTGCCAATACAAACTTGTGCCCTCTACTTGAAGGTGGAAAAATCTAGCCAATCAAATCGATTCTCCAGCCTTAGAATGGCCATGGCTTAATTATTGGGTTCATAGTTGATGCAGGCGATTTTTGAATATTGCCAAAATGCTGACAATCCTGACACCCCTTGTAATATTCAAAACAATCTTCTAATATTGTTGGCCAGAAATATCTAGACCTACGAACAACCTATTTCATTTTATAAGCCGATTGATGAGCTCCTCATATTCCTTCATGCACTTCTCCCATCAATACTCTTGCCTCTTCTTGACTTAAACATTTAAGCAAAACT
Source organism: Miscanthus lutarioriparius (assembly GCA_904845875.1). Lineage (NCBI taxonomy): Eukaryota > Viridiplantae > Streptophyta > Magnoliopsida > Poales > Poaceae > Miscanthus > Miscanthus lutarioriparius. The sequence goes on along the minus strand of CAJGYO010000006.1, from coordinate 13,818,174 downwards.
CCATCGACTGTTTTGTAATACAACTGATCATCCAAGAAAACATACTTAGTCGATTTATACCTCAATTTTCTGGTAACTCTCTGCGATGGATTCCTAAGATAATCGGCTATTTCAACTCTCCAATCATTAGCCAAGGACTCACTACTTAAGATTTCTTGGAACACTCGATAGCATGACGCATTCTGAGCTAACCGATTGGTCTCTTGATTCTGTGCTCTTGGAATATGCTGAAGAGAAGTAAGAGGAAACCCCTCAAGTAACTTTTGATACTAATCGTGATATCCCTTTAGAATATCATCCTTATATTCATATAGGCCGATCAACTGATTAATAACCAGCTATTAATCTCCAAATATCTCAATTGACTCAGCCTTTACTTCCTAAAGAGTTGAAGTCCCTTAAGAATAGCTTCATATTCTGCTTGATTATTGGTGGTCATTGGTTTGGTTTGAAAGGCAAACTCAAAACTTGCCCCCGAGGCGAAATAATAACAATACCAATGCCACCCCCTTGATTACACGATGATCCATCAAAGAATAATGTCCAAGGCATAGGTTCCACATAGCCGATGCTTAGTTTATGATGTTGAGTAATAAAATCAGCCATCACTTGCCCTTTGACTGCTTTAGCTGATTCATACCTTAAATCAAATTCTGATAATGCAAGAATCCACTTTCCCATTCTCCCATTTAATATCGGCATCGACAACATGTGTTTGATCACATCAACTTTAGACACAACTGTATACTCAACCGATAATAAATAATATCGTAATCTAGTGTAGGAGAAATACAAGCATAAGCATAACTTTTTAATAGGAGAATATCTTGTTTCTAGATCCAAAAGTCTTCTACTTTAATAGAAAATAACCCGTTCCTTTCCTTCAAACTCTTGCATCAAGGTCGATCCAATAGTTTGGCTATCGGCCGACACATACAACTTAAAAGGCTTACCTTACTGAGGAGGAACCAGCATAGGTGGAGATTTCATATACTCTTTTATCTCCTCAAACGTTTTTTGTTGTACGTCACCCCATTTAAATTCTTGATCATTTTTTAGCTTCAATAAAGGAGAAAATGGTAGAATCCTTTCTGACATATTTAAAATAAACCTTCTAATGAAATTAATCTTACCGAGCAGAGATTGTAATTATGTTTTATTAGTTGGAGGTACTGCCTCATCAATTGCTCTCATACTTTTCTGACCAATCTCAATTCCTCTCTTGTGGACCATAAAACCCAAAAATTGTTCAGCTGACACTCCAAAGGCACACTTATTAGTTTTCATCTTTAAACCATGTTTTCTTGTGCACTCCAAAGTCTCTCGCAAATCAGCCAGATGTTCTTTCTACCCTTTGGATTTCACCACCACATCATCAATATAGATTTCAACAATCTTGCCGATCAACTTATGGAAAATATAATTTATTGCCCTCTGATAAGTTGCACCAACATTCTTCAATCCAAAAGTCATCACAACCCATTCAAATAAGCTGATTGCGCCGGGGCACCTAAACGTTGTTTTTGCTATGTCTTCTTCAGCCATAAAAATTTGATTATAACCTGCATTACCATCCATAAAACTAATTGCCTTGTGCTTGGCCGCTGCATCTACCAATATATCGGCTATTGGCATCAGATAACCATCCATCAGTGTAGCCTTGTTCAAATCTCTGAAATCAATACAGACTCTCAACTTCCCATTTTTCTTGTACACAGGAACTACACTCGATATCCACTCTGCATATCGGCTAGGTCGGATAAATTTTGTTTCTAATAGTCTCTCAGTCTCCTTCTTAATGTCATTGAGAACATTTGGAAGAAATCTCCTTAGAGCTTATTTAAATGGCCGATATACAGGTTTGATTGGCAACCGATGTTCAACAATTGACCGATCTAAACCAGGAATTTCATAATATTCCCATGCAAAATAATCTTTAAATTCCTTTAACAAATCTATCAATTCTTGCTTATACTTAGTATCCAACTTAGCACTTACATACGTCGGCCTAGGCCTATCTCTAGGACCAATATCTATTTCTTCTAACTCATCGGCCGATGTAAAGCCATGTCCTAGTTTACCATCTATACCATCTATTGGATTATCCATTAAAACAAACTTTCAGAGCCGACTGCTCGGATCGGCTGTTGGCCTTCATCATTGATTCTAATGAAGCCTCCTTCCCATCGCTTACCAGAAAAACACTCAAAATCTTCTAGTTCCCAATACATTGGATCAACTGTTGCTATACTCATAGAATCATTAGCATGAACTAGCTCAACATTGTCTCCATGCCACTGAATCAAGCATTGATGCATAGTCTTGCTTTTCTGTCAATAATTGGCATGAATCCAATCATGACCAAGGAGTAAACTGTATGAACCTTTTCTGTCAATAACAAAGAATGTAGTGAGCAAAGTCTTTCTTCCAATTATCAATTCAACATTTATTGCCCCCTGGTCTTGGACGCATTACCCCCAAAATCCTTAAGCATCATGTCAGTCTCAATAAGATATTCTGGTCCATTACCAAGCTTGCAAAAAGTAGTATAAGGCATCAGATTTATAGAAGCACCTCCATCAACCAACATTTTACTCATCGGCTTCTGTCGATGTTTGACCACCGATAGCCTACCATGGGGGTACCCGAGGCAGTTTGTTCGGGCTTCAGCGTATGCAGAACTCGACAGTTAACGCAAAAGACAGTCGATTTATCCTAGTTCGGACCCTCGATTGTGATCGAGTAATAGCCCTACGTCCAGTCGGCATTAGCCTTTGCGTTGGATTGATTGTCAAGTGTTCTTCCTTCTCCAGGAACCCTGCCCTCCTTTATATAGTTAGGAGGCCAGAGTCCTAGTCGGTTTATAATGAGAGTTCCTAGTAGGATTACAGAATAATACTACTACTAAGATTACATGGGAAGAATCCTAGTTAGACTAGATCTTCTCCCTTCCTTGCGGGGTATCCCGTGGGTCCCGCATCGACAAGCCATCGAGCACTTCATGGTTGAGCTCCGGATGCCTCGTCTTGTTCCTTCAGGTCTTGCCGAGTAGGAACAAGCGTCGTCCGAGTGCTTTCTTGAGCGAAACCGTGTAGCGCTTCTTGGGATCTTCGAGTGGTTTGTGCTTTTTTTGAAGAAAAAGTATACCCATCTGGGTGTAGCCCCCGAGCCTCTTACTTTTTGGAACAAGGAGCTAGAGGGTCCTGTCTTGAAATTACTCTGATTCTTCATCAAAGGGCTCCCGAGCATATACCAATGTTCTTTATCAAAAAGAACTTGGATATAGTTCGGTCTAGGTTCTTTTTGTTGTGAGGTTTTGAAGTGGTCTGTCTTGAAGGAGTCTTCTTGGTGATGTGCGCTTTTTCGAAGAAAAAAGTGCACTCACTGAGTGTAGCCCCCGAGCCTCTTGCTATTTGGAACAAAAAGTTTGAGGGTCTTGAATCTTATGTTGTTTGAAAACTGCTTGTCTTGAAGAAGTCTTCTTGGTGATGTGCGTTTTTTCTAAGAAAAAAGTGCACTCACTGAGTGTAGCCCCCGAGCCTCTTGCTATTTGGAACAAAGAGTTGGAGGGTCTTGAATATGAGTTGTTCAAAGAACTGAAAACCTCTCCTGTTGCAGGCCCCGAGCATATACCTAGGTTCTTTTGTTCAAAAAGAACTCGGATGCAGGATTTTGGCATGTTCTCTGGTAGTCTGCTTTTGTCAGATGTAGTTGTATGGTGGTGGTTGAGAGTAAATGTTGTTTGTTCACGAGTTGTACAGTGTTGGTATATTCTTCCGAATATGCTTGTTCTTGCGTACTGTTCCTTCACGCCTGAGTCCTCTTTCATTGAATTCTATCTTTTCACTGTGTCCTTTGTTAGGTTTGCTCCGTTGGTGCTCCCGGTCCATGTGCACCGCTTCTTTGGTCTATAAATACCCTCCTGGTGTGTTGTTTTGATTCATCGAGCATTTTGTTGCGTGGTCTGAAATCTCCGTATTCATGAATATGATAGTTTGTGAAGTAGAGCAGCCCCCGGGCGTATTTTGTAGTTCTTGTATATCTTGTTGTAGCTGGAGGAAGTCTTGTGATAGGGATTAGAGGTAGACTAATCTAGCAGCAGCATTGTACTAGGAAGTACGTGGTGGTAGTTGGAGGAAGTCTTATGATGTGGGATACGTTCCTTCATCCAGCAGTTTTGGGTTGATCTTCCTCGCCTGCTCTGCGACTGTCTGGTGTAGATCAACAACATATCCGGTATCACATCGGACTTGGGTAGATAGATGCCTGTAGGCTTCTCTTGGTCTATGTTGTCTCGCCGTGCTACTGATCTCCGCCTTGGATGTGCTGCGTTCTTCCTTTGAAGAAAATAGTGTAGCCGAGTGCGGTTTGTTCTACCGAGTAGCAATTTGGAACACGTAGTTGTTCCAAAGCCTAGTTGTGTCCGGGTTCCTCTTTGCTACCTTGCTTGTCGTAGTTCCGAGTTCGTTGGGTCTTGTAAGATGTGTAATCTTGTATTTTTTGAAGCCATTTATAATGGAAAGAATCTTGTCTTCTAAGTTGTCATTCTTTTTCCTGCTGAAGTCCTGGTTGTTTATGAGATTCCTGAGTTCTTTCTATAAGAACCGGGTTCTTGTGTTCCTTGTGAGGTAACCCTTCGTTGCTTCTTAGTTGATGAGTTCTTTTTGTAGTAATATGATAACTCTACCGTTGTGCTGGATGGATAAGTCTGAAACCTGCCCGTTGAACTGTACCGTTGTGTAGAAGTGTGCCGTCCGTCATTTCAGCTGTGTCAGTTGTTGTGAGAAATGAATCATTGCGTTCTCATGCCATGTTTAAGCGGGCCTAGTGGGCCACGTTTTTATTGCTGTAAAATCTATTTAAAGGCCTTTCTTCTTCTTTTTCTTTGCTGCCCTGCTTTTGCCTTGAAACCCTAGTCTTCAAAACTCCGCCGCCGCCATTGTCACCGTCCTCTGAGCGCCGCCGTCTGAGCCTCGCTGCTTCTTAGTGCTTTATTGCTTTCACTAGTATATGGGTACGAAGAAATCAACGAGCAAGTCCCAGGCAACCTTTGTAGACGAGGAGGCTTCGCTTTCTATGATTGAAAATCAAGAATTCATGGCCATGAGGGCTGCTCAGAATATCTAGCCGGCTCTGACTACAACTGAGGATCAGTTGTGCGAGCTTATCAGTGATGGTCTGATCCAGGGCAAGGAGTTTGCTGATTGGAGAGCTCCAGGCGAGCATCGGGTCCCAACTCCAGGTCCTGGTGAGATTGTTCTTTTTGTCTCCTTTATCCGTGCCGGACTCTGCCTTTCTACTTCTGCTTTTCTTCACTGATTTCTTAGTTATTTTGGGATTAGCCTGAACCATCTTGCTCCCAATGCTGTCCTTCATCTTTCCATTTTTCTTCATCTTTGTGAAACTTTTCTTGGAATTCCTCCTTCTCTTTCTCTCTTTCGTTACTTCTTCCGTCTGAAACCACAACCCCGCCGCGATGACACCCATGTTCTTGGTGGCTGCGGGATTCAGTTTTGTTAGGGCCTTAAGAGTAAATTCTTTGATTATGACTTGGTTGATTCTATGAGGGATTGGTGTGCCGACTGGTTTTATGCCACCAATTTGATTCCTCCTCTTTTTGTTCATTCTGGTTCTGGTCCCGTGGTTAATGACCGATGGAAAAAGAATCCCCTGATGATGGATGAGCTCTAGGCGATCAGGCCGTTTCTTGAGAGGATATGTACTCTGAAACAGCAGGGCTTGACCGACTTTGGTATCGTTTCTAGTTTTCTTCACCGCCGTGTTCAGCCTCTGAAGGAGCGAGAAAATTATGGTTTTGAGTACTCTAAGGCGGAGGATCCTTCTCGTATGGTCCTTGCCCTTGAGTTGACTGATGAGGAGGTGCTCGAGCGCCTTTAAAAGATGTTGAAAGGAGTAAGCATCGTTCCGCATGCTGTCCTTGAGTATTGTGCTAACAACCCGCCTCCTGCTGTGAGTTGTTTTTTTTCTTATGTGGGTACTTTTTGTATTTCCTTTGCTGTCTCCACTTTTTGCTTAATCTTTCTTGTCTGGTTGTTTTACTCTTTTATAGGAATTGGGGCATAACTTCGTTGATCCGATCCCCCTTGATGACTGCCCTGCCATTGTGGAGACTGGGGATAGTCTTGCTGGGGCATCTTTAACCAGTAAGTTTCAAACCACCATGATGTTTCCTGGTGTTTCTTCTGCAGTTCTTGACGTATATGTAGAGTATGTTCCTCGTCCAGTTCCTCGAGCTCCTCATAGTGTCAGAAAAAGGGGGCGAGCGGATTGTTCTTCTTTTGGTTTGTCTGCTACCAAGAAGCCTCGCCAGTTGAGTACTCGTCCAGGTACTCAAGTTATAGGTAGCATGCTCCTAGGTGAGCATATTAATACGCTTTGTGTGCTTCTTGTTTGTTTGTGCCTTTAACCGAGTACTTTTCTTCTTTTTCAGATGACGCTGTGGTTGCCATGTCTGAGAATGAGGAAGATGAGGATGATGATGCGGCCCTTGTCATGCGTCGGTGAGTTGTTTTCTTGTTTTTCTGTTGTTGAACACCTCTTTTTGTTCTGACTTTTGGCTTTGTTCTCTTCTAGCAAGCGGTCGTCGAACTTGAGTTCTTCTGGGGCTCCGGTACCGACCACGCCACTCTTGTCACAGAGTGGTGGTGATATTTTTGCTGCTATAGTTCCCCCTCTGAGATCTTCTGTTCAACTTGGGGATTTTATGAAGAAGAAGATAGCTAAGTGAGTGAATCCTAGTTATGTTTCTTTGCTTCTATTTTCCTTTTTTCCGATTCATATTCTTATCATCGAGTTTCCTTATTATCTTGTAGACCCTCGCTTTTTCTTAATCCTCAGCCGACCTCTTGTCAATCTTCTGGTGCGCCCCCGTCTAATGAGTCAAAGGACTTGGAATGTACGGTCGGCGAGGTGGTTGTGAGGGAGACAGGGTTCCCTGGTGATCACGCTGCTGTGGATCTGCTAACTCTGGGGGTGGCCGTGTCCGTGGGGGTGGATCCATCTAAGGAGGTAGCCGGGACTACCCAGGATACGGCCCTGGCCTTGCCTTCTTTACATCAGTCGGCTTCTCCTTCTGCTCCTCTTGGTACTAGTGCTCAGCGTTTGGATGATGATGTGTTGCAACAATTCGATGCCACTCATCGGTTGTCAGAGCTGACCGCTGCCTGGGGAAACTTTGCGACCTTTGCTACTTCTTTTGGGAAAAAACTCCAGGTAAGTTTTTCTGAAGTTCTTTCTTTGGATGTTCGTTTTTCTTCTGTTCTTATGTCTGGTTTCTCTCTCTCTCTTTTTTGTTTAGTCTTTTTCTCGGGATCATACCGACTTCTTTTTTTTGTCTGAAACCGAGAAAAAGTTGTCTTCTGAGGTTAGTGCCCTAAAAATAGAGCTTGACCTCTGTCGGGCCGAGATGGAGACCGAGCATCAAACACATCAGAAGGAGGAAAAGGCTCTCCATGCCTGGGTTGTTGAGGCAGAAGAGCGGAGGGATGCTGCTATCCAGGAGGCCTTGAAGAATGTGGAGGCCATGAAGAAAGAGTGTGATGGTATTGCGGGTTCCTTTTTGTTTCCTTTTGTATTCAAATTTCCCTTTCTGCTGACTTGTTTTTTTGGTGCCTGGTCTAGCTCTCCAAGTTGAAAAGCAGAAGCTCTCGGAGGGTATTGAGGAAATGAAGGTAATTGTTCGCAATAATCACAACAGGGCTGAGGAGGTAATTACTCGTGCTGAAGAAGAACTCGTGCTTGCCAAATTGATTAGGCGCGGAGCTGACAGGGATCTTGTGTAGGCCCAAAAAGCTATTGAAGTCTTGACTGGCAAGTTGGCGATGGCTAGTGAGAACTGGAATGCTTTGTGGAAATCTTTTCGGTCAGTAGCCGACCTTCTCCGGACTCCAACAGATGATGGTCAATCTTGGGCTCAGTTTATTCCCCAAGTTTCGACCCATTTCCAGGAGTTCGTGAAGAGTGTGCCCAACTATGTACCAGAAATGTTCTTGCCCAGGTCCGGGTTCTTGCTCTGGAGTTCCCTTTGTCCAAGATTGCAGAGGAAGCCGAGAGCCAAGAATATCTAGATGCCGTTGAAAAGGTGGAGCCTGAGGTCGAAGATTTAGCTAGGAGGATTGCAGATAATCTTAATATTGATATTTCTTCTCCTGATGATGATGCTTGATGTAATTGACCTTTGTACTCCAGCCTCTGTAATAGGACATTATACTTCTTTTTGAATGAAGATTCTTTGTTTTTGTTGATGTCCTCTTTGCCTGGATGTCTGATTTGTCGAGTGCTTGTCTGGCTGCCTTGTAAACAACTCGGGGTAAGTAGTTCTTTGTCCTTACAACCTTTTTGTTCTTGTTAGTACTAAAAAGACTTAGGACCAGTTATCTCAAGTATCTTAAGCTTCTTCTTTTTAGCTTTTTTTTTCTTAACTCGAGATGTGGCCAGCATCTGGCTCCTTTCCTGGTTTTAAAAACATCTTTGTGTCGGTTCGGGTGTTGGATTATCAGCTACCCTCATCGGCGGGCTCAAGCATCTTTTCAGCTCTTTTGCTCTCGGCCGGTATGCTCAGGCATAATTTCAGCCATTTTGCTTTTTGGTTCGGGTGTTAGCTTATTAGCTACCCTCATCAGCGGGCTCAAGCATCTTTTTAGCTCTTTTGCTCTCGGTCGGTATGCCCAGGCATAATTTCAGCCATTTTGCTTTTTGGTTCGGGTGTTAGCTTATTAGCTACCCTCATCGGCGGGCTCAAGCATCTTTTCAGCTCTTTTGCTCTCGGTCGGTATGCTCAGGCATAATTTTAGCCATTTTGCTTTTTTGGTTCGGGTATTAGCTTATTAGCTACCCTCATCGGCGGGCTCAAGCATCTTTTCAGCTCTTTTGCTCTCGACCGGTATGCTCAGGCGTAATTTCAGCCATTTTGCTTGTTGGTTCGGGTGTTAGCTTATTAGCTACCCTCATTGGTGGGCTGAAGCATCTTTTCAGCTCTTTTGCTCTCAGCCGGTAAGCTAAGTGAAAACAACTCGGGGAAAGCCATAATAAGACATATGTTGTCGAGAAAAACCATCTTTATTGATCATGAACGTTGATAAGCCATAATAATACATATGTTGTCGAGGAACACTATCTTTATTGATCATGAGCGTCGATCTCTTGTGGCTTGTATATGTATTCTTCCTTGAGTTGTTTTCATGCGTAGAATCTTCTTAGTTAGCTGATGTGCCATGTATTGTTGACTTATTTTCCATCTTCAGTTATCAACTTGTACGTGCCTGGTCCGGTGACTCTTGTGACAATAAAAGGACCTTCCCATGGACTGAGTAGTTTATGACGTCCGTCAGTTTTTTGTATTCTTCTTAGTACTAGGACTCCGATTTGGAGTGATCGAGGCTGGGTATTCTTGTTGTAGTGGCATCTTAAACCTTGTAGGTATCTGGCTGATTGAAGGGTAGCGTTTACTCTAACTTCTTCTATGCTATCGAGTTCTAATCTTCGGGTGTGTTCTGCTTCTCCTTTGTCATATTGTTCTATCCTTGGTGACGTCCAGATCAAGTCGGCGGGTAGTACGGCTTCTGATCCGTAAACTAGGAAGAAAGGTGAGTATCCGGAGGCTCTGCTTATTTGAGTTCGTAGCCCCCATACTACTTTGGGTAATTCTTCAATCCATTTGGATCCTTAGTCCACTAGTTCCTCATACAATCTTGGTTTTAATCCGGCTAGTATGAGTCCATTAGCCCTTTCTACCTGTCTGTTGGCTTCTGGATGTGCGACTGATGCGTAATCTATGCCGAAGCCACAATCCTGTGCCCAACTTTGGAATTCTGTAGCTGTGAAGGGAGAACCCAAATCTGTGATGATTCGATTGGGCATGCCAAAATGGTGCATAATGTCTTGGATGAACTCGACTGCTTTGGCTGCGCTGTATTTTGCGAGTGGTTTGTATTCAATCCACTTGGTGAACTTGTCAATTGCTACAAAGATGTACTCGAAACCGCCCTTTGCTTTCTTGAGAGGTCCTACTTGATCCAGCCCCTAGCAGGAGAAAGGCCAAGTGGGTGGGATGCAGATGAGATTGTGAGCTGGTACATGAGCTTGTCTTGCGAACATTTGACAAACTTTGCACTTTTTGATGAGTTCTTCTGCGTCTTTCAGAGCGGTTGGCCAGTAGAATCCGGTGCGGAATGCTTTGCCAACTAGTGTTCTTGAAGCGGCATGATTTCCACAGCAACCTGAGTGTATTTCGTCTAAGATCTCTTTGCCTTTTTTCAAATGAGACACATTTTAGGAGTACTCCTGACGATGCGGCTCTTCTGTAGAGCTTGTCCCCCACTAGGACGTAGTTCTTGCTTCTGCGAACAACTCAGGTAGCCTCCTCTTTATCTGCTGGCAACTTATTCTCTTTGATGTAATCAATAAAAACCTAGGTCCATGAGGTGTTGATTACCAAAATCTGGGTGCCTTTGGCTAGGAGTTTAGGGGTTATCTCACCGGGTTGTTTGATAGAGGGAGCCGATAACTCCTCTATGAATACGCCGGGTGGGACCTACGCCCTGTCCAATCCGAGCTTGGCGAGGACATCTGCTGCAATATTAGAATCGCATAGGACATATAGAATTTCTAATCCTTGAAAATGTTTTTCAAGTTTTTGTATTTTAGCATAGTAAGCGCCCATGTTTTCTTTGGTGCAGTCCCAATCTTTGTTGACTTGGTTGACGACTACTGCCGAATCACCGTATACGAGTAATCGCTTGATTCCAAGGGTAATTGCCACTCGGAGCCCGTGGATGAGGGCTTCGTATTCTGCTTCATTGTTTGTAGCTTGCCATAATATCTAAAGGACATACTTGAGTTGTTTTCCGTCTAGAGAAATGAAGAGAATGCCTGCACTGGCTCCGCCTAGCTTGAGCGATCCATCAAAGTACATCTTCCAATGGTCAAGGATTGTATTTGACATAGGTTGTTGAATTTCTATCCACTCCCAACAAAATCGGCAAGGACTTGAGATTTAATTGCCTTCCGTGGGGTGAAATCGATATTGAGAGCACCAAGTTCAACTGCCCACTTAGATATGCGCCCTGTTGCGTCTCTATTGTGTAGGATGTCTCCGAGTGGGAAATCCGTCACCACGGTAATCTTGTGGCTTTCAAATTAGTGGCGAAGCTTGCGTGAAGTGATCAGGAGGGCGTAGAGTAGTTTTTGCACATGCGGATACCGGATTTTTGATTCTGACAGTACTTCACTGATGTAGTATATGGGGCATTATACTTTATATACGCGCCCTTCTTCTTCTCTTTCTACGACTATCGCTGTGCTGATCACAGTGAAAATTGCCGCAATGTACAACATCATGTCTTCGTATTTCTTTGGAGGTGTGAGAATGGGCGAGGAGGTGAGGTATGCCTTAAGTCTTTTGAAAGTTTCGTTGGCTTCTTCTGTCCACTCGAACTTGTCTGTGTTCTTTAGTAGTTTAAAGAAAGGTAATCCTTTTTCGCCGAGTCTTGATATGAAACGATTGAGGGCCGCCATGCAGCCTGTTAGTTTCTGCACATCTTTAACACTTCGAGGAGGGCCCATCTCTGTTATGGCTCGAATTTGCTTTGCGCTGGCTTCGATTCCACTATGACTGACTAAGAATCCGAGTAGTTGTCCCGAAGGAACTCCGAATACACACTTGTTTGGGTTCAATTTCCATCTCCACCTTTTCAGGTTTTCGAAGGTTTGCTTTAAGTCTTCAATTAGTGTGTCCGGGCTCTTTGTTTTTACTACTACATCATCCACGTATGCCTCTACATTTTCGCCGATTTGTTCACCAAGGCACGTTTGGATAGCTCTTTGGTAAGTGGCACCAGCGTTCTTGAGTCCAAACAACATGGTCTTGTAGTAGTAGGCACCGAACGGAGTAATGAAAGATGTCTTTCTCTGGTCTTGTTCCTTTAATGCGATCTGGTGATATCCTGAATAGCAATCAAGAAAGGATAATAGGGCAGATCCTGCCATCGAATCAACTATCGGATCAATGCGTGGTAGTCCAAATGGATCTTTCAGGCAGTGTTTGTTGAGATATGTGTAGTCGACGCACATGCGTCACTCATCCGTATTCTTTTTTTTGTACAAGAACTGGATTTGCTAGCCAATCTGGATGAAGGATTTCTCTGATGAATCCGGCTGCCATTAGCTTTGTGATTTCTTTTTTAATTGATGCCTTCTTATCGGGTGAGAATCATCGTAGCCATTGCTTCATAGGCTTGGAGCATTCATTGATATCGATTCTGTGCTCAGCCAACTCTCTTGGGACACCTGGCATGTCGGCCAGCTTCCAAGCGAAGATATCTTTGTTGTCCCGAAGAAAGTTAGTGAGCGCAAGTTCCTATTTTGTCGAGAGGTGAGTGCTGATGGTTGCCGTTTTGGAGGGATCACCGGTGCCCAGTTCGATTTGCTTGACGTCGGCTTCTTTTGGTGGTGCAAGGATGCTGGGCTTTTTAGCCGGTATCTCTAGCTCTTCTAGGCTTATTTCTACGGCGATAGTGGCTATTTCTTTTCTACCATTGGTGGCTTGTGCTTTGGCTGCAATTTGGATTGTCTGAACGTTGTAGTCAAAAGCGCGCTTCAAATCACTTCGAAGGGAAAGGACACCGTTAGGCCGTGGCATCTTAAGCAATAGGTATGGATAATGCGGTATCGCCATGAACTTTGCTAGTGCTGGGCACCCGAGGATTGCATGATATGATGAATCAAAGTCTGCCACTTCAAACTTGATGAACTCTGTATGGTAGTTTGAGGGAGTTCCAAAAGTAACCGGTAGAGTGATTTGTCCAAGTGGCATGGTTGCCTTGCCAGGTACTATCCCATAAAAAGGGATGCTCATTGGTGTGATCATCCCGGCGAGTTGTAGTCCCATCTTCCTTAGCATTTCTGAAAAAATGATGTTGAGTCCGGCTCCCCCATCGATTAGTACTTTTGTGACAGTCATACCGGCAATAGTTGGATCTAGAACCAGTGGGTAATGGCCTGCGTTTTCTATGCTAGTCCATTGGTCTTCTCTTGAAAACTGGATTGGATATTGTGACCAATTGAGATATCTTGGAGTAGCCGGTTCTGCTGTCATGATGGTTCGTAGAGCTAGCTTTTCTTGATGTTTGCTTCTAGAACTTGGGGCCCCGGCGAAGATCACTGCTACTGTCCCTCAGGATTTTTGGAATCCTTTGTCTTTGTGGTTGTCTTCATCTTTTTTTCTGACTGTCTTCTTTAGTGTTTCCCTTACTATCTTTTCTTATGTATCGATCATTGAATGTGTAGCAATTTCCGATGGTGTGATTTCCTTTAGGGTGCAAGATGCATTGCATGTTTTCAATGTCGTCATACTTTCTGGGTTTGGAAAACTTCCTTGATTTGTCAGCCACCGCTATGGTGTTGTCTGGTCCACGTTTCCTTTCCTGATGTCTGATGTTTCGATGATTTTGCTTGTCTGGGTTGTCTCGGTTGTTTCTATCCGGGAACCTTTCTCGTGTCTTCTCCTCTGCAATAATCATCTTTTCTATTGTGCATCTGAATTCTTCATTGTTTCTCGGGTTTTCTTTGCAGAAGTCCTGAAATTGCCACCTAGCCATGATTCTGTGAGAGAAAGCTTCGATTACTTCTCGCTCGGTGATGTCATGTACTTGAGCACGTAGTTCACCAAATTGTCGATAGTAATTTCTGAGACTTTCGCCCCCTTTCTGCTTGAGTCCCTTTAATTCTGCGTGGGTGATGGGGTGTGTAATGATACCCGCGAAATTTTCACAGAAAACTCTTTGCAAATCCTCCCAATTTCTGATTAACCCTGGATTCAATTTGTCGAACCATTGGAGGGGCATGGTTTCTAGGGCCATGGGAAAGAACAAGGTCTTGATATCGTCGTCTCCTCCAGCTAGTTCAATCGATTGCGAGTAAATCCTGAGCCACTGCTTTGGTTCGGTCTTGCCATCATATTTAGAGTGGTTGGACGGCTTGAACTTGTGAGGTAGTAGTATTGAAGCAAGTCTGTTTGCAAAATAGGGGAATCTATCGTGCGTTCCGGCTTCTTTGTATTCTGATTCAGCACCTCCTTCTAGCCAACTATTGTTTTGGCGAGAGTAGTTTTGTGGGGTTGTCTGAATGGGTGCTTCGCTTCTGATCTTTGGTTGTTCGACTCGGTAGTTTTGACTGTGGTCCCTTCTACTTTCTCTGTTGTGACTTCCACTTGGTCCAAGTCTCTCGAAAGCGAACTTCCTTTGATTTTGATCTTCCTTCCTATGAGATGTTGACCTGGCAGGTAGTCTTGAGCAGGTTCTTCCATCGTGTGTCCATAGGGCTGCTGTCCGAAGAAGGTCCCGGAGCTGTTCCTATTTTTCGCTGGGATGCGATGTCACTCCGAGTTCTTCTAGTGCTTCTCGGATCCTATTGTAGGGTGTATTCGCCGCGCATCTTTCTTTGACTTCTTGTTCTAACTTTCTTCTATTGTACTCGGCCAGACCTGACTCATACTTGATCCAAGCTTCCTTGCGCTGCCTAGCATGGTGTTGGCGTCCTTGTTTTAATTTGTTTCTTCTTTCTCTGGCTTGCTTCTGATTCTCGGTCTCACCATCGTGTCCCTAGATAAAGGGTGATATGTTGGACTCAGACTCATCCGATGACCTAAAGTTGGGTGCTTCTGGGGGAACCAATGGTGATCGAGGATGGCGAACCATGAATACTTCTCGTGCATGAATTGTTCTATTGTCGGCGTTGGTTTCCACACTGTCGGAGTTGTTGATAACTTTAGTAGAGGCTTCAAGGTCACAGATCGAGTCTCCTTCTTAGTAGGGTAGAATTGTTGTCGTCGTCGTGCCGACTAGTTGGGTACTGCTATCCTCAGGAACAGAACCTGGCCAATGGACGTTGTTGTGGCAGAACATCCTAAGAAATCGGGCCCACATGCACCTATCGATGTCTCAACAGACCTCAGATAGTAATGGAGATGGGGATCCCGATCTTCCGTCAGGTGATGGTAACTATCGTTGTGGCGGAGAATGACACACCGATCCAGCTTTAGATCGAAAGATCGAACCCTGCAATCTTAGCACCACAGCTCCTCTGGTTATCAACCAAGTCACGGACCAGGTTGATCTCACCAAGAAGGCTAATCCCTGCCTGCACAACGAAGAACACAAGCAAGAACAAGAAAGAACGCAACCAAATTGCAGATGAAAGATTAATCTCACGAGTTGGGGTCTCACAAACCGAAGAACGACGAAACTGTTTCTTGACAGAATAATCTAAGCAAAACCCAAACCCTAATGGAGGGGCGGCGGCTGTTTATGAAGACTCTAGGGTCGTGCAAGACCCCTGGACGCGCCCCTAATGGGCCCAAACTCGATACATGGTCCAACGGACCAAAAGATGGTGTCGCAGCACCCTGGCAGATTCTGGATGCTGACTTGTTTCAACGATTCCTGTTGATTCCGAACAGCTTTTGACGTGAAACCACTTGGATTGGCTTTCTTATCAGATTAGCTTTCCATCCATATGTGGATCATCGAAAACGGAGTCCAGATGCGTCCTGGGCATCGATTTTATTGCAGACTGGTCCTGACGGCCGAGGCAGACTCGAACTCGGATTGGACTGGGCCTCTGGCTTGGCTTAGACATCCTTGCTGGCCTCCTAAGGTGGTGGCCAAGGAGGAGGACGTCCAAGGCCATCTCTTAGGCGTTCTCCATCTTCTTGGGGCGTGCTCCAACTTGGGCCTGGATCCCAAAGATGTCTAACAAGCCCATGACGACAGTGTAGCTCCCGCCAGAAATAGCGACAGAATATATTGGTGATTTGGAGGCCTTGCCGACATGATATTGAGATGGGACCAGATCTATTTGAAAGCTTATCAAACAAGCTTTCCATCAAGTGCTCATTGACCTCGATCGCACTCCGGATGGATGAGTTATGGCCTTCCCAATGAGGCACTGTCGGGCTGCCGATGAACCGAAAGTTCAACTTTGACGAACTTCCATTATGAAACACATTTGAACCTACAATCAAATAGTGACATGTGCATGTGTAACCAAGTGAATTATAACCAAAGCCACTATGCAAATGTAGGAACGAGCGCACCTTATAATCATTGTTTGTATCCAAAGGTGTCATGTCCTCATCATCCTCCCCTTCTTGACAACAAACCATCCTCGGTTTGAGCTTAGCTGGAGGACAAGTTGTCGGTAGTAGCCAACATTGCTCCCCTTCTTGAAATTTAACCTGTTGCCTCATTACAAAACTTGGGGATTTCGACATGACAACATTATCGCTATTGGTGCCCTCTAGTTGATCATATTTTTGTACAATGAAAGGAGATTTCAGAGTTGAACAAATATAGACACGATGCACCATATACTCTCGTTTACAATTATATTTGCCAATAAAGTGATATGTACAAGTAGACAACCATGACAATTCAACACATTTAAGTTTCTCTTCTAAACTACTAAGAGCATATAAAGTATCAAACTCAATATAACCCAAAGTATTTGAAGAATACAATAATTTCTTTTCATCTTTTTCGGTAGCAATGGGAAGCAAATTTTTATGTTCAGCATAAGTAATTGGTTCCAAAACATGTAAAACTAAAGCATCTTCAACCAATTCATCTTTGTCACAAGGAACATCAAGCAAATTATCATGGGACAAAGATAAATCAAGAGAGGGTTCCACTAACAATTGCTCTATGACAGCATGGTTTGTGGAAAAATTTAGTACATTAAGACAATTTTCACCTTCCGTGAGTGTAGGACCATGGGCATTACCTGTGTTCTCAGCAGGAGTAATAGGTGCATGGTGAAGTGATGGTTCTGAATTTGCATATGAGGTTGTGAGCTCCTCATTTTCTTCCACGTCATCCTCTCGCTTATGTACATTATTCTGCAGAAGGTTAGTTATAGCAAGAGGAATAACAACAGACTCTTCCTCTAAATGATGCACCTCAGCATACGAAGTCAAAACAGGAGGTGGATTAACAAAGGTTTCTCGCATAAGAAGTTTCATATCATTCCAAGTTTGAGGTTTATCAGAAGAATCTAAAGACTCCCACCAAGATAAAGCAGAATGTCGCAAAACACTAGCTACATTTTTTACCTTCCTCCTTGGACACATAAAGCGAGTAGCAAATATGTTATCGATGGCAATTTCCCACTCCATGTACTCATCAGCACCTATACCATCATAAGTCGGTGGATACGAATAACCTGTCATTGTAAACACAAAAACAAGGAACAAATAGTGAAGGTTATCCCTAATAATCCTACTACGCAGGTGGAGTGGTGCTGCCTCTCAAGATCACAGCAAAAGGAAACACCTTATCAAGCTCTTACAAGGTTCTTACCAACACAAAGCAGTGGATGGTACAACCGGTGGCTGGTACGTGATACCTGTGAGGGTGTGACACCAAGATTGCAAGGGGTCTTTTTCTGTATCGATCTGAAGTATATGTGGAGCTTGGGAGGCACGCAAAAGAACAAATATGTATATGTGGCACACAAGTCAGTGACAGACAGCAATATTGAATAAATGTCCAGAACACTTGTCCTAGTTGCTGGCCTATACGTGTTCCTATCACCAGTTGTGATAAACAAGAGAGAAAACAAGGATGAAAGGAAACAAGTATTAAAGGTAGCAACGGATATGAACAAGGCAAAACTTACCACAAACAATAGAGCTATTGAGTGTTTCTTATGTGCTCCTTTTCGATATCTTCTATTCTCTTTTACTATTTTTTTTCTTTTATTTTTTTGTCTAATCTTTTTTTCTTGCTTTTGCTCTTTTGATATTTTTTCTCAGCAAGGAGCACACAAGAATAAACCACAAAAAATTTGAGCTCAATTGAATAAAAGATGTGGCCTATAGAAAATTAGGACTGTGCTCTAGAAAGCATACCAAAACTTGTGGGCTCAGAAACTCAATTTTCCTAATCGAATTTCGCAAATCTAATTTTTGCGAACCCAGCAAAGCTGGGATGAAATAGATCTAGAATTTTCTGGCGTTCTCCGTAGATATAAAATTTGTCCCGTTTCGAGTTTGGATGCAAAAGTTATGACTGTTTTAAGGAAGCTGCTCGAATCAGGGATTTAGTGGACACAAGATGCAAACCGATGCTGATACGGAATAGCGGTGGGTGAAGGGATCAACACAAACTAGAAAAGAACACAATCTAAACCAAATTGCAGATGAAAGATTAATCTCACGAGTTGGGGTCTCACAAACCGAAGAACGGCGAAACTGTTTCTTGACAGAATAATCTAAGCAAAACCCAAACCCTAATGGAGGGGCGGCGGCTGTTTATGAAGACTCTAGGGTCGTGCAAGACCCCTGGACGCGCCCCTAATGGGCCCAAACTCGATACATGGTCCAACGGACCAAAAGACGGTGTCGCAGCACCCTGGCAGATTCTGGATGCTGACTTGTTTCAACGATTCCTGTTGATTCCGAACAGCTTTTGACATGAAACCACTTGGATTGGCTTCCTTATCAAATTAGCTTTCCATCCATATGTGGATCATCGAAAACGGAGTCCGGATGCGTCCTAGGCGTCCGTTTTATTGCAGACTGGTCCTGACGGCCGAGGCAGACTCGAACTCGGATTGGACTGGGCCTCTGGCTTGGCTTAGACGTCCTTGCTGGCCTCCTAAGGTGGTGGCCAAGGAGGAGGACGTCCAAGGCCATCTCTTAGGCGTTCTCCATCTTCTTGGGGCGTGCTCCAACTTGGGCCTGGATCCCAAAGATGTCTAACAAGCCCATGACGACAGTGTAGCTCCCGCCAGAAATAGCAACAGAATATATTGGTGATTTGGAGGCCTTGCCGACGTGATATTGAGATGGGACCAGATCTATTTGAAATCTTATCAAACAAGCTTTCCATCAAGTGCTCATTGACCTCGATCGCACTCCGGATGGATGAGTTATGGCCTTCCCAATGAGGCACTGTCGGGCTGCCGACGAACCAAAAGTTCAACTTTGATGAACTTCCATTATGAAACACATTTGAACCTACAATCAAATAGTGACATGTACATATGGAACCAAGTGAATTATAACCAAAGCCACTATGCAAATGTAGGAACGAGCGCACCTTATAATCATTGTTCGTATCCAAAGGTGCCATGTCCTCATCAGATAGCGTACACAAGTTCCCAATAACTTAACAGATCTGTCGGGTGTCCTCGGGAAACCCGAATCATCCACGAATCTTTTCCAAACAGGATCCCAATCACAGTCATTACAGATTACAACAGTTTTCAATATACATACCAGAGATTATAAAGCGGAAGACTTAAGTTTTAATATTACAAATCAGTTGTTTCAAACTTACAAAACCATAAGTGTCATACAACCATAGTAGCGGGATAATATTACATTAACATCATTTATTTCACACAAACTAGTGCCTTGTCCAAAGGCCATTCATCATTCCTCATCGTCATTGACTTCAAACACTAACATGCAGCAGGGACCAAAACAAGCCTGCGCATGCGACTCACCTGCAACAAGGGTTAACAAACCATGAGTACAAAAGTACTCAACAAGACTGACCCAATGAAAAAGGGTGAAGGTCTTAGGGATGCAGGTGTTGGGTCAAGGTAAGGATGTAGAAAGATTTAAAAGTTCTTTGCCAAAAGCTTACTATTCTTGATCCTAGTTTCAAGTTTTACCACTAAGTACTTTAGTTCAATATATCCAACTAAGTGTTCATATCCCATGTTCCAATCCTTCTCATTCCATTGTTTTTCTCATGTTTTAGTAATTCACCAGTCATGCATTGCTTCTGTAATGAATCGAGTCTCCATATCCATGGAGCACCGGCAATTCGAATTGATTCAAGTCCCAGCTGGGGATTCCTTATCACACGATATATGTAGAACTTAATCTTGCATATATCAACCTCGCTACCGGATCCTCCCATACTAAGCCGTCTCCACGCCACCCGAGAGCACAGCACACCTAAAATCCGGCCACATTCAAGCCACGAGGGTACACGCTACTCCCACCATCTCACCACTCCCAGTGCGTGGGCATTCGTCTTAGTATCGGATTAGCCGAAGTAGGCTTACCGGAGTATGTGACCAGTACTACAAAGTATCGGATTTGGCCAGTATGCCATCTTTGATTGTATCGAAACTTTTACTTTGAAAACCTACCATAAGCATTCTAAGCATTCTACGCCTTTGTAAACGAAAACATCTTCAAGGATGGTAAACAATTAACAAGGTAGGCAATGCATCAAGTAGGTAACATTTGAATTAATCAACTTAATGCAATAAGTAACATAAGTGATAAACTTTTCAAAGTAAACAAGGTAATGGTTTAATGCATAAACCGGGGCTTGCCTTCGTTGACGATCTCAGGTTCCGGATCAGTACCATAATTATCGAATCCCGTGACAACCGAGGATTCTTCTAGGACTTGCTCAACTAGAATCGTTTCACTCTCGGGTTCTACACGAAATGATAACATGTGCTTTAACATGATGATAATGTAAACATGATGCTTTCACGGTACATGAAATATAAAAACACCCCGCAAATGATTTTCCTTCACGGTATAGTTGCAAGCCAACAAAACCAACTTGTAATCCTACCGTCAAGAACCACACATGTAATTTGACCAAATGGATCTTGAACCCTACTAGTCACAAAACATGACCAAAACAAGATCCAATACTAATCAAACACTTCGGGTTTGCCTTTATTTATTTTTGAATAAATTTGGAATTAAGCCCAAAAATGAACTTGTTCCAAATGACCTAAAAATTTTATGTAAGTTTCCCCATGACAAATTAGTGTACCAAAACAAATTTCATAATTTTTGGAATTATACAGTGGCCTACAAAAATCATGGAAATTGCATTTATTAATTAATGGACTGAATATTTGAACATTAAAAATTTATTCAAATTTCATGTTTCAAATTTTTAAACCATACTAGAGCATGTACAGAAGCTACACACAAAATTTCAGAATTTTTGGAGCTATGATTATTTTCCTACAAATTTCCAAAGATTCAGCACTATTCAAAATCAGAAAATAACAAAAGTCACTATTCTCTCTCTTGCTCTCACTGACAGCCGGCCCCCACCTGTCATCCCCAACCTCGGGCATTGACCGTGGCTTCGACGACGCTGACTGGCGCTAACTTGCCGACGGTGAGCCCAACAGCGACGGCCAAGGTTCCAACACGTCCACAAGAACTAGGCGCATCGGTCTATGGCACTTTGGAGGTTGAGTACGGCATGGAATAAGGCTGACACCGACCATGGCGGACGCGGTGGCATGGCGGCGTTACGCCGGCGAAACAAGGCCGGTAATGGTGAAACAGAGAGTTCAGGAAGCATCAGTGGCTCACCCCGATCGTGTTGAAGCAACAAGCGGGACCAGAGATGCTCTGGTGACGCGTTTTGACGGTGACCGGGATCACGGCGGAGCGGACCTCGTCGATGATGGAGTTCCGGTGACTGCAGTGGGCAAAATGAGCAGGCAAGAGTGGAATGAGCACAATAGCATCGCGACGAAACCAGAGAGCCAACAATCGAGGGCAACGGCTCACCGGATGAGGCTGGCCACGGTGAATCGACGTTTCCGTTGAGGTCACCGGCCGCGAGGAAGATGAACGTGGACAGCGAGCTCTCGACGAACTCAGGCGGTAGCAACAGCTCGGTCGGATGCGCGAGGAGCAGGCGGAACTAGAACACGGCTTTTACGGGGCTTGCTTGCGCTGAGGAGATGAGAGAAGCTCGCCGGAGTTGAGACGGCGGCGTCGAAAAAACAGAGGGAAGGAAGAAAAGTGAACGACGTCGTCTGGGTCTTATAGCTCGGCCAGGAGCACGTGGACTCAACACGCAGAGTGCTCCCTGTGCCAGCGTGAAGCCAAGGGCGGTCGCAGACACGCCAGGAAGGCCGGAGAAAGGATGCCAGTGGTGAGGCAGTGGCGCCCTGTAGTTATCTGCATTTTTGAAATAATTACAGATTTGCCAATGAGTTCATTTTTCAAATTACTCCCAATTTTTATAAAGAAGTCAAAAATCTCCAAAAATAAAAGTTGCTCAAGTTTTCAAACTCTACAACTTTGCTTCAAGGAACATTTTCAAATTCTGCCACCATTTTGAAATTTGAATTTGGGGTACATTTGAGTATTTGAATCATTTCAAAATTACTCCAAATTTTATATGTAAACTTGAAAAACTTTGAATACCAAAGTTGATCCTTATAAAATAAGCTTCAACTTTGCTTTTTGCCTCCACCCCAAATTCCAAATAGATTTTGATTTAGACAGAAGGGACAAAAAGGACTATTGTGATTTGAATTTGAATTAAAATTTGATTTGTTTTCCTTTTACTTTAACTTTGATTTTTGACCAGTAACATGGCCCATTAGGGTTATTTGAGTCAAATGACACATGGCCTCACATGATCACATGAAATTTGACCCTTGTGGTCATGATCTTTATTTAGGGTTTTGAAACACATCACATGAAATAAGAACATTATGAAATAAAGCTTATTTAGTGAATGCATTCAAAATCTTCTACTTCATGAATGCTTTGCAATGCATATGATGACATGTCAAATTTTAGTGTTAGGTCAAAACACCAGAGGTGTTACAACCCTTCCTCCTTAAAGAAATCTCATCCCGAGATTTAAAACTTAGGATTAATTAATGGAAAAGGAAATGTGTCAAGCTAACACATCCTAACTTTATTCAAAAGACTAGCGAGGGGGTTTTTCCATTCTTTTGACAAGAGAGACAAGTTACAACATTGACAAGGTATTGTAACTAGAGAGAAGCAAAGAAGTCAGGAAAGTTTTGTTCTAAGTAATCCTCGGACTCCCAAGTAGCTTCTTCTTCAGTGTGCTGGTTCTATTGTACTTTGTAGAACTTGATTGTACGCCTTCGAGTGACTCGATCTTTCTGATCTAAGACTCTAATGGGGTACTCAGCATAAGTCAAATTAGGTTCTAGTTCTACATCACCAAAGTCGATCACTTGGTCAGGTACTTGAAGACACTTCTTCAACTGGGATACATGGAAAATATCATGCATAGCTGACATGTGATCTGGTAGCTTGACGCGATAGGCGACTGGTCCACATCTTTGTTGGATTTGAAACAGACCGACATAACGGGGCGCCAACTTTCCCCGAATCCCAAAACGATGAACTCCTTTCATTGGCGATACCTTGAGGTAGACATGATCTCCCACTATGAATTCTAGCGGTCGCCTCCTCTTATCAGCATAACTTTTCTGTCGGGATTGAGCTACCTTCATATTAGCTTGTATGACTTTAACTTTCTCTTCTGCTTCCTTAACCACATCCGGTCCAAAGAACCAACGTTCTCCAACATCTGACCAATGTAAAGGTGTCTGGCATCTACGACCATACAATGTTTCAAATGGTGCCATTTTAATGCTCTCTTGATAGCTATTGTTATATGAGAATTCAACTAAGGGAAGGCATTCATCCCACATAGCACCATAGGAGAGAACACATGCTCTTAACATATCTTCAAGAATTTGATTTACCCTTTCCGTCTGTCCATCTGTTTGCGGATGATAAGCAGAACTACGGATAAGTTTAGTTCCCAAAGACTCATGTAGACTTTTCCAAAACTTGGATATGAACAATGACCCTCTATCAGAGACAATGGTCTTAGGTGCCCCATGCAGACTGAAGATTCTATCAAGATAAAGCTTTGCATACTGCTCCACTCGATATTTATCTTTAACTGGTAAGAAATGAGCTATCTTGGTTAGGCGATCAACAATAACCCATATTGAATTGGAGCCTGTAGATGTCCTAGGCAACCCTACTATGAAGTCCATACAGATATCTTCCCACTTCTAAGATGGAACTGGCAAGGAATGTAATGGACCCACAGTCTTCATGTGAATCGCTTTGACTCTCTAACAAGTATCACATTTGGCCACATATTGAGCTATTTCTATTTTCATTTTGGTCCACCAATATCTCGTTCTCAGATTATGATACATTTTGTTGCTACCTGGATGAATGAAATATCTTGTAGAATAAGCTTCATCAAGAATCTGCTTTCGTAGCTCCGGATTTTTGGGTACTACCAATCTATCCTTGAACCATACGACATCTGATTCATCAATCTTGAAGCATGTTGGTCTTCCAGATCTGACTTTATCCTTGATATGGGCTATGCCCTTACTTTGCTGTTGAGCAGCAATGATCTGATCTTTGATAGTGGACTCAACTGCAATATTGGATAGGGAACCTTGTTCAATGATTTGTAAATTTAGATGCTCCATCTCTTGACACAATGTTCGTTGCATAGGTTTCACAGTCAGACAATGGCAATGACTCTTGCGACTCAGGGCATCGGCGACCACATTAGCCTTGCCCGGATGATAATGCACTTCTAAGTCATAATCTTTGATAAGTTCTAACCATCTTCTTTGCCTCATATTCAGTTCTGACTGAGTGAAGATATATTTCAAACTCTTGTGATCCGTATAGATATGACAGATATTGCCCAATAAATAATGTCGTCAAACCTTGAGTGCATGAACAATGGCTGCTAATTCAAGATCATGGGTGGGATAATGTTCTTCATGCTTCTTGAGTTGTCTGAAAGCGTATGCTATGACTCTACCTTCTTGCATAAGAACACAGCCAATACCAATTCCAGATGCACCACAATAGATATTAAACGGCCTCTCGATATCAGGTTGTGCTAATACTGGTGCCGTTGTTAACAACTTCTTCAATGTCTAAAAGGCCTCCTCACAACCAGTTGACCATACAAACTTAGTTTGACTTTTCACCAGTCCAGTAATTGGCTTCACAATTCTAGAGAAGTCAGGGATGAACCAACGGTAATAATCTGCCAACCGCAGAAAACTATGAACTTGATGAACAGTGGTAGGTGCTTTCCAGTTAAGGACTTCTTCTACCTTGCTTGGATCAACAACTATACCTTCAGCAGATAACACATGACCTAGAAATTGTACTTCCTCTAACCAGAATTCACATTTGCTGAATTTGGCATATAGTTGGTGATCTCTTAATCTTTGTAGAACAATACGAAGATGTTCCGCATGTTGCTCTTTGCTCTTAGAATAGATAAGAATGTCGTCAATGAACACCACTACAAACTTATCCAACTCAGGCATGAAAACTGAGTTCATTAGGTACATGAAATGAGCCGAGGCATTGGTCAGCCCAAAAGACATGACTAAATACTCATATAGACCATATCGGGTAGTAAACGCTGTCTTCGGCACATCTTCTCGTCTGATCTTAATCTGGTGATAGCCTGATCTCAAGTCTATCTTCGAGAACACCTTAGCTCCCGCAAGTTGATCAAAAAGCAAATGAATTCGGGGTAAGGGATATTTGTTCTTTATGGTGACTTCATGTAACGGCCGATAGTCAACACATAACCTTAAGGTTTGGTCCTTCTTCTTCACGAAGATAGCAGGGCATCCCCAAGGTGATGAACTGGGTTGAATGAAACCCTTGTCTAACAACTCTTGTAGTTGCATTTTTAATTCTGCTAGTTCTTTGGGTGGCATCCTATATGCTCTTCTGGACACAGGTGTCGTTCCTAGTTTTAGGTCAATTCTAAACTCCACATCTCGGTCTGGTGGCAGTCCAGGCAGATCATTGGGAAAAATATCCGTAAATTCACATACCACAGGAATGTTCTCGGCTTCTTCCACAATAGTTGCACAGACTGTTCCAACTGTACTCTTAGGAAAGGGAAGTTGGATGAGAAGTTGGGTTTTGCTGCTAGGTACATTTACTCTTATGGTTCTACGCAGGACATCTATGACAGCCCCGTGTTGAGTTAACTAGTTCATACCAAGGATCACATCTATATCTTGATCCTTTAATATCAGCATGCTGGTAGGGAACTCTTGTCCTCCCAAATCAATAGGTACATGCTGAACTATCTCCCTTGTACAGAGTCATCCCCCGGGCGACTGTATATGATATGGTTCTTTTGTTTCCCCAATAGTTATCCCATGCTTCACAACAAATGTACGATTGATGGATGTATGGGATGCACCGGAATCAAATAAGGTAATTGCAGGGTGCTTAGCAACGGGAAACATACCAATCATTACGGGTTCTCCTTCTGGAATAGATTCCACCTGAGTATAGAAGACCCTTCCAGATTTCTTCTCAGCCTGACCTTTCTGACTGTTCTGAGCATTGCCCTTGTACTGATTCTGAGCTTGAGTAACAGGGGCTTTGGGTACATCAGGATTGTTTTTCCTAGGATACGAACATTCTCGGGAAAAGTGTCCGGGTTTACCACAATTATAGCATGGATAATTGTGATTCTAGGGAGTAGCATTGCGGTTTGCATTATTTGTATTGTTTTGCTACTGCGACGCTTGATGAGTATAAGGCATATTAGTTGCAGGGCGAATGAAGATTTGCTGCCTGCTTTGGCTTTGTTGTGGGCGGAATGGTGCACGGCCATGATTCTGAGGATGGTAGATCACCTTTAGACGCTTTCCACTTGACGATCCGGAAGCAAATGCTCTCTTTTCTTCGCCTCCTTGTGTCGGCGGTAATTCTCCTCTGAAGCGATAGCAATGTTGACAGTCTCATGATAAGTTGCGTTGCCACAAGTTGTCATCATGGTCTGAAGTTTGGTGTTCAGACCTCTCATGAAATGATTCTTTTTCTTCCTGTCAGTATTCACATACTCTATAGCATACTACGACAGGTGATTGAAACGCCCAACATAGTGCATCACCGGGTGCTCCCCTTGCTTAAGAGCCAGGAACTCTTCTAACTTCATGGTCATCACACCATCTAGAATATAGTGTGCCCTGAAGGCATCCTTAAACTCCATCCAGGTGATTTGGTGACCAGCGGGCTGTACAGCTACCAAATTTGCCCACCAGGCACCAGCAGCTCCTCGGAGTGCTGTGCCGCAAACCTTGGTTTCTGAATCTCGGTACAGCGAATCAGCTCAAACTTTTGCTCCATTGTCCGGAGCCAATCGTCAGCTTCTAAAGGCTCTTCTGCCTTAGAGAACACAGGCGGACGTGTATCAGTAAAATCAATATAGGTTGTCTCGTCATTTCCATTATTACGGCGGCCATGATTAGGGTGTGGTGCTTGTTGGTTCTGAGCCATTTCCCTTAACAACCTAGCATTCTCGGTCGTTGCATAGACGAGTGCAGTTATGGCATCTGCCATACTCGGAGGCATTGGTGGAGGATTTGGGACTTCATCATTGTCTTGCGAAGTACCAGCACCAGTTCGGGTGTTAATGCGAGGCATCTGTCAGAGAGACATGTTTATTTACATTATTATTTTATTGAAAGCAGTTAAAAGGTTTCATGCTACAAAGGGTTTCTTATTTATGTTACATGTCTTATATCCCACAAGACAACCCTGGTTTACTAGGAAAGCAGTAAAGGAACTATTACTACTCCGAGTTTTCAGTCATCGGCATCCGTGCCCATATCGGATGAACCCTCATCTTCATCGGAAAAGTACACTAACTCCTCAGGGTCCTCCTCCTCTTCTTCATTCTCAACTTCTCCTGGATCTATATTCATTTCTTCATCTGTAACTTCACCATCCCCATGAGGAGGATGAAGTTGAGCGTACATCATGTGGACATTCTCATGAAGAATGGCATTGTCCATCTCCAGGTCCTCTACATAGAACTCCAACTCATGGACGCGTTCAATGATCTTAGATAGGACCTGCTCTGATACCAGCTATGGCAGAACTTCCTAAGAAATCGGGCCCACGTGCACCTATCGATGTCTCAACAGACCTCAGATAGCGTACACAAGTTCCCAACAACTTAACAGATCTGTCGGGTGTCCTCGGGAAACCCAAATCATCTACGAATCTTTTCCAAACAGGATCCCAATCACAGTCATTGCAGATTACAACAGTTTTCAATATACATACCAGAGATTATAAAGCGGAAGACTTAATTTTTAATATTACAAACCAGTTGTTTCAAACTTACAAAACCATAAGTGTCATACAACCATAGTAGCGGGATAATATTACATTAACATCATTTATTTCACACAAACTAGTGCCTTGTCCAAAGGCCATTCATCATTCCTCATCGTCATCGACTTCAAACACTGACATGCAGCAGGGACCAAAACAAGCCTGCGCATGCGACTCACCTGCAACAAGGGTTAACAAACCATGAGTACAAAAGTACTCAACAAGACTGACCCGATGAAAAAGGGCGAAGGTCTTAGGGATGCAGGTGTTGGGTCAAGGTAAGGATGTAGAAAGATTCAAAAGTTCTTTGCCAAAAGCTTACTATTCTTGATCCTAGTTTCAAGTTTTACCACTAAGTACTTTAGTTCAATATCTCCAACTAAGTGTTCATATCCCATGTTCCAATCCTTCTCATTCCATTCTTTTTCTCATGTTTTAGTAATTCACCAGTCCTGCATTGCTTCTGTAATGAATCGAGTCTCTATATCCGCGGAGCACCGGCAATTCGAATTGATTCAAGTCCCAGCTGGGGATTCCTTATCACACGACATATGTAGAACTTAATCTTGCATATATCAACCTCGCTACCGGATCCTCCCGTACTAAGCCGTCTCCACGCCACCCGAGAGCACAGCACACCTCAAATCCGGCCACATTCAAGCCACGAGGGTACACGCTACTCCCGCCATCTCGCCACTCCCAGTGCGTGGGCATTCGTCTTAGTATCAGATTAGCCGAAGTAGGCTTACCGGAGTATGTGACCAGTACTACAAAGTGTCTCGTTTAGAAGATCCACAATGAGTGGCCTTTAAGCGACATAGTCGGCAACATTACCCAACATTCAAGATAAGTCACCCGACTAGTCTCTAGTTCATTCTACCTTCTTTCTTTCTTTGGCCAGTATGCCATCTTTGATTGTATCAAAACTTTTACTTTGAAAACCTACCATAAGCATTCTAAGCATTCTACGCCTTTGTAAACGAAAACATCTTCAAGGATGGTAAACAATTAACAAGGTAGGCAATGCATCAAGTAGGTAACATTTGAATTAATCAACTTAATGCAATAAGTAACATAAGTGATAAACTTTTCAAAGTAAACAAGGTAATGGTTTAATGCATAAACCGGGGCTTGCCTTCGTTGACGATCTCAGGTTCCGGATTAGTACCACAATTATTGAATCCCGTGACAACCGGGGATTCTTCTAGGATTTTCTCAACTAGAATCGTTTCACTCTCGGGTTCTACACGAAATGATAACATGTGCTTTAACATGATGATAATGTAAACATGATGCTTTCACGGTACATGAAATGTAAAAACACTCCGCAAATGATTTTCCTTCACGGTATAGTTGCAAGCCAACAAAACCAACTTGTAATCCTACCGTCAAGAACCACACATGTAATTTGACCAAATGGATCTTGAACCCTACTAGTCACAAAACATGACCAAAACAAGATCCAATACTAATCAAACACTTAGGGTTTGCCTTTATTTATTTTTGAATAAATTTGGAATTAAGCCCAAAAATGAACTTGTTCCAAATGACCTAAAAATTTTATGTAAGTTTCCTCATGACAAATTAGTGTACCAAAACAAATTTCATAATTTTTGGAATTATATAGTGGCCTACAAAAATTATGGAAATTGCATTTATTAATTAATGGACTGAATATTTGAACATTAAAAATTTATTCAAATTTCATGTTTCAAATTTTTAAACCATACTAGAGCATGTACAGAAGCTACACACAAAATTTCAGAATTTTTGGAGCTATGATTATTTTCCTACAAATTTCTAAAGATTCAGCACTATTCAAAATCAGAAAATAACAAAAGTCACTATTCTCTCTCTTGCTCTCACTGACAGCCGGCCCCCACCTGTCATCCCCAACCTCGGGCATTGACCGTGGCTTCGACGACGCTGACTGGCGCTAACTTGCCGATGGTGAGCCCAACAGCGACGGTCAAGGTTCCAACACGTCCACAAGAACTAGGCGCATCGGTCTATGGCACTTTGGAGGTTGAGTACGGCATGGAATAAGGCTGACACCGGCCATGGCGGACGCGGTGGCACGGCGGCGTTACGACCGGCGAAACAAGGCCAGTAACGGTGAAATAGAGAGTTCAGGAAGCATCAGTGGCTCACCCCGATCGTGTTGAAGCAACAAGCGGGACCGGAGATGCTCTGGTGACGCGTTTTGATGGTGACCGGGATCACGGCGGAGCGGACCTCGTCGACGATGGAGTTCCGGTGACTGCAGTGGGCAAAACGAGCAGGCAAGAGTGGAATGAGCACTACAGCATCACGACCAAACCAGAGAGCCAACAATCGAGGGCAACGGCTCACCGGATGAGGCTGGCCACGGTGAATCGACGTTTCCGTTGAGGTCACCGGCCGCAAGGAAGATGAACGTGGATAGCGAGCTCTCGGCGAACTCAGGCGGTAGCAACAGCTCGGTCAGATGCGCGAGGAGCAGGCGGAACTAGAACACGGCTTTTACGGGGCTTGCTTGCGCTGAGGAGATGAGAGAATCTCGCCGGAGTT
The DNA here is from genome assembly GCA_904845875.1 of Miscanthus lutarioriparius. Classification (NCBI taxonomy): domain Eukaryota; kingdom Viridiplantae; phylum Streptophyta; class Magnoliopsida; order Poales; family Poaceae; genus Miscanthus; species Miscanthus lutarioriparius. Next base: position 13,787,621 of record CAJGYO010000006.1, on the reverse strand, counting down.
GAGACGGCGGCGTCGAAAAAGCAGAGGGAAGGAAGAAAAGTGAACAGCGTCGTCTAGGTCTTATAGCTCGGCCAGGAGCACGTGGACTCGACACGCAGAGTGCTCCCCATGCTAGCGCGAAGCCAAGGGCGGTCGCAGACACGCCTGGAAGGCCGGAGAAAGGACGCCGGCGGTGAGGCAGTGGCGCCCTGTAGTTATCTGCATTTTTGAAATAATTACAGATTTGCCACTGAGTTCATTTTTCAAATTACTCTCAATTTTTCTAAAGAAGTCAAAAATCTCCAAAAATAAAAGTTGCTCAAGTTTTCAAACTCTACAACTTTGCTTCAAGGAACATTTTCAAATTCTGCCCCCATTTTGAAATTTGAATTTGGGGTACATTTGAGTATTTGAATCATTTCAAAATTACTTCAAATTTTATATGTAAACTTGAAAAACTTTGAATACCAAAGTTGATCCTTATAAAATAAGCTTCAACTTTGCTTTTTGCCTCCACCCCAAATTCCAAATAGATTTTGATTTAGATAGAAGGGGCAAAAAGGACTATTGTGATTTGAATTTGAATTAAAATTTGATTTGTTTTCCTTTTACTTTAACTTTGATTTTTGACCAATAACATGGCCCATTAGGGTTATTTGAGTCAAATGACACATGGCCTCACATGATCACATGAAATTTGACCCTTGTGGTCATGATCTTTATTTAGGGTTTTGAAACACATCACATGAAATAACAACATTATGAAATAAAGCTTATTTAGTGAATGCATTCAAAATCTTCTACTTCGTGAATGCTTTGCAATGCATATGATGACATGTCAAATTTTAGTGCTAGGTCAAAACACCAGAGGTGTTACAGATGTAGTCTTGAGATGTTATAGTTAGTACGAGACCTTCCTGAGCTCCTTTCAGTGGCATTCTGAGAACCGGATCGAGGGACCCTTCGAGCCATGCCTGATAAGATTTCGCTATGTTGTGGAGTCTGAACAGGAATGGATCTGACTTCTTGTTAAGACTCTGAGTGTACTCTGAGTTGTATTCTTGATAGGCCAAGGCCGCATTCTGGAGTCCCACCGGAAAAGAACTCAGTTTCTCGAAAGAACTCGGATAAGACTCCATCTCGGATGCGGAGCCTGAGTTTGAATCAGATGCGCAAAGCCGCAAAATCTGAGTTGGATCGGACATCACGAGCTGCGCGAATCTTTCGGCGAGCTGATCCGTGGTAGTCGCCGAAATAGAAAGGTCTTCATGGTGATCCAAATCTTCGAGGAGACGGCTTCGGAGCTCGCCATTGTCGACTGCCTCGTAGATCCATGAGCCGAAGATGAAGGTCGATCCCGTCGAGAAGATCATGTTGTCGAGGTCTGTCGAGCTCTCGGATGCAAATTCGCCGAAGGCCCCTACCTGGCGTGCCAGCTGTCGATGTTTGACCACCGATAGCCTGCCATGGGGGTACCCGGGGTAGTTTGTTTGGGCTTCAGCGTATGTAGAACTCGACGGTTAACACGAGAGACAGTCGATTTATCCTGGTTCGGACCCTCAATTGTGATCGAGTAATATCCCTACGTCCAGTCGGCGTTAGCCTTTGCGTTGGATTGATTGTCAAGTGTTCTCCCTTCTCCAGGAACCCTGCCCTCCTTTATATAGTCAGGAGGCTAGAGTCCTAGTCAGTTTACAATGAGAGTTCCTAGTAGGATTACAGAATAATACTTCTACTAAGATTATATAGGAAGAATTCTAGTTAGACTAGATCTTCTCCCTTCCTTGCGGAGTATCCTGTGGGTCCCGCATCGATAGCTTCCCATCGACAAAACCTTTCACATATAAAGCCTTCAAATACCAATGCTTAGTTGGTTTATCACATACAGCTTGTTGTATCAATGTCAACTGGGCTACCATCTCTTCATACTCTGATTCATCAAAATCTGAATAGACTTTTTGATTTGCTGGAGCTTTAAATTCAGATGGTAAAAGAAAAGCCATTTGAATATTAGCCGATGGTTGACCCTTATCGGCTATTTGTTTAGCACGCTATACTTACGGTTTACTAGATTTATGAGCCTGTTTTAATTCTCTGCTTCTTAGGCATTGCACTCTTCTATTCTGTCTTCTTGTTAAACCTCCTAGACACCACTGTCCTTCCTGCCAAACATACTCTTCATCATCTTCTTCTTCATAATTGGCCCAGTTCTGATCAACAACTCGCTTTCTAAGCCGATCATGAACGCTTCTATTTTTTAAGCGCCGATCCACATCATTATGTTGATATTCAATTTGATCATGGATAGACCGGCGGTTGACTTGAGATTGCCTAAACTCGCAATATTGTTCGTTACATTCTGGGCAATTATTCCTAGTAGGCAGTCTCAAACCTTCGTTCCAACAATGTCTGAAGAAACGACAATTCTAATGTGACTCAGCTTGTTCTCTTTCATATCTCTCTTCTTCTTGTTGACATTGATATTCCTCCTCTTCTAACCAGTGCTGATAATCTTTCTCCTTCTGCCCTTGCCACTTATTCAACAGAATTTGAGATGTAACACATGGTCTCATTGCACCATCTCTCAATGTTTCTCCCTGCTCATATTGGCTATTTTGTTGGTCACGATGCCTTTTAATTTCTCTATATTCATCAGTCAATATTTGCATCTCCGGATCAATTGTTCCAGTTTCTCTAGCCCTGGTTGATGTTAAAACTTTAGCTTTCGCTTTGAACAACTTAGCATCAACCATGTTATGATCCTTTAGGAAAGGATTATCATCAACTTTTATTTTCTGAGCTGTATCAAATTTAAGCTTTCCTTGTTGAATAGCCATCTGAATATGCTGTCGAAAAATCCTCCAATCATTAGTAGTATGAGAAGTAGTGTTATGGTACTTGCAGAACTTCTTATTCTTCAACTGATCGGGAGGTAATATAACATGATTGGCAGACAGTTTAATCTGTCACTTCTCAAGTAAGAAATTAAAAAGTTTGTCTGCTTTTGTAACATCAAAATCATAACTTTCTTCAACTTCTTTTCCCCAAGGATTTGGAACCATTACTATCTTTTTACCCCAATTCCATTTAGTTGTGGCAATTTCCTCTTCTTCTTCATCATCATCGACTAAATATGGATTATAAGCTTTAGCAATTGCAGCATTCTTCTAGAATCGGGTATCTCTACGCATATTCTGGAATTGGCTATTAAGTGCTGCCACCCATTGAGCCAATTGACCTAAATTGCTAAATTCTTTTTCAAGCAACTTTTCTCTCCACGTTGGCAACATTCCTTGAACGACCAACGTAGCTAGTTGATCATCAGTCAAATTTAACGAAAAGCATAAGTTTCTTGTTTCTCGGAATCTCTGAAGGAACTTAGCACCCGATTCATTATCTCTTTGCTTTATAGTTGTCAACTCTATGATCTTTCTTTCCCCTGTCCCAGTGTAGAAATATGTATGAAATTTCTTTTTAAGATCACTCCAATTGGCAATAGAATTAACCGCTAGTGATGAAAACCAAGTGAAAGCTGGTCCTGACAGGGACAAAGAAAAGAAACGAACTCGATGCACTTCCTCAATAGACGCTTCACCCAACTAAGTAAGATATCGACTGACATGTTCTATTGTACTTGTGCTATCTTGACCAGTGAACTTAGCAAATTCTAGAAGCCTGTAATTCATAGGAAGGGCCACTAAATCATACCACTCTGGATATGGACGTTTGTATGAAAAGGTCTGCCCTTTTGGTTTTAAACCAAACTAATTTTTTATCATTTCAGTTACTCTGAGCAACAATTTATCAACATTTAAGTTTGAATTTCTTGGCAATTGCTAATCCATCTACAGATTAAAATTCTGAGTGCCTTGATATTCTGGATTTGGAATCATATTGAGGGTATTATAATCTGAACCATAATGATATCCTTCTGGAATATCTATCTGTCGAGCCCCTTGCTGAGTTAATGCTTGAAATCTCTGATTGAAAACATTAGGATCTATATCTCTACGAATCCTTTGAACTAATGGTGCTATTTTTTAAGCCGATGGTGGTATTTGGCCTGATGTTCCAAAATTAACCATCTGATTCTAAACTTGCCATGTCGGCTGTTGCACTTGCTGCACCGATGATCTAGGATTATATTGCATTTGATTAATAGTAGCACCCTGAATTTGCTCAGATGAATTCTGAATTGCCTGGGCATCACTCTTAGCTAGTGCTGTTTCTTGAAGGCTAATACCGGCTTGATTAGTCCCCTGAGTCAACAGATGTGGAATATTATAATAAGTCAGTCCAACTTGATTAAGTGGAAATCCATGAAACACCTCCTTCATGGTATTGTGGAATGTATTCAAGAAAGCTATATTATGATTCAATATGGCATCAGGAACAGATTTGTTGACAGCTTCTACAAAGAAACGCCTATCATCAGCTTTGTCGGTATCTGACTGTCCATGCATCAAAACTCTCGGTAGTGGATATTTTTGAATAACTTTATTATCATATATTTTGGTGTATGACAACAAACACTTGTTCTGAAACTCCTCTATAGCCTTAATAATGACATCTTTATCCTTATCAGGTAAGTCTTCATAAGGTACCATAAGAATATCCTTGTTATTGTGAACCGCCACGACGATTGTGGTCCCACCGATCGTGCCAAAAAGTGTGTTGACACAAAAATGTGGCGATGTGATCAACACATAGCAAGCCGGAAGATCTGAGTGGAATGAGACCAGAGATCTGCTTGGCTTCAACATAGAACCAGCCGATTCTAAAAACCCAACGACATGCCAGTCATTTTGACCTGCAATTGACAAGGAGAGAAAATCTTATCATTAATTTAAGGTGGAACATGTCGGTGTTGCACCAAACAGTTCCAAATGTGCGGCTAGATAGCCGATTCAATTAGGTTATCGACTAAATAGTCGATATTCAACATATCCATAAGAAGCGATATAAGAAAGTATCATCGGCTAAATAGAACATTATCGATATAAAGCATCGAGCCGATAAGTTTGATGAAAAGAGTAACATGCGAACAAATCGACTATCTAATATAAATGAATCTACAAACAATTTTGAGTCTAATCTATTATCATCAATAGTGAGGTTCGATCGGATCGATGTAGCTATGATAATGATAATAAACTAAAGCCAAAGAATTTATAAAACCATCTATATGTTGACAGATTCATGAAAACATGCTATATGCGTGAGAGTGGCAAATCGGCTAAAATAGCCGATGCAGTCATAGCAAACAAACAGAGTACATATCTTGATCATAAACAAAGCCACTAATCGATAATTTCAAATCTAAAGTCTTACCAGTGAGGTTCGACCGGATTGATGTAGCTATGGTAGTGCTATTAGATTAGATCTCATTAACTAGTGAGTTTATTCAAGATTAAAACATGTCTTTGAATGCATACTATGTTTGATTGGAATAGAGATAAAACAGCCGATCTAGCGGAATTAAGCCATCAATTATAAGATTTGAAACATGACCAGATCAGAGGACGGCCAATAAAGATAATAAGATGCCGATCTATCTCTATCTCAATCGGATGATTTGTTATAATTAATAAAACATTAATTATAGCAAGATCGATAACTGGTGAATCAACCAAAAACAGCAAGGAAAATCTTACTAATCTTAGCAGATTCGATAACTGGTTATTTAACACAAGATTGATAACTTTGATCTATGTTATGATTCGTAAGAGATCAATTAGCTGATGCAGCCTTACAAACTATGATACAGATCGATAACTAACTTATATTATGACTCATAAAAGATCAATCAGCTGATGCAGCTTTACAAGCACAATACAAGTCATGACGGTACTCACAAGCAAGCCAGAGATCGATCACTCGATGCATCCCTGTTTGCTAAAGAACTCACCAAGATCTATAGTACTCCTACTCCTAATGCGATGGCGAAAGCCAGAAAGATTGTATTGATTGAGTGTTCATATCCTTTTTACAATAACCAGGGTCTAATATTTATACCCGGAACCTAAACATGAATCCTACTCAAATACGACTCATTACAATTCTTGGAATAAAAGAAAACTTCCTAACTTAATAATAACCTGGACCCCACTTTTCCTTATTTGTAGAGTCCGACACATCTTCTTAGCGCCACTCAAGCATAGCCCATTGACGCCGTCTGCTGATGTCATCCATAAAATAGCTGATTCTGACATTACATCTAAATCAGTTGATACCGATTCTCATCTAATCGATTCCTTGATGACACAATCCTAGAAGCTTTGAGTTCCCGCGTTCTTCTTTCCAAATTTTGGTGTAAACAGCTAGCAAGATGGCTTCTGAGCCATAAACTAGGAAAAAGGGAGAGTACCCTGTTGCTCTGCTTTACTGAGTGCGCAGTCCCCAAACTACCTTGAGTAACTCGTATATCCACCTGCCGCCGTAGTCTCTAAGCTCATTGAATAGCCTGGGCTTTAGTCCGGCTAGAAGTAGGCCATTAGCCCGCTCTACTTGGCCGCTCGCTCGGGGATGAGCTATGGGAGCATAGTTGATGCTGACGCCGCAATCTTGAGCCCAACTTCTGAACTCGATAGCTGTAAAGGGTGAGCCAAGGTCTGTAATGATCCGATTGGGCATACCGAAATGGTACATAATGTCTTGCATGAACTCGACTGCCTTTGTAGAGTTAAACTTGATGTGTGGCTTGTACTCTATCCACTTAGTGAACTTGTCAATAGCCACGTAGATGTACTCAAAACCACCTGGTGCTCATTTGAGAGGTCCAACCATGTCGAGCCCCCAGGATGAAAAAGGCCATGATGGAGGGATGCAGATAAGATTGTGGGCTGGGACATGTGCTTGCTTGGCAAATAACTGACAGCCCTTGCAGTGTCGCGCTAACTCTTCTACGTCTTTTAGTGCTGTACGCCAATAGTACCCAAATCTAAAAGCCTTGCCAACTAAGGTCCTAGAGGCTGCGTGGTTGCCACAACACCCGGAGTGAATTTCCTCCAAGATTTTCTGCCCTTCTTCAGGTGTAATGCATTTGAGGAGAACGCTAGATGATGCACCCCATCGGTAGAGCCTGTCTCCGACTAAGATGTAATTCTTGCTTCTGCGCGTGATCTGCTCTGCTTCTATCTTGTTGTTAGGCAACTTTTGGTCTCAGATGTAATCAATAAATACCTATGTCCATGCCGGATTGACCACTAGTACCTGGACATCAGGGGTCGGAGTACTAGTGGATGCGGAGGCTTGTTTGATTGAATCGACTTGGAGTTCCTGAACAAACACATCAGGGGGTACCTAGGCTCTCTCTAATCCCAATTTGGCCAAAACATTAGCCGCAACATTGAGATCTCGCATAACATGGAGGATTTCTAGACCTTGGAAGTGTTTCTCAAGTTTGCGGACTTCTACGTAGTAAGCATCCATGGTCTCCTAGGTGCAGTCCCAATCCTTGTTGAAAGTGCAATCAAGCCCTAATTGTGGGTTTTGGTGATAATGACCACGCAATTAGAGAGCTAATGAGATTTATCGAGATGACAAGCAGGGAAGCTATATTCGAGGATGTTACATGAAACGGAGGGGCCCTCAATTACAAATGTTGATGGCTTCAAACTCAAAGGAGGTTTAAATTCTTTTATATTTTGAATTTGAGTATAAGAAAAGTCGTACTATAAAGGGGGACACAATGCTTAAGCTAACATGTGCTACCAAGTGCTCAATCTTACACATACATCCTTAGTTACTCAGCTAAAACAGCCAACACTTCCCTCTTATCCTTGCTGTCTTGCCTGGTGTGGTAGTGCCACACCTGCAGAGAGGCACTACCACGACTTAAGTGACTATTGGGGCTGGGGGGTACTTATACCGTTCCCCTTCCTCCCCAACATCTCTCTTCTCTCTCCCACTCATTCAGCTCATCCAAGAACAAAAGAGTGCCCTTCTCTCTCTCCTTCATTGGTGACCTTGAGTTCCCAAGCATTCTCCCTTGATTTTCCCATCAATCCTTGAGAGAAAAAGGTCCCAAACTCAATTAGAGAGAAGATCTTTTGATTCCCCAACTTAAAAGAGCACTTGGTTCATATTTTGGCTGGTGGTTGTGTTTATTACTCTTAGAGCTTTGCTCCTAGCCGGCTAGAGCGTCGCCCGTGGAGCTTGCCAACTTGTGTGGCAGCCCCGAGAGGTTTGTAACCACCTCTTGAAGCTAGTAAACTCACCCCTCATCTCAAGAGTTGAGTCTCTTGAATTGAGAACGAGGAAGGGTTGCAACGCCCTAAGCCTTAGTGGCTAACCTCAACAACGTGGATGTAGGCAAGCCTTGGTGGCGAGCTGAACCACAGGTTAAATCATCGTGTCACCTTATGCTTGATTTACATCATTTGCATTTCATATTGTTGTTGAGGTGATTTCTAGGGTTTGTGGTCGATCTACTTGTGTGTTGTGTTCCTACCACTTCTAGCTCTCGATCTATGAATCTCATACCTGCAGGAAGCTAAGAAATTTCTCCGATTCAAGTTTACATTCACTGATTTTGAATTATGACTCGAAGTTGTCTGCAGGTGCGGCAGTGCCGCTGTTCTGGCCCGGCAGTGCCGCTGTCCGGCAGTGCCATGAGGTCAGAGCGGCAGTGCCGTAGGTTGAATTTGATGAAAGTTTGAGTGTTTGTTTTGATAGGCCTATTCACCCCCTCTAGGCTAACCAGAGATCCTACAAGTGGTATCAAAACCAGGTTACCTCATGTGCACTTCACTGCGTGAGGTATGAAGCCTGGAGGAGGAACTAGTGGCGTGAAGCCGGTGGATGTCGACACCGACAGTAGCGAGTTGAGCGCATCAACAACAAGCAACACCACGCTACCATATCTTGAGGCTACCGATGCCGAAAGAGCTCTCAATGACAATGAGAGAAGAAGAAGGAAGGAGGCAAGAAAGCTCAAAAGAGAAGCAAGAGAGAGGAAGAAGGAGCAGCACCGGTTAGAAGACAAGAAGCAAAGAAAAGAAGAAAGAAAGCTCATACAAGAAGCAAGAAGAAGGAGAGAAGCTAGGAAGAAGAAGAGAAGGCAACAAATGCATCATCAAGTGATGTATCAAGTAGTTCTAAAGATGGAGATAATGATGAGTCCTACCAAGTGTCAAAGGGGGACAAGAAGGAGAACAGAGGAAAGGGCAAAGCCAACAACAACAAATATGCCACCGTATCCTTTAACTACTCTTCTATACCTATGACTAATCATGATCGGAGGTCTTTCATCAATGTGCCCATGGGCAAGCTACCCCATTTTAATGGGACTAACTTTGCCAAGTGGAAGCACTTGATGAGAGCCTATCTTATAGGTCTTCACCTCGGCATTTGGAAGATTGTTTGCAATGGATTTGAGCCATCGGTTGATCCCAAGAACCCAACACTAGAAGAGATGAGAATCATTGACCTCAATGGTCAAGCCACAAGTGTGTTGCTTAGTGCTTTGGATGGTGATGAGTATAATAGAGTGATTGGGGTTGATATTGCCAAGCAAATATGGGACACTTTGCACCTAGCACATGAAGGGGTTGACAAAGTGAGAAAGGCAAGAATTGATTTGTTGATGTCAAAGCTCAACCAGTTTGTAATCTTGTATGGAGAAGGGCCACAAGAGATGTTTGATAGGTTGATGACAATGGTGGGCATGATTAGAGGCTTTGGTTGTGATGAGCTAGATGATCATAAAGTTGTCAAGGTTATGTTGGAGGCTTATTCACCTAGAAATGAGACCGTAGTGACTCTAATTAGAGACAAGAAGAAGTTTGAGTACTTCACACCAAATGATGTACTTGGGAGGATCTTGACCTTTGACATTCAAAGAGAAGAAGCAAATGAGAGGAAGAAGCTTGGTGAATTGCAAGCAAAGCTAGAAGGCATCAAGATCAAGGATGTAGTTCTCAAGGCCAACAAATCAAGTAAGCAAGGCTCTACAAGCAAGTCCAAGATCAACAAGCAAGCTTCAACTAGCAAGCCCAAAGCAATCAAGCAAGTCCAAGAAAGAGTAGAAACCACATCATCTTCAAGTGAAAGTGAAAATGATGATGATGTTGCTCTCTTTATGAAGAGGTTTCACAAGGGGCTAAAGAAGCAAGGCTACAAGGTAGCGAAGAGAAACTTTCCAAACAAGAAAAAGAGGACATGCTACAATTGTGGTAGCACCGATCACTTCATTGCCAAGTGTCCATATAAGATCAAGGACAACAAATACAAGAAGGGCAAGAAAGAGGAGAAGGCCTACCATAGAAAAAGCAAGAAGTACATGGGAGAGGCTCATATTGGGCATGAATGGGACTCAACTAGAGAGAGCACAAGTAAGGAGGATGAGAAGGTTGCAACCATTGCTATTCACAAGTCATCCCCCACACCAAGGCTCTTCAACATGTCCGACGATGACTACTACTCCCCTCACATTTGTCTCATGGCAAAGCGTGAGAAGGTAAAATCCAAATCGAAGGCCAAATCTCCTCCACCTCCTAGTGATATCTCTAGTAGTGATATTAGTGATAGCTCTAGTGATGATAAATCTAGTGATGAAGAAATAAACATGACAACTAAAAATTTGGATAGAAAGACCAAATTATTCATCACTAAGCTAATAGAGGATTTAGAGAGTGTCCAAGCCGAGCTAGAATCTAGAGAAGAGACTCTTATCCAACAAGAGAATCTCTACATTGCTAGCAAAGAAGCTCTTGCATTAGAGAGAAGTGAGGTGGAATCCTTGCGCATGGCTTTGGCCAATGAGCAAGAGGACCATGCTATTACAAAGAAAGCAAATAAAGCTCTTAAGAAAAAGTATTGTGACTTGGATGAAAAGCACAAAGAACTTATGATGCAATATGGCATTCTTTGGGATAGCAACTCACATCTCCCTAAGGCAAAGAAAATCTCTACTCCCTCCACTAGTCAAGGTTGTGGAAAATGTTTTAATCTTGATTTGAATGCCTATTCCACTAACCTTGCAAACATGGAGGCTATGAGAAAGGAGATTGCTAGGCTCAATGAAATCATTAGAAAGGGTGGATGGGTGAGACCCAATCTAATGACAAGAAGAATGATGAATCAAAAGGGTTGCAATTCAAGCAAGGAAGGCATCCCTCAATCAAGCATGGGCTTGGACACACAAAAGGAGCCAAGACAAATGGAAGAAGGATAGTGAATGGCTATGAGTGTGTGCGGTTTGAGAGGAAGGGCAAAATTGGTATAGATCAGCCTGCACAGACCACAGTAGTGCAGTGTCCCCGAGCGTAGTGCCATGGTGAAGGGCGGCAATGCCGCGCCCCGCAAAAATGGGAAGGCTGCCAATTCTATTCCTGATCAAACTAAGCCCAAGAAGAAGGTGTTCCAGTAGAAACATGTTTTCCAGAAGCCTAAGGAATCAAAGTGGGGCAACAAGAACAAGTATGCCTATCAACCAAAGATCTATGCACCTCGACAAAGCTTGACATCATGCTTTGTTTTGAAAAGCAACAGCAGTGGAAAAGTGGTTGCCAAATATATTGGAAAGAAAACCAACATATATAGGAATACTTCTATTTGGGTTCTTAAGTTTCTTATGACTAACATGTAAGGCCCCAAGTCAAATTGGCGGCCTAATTCTAGCAACTAAACTTGTTTTGTAGGCATACTCCTCCGGTGGATCAAGTTGGGTGCTTGATAGCGGATGTACAAATCACATGACCAGAGAAAGGAGTATGTTCTCATCATATTCCCCGATGACGCACTCAAATGAAAATATTGTTTTTGGAGACAATTCAAAGGGGGATGTGATTGGTCTCGGTAAAGTTGCTATAACCCTTGAGCATTCAATTACAAATATATTACATGTTGATTCGTTAAGTTACAACTTGTCCGTTTCTCAATTGTGTGAGATGGGCTACAATTGTCTCTTGACGGATAAGGGCGTGGAAGTCTTTAGAAGGGAGGATTCCTCTATTGTCTTTATGGGTCGATTAAAGAACAAGCTTTACTTAGTTGATTTCAACAAAAGTAAAGCTAAGCTTGAGACTTGTTTATTGGCAAAAATCTAGCATGGGTTGGCTTTGGCATCGTCGACTAGCTCATGTAGGGATGAGGAACTTGGCCAAACTTCTAAAAGATGAACACATCCTTGGACTAACAAATATTCACTTTGAGAAAGATAGGATTTGTAGCGCTTGTCAAGCCGTAAAGCAAGTTGGCGTACCTCACCCACCAAAGAGCATCATGACCACCAAGCAACCATTGGAGCTAATACATATGGATCTCTTTGGACCGGTCGCCTACCTAAGTATCCGGGGTAATAAATATGGTCTTGTTATTGTTGATGACTATTCCCGTTTTACTTGGGTATTTTTCTTGCATGACAAGTGCCAAGTTCAAGAGAAGGTGAAGATATTTGTTAGAAGAGCTCAAAAGGAGTTCGGTCTTCCCATCAAGAAAGTGAGAAGCGACAATGGGACCAAATTCAAGAATACTCTAGCTGAAGAATTTCTTGATGAAGAGGGCATCAAGCATGAGTTTTCAACTCCATACACCCCTCAATAAAATGGTGTAGTAGAGAGAAAGAATCGTACACTCATTGACATGGCAAGGACAATGCTAGATGAGTACAAGATGCCAAACATCTTTTGGTGCGAGGCCGTCAACACCGCTTGCCATACCATCAACCGGCTCTACATACACAAGAAGTTGAAGAAAACTTCAGATGAGCTTCTAACCGATGACAAGCCTAAGGTGTCTTACTTTAGAGTGTTTGGGTGCTAGTGTTTCATACTTAACAAGAAACCCAAATCCTCTAAATTTGCACCTAAAGTTGATGAAGGTGTTTTTCTTGGTTATGGATCAAATGATCATGCCTACCATGTCTTCAACAAAACCTCTAGGAGAGTTGAGATTGCGGTAGACGTTACATTTGATGAATCTAATGGCTCTCAAGTGGAGCAAGTTGATTCAAGTGTTGTCGGTGCATAAAGTGACCAACACGTAAATATTTGTAGTTTTGCCGTACATTGTGATCAGATGTGGCCAAGCACTCAATGACACAGGGTTTATACTGGTTTAGGCAACATGCCCTACGTCCAGTTTGAGTCGGTCAGTGACTTTATTCCTAAGTCCAGGTGCTCAAAGTTTCCTGTGGGGTTACAAATGGAAGGGAGAAAGATGGGGGTGCAAGAGGTTCAGTCGGACTCTGGTCTGAAGGGCCGAGAGTGATGGGAGCTCTGCTATGTGCTAAGTGTTCGAGCGTATGCTCGAGGTTTGAACCTAGTGTTTCTTGTTGTGGAGTGTGAGTGAACTGATCGATCGCCTTTTTTGGGAGAGAGCGCATCCCCTTTTATAGATGAAGGGGATGGCCTTACAAGTGAGAGAGGGAGAGTGTACGTATGCTAAGTCTTGTTGCCCACGTCATTGGGTACAAGATGATTATAGGCGCCCATAACACTATTAATGTCAAATGCATGTGGGAGGTTGTGTCGTCTTCTTTCGGTATGGCAGACGTCGGTGCCTGCCATACTGTTGATGCCCAGAGGCATGTAGGGAGTTTTATCATGTTCACCTGGTATGGTAAATGCCGGTGCCCACAACACTATTGGTGCCCAGAGGCATGTGGGGGAGCCTTACCGTGTTTGTCTGCTATGGGAGTTGATGGTGCCCACAACACTATAGGGAAAATGTCGGTGCCCACAACACTGCTTGGGTTCTGACATCCCAGGAAGGTTGCAGGGTACCCTTCTGACATGCCCTGTTGGTACTGTCCTGTAGGTGTACAGGGTACGGTCCTTGGTATTGCGGTTGACTTGAGTGCTCTGCCTTACTTTCTCCGTCCGTTTCCTGGTCCTCACCGAGCGGGCATCCCCGGTCGGTTGGTCCCAGTCGACTCTGATTGCGCCAGTCAGAGAAGGGCTATAAGCAGGGGTTCGGCGTATCCCTGGTTGGAGACGCGGTCGGAGTCAGAAGTGGTGTTTGGCTAGGCCTTCCGATCGGAGAGGCCATCCGGAGGCGGGCCGGAGTCAGAAGCGAGCGTTGTTCCTCTTTAGTGAGGCCTTTCGGTCGGAGAGGTGGGCCGGAGTCGGAAGCGGGCGCCGTTCCTCCTCGGCCAGGCCTTCCGGTCGGAGATTAGATCACCCTTCTGGCCTGTCGTTCAGGTATTTAGGCCGGCCCAGGAGTTGCGCATCGTTCGCAACGTTGTCTGCTGGGCTGAGCCTTTCTTTGGGACATCGGTCCATGAGGGACCTTGGGTTTATGAACCCGATAGGAGCCCCCGAGCCCCTGGGCGATTCGAATAGAATCGTCTGGGGGATTTCTGTCTTGATGGCGGGTGCGCGCGAGCACACCCGTGGGTGTAGCACCTGAGCCCCCGGGCGATTCGGGTAGAATCGTCTGGGGGATTCTTTGTGTTGCTAGCGGGGGAAGTTTTGTTCCATCAGTGGGTGTAGCCCCCGAGCCCTTGGGCTATTCGGGCATAATTCCCTAGGGGTTTTTGTCAGTGGGCGTGTTTTGCGTCGGTTTTAGGGATTGGGCGAGACGAAGCTCGCGAATCCTGGCGGCGGGCGCAGCCGAGGCAATTTTTAGAGATCAGGCGAGACGGAGCTCGTGGATCCTGGCGTCGGGCGTAGCCGAGGCAGTTTTAGGGATCGGGCAAGACGGAGCTTGCGGATCCTGGCATCGGGCGCAGCCAATGCGGTTTTAGGGATCAAGCGAGATGGAGCTCATAGATCCAGGTGCTGGTCGGGCCGACGGATCGGACGCGATGGACTCACGGATCCAGGTGTCGGGCGTGCCGGGGGATCGGACGAGTCAGAGTCGCGGATCCAGGCATTGGGTGCGCCGAGGGATCGAATGAGACATACTTGCGGATCGAGGCGTCGGGGCACGCCGGGGGATTGGGTGAGACGGAGTCACGGATCCAGGCGTCGGGGCGTGTCGGGGGTTCGGGCGAGTCAGAGTCATGGATCCTAGTGTTTGCCGCAGCCGAGGCAGTTTAGGTGTCTGGAGCCCCTGAGCCCTGTTTGGCTTGGTAGGGGTCAGTTGAGTTTTGTGCATTACCCCATCCGTGGTTTCTCGCAACCGGAGGGGCTGAGCTAACGTTGCTTGCCTTGACGGCTCGAGTGACGCGCTCGGTGAGCTCGCTAACGGGTATGTTCGAGTGAAGTCTGGGTCCATCGTTCATGACAGGGTTGGCATAGCCCTCATGTGTCACTCCACTGCTCCTTAACCTACAACCCGGTGGATGCCTGGTTCATTCCAGAGACCGACCCGGGTGGCCCGCTGGCCTCCCCACGATGGAGATTCTGTGGATTTGGCGGGAGGTTCGGATCAAACAAGAAGGTTGAGATGACCCTATCCACTTTGGGGCAGGCTAGGCGAGGGCCGCTCAGGGCTCAACTGCGTTTTCCCCCCTTGCTCTGTTTGACGCGAGGCGGCCTCGAGCCCTTTGTGGGCTGGCCTTCAAACCTCGGTCGGTCGTTGCTCATGTTGAATGAGGCAACTGCCACTTCGTGATGCAACACGGAGCGTTGTGATGCATTTAACTACATATGTGATGCTTTTGGACGTATGGAATGGATGAATGCGTGCATGGGTGAATGAATGTTTATATAAACAAATAGTGGGGGTTTGGTAATGTTACCTTGATGACTTGAGTGACGGGGTTTGAGGAGCTCCTATCGGATATGTCTTACCGGGATCCGCGCTCATCGTTCGTGACGGAGTCAGCATGGCCCACATGGGGCATCCCTCTGCTCCTTACCTATCTCTCGGTGTTTTCCTGAGCCATCCGATCGACTTAGGAAGCCCGTTGGTCTCTCCTGGCAGAGATCCCATCGTTTGGGTCTTTCCAAGTCCCGCCTGGGAATGCAGAGGGCCGCCTGCGCATAGTGTCGCCTTGTTTCTTGTGCCCGGCGTGTGGTAGTAGTGGGCCATACCTAGGCCACGTCCTGTCTGACCAGGCACCATTCTGTCAGGCAGGGTGTGTCCCATCGGTCAAGGCGCGTCCCATCATATCCCATCCGCATTGAATGGGGGAAGGGAGAGGGTTTTTCGCCCCCGTCGTTTCATCTTTCCCCAATCGCTATGCCTTTCCCAACTGTTGTGCCTCTTCCTTTAAGTAGGGGAAGGGAGAAGGCTTTTGTTTCGTTTCCTTCGCCTATTCCTCATCTGCCACCTCTTCTTCTTCTTCCTTCTCGCCAAGAGCGTTTGAGTGCCGCAGCGGTTCCTAGGAGAGAAAAGGGGAGAGCGAGGGAGAGGAGAAAACTCATAGATCCATTTGTGAACCCGGAGCGCAATGTCAAGCTAGAGGTCATCCATCATGAGGGAGTCGGTGCTGGCTGCCTTCGCCAAGAAGGGGTTTCTGCCGCCGAAGGAGGTGGCGCACTGGAGGGCTGCTATGGGGGAGGATTTCCCGCAACCTCGGGCCGGCGTGGTTGTTTCCTTCCTCGCCTTTCATGAGTGTGGGTTAGGATGGCATGGGGAATGGTTCTACATCAGGAACCTGGCGGAAGCGCCATTCCCGCCTTTCATCGAGAGGAGGCCGGAGAGGCAGGAGAGCTGGTCGTGGGGCCCCGCCAAGCCTGCAGAAGAAGAAGGTGGAGATTATCGAGGTGGAGCTCTAGAAGCTCGTGCGGTGCGGCCTTGATGGGGTATGGGTGTTCCACACCCTCTTTCACCATCGGGTCGCTCCACTGGCGGAGAGGACACGACCGATGTGGAAGTACAATGGCCTGACGAACCCTGACCGTGCATCGCCGGAGGAGCTATCGAACGATGAGGTATGGAGTCGCCTTGACCGGGTGCTGTAGCTGAGGCCTAAAGAGACCCTTGATGGAAAGCCCGGACCTCTCAACGCTGTGACGGTGTCTAAATTGGTATGCTCCCCTTTCTTTGCTCTGTATTCTTTTCCCCTTTGCCCTCTTGGTTCGTAGGGACTTGGAGTTTACAAGTCCTAGCCGCACCTTCCGAAGGGATTGGAGGGCATGGCCCGGTAGGCCGCCCTGAAGGAGGCAACGGTTGAGAGGAAGAAGAAGAAAGCCGAGGAGGCTCAGCGAAAGTATGAGAAGGAGATGGAGATCGCTCGACGTGTGCGGGCCGAGGAAAATAGGAGTGACATTGAGTCAGAGCTCGAGTCGGAGGAGCCCATAGAGGTGGGCGATGATGTGATCTTCTCCGAGGAAGAGGATGGCTAGGAGGTCGTTGCGACCTTGGTAGAGTGTCGTGATCCTATGGCCGCGTCCACTGGCGGCGAGCAGGAGGCAGAGAGGCGCGTCGATGTTCCTACACCGAGGAAGCGTGTTGTGAGTGTGAACGCCGTCGGTGAACGGGGGGCAAAGCGGACACGGTGATCGTGCCCTTCTGAGGCGTCGCCAGCCTCGTCCCCGCCTGCTGTGGGCGCGGTGGGACAGGCCAGGTGGTCGGAAGAGCGGCCTTGCACCCGCACATCGTCGGGGCCGATGCCAACGCGCGACCCACAATGTGAGGTTGCCCCGCCAGCTGCTCCGGTCAGCGTGCCCTGAGCCAAAGGTCATGGTGATTCGCGGGATGAGTAGGAGCTGGTTGGGTTGACTCCCCTCGGCTAAAGTGAGGGGGCGTGGGTCGTGGCTCTAGAGCGGTCCTCGCCCGGTGGGCCCGTTGACATCGGATCAGGGCTTCAGAGCCCTACCGCTTCCGTCCTGGTATGCCTTCTTTATTTCTTTTCGATCTGACTGTTGAGTTTTTTAGAGTGTGACTGACCTGTACTTTTTCGAGAGTGGCCGGATGTTGATGGGTGTGGGGTATTAACCTCTATACCCTTACGGCTAGGTTTGGGTCGGCCCGGCCCAGGGGGTCCGTCCCACCAGAAGACGACATGCGGCCTAGCCGATCTGCTCGGAGTCCCGCACAAGGAATCAAGGCAGACTTGGAGATCAAGCAAGATCCTGGTCGGTTAGAATAGGAATCCTTATCCGGCCACCTATGGCAATTGTAACCAGTTGGGATTAGTTTCTAGATCTGTAACCCTGCCCCCCAGACTATATAAGGTGGGTAGGGGACCCCTCTCAAAAATAATCTCATTTATATACAGCAATACAATCAAACGCAGGGCGTAGGTATTACGCCCTCACGGCAGCTGAACCTGGATAAAACCTTGTGTCTGTCTTGTGTCACCATCTCGTTCGTAGCTTACGCACCTGTCTGTCGATAATCTACTACCTTGGGCATACCCTAGGTAGACTGCCGACCATATTTCGTCGACAGTGGCGTGCTAGGTAGGGGGTGTGCGTACTGCTCCCCAGACGAACAAGATGGTCATCATCCCCGGCTCCATGGCTACGCCGAACGGCCTCACGTTCACCATCGGCCAAATCATCTAGACCACTGGCTCCGACAACTTCATCACCATGACCACGGAGGAGGCGTATATCCAATCTATGTCGACCACTGCTTCACCAGCATCGGCTACGGCTCTGACCACATTGGATCCGGCTCTGGCCACACCAGCATCGTCTTCAGCCATACCGATAACCCGTCGTTCGTTTTCTCGCTACAAAGGGAGGCAGATCGACAACACCGACCTGCTCGACTCCATCGATCGGGTCGGCACCAAGCTTGCCGAAACCCTAGCTCTGGTAGATTCGATTCAAAATCAACCTATCGAGTAGGTAACCACTACCCACAACAAATCTACCCGACCAGCTCGGGCCAGTCGTCCTGCACGACTCGGTACGGATCTCGTGGTCACGTCTACTCTTGAAGGGCGCTCTGTTCGTCGCCGACTAGCCCCCGCAACGGGTCTCCAGGCCTCTGAGTGCGAAGCCTTGATGGAGAATTACCAGGCCCAGTCCTACAGCCTGCGAAACACTGCTTCCAACTACGCGTACAATATACAATGCTACGCGGATCTGTGTTTTATACATCGACCTCGGCCAAAGCCACGCAACTTCGTCAACATGGTTCGGATTGAGGAGTATCAAGAAGTAACGGTGCATTAAGGCGGCATTCACATGGAGCTACGACACCAGATTTGCACGATGGCTTGCCATTACATGCACGATGAAGATCACGTCAAGCAGCCATGCAAGAAGACGGAGTACAAGCAAGTGGGCCAACTATGGGTGTTCGTGTTATGTATGTATTCACACACAATGTATAGCGACAACCTGAAAGGACTCCGTGTGCTTCTCCGACTCCAAATATGAAGACCACATACAATCTACTAAACCGCCACTAGGCTACTCCATAACCTTCATGCAAGCAAGGAAGATCCCCAACAACGCCCGACCTCGGCTGGACATGCCTGAGGGATTTTCCCTCCCCATGCGATGGAACTAGGTACATGCCCTCCGACCACCAAACTGATCGAGCTCCGACCACGTCGACCATGTCTCGAGCAGCTCCACCGAGCTCCGACCACGTCGACCACGTCTCGAGCGGCTCCGCCAAGCTCCAACCACATCGACCACGGACCATGTCAACCATGTCCCGAGCGGCTCCACCGAGCTCTGATCACCTCGACCACCAGACCACGTCGCAATGATGGTCGCCATGAAGAACGGCGCTATGACAACCATGACCACCGTCACAACAGGCTGAAAAGCACGAGGACCGGACAACTTTATCGCCATCGACCAGATTTCTATCCGAAGATAAGTACACTTCTAATATTTATATTTAATATAATTTTCATTACAGCGTTTCTCCACAACGTCCTTGTCATGATTATTCTTCAAACAATGTTTGTCCATGTATACCATCTTAAATATAACATACAGATATACTTAATGCAAATCCTCGACTAGTCATGTTGACGCTCGATGTCTCTAGAAATGGTCCTGTCTCCGACTCCTCCCTACACGTGCACGAGCGTCTGCCCTCTGCGTTATGGGTGGTCGGCAGCGGCTCCTTAGCGGTGCTTTGTTCTTCCTACACGTGCACGGGCTCCGCGCCCCGCATTATGGTTAACGGGCTAGCTAGGGCTGGAGACTCAGCTACACACTAACTAGTCGGGCAGTTTATATTAAGTATAAACATAAACTTCACTTTAACACTGATGTTTACAAAGCACCAACTGCTTTATCACATCATGCTCATTTGCATATGACTGCTGAGCGTCATACGCTATTTCTTCACCGCTGATTTTTCTCCATTATTTATTATTTTGTACATCATGTACTACCATTCTACATATTTATATTACAGGAATTTCGAGCTACGCATGGGGACTTCGTCGCTCGCTCCTCGACCTATGCTCGGGGACTTCGTCGCTCGCTTCTCAACCTGTGCTCGGGGACTACCTCGATCACTCTCTGACCATAGCTCAGGGACTTTGTCGCTCGCTCCTCGACCTGTGCTCGGGGACTGCCTCGATCACTCTCTGACCATAGCTCGGGGACTTCGTCGCTCGCTCCTCGACCTATGCTCCATAGCTTAGAGACTTCGTGTCTCGACTACATGCGACTGGTGACTCGCATACAGTTAGGATATTTTTTTCTCCTTTAGACCTTGCTACAAGGCTCATACCTCTCCTTCCAGCAAGCTTGGGAACTACATCGGTACGATGCACCTGATGGTACATGCTGTATCTAATTAACACGACTCTTTTAGACCCTGGCACCATATGCCTACGTCACCTACTACCAGGCTCAGGGACTAAGTGGGCACACTTCACCTTGCAGTGAATGTGCTCGTTCTGATGGTTCAAACGCCTCCGATTCTACAAGGACGACCATGTCTCTTTTCAACTCAGAGTCAAAGTGGGCACACTTCGGGGGAAATATTTTTTAAATTTTATCTTGAGCCCCTTACATCCTTCTGGCAAGCTCAAAAAGGCGCTACTCGAAGGATACAAGGCACTCAGAGACTAGCTATGGGGGTATTAACCCCTATACCCTTACGGCTAGGTTTGGCTCGGCCCGGCCCAGGGGGTCCGTCCCACCAGAAGACGATGCGCGGCCCAGCCGATCTGCTTGGAGTCCCACGCAAGGAATCAAGGCAGACTTGGAGATCAAGCAAGATCTTGGTCGGTTAGAATAGGAATCCTTATTCGGTCACCTATGGCAATTGTAACCGGTTGGGATTAGTTTCCAGATCTGTAACCCTGCCCCCAGACTATATAAGGTAGGCAGGGGACCCTTCTCAAAAACAATCTCATTTACATACAGCAATACAATCAGACGCAGGACGTAGGTATTACGCCCTCACGGCGGTCGAACCTGGATAAAACCTCGTGTCTGTCTTGCATCACCATCTCGTTCGTAGCTTGCGCACCTATCTGCCAATAATCTACTACCTTGGGCATACCCCTTGGTAGACTGCCGACCATATTTCGTCGACAAAGGGGCTGAGCATCGCCCCAACTCTTGTGCGGGAGGATTGGAGGCCCACCTTGCAGCGCGCCATGGCGAGCGGCGGGGAGAGCAGGGTGGTGGCGGTGGGTCCTTCCATTTCAGGGGTGGCACCCCCTGGGTTAGTCACCAGTACGGCGGCAACGGGTGATGACGAAGGCCACGTCGGAGGTAACTCTTGCGCCCCCTCCTCCACCGGCTGTGGCTGAAGAGGAGAGGGAGACCGGGCTCCCTGCCTCACCAGGTGGAGGGCTACATGGCTCACCCTCTCGGTCAGAGCTGGAGGTGCTGGGGGGAGATGCGGCCAGGCCCAGAGCCGGAACGCCTGTCGATGGCCGTGAAATCAAGGTGGTGGAGATCCCCTCCGACGGCGAAGTGGGTGACAAGGTGGAGCTACCGGCGTCGTCGCAGGAGCTGGCGGTGGCCCAGTCGTCGATTGGGCCTTCCAACGGGTTCGGGGTGAGCCGTAATCTAGTGTGGCCCTGCCCCGGTGACCCGAGGAAGGCTCGGTTCATCCTCCACGACGATGAGGAGGTGGCACTCTGGCACTTCTAGGGGGAGAGCGGAGTGTCGATGGAGTCTGATGTCACCGAAACCAGGGTGAGGCTTAAGGAGGCCTTGGAGTGGGTCAAGTCCGTCCATCGGGCAGTTACGGTTGACCTGCCCCGCGTCGCAGAGGTAAGTTCTCTATGATTTGTTCTTGATTCCTTGGTTCCTTGCTGGTTGATTCATCATGTTAGCTCCTTGCCTTGTAGGGCTTGGAGGGGATGTCGTGTCGCAAGTCCCTTTTCCTCCGGGAGGAGCACGCCCGGATGGTCGAGCTCAAGCACGAGCTAGAGTCCGCCCGCCATGAGTCCCAAGACCGGGCAGCAGAGGTGACCGAGGCACGGGCAGCGAAGTAGCTCGCGGTGGAGCGGGCAACCACCACCGAGTGGGGGCTTGAGGCGGCGAAGGTTCGCCAGGCTGAGATCTAGGCGGCGCTGCAGAAGTCCCTGGCGGACGTCAAGGTGGCGCTCCAAAGTTCCCTGGAGACCCTGGAGACAGAGCAGAGGGTCCTAGAGTCAGAGCGGAAGGCCCGGTCGGAGGCCGCCAGGAAGTGCTCATGCTTCGGGGCCGGGTGATGGGGACAGAGGAGGCGAACGCCCGACTGTGTGAGCAGGTGACTCGGCAGGATGGGGACTCTCCATCCTTGAGAACACCCACGTCGGTACGTACCTTTTTTGCTTTTTGACGTGTTGGTTTCTTCCTTTAGCTTGCTTCTGAGCTTGTCGCCCTTCTTCCAGAGCTGGGTGGAAAGATGGAGTCGTTGGAGCGGGACCTGGAGATGGCCAAGGCAACAATTGGTCGGAATGCGGAGGCGCTGTCCAAGTCGCTTGAAGAGTGTCATGCTCTCGAAGGGGAACTTGACCAAATATGCAATGTTGCCCAGCTCATCATCTCAGAGGTCTTCGGGTTGGTGCCAAGTACCAACGCGCCCGCCATCCGGCTGGCGGAGGTTCCAGATGAGGTTTGGGCCCTTATCACCGACAGGCTGTTCTACGGGACATCGGGGGTGTTGACTTCGGTGGCGATGTACCACCCGGACCTGGACTTCGCCGCCATCTATAGCAGGTATGCCGACGGCTAGAGTGCAGAGGACATCCACTCGCTCGGGGAGAGCTTGCTGCCACACGCAAAGTTGGTGGCCGAGCAAGTCTGCGCGCAGTGGGTGACGGATGCCCACCGTGTGGACATGGCCGAAGGCACACGTCAGGAGGATGTCACCCAGCCTGTGGATGGCGTGGAGCCTAGGTCGAAAGCGGACCTCGCCCCACCTCTGACCGAGCCGAACATTGCCCAGTCGGAGGACGAGCAGCCCCTACCCTCGCCGGTCGAGCCGGTTGTCGATGCTGCCGTGGAGCCGCAGTAGAAGTTTTAGAGGAGAAATAGTTTAGCAGATGTAAAAGATAATGTCGTGGGGGAGACCCCTATGTAAAGTGTTTTTGTGTATTTATGAATACAGTAGCTTTTGTTTTTTTATGGAACTACTTCATTCGAGGAAGCTTGTCCCGTCCATTCCTTATTTTTATCTTAGCATAACTTTGTTTTTTTATTCTTTTCTTTTTCACACCTGCCCGATCATCCCATAGGTTGCAACCTTAAGAGCCCGGGCTTGGCCCACAAGGCTCAACTGCTCGTAACTGTAGGTAGAGGCAGGGTGCGTTCGGTCGGAATATTTAAAGCAAAGTTATGTAAGTTAAATTAAAGGAATGGACTACCCTTTCATTTGGGTAAGAAAAAGGTATTTACCATATGATAGTAAAAAAGAGAGGAGGTATTGCACCCCTGTAGAGCTCCTGAGCGACCTGGGCCAAAAGTGTTCGGGTCAGGGCGCTTTATAGGAGCAAACGTTAAGTAAAAAATGGTACGACCGAATTTTAGGGGAAGAAACGACGTAGTTGTTCGATGTTCCAAGTCATGGTGAGAACGTTGTCATTGTCGTCCTTTAGTCGGTAGGCGTCCGGTCGGATCACCTCGGTCGCCGTATAGGGACCTTCAATCGTCCAGATCCTTGCCCACCCCGCCCCCTTTTTTGGCTGCTGCCTCCTTGCCTTTTCCTTCCTTCGGCCCGCCGACCTATCGTAGAAAGCGTCTGAGGAGCTCGTAGTCCTTGTAGAGGTGCCTGATGGGGTAGTCATGGTTGGTGCATGAGCTTTCCATGAGCTCATTGAAGTGGTCAGGTAGGCCCTACTAGGGCTGCTTGCCCGTGTGATCAGCTGCGGCGACCAGCGCGGGATTTGCCGGTCGACGCCGATCGTTCTTGTTCTTTTTGCCCCTCTACATGGAGGGGCCCTCGTCCTGATCCTTGCACTTGGCCTTGCCTTTGTCCCGGCCTCCATTGAAGACCGCTCCAACCACCTCCTCGCTGGAGGTGTGGTTCGTGGCAACGTCGAGCAGGTCGCGGGTGGTACGGGGGTTCAGGCAGCCAAGCTTGTGGATTATGGACTCACATGTTGTCCTAGAGAGGAATGCGCTGATGACGTCCACGTCGACGACATCAGGAAGGGAGTTGCACTGCTTTGAGAACCTATGGATGTAATCCTACAGGGACTCGTTGGGCTCTTGCTGGCAGCTCTTGAGGTCCTAGGAGTTCCTAGGGTAGACATACGTCCCCTAGAAGTTCCCGACAAAGACCCTCTTAAGGTCCGCCTAGTCGATGCTGTCGTGTGGGAGGAATTCGAGCCAAGCTCGAACATGTTCCCCGACGTAGATAGGGAGGTACTGAATGATGAAGTGGTCATCATCCACTCCACCGGCTCAGCAAGTGAGCCAAAAGTCTTCAAGCCATATACTAGGGTTCATCTCCCCGGTATACTTGGCGATGTTGGTAGGCGGTCGGAAGCACTGTGGGAACGACGCTCTCTGGATGAGTCGGCCAAAGGCCCATGGTCCTGGGCCATCTGGGCTGGGACTTCGGTCATCCAGTCGGTGACCACGCCTGGGGTGTGTTTCACCACTCCCCACGATGGTCCAGCTGGGGTCTGTGTTGCCTGCCCTCACTGCCGCTCGATGGACGTCATCATCATGCCAGGCCCAATGCTGGTTGCTAATGACACTACGAGCATCTTGGTTTGGCCCAAGCTGCTCACACACAGGGGGCTAGTGTTGAGCGGGCACCAGGTCAGACCGTGGCGTGGCTGTGGCCTCCTGCGCCGCGCTCGGTGGCCCTATCGGTGAGCGGATGGAGCGATTTGCCTGGTGTGTCCCTACTCCCCTGGTGGGGAGAGAGGCTATGAGTCGGTGTTGCGATGCGGAGCTCTCCGCCTATTGAATGGTGGTGGTTTCCACCAGTGCCCGGAGGTTCTGGTAGATCGCCTGTTCCTAGGGGTTGTTCGGCTCGAGAAGGCCACGTAGAAGCATTGCCGCGGCGGTGATGTTCTGGCTAGCCTGAGTGAACTATGGGGGATCGTTCCCCCCGTCCATGATGTTGCGCTGGACCTAGCGGGTTACACGCATGGGGCACAGCGTGGTGCACCGAGCGCGCCGACGCAGGTGGTGGCTGGTTCTGCCGCCGTTGTTGTAGCACCTCACCATGCTTTTGTGTGAGCGCGAGGGCCCCCATATGAGGGTCCGCAGGGGTGTGAGTCTGCAAGGACTCCGCTACCACCAGCGACTGTCCCAAAGTGTTCGCCATAGCGCACTCCTAGGACGGACGGTGGCAAGGTGCCATGTTGCCGATGCTGGAGCCATCACTCTTAACCTCGTCATCTACGAGTTCGTAGAAATAGGTGGGAGCATAGCTCGCCATCCCCATGAATTCGGATGTGAGAGGAGGCGGCGTCAGCATTTTTCAGAGCCCTCGGGCATACGCGTCCGTGGGGGACGCAAGGCCGTAGGGGAACCGGTCGTACGATGGTTGCGGTGCGGACAACATGGTCCCTCCAGATATTCGGTGGAAGGTAGTAAATAGCGAGTAAATAATAGTATGTACATTACTCACAGTGGGGTTTGAGCAGAGCGTTTGCTCGGAATGAAGCGCAGACGCCTTGTCGTTGAAGTCATTGTGTGTTCTAGAGCCGATGGAGGGCGCCCTTCCGACGGGCGCCGGAATGAGTGCCTCCTCGTGGAGGTGTAGTATGCTGAGCCGGCCGGCGATGAAGTCTAGGCTTCCAAAGAGGAAGGCCTAGGATGGCTCGAAGACAGGTGGAACCCACATCCCAATAGGTGGGAGTGCAGGAAACTCTAGCAAGCCGAAGCGAGTCATATCGCTTGAGCCCGCCACGGCGAAGGTGGCGGAAAAGTGGGCCATCCGATGACCAAAAGTGTGAACGTACAGCGTCTTCCTCACGGACGGCGCCAACTATCGGTGCAGAAAGTGACCAACACATAAATATTTGTAGTTTTGTCATATGTTGTGATCGGATGTGGCCTAGCACTCAATGACACAAGGTTTATTCTGGTTTAGGCAACGTGCCCTACGTCCAATTTGAGTTGGTCAGTGACTTTATTCCTGAGTCCAGGTGCTCGAAGTTTGCTGTGGGGTTACAAACAGAAGGGAGAAAGATGGGGGTGCAAGAGGTCCGGTCGGACTCTGGTCTGAAGGGCCGAGAGTGATGGGAGCTCCACTATGTGCTAAGTCTTCGAGCGTATGCTCGAGGTTTGAACCTAGTGGTTCTTGTTGTGGACTGTGAGTGAACTGATCAATCGCCTTTTTTGGGAGAGAGCGCATCCCCTTTTATAGATGAAGGGGATGGCCTTACAAGTGAGAGAGGGAGAGTGTACGTATGCTAAGTCTTGTTGCCCACACCGTTGGGTACAAGATGATTGTAGGCGCCCATAACACTGTTAATGTCGGATGCATGTGGGAGGTTGTGTCATCTTCTTCCGGTATGGTAGGCGTCGGTGTCTGCCATACTGTTGATGCCTAGAGGCATGTAGGGAGTTTTACCATATTCACCTGGTACGGTAAATGCCGGCGCCCACAACACTGTTGGTGCCCAAAGGCATGTGGGGGGAGCCTTACCGTGTTTGTCTGGTATGGGAGTTGATGGTGCCCACAACACTATAGGGAAAATGTCGACGCCCACAACACTGCTTGGGTTCTGACAAGCCAGGAAGGTTGCAGGGTACCCTTTTGACATGCCCTGTTGGTACAGTCCTGCAGGTGTATAGGGTACGGTCCTTGGTATTGCGGTTGGCTTGAGTGCCCTGCCTTACTTTCTCCATCCATTTCCTGGTCCTCACTGAGCGGGCGTCCCCGATCGGTTGGTCCCAGTCGACTCTGATTGCTCCAGTCGGAGAAGACCTGTAAGCAGGGGTTCGGCGCATCCCCGGTCGGAGACGTGGGTCAAAGTCAGAAGTGGTGTTTGGTCAGGCCTTCCGGTCGGAGAGGCCGTCTGGAGGTGGGCCGAAGTCAGAAGCGAGCGTTGTTCCTCTTTAGTGAGGCCTTCCGGTCGGAGAGGCGGGCCGGAGTTGGAAGTGGGCGTCGTTCCTCCTCGGCCAGGCCTTTCGGTCGAAGATTGGATCGCCCTTCTAGCCCATTGATTAGGTATTTGAGCCAGCCCAGGAGTTGCGCGTCGTTCGCAATGTTGTCTGCTGGGCCGAGCCTTTGTTTGGGAAGCCGGTCCATGAGGGACCCCGGGTTTATGAACCCAACAAGTGTTGTAGGAAAGGAGGATCCACCATGTGAAGTAATCAAGCAATTGACCATTGGTGATATTAGACCACAAGAAGATGAAGTCACTGAAGTGGACGTTCCTCAAGTTGCTGTTGCAACTATTTTTGCTGACGTACCTGATGCTAAACAGCAGCAGACACCTGCTGCAACCCCTGCACGTGGTAGTGCCACACTTGAGAATGGCAGTGCTGCACCTACACAGTCAGTACCAGCTGATTCGACTCCAACTCATGGACAAGACCTACAACCCATATTTGAGCAAGAAAATGATGAAGGTCCAAAAGATGAACAAGAGGCCTTTGAGCATCTAAGGCTAAGGCAAATAATACAATGGGATCATCCTGTTGACAACATCCTTGGGAGTCTTCGAAAGGGGGTAACAACTCGTTCACATTTAGCAAATTTTTGCCAATATTACTCATTTGTTTCCTCTTTGGAACCTCTTAAGGTAGAACAAGCACTTGGAGACCTGGATTGGGTGATGTCCATACAAGAAGAGATCAACAACTTCAAAAGAAACCAAGTGTGGACCTTGGTGGAACGACCCAATACCAATGCCATTGACACCAAGTGGGTCTTCTGCAACAAGCAAGATGAGAATGGAGTGCTGACAAGGAACAAAGCAAGATTGGTTGCTCAAGGTTTCACTCAAGTAGAGGGCTTGGACTTTGAAGAAACATATGCACCAATGGCAAGGCTTGAAGCAATCCGAATGCTTCTAGCCTATGCCGCTCATCACAACTTCAAGCTATATCAAATGGATGTGAAGAATGCATTTCTCAACGGTTCTATTCAAGAACTTGTCTATATTGAGCAACCACCGGGCTTTGAAGATCACAAGTTTCCCAACCATGTCTACAAACTCCAAAAGGCGCTCTATGGGCTTAAGCAAGCACCAAGAGCATAGTATGGATGCCTTAAGGAATTCTTGCTTAAACAAGACTTTGAAATAGGCAAAGCCGATCCTACCATTTTTACTCACAAAGTCGATAAACATATATTTGTGTGCCAAATATATGTCAATGACATAATGTTTGGTAGTACTAATCATTATTTTTGTGAGGAATTTAGTAGGATCATGACCAAGAGATTTGAGATATCCATGATGGGTGAATTAAAGTTCTTCCTCGGATTTCAAATCAAGCAAGTGAATCATGGAACTTTCATTAGCCAATCAAAGTACACCCATGATATGCTCAAGAAGTTTGACATGGTGAATGCCAAGCCTATCAAAACTCCCATGCCAACCAATGGACATCTAGATCTCAATGATGAAGGGAAAGCCGTGGATACTAAGGTATATCACTCCATGATCAGCTCTCTACTTTATTTGTATGCATCTAGCCCGATATTATGCTTAGTGTGTGCATGTGTGCTAGATTTCAAGCTAACCTGAAAGAGTGCCACTTAGTGGCCGTTAAGAGAATCTTGAGATATTTAGTACACACTCTTAACATTGGCTTGTGGTATCCTAAGGGCTCTAAGTTCGATCTACTTAGGTATTTGGATTCCAATTACGCCGGTTGCAAAGTAGATCGAAAAAGCACCTCGGGGACATGTCAATTCCTTGGACGGTCCCTAGTGTCTTGAAGTTCTAAGAAGCAAAATTGTGTAGCCCTTTCCACCACCGAGGCCGAGTATGTTGCAGTCGATGCATGTTGTGCTCAACTACTTTGGATGAGGCAAACTCTTCAAGATTTTGGATGTCACTTCACCAAAATCCCAATGAAAGTGCCATAAAGCTCGCCAATAATCCCATAAGACACTCAAGAACTAAGCACATAGACATCAGACATCATTTCTTGAGAGACCACGAAACCAAAGGAGATATCAAAATTCGCTATGTGAGCACCGAAAAGCAACTAGCCGATATCTTCACTAAGCCGCTCGATGAGTCATGGTTTTGTGCTTTGCGTAGTGAGCTAAATATACTTGATTCTTGTAACATGGTTTGAACTATAGCACACCTTGATTAATGAACTAGCATGGATAGGAGAAATGAATTGGAAAGGTTTAAATATTCTGCTTCAAAATGATTTATCATAAGAAACAAGTGCATTATGATCATTATTTGTATTGATTATTTGCTGCTGATCATAGTGTGCTTGAGATATGTGTCCATATCCTATATGTATATAGCTATTTAGTTAGTAGCTAAATCTTGCTATTTTGGGGAGTGTGGTAGTGCCGCGTCTGCCTTGTGTCAGTGCCACACTTTGAATTTCAACTAGAATTCGGCCCACAACAGCCTGTTACCGTGGGGCCCATCTCTCCTTCTCTTTTCATCTGACCCTAGGGTAACCCTCTCCTCACTTTTCACTCGATGTTGTCGCCCTTCTCTTCCTCTCATGCACGATAGCGCTGCCACCACCTCTGTCTAGCGCCGCCGCCACCTCCGGTACTGCCGCGCGCCGTCCACCGGTTCCCTCCCGCGTCACCAGTGGTCGCTGAAGCTCTTGGGTGGAGCTGTTTCATCTCTTTCCTCCTCAATCCGCGTGAATCAAAGGTGAAACCCTAATCCTTCCCGATCTATGTAATGTGTTGATTCTAGTTGTCTTGGATGGTTGATTGGAAAATAGATAGTAGTTTGGATGGTGCTTTGAGGATTGATTGAAGTAGAAATCATGATTCAACCTTGGAGCCAAATTAACTGCTACGGTAGTGCCGCACCTCTATGGGAAAGTTGGCAGTGCTAAACTCTTGGTTCGATGGTTGACTCACTTTATCTATTTCACTCAGCTCCCAATGCTAAGATTCATGATTACTATACTTTCTCTCAATCATATCTAGATGAATCGATGACATATACATGTTTATGCTTGCAGAGATTATATAGTGGGCTGGGAGTTAAAATATGAAGTAAGTTCAGTAGATAAAAAGATGCAAAATACAGGCTTAGTGAAACAGCTGGTGCGGCAGTGCTGCTCCCAGGCACGGTAGTGCCGCACATCTAGGGGCAGTACCACATCAGCTGCTTCCCTCGCTTGCACGTTGACTCTTCTTGAGTACTTAACTTGCTTTATAGGGTAACTTCTACTCTCCATTTGTATAGTTTCTCATTTTGGTCTATGTTTTTGCGTAGATGGCCTCCGAAGGTGAAGATGACCGGAGGGGCAAGAGGAAGATGACCGAGCCTCGTGACAAGCAAATGCCTCGTTGTGGTCGTGGAAGAACCATAGGGGGTAGCAGT
The DNA here is from genome assembly GCA_904845875.1 of Miscanthus lutarioriparius. Lineage (NCBI taxonomy): Eukaryota > Viridiplantae > Streptophyta > Magnoliopsida > Poales > Poaceae > Miscanthus > Miscanthus lutarioriparius. The sequence continues at coordinate 13,756,981 of CAJGYO010000006.1, read as the reverse complement.
AGTGCAGTAGGCAGAGGTGATGCTAGTGACAGGGGGAGAAGGGATCAGTTGATCTATGAGGAGGAGAACATGGAGAGGGCTAGCTGCACCATTCCTCTAGGTGCTTGCCCAGATACTCCACCTCACCTTGAGGAGTTTGACAGAGGTTACATCAGAGAGTATTTTGAGGAAGTGATCATGAGGCGTCCTGTTGACACACGTGCTCATCCCGTGCTCAACTATGCAGGAAAGCTAAAGATGGTAGAAGAAGCACATGAGAACAATCCTTATGAGCAGCCAAAGGATTTGGGGGGGGACTATAGGTTTGGAATGAGTTTCATTCCAACTTTTATGCCTCAGTGATTTTCAACTCCAAAAAGTCAAAGACTGTCAAGATGCAGTATGTTGACTGGGAGGAGATGAAGGGGAAGAATGAGCTTGAGTTCAACAAAGTGATCAAGGCTTGTGAGCTATTTGGCCTCACTGATATCATGAGCTTCTAGTACAATTAGAATGAGGAAGTGCTAGCCCAGTTTCATGCCACCTTCTTCTATGATATCTACACTGATGAGATTCACTGGATGACTGAGGGACGGCATTATAGGATTGACTTTGTGACTTTCAACCGGATCCTTGGTTTTGGAGATGAGGAGCGGGGCTTCACTTATATTCATGGTGAGGCTAGAGCAGAGATCCACGACATTGCATATATGTGGATTGATAGGAGAAGTATAGATGGTAAGGTCAGTGGCTTGAAGAGCTACTACTGTATTCTGAACAATCTGATCAGGCACACAATAAATCCCAAGGATGGAGTAGCTTCAAGTCTTAATGGCTATGTGAGGAATGTGCTTGCTAGGTTTGCTCCTGGAGGCGATAGGTTCAATGTCCCTCGCTTCATGTGGCATGAGCTGAGGAATGCCATGGAGGATGGGAGAAAAGGGATGCCCTATGCCCCTATCTCATGTTCATGATTGAGAGGGTCACTAGTTATAGGTTTGATAAAGATGGTCTCCACACCATCTACAAGATTGAGAAGACCCAAGCCTTAGGTGCTAGCAGGGCAGTGAGACGCTCTCCATCGGTTGAGGATGTGCCTGAGTCATCTCGCTCTAGGCCTTGCAAGGAAAAGAAGATGGAGAAGTTTAGGAAATGGATCAAGGCCATTTTCACCACATGCACCTATGCAGCTAGGACCGCATATGAGGACTGGTTGGAGAACTATGAAGTCAACTGGGAGGCTAGAGAGCATGCAGGGATGCCACCTCTTTCTCCAGTACAGTCACCGCTGAGGTTTGACAACCTCCCTAGCCTCTCCGACACATATTCAGAGGATGAGGAGGAGGAGGAGGAACAGGAGCAGCCAGAGCTTGACCCTCACATGAGGTTGAGCTCCACCTTATACTCCATGAGGAGAAGCACCAGGCATGAGCGTCACACTTCTACCACCCATCTCCAAGAGAAGGCGGTGGTGTCCTCTTCCTCCTCCGACGACGATGATGATGGTGGTGAGGAGGATGTTGCAGGTGCTAGTGGAGCTGCTGGTGCGAATGATGTCGATTGGGACACCATCTAAGAAGATGAGGAGTGAGTGTTGGTCTTTCTTCTTTTCTTCTCTTTTTGGTGCTTTATGCCAAAGGGGGAGAAAATTAGAGGGGTCAACAACTTTTTCGTCGCCATGGAGAGGAGGTTGCTGCAGCTGGAGCTTCATGTTCTTATCCGTTTAGAGTAGACTTTGTTAGGTTGAGAGTTTGAGAGACGATTCAAAACTCTATTTATGTAATAATGCTACCTAAGTACTTTATATGTGTGGGATATGGACATGAATTAATCTGTGATGTAGCTGGTGATAAAATTGTGCTAGAATGTATATCTTTATATGTGTTACATGTTGTGTAGTGTCTGTTCTTATCTGTGCTATTACAACAAGTGCGGCAGTACCGCACCCAGGAGTGGCAGTGCCGCACCCAGCTATTACAACAAAACTTGTTGTGCATGAACTGTCATTCGCATCACGTCTACATACCTGACATAGTATGCAGCACCCCACAGGAGCATGGATGTAGGGGGAGCCCCATCACTTTCACTAAAATATGAATCTTGGCTTCTTATGCCAATTTGAGAATTCAATTCTCTATTCACACATTTAGGGGGAAGCTCTACACTCATGGCTCAAAAATATCAGTATTCATTTCATATCTTTTGTAAGCTCTAATTGGGTTGTCATCAATCACCAAAAAGGGGGAGATTGAAAGTGCAATCAAGCCCTAATTGTGGGTTTTGGTGATAATGACCACGTAATTAGAGAACTAATAAGATTTATCGAGATGACAAGCAGGGAATCTATATTCGAGGATGTTACACGAAATGAAGGAGACCCAATTATAAATGTTGATGGCTTCAAACTCAAAGGATGTTTAAATTCTTTTATATTTTGAATTTGAGTATAAGAAAAGTCATACTATAAAGGGGAACACAATTCTTAAGCTAACATGTGCTGCTAAGTACTCAATCTTACACATACATCCTTAGTTACATCCTTAGTTACCCTTGTTGTCTTGCCTGGTGCGGCACTGCCGTACTTGAGCCGTGGCACTGCCGTGACTTAAGTGAGCATTGGGGCTGGGGGTACTTATACCTTTCCCCTTCCTCCCCAACGTCTCTCTTCTCTCTCCCACTCATTTAGCACGTCCAAGAATAGAAGAGTGCTCTTCTCTCTCTCCTCCATTGGTGACCTTGAGCTCCCAAGCGTTCTCCCTTGATTTCCCCATCAATCCTTGAGAGAAAAAGGTTCCAAACTCAATTAGAAAGCAGATCCTTTGATTCTCCAACTCAAAAGAGCACTTGGTTCACGTTTTGGCCAGTGGTTGTGTTTATTACTCTTGGAGCTTTGCTCTTAGCCGGCTAGAGCGTCGCTCATGGAGCTTGCCAACTTGTGTGGCAGCCCTAGGAGGTTTGTAACCACCTCTTAAAGCTAGTAAACTCACCCCTTATCTCAAGAGTTGAGTCTCTTGACTCAAAAACGAGGAAGGGTTGTAAAGCCCTAAGCCTTAGTGGCTAACCTCAATAACGTAGACGTAGGCAAGCCTTGGTGGCAAGCTAAACCACAGGTTAAATCATCATGTCACCTTATGCTTGATTTACATCATTTGCATTTCATATTGTTGTTGAGGTGATTTCTAGGGTTTGTGGTTGATCTACTTGTGTGTTGTGTTCCTACCACTTCTAGCTCTCAATCTGTGAATCTCATACCTATAGGAAGCTAAGAAATTTCTCTGATTCAAGTTTACATTCACTGATTTTGAACTATGACTCGAAGTTGTCTGCAGGTGCGGCGGTGCCGCGAGGTCAGAGCGGCAGTGCCAGTAGGTTGAATTTGATGAAAGTTTGAGTGTTTGTTTTGACAGGCCTATGCACCCCCCTCTAGGCTAACCAGAGATCCTACACTTGTTGACCTAGTTGATGACTACCGAGGAGTCGCCATAGATGAGCAAACGCTTGATGCCGACTGAGACTGCTACTCGAAGGCCATGAAGGAGGGCCTCGTACTCGGCTTCATTGTTGGTAGCAGGCCAAAGTATTTGTAGGATGTATTTAAGCTGCTTTCCATCTGGAGATATGAAGAGAACGACAGCGCCTATGCCTCCTATCTTGAGGGAACCAACGATATACATCTTCCAGTGGTCGTGGATAACTGTCGGAGTAGGCTGCTGGGCTTCGGTCCACTCGGCTATGAAATCAGCCAAGACTTAAGATTTGATAGCCTTGCGGGAGACGAACTCGATGTTCTGAGCTTCGAGTTCGACTAACCACTTGGATATGCATCCTGATTACGTAGGATGTCGCCAAGTGGGAAGTCGGATACCACTATTACCTTGTGTTCGTCAAAGTAGTGGCGCAGCTTGCGTGAAGTGATCAAGAGGGCATAGAGGAGCTTTTGCACATGTGGGTACTTGGCCTTAGATTCTGATAGCACCTCGCTAATATAATAGATATGTCGTTGTACCTTATATACGTGCCCTTCTTCGGCCTGCTCCATGACTATTGTCATGCTAACAACCATAGCAGTAGCTGCTATGTAGAGTAGGAGTGGTTCATGCTTCTCTGGTGGAGTAAGTATTGGAGAGGTTGACAGGTACTCTTTGAGCTTCCGAAAGGCTTCATCAGCTTCAGCTGTCCACTCGAACTTGCCTGACTTTTTCAACAACTTGAAGAAGGGCAAACCTTTCTCCCTAAGTCACGAGATGAAACGATTGAGGGCAGCCATGCACCCTGTTAGTTTATGAACATCTTTAACGTAGTAAGTTGGAGTCATCTGAGTGATTGCTTGAATCTATTTCGTGCTAGCTTCGATACCCTGATGGCTCATGAGGAAACCCAATAGTTGTCTAGAACAAACTCCAAACACACACTTTGTTGGGTTAAGCTTCCACTTGTACTTACAAAGACTGTCAAAGGTTTGCTTCAAGTCTGCGATCAGAGTAGAAGGGTCCTTAGTCTTGATGATGACATCATCTATGTAGGCTTCTACATTATGACCGATTTGTTCGCTTAGGCACGCCTGGATAGCCCACTGATAGGTTACCCCGGCATTTTTTAACCCGAAGGAGATGATCGTGTAACAGTAGGCACCAAACGAAGTGATGAAGGATGTCTTGCTCGGATATTTTTTTTAGAGGGCAATCTGATGGTAACCCGAGTAGCAATCAAGGAAGGATAATAGAGCTAACCCGGTCGTAGAGTCTACGATCTGATTAATGCGAGGTAAGCTGAAGAGATCTTTCAGGCAGTGTTTGTTGAGATCTATGAAGTTGATGCACAGGCGCCACTTTTTCAAGTTCTTCTTCTAGATGAGTACAAGATTGACAAGCCAGTCAGGGTGAAGGATTTTCCTAATGAACCCGGCTGGCAATAGCTTGGTGATTTTCTTCTTGATTGCTGCTTTCTTATCGGGTGAGAACCATCGTAGACGTTGCTTGACCAGCTTTGAGCCTAGGGTTTAAATCCAATTTGTGCTTAGCCAACTCTCTTGGAACACCTAGCATATTAGTCGGCTTCCATGCAAAGATATCTTTCTTTTCCCTAAGAAAGTTAGTGAGCGCGAGTTCCTATTCTTTGGAGAGGTGAGCGCTGATGATAGCCGTCTTAGAGGGATCACCAGTACCTAGATCAATGTTGATGGTATCCATCTTAGAGGGTGGTGCAATGATTCCCGCCTTCTTAGTTGGAATCTCCATGTCTTCCAGCTTAGTCTATTGTGCAATGTTGGCATTCTCTTGTGCTTCATAGGCTTGCTGTGTTCTGGCTGCGATCTTTACAACTTTCGTGTCACTATCATATGAGTGTTTGAGGTCACCTTGGAAGGAGAGTACGCCATTAGGACCCAACATCTTGAGCAAGAGGTACGGATAATGTGGTATGGCCTTGAACTTGGCCAAAGCAGGTCGACAGAAGATAGCATGGTATGATGATTCAAAGTCCGCCACCTCAAACTTGATGAACTTTATTTAGAAATTGTTTGGGTTGCCAAACGTTACCGGGAGTGTGATCTGTCTGAGTGGCATGGCAGCCCTGTAGGGTACTATCCTATAGAAAGGGATGTCAGTGGGGGTGAGTAGGCTAGTAAAGTCTAGTCCTATCTTCTTCAGTGTATCTGCAAATATTATATTCAATCATGTGCCGCCATCGATCAGGGCCTTAGGGACTGTCTTGTCGGCTATTGTTGGACCCAAGACGAGTGGGTAGTGGCCAACGTTAGTCACGCTAGTCCATTGATCTTTTCTGAAAAACTAGATTGGGTACTCGAACCAATTAAGGTACTTTGGTGTTGAGGGCTCTCCTGCCATGATGTCCCGAAGAGCCAACTTCCCTAAGCGCTTATTTAATGAAGTCGGTAGCCCCGCAAAGATTAGTGCAATCTGGCACTTATACTGTTGAAAACCAAGGTCAGGGTTGTCGTATCCATCTTTGTTGTTATTAGCTTTGCCCATGCCCTTGTTGCTTTTGTCATAGAAACCCAGTTCTTGGAGTTGTCTGCACTCGCCCACCTTGTGCTTGGCGTTCTTGTGGAAAGGGCAGGGTAAATTTTTGAGGTCTTCGAACTTCTTGTTATTTTTGTTAGACTTCTTGGACATGTCCATGGAAGCAAGGGTGTTGTCGGGTCCTCTTTTTCTGTCAGGATGTCCACCCTGATTGCCTCTGGGGTCATAACCTTTGTCTTGTTGGCCACGTGGGAATTGTTCACGAGTACGCTCTTCAGATGCAATCGTCTTCTATAATGTACGCTTAAATTCCTCAGCGGTCTCTGGATTATCATCGCATAATTTTTTAAACTGTCACTTGTATTTGATCCTATTAGCGAAGTGATCTATCACCTCTCTGTTTGTGATATCATAGACTTGGGCTTGTAACTCAGCAAATCGGCGATAATATTGTTGGAAGGTTTCATCTGGTTTTTGCTTGCAAGCTCTAAGCTTGTTCTGAGTACTTGGGTGGGTGAGGATGTCATAAAAATTTTCACAGAATTTGCACTGAAGTTGTCCCCAAGTATCAATGGAGTTGGCTCATAGCTTATCAAACAAGGCGAGAGGCACAACATCGAGTGCCATGGGAAAATATAACACTTTGATGTCATCGTCACCACCTGCCAACTCGATGGACTGAGAGTAGATGCGCAACCATTGGTTGGGTTCTGTCTTCCCGTCATACTTAGTATGGTTGGACGGCTTGAATTTGTAGGGAAGCCGGACAGAGAGTATTCTATTAGAGAAACATGGGAACCTATCCAATGAGATGCCGGCCTCTCTGTACTCAGACTTGCCTCTGCCTTCCCTGTTGCTATACTGGTGCTTGTGATAGGCCGACTGTGCGGCACCCTAATTCCTATTCTCGTGACCCTACGGCCCTAGACAGGAGTGGGCTGGTACTCGCTGTTCTCCTCCTTGATTACCCTGTGGTCCCAGATGAGAGTGGGCTGGTGTCCACGCCTCTGGTCCTCGGGAAGGGTTAACTTGAGATGTCACTTTTGTAGCCTGCATCAGAAGGGCTATGGATTCTAGAATGACTTTGAGTCATTGCTGATCTGGAGTAGGGTTTTCTATGGCCGCCATCTCTTCTACTAGGGCATAGACATTGGCATAGGGTGTAGTGAAGACCATGTGGCAAGCTACTTCCATGAACTCAGGCTCAAGGTTGCGTGATGCAGAGGCTCTGGCGGCATCACGGTCTTAGCGCTGTCTGTAACACCTTCGGTGTTACACCCTAAACAAACTCCTAAACCATATCATGAGCATCATGTTTATGTGATAAAGCATGTGATAAAGTGTGTAGATTAATTTCTTGTAACCTAAAATGACTAATAAAAATGTTAAATGAAAGTTGATTCAATAGCTCATGTATATCAAGTAGGGTTGAAAACCAATTTTTATTAAGCAAAAGCATTATAGAACATGTGTGTGACACTTAAAAAAGTTTGGAGTATGGACTTTGTAGATGACAATGAAATCCTTGCTGTTGAAAAATAACTTCGCTAGCTAATGATTCTAATGGCCTAGAAATGCAACTTGGATTCAAGTTCAGCTCAAAGACAGAATATTTTCAAGTTTATAGACAGCAAGACAATGCCATATTTGGCAATTTATTTTGTGAAATCAGAGTTAAGGGATGGTGTCGTGTTTTAGCTCGGGTTGGTAGCCTCACATGCCATCTTGAGCATGGTGAAGACGGTTTAGGTCCAGAAGCAACCGTTTAGTTGTTATAGGCGCTTTAAAATTCGTGCAAGACGTGATTTTAGGCTAGTTCACCGGGTGAGCGCGGTCACCACGTCTCAAGGGTGTAACACCTCTGGTGTTTTGACCTAATACTAAAATTTGACATGTCATCATGTGCATTGCAAAGCATTCATTTAGTATAAAGTTTTGAATGCATTCACTAAATAAGGTTTATTTCATAATGTTGTTATTTCATGTGATGTGTTTAAAAACCCTAGATAAAGATCATGACCACAAGGGTCAAAATTCATGTGATCATGTGAGGTCATGTGTTATTTGACTCAAATAACCCTAATGGGCCATGTTACTGGTCAAAAATCAAAATCTAAGTAAAAGAAAGACAAATCAAATTTGAATTCATTCTCAAATTATAAAAGTCCTTTTGCCCTTTGGACTAATTCAAAATCCATGAGGAATTTGGGGTTGAGGTAAAAAGCAAAGTTGGAGATTATTATATGTAGATCAACTTTGGTATTCAAAGTTTTCAAGTTTACATATAAAGTTTGGAGTAATTTTGAAATGATTCAAATCTTTAAATGTACCCCAAATTTGAATTTCAAAATGGAGGCAGAATTTGAAAATGTTTCTTAAACCAAAGTTGTAGTACTTGAAAAGTTGAGCAACTTTTATTTTGGAGATTTTCAACTTCTATAGAAAATTTGGAAGTAATTTGCAAAATGGACTCAGTGGCAATTTCGTAAATATTTCAAATTTCATGTTGACAAAGAAAGCATCACCGCGGCTGCACACCTGAGTTCACCGCCGATCGGTTTTCACCGCTTTCACGCGCTGTGACACGCCCAAACCTCCGTGGCAAGTTCGCCCGTGTGTTGTCAACACCGACGCCTCCTTCTTGCTATAAATAGGAGCACGCCGTCGTCAATTCGGAGTTTTTGAATCAACCGCCGCCGCCACGGGTGTCCCGCCCAAGACTCGCGTAATTGTCGCCGTCAGAGCGCCCCGAGTCGATAGCGTCCCGCCAAGAGCTCCGCCTCGTCTTCCTGCTCATCCCAGGCCTGATCGTGTCGCTCACAGGAGTCCAGTGCCGCCAAGACGACGTTGTCTTCCCCGAGACCATCGGAGACTCCGCTGGCTTGCCTCACTCGTCTTGGTGCTCCAGACCATCTTCGACTGCACCAAGCCCATCATCGTGTTCGTGGTGAGTCCCTGATCGTGTTTCGCCCTTCGCTTTAGACTCTACTGCACCGTAGCTATAGCTACGTCGATCGCCGTCGTGTCCAAGCCGCCATGGCCGGCGTTGAGTGCCATCCGGTGTGCCCTTTTCTGTTCTGAGGCTTGGGATAGATGCGCGACTTGATGTAGATCATGTAGGAGAGAGCGGTTGTCTCACCGGAGATTCACCACCCGGCGCGTTTTTTGCTGGCGGAGCTGGCAGCGCCGCCGCGTCTTTGCCCACTCGTCACGCGTGTGGGGTCGACTGTCGATGGAGCCGAGGAAGAAGAACAAAGGCAATTTGGTTATTTTTCGATTTTGAATAGTGCAAAGCAATTTTGCAATTTTGTAGGAATTTATTTACACATCCAAAAATTCTGAAAATTTTTTGTGTAGCTTATGTACATGTTCTAGTATGATTTAAAAATTTGAAATTTGAAATTTGGATAAATTTTGAATGTTCAAAAATTCAGTCAATTAATTAATAAATGCAAATTCCATGATTTTGTAGGCCTTTGTATAACTCCAAAAATTATGAAATTTATTTTGGTACACTAATTTATCATGAGGATGCTTGTGTAAATTTTTGAGATCATTTGGAACAAGTTTATTTTAAGCTTAATTCCAAATTAATTCAAAAATAGATAAAAGCAAACCCTAAGTGTTTAATTAGTGTTGGATCTTGTTTTGGTCATGTTTTGTGACTAGTAGGGTTTCAAGATCCATTTGGTCAAGTCACATGTGTGGTTCATAATGGTAGGATTGCAAGTTGGTTTTGTTGGCTTTGCAATCGCATCGTAAAATAAAATCATTTGTGGGTGTTTTATATTTCATGTACCGTGAAAGCATCATGTTTACATTATCATCATGTTAAAGCATATGTTATCATTTCGTGTAGAACCCGAGAGAACGAAACGATTCTAGTTGAGCAAGTTCGGAAGAATCCCGGTTGTCTGAGGATTCGATAATTGTGGTACTAATCCTAACAGGAGATCGTCAACGAAGGCAAGCCCGGTTTATGCATTAAGCCATCACCTTGTTACTTTGAAAAGTTTATCACCTATGTTACTTACTGCATTAAGTTGATTACTTCAAATTTTACCTACTTGATGCATTACCTACCTTGTTACTTGTTTACCATCCTTGAAGATGATTTCATTTACAAAGGCGTAGAATTGCTTAGTATGCTTTATGGTAGGTTTTCAAAGTAAAAGTTTTGATACAATCAAAGATGGCATCTTGGCCAAAGAAAGAAAGAAGATAGAATGAACTAGAGACTAGTCGGGTGACTTATCTTGAATGTTGGGTAATGTTGCCGATTATGTCGCTTAAAGGCCACTCATTGTGGATCTTCTCTGAGCGAGACACTTTGTAGTCTTGGTCACATACTCCGGTAAGCCTACTTGGCTAATCCGATGCTAAGGCGAATGCCAGCGCCTTTTGGGAGTGGAGAGATGGGCGAGTAGCGTGGACCCTCGTGGCTGGAATGTGGCGGATTTGAGGTGTGCTGTGCTCTCGGGTGGCGTGGAGACGGCTTAGTATAGGAGGATCCGGTAGCGAGGTTGATATATGCAAGATTAAGTTCTACATATGTCGTGTGATAAGGAATCCCCAGCTGGGACTTGAATCAATTCGAATTGCCGGTGCTCCGCGGATATGGAGACTCGATTCATTACAGAAGCAATGTAGTACTGGTGAATTACTAAAATATGAGAAAAAGAATGGAATGAGAAGGAATGGAATATGGGAAATGTATATTTAGTTGAGATAATGAACTAAAAGAACTTAGTGGTAAACTTGAAAATAGAATAAAGGATAGTAAGCTTTTGGCAAAGAACTTTTGAACCTTGCTACATCCTTACCTTGACCCAACACCTGCATCCCTAAGTCCTTCGTCCTTTTTGGTCGGGTCAGTCTTGTTGAGTACTTTTGTACTCAGGGTTTGTTAACCCTTGTTGCAGGAGAGTCGCATGCTCAGGCTTGTTTTGGTCCCTATTTGCGCATGTCGATGTATGAAGTCGATGATGATGAGGAATGATGAATGGCCTTTGGACAAGGCACTAGTTTGTATGATAAATAAAGTTAATGTAATATTATCCTGCTACTATGGTCGTATGACACTTATGGTATTGTAAGTTTGAAAACAACTGGTTTGTAATAATACTATCTTAAGACTTCCGCTATCTTTTACTCTGGTATATGTTTGAATAAAATGTTGTAATCTGCAATGACTATGATTGGGATCCTGTTTGAAAAGAGAAACGTGGATGATTCGGGTTTTCCGAGGACACCCGACAGACCTGTTGAGTTGTTGGGAACTCGTGTACGCTATCCGAGGTCTGTTAAGACAACGATAGGTGCATGTGGGCCCAATGCCTCAGGAGGTTCTGCCACAGCTGGTATCAGAGCAGGACCTATCTAAGATCATTGTAGGTTACTTTGGAAAACCTTCAAATTGATTTGGATCAAAGAAAGTAAAACTTGATATTTTAAAAGTTCAAATTTCTTTCTTCTTTCCTCTAATCTAGCCTCAATCCTATCTTATTTGAAAGTTTGTGGCGGATAATATGATTAGGTTTGTCCTATGTATTAAAAATCTAGTACTTTTGATTGTATAAATCTTTTATACTCGGATTCGTAAGATCGATTCATGCATCATGCTTGAACACCTTGCATAATGATTCCCCTTAAAAGTGGTTGGGTAAGTAATGTCAATCCCATTCTTGCTAACCTCCATTATCCTCAAGCTATCCTTATAGTCCCATCCTAAATTCTACAAAGCTATGGCAAAGACCAAGATAATCGCACGCAAGTCCTTTGGACCTCACGGAGTCCCTCGTCACAGTTGGCACCGCGTAATCGTGAGCTTGATGGAGAAAATTCCAGGATCCTAGGAGGTGAAGGATCTTCAAGCAATTCCGCCAACATGGAGAACATTACCAAGGAGCTCAACACTCTTTCGTCGAGCTCATGCAAAAGATCAAGAGAAGTCTGGCGAAATGGAAAGGGACGTCACCAAGAATACCGAGTTGAGGAATGAAGCACGGACACGAGAGGATGCGCCAATGAACGCGTCCATGAGTTGGAGTTCTCACGTAGAGGACCGGAGATGGACAATGCCATCCTTCATGAGAATGTCCACCATCTTTATCACAACTTCATCCACCTCATGGGGATGGTGAAGTTCTGAGATGAAGAAATGATTGTAGCTCCGTGGAGAAGTCGAGAATGAAGAAGAGGAGGAGGATCACGAGGAGTTAGTGTACTTCTCGGATGAAAGTGAGGTTTCGTCCGATATGGGCACGGATGCTGATGACTGAGAGCTCGGAGTAGTAATAGTTCCTTTACTGCTTTCTTAGTAAACCAGGGTTGTCTTGTGGGGTACAAGACATGTAATTTAAATAAGTAACCCTTTGTAGCATGAAACCTTTTAAATGCTTTTAATAAAGAATAATGTAAGTAAACGTGTTCTCTAACAGATGCCTCGTCCTATCACCCGAACTGGTGCTAGTGGCTCGCACGACGATGATGAGTGCCCAAATCCTCCACCAATGCCCTCGACTATGGCAGATGCCATAGCCGCACTCGTCAACGCAACGGCAGAGAATGCCAGGCTGTTAAGGGAGTTGGCGCAGAACCAGCAGGCACCATACCCTAATCGTGGCCGTCGTAATAATGGAAACGACGAGTCAACTTATGTGGATTTTACTGACACACGTCCACCTGTGTTCTCTAAAGCAGATGAACCTTTAGAAGCTGACGATTGGCTTAGGACAATAGAGCAAAAGTTCGAGCTGATTCACTGTACCGAGGTTCAAAAACCAAAGTTTTTGCGACAAACAACTCTCAGGAGGAGTTCTTTGGTGCTCAGTGGGCAAATTGGTGGTAGCAAGATGCCCGTTGGTCACCAAATCAATCGGAGGGAGTTCAAGGATGCCTTTAGGGCACATTATATTCAGACGGTGTGATGACCATGAAGTTGGAAGAGTTCTTGGCTCTTAAGCAAAGGGAGCACCGGTGATGCATTATGTTGGGCGTTTCAACCACCGTCGCAAAGAGATGCTATTGAGTATGTCAATACTGACAGGAAAAAGAAGAATCATTTTCTTAGAGGTCTAAACACCAAACTTGAGACCATGATGGCAACTTGTGGCACGCGCAACTTATCATGAGATATCAACATTGCTATCGCTTCGGAGGAGAATTATCAGAGACACAAGGAGGCGAAGAAAAGAGGTCCTTTGCTTCCGGATCATCAAGTGGCAAGCGTCCGAAGATTGTATACCATCCTCGAGAATCATGGCCGACGCCATTCCGCCCATAACAAGGCCAAAGCAAAAGCAAATCTTTATTCGCCCTGCAACTAATACACCTTATACACATCAAGCGCCGCAGCAGCAGAACAATACAAATAATGCAAACCGCAATGCTACTCCCCGTAATCACAATTATCCATGCTATAATTGTGGTAAACCCGACACTTTTCCCGAGAATGTCCATATCCTAGAAAGAACAATCTCGATGCACCCAAAGCCCTCTGTTACTCCAATTTCGTAATCAAGTACAAGGGCAATGTTCGGAACAATCAAAAGGGATGATCGAGAAGAAAAGCGGAAGGGTCTTCTATACTCAAGTGGAGGCTATTCGGAAGGAGAACCAAGTAATGATGGGTATGTTTCCCATTGCTAAGCATCCCGCAATTACCTTATTTGATTTGGTGCATCCCATACATTCATCAATCGTACATTTGTTGTGAAGCATGGGATAGCTATTGGGGAAACAAAAGAGCCCTATCATATACAGTCGCCCGGGGGACGAATCTGTACAAGGGAGGTAGTTCAGCATGTACCTATTGATTTGGGAGGATATGAGTTCCCTACCAATATGCTGATATTAAAGGATCAAGATATAGATGTGATCCTTGGTATGAACTGGCTAACTCAACACGGGGCTATCATAGATGTCCTGCGTAGAACAATAAGGGTAAATGCACCTGACAGCAAAACCCAACTTCTTATCCAACTTCCTTTTCCTAAGAGTACAGTGGAAGCAGTCTGTGCAACTATTGTTGAAGGAGCCGAGAAAATTTCAGTGGTAGGTGAGTTTACGGATGTCTTTCCCGATGACCTGCCTGGTTTGCCACCAGACCGAGACGTAGAATTTAGAATTGATCTGAAACCAGGAACAGCACCAGTATCCAGAAGAGCATATAGGATGCCACCCAAAGAACTAGCAGAATTAAAAATGCAACTACAAGAGTTGTTAGACAAGGGTTTCATTCAACCCAGTTCATCACCTTGGGGATGCCCTGCTATTTTCGTGAAGAAGAAGGATCAAACCTTAAGGTTATGTGTTGACTATCGGCCGTTAAATGAAGTCACCATTAAGAACAAATACCCCTTACCCCGAATTGATTTGCTTTTTGATCAACTAGCGGGAGCTAAGGTATTCTCGAAGATAGACTTGAGATCAGGCTACCACCAGATTAAGATCAGACGAGAAGATGTGCCCAAGACAGCGTTCACTACTCGATATGGTCTATATGAGTATCTAGTCATGTCTTTTGGGTTGACCAATGCCCCGGCTCACTTCATGTACTGATGAACTCGGGTTTTCATGCCCGAGTTGGATAAGTTTGTAGTAGTGTTCATTGACGATATATTCGATCTATTCTAAGAGCAAAGTGGAGCATGCGGAACATCTCCGTATTGTTCTGCAAAGGTTAAGAGATCACCAACTATATGCCAAGTTCAGCAAATGTGCATTTTGGTTGGAGGAAGTACAATTCTCGGGTCATGTGCTATCTCTTTGAAGGTATAGTCATTGATCCGAACAAGGTAGAAGAAGTCCTTAATTGAAAGCACCTACAACTGTTCATCAAGTTCGCGATTTCCTAGGGTTGGGTGGTATTACCGTCGGTTTATCCCGACTTCTCCCAAATTGCGAAGCCAATTACTGGATTGCTGAAAAATCAAACTAAGTTTGTATGGTCAATAGAATGTGAAGAGGCCTTTCAGACATTGAAGAAGTTGTTGACAACTGCACCAGTATTAGCACAACCTGATATCGAGAGGCCATTTGATATCTATTGTGATGCATCTGGAATTGGTATTGGCTGTGTTCTTATGCAAGCAGGCAGAGTCATAGCATATGCTTCCAGACAACTCAAGAAGCATGAAGAACATTATCCCACCCATGATCTTGAATTAGCTGCTGTTGTCCATTCACTCAAGATTTGGCGACATTATTTATTAGGCAATATATGTCATATCTATACGGACCACAAGAGTTTGAAATACATCTTCACCCAGTCAGAGCTGAATATGAGGCAAAGAAGATGGTTGGAACTTATTAAAGATTATGACTTAGAAGTACATTATCATCCGGGCAAGGCTAATGTGGTTGCCGATGCCCTGAGTCGCAAGAGTCATTGTCATTGCCTAATTGTAGAAACTATGCAGAGAACATTGTGTCAAGAGATGGAGCATCTGGATTTACAAATCTTAGAACAAGGTTCCCTGTCCAATATTGTAGTTGAGTCCACTATCAAAGATCAGATCATTGCTGCTCAACAGAAGAGTAAGGGCATAGCCCATATTAAGGATAAAGTCAGATCTGGAAGACCAACATGTTTCAAGATTGATGAATCAGATGTTGTATGGTTCAAGGATAGGTTGGTAGTACCCAAAAATCCAGAGCTGCGAAAGCAGATTCTTGATGAAGCTCATTCTACAAGATACTCCATTCATCCGGGTAGCAACAAAATGTATCATGATCTGAGAAAAAGATATTGGTGGACCAAAATGAAAATAGAAATAGCTCAATATGTGGCCAAGTGTGATATTTGTCAGAGAGTCAAAGCAGTTCATATGAAGACTGCAGGTCCATTACATTCGTTGCCAATTCCATCTTGGAAGTGGGAAGATATTTGTATGGACTTCATAGTAGGGTTGCCTAGGACATCTGCAGGCTACAATTCTATATGGGTTATTGTTGATCGTCTAACCAAGATAGCTCACTTCTTACCAGTCAAGAGATACATATCGGAGCGGAACAATATGCAAAGCTTTATCTTGATAGAATCTTGACCGCATGGGGCACCCAAGACCATTGTCTCGATAGAGGATCATTGTTCATATCCAAGTTTTGGAAAAGTCTATGAGTCTTTAGGAACTAAACTTATCCGTAGTTCGCTTATCATCCGCAAATGCATTTTACAGCACCGAAAAGGGTAAATCAAATTCTTGAAGATATGTTAAGAGCATGTGTTCTTTCCTTTGGTGTTAAATGGGATGAATGCCTTCCCTTGGCTGAATTCTCATATAACAATGACCATCAAGAGAGTATTAAATGGCACCATTCAAGCATCAGATGGCCGTAGGTGCCAAACACCTTTAAATTGGTCAAGTTGGAGAACGTTGGTTCTTTGGACCGGATGTGGTCAAGGAAGTCAAGAGAAAGTTAAACTAATACAAGCCAATATGAAGGTAGCTCAATCCCATGGAAAAGCTATCTTGATAAGAGGAGACGACCGCTAGAGTTCAAAGTGGGAGATTATGTCTACCTCAAGGTATCACCGATGAAAGGAGTTCATCGTTTTGGGATTCGGGGAAAGTTGGCACCCCGTTATGTAGGTCCTTTTCAGATCCAACAACGATGTGGACCAGTCGCCTATCGCGTCAAGCTACCAGATCACATGTCAGCGGTGCATGATATCTTTCATGTATCTCAGTTAAAGAAGTGTCTTCAAGTACCTGACCAAGAAATCGACTTTGGTGATGTAGAATTAGAACCTGATTTGACTTATGCCGAGTACCCCATTAGAGTCTTAGATCAGAAAGATCGAGTCACTCGTAGACGTACAATCAAGTTCTACAAAGTACAATGGAATCAACACACGGAAGATGAAGCTACTTGGGAGTCCGAGGATTACTTAGAAGAGAACTTTCCGACTTCTTCGCTTCTATCTAGTTGCAATACCTTGTCTATATTGTAACTTGTCTTGTTATTAACAGAATGGAAAACCCCTCGCTAGCCTTTTGAATAAAGTTGTAATGTGTTAGCTTGACACATTTCCTTTTCCATTACTTAGTTTTAAGTTTTAAATCTCTGGACGAGATTTCTTTAAGGGGAAGGGTTGTAACACCTCTGGTGTTTTGACCTAATACTAAAATTTGACATGTCATCATGTGCATTGCAAAGCATTCATTTAGTATAAAGTTTTGAATGCATTCACTAAATAAGGTTTATTTCATAATGTTGTTATTTCATGTGATGTGTTTAAAACCCTAGATAAAGATCATGACCACAAGGGTCAAAATTCATGTGATCATGTGAGGTCATGTGTTATTTGACTCAAATAACCCTAATGGGCCATGTTACTGGTCAAAATCAAAATCTAAGTAAAAGAAAGACAAATCAAATTTGAATTCATTCTCAAATTATAAAAGTCCTTTTGCCCCTTTGGACTAATTCAAAATCCATGAGGAATTTGGGGTTGAGGTAAAAAAGCAAAGTTGGAGATTATTATATGTAGATCAACTTTGGTATTCAAAGTTTTTCAAGTTTACATATAAAGTTTGGAGTAATTTTGAAATGATTCAAATCTTTAAATGTACCCCAAATTTGAATTTCAAAATGGAGGCAGAATTTGAAAATGTTTCTTAAACCAAAGTTGTAGTACTTGAAAAGTTGAGCAACTTTTATTTTGGAGATTTTCAACTTCTATAGAAAATTTGGAAGTAATTTGCAAAATGGACTCAGTGGCAATTCTGTAAATATTTCAAATTTCATGTTGACAAAGAAAGCATCATCGCCGGCGCCACGCCTTGAGAGTTCCGCCGATCGGTTTTCACCGCTTTCACGTATGTGTGACACGCCCAAACCTCCGTGGCAAGTTCGCCTGTGTGTTGTCAACACCGCGACGCCTCCTTCTTGCTATAAATAGGAGCACGCCGTCGCCAATTCGGAGTTTTCCGTCAACCGCCGCCATGCGGCGGTCCCCGCCTGCGACTCGCGTAATTCGTCGCCGTCGTAGCGTCCTGAGTCAGTAGCGTCCGCCAGTAGCTCCGCCTCGTCTTCCTGCTCATCCCAGGCCTGATCGTGTCGCTCCTGGGAGTCCAGTGCCGCCGCACGACGTTGTCTTCCCCGAGACCGGTCGGAGCTCCGCCGCGACTGCCCTCACCGTGGCCAGGCTGCTCCAGACCATCTTCGACTGCACCAAGCCCATCATCGTGTTCGTGGTGAGTCCCTGATCGTGTTTCGCCCTTCGCTTTAGACTCTACTGCACCGTAGCTATAGCTACGTCGATCGCCGTCGTGTCCAAGCCGCCATGGCCGGCGTTGAGTGCCATCCGGTGTGCCCTTTTCTGTTCTGAGGCTTGGGATAGATGCGCGACTTGATGTAGATCATGTAGGAGCAGTCCGTCTCACCGGAGATTCACCACCGGCGCGTTTTGCTGGCCGGAGCTGGCCGCGCCGCCGCGTCTTGCCCACTGTCGCTGACGTGTGGGGTCGACCTGTCAGTGGAGCTGAGGAAGAAGAACAGTGCAATTTGGTTATTTTCTGATTTTGAATAGTGCAGCAATTTTGCAATTTTGTAGGAATTTATTTACACATCCAAAAATTCTGAAAATTTTTGTGTAGCTTATGTACATGTTCTAGTATGATTTAAAAATTTGAAATTTGAAATTTGGATAAATTTTGAATGTTCAAAAATTCAGTCAATTAATTAATAAATGCAAATTCCATGATTTTTGTAGGCCACTGTATAACTCCAAAAATTATGAAATTTATTTTGGTACACTAATTTATCATGAGGATGCTTGTGTAAATTTTTGAGATCATTTGGAACAAGTTTATTTTTAAGCTTAATTCCAAATTAATTCAAAAATAGATAAAAGCAAACCCTAAGTGTTTAATTAGTGTTGGATCTTGTTTTGGTCATGTTTTGTGACTAGTAGGGTTTCAAGATCCATTTGGTCAAGTCACATGTGTGGTTCATAATGGTAGGATTGCAAGTTGGTTTTGTTGGCTTGCAACTGTACCGTAAAATAAAATCATTTGTGGGTGTTTTATATTTCATGTACCGTGAAAGCATCATGTTTACATTATCATCATGTTAAAGCATATGTTATCATTTCGTGTAGAACCCGAGAACGAAACGATTCTAGTTGAGCAAGTTCGGAAGAATCCCGGTTGTCACGAGATTCGATAATTGTGGTACTAATCCTAACCAGGAGATCGCCAACGAAAGGCAAGCCCGGTTTATGCATTAAGCCATCACCTTGTTACTTTGAAAAGTTTATCACCTATGTTACTTACTGCATTAAGTTGATTACTTCAAATTTTACCTACTTGATGCATTACCTACCTTGTTACTTGTTTACCATCCTTGAAGATGATTTCATTTACAAAGGCGTAGAATTGCTTAGTATGCTTTATGGTAGGTTTTCAAAGTAAAAGTTTTGATACAATCAAAGATGGCATCTTGGCCAAAGAAAGAAAGAAGATAGAATGAACTAGAGACTAGTCGGGTGACTTATCTTGAATGTTGGGTAATGTTGCCGATTATGTCGCTTAAAGGCCACTCATTGTGGATCTTCTGAACGAGACACTTTGTAGTAATCTTGGTCACATACTCGGTAGTAAGCCTACTTGCTAATCCGATGCTAAGACGAATGCCCGCAAGACCGGGAGTGGAGAGATGGCGGAGAAGCGTGTACCCTCGTGGCATTTGGAATGTGGCCGGATTTGAGGTGTCTTTGTGCTCTCGGGTGGCGTGGAGACGGCTTAGTATAGGAGGATCCAGTAGCGAGGTTGATATATGCAAGATTAAGTTCTACATATATGTCGTGTGATAAGGAATCCCATTTGGGACTTGAATCAATTGAATTGCTGGTGCTCATGGATATGGAGACTCGATTCATTCTGTAGCAATGTGTAATCTTGGTGAATTACTAAAATATGAGAAAAAGAATGGAATGAGAAGGAATGGAATATGGGAAATGTATATTTAGTTGAGATAATGAACTAAAAGAACTTAGTGGTAAACTTGAAAATAGAATAAAGGATAGTAAGCTTTTGGCAAAGAACTTTTGAACCTTGCTACATCCTTACCTTGACCCAACACCTGCATCCCTAAGTCCTTCATCCCTTTTTGGTCGGGTCAGTCTTGTTGAGTACTTTTGTACTGTGGTTTGTTAACCCTTGTTGCAGGAGAGTCGCATGCTCAGGCTTGTTTTGGTCCCTGCTGCATGTCAGTGTATGAAGTCGATGATGATGAGGAATGATGAATGGCCTTTGGACAAGGCACTAGTTTGTATGATAAATAAAGTTAATGTAATATTATCCTGCTACTATGGTCGTATGACACTTATGGTATTGTAAGTTTGAAAACAACTGGTTTGTAATAATACTATCTTAAGACTTCCGCTATCTTTTACTCTGGTATATGTTTGAATAAAATGTTGTAATCTGCAATGACTATGATTGGGATCCTGTTTGAAAAGAGAAACGTGGATGATTCGGGTTTTCCGAGGACACCCGACAGACCTGTTGAGTTGTTGGGAACTCGTGTACGCTATCCGAGGTCTGTTAAGACAACGATAGGTGCATGTGGGCCCAATGCCTCAGGAGGTTCTGCCACAAAGGGCGCGACGTCGCCATGTCGACTTGCTATACGCTCGCACACGCGCTACTGCGCATGGCTAACTGTGACTACCCTATCCTGGCCACCATTAGCTCTGCCGCGTGGAGCCACTGCTGCTGCTCGCACGGCCGAGCGACGCGGCCGCCTACCTTGCCGTGCTACCGCCCTGTCGACCCGCCTCGTGCCATGACACAGCCGCTGTAGGTGCTGTCACCTCACCGTCATGTTCGTTCCTCCCTCTGCACTCCTACCCTGCTGCTGGCCCGGTTTGGTGCTCGTCGCTACCGCGCGCACATGGTGGAGCTCACCGTCGCCTTGCCATTTATGGCACTACGGCCGTGCGGGCCATGCTGGTCAATGGACGCACGTGCTTGTCTGATTGCATCTGTGTGTGTGACGCCCTGATCATGCCGATCACATCCCGCTAAGACGAGGCCATGCTGAGCCCACCTACCGGCACTGGCTCCCTCTTTCTCTCTTTGACCGCCGTCGAGCCACACCACCAAATTACCCAGCGATCGATCACCTCCATTCAATTCATCGCATCCACAGCTTCACCATCATGTTCTCTCGCTGCCCAACCCCACTCAGCCATGAAGAGGGCACTGCCAAGCACCAATTTGGAGCTTTTCCCCACCGCCGTGCCATTAAGGCCGCACTCGGCCATGGTCGAGGGCAGTCCTCCTACCGCCCATACTGGACAAATTCATCGGCACCACTAGCTTCGCCTCGACTCCCTCTCACCCTATGCGCCTTAGCCGAACTGCTACCGCATCCCTGTCGTCGCTGGCGCGACCGTGCCGCCATGGTGCGCTGCCGCACGGCTCGGCTGCACATGGCCAGCCCATCTCCGTCACCCTCCTCTCCAACCGTCACCTCGGCTAGGTCCACGATAGTCTACGAATGCTCACTTGCTAGCCGGTTAGGTCATTAGGTGCCCTGGTTCGCCGGAGCAGTCACGCCACCGTCGCGGATGGTCACACGGCACCGTAGCTCGCTCTAGTGTATCCCGCCGCCCTATGTTGCTGCTCGATGTAGGCGGTTGGACCATAGTTCAGTGTTGGCCTGACCGATGAGCTAGTGCGGGTCTCTGGTGGTCGGCGTGGCCACCGCTCACCGCGCCGCCAGGCATGGGTTAGCCAGGGTGTAACACCGTTACACCCTCGGTGTTACACCCAAAATCATTTACTAAAACATGTCATGAGCATCATACTTATGGGGCCATGAATGTGATGAAACTAATAGGTGAAGTATTTCAACTAAAATGATCAATAAGAATGCAAAACGAAAAGTTACTCCATGATTCGTACAATTATCAAGTATGGTTGTAAAGCAATTTTTGTTGAGTAAAATTACTATAGAACTTATATATGGGTCTTAAATAAAGTTTGAAGTGTGAACTTTATAGAAGATGAAGAAATACTTACTGTTGAAAAATAACCTTGCTAGCTAATATTTCCAATAGCTTAGAAATGCAATTTGAAATATAGTTCAACTCAAAACTTAGAAAAAATTCCAAGTCTGTTGATAGTTAGACATTGTTATGTTTAGCAAACTATTTTGAGGATTTGGGTTAAAGAGTGATGTAGTGTTATAGCTTGATTAATCTTGAGTGTAGTGAAGACCGTTTATGTTTAGGAGTAACGGTTTGGTCGTGGTAGAAGCATTCCATGCATAGCACATTTCTGGTTTGCTTCCCCCACGTGGGCGCGGTCAACGCGCGTCAGTGGTTGACGTCGCCATGTTGGTGCGCCTCACACGCACCCGTGTGTTGCCACGCTGGGCTAGCCGTGTGCCGTATGAATAGTCATGGGCGCTACCGTGTGAGGCCGCCGCTGTTGCCGCCCGCCCTGTGTGCTGCCGTGCTGCCAAGTCTGTCGTGCCTCGTGACATGCCTACTACCGCTACCGTCACCCCTACACTCGTGTCTGCGCCGCAATGCTCTATGCCCTGGCCCGGTTTGATTACATGCACGTGGTTCCACCCACCGTCGTCACACCATCGATGGCGCTACGGCGCGGGGGCCAGGCCGGCGTGAACACACGCGTGCTCGTTCGCTAGTGGCTAGACTGGGTTGCTGTGGTTACGTCAACCATGTCCTACCAAGGCATGTCACAATAGATCCCTAGCCGCATTCCACCGTCCTCGCTCTGTCTCCCATCTCTCTGCCACCGTCGTCGCCTTGCACCCACGAGTGTGCCAAAGATAGGTCACCTCTATTCAATTCGGCTTGTCCACACCTCCACCTTCACGTCTCCTCGTCGCCCGACCCTGCACCACCTTGATGATGGCCCAGCCAGGCGCCAATTTGGCATCTTCCCACCAGTGCGCCATTATGGCCGTGCCGTGGCCATGACCGAGGGCAGACCTCCCATCCTTCCACCCGAACCCAATTGCCCATGCCAGTAGGTGTGCCTTGCCTTCCTCTTCATCATGCGTGCCTTGGCTTAGTCGCTGCCAGCTCCACCGCGCCACTGACATGACCATGCCACCGCGGTGCGCTGTCACATGGTTTGGCTATAAGTGGCCAGCACCTCTCCGCCACTCTCTTCATCAACGGTCATCGCAGCTAGGCTCACGGTAACCTGTTAATGCTCACTCGTTAGCTAGATGGGTTCGTTGATGCTTGAGTTCGCCGGGGAGGTCACGCCACCGACGTGGATGGACGCGTATAGTCATGGCCGGCTCTAGCGTGTCCCGCTGCCCCGCGCTGCCACTAGGTGTAGCTGGTTGAACTAGGGATGGAGGCCGGTCTGACCGTCGGGCCAGTGGCAGTCCCAGGTGGCCGACGCAACCATGTTAGGCCACCGCTCGCCGTGTCGCCATGTACTGAGCCACCACATGCATGCGGGTAAATTAGAGAAAGGCCAGGGGGGTAAGTGAGAGGGTCTGTGAGTAAGTAAAATAGTGTTGGTCCTTGGTTGCAAATTGGGGAAAAATGCAAGGTCTCTTTTGCAAAAAAAAACGCTGACGTGCACGGGACTCTCCCTCCGTGGGCCGCCTCGCGCGTGGGCCTGCTTTGCGTGGGCCGTGCCTGCGGGCCACGCGTGCGCGCGCTACGCACGCGTGGGCCGCGCGGTTGGGCCGCGGGAGAATTGGTTTTCCTTTTTCCTACGAATTAGCAAATGTTTTTTTCTAATTTAGTTTTGAGCTGATCTTTGGAAAATTATAGTAAATTCTATAGAAGTCCAAAAATTGTGAAATCAATTTTGTTTGGTTCCTAAAATTGTGCTCTATCTGATAATATAGTTAGTTCATATACATATTTGTTCATACCAGTGGCTATTGAATCATTTGAGAGTGCTTAATATGATTAGGTTAAATAATTGTAGGAATTTTTGTGGTAGAATGGTGATAGCTTCAGCTTTGAAAATTTTATAGTAGCTTCATTGTATTATTATGTACTCACTGTAATTTTTGTAGCTGTAGAATAGACTTAACATAAGGGTAGTTAAATGCTCTTTGTTTCAAATATACATTAAATTATTAGTAAAAATAAAGATATATTCTTCATTTGTAAAGATAGGTGGTTGTTAGTTGAACCCAACACTTTACTTGATGAAGATGATAGTTAGCTTAGTATCCTAGTCACTAGAGCTAGCTTAGTATTTTACCATGTGTATTCCTATTTTAAGAGTTGTTGTTGCCTTAATGCTAAGTGTTGCATCACCATCGTATGTATGTAGAGAACAATTGGCGGAGATCGTGACCATCGAAGATCACGAGTTTGAGGAGGTGATTGAAGAGTATGAGGAGGAGATTCTCATGAAGGAGGAGGTCCCAGAGCCACCACTGACTGAGCTAAGCTAACACCACGCCTGCCCAAGGCAAGCCCTGGTGCATAACCGTTATTTTGAATAATCACTGGAAATATATATATGATGTGCATTTACAATATATGATTTATATTGAAACTACATACATAGATATACCTACCTATGAGTCCTACTAGCTTAGGTCGAGTAGCTGTTATGCTTAGGTTTTTCGGTATCGTGAGTAACCTGCCATTACTCACAATAAGTGATTATTATTATCACTCTCATGATAAAATAGTGAAAAGAAATAGAGACCGGGCAGGGATATGGTATGGATATTGATGGGTGTAAGAGGTTGTGTCCCACGGCCAACGGGGCATATCTTGGTTACACTGTTTTCCCTGTCCGTGTCGGTTAAGCACTAGCCGTTGCATTGGATTCTAGTCAGGTCACAGACTTATTATCCTGAGCACATTCTTGTTTATGGGAGCAGGGAAGGCTCATTGCTCTCTTGTCGTGGGTTCCGGCTCTTTTCGGACCGACTGATTGGAGGTGGGGATGGTGGAGGTCTAAGCACCACATTGAGTTTAGGACTCAGGTGTGGGGGCTTGGAGTCCAAGTTTGGACGGCGACCTAGACCCCTTGATAAGAGAGTGATGGGTTGGTCCTGCTTGTGCCTGGGGTACAAGCAGGGTGTATGTTTTGGGGTACCCAGCTGGACATATTGATTCACAAATCATCGGGTAATCTAGTATGACTTGTCTACAATCTAGCACCGTTGTAAGAACTGGAAGATGAAAGATGGTAAAATAGATTTATTTGCTCAACTCTTACTTGAAAGTAGAACAGGTGCTTACATAGAATGGTTAGATAATGAACTAATCATGACTGCTAATAAGAAACATACATAAGGATTCACTACTAGTATTGTTTTCCGCAAAAAGGAAACACGTCAAACCATAAAGCTTATCATATTCTTTGGAGTCGAAAAATTATTCCCACTAGTCGGGTAAGTCTTGCGAGTATATTGTGTACTCAGGGTTTATTTACTCCTTTTGCAGGTGTAGTTTGAAGAGTAGCTGTTGTGTGGAGAATTCTTCTGGTGAGAACAGACGGATCCTTGTATTCTACCGTTAGATGTTTATTGTAATTCCACTGTTTAAATTCCGCACTCTAAACTTAGTATTGTAATAATATATTTCTAAAAACTCTTGTTGTATAAAATGGACTAAGTATTGTAAACTCATTCTCATTATTGGATCCTAGAGGAAAAACGTGGATTATCCAAGTTCTCCCTTATGGTGTGCTCGACGAAAACCGTCCGATGTAGCCAGCTCTTGTGGCGCTCAGTGTCTGGTGGAAGACGAGCGTCTCCAGAAGCGTGATATTTTGGGCGGTTCTGCCACACGGGTGTGCGATGGGGAATTTGAGGAAAGACAGGGGGTAAAGTGAGAAGGTTTGAGAGAGGGGGAAATAGTGTTAGTACTTAGTTGTAATTTATGAGAAGTGCGAGGCCTATCTTGCAAAAATGCGGGCCACGCGTTGTGGGCCGCGCGGAGAATCCATTTTCTTTTTTCAAGGAATTAGTAAATAGTTTTCTAATTTAATTTCTGAGCTGATCTTTGGTAATTAATATAAAATCATGTAGGTGTCCAAAAATTGTGAAACAAATTTTGTTAAGTTCCTAAAATTGTGATATACCTGTTAGTGTATTTAGTTCATATATATATATGTTGATACCAGGAGCTATTAAATCATTTAAGAGTGCTTAATATTATTAGGTTAAATATTGTAGGAATTTTTGGAGTAAATTGGTGATAGCTTTAGTCCTAAAACTTTTATGTTAGTTTCATTGTATTATTATGTGCTAACTGTAATTTTTGTAGCCTTAGAATAGACTAGGCATTAGAGTAGTTAAATGCTCTTTGTTTCAATATACATTAAATCATTAGTAGAAAAAAAGATATATGCTTAATTTGTAAAGCTAGCTGTTTGTTAGTTGAACCCAATATTTTTCTTGGTAAAGATGATAGTTAGCTTAGTATCTTAGTCATTAGAGTTAGCTTAGTAGCTTTATATGCTTATTCCTATTTTAAGAGTTGTTGCTGAGTCGGCGGAGATCGTGACCACCGAGCGAGCACGAGTTCGAGGAGATCATCGAGAAGTACGAGGAGGAGATTCTCATATAGGAGGAGTCCCGGAGCCATCACCAACTGACTCAGCTAACACCGCGCCTGCCCAAGGCAAGCCCCGGTGCATAACCCTTATTTTTTATAACCACTGAATATATATATGTGATGTGCATTTATGTTACAGGAATTTAATGAAAACCACATGCATAGATATATCTAAGCCTAGGCAAAAATAACCGAGAACCAAAAACCGAACCGAAATAACCGGAACCAAAACCGAATTAACCGAAACCAAATATTTCGGTTCTAGTTCGGTTCCCAGTTTTAAGTAACCGAAATAAGTCAGGTTAATTCGGTTCTTGGGCTCGGTTAACCGAAAGAACCGAAGTAACCGATGAGGCCCAGTAATCAAAAAGAAAAGCCCAGCCCAATAGACCTTGGTATATATACAACCTCTCCAAACCCTAATCAACTTTACTCCACTACTTAGTCTTCCCTCAGTCCCTCCCGGCCACCACCAGAAGCCCACCAACTCCCTCACAATCCGCCGCACAACCCTTCTCCTTCCCTACTCCCAGCTCTCTTCGGCTAGCCATGCTCCTTCCGCTCCGCGCCCGCAGCGACAGCGCTCTGCTCCTTCGCTCCCATCATGAGCTTGCGACGAATTGAGCCGAGGAGCGAGGGGCAGATCAATGGGGAGGCTGAGGAACCGAGCCGCCGCCACTCGCTGTCGGCGAGGGGCCTGGACTGGTGGCCGAGGCACCGCCGCTCGCTGCCTGCGTGGGTTACGGGGCCCTCTAGCTTCACCTATATGGAGCCCTCCGCCGCCGCCTACGCCTGCCTTCTCCCGTTGGATTGGAGCCCTCCACCGCAGTCTGCTCCTGCCTAGAGTCCTCCTTCGCCGCCTCTGCTGTCAGCGAGGGCTGAGGAGTGCCGGATCTGGAGAAGGGGCGACTGCTGCCATGTTTTTTCACGATTTTTTTTCTTCTATTTCGCTGTTGTAATGGATGGTTTGGTTAGTTTGGTTCTAACCAAAACCGAACCGATCCAATCGAATCTGAAATTCCTCGGTTCCTAGTTTTCTTACTAACCGATCGGTTCCCAATTTTCTGCTAATCGAATTTCATAAAGAACCGAGGAACCGAACCGATCGGTTTCGGTTAACCGAATGCCCAAGCTTAGATACATCTGTCCTATGAGTCTTACTAGTACAAGTTCGACTAGCTACTATGCTTAGGTTTTTGGTAGCGTGAGTACCCTGCCGTTACTCACAATAGGTGATTATTATAATTACTCTCATGATAAAAATGATGAAAGGAAAATGGAGACCGGGCATGGATATGGTATAGGTTATGGTGGGTGTGACGAGTTGTGTCCCGCGACCACGGGGCTTAGCTTGGTTACACTGTTTTTCCTGCCCGTGTCAATTGAGGACCGTCCGTTGCTGTGGAGGGTAGTCAGGTCACAGACTTATTATCCTGAGCACATATTTTCTTATGAGAGCGGAAAGGCTCGTTACGCTCTTGTCGTGGGTTTCAGACCGACTGATTGGAGGCGGGGAAAGGTGGAGGTGTAAGGACCATATTGAGACCGGGTCTCAAGTGTGGGGGCTTGGAGTCTAAGTTTGGACGGAAACCTGGACCCTGTGACAGGAGTGGAATGGGCTGGTCTTGTTTGTGCCTGGGGTACAAACGGGGCGTGTGTTTTGGGGTACCCAGCTGGGATACATTGGTTCGCGAATCGCCATTTCTATGAGACGGTACGACTTGGCTATGGTCTAGCACCGTAGTAAGAACTGAAAGATGAAAGATGGTGAAATGGTTCTGATTGCTCAACCCTTGCTTGAAAGTAGAACAGATGCTTACCTAGAATGGTTAGCTAATGAAGTAATCATGACTGCTAATAAAACTTGACTGTAAGGATGAACTATTAATAATGCTTTCCGCAAACAAGAAGAAAACAGTAAACCTTACTGCCTATCATACCCTTGGAGTCGAGAAATTATTCCCACTAGTCGGGTAAGTCTTGCGAGTACATTGTGTACTCAGGGTTAATTTTACTCTGTTGCAGGTGCAGCTTGAGGAGTAGCTCTTGTGTGGAGGATTCTTCTGGTGGGCACAGACGGATCCTTGTATCATTTCCGCAAGATGTTTATTTTCATTCCGCTATTTAATTTTCACACTCTGAACCCTGATATTGTAATAAATAATTTTCAAGAACTCTTGTTGTATGAAATTGACTAAGTATTGTAAGCTCGTACTCATTATTGGATTCTGGAGATAAAATGTGGATTGTTTCGAGTTGTCCCTCGGGGTGTGCTCGATGGAACTGCCCGAATTAGCTCTCTTTCGGGGTGCTTAGTGTCTAGTGGAAGACAAGCGCCTTCGAAAACGTGTTATTTTAGGCGGTTCTGCCACACTGTCGTTCTGCTTCTTCATCTCGTAGATGCTATTCATATGTTGCCTCTGTAGCCAGGCACCATCGCTCAACGTCTCGACAAGTCAACTGATACCGTTGCCACTCTTCTTTGCAGTGTTGGGTGTGGTTGCGTCGAGCCTGTCGAGCTCTGTTCTTCCTTTTCCTAGCTGTCTTCTACTCATCCGTCTCTGCGTTGCGTGGCGCAGTGTCCGGGGAGATGTTGGACAAGGCTTCCTCTCCATCTTGGATGTCTGGTGAATTAGGTATAGGGATCTGAGGTGGTTGTCTAGCCATAAAGACTTCTCTGGAGTGCCTCGTGGCTGAGTGAGTTCCAGATTCTGCAGTCGTCGCGATGTCCAAGATCTCTGTAGAACCGTGATCATTGTTGTTCGCTAGAAGAGTTCTATCGTCCTGGTAACGCAAGACTTCCACCATGCCGACTAGATGAGATGGATCTGTTAAAGAAGTGTCGGGTCGAGCACCTAGCCAATGGACGATACCTCCTTCGGGTGTGATGGATAGAACCAAACCTCTCTGAGAACCCGTAAGAGGGATCTCTTGCTCAGACTGCACGAGGTAGTTGATCGTATCTTGATAGATTGAAGCTGAGTTCTTGAGTCCGAGTGGAAAACGAACTAGGTCTTCGTGTTGGACTTCAGATGGGATCTCCAGCTCAGACAAAGGTGACGTGTCCAAGCGGGAGTCGTGATTGATGGTGACCTCATGAGTTCGAGTTGAATCAGAGATTGAGAGATGCGAAAACTTCTCGACGAGTTGATCCAGCGTGGTCGTCGAGACGTCTGGTGAAGCTTGAAGCTCCGGCATCTCCATGAGACAACTTTAGAGCTTGCCGTTGTCGTCTGCCTTGCAGATCCAGGAGCCGAAGATGAAGGTGATACACGCTGAGAAAATCATGTCGTCGAAGCCCTACCTAGCGCGCCAGCTGTCGGTGTTTGATGACCGGCAACCTATTACGGGGGTACTCGGGACGGTGTTCGAAGGACTTCGACGTACGCAGAACTCGATAATAAACACAAAGAGACGAACGATTTATGCTGATTCGGACCCTCTTATCGAGTACCAGGCTTTACGTCACTAGAGATTCTGCGGAGGAGGATACGGGGGAGGAGGATACCACCTGCACCGGAAGAGATTCCGCCGAGAGATGGACACCGTGCCCCGTGGTCCGTGGAAAAGGGCATCGACAGCCACAAGAAGTGGATCGCCGCGCAACGGCAAACGGCAAACGGCATCCGGGAGGGGTACGACTGATCGCGAGCCACGCCCAGGCCCTCTAGTGCTAGTGGCCTAGTGCTAGTGGAGGACCAAGCGCCGATGCTTTCTTTCGCGGGCCGTCGTGGGCTCCTGGCTGGCCTCGTGGCCATGGCATGGGCGCAGCAACGGCGAACGGCGACAGGGCAGGTCGGTCCTCCCCCTCCTCGGTCATTTTCCTGTCTGCACCGTAGGTGTGCAGCTGACTTGACAGCGGAATATAATGGTCGCATCTCATCTGACACTGTTGCCCGTTCGCGACGCTGCAAAGGCTCCAGCTATCCTGCACGGCACCGGCACCGGCAGGAAGTGTTTCGCCAATTCATCAACCTGACGGCACTTTGCATTGGGTGAGTGGCAGAGACCAAATTATTGACGTGAAATGGATCATTATTGGAATCTGAATGGAGTTACATATC
Organism: Miscanthus lutarioriparius; assembly: GCA_904845875.1. NCBI lineage: Eukaryota > Viridiplantae > Streptophyta > Magnoliopsida > Poales > Poaceae > Miscanthus > Miscanthus lutarioriparius. The sequence goes on along the minus strand of CAJGYO010000006.1, from coordinate 13,726,415 downwards.
GATCGTCCATGATGATGCATATATGGACCAGCAGGAGCAATAGTTTAAGCAGTGGCCGTCATGGATACGGAGACCGGGATGTTAACTTGTTTCAATCACGAATTCTACATCCGGTTTTATTGAAAACAATTCATCGTGGCTTGCCGCCCAAAGACTCTCGTTTGTCCGTTCGCCTTCCTTCGCAGACAAATTACTCAGAATCCTTTTCCTTTCATATAGATAGAAAAAGTTAGGAGTATTACAGTCATACTGTCAAAGAAATGCTGGTCACAGTCAAGCTAGACACATCTCTGATCGAAAGAAGTTGATGCTGTAGCTCGCTGCCTAGCTCACATCTCCGGCGTGCCTGGAGTTCGACCAGATAACCATAGCCCTTGGTGTTATGCTGAATATTGTGCAGGACTCGTAGCTTTCATCCTTTTTTTTTAGAAGAGAAGACTGATCCTTTGTAATGCTAAAGTTTTCGCGGAATCATCACGAGTTGGACCTCTGAAGGTCGCCGCAAGGAATGATCCTATATTCCGGTAGCTGTAGAGATTCTGACTGCACTGCACGGCAAATGACTAGGATCATCTACAAGGTGAGGTACGTACATTTCTACGAGCCTGATCGAGTTGTAGAGCGCACAGTGTATGCTCACTATCTGACCACGTCTGCACTCCTCGTCCACACACGCCTCGTCTTGCAGCTAGCTTGCCGGTTCTTAAAGAATGAAGAAGAAGCCAAGAAGATTTCTCAACAGACAGCATCGTTGTCCTAGGCTCCTAGCCCTTCGGCCTCACACAATTGTACTAGTGGCTGCAGTGACAGGTGATAGCCCAAACATGGTGCGGCAGGCAATGCCACCAAAAGCAGATGTCTGCTCGATCAGCCCCCCCCCCCTGCTGGTCAAAAGAGGCTAGCTGCATGCGATCAGCTGTGACAAGAACATGAGACTTAGATCCCCCCGTCAGTTCAGGTCGAGCACGAGCCAAAGTTCTCACGAGTCACGACACTAGTGCAATCATGGAGCTGTACTATAATCACCCCGCTTGATCATTTCTGTGGTTTATAAACCAGCTGATGCTGTTTTGTTGTGAGAGAAAAACATTGTATCATGACTGATACGATCAAGCGAACAGTTGAATAGCTTCACAAAATGAAATTATTTTTTTATTTTTCTGGTCAGTATTACTGTCGCGTGAAAAAATATATGTTCAGATTATATGTACCTGGAAATGCACAGATCCCTCGTGTAAGCTATACCAATCATTTTGCCTAGTCCTTGATGCCATAGGCTGATAGGCAGGCTCAAGATAATTCCATGACTGTCCTGTCCACCTCACTGCTGCAATATTTTAGGTTTGTTTCAAGAACAGATCAGCACTTTTTATCGTCGCACTGTTGGCGACATGAGCTGATGTAATGGCGGTTTAGTGATCCTTGTTGTTTAATAGCAGTGCGATGCACTTCCAAGGCAGCTAGTGCTTTTCAATCCGGCAGGGCCGCAGGGGTGACTGCAGCTTTGTTCATAGCCTGCTCCTGTGAATGGAGCAGAACATCGCAATCCGGCAGCGGTCGCTCCTACCACTTCACGGGGCTAATGTCCAGACCAGAAAAGAGCAGAACATCGCAATCCAATCAGACATGTAGATACAAATCAGTATTCTCTGGTTGTGTACAAAAGTACTACCACTGTAGAGTAGACAGTACGTATATTCTAACAAGTTCAAATCACTTCTCTGCTGATCCGAATTCTTTAGGTGCCATGTGTGCACCAAGAGGAAGAGCTTATCTGGCCGAGAGAAGTTTCGATGGCCTTGGCCTACACACTGGGTCCGGTCCAGCTGCTTTCGGTTTGTTCGTTTGCTACGTCAAGTCGGGGCTGAATCAGCAGATCTTTGACTCGAATATCGGCTGGAATTTTTGTTCCTACGTTCTTGTCTCGGAGCTTCCTTATCTGTCAGATCCGACGATTGATCCAATTCTTCTTGCGACCTCTGGATATTAGTTTCTGGCATGTCGTTAAGACACGATCGACACTTGGACTTGATGTTCGAACCCTGATGTTACTTGGCAGAAATGAAACGAAACGTCTATCCGACTGCCCTGTCCGACCTGCGTACGCACGACACTACCGTGCTGTGTGCACAACCGATGAAAGGGAAGGCTTTCTGCTGCCTGAGCCCACATGGAGTGCAACGACGATGCACCGTGATTTGCTCGGGGGAATCTTGCTATCGTGGGCATGCATGTTGGGATGTTCAGATTTTGTTGCCATGAGCTATGGGAGAAAACCACACACGACACCCGTAGCACTAGATGCTTCCATGCATCGGCATCCAAGTTGGCGGGGTAACACAGGTGGTGTGAAAACAAACTACGAACCGCCACAGGCTCGCGGAATATGATGATTTTGGCTAGCACGAATATTTATGTATGGCACGTAAAAACCTGCTCCGGCCTGCAAACCAAGAGCCATAGGATGCGATCCCGCGGTCGCATGGATATGGATGTCGGGACTCGGCTCTGGAAGATTGGATGAGGCAGACGACACGACCTACGAGACAACCAAGATCCTCCGATCCAGACCCAGCGCGTCGCGGCGTCGGTGTACCATCATCCACAACAAGTGGACGCGTCGAAAATATCATACAGCTAGGCAGAGGCAGGATTGCAAAGTATCTGATCTCTCGGCACGCCCACGCCGACGTCGCCCCCAGGCGTGCCCGTCCCGTCCCGTCCCGTAATAGTAATGAGGGGCGACATCGAGAGAAAACCAGCGGAATCGAATGAATCTCCGCGTTCCGGTGGTACTGGTACCCGCCGCGCGCGCGCGATCCCGCTCCCGCGGGCGTGCGGGCACCGGCGCACGGCCGAGGCCGCCGAGGCCGATCGAGCGCGGGCGTCGCTTTCCGGTGCGGGGCCAAGTGGCGCGCGCCGTCCATAGAATGCAAAAGATTCCGGCGCGCTCGGCGCGTGCGTACGTTTTTTTTTTCCCCTCCGTCTCGTCCAATCCGCCTTGTTGCCTTGCGGCCCCGCCCGCCTCCTCTCCGCATGCGAATCACGAGACGCGATGCGACGCGCGCGCCGGGCGGGCCGGGGCGGGGGCGGGACAACCCCGCGTGGCCCGCCGCTCCCGCCACGCTGCGCACCACTACTTGCTCCACTGGTCGCCCCTCCCGCTCCCTCCCTCCAGCTCTATAAATCTACCCGTCCTCGCCGCCCCCATGGCCTTGTCTCCAGCAGAGGCTAAGGAGTGTTCTAGCACCTAGACGTACTGGCCCAGCGCAGTAGCACTGCTTTGCCTTGGTCCAGGCTGGTCTCTGGTCGCATCCTTCCTACTAGGTACCTGGCCGTGCACTACCATTTCTCTGTTCCTGGCCTGTGTCCCTGATCAACTCAGATTTGCCGGACGCTTGAGATTCTGCCGTCTTTTTTTGTCTGTAAGTATATGACCTTTGCTTCATCAGCAGTTCAGCACTGGATGCCTTCAATTCTGCAGTCTCCATTGTACTTTAGCTTTGTGCATTTCTTGATTCAGTCAAAGTAGCATTTGCTAAACTGTAAGTTTGGGTGTTCTATGGGACTTACTAGTAGGCTAGTAATAGTAAGTCTTGTCAGAAAATGAACTGGAAAATCGAAACAAGTGTTCTGCAGTTAGTTTCCATGGCTAACTTATAGTTTTGGAACTGATTTCACAAGTTGATCTAAAAAGAAAATATATATATTGGGGGACGTAGTAAGTCACATGGTGCGTAGGCTACTAGGCTGTGATTTTGAGTTTCAGCCTGTTCGTTTGGCCGTGGCTTGTCGTAAACGATCGTAAATTTCCAGCCGAAACAGTATTTTTCTCTCACATAAACCAGCCAGCGGTACTTCTTCACGAACCAGCAACGAAACGAACCAGCCAACCGAACAGGCTGAAATCTGCGGTAGGAAATGGAGGCTCGATGTTTCATTCTATGGTTCATGACATTGATATGTTGGTGTTCCTCGGTACTCGACAGAGCCAGGATTAGCCATTTTAACTGGATGAATGACAAAAGTGTTAGAAGTCAATACAGCATAACCACCTGCCATTCGTATAGTGGACTGTAATTTCACAACTTTTACCGGTTTATTGTATGTGGACGTGTGGTCCACAGAGATAAACGTGTATTGAAAGTGCAGAACTTGCACATCATCCTCATGAGCTACAAAAAGTTCCACTAGACAGCGGCTTTGCATGCTAGAGACTGCTCTGATAAGTACGTTTGCGTTGATCCCGAATATGATCAGTCAATCATCCCCTTGCTGGATGAGTTAATTGCTGTTATGAACTATGGACACATACTGATATACAAGACCTTAACCTTATGTTCTAACTTCTAACTGAGGGGCAGAGAAAGGTGACGTGTATATCACAGTATCTGCTAAAATATCTTACTAGTTACTGTATGAGTCTCTGATGGTTAGCAAGGAATTTGATTGTCTCAAGTAACTCTTTGTTAAAAGGAAGAATCAGTGTACAACTTAGTTCTATTCGAAAGAAGAGTATATCAGAAATCATCGTCACAAATTAGTGACGAGGGAAGCAGGTAGTTTAGATGAAAAGAATATCTAATTGATTATGTTTTTATTACCTGGTCCCCATGATCATTGAACGTGAATGTAAACCTCATGATCATTGAGTGGTTCGCTTTCAATAGAATGAATCTTTTTTATCTTTTCACACTTCAATTCCTTTCAATGACCACCCCGGTACAAGTGAACTGCAGATCATTTTCATTTGTTTCTTCAACGTTAAACACTGTGTACTTTTGTAAAATATCAAGGTAATTATTACTGTCATCAGATCCAGTATGCCAGTGCACTTATGTCAGGATCTCTTATTTTTCAGGTAAACGGTGCTAAGAGTGTAATGTCCACCTCATATTTTAAAATATATTTCTGGTTAATTCTTGTGCTCTGCAATTTCGGAATATCGAAATCCCTACCTCTGGATAGAGATATACTTTTGGGCATTAAAGGCTATCTGAAAGATCCACAGAATTACCTACACAACTGGGATGAATCCCATTCACCGTGCCAATTTTACGGTGTTACATGTGACCACAATTCTGGTGATGTCATTGGGATATCACTCTCAAATATCTCACTATCAGGCACTATATCATCTTCATTTTCTCTTCTTGAACAATTGCGCACTCTGGAGCTTGGGGCAAACTCCATCTCAGGAATAGTTCCTGCTGCGCTCGCCAACTGCACAAATCTGCAGGTTCTTAATTTGTCAATGAACAGTCTAACAGGCCAACTGCCTGATCTTTCAGCATTGGTCAACCTACAAGTTCTTGACTTGTCGACCAATAGTTTTAATGGGGAATTCCCAATATGGGTCAGCAAATTATCGGGCCTAACTGAATTAGGCCTAGGAGAGAACAGCTTCGATGAAGGTGATGTTCCGGAAAGCATTGGAGAACTGAAGAACTTAACATGGCTATTCCTGGGACAATGCAATCTTAGGGGAGAGATACCAGCTTCAGTCTTTGATTTGGTATCACTCGGGACATTGGACTTCTCACGCAATCAAATTACTGGTGTATTCCCGAAGGCAATATCCAAACTGAGGAACCTATGGAAGATTGAGCTCTACCGAAACAACTTGACTGGTGAAATTCCTCAAGAGCTTGCAACTCTAACCTTGTTATCTGAATTTGATGTTTCTCGGAATCAGCTGACTGGCATGCTGCCTAAGGAGATTGGGGGCCTGAAGAAGCTGAGGATATTCCATATATACCACAACAACTTCTTTGGTGAACTTCCTGAAGGGCTGGGGAACTTGCAGTTTCTTGAGTCATTCTCAACCTATGAAAATCAGTTCTCAGGGAAGTTCCCTGCCAACATGGGCCGGTTCTCGCCACTCAACTCAATTGACATATCAGAGAATTACTTTTCTGGCGAATTTCCAAGATTCTTGTGCCAAAACAACAAGCTTCAGTTCTTACTGGCTTTGACCAACAACTTTTCAGGTGAATTCCCCGGCTCTTACTCTTCCTGCAAGACACTTCAGAGGTTCAGAATAAGTCAAAATCAATTCAGTGGGAGCATTCCTGCTGGCTTGTGGGGGTTGCCTAATGCTGTGATAATTGATGTTGCTGATAATGGATTTATTGGGGGCATATCTTCTGATATAGGCTTTTCGGTTACTCTGAACCAGCTGTATGTTCAGAACAACAACTTCATTGGGGAGCTTCCAGTAGAGCTGGGGAGGCTCACCCTGCTTCAGAAGTTGATTGCTTCCAACAACAGACTATCTGGCCAAATACCTAAACAGATTGGAAGTCTCAAGCAGCTGACTTACCTGCATTTGGAACATAATACACTGGAAGGGCCAATACCGCCAGATATTGGTATGTGCAGTAGCATGGTTGACCTGAATCTTGCAGAGAATTCTTTGACTGGAGACATTCCGGACACACTGGTCTCCCTTGTCACTCTGAATTCACTCAATATTTCCCATAACATGATCTCTGGTGACATTCCTGAAGGTTTGCAGTCACTGAAGCTGAGTGATATTGATTTCTCCCACAATGAGTTGTCTGGCCCAGTCCCTCCCCAGCTCTTGATGATAGCTGGAGATTATGCATTTTCTGAAAATGCTGGCCTTTGTGTTGCAGACACTTCAGAAGGCTGGAAAAAAAGTATCACTAATCTAAAACCTTGTCAGTGGTCCGATAACCGTGACAACTTGTCAAGGAGACGGCTTCTTCTTGTTCTGGTAACTGTGATATCTTTAGTTGTTCTCCTGTTTGGGTTGGCATGTCTGAGCTATGAAAATTATAAGCTAGAAGAGTTCAACAGAAAAGGGGATATTGAGAGTGGCAGTGATACTGATTTGAAGTGGGTTCTTGAGACCTTCCAACCCCCAGAACTTGACCCTGAGGAGATATACAACTTGGATGCAGATAAATTGATTGGTTGTGGAGGCACTGGCAAAGTTTACAGGCTAGAATTGAGCAAGGGAAGGGGAACTGTGGCTGTGAAGGAGTTGTGGAAGCGTGATGATGCAAAGGTCTTGAAGGCTGAGATAAATACCCTTGGGAAGATACGCCATCGGAACATTTTGAAACTCAATGCATTTTTGACTGGAGCATCAAACTTTCTGGTCTATGAATATGTGGTGAATGGCAATCTGTATGATGCTATTCGCCGTGAGTTCAAAGCTGGGAAGCCGGAGCTTGACTGGGACAAGAGGTGCCGGATTGCTGTTGGGGTTGCAAAGGGCATCATGTACCTTCACCATGATTGCTCCCCAGCCATAATTCATCGGGACATAAAGTCGACCAACATTCTGCTGGATGAGAAGTATGAAGCTAAGCTTGCAGATTTTGGTATTGCTAAATTGGTGGAAGGTTCGACGCTTAGCTGCTTTGCTGGTACACATGGCTACATGGCTCCTGGTAAGGTTTTCAACGAAAGTCTCCTGCATATTTCTATTTTTCCATAGTTGTGGTCACTGGACATTGCTCTGCACGATACTGTAGAAAATATTTTTTCAGTGTAACTCTGTACTCTAGAATCCATTTTGATCTGTCTTGGTAATAAATAGTCCAATCAAATGGAATGATGCACAAATTGATGGGTACTTTAATTGCTGTTTGTAAAATAACAATGGCTGTGAGGCTCTTAGTTGTTCTTCTGAAATTTCTTACTGATTTTGGTGCAATTATTAATAATATATCCATTTCATAAGTAATGTATTCCATGCAATTCTTGCAATAACTATCATTTATTCCTAAAACAAAGTATAGAACTATCAGACGCATGCAACTTAACGATATTAGTCTGAAGACATCAGTCTCATGCCATCTTAAATCGATATGCAGAGCTTGCGTATTCACTAAAGGCGACTGAGAAGAGCGATGTTTACAGCTTCGGTGTCGTACTGCTAGAGTTGCTTACTGGACGTAGCCCATCTGATCAACAGTTTGACGGTGAAAGGGACATTGTCTCCTGGGTTTCATTTCATTTGGCCGAGCAAAACCCTGCAGCCGTTCTTGATCCAAAAGTAAGCAATGATGCATCAGATTACATGATAAAGGCGTTGAATATTGCTATTCTTTGTACCACTCAGCTTCCATCTGAACGGCCAACAATGAGAGAAGTCGTGAAAATGCTCATCGACATTGATCCTAGCTCCACAGCTAGGAGGGCAAAGAACAAGAATGACAAGTAACAGCGACAGGCTTTGTCTTCGATTAAGATATATATACTAGTAATAATCACAATATCAGGGCCTCTAAGCACCCTGTAGCAGATCATGGGGGAAGCTTATTAGGCCGTCAGAATGCCTGACTAGCAGGCTGGTAAAATAATGTGGAGGTATAGCCTCTGCAATGCTTGTCTATATGTAAAAGCTTTATTAGATTCTGTACAGATTAGTATTGTACTCTGAAAGTTTGTGTAGATATGTCATGTGCATCAGTATGATTAGCGCATTGCTAGCAATTGTTTGTGAATGAGAGAATGAGGGCAAGACATCCATAGGGTCGATTTTAATCAGAAAGGAACAGGACATGGTGACAGCCTGACAGGCAAATGACGCTTACTGATTATTCAATACTCTGATGAAATTCCGACCTCCAGTCCTCCTTGTGCTTCATTTTAGCCATCGTTTCCAATTTATTCAGAGTATATGAACAACCTAAGGGGTCATTACAGCCGATTTGCACTACTGATATGTGTGAGTAAACAGAGCACACACAATCAGCTCAGAGCATGACTACATACTTCTTCGACTTAGAGAAGATTTTACATATATATTGTACATGACTACAATATTAGCTTACAGTTTGAAAGGGTTGGAAGAGACCTTCAAGCTATTGACAATGTCAGTCACAGAGCCTATACCCACGGCCACTGAAATCATCAAACAAACCATGCTCAAAGCCTGCAGAAGGTACCACTTCGTCCCCTTGGTGATCTTGCCCTGGGCAATGTGCATGCTTATGGGGAAGTAAACCGTCAGCGGCCAGAAGCTGAATGCGCCGAGGAGCCCCAGCACAGCGTTGAAGAATGGTATCATCAGTGCCACCAGAGTCGTCGCGACGACTATAACAGTCCTTAGGACGAGCTTGTATGGTGCAACGGTTACCGATCCTCTCTGCATGAGGGGGATGCTGACGGTGTATGCGCTGTTGATGAACTTGGCTTCCGGCCACCGGGAGGCCGCCCACCTCTCAACTGAAGCAAAGATAGGTTGAGCATATACCTGCGTTGAGATATTAGATTTAGCTTAAGCTACAGAGTTCAGCTCTGAATGTGGCAACTGATGAATTTCTTCTAGTGAGGTGTACATCAGCTGAGATGTGTTGACCTGGTATGCACCAATTAGGTGGAGGATGAGGCACATGTTGGCAATGTCAACCAGCCACAAGGGACCCAACCCGCCTGCCGTCAGGATGTTGCCTGGGGCATTTGAACCAAATGCAGCATACCCAGCGCAGCCAACAGAGATGTAGAAGATGGTGGTGGCTCCAATCCCATACATTGCTGCCTTTTTCATCGTCTTGTTTTCCGGTGGTGGTGACTTGAGTGTATCCTAGGGGAAATCAGAACAGATCAGAACGGCACTTTACTGACAAGGACGTTGTTACCTGCCCAAATATCTGAACATATTTTCCACTTGAAGTTACTGCAAAATCATGCATACCTGGATCTCAATTAGTACTTCCGCAAAGGTGTAAGCAAAGGCAATGTTCCCCAGGGCAAGGAGCACGTTCCAGAGCTTCTTGGTGGAGGACGCCGCGGCAGCACCTGCAATCCTGCCCCCGAGACCGCCGCCGTGAGACACCCACTGCCCCACCGAGAGCCCAAGGCCGATGAAGGAGTAGGCGAACGACATGACCGCCGCGACGACGGACAGCCAGGTGATGTGCTCCAGGCCAGGGAACTGGGACAGCACCACCTGGACCACGCTGAACGCCAGCATCAGCACGGTCCCTGACGCGTCGCAGCGCGCGCCGGCGCCGTTCCGGCGGAAGCAGTCGGACTGCCTGATCGCGCTGCGCAGCGCATAAAAAAGGTCGGCAGAAAAGGGAAACAAAAATTAGCACATCCCTGACGCTTGCACGGAGATTCGGAGGAAAATAGGATTTGGTTACTCACGCCATGCTTATGGTTGCAGTGATGGTGTAGCCAACCATGGTGCCCCACAGGTTGACGTACTGCGCGATCCCGCACATGAGCACCTCTCTGGGACCTGCGATGCATGTTTAGGCACTGCGTTCATTTAAACGAGACGGACGTCGAGAGATGACGGGGTGAGCGGCGCGTACTGAGGTAGGATCTGACGGCGTCCATGTAGGTGCGGTTCCTGTCGCCGGTGACGGGGTGTGGCGCGCGGTAGGCGTTGGCGAGCAGCGTGGAGGTGTAGTAGGTGACGCACGCGAAGCCGGCGAGCGCGAGGGGCCCCGCGACCCAGCCCAGCTGCGCCACGCTCCAGGCCAGCGCCAGCACGCCGGAGCCGATCACCGCCGTCACAATGTGCGCCGTCGCCGTCCATACCGTCCCTGGAACGAACCAGGAACCGAGAGAGAGAGAGAGAGAGAGGTGTTCAACAAATCCGCGAGAATTAATCGCAGGAATAGGATCTCCCGAAACATGGGGATAACAGTACGCAGGACGGGGCGTCAGGGCACGCACCTCTCCGCTCGTGCTCCTGCTCGTAGTCGCCCCGCTCGACGTCGTCTGCTGCCGCCCCGCTCTTGTCCATCCTCCCGTCTCCCGTGCGCGCGCCCGGGTGTCCCGTGACAAGTGCCAGGGAAAGAGAGGGATCCGGGCAAGCGGCCGCGGGACGAAGCGGGAACGGGGTTTGGCTGCTTTATAGGCTCCAACTCTCAAAGCGAATCCAACACGCGGCTCGCTGTGGCAGACCGCCGCCTGGGGCCTGTAGAGAAGAAGCGCGGCGTGACAGTTCAGCGCCAACGGACTCTTCAGTCTTCATTCACTCTAGCACAGTGGCGGAGCTAAGTTGGGGCCAAACGGCTTTGGCCCCCTTGCCGTGGCTTAATTTTCAAAGGACCTGTAAGCATGTATGTGGAGTGCACCAACAATTATGCATGGCTACATGCACTGTCTCACATCACCGTCATAGTTTCATTGTCTTTCTGTACTACCAAGCCGTTATATTCTTCTGCCTTTTCTTTTGATAGGCTTCTTCGAGGACAATGAAATGCATACTGCACACAACACACAATAGTAATAGCTAGCTAGCTAGGGCTCATGCAACTTCGTTTCTTGACCTACTAGACCACTCTTTGTATTGCAGAAGCCAGTAGTTGCAGACTCTGATCTGGTTACGGTTTCTTGGATCAAGCCTGAAATTGCCACCGCCCGCCAACCCCACGCTCCGCCAGTGCTCTAGCAGTCTATTGGGTGGAGCGTGGAGTTTTCTTTCCCTACCACTCTCACTGTTCCATCGTGAGTCCGGAACCCATGAATCCATGATTCGACGGTTTTTTTAGAAGATGACTCGACGAAATTAAGTAGTACCATTGCACTTCGTTGGTTAATTAGAACTGTACCTTATTTGCAACGTGCTTAACTAATGAAATCCGCACGCTTTAAAAAGAGACAGCACCTAAATTTTTACGAATTCACGTGAACGGTGAAAAGTAGCATTGGAATGTAGGATCGAACATAATGTTAGGACGTTGGGCGTTTGTGGCCCAGCCCGAGCCGAACTGTTGTTGCAGCGGCGCCAGCTTGCCGAGATTAACGTGTGTTGGCGTAGGCGCCAGGCCAACCATCCACCCGGAGCAACCGAGCAAAGCTTAGGTGGTCCAGCTCGACCTGCTTGGCAATACGTCATCTGGGAACTATGACTGCGTTCCATCTCTTCTTGTCCGGGACGAATCGGGTATGGCGACAACCGCTTAGATCAGGGATTCCATCATCTCATACGCAAAAGACAGAGGTGAGATCCATACTGCTCTAGTGGAGTATTACTTCGTCACTATAACTACTAGCTAGTCCAACCCAACGTCCACTATATAAAGGGTCGATCTGATCTGTGTACATATAAAGGCTGGGCATATCGGCACGTAACCCATATTTAATGATTTTATTACTTAGAGAGCTATGTGCAGCGGCGGCTCGAGGCCCCCTACCGCGATACCGGAGCCCTGGAGTCCCTATGGATTTTTTAGGCAAAGTTCTATCGTGTACGTGGGGTTAAGACTTAAGATCGAGCAGCAGTAGTATGTATGTTGTTGTCGTACTTTTGTTCAGCCCCCTCTAAATTTTTTCTTGGATCCGCCGCTGGCTCTATGGAAAGATATGCAATCTCTTATAGTGACTTGGTCGATCCCAAACTCCTAGGGCGCTTGACGAGCGTGTCGTTATAACTTCAAACCCCTTCCTTCTTAAATGAAATGATGCGTAACTGGAAAGCTGAACACTCAGATTGTCCTCACCGTGGTGCGAAGAAGTTTGCCGCAGTGGAAATGTCGAGCTTAATGCACCTGATATACCTGACAGAGAGGATAAGGCTTTGGTCAAGTGTCAACGCGGATGCTAGGCACTTTCGTAACCATATCAGGTTTTTCAATGGTCGTTTCTCTTTCGCTCCTTTATACTGCCGCCTCGACAGTGCTACTGCAAGCATGAAAAATAGTGGCATATACACTTCCCATGCGCATGCCCACATATCACAACATAAGGTTATTTCAGAGAGAAGATGGTAAGGAGATAAGAAATCTTGAGGTTTATTTCTATGATGACAACCTGAGTCTTCATCACTGATATCGAAGGTGTCGTGAAAAGCAGTATAAAAAGATAAAGAAATTATTGAGAGGTTGGTGGCCATCCTTAGGCAGTTAGGCCCCGCTTGGCAGCCGAAGTCGTTTCAGTTTCTCAAGAGAAATTGTAGAATCACTGTCAAACGGTTTCACATGTCGCAGGAGAAACGTTTCTCTATTTGCACGTAGAAGTGTGAAACGGTGAAAAGTTTTCGCTGGATTCAATTCTTGTCACCTTCTCTGCGCTAGCAAATGATTTTTTTTAATAAATTATTTTTAGTGCAAAAGTTAAAATGGGTTGTATTTAAGTTGTTCTTTGTCAAAAAAAGTTCAGAATTTTTTTAATCATATTTTTATTTATATGATTTTTTTATAAAAAACTTTTATTTGAGAATCAGAATCTAGTCTAACAGCCATTGGCTAATGGTTTATGCGGTTGATAAGCCGACTGATGTTGATTTGTTGTGAGAGAAAAACATTATGCCATGGCTGATAAATCAGGCTAAGGTCAAGCGGACAGGGCGCAATTTTATAAAGTGATTTCATCGTCCGAAACATTTCTAAAAAAACTCTAGATTAAAACGTTTCTACGAGAATTTAGATATCTACCGAATACAGACAGCCCGTACTCGTTGAATCAAGTGGAAAACTCTCGAGAGAAGTTTCTATATCTAACTGCAAAAGCTCGGTAGTTGACAGATGTTACGCAAAAGTCTGTTGGCGGAGTTCTCTTCCATGAAAAGCATATCAGGAGGGGAAAATGGGTTAGCTTTTGTAAGTTGAGGTTTGAATGGGCATAAACCTGTTAGTGGGTTTCGATTTGAGTTTTCTGGGAAGAAGAGTCTCAGTTGAGTTTTTCCGAACGCATTAGAAAAATGTTATCCTTCCAACAACTTCTATAATTAGATGTCTAAATATTATCATCCTTTATTCTAATTAAATTTCTCGCTAGCCAAAGATAAAGAGCAAGGTTAGATATCTAGAATGCGGGTAAGATATATAGAAAATTAGTGGTGGGCAAATATAGATAGCGATTTTTCTCTAAATGATGACGTAGGAAGTGAGTTTAAGAAATACTTTTGAAGATGTCTTAAGCACCTCTGCACGCTATAGACTTTTGGTCTTTATGAATGCTAATACCAGGGCTATGTCCTAATAAAACTCTTAAAAAAAGAACCCATATTTATGCATGCAGAGCCAAGCGGACAATCACAACACTGCACCCACAAAAACCGCTCGAAGAAAAGGCGAAGTCATACGGTTTCGCAGCGCGTCACGGCCACACCCACACAGACACAGGCTCACAAAGCAGGCAAACGTCGGCGTCGCGCCGTCGTGATTCGACTCTAGAGACGTATCCAGGCAGATCGACGGATGGTCGCCGGGGGCCCCGGGGCAGGCAAAGCCGTGGAGGTCCATGCGGAGCGCAACTTCCTTTCGGCACTGGCCCTAGCAGCACAACCACAACCACGTTGCTGCTCGTGGCGGCACGGCACGACCTGTCATCTGTCAAACACGACCGAAACGAAGCATGCATGCAGGACAGATGCCGCCGGGGGCCCCGGGGCAGGCAAAGCCGTGGAGGTCCATGCGGAGCGCAACTTCCTTTCGGCACTGACACTAGCAGCACAACCACAACCACGTTGCTGCTCGTGGCGGCACGGCACGACCTGTCAAACACGACCGAAACGAAGCATGCATGCAGGACAGATGCCGCCGGGCGCCCGACACTATGACTCGGCAACCGAAACGCTAGCCGAGCTGAAGGGAGCACAGAGCAGTGACGACTGACGAGCGAGGAAGGGGCTACTCCTACGGCCTGATTTCAGTCGAACAATATTTTTCTTTCACACTAAATCAGTCAACAATAATAATCCACGATCGTACCAGCGCGAGCCGAACGGGCTATCGTTGCGTCGTCGTTGTCAGTGTACGCCTGCGTAGGCAGACGCACAGGTCGAGCACTCGAGCGGCGGCTGTATCGCGTACTCCTACATCGCCGCCGCACCACGGCACCAGGAACCAGAATGGTGCGGGGAGCAGAGTCCCGACACCGGTTGTTGCGCGCGGATCGATGCCTTTTTTCCACGGTCGGGATCTGATCGCCACGCCACATTGCAAGCCTTTTTAAATTTCTCCCCGTCCGGCCGTTGCGTCGTCAGCTTCAACCGATCAAGTCGGTGTTCAGAAGCTACCCCATGACAGCACTGCGGCCGGGGCGAGACGATTGTTCGGCAGACGAACACGGCCGGCAAGCGACTGAGGTTGTGTGGTCCCTAAGACTGGCTCCCGGTCGGCTGGTTGGCCCGAAGGTGGCTAAAATGTCATAGGATTTTTCATCTGACAAGTAGATTAACGTTTTATGCGTAGGGAATCGGAGGGGTAGACCACGGAACATAAATATACCGGTTACAAGGGTCGTGCACTCGTGTTACAGGGGCGTTGATGATGTTTATCGAGAGATTCTACTCGAATGATCTTGGGATGACTGATTAGGGGCTCTCTACCCCTCCTTATATAGTTTTGAGGGAGAGGTAGATAGAGTCTTGATTGGTTTACATGAAGGTTTTCTAGTTTGTTTTTAAATACATCTAGTCAAATAGAGTTGGTTTTGAAGTACATTTTTGTTGTGCCTTGTCCACCAAGTAGATGATGTACCCCGTCCGATTAGACGTCTGTGTAGCCTGCTCAGTGCACCTCGTTCCATCTGAGCATTTTTCCTTGCGGCAAGGGTACAGGGGCCAATACAACGACACTAAATGTAGAGTTACGACGACCCATGACGTGTGCGTGTTGCGTGTCGTTGTTTGCATACCATTGAGTTTTAGTTGTTGTTGGTTTTTATTTTTATTTTATCCTTTTCTATATATACCCTCTCATAGTTTTGTATTTTCACTTATATCAATAGAAACAAAAAAAACGAATCTCTCACCAAAGAGGAAAAATGACGGTTATTTAAATGTGGAGATTTCCGTATGCAAAGAATTAGAATATAAATCCACTCAACCCCAAAAGCAAAAGAATATAATTTTACATTTTGTGTGAATGTCTAGAAATATAATATTTTTGTTCAACGAGTTATATAATAGAACGTTATGTCACCGACCACCTGCTTTGCTTAGTATACCAGACATGATCCTCCTGGTCATAGGTCACAGTATACGTGTGGTTTCTCAAACAAAAGTTAGTAATCCATAATATTCGTACAATGATGGTAAAGCATAGAACATACTCAAAATGGCCACAATATAATTTACCCACATTACCATTATGAAAGATAATTTAAAATACCCTCTAATAATTTTATAAATTATCCATATTTGTTATTATAAAAAAATTGCAAAGTAACATCATAAGTTTGAGTTCAACCTAGACATACATGTCATTATAAAAGATAATATAAAGTATTACTTTTATATTTGTATCTACCTGAGCCGTTATAAAAAGTAAATAAAATATATCTCAAATCTACATGCAAATACTAATATATGTTATTGTTGAAAATAAAATAATACTCATAAAGTATGATACAAATATATATATATATATATATATATATATATATGTGTGTGTGTGTGTGTGTGTGTGTGTGTGTGTGTAAGTTGTAGACTTCTACAACCGTGAAACTAAATAACCATAATACTATGTCTCACCATATATACCAAATAAACATGCATACATTAGGACAAATATTTATTTTAGTTGCTTATGAACAATGGAAAATTGTTCATTTAACAAACCACATAGCAATAGCACTGACAATTCACATTAATATATATTAATACTTCCTGATAATAAATTTCACATGTTATTGTTTTAAATAAATTTATATTTTTTTGACTGAAACATTATGCCATATCAATATTGATAATTTAATTTTAAGCACTCCATGATATATAAAACAATACTACACACATAAAAATCATGTGATATAACCAATTCAATGTTTTTAGTGTCATGGTGCAAACTGAAGGCCCTGTTCATTTTGCTGAAAAAATTGGCCTTTTGCTGCTACTTATGTTGAAATGTTGTGAGAGGAAAACAATGTTCATTCACTGAAAGTACTGCTGAATTAGTGCTGAAGAACAGGGCATAACATGTGGAAAGTAATACTACTAACATCTAAACCAATTCAATATTTTTAGTGTCATGGTGCAAGCTGAGTTTCAACTGAACATGTGAAGATAATACTATTAAGACCTAAACTGTTTTTAATAATAATATAAATTTTGAATAAAAGATAAAAAAGCACTAGAGTTTGTACTTAACAGACATGTGGAAAAATTTGCAACAACTCCATTAAAAGTTGAAAGCCAAACTATAAATTTATAAAGTCGTAGAAAAGGCGGATGATGCAACAAGAGTTTTATATATGTTAAGATTAGTAAGAAGCACAACTCATGTAGTGTTTTTTTTTTCAAATTCACGGAATGGAATTGGAACTAGAGGATTATGACGATGGTGTATAAACCGGTATCTTTTGAGCATGTACTATATTGTTCTGATGTGTTATTCTGCTTATCAGCGTCCATATATGCGTATGTTTTTATGGCTACAGGCTACTTGAGAGGATTGGGAATTCAGGATAGAGGGTAATCGCGCACATCTTCATCACCAGGCGGTAATAATCAAGTAAAAGTCAATGCTTGACATATACTCATCCAAAGCAAAATCGTTTATTCACAAAGGTGAAGACAATGCGTGGACAAAATAGATATAGCATGGGGTAAATTTCTGTTATACAACAACGATTTATAGTTTGTACCTTGCAGGACGTAAGTATGGCATAGTACACAAGGATTCAATGCATCTAGACACGCGGGTTCGTACCACACGTTCCATAAATAAATAAAAAAAGACACGTTCGTGCCATACCATAGATCTGCATTCCACTCGCAAGTGCCTATGCCGTGTAAGCGCATTAGGTAGGGTAAAGTGATGGTACTCGGACAGGGGCGGATCTACAGTAAAGCGTCAGGGTCCACCGACCCCTGACTTGCGTAGAACCAGCGATACCCTCTGTATTCTCACCATGGGACCCTTTAAATTAAATATTGACCCCAACAATTGTGCAGCCCAGTGCAAAGGCCAGTAGACCGTAAACTCAAAAGCCCAATATAAATACATGGATGGACATCGTGTAGCCAATAAATCAACAGAAGCGAAGAAGCTAACAAGCCCAAAAATCGTGCCGTCGATTACTCTGCCTAGACCGGCCGCCGCCTGATGCTTCGTCTTTCTGATTCAACTTCTTTCTTCCTTTGTGATCGCCCCCCCTCACTGTAATCATCAATACAGCCTGGCGCTACAGCCTGCAGATATCACCGTATCTTGCCGTGGCCGGCGCCGGCGTGACATTAGCTGATTGGAGCAATGTCAACATGTCAGGTAAGGAAATATACGCATGGCTGCAGGCTGCTTGCTGTTATTCAATATCTACTTTAGTGTTTAATTGTGTTCACTAATTTGATAGCCAATCAAAGCACAATGGAAGGATTCTTGAAAGGAAAAAAATCCCCCTGTGATGATCACTACAAATATGATTGCTTGAACCCAATTATTGATCAGCAGTTTACAAATTTTAATGATCGTTTTAATGAGGTAAATTCCGAATTGCTTACCTATGTTGCTGCTTTCAATCCCAAGAATTCTTTTGATGCTTTCAAATTTGAGAGTTCGATGGAGTTGGCAAATGCATATCCTAGTGATTTGATTCAAATGAGCCAGACGATCTTAGTCTTGAGCTTCATTTTTACATTGATAACGTGCGAGCCGATGCAAGATTTGCCCAATTAAATACTATTTCTGAACTTAGTAGATTCATGGTGGATACATAAAAACATATTGCTTTTCCTTTGGTATATCGACTCCTCAAACTTGTGCTAGTTCTTCCTATCGCACAGTATCAGTGGAAAGATGTTTTTTAGTAGTGAAAATTGTGAAAACAGATCTACGGAATCGTATTGGGGATGAATTTATGAATGACTGTGTTGTTTGCTTCGTGGAACAAGAATTTCTTGATGCAATCCCAAATGACGATGTCATAGTTCGTTTCTAGAATTGGATGATCGTACCCGTAGAGTGAAATTATAAGAGTTAACTACTATTGTAAAAAATTTATTTTTATCTTATTATAATATTATTAATTTGGCTCCTATATATGAATCCTTGATTTTTGCAGCCTGGCTTCACAATTATGCCTATATTTTGCATGTATCCTGGTGTTAGATTACTATGGCCTCGTTCGCTGGTCTGAAACTTGGCTAAAAAATACTGTTCCAGCTGGTTTATTGTGAGAGAAAAACATTGTTCGACTGGTTTGATGAACAATAACACGTGAGAGGGACCAGCCGGCTGGCTAGACGGGTTCAGACCAGCGAACACCACCTATAAGTTTCTATCGTGAGTTTGCGCCGACCCCATGACAGTTTTTTCTAGATTCACCACTGTACTCGGCAACGCTGGGATGGACATCCCATCAAGAACCAATTGTTTTCCCTTCCTCTCATGTGCTTTTGCTTCCTGTTTTACCGTTCAATCATGTAATAAACAGCCGTAAGAACTCGCAGTCGACTGCTCCACGAACTTTGCTACACAAACTTCACCGTAGAGCAGTTTCATAAAAAATCTGGAGTTTATTAAGCACCCCTCTAGGTGCTCTCACAACTCCATTTTTTTTCTCGAGTGCATGAAGTTGAACCTATTTAGCTAAAAAACATGGAGCGGAGCTAAAAACCGTAAAGTGGAGTAGTCCCAAACACCCCATAGTGATAGTAGTGCACCTGCCGAAATTCCCACACACAAAAAAAAAGCTGTGGCAAGAAAGAGAATCATTTTTATCTTGCTGATTTTGCTGTGTACTGCGGTACACCAGTCTACCAAATCAAGTCCACGATACTCCACTAGTGTCAAGTCACCATGCTGCTTTGTTCTCTAATATTCTAAAATCTTATGCTTTTGATAACCAAAGTTTCTTACCAAATTCCATACCGAGTGCTGAAAGAATATAGAAGTGTGCCATTAGAAAAAAAAATGAACAAAGGAAGTAGACTCTGTTAAGGCACGTACATCATATTTCGGTAGCTTAAATGTATTCATTCTTATATAACACAAAATTTGGTAATATTTGAATTGGCTACCAATTGTTGATAAACAGTTTATAAAAAATAGATGTTGGGCACGCAAAAAAACTAGGTGCTCCCTAACCTAGGTGGCTACAAAAAGAAAATGCGATCGCTCACGCTAAGTTAAAATTTTGAACCTAGATGGCTAAGTAGACAAGTTTCACCATAATTTGGAGTGTTATTTGAGCCCCGCTAACCAGGTAGCACACTCATTCCAGGTGCCAGCACAATTTTTATTTGAAATCTTTTCTTAATAATTCAAGTGGGATCGCAACATTTAGAGAGTTTGATGTCAGGTTTTAGAGTTAAAAAATCAGATAACAATAATAGTTCACAGAGGTAAAATACTATATTTTTCTAATACTAGCAAATATGTCTGTGCGACATGCACGTATTTATGAAAATTATAAATGCAATGGGAATATAAATTTAATTCTTGATATGTCAATTTATATATATCATCAATATTAAATAGGTTATTGAATTATTTATTGGATCTATAAAACGCTAAAGACATTTACAAAATTATATGAATGAGTGGCACCAGAGCTGATGTCACTTGTTCATCGGTGCAAAAAAAAAATCTGAAATGGGGATGCAGACTAGGCAGAGCTCTACACGATGATTTTATATGTTGAAAGAACCTATGACCAAGCAGTGATGTAAACATAACGGAATATGACTTTAATGAAATAAGATTGTACATGTACAAATAACACGAGGGATTATGACTCTATTATTGATGTAAGATTGTACATAAATCGGCGGATATAAAATAATGTGACTTAACAAAATCGGCAGATGTAAAACAACGTGACTTAAACAAACAAAGGATAAAATTGTAACTTCCTAAGTGTCAAAATCTTACATCCTCCGAATGAAAGGCTCCGATAAGACAACGTCTAGATTGAACGCATATTATAAAAGAAGATCTATGAATTATACGTGGCTAGTTTGCTAACACATGCCAAATTATTCAGTGAGAGTTTATACCTATGCTACTGCATCGCATGAAGATAAAGTGCAATGTGCTGTTGTACATAGCATATTTGCCAGCATCAGAACAATGTTTGCAAGGCCACTCACCGCAGTGGTAAAACAAGCGAGCGAGTGTTTGGCGGCCAAAAACGTGGAACATGGTCATGTTCCTCGTTCCGGAAACATCGTTTCTAAAACATATGCGGCCACGCACCACAGAAAGCTGGTAAAGCAAGCAAGCGAGTGTTTGGCGGCCAGAAACGTGGAACATGGTCATGTTTCTCGTTCCGGAAACATGGTTTTTGAAACGTCTGCATTTTCGATTCGGAAACATTTACATTCACATAGTATAAGATACACCCTAAGTTCCCCTTCCACGTTCCGGTTTCCTGTGGGCTGCTAAGGGGCACCCGAAATGGTATAAGCTAGTTACTAGCTCCAAACTAATTTCTTTCATAATGCTAACTTTTAGCATATACTCCCTCCGTCCCTAAATGTTAGTTGCCATTGTTTGCGTGCCGATAACTTTGACTCGATTTATAGAAAATACGTGCAACATTTCTATCTCCAAGTAAATTTATTAAAAAACTAGATTCAAATATCTATCAACAATACTAATTATGTATCATAAATATTAATATTTTTAAAAATATATTTAGTCAAAGTTGTTTCTCGGAAAACAAAAACGACAGACATTTAAGAGCGGAGAGGGTAGCTCATAACATAAATGAACCCACGTGACACTCTTATATGATCTTGAAATATGTGATGAGCCTAACTTTTAATTAAAAGCTACTAGTTTTTCTCTCTTCCATTGAAATACTATGAAAAAATATGCTTACGAGTCATTCGTTGCAGGTGGCCTATAAGAGGGCGTGAACAGCGGTGGCAGTCACTCGCGATGTTCTTATGGTGACAGGTTGACAGCACACTGGCAGCAGAGGATCCAGTTCCATCCGGCCTCGTGCAGGCCGTTGCTGACAGATCCGTCGACCAACCGAGCAGTTCATTGCCATTTCTCAAGGTCCACATTACCAGCAGACGGCGACTTTTGTGAGTGCTCGGTTTGAAAGGTCCACGGAAGACATTGCCATTTCTCTAGGCCCAAAGATTAAAAATTAAATGGCCAGGAGCCGACGATTTTTTTTAGTGCTCGGTTGAAAGGTCCAGCCTTCCAGGGAAGACATTGCCATTTCTCAAGGCCCAACGTAAGGTTTAAGCCCCCGTGTTCAGTTGGAGGGAAAGTTAGAATTTGAGTACCGTAGCATTTTCGTTTTTATTTGACAATTAGTGTTTAATCATGGACTAAAGGCCCAACAAAAGATTAATTTTTTTCATCTACATTTAATTCCATGCAAAATGGCTTGACTTTTTGGGAAAAGTTTTTGAACTAAACGCGCTAAAATGAAATGCCATTTCTCAAGGCCCAACAAAAGATTAAAAATTAAATGGCTTCGCCCGGACTCGAACCGGAGACCTTCAGTGTGTTAGACTGACGTGATAACCAACTACACCACGAAACCGAAGTCGTAAATTTAAAGCAACGTCATTATTACACTAAACCCAACGCTTAGCTGGGCTTCAGCTGTGTCAAGGAGAGTGTATGCTGCCTGCTATTTCACCCCCCAAAAGCACACTTGCGATGCACCAAATCTAGCTGGAATGACGTACCATCTTGCATGCTCCATATTTTTAGTTGTCCCCAAACCAATATACTAATATCACAGGTGAATATACGGTACAGGCATGCATGATGTATGCCTGCAAGCGCTCTGAATCCTTGATTCAGAGTCAGAGCTGCGTCTGGAAGATGGTGACATGGCCCAGGCGCTGCACCATGTCGGCCACGGAGCCCACGGCGGCGAGCAGCGAAACCACGAGCGCGCCCACGTTGAGCGCCTGCAGCGCCACCCACTTGCGGCTGCCGGGCGCCACCTTGGCCTGCGCGATGTACATGGTCACCGGGAAGTACACCGTGAGCGGCCAGAACGCGATGGCGCCCAGCAGCCCGAGCACGGCGTTGAAGAAGGGCAGCATCAGCGACACCAACGTCGTGGCGGCCACGAACGCCGTGCGCAGCACCAGCTTGCACATCGTGAACCGCACCGTGCGGCCGCCGCCGAGCAGGGGCAGGCGCACCGCGTACTCGTGGTGGAAGAAGGCCGAGTCCGGCCACCGGGCCCCCAGCCACTTCTCGTAGCACGCGAAGATCGGCTGTGCGAACACCTGCATGCGACACACAACAAACGCATCCATCATGCAAACGAACTGCCAGCTAGCGTCGAGACCATGCATGCGACCTGAAAGGTGTGTTACGCGCGGTGCACGGTTGCAGTTGCTATGGTTCGAAGATCACCTGATATGCTCCAACCAAGTGGATAACCACGGCGACGTTGGCGACGTCGACGAGCCAGAACGGCTCGTCGAAGCCGGTGAGCACGTTCCCCGGCGCGGCGTTGCCGAAGGCCGCGTACCCGATGCACCCGAGCGACACGTAGAAGATGGTCGTCACGCCAATGCCGTAGAAGCTGGCCCTCTTCATCGTCACGTTCTCTGATGGCGGTGACTTCACAGTGTCCTGAAGATCACAGTTCGTGGACGGACAATGTCAATGTCCATGCTGTACGCTAGCTGCAACGTGCACAGGGATGTACCTGGAT
Organism: Miscanthus lutarioriparius; assembly: GCA_904845875.1. NCBI lineage: Eukaryota > Viridiplantae > Streptophyta > Magnoliopsida > Poales > Poaceae > Miscanthus > Miscanthus lutarioriparius. The sequence goes on along the minus strand of CAJGYO010000006.1, from coordinate 13,702,892 downwards.
TTCTATGAGAAGCATGGAGTAGGTGTACGCGAAGGCAATGTTGCCGAGTGCCTGCAGGGCGTGCCACGTCTTGGTCGACGCGGAGACGCCCGCGGCGGCGCCGATCTTGACGCCCAGGAGGGTGCCGCGTGCCCCGTGGTTCGACGCGAGCTTGGCGGCGCTCAGGAACAGCCCGACGAAGGAGTAGGTGCACGACATGACGGCGGCGACCACCGAGATGATGGTGAGCTTCTCCAGGCTCGGGAACTGGGACAGGACCACTTCGACGAGGCCGAACGCCACCATGTACATCGTCCCGGACGGGACGCAGGCCGCGTCGTGGCCCCTGTAGTGGTGGCAGTCCGTGCGCGCGACGGCCCTGCCATTCATAGTTTCACACACGCGACGCGCCCAACAAACTTCATTTTTAGACCAGATCTAAACTAAAATGTGCGTTTGTGCGCCACTGAACAGGAATTTTCAGAGATTTCAACCAAGGTTTAGGTTATGGGTAGTTTACATGATGCTTGTGGCAGTGGTGATGGTGTAGCCCACCATTGTCCCCCAGAGGATCGCATACTGTGCGAGTCCACACACCACCACATTTCTAGGCCCTACACACACACATGATCAGAATAATATTCTTATCAGTGTCAGTCACAATCAGAACATGCTACTACCATTGCCCATGATGAGATTCAGAAAAGCCACATGGTGTGGTGTGGTTACCGAGGCATGAGCGGACGGCGTCCATGTAGGTGTGGTTCCGTTTGCCGTGGACGGGGTCCGGCGTGCGGTAGCAGTCGGACAGGAGGACGGCGGTGTAGTAGGTGATGTAGGCGCAGCCGATGAGGGCGACGGGGCCGAGGATCCAACCCATCTGCGCGACGCTCCAGGGCAGGGCGAGCACGCCGGAGCCTATCACGGCGGTGATGGCGTGCGTCGTCGCCGTCCATACCGTCCCTGTCAAATATAAGTATTCAGATCAGCTAACCACCTGCTTTGCTCGCCGTCTGACAGCGTTATGCGTACAGAACACCATGTTGCATGTATGTTGCAATCTCTGAGCATTTTCAGTAGTAGACCACTGAAGTCATCATTATACTGGTCTTTAGCTAGTCAACCCATGACTCCTTTTTCCCACTTGGTAATTCGTCATCATTTTCGATCAATTTTCGTATGCAAACAAGTTGAGAAAAGCTAGCCCATTGATCTACTGCCCGTGCGCTGGATACCATTACATAAAGCAAAGCCAACTGAACTGCGAATTGAACAGCCAGTGTTATATACGCATAGCCGATTTGGATCGTCATGCAACGCCAACTCCATTGGCTTATTCTAAGCACTACCAAAGTAATAGCAATAATACAACTAAAGCATGCTTAGCAAAGTTGTCAAGGCTAGTAAAGCAAGATTTGGTGTGTTACACGTGCGATGTTAGTCCAATTGGAGCTGCATAAACGCACCCTTTTCACCAACGTGTAAGCATGAAAGGCCTTTTCGGAAACTGCATCAGGTTGCCTATATATGTGGAGTGTGATGTGGCATCCAACAGCCATGCAACAGTTGAGAATTCAGGACATGCAACAGTTGAGAATTCAGGTACTACCTGCTTTCAGTCATTATTAACTAGTCAAAATCATAAGGCAATAAGACACCCTGTTGGCAAGGTTGTGATGAATCATCTCAACAACAGTCCCATCCAAACAGATCCTTGCACTCTTCATCAGTCAGTGTTCAGGACTGCTCAACTGTCCACTCATACTCACAGAAGCCTTGTTCAGGGCCACAAGTCCACAATTGTGCACCCGATATGCAGTTATTTATGTACTATTTTGACGCCAAGAAAAAGAACTCTAGTTTAGAATTATGATTCCTGATGGAAGTGGAGAGAGCACAGCTTGCAGGTTTGCAGCCATTCATTCGTACGCAAACCATTGGACCACACTAAACACTTTCTGATAGACTATTCCGGTTCGAGGTGAATAATGTTCTCCATTCTTTTCGGGATTCCTATAAATCTATAGGAGAATCATTGCCAGAACCATCTAATGGCATGATCTCACACGCAACTCAACTATGCCTGAATATAATTCTGGAAGACTAGTATTGGACAACTGGAAATGTTCAGGAGTAGAAAGTCATATACTTCTTGTTTCTTTGTATGTTAAAGGCAGTGGCTGCCAAGTCACTGGCATTTTGGATCTTGCGAGTAGCCCAGTGGCAACCAACTGGGAGCAGACACAGGACCCAGTTCCAGCATCAATACTTACGCTGTTCCTATCTTACGAAGATGTGGCAAAAGAAGCTTTACACTCTATGTATGCCACATTTTCAGGCGTGACTAGCTTCATTCAGTTATATATACACTATGTCACATGTCCAGGCGCTAGCTTTATTCAGTTATGCTATGCAAAGGTGTCTGTTTTTTAGATAATGTGCAAAGGTATCTGTACATTATATTTCTCTTCAATTTCACGGATGCTGTTTCAAAGGAAATTGATACGCTCAAGAAACGTTAAATGTCGATGAATGACGCATGCAAAAGGCATGCCAAGTGAATGGAAATCTATGGAAAATTGGAAATCTCGCCTAAGATGTTTGTGGTTTTTATGAGGTGGCAACTCTGATCATCATAAGCAAAGTTGGTTTTGTTTCACCCGGGTGTTTATGCATGTTCCGATAGATCAACTGATCCTATACTAATATTCGATTTTACTCAAATTTTATTTATGTGTACTAATACAAAAGGGACAGGCTCAAACTTCTACATTTACAAAGATGTTCGCGTCAGGTCTAACGTCTAAGTAGGCCCTCTAAAATATGCCCTATATCTTTTACTACATACAAAAGATTGAAGAAACAAAATGTTGTGTTACCACCATTTTATTTGTTTTATTATCTTTATGAATAGCCTTTCTAATTTAATTGATGACATTTCTTAAAAACATTAATTGGTGACATGCATGGACCTACTCTGAATTGAATAGCATTCCTTATTTGCAAGCTTTGCAGCCTTGCAGGTAACAAACATCAAGACAGTATATGAACTTTAAGTGAGTATATAAAATTTTATTTTACCAAAAATATATGAAATTTTGAATGATGGATGTGCATGTGTGTCGGTCGTAGTACGACCTATTAAATGGGGAACTCGATTCATTAAATTGCATGTGTATGTCCATGCTCCATCAACGATCATCTTCACCTTGCTAGCTAGTAGCACCAAAAGCTACAAGGTGCGGTGTAAAGATGACGAAAATGCCAAGAGGGAAACGAGAAGGGTCTGATGTCTGAAAGACATGCAAGAGAAGACGAGAAGTGCATGCTTCCTATATGCTGGCAGCTGAAATCCCCACGTCTCCCCTGTGGAAACGGAGAAAGACGGCCTGCACCAGCTCACGTCCCTATCCAAAGTAAAGCAACGCCATGTCGCCATGGATGTGTAGATCAACTGCGGCGTATAGTCGTCCCCAGCCTCCCGGGTAAGAAACACACATCTTAAGCGCGGAATTGGACATGGCAGAGGCCAGGGGGCTGTAGATATGGTGAGGTCTTGCTAGGGAACTAGCTAGCCTCTGCATGAAACATGAAGTGTTCTTCTACAGCCTGTTATATATTCCTACCACTTCCTATGGATCTGAGGCATGGAGAAATCTACGTCTCGTCAGTACGGGGACACGGTGGACTGCGACTACGGAAGCATGGTGGTACGGTGTTGACGACGGCAGACAAATGGTGAATAAACGGAGACCAAAAATCAGAGACTACAGAGCTCGATGAGATGATGTATGCAGGTAGAAGACTAGAAGAGGGAGCAAGTGCAGAGTCCACAGACTGTCTAGTACCTGTTCTGACGCGGCCGTCGTCGTCCACCTCCACCTCCACCTCCACCTCCTTCCTCTCCACCTTCTCCATGTCCATCTCTGTCCGTCTCTCCGCCTCCCTAGAGTCTAGAGCTCAAGGCTGTATGCGGCAGGGTCGATGGGATGATTGGGCTCGGTGCGCTGCAGCTATATAGAGAGAGAGGTGGCGTGCGTTGCACCTGACCTGCCTTTCACTGTACATTCATTCTTTTGGCTGTTTGGTTTTAGCCCTGGCCTGGGAGCTGCACCCAGGCACATGCATCCGACCCAGGCCTCCAAAAACCAACGCCTAGGATGCATGCCTGTGCCAGGCAGATTTGCCAGGGCGCCAACCAATGCAGGGGCGTTCTCAATTAATCTGCCTCACGAAATCCCATATCTATTCTAGGGCTCAATACATCAAGATCGAGTATCTTATGGAAATAGTATTTGTTCACCTTTTCCCTTCCATTTATGTTACCTGGGCATTGTTAATTATGTGTTTATTAAGAGACTACTCCATCTGTCCTGCAGTACAGTGCGTTCTAAAAATTCTAAGACAACTTAAGGGAATACTCAAATGACGCATGTACCCATAGATTATTCCAATTATAGAATTTCTCCTCAAATTATGGCTTCCTTTTTAACAAACCTGGCCAAATCTAAACATAGTCATTATGTAGAATGTGTTGTATTTTAATACAAATTTTAGAAGTCACAATGCACTCTATTGTAGGACGGAGGGAGTATGCTGGAGTGCACCTTCAAAGCTATACTCTCTTTTTGAAATTATGAGGCTCATTTAGTTTCATTAAGACAAGACTTTAATCAATAACCACACAAATTTCCATAGGGAAACAAGATACTTTCAGCAAATTTCACAATAGATATATATGATCATTTAACCTTTGGCCCTTTTTCCAGCTTACTGTAACTCCTTCTGTTTTGTAAAACCAGATACACAAATTTAATGACACAAAGTTAATGTCAAATACGTATAGAAAATACTTGTTTGTGATTATAATTTAATATCACAGGAAAATATTAATGGATAACGGTTAGTCAAAGTATTATACTAGCGACGAAATATATGTGTAGTAAAAATAAATATTGCTTGAAATTCTGTTTTGTTGCACTTTCACCGAAACTCCAAGTCCCACTAGTAGAAAACGTGGCTTTAGTTTCGGTTGGGAAAGACCTTTAGTCTCGTTTTTCCAATCGGGACTTCCCGGTTGCCTGAATCATAACTAAAGGCCGTCCGAGGCTAAAAAAATAATGCTCCCACCCTAGTGACTCGAGTAACTCAAACCCAAGACCCCATGCATTGTCTCGCATGTAGCTTTCCACCACACATACATACCACATGTGACTTTGAATGAGGTATTTTTCTTTTGAACTAACCCGTTGAAGGACCTTTAGTCCTGGTTCGTGTTACCAATCGGGACTAAAGGGTCAAGGCTCTTTAGTCCGGTTGGTGTTACCAACCGGGACTAAAGGTCCCCCGACGTCCATAAAACTTAGAGTCAGGACTAATGCTCACATTAGTAGCGAGCCCAACTTCAGTTGAGACTAATGTGTTCAACCGAAGGTCTATTATCTATTAGTGTCCCTTGTGCATTCCATTTAGGTTGGATAATATTTTCTAGATGTTACTAGATAATTCTTACTTTGATTTTATTCTTGGTCCCTACCATACAGATTGAGCTCCTCTACTGTGAAATATTTCTGAAATTCATGAGCTCCAAACGTATCATAGAAACAACTATAGTAAATTTACTTCTAGGATTATTTTAACCTTCCATTCTCATATCATATGTTATGCGCCAATTTTTTAAAAAAGTCCATCCAGTGCAGGCTTCAGTTGGAGTGGACCACAGAGCTGCCTTAAGATTCACACTGACAACTCATATTTAAGCCTTATCTGGATCAACTAGAGCTAGCATCTGCAAGAGTTTTTTAAAATCTACTCTCTAAATAATCATTTGGAGAGTCATCTGAGTAAAAATCGTTTGTATATCTTTATACTCTTCAACAATTTTTCTATATCTTGTGCGCAATCTAGAGAGCCATCGTCACTCTTATCTTTGGCTAGCGAGAAATCCGGAATAGAAGATATCTATCTGCGCTAGGGGATGGTTTTTCACCAAAATCTCTATTTCTATAAATTAGGAAAGATATAAAGAGTCTCTTGGAGATGCTCGAAGGCTACCGGAAAAAAAAAGCTTCAGCTCGTCCAAACAACCTAGATAATAAAAAAAAAAGGCTATGAACCATCTCCCTAGCTAGCTAATTAATTAGAAGGATTCAAACAAGACCTTAACCAATAGAGAAAGAAAAAAAGAGAGAAGAGAGCAGCACTCCGCCGGCATACATGCATGAGCTTCCAAAAAGGGAAATATATCTTTTTCTAGTTGAAGTCGCGGACGTCACGGAGCCGATTGGTGTATCATCGTGAGATCACCCATCTCTTGACGCCACTGAAAGTGTTTTAGGTCTAATTAGCACTAAGCACATTAATTATCCCTTGCAGTCCGCCATGATCTTGCCATAGCTTACTATACAAATGGCCTCCTTTATTGGTCGAGTGGTCTTTCTTAGCTAATGGTTGTCGTCGATGGTGGATCGTTTAACCGTCAAAAACTAAGTGTGGAAAGGCAGAGACGATCTCTTCGAAATCGTGCACGGTCCTAGATTTCTTATGAGTGTTACTGGTAGGTATATAAAGTGGCCATACACCCTACATGGGTCGAACTCTGCCAAAGATTTTAACCGCGCCGCCGTTCGTCAGTGCTGTCAAAGTTCAAAGACATCACCTGATGCGGACATGTCGCTGGTATTCCGAAACCGTCGAATTGGCCGTGCACGACGTATCCGATGGAGAGAAGAGAACACGACAGCCCCGGCCGTGTTGTGTGGTGGATAAACCCATAGATAGACTTCCAGGAGCCACCTCGTCAGCTTGCAGGATACATCGAACGAAACATCTACGCTCTAGCCCACATCATGGTACCCTGGTACGCGTCGACGTGAGCAAGGTGCTCACGCAACTGAATCGATGGCGAGGCTAGACCTGGACGGCTGTACGCGACCAACTCTGAAACGGCACAACCGCACAAGTATAAATGCAGAGGCAGCAACGGCACGGCAGCACCGCACGATGTCAATGCACGAGCACGATGCCACTGGGCAAAGGCGACATGCTTTTCGCGGACCGCTGAAACGGGCAAAGGCTTTTTTGCCTCAGTTGGGAGCAGGGCGAGAAGCCGAGCGACTTTTGCAGGCAACAAACAAATGTATGCAGGTTCCGTGTTTCGTTTCATGGCCGGATGGCCCAACCCGGATGCGCAATAGCTGTAAGCTGCCTGTGGAAGCTGCTGAGTACAGCAGCAACTGATGATCAGATGGCAAGGCAAACCAATGAGTTCCTTTCTTGTGTCACATGTTGCCATGCCGGATGACGGCACGGCATCAGGCAATGTACAATTGGGCTGGATCGGTCTTTCGGAAAGTATAGCCCAGTTGAGGTGATGGGTCGAGAGAAGATCAACAAAGCAAAGCAGAAGGGTGAAAAAGGCAAAAAGACACATGATGCACCACTTCGAGACAGACAATGGTGATGGAATGTGACTGGGGATTAGAGGAGCCCTTCAACTCTTAATAAAAAAATGAGTTTCTCAAAAAAAATCTTAAAAATGACGATGGAATACATTAACAGCAGAATGCTTCTCGAAACAATGCAACACATCAACAAACACATATCTACTTCGAACGGAACGGCACAACGGTGGTTTATTAGGAATACAGTTTTACATGCGTGCGTGTATATGCTGTCACGCCCGTCGACGGATGCTTCCCACGAGCGCGTCAGCTGTTGGTGGTGAACCTGTAGGACGCGTAGGAGAGCGTGGCGTTGGTCCAGCACTGGTGGATCTGCTCCGCCTTCGCGGCGTCCCCGGCGGCGCCGAGCGCGACGTGCAGCGGGTAGAAGTGGTCCGGCCACGGGTGCGCCACCCTCCCGTGCGGCGCCTTCTCCTCGTACCGGTTCACGTCCTCGTACCTGATGGCCAAGGCCGCGAGGGATCAGCACTTCAGCAGCAGCAGCAACAGGGCGTCTCGGCGGCTCTGAGAGAGCACTGAGCAGTTTCATTTCAGGTTTACCTTCCGCTGAGGAGCGAGTCCTTGAGCCAGGTGTCGAACTCGGCGACCCACTGCGGCACGGGCGCGTCGAACGGGCCCATCTTGCGCAGGTTGTGCGTGGCGCTGCCGGAGCCGAGGATGAGGATGCCCTCCTCCCGCAGTGGCGCCAGCGCCTTGCCGAGGTTGTAGTGGTACGTGCCGTCGCGGTCGGTCTGCACCGACAGCTGGCACACGGGGATGTTGGCGTCCGGGTACATGAGCATCAGCGGCACCCAGGCGCCGTGGTCCAGCCCGCGGCTGTGGTCCTCCTTCACGGGGCCGAACCCGGCTTGCTCCAGGAGCTCCTTGGTCCGCAGGGCCAAGTCAGGAGCGCCCGGAGCGGGGTACTTGAGCTGGAATGGGACAAAGGAGTTTATTCCTTCAGGATCAGCGAGCAAACTTCAGACTTCAGAGCAATTCAATTCAAGCATGATGCCGAGAAGACTGAATGAGCTAGTACAAACATCATCAACCACAACCAGCGTTTTATTAGCTGCTGCATCGAACTTTTTTGCAGCAGCGGCAAACATTTTTGTTTGTAGATTTACACACTGTGTTTAGACAAGCATAGAAAAGTGTAGCGATTTCATTCAGAAAGTTTCAGAGATGTGATATGATAGCAAATCAGCTAATCAGCATGGGTGCTGCAGGAAAAAAACGGCAGCTGCAATGGTATGTGAGCCCCAGTCCCCAATTAAAGAATAAACATCGAGGAGATTTGCAATGACACGCGACATATTATTCCAAATACAGTATTATAGTAGCTATCAACCTAGTACGTGCTCATTCAGCCTACGTTATCTAGAAGCATAGACTACCAAACAGTAGTAAAAGCTAAAGATAAGTTGGTGGATGTCTCAAACTGGAATGGAAACTTGGAGGCTAAACAAGCCAAGCACCTAAAAATCATGATAAAAAATATTTCCACTGAACTAAGCTTGCACAATATGAAATATCAAACCACAAATTTCAATTGACCTCGGACCAAACAAGCCTGGGGACCTAGAGGAGTAGAGGGCAACTAAATTCTTAGTCCTGGATACATATATGAGTCTCAACCATTATCTAGGATGCATTATTATGCAATTCAGGTGATAAAGTATAGTAGTAACAGTAGATAAGCTGCGTATACTAGTAGAACAACTGCTTATGACAGATTTCAGTAGGCATGCATAACAGGAAAAAACGCACAGCAAAGATCGCTTTCTTGATTTTTTTTTTTACTTAGAGATCATAAAAAGAGACATACAGAATCCCGGCCGGCTGACAATAGGGGTGCAAACGGTCGCATACCAGCCGATCGATAACTATAGGTATACGAATATAGTATCGGATGTTGAATATTTAGACTTAGACGGACGGATGTGAACTCCTCTAAACAGATTCGGACTCGGATACCGTTGCAAAAATATTTTGAACGGATGTGAACTCCTCTAGGGCTCGTTCGTTTTCAGCAAAATGACACCCGGAATCATTCCGGTTAACAAAAACTTATACAAATTGACTAACGATTTCGGCTGGGAATTCTTTCTGGGGGTGATTCCCAGAAAAACGAACGGGCCCCTAAGGGGCACGTTCGGTCTTCACGTAATCAAGCCCTGGAACGGATCCGGCCTGAAATACTACTGTATTTTATACGGCTATGCATCGTCGGGATACGTTCCGGCCAGGAATGGCCCCAACCGAACAGGCCTAAACGGATTCGCAAAAATATTTGTAACATTTGCACCCCTTATAATTTAGTAAATTATTAGGTAAAGGCTAGTGGCAAGCGCACCTTACCTACTTCGATGTGCACGAGCCATCAAACACCAATGGCTCTTCCTGCTGACAAGCGAGCCTATCACGAGATGGGACACCAAGGTTGGTGAAATTCAGGTCAGCTAGATGTCTGCATCTGCAGCTTCAGTTTTCTAGAACTACCGTTCAGCTCTAGGCCGGCAACTTCCCCCAACGCTCTATGAATCTATGATACTACATCTTTCACATCCTAATTTCATGGTGATTTCACCAGAACATTGGTCAATGGTCACTGGCTCTAGTGATCCTTGTTTCAGATAAGATAAGCACATGATCTCATGATTCGAGACAAGAATCCCCATTTCTGCACCTGCATGGACCATGATCTGATGGGGTAACTCAAAAGCACTGCTAAGCCATTAGCTGTTGTATACGAATGAGGAAACTTCCGATTTTGACCTTTCCCATGCGCAGAGGAAGACAAAGAACTCGCTGATAAATCCAGACGAGCCGCAATGCTGCCTATCCTAAACCCAATTTTGATGCGCTGGGTCATCTTAAACGCGAGGCTTCCCAACGGATTCGCGGGGATTTGAAGACAGAGAAGGGTGGTAGGTGGGCATCGAACGGACCTGGTACATGGGCTTGGGAAAGCCATAGAAGTCATAGATGGTGTCGTTGCTGCCGCGGATGACGTTGACCGCCGGCGTGGCCGTCTCCCAGTGCCCCGACACGACGAGGATGGCGCGCGGGGGCTGGTCGCCCGCGACCTTCGCCGGCACCCACGACTTGAAGAAGTGCCGCGCCGGGATCTTCTCGTCGATGGAGAGCGTGGGCGAGCCGTGCGATAGGAAGAAGGTGTCCATGGTGGCCGGGCTTCTCGGCGGTCGCCTCTGCCCCTCCTCGGCTGTTGCGTCTGGCTGTGGCTGTGGCCTCGTGATGTCGCCGCGCCGCCGCCGCTGCTCCTCGCCCTCCCGCGTCGCGTGCCGCGTCTCTGGTTTGGGTCTGCCCGCTCTGGCTCTGCCCTGGCTCTGCCCCATTATGTCGTCGCGCTCGCTTCGCTGGATTTTGCGCGCGTGCGTCGCGTCAGGTTTGTGGTGGTGCCCCGTGGTCCGTGGGGAGCAGAGCAGCGCGAGAGAAATGATTGGAGGGCGCCTGAAAAACATTGGGGTTTGGTTGGTCGCACGCGGACGGGGTCCAAAGTCCAAACTCTAGACGCGCAGCAATACGCATCTTCCGGCCTCCGCCGGAATCGGTTCGGTTTGCCGGCCCGCGTCGTGTTGTCACTGGCGTGTAAGCAATGACGCACGACGGCGTGTTTATATGGACTCGCTAACAAGGAGAGAAAGCGGATTTAGTGAGATGGGCCTCTTCGAATCTTGGTCTTGGATCGGGCCGGTCTTCCATTATGGGCTTGCTAGCCCTACACAGGCTTAGCCAGAAATTGCCGTTGGTCTCGAGCAAGGCCACAGGCCCACAGATCTGCTTGGGCCTAGGAAAAGAACTCCTCTCACTGTTCTAAAGAAAAAGAACTCTCACCAAAAAGAGAGAGAAGATGAAAAGAAGAGTTTGAATGCCCTAGCATATACGCCACGGCAGTCCGGTGGCAACCGCATCACTTACGCAGCCGCAGTTGAGGTCAGGACGTCACACGTCCGGTCGCGAGTCTTCAGAGTTCACACAGAGAAAGAACGGTATCTTCCACCGAAAGTCTGCATCTAGATGTTCAGGTCTACTCCGACGGCGACCGAATGTCCTGTGTCTCGATCCGTCAATTTTTCTTTAAGACTAACCTTTAATAATTCGTCAAGATCAGCTGTTTGAGAATCGCTCGCTAGTCCATCCTGGCTGCCAGGCTGCAGTGCATAAAAGCTCCAAACTCCACGATAAGCTAGCTAAGTCAGTTACACTAATCAGGTAGCGATCGATCTCTCGGCCGGCTTGCCATGGCAGCTACGACGAGTGCTGCCAGGAGCTTGCTGCTCTGCCTGCTGGTCGCCTTTCTCCACCGCCTCCAGTTTCAGATCCCGCCTGTAGCAGCTGCGACGACGTCGCACAACAAAACCGAGAGCCGACGAGACGGGCGCGGGAAGACGCTCAGCTTCACGCTGTACCAGCACGAGACCATCAACAAGACCGGCTACATCGTGGTGGACGGCGTCGCGGGCGCGGGCGTCAGCCAGACCACCACGCCCTTCGGCACCATCTACGTCTTCCGCGACGACCTGACGGTGCGCGCGGACAGGGCCTCCCCGGTGGCCGGCGTCGCGGAGGGGAGCTCCATCACCACCAGCCTCGACGGGCTGCAGAGCCTGTCGCTGGCCAAGATTACGGTCCACCACCGCGGCCACCGGGGATCCGTCTCCGTCCTTGGCGGCACCTACAACACAAAGCCGTCCGACTACCCGGTGGTCGGTGGCACCGGCGACTTCGCGTACGCGCTGGGATACGTCCGGTCGTCGCCGGTGGACTTGCGGGGACGGACGGTGACGTACAAGATGGAGCTTCACTTGTACTGGCCTCCGTATGCCCACTACGCTACGGTTCCGCGTAAAGCGTGAATAGTATAGCTACTAGAAACTGTGGCGCGGACGTTGCCGCGCCAACCTAAGATGACCTATGTATTTTGGTTGTTATGTGCTTTGATGATAGGATTAAATGGTATAGAAGCAGAATGATGGTGAACTGCTCCTCACAGCAATGGGCTGCTTCCTAGTGTTTATGAAATAAACAGTTATTTCCACCTTATGCATATCTATGGATATTTTGCAACTGGAGCAGACGACTATCAATGTCGTCTGTTTCGTCCGTGTCTTTGGTGTTCGAATTTTTGTCATTGAAATCTTATAGGCATGTATCATCTACAATTGGAAGTTAATGTCGTCTGTTTCGTCCATATCTTTGGTGTTCGAATTTTTGTCATTGAAATCTTATAGGTATGTATCACCTACAATTGGAAGTTGAAGCTTTGATGAATACAGTGCCGCGCCATCCTTGGAGTTCACCGGTGTAGTTTTTTTTATACCATTATTATTGCAAAAGGTTGAGCTACGAGATTGCCCATTAGTAATATATGGAGTCATGGGTGATGTTTACAGCAATAGCACAATCAGGAGTTCAAATATTTCCTCAACTTGATCCAAGTGTGTCGTACCTAAATTTGCATGCACATATATACGTTGATATGTAGCAATCTCATCATATAAAAATTTGAGGTGGTCATATAAATGTGCCAAGTAGCAAATCTATCTATGGGATACTAAGTGCTAATGTCCATATAAAAGTTTTGTAACTTCATAGTTTTACAGGAGAACAATATTTTCTGAAACTAAGCATATCTCACAGATATTGTCATAAAAGCTGAGGCCATGCATAAGTATGCATCGCTAAGTTTGTTTCAGTGACCCAGTACAAAAATGTCTTGTATAACCTTTAATGAATGATGAGATCCATAGTATGCAGTAGCCTGGAAAGAGGGAAAACAAAAACAAAATGATACTATTTAAATGTACACTGATGAAAGGATAATTATGGATTGGAGAAAATATTTGTGCTCTGCCCAGGAATTTAATTTAAGTGGTTGAATAATGATTATAAATGCAATTTAGAAACCAAAATGATTAAAGAAATAGAGTAAGATCGTGTGTGCTCCTTCGCTTCAACACATTTCTGTTTTACAAAGAGAACATGCTTTCTCCCCCATCTATCTGACAAAGGTGGCTCTGGAATTTTTATTTATCTTAATACTAGACACTTATTAAAGGAACATAGATAAGGACAAAACTCTCCTCAAATATCAAACTCTAGTATCAATGGCAAGTCGTTACTATGAAAAAAATATTTGATAAACACATTTATCATCAAAGATAATAAAGAAGAGTTTACTAAACACCATTAGTTAATCTTTCACATTCATACATAACTACTCAGCTTGGGGAAAAGAACTGAATTTGACATATAAAAAAAGAACCATGCGCATTGAGATTGAAACAACTACTGTCTTGTCGCATGCAAGTATACACGATTGTGAGCAGTTGCCAATTCTGTTGTAAGTGAACCACTTGTACCAAATCGCTAAATTCTAAAAAGGACGTACCACTTAAATAATTTCGTTGTAGATACCTGCAAGTCATCACACATCGGAAGAACAAAAGTAGCACTACTAATCTGTGATGTGTAAGAATCCTGAATGAAGTAGTAGTTGGATGGTTTTGCTAAACATACTGAAATGCCATGCTCTAATATCTGAAAAGTGTCATTCTATAAATTTTTTAATAGGGAGGAAGCGACAAAGACAAGACATTCCAGTTTTATGAAATGAAGTAAGCCCTTTGCACATCTTGAACTTCTACCAATAATATGAATTTTAAATTGCCATATATGTACATGTATAGTTAGTACACATGGGATACAACTATTTGATAAATATTAGCACTTATCCATGCATTCGATTATTATCTCGATCGATGCAATCCTGCATGATAGAAAGACAACAGAATGTTTATTTTAAGCTCATGGATTGCTGATAAAATATTATCGTAAAAGCTTGATTATTCAAAGTGGCTCAATGCACACCTACCTTGGAGGAATTTCCTCGAGCAGCAGGTGAGAATCGTCCATGGACCCCCACTCGTCATTTGAGGAGTTGGACCCCACTGATTGGCTTTGAGGAGGTGGCGGTGCTTTCATGGCGTAGGAGCTCGCATATGGGCACAACGGAGATGCAAAGCACTAAAACCACTTACATTGCACGCCGTGACACGGACTCTTCCATGAGCAAGGCAACATCTGTGCAAAAAAGTGAAATTCTAAAAAAGGATGCAGGTACCAAAGCAAGATATATAGAAAGCTCCCCTCCTCTAAACTCCCACTTCCCTTTCTAATTGGTGCTAAACAAGCCAAGAGAAAGGAACATAGGGAGGTCCTCACCGAGCATAGACTTTGAAATATCATAGCCAATCCAGTGGTGGCCATGCTCCATCAATGTCTCACCACTAAGCCCAGAACCACATCCTGGAAATTACAGCACACAAAGTCATCGTAGGTAAGCATATCTTCAAACATAGATGTCTTTCAATTGCCATAACCGATTCCAATAAAGAGCTCCCACAGCATGTATTTTTGCCCCCGTCAAAGGAGAATACTTTCTGTTGTTCTAGCCAACGCGATATGCCATGATTCATGAAGCAGAGCTGCAGAAGAGAGTAAGGTGACCTATGTCGAGAAGCGGCTTGGGGACGCCATCGTTGGGAAGAGCGAGCAGCTCAGCGCCCTCTCGAAATCCTAGATGAAAGAAGGCATGTCACTTGGCGGCCGGTACCTTGAAAATCGACAAAGCTCAAATCAAATGGGGGGAGGCACTTCGCTTGCTCACTTGGATTTCGATGATACGGGAGGAGGTGGTGTACTTGGGGACCTCCGACTCGTTGTAGAACACATCCAGCGGCGCCTAGAACTCCGGCCGAGGCATCCTCACTCCCCTCCGAGTGTGCGGCGGCTTACCGGATTGGTGGGACTGCAGCTCTCGAGCCCCACGCCCGGTAGGGGGTGGCTGCGACCGCCGTGCCCTTACGCCGCCGCCCGCTCGGGGTGGCTACAGCAGCCCACGCCAAGCCGGAGAGGCCGCACTGGTCAGTCGCAAGGGCAGCTGGGGCCCCCGCCCGCGCCGGGATGGCCGGGACCCGAGCGGCCAAGGCCGCCGCGCCGCGCATACGCGCTGCGCAAAGGTCGCCGGTGTGCATTGGGGGCCCCCAGCCGTGGCCGGGATGGCCGGGAACCCCACGCCGCAGCAGAGCCACGTCTGTCATGGCTGGGGCCTTTGGCCCGCCAAGGCCGAGAGGGAGAGGAGGAGGTGAGGGGCGGCGTAAGTGGCTGTGTTGTTGGTAGCAGTTGCTTCTGTGACCTCGGCGGCTCTCTCCTCTACACGACGGGCAACCCTCAGGAATATTCGCTATTTAGCCTACTTTGGCAGCCCAGATTCCTGGTCTTTTCCCTGGGCTAATCTGTCCCGTGCCACCCTTCCCCGGGTCAAATTTGTGCGTCCTTTGGTAGCCCACCAAGGCGAGGATCGTAGTCCGCTTCCCTGCGTTTTCCGCGCGGAAGAAATCCACGACTCGTTAGGCCGGAAGGGTTTCCCCGTGCGACTTGCGAGCTTTCTTCTTCCGCTCGCGACGCCGCCCAGTCACGAGGCCGCCGCCACCACAGCATCCGGCCCCCGCCCCGGCATCCGTCCGCCGCCGCGACATCCCTCCACCTCGCTGTTGCTTGGTCTCTCTCGTGCATGCGACGTCGACACGGGGGTCGCTCTCGGGCGCTCCTCCACCGCCGCCACCTAGCTCATCCACCGCCGTCGCCTCGCTCCTCGTCCGTCGTCGCCATCTCCACCGCCATTGCCATCCGTCTCGAAGGTCAGTGCACCTCATCTCCTTCGTTCCAGTAGTTTCTGGATCCGCTAGGGTTTGACCCACACCTCCATTGCTTTTCATGGATCTTGGAGTTGCAGATCCGCGAGCCAGGACACCGCTACCGCTACCCATTGTGCCTCCCGTGAGAAGCATCGACGCTGCCGGCTACACGACACCACCTCTTGCCCTTCGCTCGGATCTCTCTGCTCTACCTAAGGTTTCTCCCCTTCTTCTCTTGTCACACCATTTCTTGTGGATCCTGAAATTTTGTGTGTGCATCTGTTAAATTGGTTTCTGATTCAATAATTGAATGTTAGGGATCTGCTCATTTGCATAGCTTACTACCTTAGCAAGCAGCCGCTAACACAGTTGCTGAACTTGTGTGCTTTTGATGGTGATTGCCTAGCAAATAATGTTTTTGTACTCCAACCAATTCCTGAAAACCACTTTGCCTTGTGTTATCTAAGATAGATTGGAGTCATTAGTCTTATTTGCTCGCATGACTTGGATTAGCAATAAATTGGCAGTGTTCTTTTTACACGAAATACATTAAACAAATCAACTGTTCTGTAATAATCTTGAATAAAATTATCGGTTACTAAAGTTCTTCCAGTCTTATATGAACGAATAGTTATTGATCTATTCATAAGTGAAACCATATATAACTTCAAATAGGTGATGGTCACATGCAAGTAAATTGTACTGTGTTTACTACACCTATAATGATAGCACTGAAGATGAGAAAAAATGTAAGTCGTCCACACTTCTGCTTTTATTAGTAAAAAACCACAGTGTTGCTATTCTCTTAATTTTGTCAGTTTCAGTAGCAGCCGCGAGCTCCTGCTATTTACAGTTCAGATACTGCACCAAGTTTTCTTGTGTATTGGCAAGTGTAGTACTTCAGTAGCTTATTGAGAAATTTCTAACTGTTCCTAGGGTCCCCATATCACTAGTTGAGCTATTATTTGTTCTTGTGAGGAGCATGCTAGGAATTTTCTCAAAGTCAGCCCTTGAATTTTAGAAAGTTCCTAGCGTGTTCCTTCTAAGAGCATGCTCTCTCTAGTGCTCTGTTTTGCCAATTGTGGTTGTAGATTTGTGGTACTTGGCAGTTTTTTATATATATGTAATAATATAATTTCATATATGTAACACTAGATGGCTTCTTGGGAAGAGCTTGCTAGGAATTGTTTGTTGGAAGAGAAAGAAGAAGATGAGGAGCTATTCTTTGTTCTTCTCTGTCGACAGAATATCGTCGGCAGTCCTCCGAGGGGTATCCCACGAAGGTAAATTGATCGGTAGAGGAGCGCGAGATCAAGAACAAGAAGGCAACAGAGACACACGAGTTAGACAGGTTCAGGCCGTCAGCATGACGTAATACCCTACTCCTGTGGTCTATTAGTTTGTATTAGCTATCGTATGATATGCCGTGATTTCGGAGGGGGTCCCTGCCCGCCTTATATAGTCCGGTGGGCACGGTTACAGGTCGGTTAGATCTGAGAGATAACCGGAAAGTAATAACAGAATACAAGAATCATGGGATCGTACGTATCCTAACAGATCTCGTAGCATCTTCAGGATATCTTCCTTATGTCTTGCGGCAGGCGCCGAGCAGAATCGTGCCCCGCAAGGCTTCATCTTGTGGCCTGGGCCGCCCCTGGGGGCGCAGCCCATATGGTCTGCCGTGGGTATTCGGGGTCGTACCGCCCACAGCTAGTCCCCGAGCATCTTGTACCCATTGTGCAACGTCGTCTTGAGCTTGTCCGAGCAGGTGCGAATCAAAGCCGAGCAGTCCAACTCATGGTCCAACCAACCTGATGAGTCGCCAAGCAGTTGTGAGCAGTTGCCGAGCAGCGTTCATCATTGCCGAGCAGCGCGGACAATCGCCGAGCAACATGTCCCAAGCACGGCTTGCCATAAGGGTGTAAGGAGCTCAAGTCCACAATTGAAAATTTCTTCACAGTGAACCAAGTGTGCCCACTTAGAGTCCGACCACGAGAAAAGGAGATAATCTTCCTTAGTTTCAAGAGGCACAGAGTCTTCTAGAAAAAACAAACACATTCACCGTGAGGTGAAGTGTGCCCACTTAGTCCCCGAGCCTGACAGTAGATGACGTAGTCATGTGGTGCTAGGGTCAGAAAGTAGAAAACCACCGAAGCGAAGTGAGCCGGTCCCAAGCGTATGACCTCGAGATGAGAAAAACACACATTCACCGCAAGGTGAAGTGTGCCCACTTAGTCCCCGAGCCTGACAGTAGATGACGTAGTCATGTGGTGCCAGGGTCAGAAAGTAGAAAACCAGCCGAGCAGGCAGCCAGTCCCCGTGCTTCAGGCGAAAATACTGGAAAAATCACACCGTCGAGAGAAAAACGGAGTAACGGCTGTACAGTAACAGTTACTGAGCCTCAACAATTGGCGGAGAAGTCGGCGATTATTCGGTGAATAGCAACTGATGGCAGCGTAAAACTAGCACCATGGGCTGCGGTTGCGCAGAGGCCCAGGTAACAGCCCACATACCGCGTCGGAGAATTCAGAGCGGCGTAGATCGCGGGAACGGTTTCCCAAAAACCCTTGAATGACAAAAAATGGGGAAAGTGCTTTATAATAGTGCCGCCGCATACCCCGTTCCCACTTTTCCACTTCATCTTCCTCGTCGACTCTCGCATCTCCGAATCCATAACCACATTAGCCTCCGCCGCCAAACCCTAACCAAGTCTGAGAGATGGCGCCGAAGAAAGGAGCTGCGAAGCAGAAGAAAGCGACCACCGGAGCCAGCCGCGACGAGGAATGGGTGCCTTCGAAGATGGGGGAGGCGGAGCTCAATAGGATGGTGACGGTGGGCGTCCTTCCAGACCACGATACCGCTGGATGGCGACCAACCCGCGGTGAGCCATATCCGACCCCCAATACTGATGAAGTTGTGGTATTTGAAGATTACTTTTGGCGAGGGTTGGGGTTCCCTATTCACCCTTTCCTTAGAGCTCTGCTAGAGTTTTGGGCGATTAGCCTCTGCAATCTGCACCCCAACACCATACTGCACATCGTGATCTTTATCCATTTCTGTGAGGCGTTTCTTGGCATTCTTCCGCATTTCAACCTCTTCAGGCACCTATTTTGTCTGAAGAAAAAAGGCGGCAGCGGTTCCAAGGTTGTCGGCGGTGTGTACCTGCAGCTCAGGGATGGGATGGCCAGCGAGTACATTAATGTACCACTGAATACCTTTTTGAAAGGATGGAATGCCATATGGTTCTACATCAAACAGAGCCACTCGATAATTCAATGCGACGTCCACCACATCCCAGAGAGCCATAATAGCTGGTCGGAGAGACCCAACAGCGCTGACATGGAGCAAGTGATGGAGCTTCTTGACTTGATTAAAGGATTGGAGCTTAGAGGAGATCTGGTTGCAGCAAGTTTCATAGTGCGTCGTATTCAGCCTTGCAAAGAGAGGGCCCACCCAGGCTTTGACTCCAGAGGTGACCATGACGGGACCCAAGAACGTACAGAATGACTGACGAAGAAAGAAGTAACGGATCGAGCCAGGGAGCTATTCACCTCCAATATCTCATTCAGCTAGCCAAAGAATACGCAAGCCTTCAACTATGCTAACCCACCTCCCCAGGTAACCATCTCAATTTCTTCTGCTCAATTGTCAATTTCCGAGCAGGGAACTGACTTACTTATGCAAAGATCCATTCGCAGGACAGGGCAGTGTACTTTTCGGGCGTGCCAAGAGCTGATTGGCCGACAGCGGTGGACGCCCGACCACCACCTCCACCTGAGGATAGTTCTATCGGCGTTTCTTCGGAGTCCGGAGGTGCCGACGTTGATCGGGTGGAGAGTCCTCCCCCAGCATCGGAGAAAGTCCGGGGGAAGAGGCTAGTGGTAGACGAACCGGCCCAGAAGAAGAGGAAGACGGCGCCTGCCGCTCCCATCAAACCGGGCGGCATCTCGCTTGGTGGCGACCAGGCCACTCGAACGCGGAGGGCCGCGGTGATCGAGTGGTCTGATGACGGTGAAGATCCAGTTGACATTCTTTCGAGCATGCAAACGTCTTCACGCAACACACGCATGGAGGAGCAATCGGGGGGCGCCAAAAAAGTCCCCGAGCAACAGACAACAGAAAATCCCGCTGAACGGGCGACAGTCGTCCCCGAGCAGCATACGGAGGCAAATCTGGAGCGACGGGTGGAGGAAAACCCAGAGCAGCAGGCGGAGCAGAGGCCGAATTTGGAGGAGACGAGACCTCTACCGCTGAGCATGAGAAACGACCCCACAGCCGCGCCTAGAGGCTCGAGCGGGCATCGCCGATTCAAAAAGGTGCACCGGCAGACAAAACGGTGAGTATCCTTGTGCAAAAGTTGATTTACTATCTTATCTTTGTGATTTTGGCGCTCAACTGAATGATCTGAATGCAGCGCAAGGCCTACGGAGTGTTCAAACCTGTCCGCCCAAACTGACAACCAACCTTGAACTGATCCCGAGGCGGAGGTAACGCCGGCGGGCCCCATGTCGAGGTCTCCGGGTGCTCAGCGGCCGGCGGAGGAATCAACGACCACTGTGGGTGGACCTGGAGATGGCGAGAGGTCGGCGTCGACGGAGGATGGGTCGGCGACAATACGCGAAGCAATGGCAGGTACTGTCGGGCACTCTGGATCTAAAACAGGAGCTGCCAGTATTGCGCTAGAGCACGGGTCGTCGAGACCAGAGGCGCGTGAGGAGCTAACAGCGCCTCTTGAAGCGGCACAAGACACGGTCAGACCCGTAGTCCGGCCAAAGAGTCCCCTAGTGGTGCCACCTGCTACTATGGAAGAGGAAGACGTGGTGGAGGAGATCATCCGTGTTGAACCTCAAACCCAATCCGTCTGAATCTTTCGTAAGCGCGGTGACGAGGTGGTAGTCATCGAAGAGGAGGACACCCCTAAGGAGATGAAGCGGCTAAAATCTGCCCTTGCCGGAGTTGTAAAACAGGTCGAGGTTAGTGTTGAATCATTAGTATTCGTCTTTGGAGTTTGAGAACGAGCGCCATCATTGTCCTCGTTAACTTTTAGGGGATGACTCGGACTGCCGAGCACCGGCACCACTTGATAAAGTGGATGGAACCCCTCGCCAAAGAGAACCGAAAACTAAAGGAGGTGATGAAGCTCCTGGAGAAAAACGCCCAAAGGTCCCAGCGTGAACGGGACCTCGCTGAATCCAACGCGTGGGACCTGGAGTACCAGAAAGGGGTCCTGTCCGAGCAGCTGCCAGCTGCGAAAGAACAACTGCGGAGCCAATCCGAACAGCTAGCCACTGCCTCCACGCAGCTGAAAGATGCTTCCGAGCAGTTGGAACAACTGCAAAAAATCTCCGAACAGAGGAAATGTATGTATGATCGACACAAGCGTTTTGCATAGTTGGATATGCTTACTTTTGGTGTCAATTGTTATACTCGTAGAGCAATTTGTGGGGCCCGGACAGCTGCGCCATGCCCTTGGACAACTCCCAGAGGAAAAGGAGAAAGAGATAGGTCGAGCAAACAAGCTGGCCGAAGAACTAGACGGTGAGTACTCCCTGATCGGGCCTTCTGATGAAGCAACTTTCTTGTTTGATCGAATTTCACAATGCTTGCAGACTACCGTTGGAGGGTCAAGGCGCAATTCGACGTGCTAGAGCAGGATGCCCGGATGCAGAGAGACAGATTTGACGCTGTAGTTGTCGCAATCACGCCAGTGCTCGACTGCGTCGATCCAGAAATAGCTCCTCGGCCCGACGGCAGGACAACACGCCCGGACGTCATCGTCGAAAGATGCAAGACGGCGTGGGAAAGCTTTAAGGGCTTCAACCATGACGTCGTTACCTCCGCCGCTACCCATGTTCTTGATGTGGTACGGTCCCACTATCCAACCGCTGACCTTCAGTCGATAGGTGGCGGGTATGCCGAAGGATTGAGCAATGCGGAGACCCAACAGCTGGAGGATGATGTGGAGGACACAGTGAAGAAGTTTGCAGGCGATATAGACTTGTTCGGCAAAATAGACGGCGGTGGCGAAGCACAATGATCGCCCTGGCGGAGATCATCTGCAATTCCTGGACGATGTAGTTAGAACGCGCGAATGCGTAAAAAACACTTATATACTTGGCATATGTTATAAATAGTATGTGCACGCAGTTTCGTTGGCGAAAAAATCTTCGTAGTTTAAATTCCGATGAGATTATGCGTAGTTGGAGTAGCATTCAAGCAGTTAGTTTGTGACCAACCCATATGGCCTCGGCTAGCCCATGCTCTATAACGGACCGAGCAATTAGTTCTGTGCTGAGCCTTCGTCCTTGGATAGCCCATAGTCCATGACGTTGAGCGCGGAGCCCCTGCACGTGTAGGGGAAACAGGCGTAACCAAGGAACCACAGTCGATCACCCATAATGCAGAGCGCGGAGCCCGTGGAACGTGTAGGGAGGGATCGGAGTCTGGGTCATTTCCGAAGAGAACAGAGATATCTTGGAGATTTAGATCGAAGTGTTCGGCGGCTTGGAGAAAAAATTTGGCGAAATACGTTGGCGTGTTGGAGTAAACGTGCTCGGTGCTTTGGAGGACACTTATTCGGCGATCTTCGGTGAAAAACATGTGTCGATGATTTGGAGAAAACGTTTTGGAGAAAAAAACCGTTTGGCGATTTTGGAGATTTTGGAGAAAATTGCTCGGCGCAATTGTGGTCGGTGATTTGGAGAAATCATTCGGCGAGTTTTGGAGAAAACCGTTTGGCGTTTTTGAAGATTTGGAGAACTTTATTCGGCGAAATCGTGGTCGGCGATTTGGAGAAATCGTTCGGCGATTTGGTATTGGAGCTCGTTAAGGAGTATCGTAGTGCTCGGCGACCGTATGTGGAGATTAAGAAGTTATGGAGAAAAGATGGAGATCCAAACTTTATTTATCACAAAGTGGGGAGTACATACCTAGAGTGTTTCAAGGATAGAAACGTATAAGGTGCTCGATGTGCCATGAATTGGGAACATCGATTACATCTAAGTCACATAGGCGATAAGAGCCTGGTCGGGTGACCTCTTTGACGACATAAGGCCCTTTCCAAGGGGAGAAGAGCTTGTGCAACCCTTCGGTCTTTTGTTTCCTACGGAGAACGAGATCGCTGATGGTGAATGAAAGACCTTTTACGTTGCGGTTGTAGTATCTCTGCAAGCCTTCTAGATATTTGGCTATGCGGACACAGGTGATCAGGCGTTCCTCCTCGGCCCTGTCGACGTCCTCTGTTTAAACCGCTGCGGCCTGCTCTTCATCATAACTTTCCACCCTAGGTGCTCGGAAGGCAACATCCACTGGTAGTACGGCCTCCGAGCCGTAAACCAAAAAGTATGGAGACACACCGGTGCTGCGACTAGCTTAAGTGCACAGTCCCCAGACCGTGCCTGGTAATTCCTTGAGCCATCTGTCCGGATGATTTTCTTCTTTCTGATATAGTCTCTTTTTAAGGGCACCAAGAATGATGCCGTTCGCCCGTTCGACCTGGCCATTGGCTCTAGGATGGGCAACGGAGACGTATTTAACGGAGATGCATCGGTCCTCGCAGAAGTCCCAGAAGTGGAGGCCGGTAAACGTGGTTTTGAGGTCGGTGATGATGCTATTCGGGAGACCAAATCTATGGATAATGTCTTCAAAGAGCTCGACTGCTTTCTTTGTGGTAGCCGAGACAAGCGGTTTGTACTCGATCCACTTGAAGAATTTGTCAATGGCGATGTAGACGTACTGGAATCCACCTGGCGCTGGCTTGAAAGGCCCGATCATATCCAGTCCCCAGCATGCGAATGGCCAGGAAGCTGGGATGGTCTGCAGTTCTTGTGCCGGTACGTGTATTTGCTTGGCGAAAAACTGGCATCCCTCACAGCGTCGAACGAGGTCTTCTGCATCGGAGATGGCCGTCGGCTAGTAAAAACTTGCACAATAAGCTTTGCCGACCAAGGTTCTCGAAGCCGCGTGATTGCCATAGGAACCAGAATGAATTTCAGAAAGTAGCTTCACTCCTCATCAGGTTACCGTCTACTAGTACGTAATGCTTACTTCGGCGAATTAGGCGTTCGGTTTTGGTTTTGTCGGCGGGTACTTCGGCGTTGGTGAGGTATTTGATAAACTGCTCCCTCCAATCGTCTACCGGCGAAGGTACCACAAGTACCAACTGCTCAGCAGGAGGAACCTCTTCAACTTCCTTATCTTCTTTAATGGATGGCGCCAGGAGATCTTGAACGAAGACCCCCGGTGGAACCGCGGCGCGAGAAGAACCAATCTTTGAAAGCTGGTCGGCTAGTTGGTTTTGATCTCATACCACGTGGTGGTACTCGATGCCGTAGAATTTTCCTTCAAGCTTCCTGATTTCAGCGCAGTATGCGTCTATCTTCTCACTGGAGCAGGACCAATCTTTGTTGAGCTGGTTGATAACCAGCGCGGAGTCCCCGTACACCATGAGGCATTTGATGTCGAGCTCGATGGCTATACGGAGACCATGGATACATGCTTCGTATTCTGCGGCGTTGTTGGAGGCCGGAAAGTGTATGCGAAGAACATACCGAAGTTTGTCCTTGGTCGGCATAATGAACATAATGCCCGCACCAGCACCGTTGATGTTAAGGGCACCATCGAAGTACATCACCTAGTGCTCGGGGCAAGTGGCGGCAATGGGTTCTTGGATCTCTGTCCACTCGGCGATGAAATCAGCAAGCGCCTGTGACTTAATGGTAGGTCTGCTTCTGAATTCGATGGAGTAAGTGCCGAGCTCAACAGCCCACTTAATGATGTGGCCGTTGGCCTCTTTGTTGCGGAGAATGTCCCCGAAAGGGAACTCAGTAACCACGGCGATCTTGTAATACTCGAAGTAGTGTCGGAGCTTGCGCGACGTGATCAGAACTTTGTATAACAGCTTTTGTACCTGAGGATAGCGAGTTTTGGGCTCATTAAGTACCTCGCTGATGAAGTAACCCGGACGCTGCGCCTTGTAGGTGTGCCCGGATTCCTCGCGTTCGACGACAATAGCTGTACTGACAACGCGAGAAGTGGCGGCGATGTAGATCAACAGAGTTTCATCTGGTCGTGGCGCCGTCATTATCGGAGGTTTTGTTAAGAACAACTTGAGCTGCTCGAAAGTTGTGTCAGCCTCCTCCGACTAGGAAAAACGCTCGGTGGCCTTAAGGAGCTTGAAAAAAGGTAGCCCTTTTTCGTCGAGGCGCGAGATAAAGCGGCTTAACGCAGCCATGCAGCCTGTAAGCTTCTGTATATCCTTGACGCATGTCGGCCGTTTCATGCTGGTGATGGCGGAGACCTTGTCAAGGTTAGGTTCGATGCCTCGAGCGCTGACGATGTAGCCCAGCAGTAAACCGGATGGAACTCGAAAGATGCACTTTGAAGGGTTCAGCTTCCATCGGTATTTGTTCAGGTTGGAGAAAGTTTCTTCAAGGTCGGCGATAAGATTGTCGGCGGTTTTGGTTTTGACGACCACGTCGTCGATGTAGGCTTCGACATTGCGGCCGATCTGTTGGTCGAGGCACATCTGGATAGCCCTTTGATAGGTCGCCCCAGCATTTTTGAGTCCGAAGGACATGATGGTGTAGCAGTATGCATCGAAAGGCGTGATGAACGACGTCTTGATCTGGTCTTCTTCCTTGAGGGAGATCTGATGATAGCCGGAGTAACAGTCAAGAAAGGAGAGGAGTTCGTAGACGGCGGTGGAGTCTACAACCTCGTCTATCCGAGGCAAGCCGAAGGGGTCCTTAGGGCAGTGTTTGTTAAGATCAGTATAATCAACATACATTCTCCATTCTTTATTCTTTTTTTGAACAAGAACAGGATTAGCTAACCAATCTGGATGATACACTTCTTTTATGAATCCGGCAGCTAAGAGCCGTTTTATTTCTACCCAAGTGAGATGGAATCAAACCATGGAAATACCCTATGAGACCAGATAGCCCATCAGATGTGGGCTGCCTACAATGTGTAGGATAGTAGTGTTTGGAATGTAATTTATGAGTTATGAGTTATGTATTTCTGTGTGATGCAACATTCTATAATAAATTCTCCAATACATTCTATAATATTTTATGAGTTATGTATTTCTGTAATTATTTCTTGCAGCAATGTCGAAGGCAAGGGCTACATGGAACTCTAGATATGAGAAAGGGATTGTTGACATTATGAGGGACCATGTGAACATCCCCTTGTTCAGGGGTCAGAATGGATGGAGTGGAGAGGGTTGGAGAAGTATCTTAGAGAAGTTTACCCAAATGTATCCTTTAGCACGCTTCACAAAGCAGCAGCTACAAGAGAAGGAAAAGGAGCTAAAGGGTAGCTGGAAGGCGATACATGTAGCGTTAAAGGATAGTGGTGTTGGTTGGAATGACTCATTAGCCATGGTCATTGCGGAACCAGAAAAATGGAAGAAACTGATCAATGTAAGAATTTTTCACTGAAGCAAAAAATTGTTGCCATATTCTGGTTGCAAGTACTAACTATGCTGTTGTCTTGGCATTAAATAGGATAATGAAAAAATGGCTAGGTTCCAGAAGAAGTCGTTTCCTTTATATGAAGACTGTACATCATTGTATGCTGGTATGTTATTTGAAACTTCTCTCTAAGGTTATGTAGCCTTATTGTTCTACTTGAGAGTAAAGCACCATCTAACTTGATAGTATGACTGTGCACTGCTTCCAGTTTAAGTTATAGTATGCCTGCACTTGAAGTATGATTGTGCACTATTTTTTTGCATAGGAAGTGTTGCTACAGGAGATCTAAACTTCACATCAACTGAGCACTTGCAGCCTGCTCCTCTTGTTTCTATTGCTGCTCCAGCTGCTCCGGCTGCTCTGGCTGCTCCGGCTGCTCCTGCTGCTCCAGTTGCTCCGTTGCAGTGTCTGATAGCACAAGTCCATGTGCTACTTTTGATGGGCTAAACGTCTCAAGTGCACGCAATGAAGCTCAGTCTGCACCTTCCAATCAAGATTATGTGCAAGGATAGAGTGGTGGGAGAAAGCGTAAGCAAAGTCATATTTGCGCTGCTATTGATGGTTTTGTGCAGTTTAAGAAGATGCAAACAAATAAAACCATGGAAGCTCTGAATGAAAAGAAGAAACAAGACGAAGAATTTTCAGTTGACAAGTGTCTCGATGAAGTGGATGCAATGGAACTTACTGATGTAGAGAAGGCGTATGCTATGAATATCTTCAAATCTGAGATTGACAGGGAGGTATTCATGAAAATGAAAAATAAAAAATGTTCGTTTGATTTGGCTCAAACAGCAGATTAGGTAATGCTTAGCTGCCACTAGATTAATTTACTTTGGTATGCCTTAGCAGCTAATGCTTTTCCTTGTGCTTACTTACAGTGGTATCAGTGGAGGCATTGCTGGCGGAGGCAATGTTTGAATTGAGAAGAAAAACACAGCTGCAGTCATTGTATGCAGGTATATTATTTGAACAACAGCTTGCACTTGCCAACAACTATGACTGCCGATTGATCTTATTTTTTATTAGCCTAGGAATTACTTGTTCTGCGTAGTATGCTACTACTGCTTCTATATGTGTGGATAATTAACATATCTGTAGCAGAAAACTTGTCTGCTTATCCTTTGTGTTGTTCCCTTTTTTTTTGTGAATCATGAATTGGCATATATGAGTAGGAGGGATGGACGGGTAGATAGAGATAGAGGACATTTATGAGCCGTCATGAATTGGCAGCTATGAGATGTTTAAAGTTTTCAGATATGTCAATGGAAATTCTTTGTGAATCATATACCAATTCTCACGTTTTCTTTGTGAATTCTTTGTGAATCATATACCAAGTTTAAAACTAGTGTTACAAGCCCTTCAAGTATTCCGGGAACCATATACTAATTCTCACGTTTTCTGAGTTCTGTAAAACTACGTCTGTCAAAAAATGTAGGTGCATCAGGTGGAGGTTATAATGACATTCTAGCAACGTGCTCTGAGTGTAACCTACGTCGTGGCTTGATGAATTAATGAGAGCCTTAGTTCTCAGTTTACTTCCTACGCCTATATAGATAGCTGGCACACTCTTGGTAGGGGGTGTACGTAGAATCACTTGCTTGCTGGTTCAACAGAGACAATAGTATCCCAAATAACGAAGATGTTATGAGCACAAGAATATAGCATGGCAATGGGAATTCAGTGGCGACCCAGCCATCAAAGGATTCTTTTAGCAGTCATCAAAGCTATGAGATTTTTTTTGTGAATCATGAATTGGCATATATGAGGAGTCATGAATTGGCATATATGAGTAGGAGCAGACATTTTTTTGTGTGAATCATGAATTGGCAGCTATGAGATAGTTCATATCCGTTTCTATGATTAATTCAGTACATATCTTTTTTTGTTTACATTTAAATGACTTTCAGTGAACTGAGTTATCATCTACTGTTTGACTGTGTTAGCATGTACTGATTTTCAGATATTGATTACTTTCAATGAATAAGATTTTTAGACGATGATGTATTGACTACAATTGTTGACACTAATCTGTGACCATCCTCAAATTAACTGAAGTTTCCCTTAATTAGATTTGTCATGCAACACATTGTTTCTGTGTTTCTGTTAGGCTGTTAGCCTAGGTTGACACTTGTTATTTATCTAAGCATCTACGTAGTTCTGAGCACTTACCTTCCCTGAACCAGCAACCTTTTCTTCCTTGTACAAAGGTATGCAATTTCATTTCAACAAAGTTTACTAATAAATTAGGGTACGACATTCATCAATGTTTTGAGCACTTACCTATGAATTAGTCCTGTAGGCTTGTAGCTGCAAGCTATTTTACCTATGAATACTATTGTGCGTAGTAATGACAGTATTTGCTGTGGTATGCCACATATTTACCCTTGGTTCAAGTTGATGTATCCTAGCAGCACTAGATTAGTTTACTTTAGGTATGTCTCTAGCTACTAATGTTTTTCCTTATTTACCTGCAGGGCTCTTGGAAGCAAATGTATGATTTGAGAAGAAAATTATTTTTACTAGCTGCAGTGCCTATGTGAGAAGCTTATGCAAAGGACTTCTTTTTTTCTCTTGAACACTGCTTATGAAAGGAGTTAAACCATAATTTTTTTGATTACATGTCTTGGATATCTGGATGGATTTGATCTGTGATTTGGTAACGAATGGATTAGCTAGGTTGAATTTGCCACTTGAATTAAATTTTCTATGTATTGAACTATGTCAAAAAAAATTATCATTCCATATTCTTGATGCGGGCTTCTCATGTTACTCAATTATTTGCATTATTTTGGTTTTTGTGATTTTCCATGCATTATTTTCATGAAAATGTTGTGGTTGACATTAGTCTGTGGTGGATTCCTCATATTATTCCAAAAAAATCTGATTTTTCTTGATTTTCTAAGACATCAATGCAAACCTGTTGCAAAGCTGACATCGATCTGTGATAACATCAACGCAAAGTGACATCGATCTTATGAATATTGGTATTGTTTCTGGTTCCACAAAATCAGAGAAAGTGGGAGACGTTCATGATATTGTGCTGCCAAATGGCGACAGGGAAACTCCCACACAGGTGGTAATCTTCCGTGGGGCAGAGGCGGGAATAAAAAATCCAAATAATTCCACGTGCAGGGTTATTTGCCCAGGGTTAATTGGCCTCCGCTGCCAAAGTAGCCCTTACGGGTCGACGCTTGAACCGACCGGCAATCGGACGGACCAGATCACCTGATCGCTTGATCCAACGGCTAGCGGGTTATCGGGTGACGTGGCACTATCGGGTGCCCGCTTTTGGAAACAGGATTCCTATATAGAGATTGCAACGGCCTACAAGTGTGCTCATTTTATTCTTTTTTTCGAACACGGCGTGAATCTTTATCTAATCTTAGATCATAATAAAGTTGAACAATAATTTGATGGCTTTTTCTTATATATACAAAACCATAGTTTGCATTGATGATTTTCTCCTATATTTCATATGTCTGAATTTTAAGATGATTTCAGGCAACACTCTTATACTACCAATTAAAACAAGTAAATTATCACTTTTGTGATTTGTCATTTGTCTTTGTGTCATAATATATCAATTTTTATCCTTGTCTGACTATAGAAATAGTTGTAAATTGTTAAATTGCCAATAAATATCAGATTTTGTTAGGTTTGTGATTTTGTTTAACATTTTTTTTATTCTCGGCACAAAAAATTGTAGATTGTATCTAAAAATTACAACTTTAATATGAAATATATGCAATAACCGTCGCCTGAAAGAAAACTAAAATTCAGGCACACTGCGCTCAATTGTCATAAACTTAGGTCTTATTTGGATCTAAGAAGATGATAGTTAGCTGCTAATATTTACCTCCTTAAATCCAAATAAGTCTAGCAAATAGTTTAGCTAATTGTTAGTTGAGTACATAGCTAATAATTATTTCACTAGTTAGACCAAACTAGCTAATAGAAGCTAATATTAGTTGTCACCTATTTAGCTTGATAGTTATTAGCAACTAATGGATCCAATCACACCCTTAGGTGTTTGACTCGGGTAGCGAGATTTTTATTTTTAATTTTGGGACGGAGGGATAGCTCCAATCCTTCTATATGATGCCAAGATCAAGTTGACACTTGAGCACACCAAGAAACAAGCTACCGATGCCACGCATCAAACACCCTACGTCAGGTAAAAGTCAGGTTGCAATCCGGTGAGATTTAACGAACCGAGACGGCCGGGACATCCGCCTTGGAACTCTAAAAAAAAGGTCAGGTGGCAATCCAAACAATCACCATGCCTACGAGTACTAAAACCTTGCTGCTATGCCTGATTCCATGGTTCGTTTACCAGCTCCAGCTTCACCAATTCTCTCCTGTATCGGCTGCGACAACAATGGCCGGCAAGATCGAGATCTTCACCGTGTACCAGCACGACAGGCTGAACGAGACCGGGTACGTCGTGGTCACCGGCGACGAAGGTGCCCCCTCCAGCGACACCACCAGGCCCTTCGGCAGCATCTACGTCTTCCGCGACGACCTGACCCTGCACAACGACAGCGATTCCCCCGTGGCCGGCGTGATGGAGGGGACGGCCACCACGACGAACTTCGACGGGCTGCACAACCTGCTGGCGGCCAAAATCTCGCTCCACCACCGCGGCTACAGGGGCTCCGTCTCTGTCCTCGGGGGCTCCCACGACGTCGGTGTATCCGGTGGTGGGCGGCACCGGCGATTTTCTTTAGGGCCCGTTCGGTTACCGGGGAATGAGGTCCCGAAACTGTTCCGATCAGGAATATCTATTTAATTTGTATGTAACAGAGTTGAGCGGGATTCGTTCCGGGACGGAAATGACTCAAACGAACGAGCCCTTACACGTAGGGGTACGTCCAGTCGTCGCCGGTGGACTCGATGGCCCAAGGGTCATGTACAAGTTGGAGATTCACCTGTACGGGCCACCGTACGCCAAGTTTGCTCGGCAGAACTTCAAGTCTTTTACACGTATGCCATTATAAAATATTATAATTGTCTATAAATCATTAAAAAATTCGAACGGTCACAGGTGTTACTGAGCTAAACTTTTTTTTTTGTCTTCTACACCGTTCCATCCACGTTGACCTCTGATGATGTCAAACTGCGATACCAAAAGTCTAAAATACCCTCAGTCTAGGAGCCACACAAAAGTTCGTTGTTCCTCTTGTGCCACCAACTTCCGCAGCACCTCGAACGTGGACGCTGGCTCACGGTTGTCGTGGCCGCCGCTCATGTGTGAGCTTATGCTGTCCGTTGAGTGTTTGACGAGATTTTGTACAAAAGATTTCTCACATGTGTATGCATATATATTTGCTATTAATTAATGAGAAGCATTTTGTACTACTTGAGGAGAAGAAAAATAAATAGGCAATATGTGCATGTATATTCACGTGCGCTAATTAAATGGAGAAGAAAATAAGAAGCAAGCAAACTAGCAACTAGCTAGCTGCATGAAAACAAACGTGCATACCATACATGCTAGCAAATGCGTATCTGAACTCACGCTGCACATATCTGGACAGCTTTATGGCGTCCATGTATTTTTCTCTAAGTAAGTCGTACGTCGTATGTATACGCGGAGCGATATACGGCGCGAGAATTGAATCCGCTGCCAACATATTGTTAGAAATTTAGATATTTTTATTATCAGTTTAATCCAGAAATATAATATTAGCAGGTTTGTGACGGCATATATGTGCATGTGTATATTCTTTATGAAACGAGGCATAACACTAGCATGATAGATGACATACATATCGATCATAAAGATACAAAATCGATGAAAAGAAGAGAGATTAGCAAGGTACGAGCTTTATGTGATAGGGCCCCATGCGAAGGCATGTGAGCGCTCCGATCGCACTAATCGTATAGCATAGTGCGTTGCTCAAGTCGCAGGATAGCAATGCATGTATGAAGATGTTCACGACGCGCGCTGGACGAGCGGATCACTCGGAGAAGTAGACGCCTTCGCCATTTGTGGAGACAGCGGATCCAATATTCAGTATGGAAGAAGATGGGCTTTTCGTGGATCGCGCCCGCGCCCGGTTGACGCTCACCCGTGCCGCACGAATTTCAAAGTTGCCGGCGATCATCGAGCACCTGGCCCGTTACACGGACACGGCGCGCTTCCCCGGAGCACAAAAGGGACGCGGGTCGTGGTTCGAGAAGGAAACGACGCGCCGAGGCGGTCCGCCCGGCGGGAGAGCTTGTGACCGGGAGGGAACGACAGCGGCGGAGAATCTGCGGAGGAGACCAGGGAAGCGGAAGGGAATGCACGATGTCGATGACGTCGATCGCCTCCACAATCGAGAGCGTAACTCTCGTGATTATGTGGATTTAAGTGGCAAAAGCTCCGGTCACGCCCTGGCGTGCAGGCCTCGCCCGCGAATCTGCCCTTGGACGTGGCCCTGGTTTTTGAGCCACGCCTTTATCATTTTCTCCGCTTATCAATTTAGATGAATAATTCCTCCACCACCATCGTCGTCGACGTACGAGCCAGGGAAGGAGGCCTCGTTCAAGGAAAAATCTCGGTGGCTATAGTATAACGAGAGCTATACAACAAGAATACGCGGATTACTGCCCGACGACCATAGAGTTTTATTTGATTTATTAAATATTATATATGCAAGTCCATATTATATCCAACACATATGAGCTAGAACACGAACTGGCGGGGGCATGGCACTAGTTTGATGGATGGCTTGATCGATCATACGAGCGAGAAATCGGGTGAAAAAGAAGAAGCTAGCAAGTGTACGAGCTTTATGTCATACGGTCTCATGCATGTATGTGAGCGTTCACGATGTGCTAAGCTAGTATAGCAATGCAAGTGCTTCCGGCTAGAGACAGTATAGCAATGCATGTATGTGAGCGTTCACGACGCGCGCTGGAGGCCGGCCCGGCTCGGACCATTCTAGAAGCCTTCGCCATCTACGCACAGCTTGTAGATATTCAGGCTGGCAGAGTCCGGCTTTTGGAGATCGGCGCCCGCGCCCGGTTGACGGTGGCCGTGCCGCCACGGCGTTCGTTTGCCGGCGATCATCGAGGACCTTGGCGGCCACACGAACACGGCGCGCTTCCCCGGAGCACGCGGGACGCGGGTCGCGCATTCGAGAAGGAAACGACGCGCCGAGGCGGTCCGCCCGGTCCGAGGTTGTGGATGACGAACGACAGTACGACACGGCCTGCACGACCAGAAACAGCTTCTGGCCACGCATACTGTTGCTGACGTCGATCGCTGTCACGAGGTCGAGCCGCGCTCGCTTCTCGCCGCCGACCAAAGCCGCCGCCGCCGGCTCCGGTGCCCTGGCGTGCAGAGCACCGGGAATCTGCCCTTGGACGCGCCCTGGTTTTGAGCCACCTCGTTGTCGGCCGCCCAGTCCAGGTCTTGCGCCACATCGGCGCTCTCCTCCACCACCTGTTCGTCGTCGTCGTACGAGCCAGGGAAGGAGGCCTCGTGGACGCCAGGAACACAATCACGAACCTTTGATCGGTGGCTATCCTAAGAAAACACGAGATCAATCGAATGAACGCGAACAAGAATATGCGGATTGGCAACTGCCCGGAGGACGACCGGGAGACAGTGCCCTTTTTCACTGTTGATAATATGGAGTACAGAATACGATTACAATGTATAAGTTACTTCTAGCTAGTGGGAGGTCTCAGCTATTTATACCATAGCTGTTACAACAAGTGGTTTAATAAATAAACGATAACACAAAGATACAATGCGCACACAGCGCAACTGCCGCTCCACCGTGACGTCGTGGGCGCGCTCACCGCGCACCGGCTCCGGCTGGATTTGAATCATCGCTTTCCCGCCTCCTGCTGACTTGGCTAGACCACCTGACTCAGCAGACGCGTGCACAAGCTGGATTAACCCAACAGGTCTCGCGGGTGGAGCATGGCTGGCATGCGATGCCGCCATGGCCTTGGCACGTGATGCTGTCCAGCGGCCCCGCCGCCACGGCCTAGCCCTGCTGGCGCAAGCGCAAGCGGCCAGGAGCGTTGTAACCCTGCCGCGGCTGCGTCCCATGAAGCATCCGACCTCATGTGCCAGTGCGTCACGCCCGCCCGCGGACGTCCCCTCCGCCGGCGCCGGCGGAGTCGAGCAACGCGGCCACCGTGCGCGGAGGGCGCCGGCACCGCGAGCACGAAGCACGCCAGCTCCTCCAGCGTGGCGGCATGGGAGGCCGCAAAGTGGCAGACCCAAGACGGAGCCAGGAAATGAGTGCATCTGCGACGAAGGCTCGGGCGTCCATGTGCCTGAGCGCAAGAGAGAGGACACAGATGTGGGGTGGGGCATTTTAGACATCTTTATTGGGTTGGCCACATGTCAGAGCTGTCAAACGGTGGAAATCTAACAGAACGTGGACGGGGTGGCGTGGAAGATAAAAACAAAATTATCGTAGTGGCACCTATAACCGCTCGATTTTTTATAGTTTATAAGTAATTGCAACCTTTATAAAACTCTCTGGAACTTCGGCATGTGCAGCGATATCATCTTTGCAGCTCTCAATCTCTGGTCTTATCGTTAATTTTGGAGTACAGGTACAGTGAAGTTGCAGGAGTACAATTTGACAGCGGCAGTGTGGCACTATACAGCGGCGTATTTTTGTCCCTATCAGAAGAGGGCTTTTACTGGTGTGGTGGTGCAATCAGAGCAGCACGCGAAACGGAGCAGCCATCAGTTTTTGGTGGCAAAGCGATAGGACGCGTACGATAGCGTGGCGTTGGACCAGCTATGGTGGATGAGCTCCGCCTCGCACCCTTCTCCAGCGGCGCCGAGCGCGACGTGCAGCGGGTAGAAGTGGTCGGGCCGCGGGTGCGCCTCCTCCGCGTACGGCGCCTTCTCCTGGTAGCGCTTGACGTCCTCGTGCCTGCCGCCGAGGAGGGACTCCTTGAGCCACGCGTCGAACT
This sequence comes from Miscanthus lutarioriparius, assembly GCA_904845875.1. Classification (NCBI taxonomy): domain Eukaryota; kingdom Viridiplantae; phylum Streptophyta; class Magnoliopsida; order Poales; family Poaceae; genus Miscanthus; species Miscanthus lutarioriparius. Next base: position 13,667,339 of record CAJGYO010000006.1, on the reverse strand, counting down.
CGGCGGCCCACCGCGGCGCCGCCTCGTGGCTGGTCGGGGCGAACGTGCGCAGGATGCGGCGCAGGTTGTGCGTGGCGCTTCCGGAGCCGAAGATGAGCACGCCGTCCTCCCGCAGCGGCGCCAGCGCCTTGCCGAGGTCGTAGTGGTACGCGCCGTCCCGCGCCGTCTGCACCGAGAGCTGGAACACGGGGACGTTGGCCTCCGGGTACATGAGCATCAGCGGGACCCACGCGCCGTGGTCCAGCCCGCGGCGGCGGTCCTCGGCCACCGGCCCGAACCCGGCGTCCTCGAGGAGCTGTTTGGCCCTCTTGGCCACGTCCGGCGCGCCCGGCGCAGGGTACGTCAGCTGTGCGTACGTACGTATATGGTCACATTGTCACGTACTTCAGTAGAGGCTCCTGAGCCTCTCCGGTTTCCTCGAAAAAAAACATTGTCACGTACGTACGTGATCTCTGTTCGGAGCCAGTGAGGCACGGTGAGCAGGGGATCGTTGTACCTTGTACATTTGGTCGGGGAAGCCGTAGAAGTCGTAGATGGTGTCGTTGGTCCCGTGGATGACGTTGACGGCGGGGGCGTCGGTCTCCCAGTGGCCGGAGACGACGAGGATGGCGCGCGGCGGCTGCGGCCCGGCGAGACCGGCGGGTACCCACGACTTGAGGAAGTGGCGCGCCGGCAGCGAGTCGTCGATGGAGAGCGTGGGAGAGCCGTGGGAGATGAAGAACGTGTCCATGGCCTTGCTGGAAAGGATGGTGGTTGACCGTCACGGGCAGGGACGCTGCTAATAGCCTATACAACCTGAGGTTGCGGGGTTGCTGCGTTGTGTCGAGACTTGGGACTGAGGAATGCGATTCTCTTGCGACAGGATATATCTTGCGCTACATGAGTGACTAAGGCGCTTGTTTAGTTTTTTCCTTAAAGTTTACTCCCCGTCTTATCAAAATATTTAAATATATGCATTGAGTATTAAATATAGACTAAAAAATAACTAATTATATAGTTTACGACTATTTTGTGAGACAGATCTTTTAAACCTAATTAGCCCATGATTTGACAACGTGTTGCTACAGTAACACATGTGCTAATGACTGATTAATTAAGCTTAATAAATTCGTCTCGCGGATTATTGATGGATTCTGTAATTTGTTTTTTTATTAGTATCTGAACACCCCATGCGATACCCCATGTGACACCCGATGTGACGCCCAAAACTTTACACCCTGAATTTAAACAAAGCCTAAAGTTTAAGAGGTGTCTCATCGGATGTCACATGGGATATCGTATGAGTTGTTTAGATACTAATAAAAAAACAAATTACAGAATCCGTCAGTAATCCGTAAGACGAATTTATTAAGCATAATTAATCCGTCATTAGCACATGTTTACTGTAACGCCACATTGTCAAATTATGGACTAATTATGCTTATAAAATTCGTCACGTAAATTAATCTCAATCTATATATTTAGTTTCGTAATTAATCTATATTTACTATTTCATATATGTATAAAAATCCGATGGGACCACAACGTTTATGAGGTGAACCAAACACCTCCTTACGCTAATTCTTGTGGGGGTTCGCAGTGTGACATCTGACCTGACCAGATCGAGCTTGTTGGTTGGTCTGGCTGTAGAGTACCTACTCCTTGTGGCGTGTAGTTTCGTAAGCTATGACGCATGCAACGAACCTATATTTTGATTCGCAGGAGGAATCGGCCTGATCAACTGGCCGGCCGACAGGCGATTGCGTTTGGTAGGCGGATGGATATATGGAATCTTAACCATCCCTAAAATCTTATTGCCAACGAACCGGATATAGACCTTGTTTAGATTCAAGTTTTTTCGCTCTCTCTCCATCACATCAAATCTTTGGACACATGCATAGAGTATTAAATGTAGATAAAAAAAATAAATAATTACACAGTTTGATTGTAAATTACGAGACGAATCTTTTGAGCCTAGTTAGACCATAATTGGACAATAATTGTCAAATACAAACGAAAGTGCTACAGTGTCAAATACTGATTCCTAACCGCGAACCAAACATCAACAGTGCTAGCACGCTGCCCTTAGATGGATGCCCACACGCCTACACTTCGCGTACCGCCCGAAACCACGCGGCGTTTGCGCCCCCGCTCGACCCCATGTGGCGTCTGCGCCCTGCCCAACCCCTCACGCCCCCTCTAGCTGCAGCAATAGGTGAATCACGTTGTAACATGTGCAACACACGATCTACTTTTAAAACATCTAGTTGCAACACTTGCAATATATCGTCTGAAGATAGATGAAACACTTAAAACATGCGTTTAAAATATTCGTAAAAACACTTGAAAACCATTGCAAACATACGCAACATCAAAATAAAACACTTGCAACATATATATGAAACATATGCAACATCCAGATAAACACACTTGCAACATGCGTCTGAAAAACAGATGAAACACTGGGAACAGATGTTTGCAACATACGTATACAACCACTGCAACATATGTAATATCCCGATCTACTTTTGTAAAATCCATACGAAACACTTGCAACATATCTCTGAAATATCTAAAACACTTGAAACATACGCTTGCAACATGCGCTTTCAGCGCAACATCTACTTGCCGCCTTGGACGAATATGGAGGCTCGTCGACGCGGAGCTCGATGCCGCGGAGTGGCGCGCAGCTCCAGTGGAAAAAAGCGGACGGCGCTGTGGAGAACGCCGCAGCAAGCGAATGGCCCGGTGGAGAGGAAGGATGGGAGGCGGTGGCGCTAAAGCGTGATGGAGAGAGGGTACGGTGGCCGAACAGGTGCGGTGGAGAGTGTCGCGGCGGCATGGTCACGCTGGAGCATGCCGTGGCGGTGCGAACGCGAAGGTGCAGTGAGTGGAGAGGAACGGACAACGGGTTCACGAGCGGATATAGTTGTAGGCGAGTGGACGAGCGCATACACAAGTGAAGTGTGTTGGGGATGTTGGGCTGATATGGTGGCCCACCAATAGAAACGTCCGGACGGGATGGACCTCCTTAGCATAGAATTACCAAAGAGTGAGAGGAGAGAGCGAGCCAGCGATACGAATTTATTAGGTCCTAGTGGTACAAACAAGTTTGGATTGCCGAGAAATTTGCAAAAATAACCCATACGCCATTATAAAGCTTGTTCCGCTGGCATTGCTGCACAACGGCAGCGGCTGTAGCTTTTTGGGCCATTATAAAGCTTGTTCCGCTGGCATTGCTGCACAACGGCAGCGGCTGTAGCTTTTTGTTTTGTGTATAGAGAACTGTAGTTATTATGAGGGGATGCTACAGCAGCAACCGCTGCCGCTACCACAGCTATCACAACCAAACAATGCCCATAGTATATTTTGTTGTGAAGATTCACCTTTTTTATAAAAAGTACCCTCCCATACATGTCATTGTGAGCTGCTAGTCTATTATCTTTTTTAGCAACAAAGTGGACAGTGGGTGGGCATTTGCAACAAAATATCATATATTGGTGGTATATCCAGATCCAAGTGACATGTGGAATGTTTTTTTGTTGTCAATTTCTCCTAGATTTTTTGAGCCCATATGACGATTTACTATAACGCTCAAAAATACTTTTAGCATCTACAGGTCGGCCCATGTAAACTTTAGTTAATTCCAGAATAAGAAAATACACAAAGAGAACACACTACTGTCAGAATCAAACGAACCTAGCTACTTAAGAAGAGCTAAAAATTTACCGCGGTATCTGTTGCACAACAACACGTCGCCACATCAAAGACTCAACGTGAGTGATGGAGTCACAACTGTAGACAAGTGACAACATAACCAAAATCATTCCGTGTGCCAATGTAACGGAGGCCCAATTAACATAACCGAAACCAGTCCCATGTGGCAATGCAATTAGGGATGAAAACGCATCGGATTGGAGCGCATAATGGCTTCCCATATCCTAATCCATTTTTAATCGGATTCGGAGCGGATCGGATATTATAAAATGGCAGGATTAGCGCTTGGACGTGGCACGAGACGAATGTCGAATGCTGTCGCCTCATTGTTATTCTCACCGATCATTTTTATACAAAGTAGTGATTTGGGACGACACGAACCTTAGCTCATTGTCTACTAGCATTGCAGGGGGCCACCGGTTGCCTGGCATCAGCGCCACCGTTAGGCCCACCCGAGGCCACCACCTGCGGCAGCCCGCATACTGTCTATATGGCGCTGCGATTACTAGTCAGTTGGTATGGTAATTCCTTGCACCCCGAGCTCACAAATCGCGCATGGCAAGGAGATGGAGGTAAGGGAAGGGAAGGGAAGGAAGGGAAGGGAAGGGAAGGGAGAGGAGGGCGAGGCACGTCGTGCGAGGAAGACCGCTGTAACGCCAGCCACCGGTGCCATTGCGATATGTGCAACACCAGAGTATAAAAACACGTGCAACACCAGATCTACTTTTGAAACATCCGTATAAAACATTTACAACATATGTCTGAAGGAGATGAAACACTTGAAACATGTTGTATAGCCATTGCAACATGTGCAACACCAAGATCTACTTTTGAAACATTTAGATGAAATATTTGCAACATACGTCTGAAACACGTGAAACACTTGAAACATAGGCTTGTAACATGCATATATTGTCATTTCAACATATGCAACATCCCATATCTACTTTTACAATGTCCAGATGAAACACTTGAAATGTAACTTTGAAACGTCTGAAACACTTGAAACACAGTGTTCTCCACATGGCCATGGCCTACTTGGTGGGGATTGGAGTGGCAACGGCGGATAAGGAGGAGGCCGAGGAGGCCCAGCCGAGCAGGGCTGCCACCTAGAGGAGCCCCACGATCTCCTAGGCCACCCCACATCGCTGCTCGCTGGCATGCACCGCCACACCCTCGCTCACCCATCACAGCAGTGGTTCTACGAACCGGTCGAGCTGATCGGCCGGGCAATGAAGGCATGGGGACGGACGCGGCCGTGCCTATGTGGGTGGGATGGGGGTGGGGGTGAGGGAGATGGGGTTTGCTTGTGGGCTTTTAAGATGATGGAGCGTGGCAGCGGGATGGGGAGCCAAAGTGTCGCTGAGGGATGGTGCTTTGACTTGATTTTATCAAGCTACGGTGAAGGCAGCAAAGCGAGTGGCGATTTGGGTGGGGGGCGTCCAGCAGGGGGGGGATCGAGAGTGATTGGTGGGAAGGAAATAGTCTTGAAGCGAGTGATTGTGAGAGGTTTTTTTTTCGGGAGCGTGTCCAGACAGAAGTCAGGGACGGACGTCCTTATATCGTAGAAGGATTCGGATGCGAATATGATTTTTAGATGTCGAAAATGGTAAGGATTCGGACCGGTGTCGGAGAAGAAGCGGACTTTTTAAAGTCAGATAATATGTGCTTACATATTTTTTTTTTATGATGAGAAATAATTCATTAACCAAAGTCATAAAACGACAAATAGGCAATCATTAGAATTACCATTCCATGTCGTGTGTAAACTTATTTAAATTAGTATATATAGTTGACTAGCTTTGTTTGTGGGCTACAATATAATAATGCTTGTGTTATGGGCTAGACTTACTTATATTCTTGCTGCTTGGGCTCCTTAAAATATTCGAATTATCCTATTATAAACGTCGGATAATCCACATCCAATTATCAGATAATCCATATCTGCCGGATTTCGCCAATTCCATATCCTACACCGCAATTATAAACACTTCTCCCTATCCTTAAAATTCAGATTCGGAGCGAAGGATTTCATCCCTAAATGCAAGGGATGCCCAATTTGCATTGCATATTAGAGGAGAGTAAATTGCTCGAATTTTTTTGAACCAGTCTATTAAGATTTAAATCTCGATTTGGCACGAGAAGAGTAGATAATCCGAACCTAACCCAGACAATACAAAAATGGGTTCAGGTACGGGTGGCGGGTACTGGGGTACTCATTGTTATTAGCATTATTACTCACCGATCATTTTTATACAAATGATGTCGCTTTGCAATTTGCCATTCACAATCACATGTACGCATGAATACGCTCTCATTGTCTACTAGCATTGCAGGCGGGCCGGACCACGGTTGCCTGTGGAGTGTCGGCACAAGCTGACAGAGTTCTTGCGGTCGTTGTGACAGGCTCGCATGGAACCACTAGCATTTTGCAGGCTTTGCGGCAGCCCGCATACTGTCTATCTGGAACCAAGAACGATTGTGGAGGAATGCAACTTAGAGAAATAGGCCAAGAATGATTACGTTTATGTTCAGTTGGCTAAGCAAGTAATGGCCTGGCCAAAGCGGCACCCTCTTTGAGCATAAAAAATTCAGAAGTCACACACGGTAGCCTTGTCGCCACGAAGGCGCACCTTAATGCCATGGACCCCGATAAGTCAGTGGGCACCTAGGCACACAACCCGCGCGCGAACACTAATTTGGAGTCGCAACCCAAGTGTCCTTGGCGTTGTGCACAGAAGCCTCTACGCATGACCTGGTCTGTGGGAGAGTTGGTGATACACGAAGCCAGGCAATGATCATGATCGGTATGTATTCGTTGTGGATGCAGCGAAATAAACGGAGACACGGTGAGGCTCCAGTGCCGACCAAAGGAGCAGTCCAGTGGGTGGCGGATCTGGCCTTTGATCTATGGCACATCTCTCAAACGCCGACAGTGACCACGCAGAAGACAGTCAACCGCGGGTGGGAGCGCCGACTGCAATACGCGAAAGCTCCAGTTGATTTTGGTTAATTGATGAAACTTATTTGAACTAACCTTATACTTTAAGTGTGTATTTAAGATAGGTTGGTCCAACCCAAGAGAAGAGCTAGGTGGCACTCATGGATGGAGATGGCCACATAAAATGAAGTCCATGATGGTGGTGTGGACATGTGATGATGATCAAGCTTCGGGACTTGAAAAAGAAGAAAGAGAAAAAACAAAACGGGCTCAAGGCAAAGGTAATATCTATAGGGTCATTTTATTTTCGGTGATCAAGACACTATAGAGAGTGTGATCACATTTAGGATAGATGATCGTACTATTAAGAGGGGAGTTCTTATCGGACAACTTGATCATCTAGTGCCACTAGGTATTGGAAAACTTGCATTGCATTTTAGGCCTAGTGCACAATCGGTGAGAAAGTGATTAACCTTTGAAAATGATTGTGAAAATGCTAACACACTTGCACATGATGGTGAAACACTTGGAGTGTTAGCACATTTGCAAAGGTGGTGATGAAAAAGGTGAAGAAAAGGAGGCATAACTTGACTTGGGGTGTTGCCCTGGGGGCACCGCCACCCCTTGTCCGGTGCACCGCCACCCCTGTGACGGTGACCGGCTGGAGGCCGAGAGAAGGCAGTTGGGTGTTGTCCAAGGGTGGCACCGCCACCCCTTATCCGGTGGCACTGCCACCCCTAGGGCGGTGCCCACCTAGATGTGGCCGAGAGGAGCTGGAGCTGAGGCTGGCACCGTCGGTGGCAGTGTGGCACCGCCACCCTATTCGGTGGCACCGCCCCTTTTCAACAGAGAGTGGGGTTCTAGTGTTGGGCACCACCGCGGTCACCGCCACCCCATGCCATGTCCGGTGCCACCGCCGCCTGTCCGTGCCCCAACGGCTAGTGACCGTTGGAGGGTCACCACCACCCCCTGTCCGGTGGCTCACCGTCGTGTCCGGTGACCTCGCAGAAGTTGCTCTAAAGGGGTAACGGCTCTATTTGCTTGTGGGCTTTTAAATAGAGGTAGTGGTTGGCCTTGGCCACTCTCTTGGCACTTCCCACACCTGCATACACCCTTTGGGAGCTGAGCACACCACTCCATTCACTTGCACACCTGATTTTATCATCTTGAGTGAGATTGGAGACCTCTAGTGCATTGCTTAGTGGTCTAACATCTTGTGGCACTAGTTGGGCGATTTGGGTTGGTGGAGAATTTGTTGCTCTTGGTGTTTGCCGACACCTAGATGGCCCGGTGATTGGTGGATCTTTGAGCGAAGGAAGGTGATTGTCTTCGGCTCCGATCATTGTGATTGTGAGAGGTTCTTGTGTCTTCCCTGGCGGAGCACCAAAGGCAACTCTAGTGGATTGCGCGTGGCTTGTGGATCCTCATCTTGTGTTGGTTGTACGGCATCCGGTTGCGGGTTAGGCGTGTGATGCCTATTAGCACGTGAACCTCCAAGTGAGTGAATCGTCACAACGGAGACTAGCTTGCCGGCAAGCAAGTGAACCTCGGAGGAAAAATTGATTGTGTCATCATTGTTTCCTTGGTATTCTTTGGTATTCATTGATTGATCACTTGCCATGACGGTATATCACTTCTACCATTCTCTTGCATTACTTTAGGTATTTATCTTGTGTAGTGCTTGTGTTAGTTGTAGCTAGTGTAGCTCTTTAGTTTAGTTCTCTAGCTAGTTTGATCACCTAGGTATAAATTAGTGACTTAGCTCTTGTGTGATATACTAGAGATCATAGAGATTAGAATTGGGTAGGTGACTTGCAACATAAGTGTAGTGCTAGCGTGAAATTTGTTTCGCCATCTTATTTACTAATCACTTGTCTTAGTGTTGTAGAATTTTTAATAGGCTATTCACCCCCCTCTAGCCATTAGGACCTTTCAGATGGCTGATGCCGCCTTTTATGTAGAGCAATGGCAAGGAGCGACCGATTTAGTTCTTCGAGATGAACTTGGCTCCTTTGTGAGAGGTAGCGCCAAGTGGTATGCCCATTGTTTTGATGCCCTCACGATGGAGGCTTTAGCTTGCAGAGACGGGCTACTGCTAGCATAGCAGACTAATGCACAACGGGTGTGGATGGAATCAAATTATTAGGAGCTGGTGAAGCTCTGGTGTGCAGGGGAGAATCAATGTTCAAGCATCGTGTCTATCCTGAGGGAGATCCGAGAGTTGAGAGTTTAAATTTTCTTTCATTAGTAGAAATTGTAATCAGGTTGCTCATGTGCTTGTCAAGCAGGTCACGGGCGATACGCAAGGCGGATGGTGGCTCTAGGCCCCGGCATGTGTTTCGGCCCTGGTGTACCGAGATTGTAACCCCGGAACTACTGAATGAATGAATATCGATCAGTCAAAAAAGAAGCCTCTACGCATCACAACGCACACATGTCGTGCCATCTCATGGACTTCTTTGACTTCCTAATATCCAACCATGCATTAGCGGGTGGTGCACACAAATTCCTAGGCCACCTAGAGGTGCTCGTGTTCCTTGACACAGTCACCGAGTCGTCTGGTGATGCCACACGCATCAAGCTCTACTCCGAGAGGTGTTTGACAATGTGCTGTTTAGAATTGCTTCTAGACCAGCTTCTCATTGAAAAGCCCAAGCGAAACCAAAAATGAAAGTTGTTCAGCAGATGGTTTCTGCGGCTAATAAGCCAGCTAAAGCTGATTTATTGTGAGAGAAAAATATTGTGCCATAGCTGATAAGCCAGCCTGATAAGTTAAAGAGAACAAGACGCGCTTCTTGTGAGCTTATTCTGCAAGCGCTTCTCCCCGACAACGCGATAACTACCAAAGTGAAAAGCCAAGAAGCTCACGTGGAGTAGTTTCTCTGGCCTATCTTGTCTCCCCCTCGCTCCTACGCATGCTGCTCTCACCAACTTAATTCCATTCCAACTGCTTTCGTTGCCCCCATTCACATCATCCTCACGTGCTCGCACCCATCCGCGCCACTCTGTTGTTGTCGCTCTACCACCGTCGCTCGTGACTGGCGCCGACCAAAGTTCCTAAGACCGTTGCTTCTCCAGTGAGCTGGATTCTCTACCTGCTTGATCTCCGATGGTTTTGCCCCCGACTATAGCCATCAAGCTCACCTCTTGCATCTACTGTAGGGAGGCCCCGACAGCCATCGAGCTGGCCTCCTATGACCCTCCCTCTCTTGTGACCAGTATAGGGAGGGGACGGTGAGCTTGCCTCCTCCGGCACACCTCAAACGACTTGACACTCCTCCAACGACCTCTCGACCTTAGATGGGTTAAGTAGGCCCTCCCTCTATTGTAACCTGTTGAAAGGTCCTTGTTTGATTTTGGTAATTGAGTAACAACCTTAGGTGGACTAATATGTGTTTGAGTGAGATACATAGGTAATTAGTCCACAAGTACACTTGTGTGAGCAACTTATGCCATGACGGTGAAAATGGTTATAATTGACAAATCCTACAAGTGGTTCCATGATTGTTCTTACACGTGGTATATCTAGATTATCACTTTGTTACAAATACCATTCATACAAGTGGTATCTAGCACATCAAATGGTGGTTCCACAAGTGATCCTCAACTTTAAGTGATCATCAAGAGAAAAAAGTCCCCTCACATACAAAGGCTCAAGCTTATCAAGAAGGATGACCCATGCATTGACATAGAGGGAGGTGCCCCACCAATTGGTATCAAGGTCAAAGATCCTACATGAGGTATCTCAAGGGTTACAAGTGATGTCATTCCAACATATATGTGGTGGTGTCCATAAAAAATACAAGATTCAAATGTCAACCATCTACCCCTAGTGCAACCCTTTGTGTCAATAAGATGCACACCCTTTATGGAAATTGATGACAAAGGGAGAGAAGTGGACAAAGATATGAAATATGCAAGAAGAAGCATTGGGAAGAAGTTCGAATATTGGGAATTGGGCATGGACATGGATCAAGTGGGAGTAATATTGAAGAATTAAGAAGGATAAAAAAGATTGAAGAATTGAGAAGGATCAAAAAATTTTGGACAAGAGAAGCACACAAGTAGGGGGACAAGCTCATGAACTTGGTTGTTTGCATTTGATATGTGCATATTCATGTGCTTGCTTGCATTTACATAAGTTTTAAATTTAATATTCATGCTTGTGTGTTGTATGCTAGTTATAGAACTTGATTGATGATTTGATAACTAGTATGCATAGGATGGTAGCTAGACTTGTGTTTCTCAAGCCAAACTAGAACCTTGCTTATAATGTTGATCTCAGGAGGTTTCTAGTATTTTTGTTGTCTACTTATGGTGCTAAGGATGGTGTTAAAATGTGCACTCCGATGGGTATCATGCATCAATGGTTAATTCTTTACACCTTAGCATCATTTGGTAGTAATTACTCTCCCACAATTCTAATCTATGCATATGTGCGAGCTTTAAACCAAACACTCTAGCACATATGTAGTGGGAGCTAATACTACCAATTCAGATTTGTGGTACTTGTCCAAAATCATTTACACATGGCAAATTTGCTTGGGCAAGCAACATGAATCCAAAAGTGCTTAATTTCCATATCTTTGTAGAGTTGTCATCAATTACCAAAAAGGGAGAGATTGAAAGGTCCTTGTTTGGTTTTGGTAATTGAGTGACAACCTTAGGTGGACTAATATGTGTTTGAGTGGGATACACAGGTAATTAGTCCATAAGTACACTTGTGTGAGCAACTTATGCCATGATGGTGAAAATAGTGTGGATATGTTGCAAGGCTCACACATGTGATGAAGGAGCTCATTGCATATGAGACATGACATTGAGTCATGTGACTAAGGTGGAGAAGATTGAGACAAGATTTGGCTTGATGGACCGGTTGCAAGCGTGAAGGGCAAGTTAGAGGCTTTGGAGCGATGGATCACGTGGCGGTGAAGCTTGAGCAAGACTTGGCACCGATGGACGAAGGCAACGGTGAAGAGCAAGTAAGGTCAAGATCGATGAACTAATAAGGTCACATGATGATATGAAGTGAATCATATCATTTGTTGATCAAGGTTGGTGCATGTGTTGCATCAACATCGGAGGAGATGAAATAAAATGCGCAAGGCAAAGGTATAACCTATAGGGCATTTCATTTCACCGGTCATAGGTGTGTAGAGAAGTTTATGACCGGGTTTAAAATAGATGGTTGTACTATCAAAAGGGGCAAACTTGTTTGCATATCGGTCATCTAGTGCCACTCGAGTGATCTAACTTTACATCGTTGCCAGGATCGAGTGGTGTGGTCAAAAGAGTGCTAATCCTTTAAGAAAATGTTTGTAAAAAGGTAACACATGTGCACAAGGTGGTAATCTCTTGGTGGTGTTAGCACATTTACAAAGGAGAAGGTGTTGAAGTTGATTTGGATCAATTCAGAGTTGAAAAGGAGAAAAAAAGGGGCAATGTTTTGGTTGTCCGAGGGTCAAAAGTTGCAACCTAACTTGTAGCCAACTTACAACCATTGTAGAGGGTGGCACCACCCTTTTCGATGTGCACCGGACAGGGCACCGTCACCCTAGGGCAGTGCCTAAAAACAGCAGCAACAACATTTCGTATTTCGGGCATAACTCCTAACTCCGAACTTCGATTTCGATGATCTAGAACTTTTTAGAAAGCTAACGAGTAGCTCTACAAGTATGAAGTGGTGGAATTCAATTTGGAGAACGTTTTGATCACCAGACTGTCCGATGACCATGGTGGTGTGGCACTGCCCCTTTTTTAGAGAGGGGGGGAATTCGTCGGGGGGCACCGCCACCCTAGGGCGGTGCACCGCCCCCCTATGTCCAGTGCTAGGGTCCCAATGGCTAGTTTGAAATAGCCATTGCAATTCGACCGTTGGGCACCACCACCCTATGTTCGGTGCCCGCACGTTGCTGTCCGGTGACCACGTAGAAATATGCTACTTGGCTTCAACGACTCTATTTGACTTGGGGGCTATAAATAGAGGTGAAGCTCAGGCTTGGTTGAGCTTGAGCACCTTGGGGATGTGTTGCCCTTGTGTGTGCTTGGTTTGAGAGCTCTCTAACTCGTGCTTGCAAAAGTGTGATCCAATTACGAAGTGAGCGATTTCTAGTGCGTTGCATTGAGTGATTGCATCGAGTGGCACTAGGTGATCGAGTTGCAAGCCGGTGGTGCTTGTTACTCTTGGAGGTTGCCACCTCCTAGACGGCTTGGTGGTGGTCTCCGTCGAAGCACGCAAAGAAGATTGTGCGGTGCTCCAGAGAAGAGATTGTGAGGGGTATTGTGCTCACCCCGCAGGAGCCATGAAGAGCAACTCTAGTAAAGTGAGACGCGAAGGGCGACAAGTGGTCCGACCGTGTCAAGTGCTATAGCTTGTGGTAAGCACTCTATGTGGGAGAGTGTGACTTGCGGGTAGGGATGAAAACGGATCGGATACGAACGGATATCACTCATATTATATTTGTTTTCATATTTCTGTTCGGATTCGGATTCGGACACGGATAGCGTTCGGATACATATACGAATACGGATTGACTCGGTTACGGATACGAATAATGAGTATCGAATACGGTATGAATCGGATTCGGAGAAGGTCGGATACAAATATCTATTCGGATATTGAGTAAAAGCAAGTATATATATATCATCACGATGCATAAACCATTACACCACTCTATGAGTCCATAATCCATCTAGATTAAGCCGAAAGACTAAAGAGTAAAGCAACAAATAAGATAAAGATACAGATACATCATACATCAAACATCATATAAGCACCAATCTTCGCGGCATGAGTAGAAATAGCCAAGCACATTGCTTCATGGGTCTCATGGAGTCATGGTCATGGATTCAAGATCTACAATCCTTATATAGGCCATTTTTTTCATTTTGAGAAAGTTTGAACAAAATGTAGTTCAAATTTCACAAGTGTGTGACATAGTTTTAGAAAGTCTGTATGAGATTTAAGAATTTGTGACTAGTGTTTGATAAAACTTTCTCAAATGGGAAAATGAGCTATGTAACAATTGTATATCTTGCTGAGATGATCAAACTTGGTATTCAGAGTTTTTTCATCTGAGGTCATTTAGTGTCTCATTTGAGCAAGTTTGACCAAGTCAAATTTGGTCAAATGAAAAAACAACACTTTGACTCTAGTATTATGAACTCTAAATGACTTCAAATTGAAAAGTTTTGAATACCAAGTTTGTTCAACTCATCAAGATCTACAATTCTTGTTTTGGTCAACTTTCCATTTGAGATAGTTTGGATGGTTCAAATTTGTGATTTTTAAATTTCGATGCTTACAAACTAGTTTTCGGAACCCTAGATTGTCTCAAATTGAAAAGTTTTGAATACCAAGTTTGTTCAGCTCATCAAGATCTACAATCCTTATATAGGCTATTTTTTCATTTGAGAAAGTTTGAACAAAATATAGTTCAAATTTCACAAGTGTGTGACATAGTTTCAGAAAGTCTATATGAGATTCAAGAATTTATGACTAGTGTTTGATAAAACTTTCTCAAATGGAAAAATGAGCTATGTAACAATTGTAGATCTTGCTGAGATGATCAAACTTGGTATTCAGAGTTTTTTCATCTGAGGTCATTTAGTGTCTCATTTGAGCAAGTTTGACCAAGTCAAATTTGGTCAAATGAAAAAACAACACTTTGACTCTAGTATTATGAACTCTAAATGACTTCAAATTGAAAAGTTTTGAATACCAAGTTTGTTCAACTCATCAAGATCTACAATTCTTGTTTTGGTCAACTTTCCATTTGAGATAGTTTGGATGGTTCAAATTTGTGATTTTTAAATTTCGATGCTTACAAACTAGTTTTCGGAACCCTAGATTGTCTCAAATTGAAAAGTTTTGAATACCAAGTTTGTTCAGCTCATCAAGATCTACAATCCTTATATAGGCTATTTTTTCATTTGAGAAAGTTTGAACAAAATATAGTTCAAATTTCACAAGTGTGTGACATAGTTTCAGAAAGTCTATATGAGATTCAAGAATTTATGACTAGTGTTTGATAAAACTTTCTCAAATGGAAAAATGAGCTATGTAACAATTGTAGATCTTGCTGAGATGATCAAACTTGGTATTCAAAGTTTTTTCATCTGAGGTCATTTAGTGTCTCATTTGAGCAAGTTTGACCAAGTCAAATTTGGTCAAATGAAAAAAACAACACTTTGACTCTAGTATTATGAACTCTAAATGACTTCAAATTGAAAAGTTTTGAATACCAAGTTTGTTCAACTCATCAAGATCTACAATTGTTGTTTTGGTCAACTTTCCATTTGAGATAGTTTGGATGGTTCAAATTTGTGATTTTTAAATTTTGAATAAATATCCGGATAATATCCGTTTTTAAATATCCGGATATATCCGATACTTATCCGGATTATCCGATATCCGCCGGATATCGATGATATTGCATCCGTATTTGATATCCGCCTAAGATATCCGTTTTAGTATCCGTATCCGAAAAAAACCCGGATATCCGAGTAACTATCCGAATAAGTGTTCATATTTGTTCGGTCGAACGGACGGTCGAATAAATATCCGTACCGTTTTCATCCATACTTGCGGGTCACCACTAGCAAGAGGACCGACGACAACCTTAGAGCTTGTCTTAACGGAAACTTGTTTGGTGGCAACCAAGTGAACCTCGTGATAAAAATTACCGTGTCATCCGTGTCTTCTCGTTGGTTTGTATTCCCCTTATACAAGCTTGTAATTATTTTTATATACATTGCGCTTGTGTAGTTGCTCTTATAATTAGTTAGATTGTGTAGCTTGCTAGTTACCTTCTTGCTTGTGTAGCATAGAAGTAGTTTCCTTGTGTAACTAATTTGACTTGAGTAGCCTTGTCAGTTACAGTGCTTAGTTTGTGTAGCTAAGTAATTTGCGCTCTATAATTTGACTTGTGTAGCCTTGTTATTAAGCATTGCTAGTGAGCTTAGGGGCTTTGTGTGCTTTGCATCACTAGTTGTGTAGGAGCTCCCCGGTTGCTTAAAGTACTAGTTGCATATGTTTGTGTGACCTTACAAGTTAGAATTGTTAGGTGAACTCTAGCTAGCCCGGTACCTTTGTTGCCTATTTAGGATTTTTGTAAGGTGCTTAAAATTTAGATAGAGGGGTGTAGTCTTGACTAGACCGATAGTTTTAATTTCGTATTTATTTCGGTTAGCTGCCGTAATTATTTTTAGAAATGACTATTCATCCCTCTCTAGTCCGTCATCTCGACCCTACATCTATGGGTAGGTGATCTTGCCTCCTCTGACACAACTCAAACGACCTGATAAAAACACCTAACGTGAGGAGGTAAAATTCTTACTTATGCAAAAAAAAACCATTAAAGTAAGTTAATCCTTTATACTATAATGGCACCTTCACGGTGAGGTTTTAAAATCTGTTGGCTTGTGGTTACTTGGGAAGATAGTAGAGTTTTATGGGTTTGGGAGCTGATCTAAGAGCATTTTTAAGTGTTTTTTCTTAAACTCAATTTCTAAATAGCTTCTCCATGTCTTGTGCACACTCTAGACTCTAGAGAGCCAATCTCGCTCTCTATATTTAGTTAGCGAGAAATCCATAATAGAGGATAACTATATTTAGAGATCTAATTAAAGGAGTTGTTGAAGGGTTTTTTCACTAAAATCTCTATTGATATAAATTAGGAATGATATAAAGAGACATTTAAAGTTGATCCAACCCATAAAACAATTACACAATTACTCCTTCCATCATAAAACAATTGCTCATCTCGTATTTTGAGAAGTCAACTAATTATAAATCTAGCTAGATTTATAAAACTAGCATCAACATTTAAATCTCTAAATGAATCTATTATGAAAGTATACATATGATTAATCTAATAATACTTACTCTCTCTTCGTCCCCAAAAGATTATAGTTTTAGCTATGGACTTGGACAAGTGTTTGTCCAGGTTCGTAGTTAGAACTACGATTATTTAGGGGCATAGGGAGTATTTGTCATAATAATGATTATTTTCTAAATTATAAGTTGTTTTAATATTTTTGGTACATCAAATTTGCTATGTATCTAGATATAATTAATGTGCAGACATAACAAAATCGGTGTATAAAAGAATTAAAGTGGCTTATAGTTCGGAAATGAGAAAATAATATATTTTTTAATATACTGTATATATAATCAGTCTAAACGCGAGGTGTGTGTACCCTCCCGGCCTCCCCGCCTGCAAGCCTACCCGCCCTACCGGGGCTGGCGGCTGCTGTGGACTTGTGTCCTCGCCCCTCGCTCGCGGACGGCGGACATACCCCGTCTCGGTTCTAAAACACGGCCGGGCGCCTGGGCGGCCGTTCTCCCGACATCTTTGGCCGGGTCATTGGGTCAACCCCTATCCTTCGTCTTCACGGCTTCACCTGCTTCTCCACTCCGAGCCCCGCCCCCGCCCCGCTCGCCGTGCGTCAGATCCGTCGCACGGCGTTTCCCGCACCCCTGCGCCAAGCCCAAGGTAAGGCACACCTCGTCTACGCCGGTGCAAGGATCGGGGGAAATGAGATGAGGGAGCGCTTTGCCGCTCACCGACACCGCCTCTCGCCCTCACGGTCGATTACGTGGGTTGTTTGGCCTGGAAGCCTTTCTCAATACTTTCTCAATACTAATGCTGGCCTTTGGCGTTTGGTTTGGCGCTGTGTTTGAAGGCGGGCGGGCGGCGGCGCGTGCGCAGATCATGCACCGGTAGGACTAACTTGCAAGATCTTGGACCGGGATGGTCCGCCTGTTAGGTATGTACTGTTTACCCGTTTTTGTTTTTCACTTGTGTATAACTGCAAACGGAAAAGAGAGCGTGCCCATAATCTAGTTAGTTTTGGGTGTGAAAATTATATCATGGTTATATGCGAACCATATGTTTGTCACACTTGGAGTTAAACTGCGACAATCACTCGCAGTGAACTAGCTGAGTCTGTTTAACTGCTGTGCAGTTATGATTATTGATAACCTAATTCAGTTACTCTCTGTTTTGCATTCCTGTTCCAACTTCCAAGCAGTATGGTAAAGCAGCTTTGTGAAACTCATTGAATACTTAACTTATCAAAGGAAAAAAAAGGGATAATAAGAAGTCAGGAACGGATTTTTTATCTAGTTTTGGGCTATGTGCATCGTCAACCAGACCTCACATCAATACCAGTTAATAGAATTACAAGAAAACTAGTGTGGAGTGTTCAATCTAGCAGGAAAGCTGTTATGCAGTACAGTATCAAATAATATGTATGTTTTGTTAGTGTTGATAAATGTGCCTCCAATACAACTCCATGTCTTAGTTTCTTTCTATCACAATATCATTTTTTTGGGTGGGGGCAGGGAGTGGCTATTTTTGTGCAGGTAAACTAGTCTGTCGTTATTGTTTGGCAGCTAGCCAGAATTTCACTGTATTTGTTTCAGATGTCAAATAACTTCCTCACTCTTGTATTCCAAATTCTTCCCATGATAATTTCTCCCAATATTGGTGATGCTCCTGTTATATTTATTCGTTTATTTTGAATCACTTTGTATGGCATTTTCATATGGATTAAAACCATAGTGGATTTATTACTGCAGTTATCTTATGAAGATTAGTAAGGGGAGAAAGAAGATGAGGAACAAACAGAGAAAATCATCTGCCCTCGGTTCTGATGCAGGATATGGATCTTCTTTATCTTGTATTATATGGAGCTTGGTGGGTTTTGGTCTTGTTGTCTGCTTCCTTTCCCTTAAACATCAAGCAGACAGTGGGCAGACCCATGTTTATTTCAGTCCTCTACATGCGACCAGAGAATTAGAGGACATCGAGGAGGATCATTTCCGCTTGCCACCTCCTCACAAGGTGAATCCTCGTGCAGTGAAAAGGAGGGGACCTCGTAAACTACCAAAGGTTGTAGATGATTATCTGGAGGAGTCTTCAGCAGTACATGCATTGTTCTTCCCTGATCAAAGGACTGCTGTGGATCCAACAAAGGGGGGAAATGATAGCATGCATTTTTATCCTGGTAGAGTGTGGCTGGACACTGATGGAAACGCCATTCAAGCCCATGGTGGTGGGATTATGTATGATCACAAGACTGCCAAATTCTATTGGTATGGAGAAAACAAAGATGGACCAACATACCAAGCTCGCCCCAAAGGAACACAGAGGGTGAGTAGATATTCCAACATACCTCTGGTTTATTTTTGTGCTAGCATTTGTTGTCAGCCATAAAGATTCACCGCAGTTGTATTTATGTTACTTTTAGTTTTTTGCTAATCAGTAGTTTTCCATCTAGTTACAAATAGGTCATTTGTTGCCCTTCAACTATTCCAAGAAAAAAATGCTGAATGATGAACACGCTAACATTTATTTAGTTAGACACAAGTGGAATAAAAGAGCAGCAGGAAAAAAAAAACTGCATAGAATAAGCAGTATTTTAGACACGAGTTGACAGATCTAAAGAGATTTAGCATTACTTTGGAGAAGGTTAGTAGATAGACATGTAGTGATGATTGGTTGTGTGTTCCAATTTACCAGGTTGACATCATTGGGGTAAGCTGCTACTCATCGAAAGACCTGTGGTCGTGGACTCATGAAGGAATTGTGCTTCCTGGTGAACCTACTAATGTCACCCACGACCTTCATAAATCAAAGGTGCTTGAGAGACCTAAGGTGATATATAATGATCGCACTGAAAAATATATCATGTGGATGCACATCGATGATACTAACTACACCAAAGCATCTGTTGGTGTGGCCGTGAGCAACTCTCCGACTAGACCTTTTACTTACCTTTACAGCTTTCGTCCACATGGTTTTGAGAGTAGAGACATGACAGTCTTCAAAGATGATGATGGAATGGCTTACCTCTTCTATTCTTCTCGTGATAATACTGAGTTCCACGTTAGCCCATTGACAGAGGACTATATTCAGATCACAGCAGCAATGAAGAGAATACTAATAAGGCGACATCGTGAGGCTCCGGCTGTCTTCAAGCACCAAGGGACCTACTACATGATCACCTCTGGTTGCTCAGGCTGGGCTCCCAACAGGGCATTGGCACATGCTGCAGAGTCTATCATGGGCCCATGGGAGACACTGGGAAACCCTTGCGTTGGAGGCAACAGGTTTTACCGCCTTACAACATTCTTATCTCAAAGCACATTTGTGCTTCCCCTCCCTGGTTTGCCTGGTACATTTATCTTCATGGCGGATAGGTGGAGTCCGTCAAACTTGAGAGACTCCCGGTATGTTTGGCTTCCACTTTTCGTTGGAGGGCGGGCAGATGAACCTTTAGACTACAGTTTTGGATTCCCTTTGTGGTCAAGGGTATCAATTTATTGGCACAAGAAATGGCGCCTCCCAGAAGATTGGAAGATTGCAAGCGGAGCTGAGTACATAAGATAGCTAGCTATACTTTAATTGATAGATCGTTCAGAAACTTTCTTGAGGATTCTAATCGCTTGTTCCTCAAGCTTTTGTACAAAACAGGCATCCTAAACATACTTCATTGATACATCTTTTTTTTTTTGGCGTGTACATGTGCGTGTGTCTGTAACTTCTCTTGAAAAAAAAAAGTGTATTTCAGAGAACTGTATTGATAATTGGGTATGGCCATACTCTGCCGTTTATGCCATGACAGCAAATTGCATCTTGTCATCTCTTATTTTACCATTAAACAAGCATCAATAGAGGCTTCCCTTTGTCCAACATTGTTTCTTCGTCTCCTAATCACATTTGTTTGAAAACTGAACTTATCTGAATCCAGCGAGTGATTTATGTAGGGTCTTTTACTTGTATGCTATTAAAAAAGATGGTCTAATCGTCTATGTCCCTAAAAAGTTCGATCTATCGTCAGTGTCTAAGCTCGAAAAACTTTTCTCTCTTACGTCATTCTGTCTATTTACAGCACTAACAGTGTGAAATGTGGGTGGCAAATGACTTGAATGCCCCTGAAACTTTTGTTCCTCATGTGCCACTGCCTGCTGGGCGGCAACCTGATGGCTCTTGAACCGGGAAGGGGCCAAGGGGCCAGCGGGCACCTGCCTTTGCCGTCGGGCGGTCCAGCCGTCCAGGCGTCATGACTCCCGAGAGCCGCTACCTCTATATAAGCGCCACCACCGCGGCACCACACCCCCAACGGCCCTTGCGTTTCAGGCGCCGCAACGAAATCCAAGCGCTATCCAGCTCGGCGCCTCCCGCTCGTCCACCGCCATGGATCCGACCAGCGGGGCGCGACCCCTTCCATGGGCGCCTACTACAACCCAAATAGTAGTTTCGACCTCCTCCTCCTCGTGGCGGCGGATACTGGCGCAGCCTCTGCGCTACAGGAGCGAGCCACGCGCGGCGTGCGCAGATGAACCCACGGCCGCATCAGGGTGGCGACATCGGGGACTAGAGCTCCACGCGCGTCGGCATCCCTACCGACGGCAACATCTCGAGCTACGACGCGCTCCTCAACTTCCCCATGCCCGGCACCCAAACCTCGGTGCCGCCGCACCCGTCGCCGACGCCGAACTTCATCAGCATGACCAGAGGCGAGACACGCCTCAAAGATGGCTCGCCGCCGCTCTCTTCTCCGCGCTCGGGTACGACGGCGTCTTCAACCCGCACGCCTCCGTCTATCGTCCCTGGGCGGCAGCGGCAGTCTGCGATTATTCGCCGCCGCCCGGCCGCCGCGCAGCGGGCGGCAACTCCACCAAGCAACGACCGAACACCTCCGCCGGTGTGATCGGTGTCTTGCGTCGGGCCCAGTACTGGCGCCCAAACCGTCGGCGCTTCAGGATGTCGAGACGAACCCGCCCCTTGCGGCGAACCCGCGAGCTCGGATTGGTTGGCCTTCACGCCGATCAAGACAACGGCGAGCTCGAGCTCATCTGTGTGTGTTTGCTTTGTTGTTGTTTTGCTTTTGCACGTGCGGTGGAGACAGCCGAGGGTGCTCGTCAGGGTGGCGGCGCGGAACTTCCCGGCATCGCAGCAGCTATTCGGTGCCTAATCGAGGGATGGATGATGGAGCAGAGTAAGGGCACGGGCGCTCGAGCATTTCGTCGCCACGTTGCCTTCATGTTGTTGCTCAGTATATAATGTAGCTACCCACAACAATACGGAGGACGACATACGTATTTACTCGATGATGGCGTTTTTCTGATGAACTTCCGTTTAGATTTTCACCCGTGAGCTCGCCGTCCCCCGCTTCCGCGACATGGCCACGTCCTATTTCGGGGGGATGAGCGTGATGCTATGCCTGGAGAACGCGACGAAGCATGAGCTCGGCATTGATCTCGAGGACACCATCTTGACCCATGCCGTTGAGATCTCCAAGAAACAATACGGGTGAGAGCTAAGCATATACCATTACAACATGAGTTCATTCATCGCGTGGTTCTTCTCGATCGTCGCTCCTAACGTTCGTTCTCAATCTGGAGAAACTAACGGGCGGGCCGGGAAACCTCCTTCCGGCCGGCATTCGCATGCCGCAGCAGCGTCTTCTTGCAGGAACTCTTCAAGAGAGGCCACCACGATCAGCTCGAGGACCGCATCAGGGCGCTCATCGTGGACGATCTCGTGGCGTGGTCCACGGACACATACGGGCACTTCGTGGTACAGGCGTGCTTTCGGCCCCGCGCTAGTCCGTCTCCGGTGCCTCCGTTGCAGCGCGGGCTCGAAGCGTTCTTGCGCTTCGCCGCCGAAAGCGGCTCCGAGAGTTGGTGATGGATCGCAATGCCTACCACGCCCTCGGCTCGCTGCTCCAAACCAAACAGAGACGTAAGTATTCGCCTATCCTTCCGCCACGCCAACGATGGGGCCTGCTGTTGCCGCCGCTTCGGTCGTTCGTTAGCCGAGACCGGCGTTTCATCTGTCGCGAACGTGCTCATCAGTCGCGAGCGTGCCATGCAAAGACGGAAGCGGGCGCCGGGAGGGAGGCGTGCGGCTTGCGAGCGGATCTTGGGGATGCCGCGGACGAGACGGATGCTGAACTCCGTCGTCCGGTGGGTGATCGACAAGAGCAAGCCGTAGCTATTTTGCACTAGTAGTCGATGATTTGCTCCGCTGAGTCAAAGCGCGCCACCATGCCTTAGACTGTACTCCGACTGCGAATTGTGTGTTTGACTTTGATTGATTGGCATTGCTTGCTGACGTACACGGCCAAATGTCTCTGGTTTCTCTGTACAATGCTACGGGTAACTACTGTACATCTCTAAACATTTCGTACAGTTTAGGCTTGTGTAGTACGTACTACTACTACTCCGTAGCCAGTATCTCTGTTTGTATCCATCCGCTAATGTTGTGTCAGATTAAAAGTCGTTGCAATTTGTGCACGCATGTACTGGTACCGTAAAGGTTCACCGCTCAAGCTCAGACAATTTACCACACAGATGGCTCCCAACAGGCAGTGGCACATGAGAAACAAAAGTTCCAGGGGTATTCAAGTCATTTGCCACCCATATTTCACACCGTTAGTGCTGCAAATAGATAGAATGGCGTGAGAGAGAAAAGTTTTTGAGCTTGGACACTGACGATAGATCGAACTTTTTAGGGACATAGACGATTAGACCATCTTTTTTAATGGCATACAAGTAAAAGACCCATTTACGTAACCTCTCCAGAAAGTTTACATTACCATTTGTTTGAAAACTTAACTTCTCTGAATCCAGCTTGTGATTTATGTAACCTCTTCAGAAAGTTTACATTACTGGCAGACAAAATACACACGCAAATCAACACATAATGTCTCCCACGTCATAAATCTCAAGTATCTAATCTCCTAAAGGAAACAAAGCATGCCCGTATGTTCCTAAAAAATGTTACTCCATTACAAGAGCAGCAAAATTGCAGAAAGCTATCAGGGATTACATGTAAAACGGTATAAATCATGAAATGGCTCGTGGACACGCATCCACACTTTTAGTACCTCGCCTCATCATCTAACTAATCATATCTTAATTGGTCAAAAACACTGTCTAGTCATCATAAAAGGCAAACGTTACAAGCTGCGTGGTGTCCAGGAACATAAAACATGATTCGCAGAATATGGCTTAAACACTAGGGATGCTTCCTCTTCTTGGCCTTTGACCCACTAGAGGCAAATTTCCTCAATCTATGAAGTATCCTTCTCTCGCTCACCCGCAGAACCAGAGAATGATAGAGCTTCCTTTCGTTGACAATGCAGCATGCTTGAAGTTCTTTCTCGTCATCTTCCAAAGTGCTTGAACCATAGAGACTCTCCCTCATGTCAGTGAGTGATAGAAGTGTCGAACAAATGCTCTCACTGTGCAATAACTTCTTCACATCAGGCAGTTTCTCAAGGCCATTGACTTCAAAATTTTGGTTGGAACTTGTTGTTTTGATAAACTTGACCACGCTACAAATAGTAGCATGCTCTTCGTCACTAACGAAATCATGAGCCACGCAGATCAACTTGTCATAAACATCAGGTTTCAAATTGATGATATAAAGGAGGATTAAGAGTTCAAGCTGGGGCTCTCCATCATATGCAATCTCAAAGTACTCAGTATCTTGGCTAGTGCAACCAGAGTAACCCAAATTGCGCCATAGCGATACCCTTGCTCTTGTATGTCGACCGGAGAATATGGATGTGCACCACTTAGTAACCAATGCTAAATCAATGTTGACAATGTCGTATTGATTGTCAAGTTCTGTGAAACCATATCTATGAAGCAAAGCAGCATTCCCCATCGTTCCATATGTATTATACACCTAGAATAGAAGATGAAAAGAAACACAGACACATTACTAGTCGGAAGAACAACAGAGATTGAGTATAAGTACAGCTAGTGAACCTTTGCACCTCAGCCTCTAATCAATGGAATGATGGCAACAGAGAATTACCTCCTCCCTTTCATTGACATCTCTAACAATAATCATTTCCAAATCTTCACCGTTAGCTCTTGAACCTTTACAATAAATGCAAAAGTATAAAAATAATGAGTGAAGCTGTCCATTAGTCAATTACAAATCTAGATAAGAGATATAAACATGCATATGTTTGTGGATATATAACCTGGAGGACTACTTGTGGGATTTTCTATAGTCGATTCATCATCAACAGAAGCATCGCTTTGATTATCATCATCTTCACCATCTGAGTCTGAGTCATCTGATGCAGACGTGAAATGCACGTGTTCACAATCAGTCTTGTGATTGAAACTGGGAAGAGGATGAAAAGAAGATTTTCATAAATTGCAGAACATATACAAATATCCTATAGGATCAAGGATATGTAATTTTACTCAGACTTCAGCCACCTAAATTAATACTACACAGAAATAGCTGCCGAAATACATGCTGAAGTGATGAATCATTTCCAATATAACCAGGTAAATAAAATATTTAATTACAGAGTTAGCAAGAAACTTACAGGTCAGCCAATGGAACCATTCCAAATCCATGATAGCTATCTATCTGGAAGGACCTTGAAGAAACAAGAGTTTTTGCAGAGAAATATTTCTCCAAGCTAAAATCATCTGGGTCAACATCCAGCTCTCCAGATAACATGAGGGGCTCGATGCATTCTTTCCAATCCTCACAAAGGAATTCCCTGTCTTGCTTCACTATCTGCCTAGAAATATGTCGTTCTTAGAGTAATTTCCATGCTTAGTCAAGGAAAGCATCATAAACATGACATCAAATATGGTATGCTCAACGCATTGCATCACAAGGCACAACCTTGGAGCAAGAAAAAAGCATTGCAGCTCTAGGGGGGGACACGGTAATGTTTCTTGCATCAAAATATTAGCAGGCGAAGGCAGGATAGACTCGCTTTCTGATCATCAAAGCACTAGAATTTACTATATCACGGATACAAAAGAATATTACCATACACCTTATATATAGTAAAATAAAAGAAAATGTGTCACCTTGTCTAGCTCGGTGCCGGCGAGTAGGCACTCTGCCTCGTCAGCGGGCCACACGAGCGGCACGGACTCGCGGTCGGGAAGCAGTTGGAGATAGGCGTCCCACTGCGAGTCGGCACCGCGTGCGCGCTCGTACATGACAGCGACCGCGAGCGCGAGGCATCCGCCGAGCTCGGCTGCCTCAATGGCTGCCGCGGCACCGGTGGTGCGCGGGGTGAGGCACGCTCCGCGCGGGATGGTGGCGACAAGGTCTCCGTCGCGTAGCGGCGTGACCGCGCGCACGTGGACGCCGAGGGGATCGGAGACGTCGAGGCTGAGCGCGTCGCTGCAGACGACGCCGTGCGCGCGCATCCACCGCCTGAAGGCGCGGAGGCGGCTGCGAGGGGAGCGCGGGTGTGGTCGTGTGGAACGCCGTTAGAGGGGATAGGGCGAATGAATCGATTGAGTAGGAGACTGGGACTGGGAGAGGGGATCTCACCGTGCTGCTGCGGCGTCGGCCATGGCGGCGGCGGCGCGGGTGTCCGTCACTCCGTCCACCGTCCTGGGTGTGGTTTGCCTGTTTTTGTTTCGCTAGAAGCGTGGACTGAAAAGTGGCCCCAACACGCTGCTGGGCTGAAAAGTGGACCGGGCCTCACCTACACTCGGTGCGGTCTGAAAATAGCTCGCGACCCATTACACCAACAGATTCTAGTGCACCAATTTCAGCCCAATACGTACGGCAAGAGTGTGAGTTTAGACCATGGCTTCCAAAGGTACAGCTCCAACTTCGTCTTTCCTTTAAAAAAAATCATCTTTGTGACGGTATGATTCGATTTACTGTAGTTTTGAATTGTTTGACTGTATATTTTCTATTGGTTTCTCCTCTCTAAGTGACTCACTTCACTACTACAAAATCCGCCTTTAACCTTGGAAAATCCCTTCACACCAGGATCTAGAACCAGGACTACTAAGGGCTCAGTTCGGTTCTACAGAGGAATTGTTCTAGCTAATCAAAGATTATATAAATTAGCCAAGCAATCAGGGTAGGAATTGTTCCAGGGAATGATTCCCTAGCAACCGAAAGAGCCCTAAAGCAGGTTTTACTTCGAGTTTTGCACCAACCAGCATCATGTACAACAGCGTGGAAGTGAATCTCTCCTTTTGTATTTATTGAAAATAAGATTTTAGGTCGTAAATGCAGTCTTATACGATAATGTAAACAGTCATTTTAACCTACACTGTGTCACTCAACATTAATGGAGTGAGATCTAGAATTAATTAGATAGTATTCTCTCCGTTCACAAAAGAATAGAATTATATGATTTGTGCAAGTCAGACTAGCTTAATTTTAATCAAGTTTATAGTGAATAGTATTATATTTGTATCTAACTTATTTTACTATAGAAAATATTTCATAATTAATTTAATGACACACATCTTGTATCATAGCTCTGGTCAAACTTAGAATCATTCGTCTCCTCGGAAAAAATAGAAATTGCATCTTTTTTGGGATGGAGAGAATAGGCCTAACGTCAAAAGGATACCAATAATAGGCCTAATAATAAATGTTTACTCTTAAAGGGTATTTGGAATACCATGAAAGTCATAGCCACCTTTGGCCTACACTAACCACCTCCACTTATAATTATGTTTATAGTATTGCTTTGTTATAAAGAAAAAAGAGTACTTACCAATGGCAAATGTTTCAATTAAAATATATAAATTTGTCTAAAGTAACAATTTTAATTATATGCCATGGATATTAGTATAATTCATATGAGTCGTTAAGGGAATGTTTTCCATGACTGATGAACACATAACATATATATATATATATCCTCCTACATGCATGTATGTGCACTTGATCAACATGATGCAACAAGATATATGTTTGCTTTGATCAGCTTTTAGGATATTAATATTAATAGAAGTGGACCATTTAAAAACATATATACATGTAATTTATGATTGTTGACGTATATGTAAACTTAGAAGGTTACTTAGATTATCTATCGTAATGGCAAGTGGGTCATAGATGTAAAGGAAGCTAGATTGCATTATGTTTCATCATAGTGGTATTGATGGATATTTTAGATATATCAGGGGTTAACTTTATATTGTTTTTCATAATAATAGAGATGGGTAATTATTTACTCAGAAAACATTGTAGACTAATGGCTATTATTGGTTGTAGTGATCAGAGTCTACCAAAATGGGTGTGTTATTTTCTTATTTTTGCTATGAATTAATAAGTTTTACATATTCTCTAGTGCGTTTGTGAGTATTAACATGGAGGCTCCATAAGGATCTTTAGTTAGTAATATTAAGATATGTCTACTCTAAAGGGACCGTGACAGCTTGGGTGGGTCACTTTAAAACTAAGACAAAAAAAAACACTTGTAAAAATGGGTGTTTGGCTCGGCTTCTGCTTCTGTTTTCGAAAAGCAGAACGTCAACCAGACCGTGTGGAACCTGAAACCGCTGTTTTTTTTTTGAAAGCAACAGCTTTCGCGAAGCTCAATTTTTTAAGCACCTTGGATCCGCTTTGGGGTTTTAACTTTTTCAAATGGATGAAAGTAGAGAGATGTTTCATAGTTGTTTCAATAGAGATACAGATAGGGATAAATTTCATAGTTATTTCAACCAAAAATATCTTACGACTTTTCTACAACCGCATAGATTATAGCAGTTTTTTCATAACTCACAACTCATCACAGTCACTAACCCTCTTTACACTGGATTACTTGCTACTCAGATTCTGGATAAGTTCCGAGAAGCACAGGTACACACAGTACCGAGGAGGTGAAGAACACTTTGCCACCACCGTCGTACAACTCCTGTGGAGAGAAATAATAAGTATCAGCGAGAATAAGGGCGTGTTTAGATTCAAAAAATTTTGCGCAGTATCTGTCATATCGAATCTTGCGGCACATGCATGGAGTACTAAATGTAGACGAAAAAAAAACTAATTGCACAGTTGGGTGAAAAATCGCGAGACGAAACTTTTAAACCTAATTAGTCCATAATTAGACACTGATTAACAAATACAAACGAAATACTACAGTGCGTCAAAATCTAAAAATTTTTGGATGTAAACGGGGCCTAAAGGGGAAGAGAATCGAATGGATCGCCAACTTTTCCAACCCGCTCTTGCGCAGCGGCTGCAGGGAAAATTTATACGCCCTGTACAACAGGTAGCTGCCCATGCATTTACCCCTCCATTCCAGAGAAGACAAGCGCTAGCGGGAAAAAGCAAAGCGCCTATCGGCTCTCGAGTACAACACCACCACAAGGACGCCGCGCGGTTCATCGATCGGGTTAGCAGTTGAATGGTGTAGTGGGCGCCTGAACTTAACTGAAAGGCCGGAGGACAAGGTTTTTACTGCCTGAATTATGGGATGCAGCTGTGACATCATCACACCAGTATTAACAGCCCGGCTGTGCGTGCGTGTGTGTTCGGCGGACCTCATGTGCTGATCTGGTGGTAGTCCACCACACAGTCACACACGAACTTCGTTGATTATTCCTGTAGTGGAAGGAAAGCCGGTTCGTTTTATAGCTGGTTCGTGAAGAAGTACTGCTGCTTGATTTGTATGAGAAAAAAATATTATTTCGGCTAAAAATTTACGATCATTTACGACAAGCCACAGTCAAACGAACAGGCTGCAGATCACCATCAGACTAGCTGCACTGCATGGTGGGTGTATTACTAGCAGCCTAAACGAACGGCCCACCGGTCGGAGATCTTCCTCGATCGATGCTTAGGCCGAGGCATCGGACTGCTGCCCGCTGTTCTCGTTGGCCAGCCCACAGGAGACAGGAGCTTATCGGCTTTGTTTCTCAGCTCCAAAAATAATAGAGGAAACGTTAAAAAAAGAGATTTGGTGAAACAATGCTAGCTGATTCATGATCATGCTCGGCATATGCAGCGACAGACACGTTCAGACGTTCTCCTTTTCGGTTCCGGAAGCATGCATGACGCGTGAAATCGGGCTGAATATTCCCGGTGAATCTATTCCCCCGCGCTCTACACAAACACAAACGATAGCTGGGCTAGCTAGGGCTATGCTAGCTGCATCACTGCTCTCTGCTGCTGCTCGGACTGACCACACATCTCATTCCTCTTCAGGCCAGATTGTAGATTGTTTTTTTTCGCTCTCTCTATATCATATCAAATCTTTAGACACATGCATGGAGTATTAAATGTAGAATAAAAAAATAACTAATTACACAGTTTGATTGTAAATTACGAGACGAATCTTTTGAGCCTAGTTAGACCATGACTGAACAATAATTATCAAATACAAACAAAAATGCTACCGTGCCAAATATTGATTCTAACTCTGATCTAAACAAGGCCCCACTCATCTCGCAACTCTGTCTCCGTCACCGTACCGTGTCACATCCCATAAAATTTTCTCCCTCCTCCCGGCCGGTCGCCGGTAGACGAGACCTCTCCCTCGTCCCTCCCTGTGCTTTCAATATCAACAGAAGATGGATGTAGCAGTAGTGTACACTCCATCCGCCACTAACCTCGGTGTATATCAAACAGAAGATGTATGTAATTTATATTTTCTACTTATCGTATGTATTGGTGTATAGTGGCACTTTAATTTGTTCAGCATAAGAAGAATTTATGTTTCAAGCTTCAGTCACTATTGCAGAGGCAGGCTCAAACCGTAGATTCACCGGTGGTTATTAAGTTGGTACGCTGGTATTTATACCTGTCGGCCTCCCACGGACCGACTGTACATGTCGGCATCTGGAGGGCCGACAGGATAGACGACGGGGTATTTTGGTGGCATGTATGCCTATCGGCTTCCGACGGACCGACTGGACATGTCGGCATTTGGAGAGCCTACAGGGTCGGTGCGCCGCGTATGCCTATCGGCTAGTGAGAGGCCGATAGGATGCTATATGTCAATTTTTTATATAACAGCTTTTGGATTTGCAATTAATCATTAAATAATATTATTTAAAAAAATCGGAATTCCAGAGGGGGAGCCTCTCCCTCTCTGTCCGTCTCTCCGCCATTCCTGAGCTTATGAGCTGGGCTTGCTTCATTCCTGAAGCAGGATCATGAGCAGTTCGGGCAAGAGTATGCGTTCCTGTCTCGAAGAAGCGGACGAGTGTGTGTTCGAGATGGACTCCGAGCCACCATCAGCACCACAAGCCATCGCCATGCATCACCAAAGTCCATACCACATCTTGGAGGTTTGATTGGTTCATCTCATCATCTGCTTCTACAATCTCTAACTATGTGGGGTTTTGTTTCGCCATTGCTGATTCAAACCTTTGTTGCATTACTCTGTTTGCATCTGCTACATACATATAGTCAGGGTATCGTTGAGCCTAGCACACAAGTGGAGATTGAGCTAACATGAGAGGGCCATGAAGCACGTGAGAGAGATCGGGGAGGAGAGGAAGAGGAGCAGCTTGAAGAGGAGGCTGATGATGAGGCTCAGGAAAGACGGCTACCATGCGTCCCTCTGCAGGTCTTCTTGGGTTGCCACCACTGAGCACCCGGGAGGTAATGTGATGTGATCATCACTCTTACTACACGTCTACACACACTTACAAGTTTCAGCTGAATGAACTGATGGTAGTTTGCTTAGTTTCTCTGGCGATAATAATATAGCATCCACAGTATATATATGCTCCTCTCTTCTTCTTTACCATTTTTGTCCTTACTTGCTCTTCTTATAAACTTCTAAAACAGGGGCTGGGCTGCCTGCAGAAAATGCTGCCATGGAGCAGCATGTTTCTTCTTTTGGTATGAAAATACTTCCCAAATTTACCATTCTCTGCATGAAGTATCTGACTGAACTATTCCTTTCCTTTCTTTTTTCCTTCCTCTATTTTTTTTCATATTCCTTTTCCTTTTAGGAACTGTTTACTGTGTCTGTGTGCTACCACATCATACCTGCAAGGTCTGAGACTGATCAATGCCACCATTATAAGGATTCGTCCTTCCTTGTCAGCATGCACTCGATTACTCCTAGTTAATCCACCGTCGTGATTATATCATCAGAAAGGAAATAAAAACGCTCGCTGCAAATGATGAATGCCGTTTGCTGCAGGCGACTACGAGTACATCGACGTCGTGGTGCCGAGGGAGGAGCACGGCGCGGGCGCGGGCGCGGCCACCTCCTCCAGCAGCTCCAGGCTCGTCGTGGACACCGACTTCAGGTCCCAGTTCCAGCTCGCCAGGCCGGCGCCATGGTACGCGCAGCTCTGGGCTCGGCTGCCGGCGGTGTTCGTGGGCCCCCGTGCGAAGCTCCGGAAGGCGGTGTCCCTGCTCTGCGCAGAGGCGCAGCGGTCGCTGCGCGAGAGCGGCCTGCACGTCCCGCCGTGGCGGAGGTCCGGGTACATGCAGGCCAAGTGGCTCCCCGGCGACGTGACGCTGCCCGGCGGGGCCCCGGACGAGGTGGCGGCGGCACAGTGGTCGGTGGCGATGGCGAGGGAGCCACGCGGCGGGGCCCGGAGACCAGGCGCGGGCGGCCTCTCGATGGCGATGGCGCTGTCCGGCTCCCGCGCTGACCGCTGAGGCCAACGGCTGCCAAGGCCAAGCTGCAGGCTCCAAGTGGGCGTAGTGCTTTTTTTGTTTACCGTCGGAATCAGAATAGGCCGCAGAAACTAGCTACAGCATTTTGTGCATTGATTAGGTTAGTTCTGGTAGTAAGAACTGCTAGTAGTAGCAGCATTTTGGGATGAGCCACGGCCATGTCATGTGGTTTGTGTTTTTTTTCGTTGCGAGTTGGTTCGCCAAGCCATGGCAGACGGGCTTTGCTTCGGCGGTGGGCTAGTTTGCGAGGCTGCAGCAAGAGATCAGCAATGCAATTTGTCATTTCCTGAGAATTAAGACTTAAATCTGATCGCAACGTGTAAAATTGTCGATTCTGAATTCTGATGCTAGAAAGTCGCAATGAAATCTGGAGACTTGAAAAGGACGCCTGAGCGGTGGCACAGTCGCCGTATCTGCGCCCTGGTTTAGTTCGGCGCGGAATCGCGGAATCGGCGCCGTCAGAAAGGTCACGGCAGGCAATGACTTGTATTGAGGTAATAATTGAAACGTTGTAACAGAAACGCGTGCCCGTGAAAGTACAACTAAATTGAGCATTGTTTTGATTTGTCAACATTTGCAGCTCTGACCTACCATGAGTTTAATGTGACGGAAATCTTTAGGAAATTGGATTTGTACGGGGTCAGAAAGGTCACGGCAGGCAATGACTCCCTGAGGTGACCCGTAACAGTGCGTGTGTTGCATTGAGGCCATGTTTAGTTGCCCGTCGGATTTCCTGGCTACACAAAGTAGCGTTTTGTTTTTATTTGATAATAGTTGTTCAATCATTGACTAATTAGGTTTAAAATATTCGTCTAGTAAAGTACAACCAAATTATGTAATTAGTTTTTGATTTCGTCAATATTTAGTACTCCATGTATCACAAGTTTAGTACGACAGAAAATCTTCTTTTTCATAGTACCAAATTTAGGAATTTAGGGAACTAAGCATGCCCTGAGCATTGTATTGGCACTGCAGCTCTGACCTACGGAACAGGCTGTTTGTATTTCCCTACGGAGCATTGTATTTGGCAAAAATTTTGGATTTTGGTTCACTGTAGCATTTCGTTTGTATTTGGTAATTAGTGTCTAATTATAGACTAATTAGATTCAAAAGTTTCATCTCGCGATTTCTCATCCAACTGTGCAATTAGTTTTTTTTTTCGTCTACATCTAGTACTCTATGCATGTATCGCAAGATTTAATGTGACGGATACTGCGTAAAATTTTTTGAAATCTAAACACCCTCTAAGGACTAGTAGGAGTACTGTATACCACTAGTACTACTGGAGTACACGGGAGCTGCAATGATAGCTTAGCGACCCTGACACGTACGTTCTGTCATTACTACGCTCGTCGGAATTGGCGGAGTACTGCAGCTCTGACCTACGGAGTAAGTACTAGTAGGAGTACCGCGATGTCGCCACTCGTCGTGTCGCCGGTCACCGGAGGCCGGACGCTGCACTGGACTGCTGTCTGTGCGCATCCGGCACACGGGAGCTCCAGGGAGACGAAGAGCTCGAGAGTTTTGAACAGATCCATCATCATCCAAGGGCAAGTTTGGATGTCAAATTTTTTAAGAAAACGCTACTGTAGCGTTTTCGTTGTTATTTAACAATTAGTGTCAATCATAGTCTAATTAAGCTTAAAAGATTTATCTCGTAAATTTCGTCTAAACTGTGTAATTAGTTTTATTTTTTATTTATATTTAATGCTTCATGCATGCGTCTAAAAATTCGATTTGAAGGGAAAAGCATGACCCAACTGCATGCCTGACTGCCAGAATTGTAGTACGTGTACTTAGTATGTGCTGGTGCTGCCGCCTGCAACTGCAAGTATTGTAGAGGCCTGATGGATGGATGACGCGTTTCTGTGAGTGAGCAACACATACTGCATTCGTTTGTTAGTTCCTGCAAGGATTCAAATCAATCACCAATAGTATTTTTTGGACCAATCTATAGGCGTCACAAACAGGCCCATAAACGTCAGGCGTGGACTTTTGGACGTCTATAGGCGTAGGGCTCCAAGTCTAGCTGGTCAACCAAACAAGCTGGCCCGACACAACTTCGTTGACAAAAACGAGCAAAAATATTAGCTCCTGTGCCCGGCAGCAATGGTAGATAGAATTCTGATGGCAAAATATCAACGAGATTTTGTATATATTTTTTATATATTTTTTTTAAAAAAACACGCAACTACACCTCTCTTTCTACCAGTTTTTTTTTAAGCATCGGTGAGAGCCGAGCCATTTTTTTATTAGAATGTGAAAGACCAGGTTTGAAAGTACCTGGGTCTCATCCATGTGTGATGAACGGTTATGCGAGAGTTGAGACATATGCGACTTTTGATCGAGTTCATATATTCATATGTGCTTGATTATTCTAATATCTAAATGAGGTTGTCATATTGTGTTGTGTTGAGTAACATGTCTCTTGACTTGTGATGTGTAAGTGTTAGATGTGCCGAGGTGGTCAATGGCAAAAAGGTCAATCAACGAGATTTTGTGAACCGATAGCGGTGAATTTTAAAATTTTTTGACCGAAGAACAAAGAGGCCAACACCTCCTCTGGGCATAATTTTTCAAGACCAAAGATCCGAACGAAAGAGCCGAGCCATTTTTTTAAAAGAATGAGAAAGAAAAGTTTGATCATGAGTTCTGGGTCTGGCTCCTAACTAACGAAGTGTGATGAAGTTCGGTCATATGTGAGAGTTGAGACATATGAAGACTTTTGACTTCGTTCAGTAATGTCATGTGTGATTGTGATTATGTGCTTGAAAGTTTATGCTAGAATATCATAATAATGTGTGTTTTGTTTTATATATTGTGTTGTTATTTTTTGCCTTCAAATAGAGCATGTGTTGAAAATTGCTATAGATGTGCTATTGTTTGTGGTCAAGTTAGTTCGGTCGTGACCGAGACCGAACCAACTAACCGAGACCGAACTTCCTCGTTCTTCATTTTTGCAAAGACCTATCGGTTGAAGGGCGATGACCAAAAGATCGAGGAACCGAAGGACGGTTCGGGGTCGACCGAATGCCTGGGGTGACCAAGGCGGACCATGGGCGGCTCACATTGGACACATGAAAGAGCATGGGTACATGGATGATAAAATGGCATCGATCGAAGTTAAGGCAGGGTTGGACAAGTCAAGGCAAGGCGTCGTGAACACTTGTATCGCTAGATCGCCAGGGCATGGACATGGATGCTAGAAACACACCAACATCGATGAGTAACACCTAGTAAGAGGTGTGTTTACGAGGATTTGCCGACTTGGTCCTCAAAACTATTGAGGGATGGTTTGGTGGTTCGGGCCTCAAAACAATCGGCACTGGGTTTTGATTGGTTTGGTCCTCATATGTGAGGAGCGGCAAATCGGTGGACATATGGTGGCATCTCGAAGCTTGCGTTGAGGCGAAGCGAGGTCAAGAGCGCACCTAGTTTGTTAGACCGACGAAGGAAAACTT
This sequence comes from Miscanthus lutarioriparius, assembly GCA_904845875.1. NCBI lineage: Eukaryota > Viridiplantae > Streptophyta > Magnoliopsida > Poales > Poaceae > Miscanthus > Miscanthus lutarioriparius. The sequence goes on along the minus strand of CAJGYO010000006.1, from coordinate 13,631,832 downwards.
GGGTCGTTTTATCCTAGGGGCCGTTTGGATCCCTTCATTTTGGAGAAATTAAAATCTACAAAATAGATTAGGCTATTTGGCTTGGAATTTGACATTCCATAACTTTTCCAAGCTCACAAATAAGCCTATCTCAAATTTATAGAGTGGGAGATGGAAATGAATTTTATAGATCACTATGTTATAATTCTATTTTCAACTTATAGCACACTCTCCAACTCATTTCCCTACAATAGAAATTCAACATATAAGTAGGTCCCTTTTATGCCTAACAATAAATATACAAATATATTCCATATACAACTATATTAGCTTAATTAATCTATTTCTAAATTGTAATTATTAGAATAAATTCAATTCCAAGGATCCAAACGGCCAAGTCACAGTATATATATGATAGATGGTTGGCTTTGAGTAACAACCAAGAGGATTAGGTTCTCATTTGGAAAGAGGGAGAGAGAGGAGATGCTTTTGAATGGAGCCTTTTGCCATCTAAAATTAAAGATCGGCTAAAAGTGGCTTTGTAATCATACATCTTGAGCTAATCTAAGGATCAATTTAGTGTTTATTCTCCTCTCCCAAATCTAAAGTATGAACTCAATCATCCAATGCTACTGTATTAATGGTAGAACTCAATAATTAATTTCAACAAATATTATCATTAATCATCAAATATATCCACCACAAAAGCAACTTTAGGGTGTGAATCTTTTGTGTATCTTCTTATGATAAGATGTCATTATAATGCCAAACACAACAGGATGTGAGCGATAACACGCATTTCGGGACATAGATTTCTATATAACATACTAATAAAGCCAACAAACGACATGAACATCGTTACAAAAGCATAGGAGATATCAAATATAATACTCCCTCCATCATAGAAAGAATGTAATTTTAGATTAAGTTCGAGTTAAATTTTAACTAAATTTAAAAAATGATATCAATATTTATGACTTCAAATAGATATACTATGATTAATACATTTCACAATAAATCTAATATTTACTATGATAAATATTACTATATTTTTTAATAAATATGATTAAATTTAAGTTTGTTTGACTTAACACTATATTAAAATTGCAAGATTTATAGAGGAGGTAGTATAAGTTATATTTTTTACGCTGCAAATAGGTAATATAATATGGCTATAGTTATATGTAACATACCTTGAGAAAAATGGCTAACCAAATGTGCGATATGCCCATTGGGCTAGCTATCAATAACACCTTTGTAGGGATACTCCATTGTTAAGATTTACTAAGGTCAAGTTCTGCATTTAGATGTCTATATGACCGGTGGCGGATGCAGGATGGGAATAAAGGGGGGCTAAATAATAAAGATTTAGGGCTAGAGCTAGAAATTAATAATGATTTGAGGCTAAGTAATCGTGGTCTAATGAAGAAATCAGGGGTTATAGCCCCAGCCCCGGCAGCCCCCCTTTGATCCGCCCCTGTATACGACTTACGTTGGAACGCTCGAGTGTCGCTGATCTTCAAAGAAATTTGATGAGCTGGTTAATAGAAGCTACTAATATAAGGCCCTGTTTTTGATGAGTCTGTGAAAAGCTGATGTGGGTAAGGAGTAGAGAAAAGCTAAAAGTTGTTTGGTTAAACAAGTATAAAATATACCTTTTATCTTTATCTCTCTTGAAACAACTATGGAAGAGCTTTTTATTCCACCAATTTCAAAAAAGCCAAAATCTACTTAAAAGCATTTGCTTGCTAAAAAAAGACCTCCAAAAAATTTCTTTGGTTGGACTTTTGGCTTTTGGAGGCCAAAAGCCAAAGCCAAAAGGCCAACCAAACAGGGCCTAAAGACGGGTGTAATCGAATTTTCTTGGCCCCTTACCACGTTGGGGCCGGTGTGGACTGTGAAGGCCATCTAGAACAGATAGTGAGTCGGGCCTTTTTTTTCTTTTTCTTTTTCTTTTTTTATTGTTCACTCTGGAATTTGGATTGTGTGGCCCAGTACACAATTGATAACGGCCCGAGCCGCTTCCTTTCTGCGGCCTCGCCTCAAGCATGACTGGAGTAATGTATTGGGCCTTCCAGTTTCCACCCATTATCCGATCCAAGAAAACTGGAGTTTTGTATTGGGCTTGATCCATTGGCTACTCTCAAGGCCCCCCCCCTTCCCCCCGTTCTGCTTTCACTGATGCACTTGCTAGTTGCTAGTACATACGAGTATTACAGAAGATACAGCTACCCGGACATGTGGCGCCCGTTCACGAGGCCATGCTGTCACAGATAAGTCCATTTGCCCCCTCTCCTCTTTTGCGTCGGCTATGTTCTCCGTTCCATCCATGTTCCAGCGGAAGAAGACACCAAGAGCAGCAACACTTCAGAGAGCAGCGAGGGTGCTCGTGCTCGCCAATCCTCATGCCGTGCATCCAGCGCTACACGGAGTAAATTCAGCCCACCAACCTGTCTTTCCACCCTATCAACCTCTGTCCTTGTGTAGGCCCTCGGAACGGTAGTTCCAATCATGGTTGGAATCTCGAGCGGCCCGCGAAACCTGTTCCCATCACTGCTACAGAGTCACCCGCTGGCCGCTGTCTCCAGGTCCAGCCTCACGCGTTAGCTGGGAATTCAACAAGACAACGTTAGCTGCAAATGGACCCAAGAAACCCACGCTGGTATGCGCTGCACCTTGAGACGACGAGATGAGAGGACTCGATGGCTCATTAGATCCCATCAACGGCAGACAACAGCGCGACCGGGTTGTTCTTGTTCAGCAGCGCGCTCAACGCTCAAGCCATTCTCCTTTCGCGCTGCCTGCGCCCTTTTCTGATTTTCTCCACCCACGAAGACCGCGCGCGCCCCGCTTTTCGAAGTGGGATCGATCGCATGAGCTGTTTGCCAAGTGGTTGCGGAGCCGTACGTACTACCACAGGGTTAAATAAACAGAAAAAAGGCCACGGCGACGATGAGCTGGGGGAGCCGATCATCGGTGTCGTCGCGCTCGAAAAAGATGTGTCGGACCGGGCGGCCGGGGCCCGGGGGATCTCTGCAGCCTCGCTCGCGCTTCGCCGTGTCCGGCCCTTTGCCGGCATGGCGGCCCCTGCGATGGAACGAAAGCGACTGCAGATGTCTCGTCAAGCGTCGATCCGTACCACGGTCCACGGGCCACGCCCAGAACCCAGAAGCACTGAAGCAGGCTCATGGTCATGGAATAGGAGGAGATTGGTGCTATGGTCCAGCCTGTGAAAAAGAACGTAATCCCGCCAAACAAGCCGTTCTGTCATGAGCTGAATTAGCTGGCAAAACCCTAGGGAAATTCTTGTTTATCGGGGGAGACCCTTATTTGCTGATTGCTGTATCTCCTCCAAAGCACAAAGGCCTCGATGCTAAATCCTGTATTAGAAAAAAAAAGTTTGGATGATAGACCATTAAGCGCATTCGGTTGGGTTTTTCATATATCGTTGGTTCGTCAAAGAAATCGCTTTAATTTGGTTTGTGTGAGAAAAAATCTTGTTTTATTTGGAAATTTACGATCATTTACGATGTTTCACGCCCAAAACAAACAGTTGCATTACTCGGAAGCCAACATGTAGCATCCTGCAGCTGTACATGTTTTCCAGTAAATCGACCTGTCACGGAAAGAACTTCAGATAAACCACGCCGTGAAGATGTTTATGATTCGGATATAAATTGCGGGTCATGTTAACTGACGCGAGTGATGGGAGTCCTGCTCCCCCCGTATCGCCACGCAGAGAAAGAGTGCAACAACAGTATTAAAACTCCGTTGTGCCGCCATGCGTCGTGTCGTCGTGTCGAGTGGTAGTAGGTACACGTACATGCATCCATAATTCCATGTACTACGTGGACTGCAACAGGTTGCCTTATTTATTTGTGATGGGCGAACGCTGTGCTGTGCTGAACCGGAGTTACTGAAACGACGGTTCTTAATGGGAGCACCTCCTTTCTTTGGCGGAACTTGTTAGCAGGTTCGTTTGACCGTGGCTTGTCGTAAATGATCGTAAATTTTTCAGTTAGAATATTATTTTTCTTTCATATAAACCAGCTAACAGTATTTTTTATGAACCAACAATGATATAAACCAGCTAACCGAACATGTGTCGTGTGGCAGTAACATTTGCTGCGACGACGGGGCCCCGTTTCCAAATCCAGAAGCAAAAGCAACGGGCCTGTGTGCCCAGTCATAAGGCCGCCTCCTTTCTGCACGATCTCGACCTGGAGTACTAGTAGGTTACCTCACCCAGAAAGACGAGGCCCTTTGCGCATACTTCTCATCAGAAAGCCGAAGGGGTTTAGCTCCACATGAGTGAGTGGCAGCTACATTAGACAAGCTAATGGGAGCCTCCAGTTGCCCGTCCATTAGCGGCTTTTAGGTGAAGAAGATCAGATGCGTCATTTTGGCAGTCTTAAGTTTAGGTGACGATCATGATTACCATTTGACTACTTGCCCCGTTGGCCCAGCCTGCAAGTATCCTGAACCCAATTTGGCCGGAAGAGGGAGTTTGAACTTTGAACGCGGTTGTTGTGTTTTCCGTTACGTTAGGGCCTTGTTCACTTTGCAAAAAAATTTTTTTTGAACCTGATAAATAGTACCACTTTCGTCTTATTTGGCAAATATTGTCCAATCGTGGACCAACTAGGCTCAAAAGATTCATCTCGTGATTTCCAACTAAACTGTGTAATTAGTTATTTTTTTACCTACATTTAATACTCTATGCAAACGGCTAAAAATTGATGTGATGGAGAGAGAGTAAAACAACTTGGAATTTAGATGGCATCTAAACAAGGCCTAGGTTTCCTCGATGTCACTAGCTATAGTACCTAAACTAGCAGCTAACTTTTGTCGTGACGCATGGGTCAGTCTGATCGAAGTCTGGTACGTATAGGTTTGTTCACCCTGCACGTTAGGCTGGTCTTAAATACGTGCGCACGAGGAAATAAGAACGCATCCATATAGATTTGGTTATTGCTCAACGTACAGGCCTAGGACAAAATTAAGGGGGTTGCGTTAGCCCTAGGAGTGTGGGTGCATATGATGAAAAATTAAACATAATCATTGTTTTTCTGATTTTTCACGGGTGCAGCCGCACCCCCTGCCATGACTATGGATCTGCCCCTGCGTACAGGGAACTTCTATATACCATTCTCCTCGATTTGGCATTGACCTGTTGTTTTCTTTTCCATAACTTAGGCCAACCTTCGAAAGTTTGGTCTTCCTACTACGGAGTACGTGTGAAGAAAGCAAGAGTAAACCACACGTAATTTAAGATCTGTTCGGCTGGTATTAAATAGACTTCTGCTGATTTGTACGACTGATTTGTTTGAGAGAAAAACACTGTTCTACGACTGATTTGTACGAATTAAAGCCGGCTGAATAACACAAGCGAACAAGCCCTAAAACTAAACTCCATTAGCATAGGAAATACTACGCTGACCAGCAGTCCAACCCCTGCACCTGCACGTTTGTACTTAAGGGCCTGTTAACTGAAAAACGGCTGATGCTGATACTGATGCTGAGAGAAAAACATAATTATTTCGCTGAAACGGTACGGGTGATACGTTCAAACGAACATGGCTCGACAGTTGCAATTGAAATAACAGTATCTACTAGTCCTAGTAGCACTGGATCGAGTAGTAGTAGTAGTTGTTGGATCCTTAACATTAAACCACTCACCACTTGTAGAGAGAGATTGTAAGTCTGCGCTGGATTTGATCCATGACAAACTCATGCGCGCGGCAACAAGCAAGTTCACCTCACTTGAGAAGCACGGCTCTCATGTACAAGGTCACCAGGGAAAGGCCCGACATCCTCCCATCTGACAAACAAACAGTATTATTTTTTCCCCGTGCAAATCATGTCGGCCTTGCTATATATTCGCTCCTACTTCCTACCCATTATTGGGAGAATGAAGCGTCTCGTATCAGCATAAACCAAACCACCCCAAAATCTCCGAAAGGGGTGCCTGCCCTGCATGATTAGAGAGGGTCATCGCAGGCGGTGGCCCTGATATGTGTACGTCCTGCGCTGCTGCGTGCCGCGTCTGGCCTGGCGGAGGTGGGGGGCGCACCGCGCTGCCCGACCCGGGCGCCTGGGGCCCGGCTCCCCGCGGCGGCGGCGTCGCTTCCGTCTCTCGCACACTGCGCGCACGCGGTCGCCGGCAGATCGGCAGGCGATTAAACAAGGACTGGTTTTTTGTTTGCCCAGCAGCCAGCTCTGTGACGCAGGACCCATACTAGTACTGTACATGCATGCCGGTCGGTCGTACTCGTGTACTGACGCGCAAGCGCAATGCAGATCACATCGCACAGGTTGGCATCTCGTGGCTGTGGGCTGTGGCTCGATCATTTCGCTGCTAGTGCTACTACTGCTAGCCGCTCCATGATGGATGCCGTTGTTTATCTGCTCTGCGCCCCTTGTTTAGTTTAGTGAGCGAAGGAAATTAAGTAAAACGAGATGCGGCCAGCGTTTAATATAATGAAATCCGGCTCAGACGGGGAGATACGATCGGCACAATGCGCTATCAGCTCTCGTGATCCATCTGGCAACACGACAGCATCTGGCAACACGACAGGGTCGACCGGCAGGATACAGATGCCACCGGACAGAGCCTCAGGGGGATTTCCTGCCTGGGCGTCCGGATTTCAAAACCATTGCACAGCGTGTTGATTTGTGGCTCTGCCTCTGCACCCGGAGAACCGACCTACTGTACTCCTAGCACAGTTGTTATTACGAGTGTCAAACGGTTACGATCTCAGCGCGAGCAACAGAAGCAGCAAGCAGGATCCAAATCTGGCGGACATTACTAGCGAGTACGTCGTCTGGACCACCCATGCAAGACCAAGCAACTCCAGACAAATGGACCTCGCTTGCCAACAGACCTGCTGGGTTGTTCATCGTTTCCCCCTCCGTGTAAATTGACCGAAATCGGCTAATGGTCACCTTCACCTCGCGTCCTTGACGGGGATATCATGGGTGGGGCTCTGGGCTGTTACGCGGCCAGTGGAGCTAGCTGAGCTCCATGACGGAATCATTTCTTCAGAACTATTACTTCGGGTTCTTCTGCTGAAGACTGCAGGTGGTGATGGTCTATACTGTGGACGCAATCAAAGCCTCCTGTTCGACTCGTGTTAAAGTCGGCTAAAGCTATTTTGTTATGAGAAAAAAATACTGTAGATTCTAGTTGATAAACCGACTGATAAGGGTTTGTTCGCTTGAACTTATCAGCCGGCTTATCCGCTATCAACCGGCTTATCAGTTAAAATCTACGGTATTTTTCCCTGCCGTGGACTGTATGGGTAGGCATCCATCATGGAACTGGATTGGATTCCCCGCGTGAATGCATGTGACAGCCGATCAGAAGAGTGGAGGAGCATCGCAACACGCCTCCGTTATCATCCAGCCTGTTCGTTTGTTGGTTTCAGCCAGGGCTTATCAGTCATGGTACAATATTTTTCTCTCACAACAAACCAGCATAAGCTAAACTTATCAGTCTAAAAATCAACCAAGAGTTCGACTGAATTGCTGAATTGATCGTGTTCTTTGCTCCGCAACACGTGCAGAGTCTGATGTGATTTGTCACCACCCTGGCTCAGTAGTCAGTATAGCAACATTAAGCAGTCTGTTCGTTTGGTCGTAAACGATCGTAAATTTTCCGTCAGCAATAATAATCCACGATCGTATCAACACCGGCCAAACAGGCTGAAGATTTGTGCGGCACCAAATTGTGCTTTGTCGCGGCCGCACTCAATAAACTTCCTTATCGTCTTTACTCAACGGCTTAGATACAGCGCTAGCCAAGTGGTTTAATATGATTTCGTTTTTCGGCTTGTGCAATCATGCAACTGGGGAGCCCACGTGGTTCGGCAATCTCCGTTCTCAGATCCGTGGAAAAAGAGAGAGACCCCTATATACGGATGAACGGAGGAGGAACATGTGTGTACGGTGGACCGAGTAAGAGGCCAATTCATACCGCCCGAGGTTCTGCCGGCCTGGGTCTGGGTAGGGGATTATCTGACGGGGGCTTGTTTAGATTGTAAGATTTTTCGCTTTCTCTTCGTCACATCAAATCTTGGATACATGTATAGAGTATTAAATATAGATAAAAAAATAACTAATTACACAGTTTGATTGTAAATTATGAGACGAATCTTTTGAGTCTAGTTAAGCCATGATTGGACAATAATTGTCAAATACAAACGAAAGTGCTACAGTAACGAATATTGATTCCTAAACCCAATCTAAACGAGGCCCGGCTGAGTGGCTGTACGATTGAGAGAAAATTCCTTCCTTCTCCCGTTCCATGATCATGGCAAAAATCTGCACGAGCCGTGTAAGCAGCCTTCTCCCCTGACCCCTGTGGCCCTGTCCCGGAAGTCTTGACTGCTGGCGCGGACTCCTGATGACACTATGACAGCGCCACCATGCGACGGCACGGCACCAGCTAAGTGTTTACCAACTTACTTGCAGCCTGTTCGCTTGCTCGTAAACGATTGTAAATTTTCAGTCAGAAATAGTATTTTTCTCTCACATCAAACCAGTCAGCAGTAAATAAATCCACGATCATTTACGGCCTCCCGAACATGCTGTTGAATGCCAAGACTCTCGGGCCGGGACTCCATGCGTCAATGTGAATCGCGTTTCGCGGCACCCCGCCGGCCCCGTGCGGCTCACTCCAGCGGTCCAGACCTTCCGCGGACGCACGGGCAGCGCGTCGTTTGGGGCGCGTTTCTTCGCAGATCTTGCGCGGCATGGGTCCGTGTCCGTCCGCGCGGGGCGCTGGCACGCCCAGACGGCGTCGGGCAGCAGAAGCAAGCGGAACCTCCGGGCGGCAGCGGGCCGGGGAATATTTTGAACCGCGTTGTCGTCGTCGGCTCCGTACCGTACTGGCTGATTCCACCTCGACCCGACGCGGGCGCTGGGACTGCGAGAGCCGCGTGCGTCGGTGCGGTGGCCAGGCCAGGCCTAGCGGGTGTGCTAGATGCCGTCCATTTCCGCTTCCAGATCTCTGTCGTCCCTGACCCTGATTGCCCAAGGGGGGCCATGGCAAGGGGTATGTATGTGCATGGTCACGTCACGTTCTTCTTCTGCTTATCCGTGTGGATATGTATGTGCATAGCCGTGTGGGTCACCTGCTACTGCTAGCCGGGTCCCGGGTGTGATCGAGTGGGGACTGCACCTACGTCGGTGCACGCCACCTGGAAAACGAGTTTTAACCCAACGCCAACGGATCACACACTTCACACTAGCTAACCAGAACCAGAGTCAGAATGGATAGGCATCCAGACTCGAGACAAGAGCGTGGCAATGGCTACACGCCTACAGGGCCAGCGATTTGGATGGAGCCGTGCCGTGGCCCGTGGGGCTCGTGTTGCCCCCGTCTGCTGTCTCCGGATGAGCGCAACGCAACCCCACTTCACAATTTTTTTTTCTCGAATACGCACGAGTGTGCATATCATTGTATTAGAAGAACCCCACTTCACAATTAGTGACGACTAGACAACGACGAGTCGACGACGACGACAGAGCATGGCCTTTGGCCGTTAGGCCATGGATTTTGTCACCGATCGATCGATTCCCTGGCAACGTAGCATGGCACGTCTCTTTCGCATCTTCAAACTCTCTTGCGTTGATGATCTCCTGTTCTTGTTCGAGCAAACAAAGCACATCAGGACTCAGGAGCCTCCTCTGAGGTCTTCCAAAACAAGTATACTCCTACGAACTCTTGGTTGGTGACTTGGTGTACGTATGCTAACCCCATGGATCAGTTACGTGTGAAAATTGTGATATGCGTGCAGGGGGTACGGTCATCAGTCAACTGGCGTCGCCACATATTTTCTCTTCGCCTTGCTGTCCGGGTTAGTTTCGGCCTAACATGGCCTAATTGGAGCAGGCACAATTAGACTTCATCAACACATATACGCGCCTAATTCATTCCATCACTGCGTTGTGTGTGTTCGTGTTCGTTAAGTAGTCGCAGTTTTGCCTGACCTGACATCCACGAAAAGACATCATCAAGTCAAATTGCCGACCAAACCAACCGCTTTGTCATTCAGCAAAACAGACACCTGCCTGTTTGACACATTTCGCCCAAGTCAACGCACCTACTGTTTCAGCTTCTATTATTGTTTGGTGCCAGTTGACCCCTGCTTCGTTCATAGCAAACCAGTACAGCACAAGCTGCCGCCATATGCTCATGACACGTAAAACTCTTGATGATTAATTGGTGCATTTAATTTGAAAGGAATTTGGGATTTAGGGTGGAGGAGAGAAGAAGCCATGAATGATATCGATGCATATGCACTGACGCATATCAACACGTAAGCACATTCGTAACCGAACTGATCCCATTATCCACCTGTAGCTGTAGTCCACTGGCTGCCAAACGTGCTCGATCGTGTCTCTTGCTATGGTAATCTCGCCTCACGACGGCAGAATGCATGCATGCCACATCAGCGGCGGATTAATCAAAGGTTATACACCAATGACCAAACAAGTCTCCCCACTCCAAAACATGATATATTCCAGGTTAGCTGGTCCAGTGTCGTACTTGAAGGACGGCCAACTTTAGGCCGGCAAATGTGACGTGAACATCTACCGCCAGTACCGCTATCCGCTAGTATTGTAAGGAAAAATAAACTACTCTACTACGCTAAGTGTGGCATATTACTGTTAGATTGATGTCCACCAATTGGCTCAACATTTGATTCGGTTCGATCGATCGGGCGCCAGCCTTTCTATTGGTCGATATACCGTCCGTCATGCCAATGGCAGTAAAAAGGACGGTGGGGACCGAGGCACAAGACATGAGGTTCATTGTAGCCGCCAACGCTCCACCGAAGTTCCTAACTCTAGACCGACCGAGAGGGACGCTGTAAGCCACGAGAAGCTCCATCGCTTTCACCGTCGCCACAGCACCGCTTTGTGCTGCTACTACCTTCGACGACCTGGCGGGCGCGTTGACGGCTACCTCTACTGCCTTCGCGGCCACTATGTTGGTGGCACCATGGCCGCGACTGCGCTTGGTGACCCAAGTCTTTTATCTAAGCTAAGTATTACCCACTGATCTACGCCTCGAAGTACTTTTAGATCCATCAATTGTACCAGAGACATGGTTGCTAGTGGGTAGATCCAGTTTAGGGTAGAAAACAGAAAAAAAATCAAGAAAGAAGTGATCCAAATCGGATTAGAAACCCCAACCCTAACCCTAACCCTAACAGAGAGGTCGGCGAGGGGAGGGACCTACCCGAGATCGTCCTCACCGCCGGCGGTACCGCCGTCGTGCAGGAAGACTGCGCGCGCTGGAAGAGAGCCGCCGGCTCGCTAGCACTCTGCGGCGTCGCGTACAAGAGCGCAGGGCACAAAGAGCACTACCGTGGTGCCGCTCGTGGCTCCGGCCGCACGCGTGCACCAGCGAAGGGAGCCACGGCGGCGCCGCCACCTCCTGCGTCGACCTCGGGTACGGCGGCTGTGGTGTGCGGCTAAGAGAGGGAAAGCTAGGGTTTATAGCTAGCAAGGGCACCATCGCCTAGACCGCTCGATGGCGGTGCGTGCACTCAGCCTAGGGCGAGCGCGCGCGCTGGTTGGGCCGCGTACTGTTTTCGCCAGGCCAGACCGAATGAATAGTAAACGTAGAGTTTTGTTTTATTATTTTTACAAGCAATTTTGATGAATTTTGTCAAGTTTTGAATCTCAGTAAAAATTTGAACCAACGGGATAATTTTTCCAGAGAGTAGATGAGTAAAGTAAAATGCTTCTGAAAATTAGATAAAGAATTTTTTTTTATGTTTTCGCTGCAAAGTTTAATGTTGATTATCTTCTAATTAAATTCGAATGAACGGGATAATTTAATTTGAAGAGCAGTTATATTTAGTAAATTATGATTATGTTTATCCTTTAATTAAATTAGAATCAACGGAAAAATTTAAATTAGAGGAGTAGTCCATTTTATTTAAGTAAGATTATGGTATTGTCATTTTCTGACCAACGTTGATGATGATAATATTATAATGAATTTAAGTTTGAAGTTTAAATCTCTGATAAATTTTACACCAACGTGGTCAATTTTTTAGAGAGTAGATAAGGACCAAGAAATACTCCTAAACTAAAAGAATATATTTCATTATCAAGTTTCCGTTATAATGATGTTGATTATCTTCTAATTAAAATTGAACCAATGGAAGAATTTAATTTTGAATAGTAGTTATATGTATTTTAAGTTGATTTATGAGTTTTATGCATTAATTTTATTTTCTGTCCAACAGTGATGTAGAATTGATGCAGAAGCACTTTGTTTATTTAACCGACGAAATCACTTGGTTGCATGCCAACGGGCTGCAATGCTGGGCTATGTGAATGAAAAAGCTTGAGTTAAGCCAGTTTAGGACTGTTTTTGTTAGTTTATTAATTTTCTGATTAAATTGGAACAAACAAGAAGATTTAATTAGAAAATGAAGTATAAGCGAATATTTTAGTCATCATAACTAAGTTTTGTATAGATTTATCCCGCATGGAGAGAAGTTTTGGCATAGTATTTATGCTAGTCAATCTTGCATGGCGGGAGAAGTTTTATGATGATTCACATGTTTTGTATCCCACATAGCGAGAGAAGTTTGGGTACCTCTTATGCTATCCTAGTATTGACCGTGGCTCAATAGAAATACATCATCATGGTCAATGCTAACCAAAAGATAAGAAAAGATGCAAGTGTGACTTGCAAAAGTACTGCTAATGAAAGACATCGTTGAGTTCTTGAAGTGACATAAGGAAATTGTACTACTAAACGGATTAAGAAATAACTTTGTTTACATGACATAATCATGTGAATGAAGTAAGTTATAAGTGTCTCCTCGTTCACAGGCTTTCTCAATAGTTCTCGAAATTATGGCAGTAAAGTTCATGTCATATTTCGAGAGAGAAAATATTAAGATCAATTAAGAAATGTACTCTTCATTAAGAGTGAGATAAAGATCAATTAATAAAGATAATCTTCATTAAGAGTGAGATAAAGATTAATTAAGATGAATGCGGCCGTTGAAGGAGTACAACGGTCACAACAATTATACCCCTAAACAGAGAAATAGCTAAATTTCTGAACCTTTTAAAGTTCCGACAGGAAGATAGCGTAGTCAGCCTCAAAGATGTTAAGGTGGTGTTTAAAGCGCCATATGAGGTTTTAACAGATTAAACCCAAAATAAGATATTTGAAGATACATTATCTTTAGAAAAAATGAGAAGATCTGGAGGAGCATGGTATGTAGAGGTATGTAGAGACCTAAGACTTAAAGAGAAGAGGGACTGCGTGCCCACTCCAGCAACTCAAGAGCAGCAAGTTTCTCAATACCTGTTGATGTTGTATGACTAATACAACACATGTTGTTAGCTCTTCGAAGAAGATGAATAATGTAAACAATGATCTTGTAATACAGGAGCCTGTAAAATTAATTGTCTCTTGGCAATGAAGAGCAACAACAGTCCCATATAAAAGTGCCAGTAGGTGAGGCCCCAGAAGGTCTCAAAGAATTAGTAAAGCATATTTTCTAATGACTATTAAGTCTATGTTAGTAAAGAAATTCAAATGGAGGGTGATCCCACCTCATTTGAAGAAGACATGAGAAGCGTTTACTCGTTTAAATGGCAATAAGCTACGGAAGTTGAAATAAATTTGATGAATACCAACGATGTTTGGGACTTAGATAAAATTCCTAATGGAGACAAAACAGTATGCTGTAAATTGGTCTATAAGACAAAATGTGACTTGAAAGGAAATGTAGAAAGATATAAAGCATGACTTGTAGCAAAAGGCTTTACGCAAAGAGGATGAAAAGATTACGATGAGAATTTTCTCTCCAGACTCATGCAAGGATTCTTTAGAATCAAAATGGTGTTATTGACACATTATGATTTAGAGTTACATCAGATGGATGTAAATACGGCATTCCTCAACGGGGATTTATATGAAAACATTAACATGGCACAGATCAAATGTTTTGTCGTGGAAGAAAAAGAATATAGGGGATGTCGCCTGTAGAAATCTATTTATGGGTTAAAAGTAAGTCTTTAGACAGTAGTATTTGAAGTTGATGAAACGATAAGAAAGTTTTGGTTTTAAAGAAAATAAGAAGGACAATAGCGTTTATGCGAAGTTCAAAAATGAAAAATTCATTTTCCACATCCTGTGAATAGATGACATTTGTACTCACTAGTAGTGATGTTAATCTGTCATTGGAGAAGAAATGTTGTCCTCAAGTTTCAATGTGAATGATCTTGGTGAAGCGTCATTGGTTCTAGAAATCGAAATTCACCGAGATAGAAGAAAAGGGGTATTAGGACTACCGTAAAGGCATACTTGAAAAGGATTCTAAAGAAATAAAGTATGCATGTGAGTAAACCTACGCCTATTCCTATAGTCAAGGGTAATGGATTTGAAAACTTTAAGTGTTCCAGGAACCGATATGAGATCGATCAAATGAACATGGTTCCATATGCTGCAGTTGTTGGACGCTTGATGAGTGTACAAGTACAAGTAAGAACTTACCCTTACGTAGTTTACGTATCCGAGATATTTTGGCAGAAGTCCAATCCAGATATAAATCACTGGAATGGAGTTGAGAATGTCTTGCAATTTTACAAAGTATCATAGGTCTTATGCTGAGTAAGAAAAAATAAGTACTCTCAAATAGTTGAGAGTACAAATGTTAAGTCTTGGCGAGATGTATAGTAAAATTCACAGTAGTTGCTAACACTCGCAGTTGGAGTATCATTGTAGAAAAACTCCAAAGAAACATGTCGGTGTAGAAAGTGACAAATACGTAAATATTTATAGTTTTGTCGTACGTTGTGATCGGATGTGGCCTAGCACTCAATGACACAGGGTTTATACTGGTTTAGGCAACGTGTCCTACGTCCAGTTTGAGTCAGTCGGTGACTTTATTCCTGAGCCCAGGTGCTCGAAGTTTGTAGTGGGATTACAAACGAGAAGGAGAAAGATGGGGGGTACAAGAGGTCCGTTCAGACTCTGGTCTGAAGGGCCGAGAGTGACGGGAGCTCCGCTATGTGCTAAGTGTTTGAGCGTGTGCTCGAGATTTGAACCTGGTGGTTCTGTTGCCGTGTACTAGTGAGCTGATATCTCGATCGGTCAACCTTTTTGGGAGAGAGCGCATCCCCTTTTCTAGATAAAGAGGATGGCCTTTACAGGTGAGAGAGAGTGTGTGTACGTGTGCTAAGTCTAGTTGCCCACGTCGTTGGGTACAAGATGATTATAGACGCTCATAACACTGTTTATGTCAGATGCATGTGGAAGGTTACGTCTTCTTCTTTCGGTATGGCAGACGTCGGTGCCAGCCATACTGTTGAGGCCCAGAGACATGCAAGGGTTTTACCGTGCTCGCCTGGTAGGGTAAATGCCGGCGTCTACAACACTATTGATGCCTAGAGGTACGTGGGGGAAGCCTTACCGTGTTTGTCCGGTATGGGAGTTGATGGCGCCCACTATACTGTAGGGCAAATATCGGTGCCCACAATACTGCTTGAGTTCTGACATGCCAGAAAGGGTGCAGGGTATCCTTCTAACACGCTCTATCGGTACTGTCCTGCAGGTGTATAGGGTACGGTCCTCGGTACTGCAGTTGAATTGAGTGCCCTGCCTTACTTACTCCGTCCGTTTTCTGATCCTTACCGAGCGGGCGTCCCCGGTCGGTTGGTCCCAGTCAACACTGACTACGCCAGTCGGAGAAAAGCTGTAAGCAAGGGTTTGGTGCGTCCCCGGTTGGAAACGCGGGTCGGAGTTCGGAAGCGGTGTTTGGCCAGGTCTTCTGGTCGGAGAGGCGGGTCGGAGTCGGAAGCGAGCGTTGTTCCTCCTTGGCTAGGCCTTCCGGTCGGAGAGGCGGACCGGGGTTGGAAGCGAGCGCTGTTCCTCCTCAGCGAGGCCTTCTGGTCGGAGATTTGGATCGGCCTTCTGGCCTATTTTCTAGGCCAGCCCAGGAGCTGTGCGTCGTTCGCAATGTCATCTGCTGGGTCGAGCCTTTGCTGGTGAAACCGGTCTACGAGGGACCCCGGGTTTATGAACCCAACAAAACAGTTGTGTTGTCATCAGTGATCCATACCATAGTATAGCTTGATATGAGGCTTAAGGAACAGGCAAAAGAAGGTTAAGAAAATTAGTACCCGGACTTAATAATAGTAGTCAACAGCAATAACCATTTAAAGTAGTTAACTCCTAAGACAACAGGTCAAGTGTGCTGCCAAACACATTGACACTAAGTTATATGTTGTAAAGGAGAAAATCTAGAAATATTTTGAAAGCATTGAGCACATAAGTACTGAGTAAGTACTTACGAATCCGCTTACCAAAGGCTAACAATCCCGTGCGTTCAGAGAATACACAGTCGACCTGGGTATACGGGAAAGCCTATAATTTTTGGATACTAAGTGTCTAGTTGAGTATCTGTTTTAAAGCAGAGAGGTGCATTGTAGCTGTTAAATATAATGACCACTGACCGTGACGATGAGGCACGCTCCATGCACTGATCTGCGATGAAATGTGAAAAACAAAAAGAAAATTAAGTTTAAGTCATAAGGTGAGATCAAGGAAGAGAATGTTAGGTTGATCTCCACCGGTCAATTAGGTCCTTGATCTACACCCTGATAGGGACGCTCAGCCTTTCTATTGGCTGATGGGCCCCGTCGCGCATGATATAGCCATGATCCAGAGAAGCCAAGCCAAAACGGATTGAATTTTTTGCCATTTCGTGCACATCGACTCAGCACCAAACGGCGTACGCTCTACATATCAGTGGGAAATAAAAGCCCTCGGCAGGCGTTCGATTTCCCTCACAGTGCGTCACCGGGTTTATAGCTATGAATGAACGTTTGGTGAAGCGTTCGAGGTGTGTGACTGGTTGTCTCAGTTTGGCAGAAACTCGGCAGAAAAAAAAATGTCATATTTGAGAGCCATTTTGGCCCTGGCGGTCGTAGATCTCTTGCTTTCAGAAGGCTGACAGTTCAACAAACCTTCTTAGGGCCTTGTTTAGATTCTAAGTTTTTTCACTTTTTTTCCATCACATTAAATCTTTGGATACATGTATGGAATATTAAATATAGATAAAAAAATAACTAATTATATAGTTTAATTATAAATTACGAGACGAATCTTTTAACCTAGTTAGACCATGATTGGATAATAATTATCAAATACAAATAAAATGCTATAGTGCCAAATACTAATTCCTAACCGCTATCTAAACCCGGCCTAGATTACGTCATGCATGCTGCCGGAAACGAAGAAAGCTGACCGACAGATCATAAACTGCGGTTGAATTTAATTCAATTTGGTGGCAGTTGGGGCATAGATGATAACACATTGACATTGAGTTATGGCGCTGTTCGCTTGTATTGTAATCCGTACTTTTCAGCTTATTTTTCAGTCGAAATAATGTTTTTCTCTCATAACAAATCAGCCGAAACAATGTTTCGGTTTTTTTTTCAGCGAAGCGAATAGGCCCTATATGTTGTAAATGAGAAAATCCAAAATCATTTTGAAAGCATTGAGCATATGAGTACCAAGCAAGTACTTACGGATCCGTTTACCAAAGGCTAACCACTCCGTGCGTTCAGAGAACACACAGTCGACCTAGGTTTACGGGAAAGCCTATGATTTTCTGTATACTAAGTGCATAGTTGAGTATCTGTTTCAAAACAGAGAGGTGCATTATAGCTGTTAAATATAATGGCAACTGACCATGACGATGAGGCACGCTCTATGCACTGATCTGCGATAGAATGTGGAAAACAAAAAGGAAGTTAAGTTTAAGTCATAAGGTGAGATCAAGGAAGAGAATGTTAGGTTGATCTCCACCGGCCAATTAGGCACTTGATCTACACCCTGATCGGGGGCGCTCAGCCTTTCTATTGGCTGATGGGCCCCCGTCGCGCAGCGCCATAAAAGGACGGTGGGGGCTGGGGCACAAGACATGAGGTTCACTGTAGCCGCCAACGCCCCACCGAAGTTCCTAACCGTAGACCGATCGAGAGGGGGCGCTGTAAGCGACGAGAAGCTCCATCGCCTTCACCGCCGCCACAACACCGCGCTTGTGCTGCTGCTACCTTCGACGACCTGGCGGGCGCGTTGACGGCTACCTCTACTGCCTTCGCGGCCACCATGTTGGTGGCGTCGTAGCCACGACTGCGTTTGGTGACCTAAATCTTTTATCTAAGTTAAGTATTATCCACTGATCTATGTCTAGAAGTACTTTCACATCCATCAACTACTAGTAGTTCAACAGGGTTGGTGAACGACGTGAGATGAAAAGGCTGCCACCCGATGCATTGCAGTATGATATATAGGTCGGTTGGATCTTGTTCTCCAATTGACTCGCAGCTGTCGCCATCGTCTCCACCATCTATGGCAGATCGTTTACATATATGCATCGTCCATGCTGAAATCAGCATGGCCGCGCGCGTGCTTATGGTGCAACGGAGCAGAAGCTTCCATATCGTCAATGGTGTCGCGCAACGATTATTCGGCGTGGAGGAATCGAGTTTGGTGATCCAAATCTTCTATCAAGTTAAGTATTATCCACTGATCTACGTTTAGAAGTAGTTTCACATCCATCAACTACTAGTAGTTCACCAGGGTTGGTGAACGACGTGAGTTGAAAAGGCTGCCACCCGATGCATTGCAGTATGATATATAGGTCGGATGGATCTTGTTCTCCAATTGACTAGCAGCTGTCGCCATCGTCTTCATCATCTATGGCAGATCGTTTACATATATGCATCGTCCATGCTGAAATCAGCATGGCCGCGCGCGTGCTTATGGTGCAACGGAGCAGAAGCTTCCATATCGTCAATGGCGTCGCGCAACGATTATTCGGCGTGGAGGAATCGAGATTGTTGCGGCTTTGCTTTCAGGCAGGACACACGGCCCTGTCTACCTTGTCTTGCATGGCTCTGGCTCCTCGCATGGCCAGCCTTCCCCATCCAGACCCCAGCTGTGCTACGTTCCAGTTCCGTAGCTTGGTACTAGCCACACATTAACAGCGCGAGCTATCAACTATGCTAGCATGGATGGAGTTTAGACGTGGAAAAATGCATCCAAAGAATGCAAGGCCTCAATCCGCATGATATCGGCAGATCACAGATGAATTTCGTCCCTAGCTAAGCTCCTGTTTGCCGGCTGGACAGGCTTGGCCGCTAGCGCATGATATAGCCATGATACAGCGAAGCCAAGCCAAAACGGATTGAATTTTTTGCCATTTCGTGCACATCGACTCAGCACCAAACGGCGTACGCTCTACATATCAGTGGGAAATAAAAGCCCTCGGCAGGCGTTCGATTTCCCTCACAGTGCGTCACCGGGTTTATAGCTATGAATGAACGTTTGGTGAAGCGTTCGAGGTGTGTGCTTGGTTGTCTCAGTTTGGCAGAAACTCGCCAGAAAAAAAATGTCATATTTGAGAGCCATTTTGGCCCTGGCGGTCGTAGATCTCTTGCTTTCAGAAGGCTGACAGTTCAACAAACCTTCTTAGATTACGTCATGCATGCTGCCGGAAACGAAGAAAGCTGACCGACAGATCATAAACTGCGGTTGAATTTAATTCAGTTTGGTGGCAGTTGGGGCACAGATGATAATCCTAAAAAAACAGCATTTTCTTCACTTTTATTAGGGGCCGATGATAGATATCAGTCAGCATCAGTATGACATGAAAATCGTGGCCATATTCTCTGATAGTCTGATTGAATAGACTAGCACAATTTTTGTTCCGGAGTGATATTTCTCTATAGAAAAACGGGAGACAAATAATATTGCAAAGCATTATTAGATGATAACACAAAGCTGCACGTTGTAGCTGCTGGGTGGAGTATCAGAATTGTGCTACTACAGTGTGGTGGTGGTGGGTCTGAAAAGATGTCGAAAACAGTGCTATATATTCGATCGTTCTATTTTGAAGCCACATACAATGCGCTAACAGAGAGGATAATAACAGAACAGAACATTTTGTGCAAAGCCACGTTTGCGAAAAAAAGAACATTTCGTACGCGTCTTTAATCATCCTTGGGCACTGAATTTCAATACTTGAGAGGGAACATATCTAGTGCAAACCAACTTCTCCGTGCAAACCGTGCAAACCAACTGCGGGGAAGAGGTGGGAGGGGGGATTTGCAAAAGTGTAATTACGCCCGCTCCTAATTACACTTTTGCAAATCCCCCCTCCCACCTCTTTTCCGCATTGGTTTGCACGGAGAGGTTGGTTTGCACTTGATACATTGCCTACTTGAGATGCCAGTCATCTCAAAAAAAAAGAAAAAAAATGTGCCTTAAAAAACAACTAGGATATAGAAGGATTATTACCCCTTGCATTTCAAAATATAAGGGGTATTAGAATTCAAAATATTCAAACTTCATAAATTTTGGTCAACAGCTATTCAAATTATGTACATGCTTAATTAATATAAAAAAGTTAAGAACCGGCCTGTGTGTGTGAACGGAGGCCGGAGAGAATATCTTTTGTACGCTGATTGATTTTTTAGCAAATTATTATATGTTGCAAGAATAATTGATGGTCAAGTTATGCTTCCAAAGACTTTACTATATACTATTACGCCTTATAATAATAAATGGATGGAGTATCATATAAAGGCAGTATCAATAAGCAGAAATGTTTGTAGTTGAGGAACATGTGGACTAAAGAATATTTTATTAGCGTGCAAAAAGGTTTGATATTGGTCATTACTAGAACCAGGAAGCGCTCAAAAAAATTGGGTGAGAGATTGGGGACAGAGAATTGCAGGGATAATAAAAATATGCTTTGGATGGATAGTAGCTAGAGTTTTCCATTCCTATTTGGACCTACTAATTTCGAATGAAACCACTACTGCTATACGCCTTCAATGGCCATGCCCTTATGCAGTCATGCATATACTTGTCAGCTGGCCTCGTGCCCGGTTGGTTCGGGACGCCATGAACAGACCATTGTCATGTGTGCTACAGCTCTCTCGTGTCTTACAACAGAATGTTTGCAGTCATTTTTGCAAGAGCTTGATACAGACCAGCAAGCTCGGACGAGAGCATTAAGGAGGCGACTCGTCTTCCTAAGTGGCGAGACATCCACACAAAAGCAGAGTGTAACAGTGCGGCACATCAGCTTGCACAACTAGAGAAAAGATTAAACATTCTCCAGACCGATGTTTTAGTTTTCCAGCACGTGTCGAGCAAATTATTGCTTGAGATTAGAGCAGCTCCAAGGGACTTTTTTTTCTTCTAATTTATAGAAATAGAGATTAGTGAAAAAAAACTCTTCAACAACTTCTTTAATTGGATCTCCAATTATAGGCATCCACCATTATTAAAGTTTTCTCGCTAGCCAAATAAAAAGAGTGAGGATGATTCTTTAGAATACGCATAAGATATAGAAAAAATTGTTGGAGGGTACAAAGATATAGAAAGCAAATTTTGCTCAATAACTCTCCAAATGATGGTCCCGTTCGCTTCGCTGAAAAAACAAGATGAAACATTGTTCCAGCTGATTTGTTGTGAGAGAAAAACACTGTTCCGACTGGGAAAAAAAAAGCTAAAAATACGGATTATAAGACAAGCGAACGTGGCCAATGTCTAGAGAGTAAATTTTAGAAAGACTTCCGTAGATGCTCTTATAACTTTTCTTTTGAATAATAAATAAAGCTAAAAAGAAAAGCACTACTTCAAATAATCCTCGACTACTTTGATCCAGTCAATGATTTGGTTACCTTGTCCCCTCAAAAAGGAAAGATATATATTATTTTGATTTTGTTCTGCATTTTGGCACAAAGGCAATCTCTTGCTGCAGGACGCAATCCGTTCAATATGGTAACTGCAGACAGGCTGATAGCTACTACATGGACAAAGAAAATAAGCAAAGCCGAGCAGATGTGGTCTTCATTTGTCAATGTCTTGATAAAGTGATAAGAGGTTCAAATATATGAGATAGCCTTTTATGGTTCAACTGAATGAAAGAAATAAGTTATTTCGTAAACCTAAAATCTTTTTTTAAAGGGTAGTAAACCTAAAATCTTGTAACTTGACGTTATACATGCCTTTTGTATGACACAAAGTGTGTTAGATTACAAAATGAAGGTCATGGTGAAGTATCACAATTGGATTACAATGTTACTCCTACAAAGTTTGTGTGATAGGGATTCTGAAAAGACATTGTAACCATGCTATAAGTTTGATTTTTTTTCATGTTCCTATATATATTTGATTCATCCGTGCCGAAGTCATAATCTTTCATTGTTTGAAAAGAGTCTTAATCTTTCGAAAATAACCGAACATTTTCGCACACATTCTTAATAACGGAGGACATTGAATTTCTATAATGAGTAGAAAGATTTTCTTGGGGGAACGATCAAAATACATAAATACTTGTGTATTAATTGAAAAAGGTTTGTGAGTTTCACATAAATATGTACTAAAAATAATTCAATAACCATGCAATAGCGTTTGCGACGACCACCAAGAAATACTCCTCGATTTTTGCCCAATTAATAGAGAAGTATTTTGTTCTCACCATTTCAAAAAAAAAGGATGAGATGGATTGTCTTGATGTTATTTTCAACATTTTGGCATGGAAGTAAAACTCTTGGCGTGTGAAGCAATCTATCCAAGTGGCCACTATTTTATGAGCTTGGTAAACTGATGATAGATACAAACAAAATCTTTCTTTTCCTTTGGTATATCGACTCCTCAAACTTGTGCTAGTTCTTCCTATTGCGATGGCGTCGGTGGAAAGGTGTTTCTCAGTAGTGAAAATTGTGAAGACGGACCTACGAAATCGAATCGAAGATGGATTTACGAATGATGCAACTCCAAATGATGGTATCATAGTTCGTTTTTAGAATATGGATGATTGTACTCGCAGGGTGAAATTATAAGAGGTAACCACTTTTGTAAATAGTTTTTTTGTCACATTATGTTAGCATCACATTTATCCCTGTGACCCTGTATGAATGCTTACTATTTACAATATATTATTTTTTTTATGCGTGGTGTTAGATTATTGTCAAGTATAGTTATGGCTCTAAGTCTAGTCCGACCCCAGTGATGATTTATCCTAGATTCACCCCCTCACCAAAAAGGATGAGATGGATTGTCTTGATGTCATTTTCAACATTTTGGCATGGAAGGAAAACTCTTGGCGCGTGAAGCAACCTATCCATTTCAAAATGGTAAAAGGCCAACAAGGTGATGGCAATGGGCTACATGCCCACATAGGGGATAAGCAAAACCAGGCACACGGTGGTAATGGTACCATTGTCACGTCTTGACAATATCCTCTTTGGCAGTGCTTAATGCAGTCTCAGCTTATTGCCCATAGCACTGTTCAAGCAAACTCTTTTTTCTTTCTCCCCCTCAAATGAATTACAGTCCTTTTACTTCACTAAGTTCAGCTTGTCATAACATTGTAGTAATAAGCTAAAACCATTTAGCGCATGTTTGGATCACAACTCGATTATTATAATCTAGGTTATGCATAGGATTATTATAATCAAGATTATGGATTGTTTGGTGTCTTATGGATTATGGTGATTGACTATGGTTGGTTAAAGCGAGAAATTTCTATTTTATTCTTTATAATTTGGCAAGTTGGATAATCATTGGCGGGCAAGGTGGACTTTCAACACTGATAATCCTCTATAACCTGTCTTACCTAGATTATGAGATTATGGTAGTCAAGATTATAGTAATCCATCGTATAATCAATTATGTTTGGATCAAAATTTGAATTATATAATCTAATTATTATAATCAGATGGTATGGAACAGGGCCTTAGATTCCTCCTTGGCAAAAAAAAATAGGGCAGAGTACTAAAACATGTATACTCTGAAAACTTGCTGTGGCGACTGTACCTGCATACCTGTACGGAACCGTTAGGAGTAGTAGCGCTAGCCAGGTAAAGAAACGTTACGTCTGACGATGGAATACATAATGAAATACACACAATAAAGAAAAAGAGGGGGTAACATGCGCATCACATGAAGAACTTCTCACCAGCCCGGATGAAATCTGGGTTGGACCAAAAGACTCGACAAGGACAGCATCGCACCACTTCGCTTTCAAGAGATCCATTGTTTTCACTGCCCGGGGGTGGCCACACGCTTCCATGTGTCGGTCTGATTTCAAGAGATCCATTGTTTTCACTGCCCGGGGGTGGCCACACGCTTCCATGTGTCGGTCTGATCCGGTGAGCTGTGACTGGCTCCTCCCCTATCCCTGCGGGGGAGAGGACCGGGGTTTTGTCTCATGAGGCCCGCCAGATGGCCAGACCCGGACCGGCGCGCGGTCCCCCCGCCCCGACCGCATCCGATCGGGCGCCTTTCCTCCCTTCCCTTCCGCATCGCCACGCCCCGGCTCCTCCACCGCTGCGGCGCTGCCGTCCGCCGCGCTTTGTTCGGATTCGTAGCGCGCCGGTGTCCGCGTCACGCCCGCCCAACTTTGGTTTCCCTTTCACATCCACCTCGTCCTCTCGCTACGTGAGCTCATGCAAGCCCGATCGTATCCGGGAAGGATGCGGCGTCGTTCTCGTGTAGCAGCCCCAAGACGGAAGAGGACGCGGTCGTATCCTGTACGTATTCCTGTGCTCGGTCATCGCATCGGACGTTTTGGTTGCGTGGGATGGCTGGCTGGCTTGATGGAATGCGCTGCGAGTCCGGCGCGGGCAGACAGCCAACTACCAGCGGCGGCAAGTGCGACGTGGGGGCAGCGAGTTACCAGACGTCGCACTTGCGGCGAGTCAGCGCCATTAAAGAAACCGGGAGTGGGCAACCTGTGAGATGCCAAGAATGGCTGAAGAGGCCCCCGCTCGCTCGGAGCCACGAGATGGAGATGGTGGTGGCGGCCAGCCATCTCCCATCTGCCAGTGCCTAGTGGGAGAAGAACAGGGTTCTTCGCTCCCATGTGGGGCAGGGGCAGAGAAAAACGAAGGGAGAGATGCTGTGAAGCAGTACACGCTGGTACTACTGCTAGTCCTACAATACACGGGTGTCGT
This sequence comes from Miscanthus lutarioriparius, assembly GCA_904845875.1. Classification (NCBI taxonomy): domain Eukaryota; kingdom Viridiplantae; phylum Streptophyta; class Magnoliopsida; order Poales; family Poaceae; genus Miscanthus; species Miscanthus lutarioriparius. Next base: position 13,606,827 of record CAJGYO010000006.1, on the reverse strand, counting down.
AAGAGGCACGGTGGTTGGTGGGCACGAGCACAAATCTAGAAGGATTATTCAATGGCCAATTGGGATGCGTGTGAACCTAAAAATTAGCAGGAGTAAGCAAGCAGTAGTACTGCATCGATCGCCAGCCAGGCAAAAAGATCCCGTGGGATGCATGCATCACAGTCACAGCATCAGCCATTGCGCATATGGCGATATGAATGATGCGGAACTGGAGCTGTACTGGATGGTTATCACTTATCAAATGTTTCTTGCGGTAACCATCTGAACCCGAGCCGAAAGCTCGGAGTTGGTAACCGGAAGAAGCCCTTTTTAATCTGCCATGATATCCATCCTTTGAGTTGTGGTTGGATCGGTTATAAAATAAATAATGGTTGTGATCAGAAGACGCTAATGGCTATACTAGCTAGCTACTATGCTCCATGATGTCCTGCCATGGCTCACTCACTTTCTGTCAGCTCCATCGCTTTTCCGTTATGTAAGCTCCCGCAACCACCGGTCTCCTCAACTCAGATTGTTAATAAAACGCTGTGCCAACCGCCACCTACAATGTGGCGCACACCGCACAATGAGGATATACTATTTGCCAGTCGAGCATTAGCAAAAGGCCCTGTGCATTTGTTGCAATGATGCCTCTCAATGGTGCACAGGCAACCTTCGTGCGTCACTGTCCAATACTGCTGCTCATCATTGTAGTTAGCACTGATCACCTGGTGTAGTGGTCTGGGTGTAGTAACCGTATAACCACACCCAGGAGGAGGAGTAGCGAAATACACTTTATAGGGGTGGAGTAGACAGTAGTCGTGTGGAACCAATTCTTGAAAGCAATGTCCATTTCATGGGCCCGGTGCTTAATGCTAGCAGTAATAGTAGAATAGGGATCATCAGTTCATCACATAATGCTGGGACTGATTCCTCGCGTCGCGTCGCCATCGAATTAAAGCCCGTGGAACAAAATACTATCAGCTGGGCCGGCCTCGTACTGCCGATTCATGGCGCGACTGGCCCTGGCCACCATCCGCTCCGGCCGTTCCCATGGCGAACCTGCACGAGCGAGCTAGGTATGTACACTAGGCAGCCCTGGCGGCCTCCATCCAATCAATGTGTTGGCATGGCGTTGGCGCCGGGGAAAGTCTTGCCTTTGCGCTCCCGTTCATCATCATGGTCAGGTCATGTGAAAAGCGCAGGGCCCGTTGGCTCCCTCCCTCCCTCCCGTCAATCCAGCCTTGACAGCCGGGCGCCGTTTCTTTCCGTGGTGTGTTTTGAATCGGCTTGGCGAACGTCACTAGGAATTGCCCGTCTCGTGAGCGCGAGGAGGGAGGAAGGGGAGGGCATCACGTGTCACGTCACTAGTAGGAATAGAACCGACCGGAACAGAGAATATCAGCCCTTTCCGTAACAAACAGCCGCTGCCAAAGCGCTCTGGGCCGCAGGAAGCAAAACCGCGGCGCGTACGCCGAGGCCCCGCCCCGTGAACGCGCGTACGCCCAGACACCCAGCGCCAGATCCTGGCGCGTTCCTCGCCTCGCAACGGCTACGGCCTCGGGCGCGTGCGACTGCGACGTCTCCGTCTCTCTCACGTCAAGGAGCGGCCGCAGCGGATCGAGCGGGGCTCGGCAGGGTGATCCCAATCAAAGCCAGAACCGGACCGGACCGGGCCTCCTGACCAAATGGCTTTGCCTTTGCGCCTTTGCCAGACAAGATCACAGGAAGCGCTGTTAATTCGCAGTGCCCGCTGCGATGCCATCTTTCCGTTTTGACCCCACGTCGCTGTCGTGGTGTTGCCGCGAGTACAGCCACCGTCAGGGGCGTGAATTGAGTGCCCCCACACAGGTGGCCGCGTCCGGAGCGCCAGGCCAACAAGACCGCGGACTATAGCATCAACAAGACCGCATTCATGGCGCTTCTCATTGATGAGGTCCACAACACCATTGCAGGAGAGGAGCCAGGAGGAGGGAGGGGAGGGGCTGGCCGGATGGGAACGGGAGGCCCACCGGAATTCGCGTACCCCCAGCGGCCAGCGCCTTCGCTTTCTCTCCGTTCTGGCATTTTCATTTGGTCTTGCGACCGTGATTACGACGGAAATCCTTTCCTGCCAGGACGCGATTATGGAACGTCGGTGGAGCTGCTTAACAGCACGACCACCGGATTGCTATTGCAATAGAGATGAGATGGCGCAGGTGAGGTGAGGTTATAGATGTCCAACGGGCCGGCACGGCCCGATGGGAGTCAGGCTGGCACGCGCATGCCGTGCCTCCTAGGCCGTGCCGAAGCGGGCTTCATGCTTGGCCATCGGCCCAGGCACGGTCCTATGGGCGATTTAAGCGTGTTGGTGAGCCATTGAGAGCACGGCGATCCAATAAGCTGCGCACCGGGGCCCGCCCACGAGCCAGAGAGCAAAGAGAGAGGCGGGACTGCGGGAGGCGATGGCGGCGCTCGACGTTGGATCCCACGAGAAAAGGAGGGGATGGAGGGGATTCGGCGAGCCGCTGGGAAGTAGGGAGCTCGGCGGCGTCGGCGGCTGCTGGCGAGTTTCGAGCACGCCGCGCTTGCACCCAAGGCGTGGCCTCGTGGAGGACGGAGGAGAGAGCCCAAGGCGGTCGCGGATGGCCGCTGTATGCGTTCTGCGACCAGCGCGAGGAGGTGGCGGGCGGTCAGAGGGCGGAGAAGCAGGTGAACGGCGGAGAAGGAGAAGGCCGCGTCCACGCCGCATGTCGTGAGAGCGTTGCGTCCGTAGCGTGTGCTGCGAGGGAACGGAGGTGGTGGCTACCATTGCGTCTTTTGGATGGGAATGGAAAGGGAGTTAGGGTTATGAGGATAAAAGTATATATTTGATTGGGAAGTTAAGGTGGGGTTCGGGCTTTAGCAAGCCGGCCGGGCCGGGCCAAGGCTGTGGACTGAGGCGTCTGCGGCGTGCAAACCACCACGATCTGCGAAAGTAGCGGCCTGAGCCACGGCTCGCTTCCACCAAGCCGGCCCAGCCCGGGCCCGCTGGCCATCGGGCCGTGCCGTGCTTGGACCGGGCCAAAATTACGTGCTTCGTGTCAAGCCGTCGTGGCTCGGGTTGCATGGACATTTTATTGGTGAGGTAGTAAAAGCATATAGGGCACTCGGGACTCCGCCGTAAAAAATCAGACGTCAGTTGACTCTCGGTCCCACTGTTTTTGTCCTTGCCTGCAATGAGCTGGAACAATCACCGACCCGTTTAATATGACATGAAAACAGTGAGGCAATAGCTGAACTGCAACTAAAATGTCTAAACCGTGTTGAAGTTCCTGTAACAACAAAAGCTCAAGCGAAATGGCTTGTCTCATCATGCCTTTGACACCGTACAATGAGACTCCACAGGAAGATTCCTAACAAGTGAGCACCACTAACAAGCCAGATCATTCAAAAATCAAAAGGCGGCAGCGTTAAGTTTGGTAACGATTGGCTGTACTTTACGTGTTTCTCCAGCGTGGCTTCACACTGAAATTCCTGAGCACGTCGTCAAGTTGATCTAACACAAGTCAATTGGTCAAAGTCGGTCAAGTTAGACCACTTGCAGTAGTTTAGCTTACAAGAACGGGAGATAAGTACTACTGTCAGTGTTCACCATCCTCACGTTTTACTGGCTTTTCTCCTAAACACCCTGAGAACGAGTAAAAGTTTGGCAGATTGTCATAATTTGATGATGAGAATATGAAGAAATGACGCAAGTATATTTGAAAACCGTAGAATAACGTACATCTAGAGAGATACTTAACCCTTATGACTTGCACTTCGAAATCAAAAGAAGTAATAATGGCATAAACGGAGCAGGAGTTAGTCAGCCTGTTCGCTGGTTGGTTTCAGCCAGAGCTTATCAGCTATGGTACAATATTTTCCTCTCACAATAAACTAGCATCAGCCGGACTTATCAGTTCAGAAATCAACCAATGAACAAGCTAAGGTAAGTAGCTGCTCACCAGATTCACATACCGCCTTTGTCATTCTAGGCATGTGATGGTTTGCACAAGTAAGCACTAACCAGTAACTAAAAAACACAAGTCACACTGAGGGGCGGATCCAAAGGGAGGCTGTCGGGGCTACAGCCCACTAGCGAGTCTGATTTCTTTATTAGATCATGGTTATTTAGCCTCAAATCATCATTAATTTCTAGCTCTATCTCTAAATCTTTATTATTTAGCTCTTTTTCCCATCCAGCATCCGCGGCTCGTCACACTCTTAGCTAGTGCATTAATCCACGTAGTATCTTTCGTTTTTACCACTACAAAGCCAGCTTTCGTCATAAGCTAAGAACGTGGTCTCCCTCTTTCGTGGGGCATCAACCAGCTTCCCCTTCTTTAGCTAACCATCCTCACCGACTCCGCTAATCACCCTGCCCCCCGGGCCCCTCCGGAACCAAAGATTTGGCCGCGACCGTACGCGACGTGGGCCCACCCGAGGAAACGGGGGCAATATAGTACTAGTAGATTACTCTCGTTAAACAGCCTCGCGCTTCCCATTTTCATCTGCTTGCTTCGCTTAAACCGGCTCGCCCTTTGCTTTTGCAGTGGGGTTATATATCTTTGCTATATATACAACTCCTCTCCTGCTCCACTCTGCAAGCCCACCCAGAACTCTGTAGAAGAAGAGAGGGGAGAGAGGAAGGACGAACCGGAGCCAGCCGCCACCTCACCCCGCATCGGCCGCCTGCGTCCCACCGCACCTGCTGCCGCCCGTTGCTCTCGTCTCGCCATTGAAGCCCTCGCCGCCTCCGCCCGCTTGCCTGTCCTGCCCTCCTGCCGGCTGCCTTCCGGGTACGCGCCGCCCTGCCTGTCGTCAGCCTGTGCCGCCATCGGTTCTTGCCGCGCTTTCATCTGGTTCCGATGCGTTCTTGCTGGGAGGCGCTTGATCTGTTCTTGGCGTTTCGTGTTCTTTTTCCTCTGGTGGTATGGTAGTGTGTCTGGCACCACCATTTGCTCGATTTGGCGTTCCTCCGCTCCCTTTCGGCAGCAGATTTACCCCTTTTTCCCTCCCTGGTTTCTTGCTTGATTTGTTGCATTCTTTCTTGGTAGATTGCGGTTCGCTGCTTTACCGCGCGTTGTTGCTCCTTTCTAACCGACTTGCTCCCATTCATGCCCTTCATGCTTCGTCTCACGAAGATTTCCGCTTTTATTGTGTCTGGCCCTGTGGCATCCTGGCATCTTCTTGTTTGCTTGCTTTAATGAACTGCGAAAGCTAGCGGACCCTGACGTGTCCCTTGTCTCCATTGCAGATGAGAAGCGGCGCAACCTGGGCGGTGCAAGCGTGGTCGGCCTGAGCCTTCGTCGGGGTTAACGCCGAGAAGGATCCTGGAGTTTAAGCGCATGGGTTCCTTGGAGGCCCGGTACAGGCCGGCCGGGGCAGCGTAAGATCTCCCTCCCTCTCGAGTCTCGATCTACCTCCCCTCCTCCTTACTCACCTCACCCCGCTTGCTGCTCACGCTTTTGAGCTGGTTCTGCTTGGTGTGGACTGTGGATAGCGTGCTAATCCAGGTTCAGTCTCAGATGCGCCATTTGCTTTACCATGTGCGGTCATGTGCTGCGTGCTGTATTGATTTGCATCTAAGCCTGGTATTGATGCCTGTGTCTGTGGTGAGATGGCGACCATCCTCCATTCTTATCATGTAATCTTGCAGCAGGGAGGGAGTGTTGCGGTACTAGTGCCATGTACCCTGTACAAGATGCCGTCCCTTCCCTTCTGGTCGCCGTTCCGTTCACCGTGCCCTGCCCCTCCTCCATAACTTCCCCTGATTTTGTAGGTGGCGCTGGTAGTGGTGGTTATGCCTTTATGACATCTTCCACCGGTCGGTCCGTTCTTCCTCCCATTTTGCCATCCCCAGCTTGAGAAACTAGCAAGAACTTTGCCCCTTCTGCCCACAGATGATATGTGTGGCTGCTGGTGGTTTGCTGTCGATGCGTTTCAAACGTGTAAATCTGCCCGTCTCTCACACTCGTCGGGATTTTCACGGTTCTCCTGGTCGAAAGTTACACTCTTTTGTGGCAATTTTCGATCCATATTAGGATTCTACTAACAAGCAACAAAGATTTGCTTCGAGCTGAGCAGTTTCTTCTGCTGTAAAGCACGCTGCCTGGCGTCGGTGTCCATCCATGTGCTCGCCCTGCTGTTTTGCCCAAAGACTGCACCTTGTGGCAGCAGCCCTATTTAAATCCCTGCACTGCAAGCATTAGCTTCATGTGCAGTGTCTGTTAAGGCCACATTGAGCAGGTCAGCTACTGCTGCTGCTTGGTGTCACCTCTGGCCCTGGACCGTTGAATTGCCGTGCTTAGCGTCCAGGTGTAGAAAATGGTAGGTTTTCGTGTGTGCCCTACCGGTGATGTCGGCTATCTTGGTCGGGTCCAATATGTTTGGACCAAATTTTCTTCATGATGTTACCCTAGTACTGGGAAGAAAAGGGTTTCTTCTTCTCTGTAGCCGGGATGAATCATCCGTGCGGCTTTTTCGTTGCGTGTTTCATGGTATCAAAGAACATGGAGGGTTAGGTACCAGTCATCTTCCTGTATGCTCTGCTTTCCCAAAAGATGTGACTAATAAAGTAGAGCTCTCGACATTAACAGAGGCCACTAATTTCTTTTGGCTCCTTTTTAATTCTCAGTGCTGGGTGTGGTTTTTTTTCCTTTAGCCTTTTTTCTTCTATAGCCAAACAATTTTTGTTTGATTGAGCACTTTACTCTTATACATAAGTGATACTGCAAAAAGTTTCTCCTCTCAAAAAGATGTGCTTTGAATACTTTAATTTTAGTATTAAAAGGCAGTACTGTCCACAGAGGCCGCCACATGTCAGTGGATTCATCTCCTCCCAAGCAAGAACATTAAATAAATAAGATCAATGCAATCTTCTAGAAAAGTTAAACACCAGCACCAGTACTACTTAGTTTTACCTTTCTAGAACTAAGATTTACGAAGTAAAAAGCTGGGACCAGGTTTTGTTACCTCGGACTAGTGTCATCATTTCAACAATGTAGTTGTAATTATTTTGGCATGGACCTGCTGAAAATCTGTAAGCAGTTTAGGTAAAACACAGTGATCACATGAGCTGGAAATTGCACTTATTTCTTCAGCAATTTACCATCTGTAATTTTTCGCCTGATGTAATTCTGTACTCTAGTATCATCATAAATGGTTTGAACCTACATTGACTTCCATTCTGTGATGACTGCCTTTTATCCACAGACAGTTGTTACATAAATCCAATATGTTGTTTTTCGATTTTTTTTTTTTTGTGATGATTAGGATTACTAATTGTTGTTAAAATACACGCATTGAAGAGTTTGCTGTCCTGACATTGTTTTCTTTCTACCTTTTCAGTGAGGACACAGCTAAGAGAAGGGCCCAGAAAAGCAAAAGTTTCAAAGAGGTTGAAAAATTTGATGTTTTTGTGCTGGAGAAAAGTTCCGGTTGCAAATTCCGATCGTTGCAACTTTTGCTCTTCGCTATCATGTCTGCTGCATTTCTAACACTCCTATACACACCATCTGTGTATGAACATCAGTTGCAGTCAAGCTCTCGGTGAGTATACATGCGCGCAATATCCAGTAATGCAGTAGAGAATCATGATACCTCCCCATTAGTTCATGGTGTAATGTATTCGTGATTGAGCCATGAAGTTTTTAATATAACCATACAATGTCTATTTATGTGGTGCTTATGCTGTCCATGATGCTTTTGCAGGCTTGTCAATGGGTGGATATGGGATAAGAGAAGCTCTGATCCCCGATATGTATCTTCTGCCACCATTCAATGGGAGGATGTATATAAAAGTATCCAACATCTGAATGTTGGTGAACAAAAGCTCAGTGTTGGACTCCTGAATTTTAATAGAACTGAGTTTGGCGCTTGGACACATATGCTCCCAGAAAGTGATTTTTCAATCATAAAGCTAGAGCATGCCAATGAAAGCATTACCTGGCAGACTCTCTATCCTGAATGGATAGATGAGGAGGAAGAAACAGAGATACCATCTTGCCCTTCGCTTCCAGATCCAAGTTTTCCAAGAGCGACACACTTTGATGTTGTTGCTGTTAAGCTTCCCTGTTCTCGTGTGGCTGGTTGGTCAAGAGATGTTGCAAGGCTGCATTTGCAATTATCAGCAGCAAAATTAGCGGCAGCCACAGCAAGAGGCAATAGTGGAATCCATGTGCTGTTTGTGACTGATTGCTTCCCAATTCCAAATCTCTTCTCTTGCAAGGACCTAGTGAAACGTGAAGGCAATGCTTGGCTGTACAAACCTGACGTGAAGGCTCTAAAGGATAAGCTCAGGCTGCCTGTTGGTTCCTGTGAGCTTGCTGTTCCACTCAATGCAAAAGGTAAGTTAACTAATGTATCAAGCTTGTAATAGCTTCCCATAAGAAGTTGCTCATTATTTCCCTAGTGTACCCTAATGCACATATCCAAAAAAACCTAGTAACTCTATAGATTATAATGCATGCATGAACTTTCCAACACTATCTATGGATACAAGTCTAGCTTGCTTTAAACTTGTTGGAAAAAGAAACTCAAAATATACGTATTAAATGTCTAAGGGTTTTTTACCTGAATCATGAACAATTCCTGTCTTCTGCAGCACGACTCTACACGGTAGATAGACGCAGAGAAGCATATGCTACAATACTGCATTCAGCAAGTGAATATGTTTGTGGTGCGATCACAGCTGCTCAAAGCATTCGTCAAGCAGGATCAACAAGGGACCTTGTTATTCTTGTTGATGACACCATAAGTGACCACCACCGCAAGGGGCTGGAATCTGCGGGGTGGAAGGTCAGAATAATAGAGAGGATCCGGAATCCCAAAGCTGAACGCGATGCCTACAACGAATGGAACTACAGCAAATTCAGGCTATGGCAGCTTACAGATTATGACAAGGTTATTTTTATTGATGCTGATCTCATCATCCTGAGGAACCTTGATTTCTTATTTGCAATGCCTGAAATCACTGCAAGTGGGAACAATGCAACACTCTTCAACTCCGGAGTGATGGTCATTGAGCCTTCAAACTGCACATTCCAGTTACTGATGGAGCACATCAATGAGATAACATCGTACAACGGTGGTGATCAAGGGTACCTGAATGAGATATTCACATGGTGGCATCGGATTCCAAAACACATGAATTTCTTGAAGCATTTCTGGGAGGGTGATGAAGAGGAAGTGAAGGCCAAGAAGACTCGGTTGTTTGGTGCTAACCCACCGATCCTCTATGTTCTTCACTACTTGGGGCGGAAGCCATGGTTATGCTTCCGGGACTACGATTGCAACTGGAATGTTGAAATTCTGCGGGAGTTTGCGAGTGATGTTGCGCATGCTCGCTGGTGGAAGGTGCACAACAAGATGCCAAAGAAGCTTCAGAGCTATTGCCTTCTGAGGTCAAGGTTGAAGGCTGGGTTGGAGTGGGAGCGGCGGCAGGCTGAGAAAGCAAACTTCACTGATGGGCATTGGAAACGGAACATAACTGATCCGAGGCTGAAAACTTGCTTTGAGAAGTTCTGCTTCTGGGAGAGCATGCTATGGCATTGGGGTGAGAACAAGACCAACTCGACGCACAACAGCGCAGTGCCAGCAACACCTACTGCGAGCCTGTCGAGCTCATGAGATTTGTTGTAGATAGCTTTGTTGAGAGTAGTATACCGGATACAAAACTTCCGAAGCTCAATACATACAAAGCAACAGCTCTGTAAAGGTAGCTATGTAGGCCTTTCCCCGAATGACTATACTTTTGTTCGCCGTCACAGCTGCAGCGCCCTCCCGCTGCTTTCTGATGGTTAACAATTCTTTTGGTTTTTGCCAATAATTCATCAGTATAGGCTGTTTTTCCTCTCTGGCTTGAGTCCTGTCCGGGTCTGTTGTTTCAAATCCCATTGGCTATTGCTTTTGCTGCAGTACGCCTGGTTTGATGTATGGTGGTTGAACAGTTTCAGTGATAAATCTGGAGTGATGCAATATGAGATTGCTGACCAGCGAACACTGCATCATCTTGGCATGAATATGATGGCGTCATTTTTTATGGCGTAGTGAAGTTGGATTAGCTTGATTGCTGGGGACCAAATGATATTCTTTGAGTGCTGTTTGGGATGAATGAAACCACCCTGTGTTTTGAGCTCTTTGCATGCAGCATCTCGGTGTTTCTGGTTGTGTGCCACCTAACCATGGACGCAATGCAAGCATTCAAATGCCGTGCCTCCCTGTATCGTACTGATACAGAACAAGCATCATTGCGTCCGTAAGATTTGGTTCGGTGCACTGCTGTTGCGCCAAAGAACGAGATGCATCATTGCCCGGATCCATGATCTCGTCATGTTCACTTCCTTGTAGGTGCAGTCTTTCGCAGCTCATCAGCCTTGCTCGCTTTTCCAACAGCATCACACCTAAAAAAGCACAGGGATAGGCTGTACGAGCTGCTCCGGCGGTGCCAATGTGCCATCGCTTCACCGAGACACTGCACATACTCCTGATTGAATCCTTTCCCTTGTCGCTCACGATTGGAGTAGCTGGACGGTTGCGTTGCAAGTGACTGGGATTAGGTTTTTCTCCTCGTTTGCCATTAGAAAATCCGAGAGACGCGTCCAGATCTGACGCGCGGTTTAGTAGTAGTACAAGTATATAATTACTTTGATCCGTTTCTTTTTTTTATCTGGAACGGTGTTTTTCTCTCACAAATTCAGCCGTAAACAGTTTTTCAGCCATGAATAGTAAAATCTTCGTGTCAGCCGAGCGAGCCCATACAATACACAGAAAAAACGCACTGTTCCTGCATCTCTAACCACTATTCTTGCCATGCCCATGCGCGTCGGCGTCGCGTTGCGAGGTCGCTCTTTTTTATGCCGCCCTGCCTGTGAACCATCGTCCAAGGCACTCCGTCGTGGTCCGTACCGCGGTGTACTACCATATTCCTGTTCGCTGCTTGGTTTTTGACTTATAAGTCTGGTACGGGTTTATTGTGAATACTGTTGATCCGATGAAACCGACGAAAGAACGAACAAGACGGCTTCGTGGCTCGTACGTACACGCGGCGGCGGTGTAGCCCCGGCCCCGGTGTCTCTGCCTCGGCCAGCACGAGCGGGACGCGGCAATCGAACGCCATCTTCCTGGCGTCAGATACGCATGCAAGGGCAAGGGTGGGCACGCCGGCATGGGCGCATGGCATGGACCGACCACTGCACTCGGTGCCATAGGTTAGGCCAGGACAGCCCAGAGACCACCGCGCAAGGGCCGGCGCCGCGACACGCGTCGCCCTGCGTCGGACGTTTGTCGCGCTGCCAGCTTTTGAGCTTTTGACCGGGCAAAGCAAGAGAGCCAAGGGACAAATTGAAGAAAGACTGGTCGCGGCGACGCTGCGGTGGTGTGGTGGGGCACTGCGCGTACGATGGTACGAGTACGAACGAGTTCACGCTCGTCTCACCTGTTCTGGCTCCGGCACTGCCGTTGGCAACGAGGAAGGCGTGGGCTTTCGGCCATTCACATGGACACGTCGTGCTCAGCAGGGGGGCGAGGAGGAATCCAGCGCATGGTTGGTTCGCCTCTCGCCGTCACGCGGATGCGGCGGCGCCGCGCCGTGTTGCCGGTGCGGCAACAGCGACTCGTCCGGGTCCGGCTGCGGCGGCATGCCGCATGCGCCATGATCCAGGGTTTGTGGTCGCGGCTGTGCACGGAAGACTCGGAACGCGGCGCAGGAGGAGACTCATGGCCCGATGGCCGGCGCAGATTGCGGTTGCTGACGCGGACGTGAGTGGGCCGCTACGACAGCGGTGAATTAACTGGGTGTTGCTTGGGCCCAACCGCCACGGGAAGCCCAAACCAGCAAACCTTGGATTCCAGAGTAATGAACAAACAGTTTGGCACCCATTTTCCCTGAGCTGTGGGCCCTTAAACGGCATCAATGCAGCCCAAGTTGGACACACCCATAACTTTTCACGAAGGTCTGGTTCGTCCGCGCATCGATTCCACATTTCAATTGTCCTGGCCCAGCCCACTTGAGACAATTTTTGTTTTGCTATTCTAGCGGGCCGAGGCTTTGTAGTGGTGGGAATTGAGAGAGAAATTAAGGTGCGAATTCGATTTTTTTGTTCAATCTCTTTGTTTGTATTATGAAGGAAATAAGAGGGAGGGTTGAAGAGACGTATCCCTGTTCGGTGTTGGTGTTTTTCAGTGGGAATTTATATTAGATAAATCATGATCGACGGTGATAATACATTTATCTTCCGTTATAGCACAATTCTCACCCCTCTTCGGAGAAGTGATTAGTTGGAGTTTGCCATCTAAACTCCTATTTCCGTTTTCCCCCACAAAACAAACAAAGTAACAAACAAACATATGGATAGGCACAAGGAATTCTCTTTATATATAGAGAGGAAATTATTTCCATGGCCCCAAAAAAAGTGCCTCTTAATTTTTTGGTCTTTTTTTTTTGTCGAACGTAGTTGTTTGGCCCTGAAATGAGATTTGTTTGGTTTCTTGGCCCTTCCATTAGTTGGATAGGATAACGACGTTAAGTTATACGCGAAATTACTATTCTTTCCTTAGCTCCGAATTAAACAGTTCAAACCTACAGATGCATTGTACGTGTCTTTTAGGTTGCTTATATCAATAATTTCCCAAAATTAAGGTAGAATATATTTTTTATAATGCATTATTTGTACATGATAGCATCGCATTGACTATTTAAAATGCATATAAATTTGACAATAAAATGCATTTAAAATGCATGTCGGCGCGCGCTAGTTGTCCCGTCCTCGCCGGTCGCCGCAGACCCCGCACCGTCTCGACTCGCAGCCGGCCCATCCCGATGTCCCGTCTGTCCGTCCGCTTGCTGGCGGCGCTGCTGACACGGGCGGCCCCCACCGATCTTGTCTCTTGCGTACACGGTGCGCGGGCGCCGCCCCCTTCATGTCGCAGCAATTTGTGGATTTTGTATTTTCTGAAGAATATGTGAACAATTTAACATATATTTCTTTGATGTCTGGAATTCATAGAAATAATTTGCATTTTTTTAAAAAAATTAACATATATTTATGTTATTCTTAAATTACATTACTCTGTCCAATAAATTATAATGAAAAAATTATTGTAAATATAGACGTATCTAGATTCTTAATCCCACATTTGGTAATGTTTTGGCAAAGAAATGTGGCAATAGGTGATCAACTGTTCGGTCGATGGTTTTTACGGCTAATAAATCGGCTGATGCTGATTTATCGTGAGAAAAATATTGTACATAAGTTCACGTGAACCTATAGTAACCAGCTCAAGCGAACCTACAGTACTATGGCTACAGTACTATGGCTGATAATACGGAAGTTGAAGGGAACCTACAGTAACCATGGCTGATAATAAGTTGAAGCGAACTACGGACGGCTGATATTACATGTCTGTAATTCTGCAGTTCAAAGAAAAAAAATCTAGTAACCAGTTGGCGAACCTTCCGCATCCTTCCATCCCGTTCCGCAGACACATCTTGGCGCGCCCGCTCGAAGTAATGCTCCTCCGCCACCGTCACCACCACCACCTCTTGTCGCGTCCGCGCCGCTGCTTCCCTCTCTCGCCGCCCTGCGTTGCGTCGCCATGTCCTCCTCCGCTTCCCCCTCTTCCTCTACCTCCACCTCCGCGGCCGCTGACTACCACTGCCGTACCAAGCACAGTCCCACCGCTGGCTACGCGCGTGGTCCGGGACGCCTCGACTGGGCCAACCCCTTCCTCCGCTTCTCCCCCGCCTCGCAACTACCGCTCCCCAACCCACCTCCGGTCGCCCCCGTCCCCTACCCTGCCCTCTTCCACTCCCCGCCCCCGCCACCGTAGCCGCTCGCCGTCGACTCCCTCTCCGTGCTGCTCTTCCACTCCCTGGCGCACTCCGCCTGGAAGTCCGCGGGCCTCTCAACCTTGTCACTCCTCGTTAACCCCAGCAGATGCAACCTGCACCCCACCGAGGCCCACCTAGTCTTCCTATTAGTTGATCTCCACCAATAGGCCCAACAGCCTATTGGACCCTTATCTCTGCTCCCTGATCGGGGGAGCCCAACCCTAATCCGGTTGGTGGACCCCTATCGCACAGCACACATAAAAGGAAGGTGGGGGTGAGGGCTCGGACAATGAGGTTCAACGGAGCCGCCACCCACCTACAGAGAAACCCTAATCCGATCCTAAAGCGTGTTGCCAGCGACGGGATGAGCCCGCCACCACCACCGCCGTCGCCTATGCAGGGACACCGCCGACGCCACTGGATTGGGTCTCCGCCGCCACCACTGTACCTCGCCACCGAGTTAGAGCTGCCTCGGCACTAGCGTCCGCGAGGCTGCATCCAGGGCGGCATCGGCGTCCACGCTGCCGCTGCGGTGTAGCTCCGCAAGGTCGAGGAGCCTAACTACGGATCTACGGTTTACACACAGAGGTACCAATCCTACGATCCTAACAATGGTATCAGAGCAAGGCTACAAGTGTGTAACCCTAACCCTAACCGGGTAAAAGAAGAAAGAAATCCACCGCCACCGCGCGGGGGGAAAGATGGCCGCACCACTGTTCTACATCGGCGCATGGCAAGAACAGAAAAGAACCGAACACTCCCTAACCCTAACCCTAATTGGGTTAAAGGAAGGGGGAAAAGAAAGTTTTCGGCCTTAAGATGAACAGAGCCGAACCATAAATCCAAAAGAGAAAAGAAATAAAAGAAAAGAAAGAAAAATCCAAAGAAAGAAGAAAAGAAGGGTCGGAAACCTAACCCTAACCCTAGTTTCCCATTCGGATGAAAGCAAAAGAAAAGAAAGAAAAGACAAAACAGAAAAGATGACAGGTCGGATTTCGAACCCTAGATCTATAACCAGTTCAGAAAAGAGGAACAAGATTCAAATCCAAAAGGGGAAGGGGAAAAGAACAGGGTCGGCACACGAACCCTAACCCTAACCCTATTCCCCACATCAGTTCGGATGAGAGAAGAACCAAATCGAAAAGAAATAGGGGAATGAGAAAGGGAAGGGAGAAGAAACCCACCCGAACCGGCCCTTGGCCGGTGCGGGAGAAGAAAGGCCGAACCGGGGCTGCTGCTCGCCGGGCTCGGCAAAGGGGGCACCGTGGCCAGGCCGCTCGACGGCGGCGTGCTCACCCGTTGGGGAGCACGCGCGCCGGTGAGGGGGCCGACGACGGCGCCAAGGTCACTCCACCGCCCGCTCGCTCACTCGGTGTCCTCTCGGTCGCTGCTGGTTACGCTGAGAGAGAAGAGAGCGGCGCTGAGAGATAAAGAAGAGAGAGAAGCAGAAAGTGCGAATGGTCTAGGGTTTCCGGTCGGGGGACGCGGCCACGGTTTTGTTCGCGCGAAATCGACGCGCAGCCGTCGATCTCCATCGGACGGCCGAGATTGCACGGGCCAGCGATCGGCCCACGGGGGCGCGCGTGGCCGCGCAGCTTTGGCAGCCCAAGGCCCAGGTTGCGGCCTGGGAGCTACAGTACTCGCGTCAAAGGAGTTGGGCCGGGCACAGTGCTCGCGTCAAAGCAGAGGGGCTGGGCTATTTTAGCGGCCGGGCCGAAAGAATAGTGAAACATTTGAGTCATATCTTTCGTTTTTTCATTTTCTAGTAAAGTTTTTATTTCCTAGAAAATGGATAAATAGCTCAAAGAAAAATAGAAAAGAGTTTTATCCTGTGGGTAAAATTTAAGAAATTGAGTATATGTTTTTCCGTTGCTAAAAAAAAGTATATTCTCCAGTGATTTTGAACAGACATGATATTTAACTGGAGAAAAGAAAAGTTTTTTCAGTAAATCTTTATTTCCTAGAAATTGATTAATGGATTAAAGAAAATAGAAAAAGCAATTTTCCCTGTGGGTAAAATTCAAGGAAAAGAGAGTTTTTCCACAGCCAAAGAAAAGTTGTTGATTCTCTAGTTATTTTGAACCAATGTGGTATTTAATTGGAGAAAAAGAGTTTTGATATGATTATGATGTTGTTATTTTCTGACCAACGTTGTTAATAACAATATCATAATTATAATGATTTATGCATTAATTCTATTTCTGCCCAACGGTGATGTAAAATTAGTGTATAAGAAAAGTTGATAATTTTAATGATTTATGCATTAATTCTACTTCTGCCCAACGGTGATGTAAAATTAGTGTATAAGAAGAGTTGTAAAAGATAATGATTTATGCATTAATTCTATTTCTGCCCAACGGTGATGTAGAATTAGTATATAAGAACAGTTGTGAAAGTTAAAGATTCATGCATTAATTCTATTTCTGCTCAACGGTGATGAAGAATTAGTGTATAAGAATAATTGTATGTTTTGATTTTGACCAACGTTGGAATCAAGGCATGCAAATGGTGTTAATTTTATGTTAAGAAAAGATTTGACCTGGTTTTCATCTTGTTTGAGGTGGACTGGGTAGTCACCTCACCGTGTTCCACTGAGTTTGTGGCACCGGTGAGGGAGACAAAAGTGAATGATGCCACTTGGGCAACTAAAGAAAGGGATTTTAAATCCCGAAAGATATCCTATGGCTTTTGAGCATAGGAAGTGGGTCACTGCAAACAAGAAATATTTGGCGGTGATAAAGAACATGATTGAACCTACAATTGTGGGCTCAATCCCAGTGTGTGACACGGTCACCGAGTACCTCGATAGAATAAAGAGTCAGTTCACTGGCTCTTCAAAGACATATGCCACACAACTGATAAAGCAGCTGGTGACAGAAAGTTAATCTGGAAAAGGTGGAATAAGAGAGCTCACGATGCGTTGTCGAAATTATGGCACTGTCGTTTAGGCCATATTTCGAGGGAGAGAATAGAAAGACAAGTTAAGAATGATATTCTTCCTCCATTAGAGCTCTCAGATTAAGTTCAATGTAGAGAATGCATAAAAGAAAAGTATATAAAGAAGATTAAGAAAGATGACAAACGAAGCGTAGGAATCTTATAGATTATTCACACAGACATCTGTGGTCAGTTTTCTGTAAAGAGTGTGGATGGTAATGATTCATTCATAACATTCACATATGAGTACTCCCATTATGGCTATATTTATCTAATCAAAGAAAGAAAAGATGTATTGGATAAATTTAAGATATTAAAGATTAAGATAGTCGAGTCGACTGTGGGGAGTACTACTAATTGGCATACCCTAAAAAGAATGGCATAGTAGCCCAAGATTCTACACAGGTGAACCTCAGTGAGAATAGAGTAGCTAAAAGAATCAATCGCACCCTGATGGATATGGTGGGTTGTATGATAAGTTACTCCACCTTACAGTTGAGCCTGTGAATGGAGGCGTTAAAACTACCACTCATATTCTCAATAGAGTATCAAGAAATTCGGTGCCCAAAACACCGTATGAGTTGTGGACAGAAAAAGTACCCTCACTAAACCACTTGCGTGTGTGTGGGGGAGCCCTGCTGAGGCTAAAATATTTAACCCAAAATAGTAAGTTGCCATTTGTTTGGTTACCTAGAAAAGTTAAAAGGTTTTCGTTTCTCTTGTCCAGAGAGACATACAAAGTTTGTGGAAGCGAGACACATTTGCTTTCCTATAGGATAAAAAGATGAGGGGAGCATGGTAGCTCGAGAAATTGACCTTGAAGTGAAGCGGGTGTATCGCCCACTCCAATGATTCATGAGCCAATTTTCTCACTACATCTTTGTCATTTGCACCACCGCAGTGTAAAAATACTATGGTGTCAAGACTTTTGTTATTTCATTTCTGTGGCAACAATGAATGAAAATGAGGAACCTGTTCTTCAGGATTCTATAGAACCTATTGCCACACATGAGGGGGAGCAACAACAGCCTCAAATAGAAGATGTGCCAAATGTGAAGGCCCCTAGAAGGTCTGAAAGAGTTAGTAAATCAGCCATTCCTGCTGATTATGAAGTGTACAGCACTAAGAAATTTCAAATGGAGGATGATCCCACCTCATTTGAATAAGCTATGAAAAGTAATCATTCATCAAAGTGGCTTGAGGCCATGGAAGATGAAATGAAATTGATGAATGTCAATAAAGTTTGGGATTTGGAAATAATTCCTAAAAGAGTCAAAATAGTAGGCTATAAATGGGTCTACAAGACTAAACATGACTCTCAAGGGAATATAGAGACATATAAAGTGTGACTTGTGGCAAAAGGCTTTATGCAAAGAGAAGGGATTGATTACAATGAGACCTTTTCTTCAGTCTCATGTAAAGTTTCCTTCAGAATCATAATGGCATTAGTGGCACATTACGATTAAGAATTACATCATATGGATGTAAAGACGACATTTCTCAACAGAGACTTGGAGGAAAATGTTTACATGGCACAACCGAAAGGTTTCGTCATGGAAGGAAAAGAACGAATGTGATGCCGCCTAAAGAAATCCATTTATGGATTAAAACAAGCTTCAAGACAGTGGTACTTGAAGTTTGATCAGACAATAAAGAATTTTGGGTTTTAAAGAGAATGTAGAGGACAATTGTGTCTATACAATTTAAAGAAAATATAAAGGATAATTGTGTCTATGCAAAGTTTAAGAATAGGAAGTTTATCTTCCTTGTCCTGTAAGTGGATGATATCTTACTTGCTAGTAGTGATGTCAGTCTACTACAGGAGACAAAGAAGTTTTGTCCTCAAAATTTGATATGAAAGATCTTGGTGAACCTTCGTTCGTTCTAGGGATCGAGATTCACCGAAATAGAAGAAAAAGGGTATAAGGACCATCACAAAAGGCATACATGGAAAAGATCTTAAAGAAATTCAGTATGCACAAATATAGACCCTCACCTGCTCCTATAGTCAAGGGCGACGGATATGGGGATTTTCAATGGCCCAGGAACCAATATGAGCTCAATCGATAAAGTGAAAGTGGTTCCATATGCTTCAGCTGTCAGAAGCTTGCAACATGCTCAACTATGTACACGCCCTGACTTGGCATTTGTTACCGAGTTTTACTTGGCAGATTCCAGAGGAATTCTGGAATAGAACACTGAAATTAGTAAAGAAAGTCTTGCATTATTTGCAAGAAACGAAAGGCCTCATGATGACATATAGAAGATCTGATTCACTCTACATGGTGGGATATTCAGATTCTGATTATGCGAGAGTGAATGCATATCCAGACGTGGATTTTCTATTATCTCGCAAAAGGGAGCTATTTCATGGAAAAGCTCAAAGTAAACTGTCACTACATCGTCCACAATGTATGACAGTTTGTAGCGTGTTATGAGGCAACAGACAGGTGAATTAACTAACGAAGTTCATACCCGGTTTGAAAGGTGGTTGACGACATCTATAGACCACTAAAGTTATACTACGATTATAATCTGGCAGTAAAGGATGCTCACAACATAAGTCAAGTGGTGCTGCCAAACACATTGACATAGAGTATTATGTTGTGAAAGAAGAAGTCCGGAATCAAGTCATAAGTCTTGAGCATATAAGAACAAAAAGGATGCTCGCAGATCCGCTTAAAAAAGGCTTACCACCCAACATGTTCAGAGGGCATGGTGTTCAAAGAACATGTAGCTAGCTTGGGTTTAAGGGAAAGCCTAAAATATTCCTGGACAAAAGAAGGCCCAAAGATAAGTATCTATTTCAGAATAGAGTAGTGAGTTGTAGTTGTTAAGTCTATCGGCAATGAACCGTGACGATGAGACATGCTCTATGAGCTAATCTGTAATAGAATGAACAAAAGTAAATAATATAAAAGTGAAAGATGAAATGAGATCAATGGGGAGAATGTTAGTTGATCTCCAACAATAGGCCCAACGGCCTATTGGGCCCTTATCTCTGCTCCCTGATCGGGGGAGCCCAACCCTAATCCGGTTGGTGGGCCCCTGTTGCATAGCACACATAAAAGGAAGGTGGGGGTGAGGGCTCGGACAATGAGGTTCAACGGAGCCGCCACCCACCTACAGAGAAACCCTAATCCGATCCTAAAGCGTGCTGCCAGCGACGGGATGAGCCCGCCACCACCACCGCCGTCGCCTATGTAGGGACACCGCCGGCGCCACTGGATTGGGTCTCCGCCACCACCACTATACCTCGCCATCGAAGTGAGGCTGCCTCGCATCTTGGCGTCCGCGAGGCTGCATCCAGGGCGGCATCGGCGTCCACGCTGCCGCTGCGGTGTAGCTCCGCAAGGTCGAGGAGCCTAACTACGGATCTATGCAATGAGGTTCAACGGAGCCACCACCCACCTACAGAGAAACCCTAATCCGATCCTAAAGCGTGCTGCCAGCGACGGGATGAGCCCGCCACCACCACCGCCGTCGCCTATGCGGTGGTCACCATGGCGCCATGGATTGGGTCTCCGCCGCCACCACCTGTACCTCACCACCGAAGTCGAGCCGCCTCGGCAGCTTTGGCATCCGCGAGGCTGCATTCAGGGCGGCATCGGCGTCCACGCTGCCGCTGCGGTGTAGCTCCGCAAGGTTGAGGAGCCTAACTACGGATCTACGCAATGAGGTTCAACGGAGCCGCCACTCACCTACAGAGAAACCCTAATCCGATCCTAAAGCGTGCTGCCAGCGACGGGATGAGCCCGCCACCACCACCGCCGTCTCCTATGCGTGGGACACCGCTTGGCGCCATCTGGGCCGGGTCTCCGCCGCCACCATCGTACCTCGCCATCGAAGTCGAGCGCCTCGCCTTTGGCGTCCGCGAGGTCGCATCGAGGCGGCATCGGCGTCCGCACGCCGGCTGCGGTGTAGCTCCGCAAGGTCGAGGAGCCTAACTACGGATCTACCAATCCTACGATCCTAACACTTCCCGCATCCGCGGGAGGCCGGCCGCCTCGCCGTCGCCCACTACGCGCCCCGCGGCCACCTCCTCGAATTCCGTGCTACCGCACCAGTACGGGATCGTTCGCGATTCTGCTCGCGCCGGGGATGGCGGTCCTGGCGCTATCGTCAATCTTTCTGGCGAGGCGTGGAAATACGGGGCAGGCCTCGTGATCGCAATCACGTGGGGAACGCGCTTTCATGGGCGGTGGCGGCGGTGGCGGCGCGCCACGCTGGGTTGGGACACGCGTTTGCTAGGCGGGCTGTCGGACGAGGACCTCGGGAGGCTCGTTGGGGTGGAGAAAGGGAGCCCGGCTACCCCACCGGAGGAACCGCCTGACAAAGTGGTCAAGGGTAAGGCGCCGTGGGTGGAGCGGCAGCATCCAGATTGCGTTGTTCTGCTATTCCCAGCTGGGTCTGAGCCTGAGATCAACTATGGCAGAATGAGTGAGATGCTGAGGGGGTTTGATGGGCTGGAGTGGGTGGGGAAGGCAAATGCACTTAGTAAAGATCATGTGGTGTGGGATGTGATATACAGAGCAGCAGAGCAAGTGAAGAAGCATGGCCCTGCACCCGGAGAACGGTTTTTTGTGATGCCACGGCAGAAGAGTCCAGCCTTGTCCAAAGGACTGTATAATGAATTAACAGTGCAGGAGGCAGCGGAGGAGAATCGCGGTGGACATGGACGGCATGCATGTGATGGGAAGGGATACGTTTTATCAGATGCTGATGCACTGCTTCCCATCAGGGGAGGTTAGATCAGGAGAGCGGCAAGGGCAGCAGAGTGCCCTGCCGTTCCGTGTATTACCATGGGAAGCAGAGGTGCATGCCGCACTATTTGTGCATCGTATCTCAGGGCTGCCAAGGGGGATGTATTTCCTGGTCAGGAATGAGGAGCATTTTGATGCATTGCAGCATGCCATGAGGCAGGACTTTGAGTGGGTTAAGCCAGAAGGATGCCCTGATGGCCTCCCACTCTACAGGCTGATGAAAGGGGATTGCCAGAAGTTGGCCATGCAGGTCTCGTGCTTTCAGGTATATGGAGATGTCAAATGGTGTTGTTTCAGGCTATTCATTTATAAATTATACTTAGTATTTGTTATGCACTTAGAGATACAATGTCTAGATACATAGTTAAAGCAATGTATCTAGAAAAACCAAAACGTCTTATAATTTGGAACGGAGGGAGTATTTGATTTGCTTTATTATTTATGATGTTGTTTGCTGTGCTCAGATTTGCGCATTCCACCATTAGTTATGTTGTTTGTTCTGCTATATTAACCATTTGAAACTAATTTTAATATTCCTCTTTTTAATTTCCCAATTGATTGTGAAACTTATGCTAGTACCTGCAGATATTTTAGTATTTATCCTCTTTTTTTAATACAGGAAATTGCCTCGCATGGGTGTTTTAGCCGTGGGATGATTGCTAGATTCGAGCCTGTGTTGCATGAGAAAGGTGAATGGATGTATCCCCGTTTGTTCTGGGAGACTGGCATTCTTGGTCAAGTGCTTTACCTCGAGGCCCATGCTGTTGGAATATCTGCCACAGGAATTGGATGCTACTTTGATGATGCTGGTAAGTTGAGCTGCCATTTTAATAGCTCAATCATAGTTTTGTACTTTGTTGGTTGACCATGGAGGCATTGTTTTTATTCAGCAATGGTCCTCTTACATTAGCTGATATAGGTGCAGGGAGTGTCTACAATGGTTAATAACATAATATTTTTGAACACCAACACACTCCAGTCAATTTGCTCTCTAAAAATCTCCCATGCTGTTCACAACATAGAGGAGCAACAGTTTTTCTATTGAGCTTTGCAGTTTATGAACATTAAAGATCTGGTGATTCATGAGTAGGGTGCTCAGCATTTTGTTTTGTTCCTCGAACAAGCAGTATCATTTCATTTAAGAAAGAGTAACAAATACAATACCAACCCCACCCCTTACAATATCAATAACCTATTGGTAAATGAGGAACATTTTACATGCTATAAAGGGACTCTGTTAAGTACTAAGCACATACTTTGCTAAAATAAGGCAAATATTGTTTGTGAGAGTTATCTAATCAGTCCACTATCTTTGCTAGTCTTCAAGAATATTGGTGCCCATTACTTGATTCCAATACTCTTATCTGTATTGTACAACATTGCTTTTAGAATGATATATCGTCCATATTGTTTTGTAGCAGCTGTTGTGCTATTCACTAATCCAGCTGAGAGGCAACACTACCTGGAAAAATAGAACGATTAGAGTACTGTTGGTTGAAGGGCGGGCCTGGTGAAAGCGGTAGAGTCTTACCGCCTGTGACCGGAAGGTCCCGGGTTCGAGTCGCGGTCTCCTCGCATTGCACAGGCGAGGGTAAGGCTTGCCACTAACACCCTTCCCCAGACCCCGCACAGAGCGAGAGCTCTCTGCACTGGGTACGCCCTTTTTTTTTAGAGTATTGTTGGTTGTCATGTGTTTAGGTTCTTTTATTCAAGTCCTTGTAGGACAAATAACTTTTGTTTTATTAGAGGTAAGACCCCCTATGTTTAGAGATGTCCTTAGGGTAAAGCCTAGTTCATTTAAAAGTGACACCACTTATCTCAAGATTCTGAAACCACCATATGCACATACCAACAAAGCACAAAACGGATTAAATACTTATCTCATTAGAGTATTTCATGCCTCAATTAAGCATGCTGCTACTAGTTACTACTATCTTTTACAGAATCAAAGTATAGGTAGCTTGTGGAAATATCACAATGATTGCTCTTGATTTCCTGATTGTATTGACTTTGTGAAACAATACCTCCTTGTACGCTAGGTTTATATTTTGAAATGGTGGAAATATTATTATTCACCCAATGAATGAACCTCACTTCACTTCCCCAAATCCTAACCTAATAATAAAGTCCACCTTCTTCAGGTGGTGCAATAAGTCATGCCTCACAACCGAATGTTGTAAATTGTTCCCTTGTAAAATTTGAACATGAAGAATGACTATATTTAATGAATAGAAGGGTGTATCATAATGGGCATAGCTCTAATGACTGATGCGTGCCCTATTCTGCCTCTAGGTATTGTATAATTGCCGTAGATATGCATTTTAGTCCTAACAGTGCAGTAGTTGATATTGTTTTATAAGTGTTGCAAATCAAATGTTAGTTTAACAAACACATTTTTGTGATCAATGTTGAATCATGATGGGATATCTGCGCTGCAGATAGCGTTGCTTGGTTGAGAGTGTGGTAGTAGGATAGGTGATATAGATTGACCCAGATAACTGATGGGTTACGAAGAGACTTCTTTTTGGCTTTTTCCATTTGTTCACAAGACTATTTTATATGGGTCAGTCTTCTTGAAATCAAATAAACAACTTCTAAACTCAGAGAGCAACTCAACTTTTCAGCTAAATACAAAAACCTATCATTGGCTATTTGATTCATTGTTATCTCTAATTTCCATGAAAAACTGAACTGGTGTCATCTAGCTGCTTGTTTAAAAGCATCTGATGTTTTAGTTTGATAGTTGATTGTGTGAGACCCATAACAATTAGAAACGAGATAGAAAGTGTTTTAGATGTTAATTCAGTTTCCTTGTAGGCATATTTGACATAGTTAACATAAGTTTCCTGGGGTTAAAGGGTGTTCGTTAGATTATGAAGGATAGCCTTCTGTATCCTTTTTTAATCAAGCAAGAACCAAGAATAATGAATTACTCTTGCCATAACCCAGAAGTTCCCTTGCATACATTGTCTATCTCCTTATACCTTTAATCCCCTTAAAACGATGCTATCTGGTTTTCCTTAGCCTGGTGTGAATTAACACTCACAACAGAGAATGAACTAATTATCATGTCTTTCACTGTCAAATGTCCTGAAACAAAATTGGTTTACATGGCCCTATGCAGTATGCACCCAACTCTCTCACCACTAGGTATCATCAATTTCTACATATTATGTCATTTACACCTATTTCTCAGAAATTTGGTGAAAGACAAATATGTGTTAATGCTTCACATGACTAAGCTCTAATCATGTTTTCCTAATAGTTCAGCTGTCTAGCTTAAGAATGAGATCATCTCAACTACTCAATTGATCAATTCTTTCATTTAATATTTTGTACATGTTACATGCAAAATGTTTAGTTTTTTTGTTCATGAAAAACACGGGTTGGCATTAGATACATCTTTGCAGCACATTGCTCGATTTTCATGCCCAAGTTGATTGTTCCTCTTCACCTCTTGTCATCGTAAAGCACAAGGTCACTTCTGATTTATGATGCTTGTTTTTTTTTTCTTAATTATAATCCATGACGACATCTTGAATACGCCCTCTTGTCATTATTTCTCGAAGTTTCAGACAGCAGTGTACAGCTAAATGCGGGCTAACATGGCTGTCTGAAACGTCAGTCATTATTGACCCGAGGCAGTAATATTCTCCATATTTCCAGTCAATTCAGAGAGTTGGCAATAGTTTAACCGTCCACTGTGATAGCTTCTATTTCTAGAATTTTTGTGTAGCTTCTAATTTTCTAGACTTTTTGTGTAGTTCACGAGGCACTTGGCTTGAAAGGCTTGGAGTTTCAAAGCTTGTACCATTTTACAGTGGGCGCTCCTGTGCTTGACAAGAGGATAATGAGTCTCCCAGCTTACCCTGGTCCCGGAATTCACGCATGATTTTTGCCTTGGGAGTATTTTCTGTCGACAGGAAAAAAAAACAAGAGAACAGGGGAACTTGACTATTTTGTTTTATGTATAGTGGCATGCCTGAAATGTATACATAGCCCCGGTACTACCCACTCTTATTTTTGTAGTGGTTAGCCAGGATGATCTTATGCGTAATGTTGGTACAGTATGTTCGGATGTTCCAGTGTGCGATTATTCTGGTCCTCAACCAGGTATATAGTTTTGTATTGTGCAACTGATTTTTTTTTTTGTCACATTACTAGAATAACCAAGGTGTACAAAAATGTAGAACTAGCTATGTAAGAAGAAAAATCAGGGGATATAAACTGTAAATCCTCTTGCAGCTATACAATTGGAGCGAATTTCTGCATGTGCAGATTGGTTTCTGCCCCCTGTCCAAACCAGCTGGCGTCTGTAAACTGAATGTGTGAATCTACCTGCTCTCTTCATTGATCCCTGTATTTGCTTTTGACGTCTTCTTTTGAAGGGAATTTGCCGCAGTACGTGCTATAGCTTCAAATATGCCTTGCCCTGGTTTCAAATATTCATTCAGGTTTTGCTTGGATATAGTTGGATTCGTATCAATCCAACTGTGCTGGTGTGGATTGGAGTGAAACTAATTAAATTATATCTCATTCAACCACAACACATGTGGATTGAGACGAATCTGACATCATCCAAACTAAGACCTCCATGCGAATAGAGTGATGAAACATAGCCACCTTACTGTTCCCACAACAGTCGTTTTCGAAACTGGTACTAGCACACTCAAGCAAGCAAAACACACCACGTGTTTGGCTTATGATGATGCTTATACTGATTTGTTGTGAGAGAAAAACAATGTTCGTTTGCTGAAAAGTAATGCTAAAGTATCTACAACAAGCTGAAGACGACAGGGAACGAATCATCCAACTTTGTCCCGTTCTAGAGATAGCCGTAATGCAGTTATTTGTTGTTTTAGATAGCTAATTAATGCTAAAATTAAGTTTTGAATTGAACTGTTCTTTATTATATTTTGCTGAAATAAGCGGTCTAATTCTCTTGGGCGCAAGAGATGATGATGCCGAATTTATTCTTTGAAGAAAAAGAACATTCCACAACAGCAGCATTCTCCCCGTTACCTCCACACAAACATTTCGGCTCTCCTGCCCTGTTATCGACTCCCGACGCTGTCTCCGACGGAAGATTACGGAACCCAAATTCAAAATGGCTCTTCAACACAATACTTATAGCCTTCAACAGAGTATCTATATGAAAAATTTATTTTTAGTGTTAGAATAGGCATAACCCAAATCTAAGTATCCTCTCTCATAGAGATCCATTTATAGAAAGGATTATCTTTTGGATCTTATTGTTGGTGAAGACAAAAAATATATATATTGAACCATTTATCTATAGTGCTACCTAAAAGATAAATAGATCTTGAATTTTAGGTCGTTGGGGACAGTGCGAGTCATGCATGAATGCATGCGTCCGTAAGTGGGTGGGCGCCGATCCACAACCATGTACCCAGACTCTCCTGCCTCATCTTGTATTTTGGTTGGTTGGGCGGCGGCGCACATGCGGCGATGGAGGGCGCAGTGAAAAGACGCAGCTGCAAAGGCAGGCAGTGTTGCAGTGATGGACCGCCACTAGCTAGCGGCGAGGCGATAATGTTGTTTGCGAGGACCTGCTAATTGCGGAAACCGCACGCCGAGCCTATCTGCATGTCGTCTTCGTGCCCTGCCAGAGTGCCGCACCACCACTTCACTCTGCCATTTCGTCCAAGCCACTCTTGATTCCTCTCTTGAGGGCTGAGGCCACAGCCACTTGACATGTCCATGTCCATGTGACCATGTCCATGGCGATCGTTATCGCGGCAGGTTTATTCCTGTTCTTTGACTTGCTCTCTCCACATTAGGAGTAACTGCAATGTTCAAGCCCAACGTCAGTGGGGGCACCGTGTCAATTGTTCGACACGATTGTTCACAGTACATTCTCTACTGTTATTACGCAGCATAAGTACTAGTACTACACTTTGGGTATCCACTCGTGCCCCTGTATGAAGTTGGCGACGCTGTACGTGTCGACGTGGTCCTTGGGCACCTGGCTGCTCCACGCCACCCTCCGGCTGGCCGCGCCGCCTCCGCCGGGGCCAGCGCTGTCGTACTCGCCGTAGTAGAGGGTCTTGAGCGCGAAGTCCCCGCTCCAGGGCATCCACCCCTGCGGCTGCACGATCTCCGCGAGCGTGCACCCGAGGTACACCGTCCGGGAGTACTCCTTCCAGGGGCGGCCCAGGTACACGTGGTGCACGCGGGGGTTCTCGCGGTACAGCGCCAGGTACTCGTCGCTGCCGTTGACGGCGCAACGGCTGAGCACGATCCCCGTGGGCTGCGCCGGGTCGGTGCGGCCCTGCGCCGTGACGGCGTCGTTCTCCCCCTTCTCCGGCCGCAGCTGCCGGGGCAGGACCACGAGCGCCGTGTCGTGGAGCACCGCGGCGGAGTTGCCGAAGACGAAGTCCACGGTGCCCGCGACGCGGCACCGGGTGTAGAACTGCCGCATGGCGTGCGCGTACAACGTGTCCTGGTGACCCAGCAGCTCCACGCCGTCCAGCACCGTGCGGTCCCCCGTGGACCGGAACGCCACCGCCTGGTGCGCGTCGGGGCCCGCCGTGTTGGCGATCGTCAGGTCGCGCGCCATGAACCCGTCCGCGAGCACACCTGCAGCACATACTGCGTGTTAGCACACGACTACATGAGTGATGGAGTGCACGACAAAGTTGAGACGGCGGTGGATCAGGCTCGGCCGCAGTTTCTTCTGGGTGGACTGAATGGCTACGAGAATCGGCGGCCGGCGGCCCTGTAGGCGAACCACGACACGCGGCACACGGCTTTCCGTTTGTGGGGCCGACCGGAGCACGGGAAAGTTGAGTGTTTCCGTAGCCTAGCGCTAGGAGCAGGCTCGTGACGCTACGCCGCATTGTCTCTTCCCGGCACGGACCCATTGCTGGCCAGTGGCCACATAACCCAATGATTTGATCTTGCTACTGTTGGAAAGTGAATCCATTTGGATTTGCCTGTAGGACTGATTGACTATCATGAATCCATTTGGATTTGTTGGTAGAGATTTACTGCCAGCAGTTATCAAACCATTTACTCACATAGTAACAAATATATTAGGCAGATTAATTGCATGACACAAACACAGCTAGAGGCGCTGCTTCTGTCCCAGCTGCTTAGTCAAAAAAACCACTTGCAGTGTGCGCCGTGGCCTAAATAAAGGCTACCACTAAAGCAACTTCACCACTAGACCTTTCTGGAAGCAACTTTTATGTTTATCTAGGCCACATTTGAAAAACGAAGGACCACAAAGTATTTGGACAACTTCAATCAGGTGAGCTGAAACTTACGTACAATCATCGACTTATGTGAATGCTAGCCAGCTAATCCTTCACAAAAACGATCGTACGTTCACTTGGTCATGTGCCATATGCCGGACGGCGACGTACAAAGCAAATCAAACGTAGGGCTGCGTCACAACATCTAATCCATGGAAATCGTTTGAGTTCGGTGCGGACAAACGGCTACCTTAATGCTCGGGTCACGAGATCGCATTGATTCCATGCAAGCACACGCGTACGACGCCGAAGAGTACGCTCGTTCATCAGTGTAGTGTGGACGTACGTTTCGCAGCAAGCAGGAACTTGAAAAAAAAGAAGAAGGAAAGGGGCGGAAATACGCGTATTTATACGCACCTACGGTGGCGGTGTTGAAGGTGGACACGCCGGACGTGTCGGCGTTGAGATCGCCGGTGATCACCGTCTTCCCCATGCCGTCGCCGACGAGGACCACGTTCGTCTTCTCCCACGGCACGCTCACCGTCTCCCTGTACACCCCTTCCTTCACGTGCACCACGAACGCGCCGTCGCCGTAGTCCGGCACGGCCGCCACCGCCTCCCGCACCGTCCTGTGGTCGCACCCAGCGCCGCACACCGTAGCGTTCGCCGCCAGGCCCTTGGGCACGCCGAGCGCGTCCACGTCGGCACCCGAGGTCGCGGCGGGCGGCCAGTACCCGTCGCGCTCCGTCTGCGGCGGGCGCCAGAGGGACGTCTCGTCGCCGTAGCGCTGCCACGCGGCGAGCATGGAGATGTAGTTGCTGTTCACGGTGATGGTGGCGTCGAGGTAGGCCATGGCGTCGGAGATGGTTCGGGAGAAGTTGACGTACTTGTACGCGGACCAGCAGTCGTAGAGGTGGAGCAGCGCGGTGGAGGCGGAGAGCAGTGACGGCGACGGGGACGGCGAGAGGCGGTGCGAGGAGAGCGCGAGGAACGTGAGGCAGTTGGTGGCGGCGTTGGTGAGGTTCACGTTGGAGGAGGACGCCAGCACGGACTTGGCCGTGGTGACGGCCGGCGGGAGGCGCGCGCGGAGCGCGGAGAGCGTCGCGGCGAGGAGGTCGGCGGTGGAGGCATCGGAGGCGGCGCCGGAGAGCGTGGAGACGCAGGCCGGCTGGAAGCGGGTGGCGTTGCAGGCCAGGAGGACCGCTAGTGGCGCCGAATCAGAAGACGCTGGGGACGGGGACGGGGACGGGGACGCGGACGGGGTGCGGTGGCGGTGGTGGCGAGAGGAGAGGGAGACGGGGAGATAGACGAGGAGGAGGACGAGGACGAGGAGGGGAAGGAGTCGAATTGCAGGAGGCATTGGTGATGGTTGGACGGCCTTGTGTGGGCGCGCCACTGTGATGAGCGGAGTCGCTACTGGACTGCACGGCGGCCGGGGTGGTACAGCTTATTTTAAAGCGTTAGGCTGCACAAATAGAGTAAAAAGTAAAAGTGATGGTTAAAATAAACTGATTTAATTTAGCTTATGTTTTTATATAAATAGAAGCTGTGGAAATAAACGTGGTCAGAATTAACTATTGATTTTAGTTTATTTTGATCATAAACAGTTTATAAGCTATTCCAAACAGGCCTGTACTACGGATGGATGGAGATGGGCTGATGGCTCGTTTGGAGAAGGGAAGGG
Source organism: Miscanthus lutarioriparius (assembly GCA_904845875.1). Lineage (NCBI taxonomy): Eukaryota > Viridiplantae > Streptophyta > Magnoliopsida > Poales > Poaceae > Miscanthus > Miscanthus lutarioriparius. Next base: position 13,576,416 of record CAJGYO010000006.1, on the reverse strand, counting down.
TTGAATGGTGATTTTGACTGGTGCAGATGTAACGGAACGGAAAGTAGGGAGGAAAAGCATTCATGTCTCTCGGATGTGGATCGTTCCTGATGATTTCCATTTTTTTTCTTGATTTGGCTAGATAACATAAGGCATGTCTGGGGACTATGATCAATACTTCATGGCCTTCTAACAATCTGTTTGGATCAGCTGCTAAAAATTAACTAAAGAATCTATCTAAATCCTCAGATAATATGTTTTGTTATGTCGTACCTATGCTCTAGCTAACAATTAGATATTAACCGGTTTCTTCTAGCTAACACAGCTAATAATTAGCTGGATCGATCTAATAAACAGGGCCTCAATCTCCATCCTACAAATTACTATGAGCTTTGGCCACTACTCCATCATTTCTAAATTATAATTTAATTTAACTTTGATGTGAGTTAATTTTCTACCTTTGACTAAGTTTATATAAAAATACCAACATCTATATTATTAAAAGTAATTTCATTATATTTCTAAAGACATGTGTTGATTGCTTATTCATTTGAAATTGCATATGTTAATGTGTTTAAAATAGCTTGGTCAAAAATAGAAAAAATAACATAAAACTAAAGTGAGCTATAATTTGGAGCTAATTAGGGAATAATAATTATCTACGCCTACATAGTGCTATAGATAGAATAGGCCCCGTTTGGCTTACCCCATATTCGGCTTGTTCAGCTTGTTTTTTCAGCTGGAACAATGTTTTTCTCTCACAACAATTCAGCCAGAACAGTGTTTTCCAGCCAGTTTCAGCCAAGATTCAGCAAGCCGAACGAGGCCTAAATTTAAATCGTAGCTTCAATAATAATTTTCGAGACAAGGCATTTTTGGAGTGAAGATTTTCATTATAGACTATCTTCTAAATCCTTTTTAATGATTTAGTGTGCACCTACCTTTTGAGCGTGATTATCATGAGCATTTGCATAAGAAAACTCTAATTTGCAAAAGCTACATGTTATGTACCGCTGAAAAACTTGTATTTTGTGTAATAATTGACGGTTCGGCAACTGCTCTGTCAATCTGACAACTGGGTCAGTAGTCAACAAAAGTCATGTGCTATCTTTATATTTATGAATCATATAAAATTTCATTCTCCCCCTATCATATAGATATGGTTTCAACAAATGAAACCATAGATATGTATTCATATCTCTTTCTATTTTCAACTTATGCATGAATCAATATCTCACAAATTGTAGGAATGATCTTTCTCTTATATCATTTGATCTTTATTGAACCATACAAATATTTTTCATGGGATTAAACAACTTTGTCACTCGATTCACCAAAACCTACTTAGTAAGACCTAAATGCACTTTTAAGAGATAAGGTAGGACTCAACCTAACTTGTCGTTTATTCTACAAGAAAAAGCTCCAGCTAGATATGCCTCTAGATATGCAAGACCTTGTTGTAATATGACTGGGAAACAGTTCCTAGTAGGTCCTAAAGTATAAGTGAATTGTCCATTTTTCTGTCATACCCACAAATACATGGACGCACCGCCATGCATCCACATATCAATGTACCATCGAGCTATCAATTTAGCACATAACCCCACCGTCATCACTATGCATACACAACCCTATAATCATTGCTGATGATAAAAAAAAAAGGCGACGTATCAGGTGTAAACCAACCAACCTGTGTAAACTTGAAAATTACCAATCATGACCATAAGATGCTGATCTAATGGATGGGATGAGAGGTGGGATTTTTTTGCGCTTAAGCCTCCCACCTGCCGTCCTTTTTTTTTTGCACTTAAACCCCTTCACCCTATCTATTGGATCAGCATCCAGTGGTCCTGATTGGTAATTTATAAGTTTGTACAGGTTGGTTGGTTTGCACATGATATGTTGTCTAAAAAAAGACATTTAGATAGTTATGAGCTTCGAGTAAGGTCTATAAGTCTCGGCAAAAAGATTTTCACATTGGTTCTTTTTTCAGCTAAAACAAACTCTACAATCTATAAGCTCAGAGGAACATGGTCAATTACTTCTTAACTTAGGTCCTATTTGGTATAGTTAGTGGTTTTGAATTTTTCTTTAACGGCGTCCCCAATAAGAGGCTACATAGTTAGCTGACTAGAATTTCATCTGATGTGTGATGTGGCAATAAGATAAAATGAAAAAAAAATTGAGACGAGAAAATGAAAAAAAAAAGTCTCGCTAGCTATTCGCCTATTCCTTCGCCACTAGTCTCGCTAAAAAACGAGGTGGGATAGGCTCAGCGGTTGGAAAGAATCTTTTGCATGCATGCGACGGGTTTCATGGATGAGAGGAATCCTTTGGGAAGGTTAAGAAAATAAATAGATTAAATGTAGACCCACACATGATGACGTGGTTTCTAAATAGCTAGATGCCGACGATTTTCATTGAGGACGCCCTAATGCACGGTGGAACTATAGCCGATGGAGCTAAAATTAATGACCTCATCAACTTCTAATTTATTTAAAAAAATAAAAAAAAACATTTTCTTACTAAAATACGGAGGAGCTGTAACCGGAACCGGCTAATAGCAAACGGAGGAGCCGCAACCGCAGACGGCTCCGGCGAACGTCGACGGCACGGCAGGGACACTGCTAAATTGCACAACCGGGCACGCCTGAAGGCACTTTCCCCCTTGCACTGCCTGGTTGCCTCTATGGTCGGGTGCATACCGTGCATTGATACCCTGATTAGTCAATTTGGCACGATAGCTGCCGCCTGCCGGTTTGGAAATGGACGAAGAGACTACGGCGACAGGTGAACATGCATAGTACCCTCGCACCGTGGTCTGCTGGCACATAGCAAGAGCGCAGTTTGTTTGATCCGTCATGTGACGGAGGTTCTGCCAAGCAAAGCAAGGTCCAAGAAGCTTTCTACCCATGCCCCACGCGATAATGGCAAATTTAGCATGGCCGCGGGGAGATGGGTGGTTTTTCTCTCGTGGGGAGTTGCGAATGCGAGCTTGCCCACCTGGCCAACCACCGTGAGGATCAAACTGAAATGGTCGGCGCACCGGCCACAGGCTGAACTGAGGACAGGGAGCACCGGAGCAGGCGCTGATGCAAAAGCTGAAAAGGAAGACAATGGACAAAAAAGACATTGCATATTCATAGCTGTTTCTTTTGACGATGTGCCTGATGAATGAGAATGAAGAAAATACGCCCTGTGCATAAGAATTGAATTTCCAAAAGTTTTGCAAATGAACTGTTGTTACATACAGGTTGCCAGTTGTGATGTGTTTCTGTGCCTAAACAGCCAAAACAGGAAATGACACAAAATTCTATGCCTCAGGAGATGTGCAGATCTATGTGACCGAGGGGGAAAAAAGGTGAACATAACACAACTTGGTGGAAGATGCTGCTGCCCACGAGGATTCTTTCAGCAAAGAAAAAACAAATTACGAGGCAGGGAAAAAAGGTATACCATGTCAATAGTCAGCTAGCCGGCACTCGCCAACCTGCAGAATCAGACAGCAAAACATCAGATCACCACCATTGAACCGCATCATGGTTCATCAAGCAGAAACAAAAGGAGGATATGCAATATGAAGCTCTATCGAATTCTGTGAGTCAGTGATATCGATGGAATAGTTCTATTTACTCAAATATACATTTTTGGAAGAGCTCCGGATAACTTTTCTTTTGCCATGTAGCTTTCCTTGCATACTGTCTAAGAAAGAGTACAGGGACTCTTGAACTCGGGCTAGCCGAGCATCACAAGTGCCCAGCTAAAACACCTGAGAATTCCATTAGCGAGCACCCATGCCGCTCTCAACTCTCAAGGATAGAAGTATAGAACCCAGGGCTGGGAATCGTAGTGAGCCCCAACCAGAATAACATTGTCAATGAGTTTCTAAAGGCATTATTTACTTGTGCATATAAATGCAGTTTCTCTAATATTCAAACTATTCAGTTTTGACCCTTCACAATTGCCAAGCACAGATCTGTGAATCAATTGAGCACGATACTGTAGAGGAATCATGACGGCAGTGGGCATCACCAAAGATGTGTGTTTTGCATTACATATTACAAAGCTCAGCATTTCCATATTACATCCCAAGTAAAAATGGCTTGTGAGACAAGGCAATTCTATGCAGTTACAAAATATTTTACTTGGATGATTTAGCAACATTTATAAAAAAAAAAAATCATATAAGAATGTAAACAAGGAACTCACCATTCGTCAAAAGGTGGGAGAATACAAGCTCATTCCAAGCATCTGGAACTCCTGGAAGGCACCAGTGGCTGCAATCAAGTATGGTATTAGGATGACTCCAAAGGCCAATATGAGCATCACTTCTGAAGGCCCCCATCAAAGTCACATTTAGTATGGTCACAGGGACACTCATATTTGCCACAACACCAGCAAGTATATCCCCAAATTCTCTCCTGTCATTTCCATTGGCCTCAGTTGTAGGTTGTTCTGTTACTTCACACACCTTTTGATTTAAGCCACTGTAAACGTGAAAAAAAAATCATTGAGTATATACTTTCTCAAAATGACCTGTGCACAGTGCATATTTTCTTTTCGAATAGCCACATAATCATAATGCAATTTTGAGGACGCAGTGCTCTATATCTTCATTTTGAATTGTACTTACTCCTAAAATGCAATAGAGAAGAAAGTAAAACCTCTTTTGTATGCTAGAAAAACACACCTCCAGTGAGACGGTTCATATGTACGGAAGAATACTCGTGTTCGCCTTAAATCGATTCTCTCTTTCACCCATGAAGCCCAAGTTTCCAATGCCATTTTGAAAGCAGCATTAATGGATGTTCCTAGTTTAAGCACACCTCCAGCCTCAAAATAGCAACCCCTGTTGCAAAGATCAAGCTTGAAAATCAAACATATATGAAGTTGACGTCAATGCAAATCAAGAAATTACGATGGGTTACACCTTATAATACCAATTCCATTGAGAGGTACTCAGTGGCTACCCTACCAAAGCTAAGCATTCAAAAGACTTAAAAATGACACGTTTATTACTATGTTGTGATCTTAGAAACATGGACACACCAATAAGCCAAAAGAATACAAGAAAAGAACAAAACGCCAACTGAGATAAGCACTAAGCTTTACTTGGTATTGTCAAAATCATAAGGTTCACTTCTGTATTTCTTTTTAAATGAAACCTAATCAATATTCAGACAGAGACAAAGGTATCAGCATCAACCAGAACAAATGAGATGACAAGAGGACCTAACACTCTTTCATGTTGCTATGACTTCAAGAAACGACTGAACTGATAAAATACCAGATCTCAAGTCAATCACATTGATCCGGCAATCCTCAATGCTTCACTACCTCAGATAAAAATGCACCTCATCATTGACTCATGATAGGGTAAGTATAACTTGTTTGAATTCTTGTCGAAAACAACAGTCTATCCTCCTTTAATCCTACAAAGGTGCTTAGAAGTTCAAATACTACATGACAGTGGTATCTTCCATAGGAAGTTAGGAATAATGTGCTGGGTATTTGAGTTGCCTTGAACAAAGCATCAATTTTCATGGACTGTGATGTGTGAAGGGATACATGTTGGTAACAAATGAGATCAATGAAAGCTAGCTAGTTATTATAACATAAGAATTATAAAAGAACAAACTGAGTTATGAATTAAAGTAAGAGAACTCACATGTCAAATAATTTGCTGGCAGTCCACCAATGCCCTGAGTTGAAAATAAGAACATCAGAGTTTGCCCATTTCTGACTTAAATCATCCAACTTATCAAGCTTGAGGATGGCACGGACCCTTCTGCGCCCATGGCGAAGCGCAGGGATCTGCTGCACAAGGAAAACGGACCGGAAGAACTCCACACTGAGGTTGAAGGACTCAAATCTCACTCCTAAAAACCGGATTGTCTTTGAGATCTGGTTGCCATTAACCTCATAAACCGTCTGTGGATCATCCACCCCTGTCATGAGCATGCAAATGAAGGACTCCCACTGCGTTCGGCTCATGGAGTCCCCCACAAACACGACCCTCTTCCCTCTCAGCCACTGCAACAGAGCCCGGGCACTGAACCGCGGCAAATCGCATCCCCGAGGCTTCCACCGCCACTTGAGGTACTCGGTGTCCTTCCTCCCATTGGCCAGGCAATTGAACCCCCTCTCCGCAAACGGGCACTGCGAGCTGTTGTACAAGGGGTGCCCCTGATCCGGCACCCAGACGCCGTCGAACACGTCGCAGGACTCGAGATTCTCGCCGCCGGCGAACTCGGCGACCACACGGCCCCGGCCCAAGTACCGGAACACGTAGAGGTACAGAGCGCAGGAGAGCACGAGCGCGACGGAGGCCAGGAAGAAGGCCAAGACGACGTGATCGAACGACGGCCCCGACGGCGCCGCCGCCCAGTACCAGTTCCGGTGCGCGGCTCCCGGCGTCGAGACCCGCGGGCTCCCAACGCCGCCCCTCGCTGTGAGCCGCGCGGATGTGCTCCGGCTAAAGCTTCCGCTCACCATTTCCCGTCCTCCGCCGCAGCCGCCCGATCTCCCATTCCAGAGCTTCCCTGTTGCTAAATCGGCTTCTAACCAATTCACGGCGAAACCGTGTCCAACCAAAATCTCTTCGAATCTCGTATGCCGGCTTCCTCCCAATTCAGTAGCGCCGATGAATCTCCTTCCTCCGGATTCAAATTTGTCCGGCGGATCGACTCGGATCGATCCGCACGGCTCCAATCCAAAGCCCGCGCGCAGCTCTCGAAGTCTCGAGATCAGGGAGGTCTAAGCCCGGTTGTCGGAAGACAAAGACAACGACGACGACAGGCGATACAGGGCACCAGGGCAGATCAGGCACTCACCGAACTCCGGCGACCGGCGGTCCCTTATCCCGTGATCGCCGGGGCGGGCCGCGCTAAGACCCTAAAAGCAGGCCGCAAGAAAAGAGCTCTCGATGCGGCAGCGCCGCGCGGCGCGTTGCGACCCGCGTTTGGAGCGGTGGTGAGGTGGTGAGGTTTCGCGCGGCGCGGCCAAGTCCAAGGAGGTGAGGCGAGGCGGCGACTCTCTCGGTGGTTGTGAAGTGGATGATTTTAAATATTTGCTGGTGAGTGGTGACCCAAAAGGTGTTTTATGAAACTCTGATCAGGCCGGAAGAGCTACTAGTGCTTGTCACTGGCATGCGGGGAACGGGTGTCCGTGGGGCCCGCATGGCGGTGGCGGAGTGCGAGGTGAGCCGTGTGACGCCCTCTTGCCTTTGACTTTGCGCGGCGTCGAGAGACGGAGGAAGGTGGTGCACTGGTGCGCCGTGCACGGCACTGCGCGCCTGCGCGGGCGCGGCGAAATGACGGTCGTGTTCGTGTTCCACGAACTAAAGGGGGAGTTGTCGGAGGAGCCGGGGAGGACGAGGGAGGAGCAGGGATGAAAACGGATCGGATACGAACGGATATCACTTATATTATATTTATTTTTATATTTCTGTTCGGATTCGGATTTGGACACGGATAGCGTTTGGATACATATACGAATACGGATTGACTCGGTTACGGATACGAATAATGAGTATCGAATACGGTATGAATCGGATTCGAAGAAGGTCGGATACAAATATCTATTCGGATATTGAGTAAAAGCAGCATATATATATATATATATCATACGTGCGCAAACCATTACACCACTCTATGAGTCCATAATCCATCTAGATTAAGCCGAAAGACTAAAGAGTAAAGCAACAAATAAGATAAAGATACAGATACATCATATAAGCACCAATCTTCGCGGCATGAGTAGAAATAGCCAAGCACATTGCTTCATGGGTCTCATGGAGTCATGGTCATGGATTCAAGATCTACAATCCTTATATAGGTCATTTTTTCATTTTGAGAAAGTTTGAACAAAATTTAGTTCAAATTTCACAAGTGTGTGACATAGTTTTAGAAAGTCTGTATGAGATTTAAGAATTTATGACTAGTGTTTGATAAAACTTTCTCAAATGGGAAAATGAGCTATGTAATAATTGTATATCTTGCTGAGATGATCAAACTTGGTATTCAGAGTTTTTTCATCTGAGGTCATTTAGTGTCTCATTTGAGCAAGTTTGACCAAGTCAAATTTGGTCAAATGAAAAAACAACACTTTGACTCTAGTATTATGAACTCTAAATGACTTCAAATTGAAAAGTTTTGAATACCAAGTTTGTTCAACTCATCAAGATCTACAATTCTTGTTTTGGTCAACTTTCCATTTGAGATAGTTTGGACGGTTCAAATTTATGATTTTTAAATTTCGATGCTTACAAACTAGTTTTTGGAACCCTAGATTGTCTCAAATTGAAAAGTTTTGAATACCAAGTTTGTTCAGCTCATCAAGATCTACAATCCTTATATAGGCTATTTTTTCATTTGAGAAAGTTTAAACAAAATGTAGTTCAAATTTCACAAGTGTGTGACATAGTTTCAGAAAAGTCTATATGAGATTAAAGAATTTGTGACTAGTGTTTGATAAAACTTTCTCAAATGGGAAAATGAGCTATGTAACAATTGTATATCTTGCTGAGATGATCAAACTTGTTATTCAGAGTTTTTTCATCTGAGGTCATTTAGTGTCTCATTTGAGCAAGTTTGATCAAGTCAAATTTGGTCAAATGAAAAAACAACACTTTGACTCTAGTATTATGAACTCTAAATGACTTCAAATTGAAAAGTTTTGAATACCAAGTTTGTTCAACTCATCAAGATCTACAATTTTTGTTTTGGTCAACTTTCCATTTGAGATAGTTTGGATGGTTCAAATTTGTGATTTTTAAATTTCGACGTTTACAAACTAGTTTTCGGAACCCTAGATTGTCTCAAATTGAAAAGTTTTGAATACCAAATTTGTTCATCTCATCAAGATATACAATCCTTATATAGGCCATTTTTTCATTTGAGAAAGTTTGAACAAAATATAGTTCAAATTTCACAAGTGTGTGACATAGTTTCAGAAAGTCTATATGGGATTCAAGAATTTATGACTAGTGTTTGATAAAACTTTCTCAAATGGGAAAATGAGCTATGTAACAATTGTAGATCTTGCTGAGATGATCAAACTTGATATTCAGAGTTTTTTCATCTGAGGTCATTTAGTGTCTCATTTGAGCAAGTTTGACCAAGTCAAATTTGGTCAAATAAAAAAACAACACTTTGACTCTAGTATTATGAACTCTAAATGACTTCAAATTGAAAAGTTTTGAATACTAAGTTTGTTCAACTCATCAAGATCTACAATTGTTGTTTTGGTCAACTTTCCATTTGAGATAGTTTAGATGGTTCAAATTTGTGATTTTTAAATTTTGAATAAATATCCGGATAATATCCGTTTTTAAATATCCGGATATATCCGATACTTATCCGGATTATCCGATATCCGCCGGATATCGATGATATTACATCCGTATTTGATATCCGCCTAAAATATCCGTTTTAGTATCCGTATCCGAAAAAAAAACGGATATCCGAGTAACTATCCAGATAAGTGTTCATATTTGTTCGGTCGAACGGACGGTCGAATAAATATCCGTACCGTTTTCATCCATAGGGAGGAGCGATATTTGCCGGAGCGACGGCCACCACACACGTGTGCCCGGTCGCTGCGTTACCGAATTCTGGCGAGGAATAGCAGCCACGGTGGAGGTTTCAGGTGGTCCGTGCACCCATCGACGTCAACCTCACCCGCGAGGCTATCCTGCCTCGCCTCCTATTTTTTGCACGTAAAGGCCTGGCGCTTCTGTTTTCTGGTGCTGCGAGTCTGCGGTGCGTGTAGTGGCCCAACTGCCCAAGTTTGGCTTGTGTTGGACCAGCCGACCAGGTTTTCAGGCTGATCGGTTGACTTCGTATCGTTGATTGTTTGTTTGTTTAGGTGAGAGAGAAGTACTGGCTGGTTTATATAAATAGTGTCTATGTGAGAGGGCTGGCTAGCCAGCTCCAGCCGAACGGGGCTTTATTGACATCACAGTTCCAGAGATTAAAGTTTAGTCTCGGTCACATTGGATGTTTGACACTAATTTAAAGTATTAAATATAGATTAAGTACAAAAGCACAGATTAAGACTAATTTACGAGTGATTTAACAATATGGTGCTACAGTAGCGTAAATGGATCGTGGGTCACATCTATCAGCAGCCTGTTCGTTTGGCTGGTTCGTATTGTTGCTGATTCGTGAAGAAGTACTGCTAGCTGGTTTGTGTGAGAGAAAAATACTGTTCCGGCTGAAAATTTACGATCGTTTACGACAAGCCACAGTCAAACGAACAGGCTGCAGGTCTGCTCCTTTATATACAGTACTTGTGCATCAGGGCATATGGGCTCGAGGAGGGATTTAGCAAAGCCTAGATTTGCCTTTTTTTTAAATACAGTACTTGTGTATATACTCCTATAATTAGAAAGCCTTTCTTTTACTCTACAAATCAACTACGCTCGAAGTCTTATTGCTCACCACCTACGTCTACAAATAGTAAGCGTATTTCGACAGGGGAAACTTAAATAAAAAATGACTAATTATGCAAGTTTAAAATATAAAATTTTGCATCATTCCATTTGTATTCAAAGTGCCTTTGAAAAGATATTGAGCTTTAAGCAACTGACAATATATTTGTGAGAGAAATTAAGTGTCAAAATCTTTTTTGAGAAATTATTTTCTTGTCAAAATGCGGTTATCTTTCCGAACTTAGAAAATACAGAAGATTACTACACAACATCCGGTTATTTTGGGCGCCATCAACACCTGATTCCTGGCCGTTCAACAAATTCTCGCCCTCTCGCTCCCCGCTCCTCCTGGGCCCGCCCCCGGCTTCACGGCCTGGCGGAGGGCCGCCGCCAAGAAGTGCCGGAGCAGGGCCAGGATGGTCCCCGCCTCCCTCTTCTGCAGCGCCGACAAGCTCTATGTCGTCGTGCGGGACGACCTCACTCGTCAGGGCGACGCCAACGCGCTGGGGGAGAGGGACCAGCTGGTGCTCGCCTCGGCTCTGGAGCGGGGGCGTGAGCGCGGCGACAATGCCTACGCCTACAGCGACGATGGCGATGAGGAGGAGGTGGTGGCGCCCACGCCTGAACCGGAGGTTGAAGAGAAGAGAATGGGTTCGCGTTTTGATATGTTATGTCCCTGACATCTAACACTTGTGAAGAATTTGATATATATTTCTCTGATATCTACAATCCATATAAATAATTTGTAAACTTTTCTGAATAATTTGACATATATTTTTCTGAGATCTGCAATCCATAGAAATAGAAGTTGTGTTATCTCTAAATTACATCACTCTGTCCAATAAATTACCGTAAAGAAATCATTGTAAATATAATAATAAGACATTGTAAATATAGCTAAAAGACATCGTAAATGTATGGACAAAAATCAAGTGCCATGAGCTTCTAGAACACTCAGGTAGACAGATAAAAATATATAGTTGGGGGTTAGCGTCTAACGAAGGGAGCCTCATGTAACTAATGGGACAACTAAGATCTAGAAACTTTGGCTGTGTTTGGTTCCGAGGACAGGATGGGACGGGGCGGGGCGATCCCAGTTTCTGCGCTGTTTGGTTACGAGTCGGAGAAAATGAGGACATCCCACCCACCGAATATTCCTAGCATATTCGTGAAAAATGGGAGCGACCCCGTCCCCAGAAAAAAGCACGGGCGGAGACGTTCCACTTCGACGCCGTGGAGTCGCCGTCTCTGGCCAATTCGTCTTCCTCTCCTCCGGTGGGCGCCATGCTTCTTCTTCCTCTCCTCCAGTCGGCGCCATGCTTCTTCCTCTCCTCTGTTCTGACCGCGGACGGGCATAGCGACACGAGCGGATGCGGTGGCGGCGGCCAGGGCGGATGCGGTGGCGGCGGCCGGATCCGGCGCCGGCGGTCAAGCTCCGCTTGGCTCCCGCACGGGCGAGCGAGCTCGACCCAACGAATAGGGGCAGGCGGTGCCAGGGGCCGCGGCGGCATGCTCCCGCTCGCTGGGATTGGGGCCACGGCGGCACGTGTGCGTCCGGGCGCTGAGGCGGGTGCGGCGGCGTGCGCGAAGGCGTGGAGGCTGCGATGCAATGCCGCTCAGCTCGTGGCCCATGGGGAATTGGGAGGATTTTTTATATAATAAAAAAGAATTATTCCTAAAAAATACAATAAACATTTGACATGGAGGTCTCACTGAACAGAGCTAACGGCGTCAAATTGACTATCCATCATATTCCTATTTATCCCTTTAACCAAACACAAAATGGGTCGATTCTGTCCCAGGTCAACCAAACAAAAAATGGAACCGTCCCATCCCGTCCCATCCCAGAAACCAGAGACGGAACCATTCCACTCCACTCTGACTCCCAACCAAACGCTACCTTCATTTTCCAAGTATTTTTGAAAACACGGTTTTATTTTTTTCAAGTTCTTCCCATCCATTAGCACTCTGTCAAATCACCAAAGTATTATTGGAACTGCTTTGGGAGGGGGTATTAGTGAGCTAAAATCCCAACACCGCTTCACGAAATCAAGAACTAGCTAGCAGCCTAGCACTTGTGGAGCCAAAGAATCTGCCTTGACGTCTTTGTCACGCGCGTATCGGGGCATCGGGTGTCACAGACCGGAGGGAAGACGCCCGAAAGATGTTTTTCCTAACCAATCTGATTATCTGAACAAGGTTTGGCCATGCTCAGCAGGACAGTCCGTGCGATACGTGATCGCGGACTCCAGACGGGCTGCAGCCTGCAAGTGCAAACCCCCACGAAAGCCTCTCGTTTTAGGTTTGAAACAAGATCATCTGCCTGTTTTCCCCGCGCAGCGCTGGGCGCTGGCTGCAGCGGAACAGAAACAGGTCACTGGACTACTTCTACTCAAGTGGATGGTGGTGCAGTGGTGGGTTCCACCGTTCCTGCCAGTAGACAGTTTTCTGTAGCTCGTGTCGCCTACGGGCTACAGCGCCACTTGGCACTTGCGGCACGCCCCCGCCGCACGTGCCGCTCGATGGGCAAAAAAAGACTCCAGTTGTAAAATCCAGGGGCAGAGCACGGTGTTTTACCTTGAATCCGCCTTCGCTAACCAGCCCTGGTCAAAAAAGTTTCACACCTTGGGTCAATGGTCCGTAACAACAAGGCACTAGCGGCAATATTCTTCCACAATCCACATCATCAAATCAACCAAGTCACAACTTCCGTGCATTGTGGCTCAGACAATCACATTCACAAATCTGCACCCAATATGCTCCAGTTTTACCAATCTGACTGAAAGCCGAATGACTCTGGCCTGGATGACTCATGACTGGATGTCCGAGTTCATTGATCGCCGCCCAACTGTCCCCTCCTCGCCGCTCACCGGACACCGGCCAAGCATGCGTGCAGGCAACTCACGAACCAACCCAGCCAGAGCCAGCAGGTGTCCCGCCGGACAGATCAGACAGACACCCACAGAACTCGTATCCCCAGACTCCCGCAGAAACCCCCGGCAAAACCACTGCACCCACCGGTTTTCCGCCCACCAGCCAAAGCCCACGCCACGATTCAGCTTGTCGCATCCCGTCTCCCGGATTTACACAGGGCGTGATCGGTTGCCCTGAGCACGGTCATCCGGGACGAAGGCCCCATTCAGACTCAGGATAGCCCAGGTGACAACGTTCATCCTCCTGTGTTTGGTCGCACTTGAGGCTTGCATACTGGATGACTTCCTTCTCGTTTGATTGTCAGCATGGAGCATTAAGTGGTATGAAGTTGTCCTCCTAGCTCTGTTTGGTTTGCCGCACGGCAACAGGTATGGGCACCAATGTATGGTTTTGGTAAGGTTACCACACTTCTCAGAAAAACAAACAAGACTGAGGATTTGTTTGCCTCAATTCATTGTGCCTTTTCATCGAGAATGACATTGGAGCATCTAATGATAAATTTGAACTATACAACAGTCCTGACATATAATAGTTAACAACATTAGGGTCATAGTACCTCACAATGTCATTGTCATTTTAAGTTTGCACGGCACATTTTAAGCATCACAGACAGTTGTAGCAACGAGTAAGAACGAACCACAGGAGTACCATCAAGAAAAAAGCCTACACCACAGCCACAACAAATAACACCGGTGTGTTCCTGACCACCTTTGGTGGAGGCTTGATATAAACTTTGTCATCTTCACAACCCATGAACTCCAAGTATGATGCTTCTGCCTCTTCTTTGGTAGGGAAGCTCTCGTAGCTGTTGTTTTTAAAACCAGTTACCTGGGCATTGCATCTAGCCCAGGTTGCATATACCCCGGGGACATTGCCATGGTACACAATATACCAAGCCATGTGCCCCTTAAAAAACACATAAAAGCAAGTATAAGATGCTGATAAGATGAGGGTTAGTTCAATCGATTTGTCTCAGATTTAATTGACTTTTCATTTGACCTTGAACTTGGAGCTTAAGAAACATAGACACCAACAAACCTCAAATAGATAGTAGAAAACCAAGATCATGACAAGCATGAAACCATGAGAGACATCCAGCCCAGCCATCAAATCATCACAACCACCCAACTGTTGCTTGGGCATGGATGTCTCATATGGTTTGATGACAGCCATGAGAAGCATAAGTAGAAGATAGAAGAAACAATGCTCCAGTACCTCACAAGTCCAAGGTAATCAGTGTGCATAATCCATTACTCAAACTAACACTGTTATCTTCATAGGCATGAAAATGATCTCTCAATTGTATCAGTCTCAGTCAAAAAATGATGGTCCTTATAGGCACAGAAAAATGCAGGCCTCAGCTAACTGCAAACTAACTTATGACCATCTTACAAGCTAACTGCAATTATCCCAGGTGGCAAATAAGAACACAAATTGTTGAGGCAAGTTCATGGCTGCCATGGAAGCGTGGGACACGTCCATCCTAGCCATTCGGTAGGCATGCCTACAACAGTTGCTTTGGAATGGACGTATCCCACGGTTTGATGACAGACATGAGAAAACATAAGAAGACAATAAAGCAACAACATAAAGAATACCCACAGCCACCTCAGATTGCTATAGTTTGCATCATCGGCCAAATAGAAACTCCAACAATGGTTTTTTGTGGTTTGGATGATACCTGGTGGCACTCTAAGGCCATCAGCTCTTTCAAGAGCATCAGACAAGATAAGAGCATCATGTGCAGATCCCTCCCAACCAGCAAGCACATAGGTGAATCTGAGATCAAAGTCCATGGCTGTCAACATATTTTGTGTGATGGTGTGCTTCCTACCTCTAAAGGCAGCTTGTATCTTCACAGGGACTCTAGCTAAGACATGAGTACCATCAATTGCTCCTATGCAGTCCTAAATCAACAAAACATAAGTACAAGTGAACATTGACACTAAACTGATAATGAATGAGACCTATGTATGACAAATTATGGATACCAACCTTAAAATAGGGGTACACCTTCTGCTCCCAAGGATCTTAGGATGGACATTGGTAGCAGGAGGGACAATCAATTCATTCCTCAGCTCTGCTACCGCATATAACACCTTCTAGAAGAACCTACTAATTGTCTCTGCGAACCTCCTGAAGGTGAGGTCAACCACCCTAAATCTCTTATTGTGACCAACAACATGCAAGAACATGGCTACTTGCTATTCAACAGATGCATATATGCTGTCAGTGACAAGCTCTCTACTATGGAAAATGTCACAAAGTTGGAAAAAGGGGCAATCTTCATTCTAAGAAGGTTGACACAGTGTACATCATCAGATTCATAGATGTATCTAAGGTTGTTCATCCTTTGTTTGTCCCTCTCGGCCATGGGACTATAGGTGACTGAGCGTGAATCTTTAACTCTCCTCCTAAACTATATGAAAAATCAAGCAGCCACTGTACAACCACAATAGCGGCAGCCCACGCCTAGCTTTAAAGACCATGTCTACCAAAAGGATGTAGGGCAACATTAGAAAGGAAGCATGCAACATGGGTGTGTACTGCTTAGCAAGCAAAAAATCAGACAAAATGAACTATGAAAGATACGACTGACACACCAAAAGGTGCTCCTCCAGCGTATACTATTACACAATTAACATCACTGACCTCTAGGCACTTTGCTCAGTGTATACAACAAAATAGTCATCAACATGTACAAGATCTACACAAAACATGAGGTATACACCAAATATGAAGCATCATGTACAGATCTGAACTAGGAACAGGTAAATCAGGTATAGCATCGCACAGATCTAAGGATGTCAAACCAAGAACCCTATTTTTTTTTTGCATTGCAAGCAAAATCCACAAACAAATCAATAAAATCGACACTGAAGAAGGAGGAGGGGAAGAGCGCAGGTGGCATATACCGTCGAAGCGTCGGAGGACCGAGAGAAATCCGCCGACGGTGGTCGCCTAAGTAGGGCTACCGAGGTCGAGGAGGAGCTAGAGGGGAGTTCGCACCGATGCTATGACGAAAGAAGAGGCGAAGAGTGAGAGCAGTAACCCTAGCCGCGATCCGTGCGCGCTTTATCGTTAGGACGGCCTCATCTCCCGTGCTCTTCGCAAAGGGTTCCCGCCAAGCACCGAGTGAGTCTGTACCGAGAGAGAAGTGAGGATCGAGAAGACGGTACCGTCCAAGATAGAGGAGGAAATCTGCACGAGAAAAAATAGGAGAAAGATACGAGTAGGGCAACTCAACATAAGCAATTGCACCAAAAGTGTGGGATAGAGCATATGACGACTCGGTTGGGACAACCAATCACGCCCGTACACGCGCCGGCGTTCGCTCGCCGTCCAACAAACTCTCTCCCAACACTCCACAGTCACCGCTGTCCACTCCCTCTTCCAGTATCCGGCCCGTACGCAGCGGAGCCAACCCAACGGACACGCTGCAGGCCCACGGCATCGCCATCCGCGCCCGCGGCCCGGTGGCAGTGGTGGCGCCAGCCCCCGCGCGCCGCCAGCAATGCCGCGAGTCGGCGGCGGCGGCGGTCGCGGCTCCCGCCGCGCGCGCCCGCGTGACGCACTCGATGCCGCCGGAGAAGGCGGAGGTGTTCCGGTTGCTGGAGGGCTGGGCGGCGCGGTCGCTGCTGCCGCTGCTCAAGCCCGTGGAGGAGTGCTGGCAACCGACGGACTTCCTGCCGGACTCCTCGTTCGAGATGTTCGAGCACGAGGTCCGGGAGCTGCGCGCCCGCGCCGCAGGGCTGCCCGACGAGTACTTCGTCGTGCTCGTGGGCGACATGATCACGGAGGAGGCGCTGCCCACGTACCAGACCATGATCAACACGCTCGACGGCGTCCGCGACGAGACCGGCGCCAGCGCCTGCCCCTGGGCGGTCTGGACGCGTACCTGGACCGCCGAGGAGAACCGCCATAGCGACATCCTCGGCAAGTACATGCACCTCTCTGGCCGCGTCGACATGCGCATGGTCGAGAAGACCGTCCAGTACCTCATCGGCTCCGGCATGGTACGCATCACCATCGTCTTGGACTCTTGGATCCAACAATTCTCCACTGCAGTGCATCGTGCATTCTATGATGTTGACTCCCGAGGCTGGTTTTCTTTCTGAATTGCAGGATCCCGGAACGGAGAACAACCCGTACCTGGGCTTCGTCTACACGAGCTTCCAGGAGCGCGCGACGGCCGTCTCACACGGCAACACCGCGCGGCTGGCCAGGGCGCACGGGGACGACGTCCTGGCGCGCACCTGCGGCACCATCGCCGCCGACGAGAAGCGGCACGAGACGGCGTACGGGTGCATCGTGGAGCAGCTGCTGCGGCTGGACCCGGAGGGCGCGGTGCTCGCCATCGCGGACATGATGCGCAAGCGGATCACCATGCCCGCGCACCTCATGCACGACGGCCGCGACATGAACCTGTTCGAGCACTTCGCCGCCGTCGCCCAGCGCCTCGGCGTGTACACCGCCCGGGATTACACGGACATCGTTGAGTTCCTTGTCAAGCTGTGGGAGCTGGAGACGCTGGAGAGCGGGCTCTCCGGCGAGGGCCGCAGGGCCAGGGACTTCGTCTATGGGCTCGCGCTGAGGATGCGCGGGGCCGCGGAGCGCGCCGAGGACAGGGCCAAGAAGGACGAGCCCAGGATGGTCAAGTTCAGCTGGATCTTTGATACGGAAGTGGTTGTTTAGGCACTTGTTGCTGACTGTGATATCGTCAAGTAATGTCGCTATCTGTTAGTGTCTTTTTCACAATGTGTTTATGTGTTTGAAATGCAGTAACAGTGTTTCTTTCTGGTACTAGTACAAAATTTCGAGAAATATATGTTCTGGAATCTTCACAAGAAATGGTACGATTTGGAGCCCAGATTGCAGAATCAGTGGTGCCACTGAACTGATGAGCGTGCCAAACGGACCGAAAATGGACCGTTCGTAGGCCTGGTTTAGTTTGGGGTTAGAAATCAGTATTTGGTACTGTAGTACTTTCGTTTGTATTTGACAATTATTGTCCAATCATGATCTAACTAGGCTCAAAAGATTCGTCTCGTAATTTATAATCAAACTATATAATTAGTTATTTTTTTATCTACATTTAATACTCTATATGTCTAAAGATTTGATAGAGAGAGGGTGAAAAAACTTACGATCTAAAGGCCGTAGCTTGTGAACTTTGCCAAAACTAGGTACCGCCGCAGCCGCTAAAGACAACAAGCATGATTGATTATTGGATTTTGTATAAGATTTCCAATAAGTTGGATTGTGCATGTATGCATCCAATGTGTTTCATCTTTCATATTCCTGGGTCCACTTTGGCTCGAAAGTATCCCTGGACCCTAGTGGCTACAGTACAATAATCTTCTGCGTACAATAATCTTCTACAGTACAATAATCTTTCTGAAATAAACACCTGGAAGTTCAGTGATTGCAGCTCACAAATTCTAGAACAGGACTGCAATGGTCGACGACTGGATTTATTTATTTTTTCTATCAAACGCATCACATCAAGATCATTTCTTCTTTGGGTGAGCTACTGAAATCAGACCGATGAAAAACATGAAACAAAATTATTAAACAAACTTACAGTAATCTAGTCTGCACAGAGCACTACTGCCTACTGCCTGCACACACTTGGTATTCAGGAATGCCAAGCTCAAGCGAACTGCAGCCAGGAGTCTTCTCAATCCCATGTCGCGCCATTTTCCTCCTTATTTGCTCTGCCTGCTCCCACCTCTCCGAAGCAGCCATGATATTTGACAGCATGATGTACTCTGCGTCATTGGACGATGCGTGAACAGAATGCAATCGATGGATCTCATCAGTTACCAATCTTGACATTTCCGCATCACCATGCACTCTGCAAGCTCCAAGCAACGATCCCCAGATCACCTCGTTGGGTTCCTCAGGCATGTTCTTGACAATCTTGTAGGCCTCTTTCAGTTTTCCAGCCCGGCCTAATAGATCAACCAGGCAACCGTAATGTTCCAATCCTGTTTCAACTCCATATGCATCGAGCTTGTTGAAGATTCGCAATCCTTCGTCAACAAACCCTCCATGCGTGCAAGCTCCAAGCACAGCAAGAACGGTGATCGAGTTGGGTGTCGGCCCAGCGCGCTCCATCTGGAAGAACAGGTGGAGTGCTTCATCGCTCCGACCATGGCTTGCAAGTGCGGAGATCATGGTGTTCCAGCATTCGGTGTTCTTCCATCTCATGCTATCAAAGATGTGTCGGGCGTACGCGAGGTCACCACACTTGGCATACATATCGACCAGACCGTTCACCACAAAGCGGTTCTTCCGGATATGCTCCCGGTTAATGAAGTCATGAACTTTCTTCCCCTGCTCTAGCGACCCGAGCTGCGCGCATGCTGACAGCAGGCTCGCCGCGGTGAACTCGTCTGGCTTTACCCTCTCCTGCAGCATCGAATGAAAAGCCTCAAGCGCCTTCTCACTGCACCCGATTTGCGCGTACCCGGCGATCAGGGCGTTCCAGTTCACCAGGTTCCGGGTCGGGATCCTATCGAACACCGCACGCGCCTCCTCGGCGTCGCCAGCCTTGAAGTATCCCGTGACCATCGACGACCAAACAAAGGCGTTCCTCGCCGGCATCCTATCGAACACCTCCCTTGCCGCCTCCATGTCCCCCGTCGACACGTAGCCGTGCACGAGCACGGTCCACGTGACAACGGTCCGCATCCCCGGCGGCGTGGCCCCGAACCACCTCCGAGCTTCCGGCATGTTGCCCTTCTCCGCGAACCCACGGATCAACGTCGCCCACGTGACATACGTCCAGGAGCGCATGCCACCGAACAGCGCCAGGGCACCGTCCATGTCCCCCGCCGCGGCGTACCCGGCGAGAAGCGCGTTGTAACTGATGACGTTCCGGTCCGGCATTTCGTCGAACGCCCTGCGCGCGTCGGCGAGTGCGCCGCACTTGCAGTACATTGACACGATCGTGGTGCCGACGAGCAGGTCGCGGGCAAAGGCGGACTTGAGGGCCTCCGCATGGAGGGACTTGCCGAGTCCGGGATTGGCCGGGGAGGAGGCGGCGGCGGCCTTGAGGAGGACAGGGAGGAGGGGCTGGTGGTGCGTTCGGCGGGGCACGTTCCTGGCGTAGACGAGGGCGGCTTCCCGGAGCAAGGATTGGGAGGCGTACTCCCTGACGAGGTGGGCCCACTTGTCAGGATCATGCGAGCTGCTGGTCATGTAGATGGCGTGGAGTTGCCTCGCTCGGCTAGCCATGCGAGCGGGCCTCGGATTAGACCCCGTTCTGGGCGTCTGGGGTACGTATACGTATGCAAGGCTGAGCGCGCGTGGCGCACGCGCCTATGGGCTATGGCCCTCTCGCACGCATGGCGGCGCCTCCGGAGTCCGCACCTAAGAGCATCACTCTCCATATCCCTCCTAGGAATAGAGATCGGTAAAAAAGTATGCTTCCCATTCAAATATAATCATATTTGTTAGACAGTTCGGATCGTCTAGAGTAGATCTAGTCGGGGTGCTTGATGAATTACAAACCTAGGATACGTTCTAGTGCAGCGATAGAGAGACAGAGAGGGGTACATGAGGTCTGACGAACCTGACACCGCGGAGCGGGAGGGTTCAGAGGCCGCTATCGGGTTCGTTGGTGAAGTCTGCACACGGACAGCGACGGTCGGTGAAGAGGACAGTGAAGACATCGACGTTGATGCAGCGGGCGGTGCGGTTAGTTGTTTCCCGTCATTGGTTGCGCACCCTCTAGATCGGATTAGGGTTTTGATGTCGGTGGAGAGTTCGGCTCAGGTCAACCTCATGATAAGAGACACCGGCCCCCACCTCTTTTTATAGCGCAAGGTGATAGAGACCCTCCAGCCATGGTGGGTTGGGCTCCCCCGATCAGGGCGCGAATCAAAGGCCCAACTGGCCCGTTGGGTACAGTTAGGTTAGAGATCAATCTAACAATCTCCCCATTGATCTCTTTCCATATTTCACTTTCAAATCATTTATTTTTGTTTATTCCATTACAGATTAGCGCATAGAGCATGCCTCATCGTCACGGTCCATTACCGATAGATTTAACAGCTACAACACACTACTCTGTTCTGAAATAGATACTTATCTTTGGGCCTTCTTTTGTCTAGGAATTATAGGTTTTCCCTTAAACCCATGTCGGCTACATGTTCTCTGAACACGTTGGGTGGTAAGCCTTTTGTAAGCGGATCCGCGAGCATCTTTATTGTACTTATATGCTCAAGACTTATGATTTGATCCCGGACTTTATCTTTTACAACATAATACTTTATGTCAATGTGTTTGGCAGCATCACTTGACTTATTGTTGTGAGCATACTGTACTGCTGGATTATTATCGCAGTATAACTTAAGTGGTCTATAGATGTCGTCAACCACCTTTAAACCGGGTATGAACTTCTTTAGCTTGTTCACCTGCCCCGTTGCCTCATAACACGCTACAAACTTCGTATACATTGTGGACGATGTAGTGACGGTTTGCTTTGAGCTTTTCCATGAAATAGCTCCTCCTGCGAGAGTGAATACATATCCAGACGTGGATTTTCTATCATCTCCCGCGTAATTAGAATCTGAATATCCCACTATATGGAGTGAATTGGATCTTCTATACGTCATCATGAGGCCTTTCGTTCCTTGCAAATAACGCAAGACTTTCTTTATCAATTTTCAATATTCCATTCCAGGATTGCTCTGGAATCTGTCAAGTAACCTGGTAACAAATGCCAAGTCAGGACGCGTACATACTTGAGCATATTGCAAGCTTTCGACAGCTGAAGCATATGGAACCGCTTTCATTTGACCGATCTCATATTGGTTCTAGGGCATTGAAAATCCCCATATCTATCGCCCTTGACTATAGGAGCAGGTGAGGGACTACATTTGTGTATACTGAATTTCTTTAAAATTTTCTCTATGTATGCCTTTTGTGACAGTCCTAATACGCTTTACTTCTATCTCG
The DNA here is from genome assembly GCA_904845875.1 of Miscanthus lutarioriparius. Taxonomy (NCBI): domain Eukaryota; kingdom Viridiplantae; phylum Streptophyta; class Magnoliopsida; order Poales; family Poaceae; genus Miscanthus; species Miscanthus lutarioriparius. Next base: position 13,554,104 of record CAJGYO010000006.1, on the reverse strand, counting down.
GTGAATCTCGATCCCTAGAACGAACGAAGCTTCACCAAGATCTTTCATATCAAATTTTGAGGACAAAAACTTCTTTGTTTCCTGTAGTAGACTGACATCACTACTAGCAAGTAAGAAATCATCCACATATAGGACAAGGAAGATGAACTTCTCATTCTTAAACTTTGTGGTATGCCAACCGTAGTACTCTCCCTCACGGTCGGACTTGACTATATTAATCTTTAAATTGTGTTGGTTTTCAACTTCTGCCTTAAATATCTTAAATTTATCTAATGCTTCTGTTCTTTCTTTGATTGGATAAATTTAGCCACAACAGGAGTAATCATCTGTGAATGTTATGAACGAATCATAACCATCCACACTCTTTACAGGAAAGGGACCACAGATGTCTGTGTGAATAATCTGTAGAATTCCTACGCTTCGTTTGACATTTTTCTTAATTTTCTTTACATACTTTCCTTTTATGCAATCTCTGCATTGTTCTAAATCTGAGAGCTCTAATAGAGGAAGAATATCATTCTTAACTAGCCTTTCCATTCTCCCCTCGAAATATGGCATAAACGACAGTGCCATAATTTCGACAACGCATCGTGAGCTCTCTTTCGTTTTCTGTTTACATCCGCAGACGATGATACATTCACATTGTCGCACGCAATGTTCCCATCATCGCATACAACATTCACATCATCACGTAGTGATAAAAAATAAAGCTCATTTTGTAAGATAGCAAGACCAACACATGCATCATTAAATGTTATCTTACATTTGCCATTTCTAAAATAGCAATCATATCCATCATTGTCCAAACAAGAAACACTTATTAAGTTTCTCTGTAACGAGAGAACACAAGGAACATCTCTAAGTATAAGTTTGAAACCATCAGCAAGCTCTAGAGAAATATCGTTAACGGCTTCAACTTCTGCTCGGACTCCATTTGCTACTTGAACGTGTCTTTCGCTTCTTTCCGTAGTCCACGTCGAACGGAATCCCTGTAAAGATTTAGCAATATGAACAGTTGCACCTAAGTCAATCCACCAAGTAGATTTCGAATACTGTACATATAGGGATTCATTTATGAACGTAATAATGTTCTCACCTTTCTTTGCCATGATCATCTTTAAGTAATCGGAACAATTTTTCTTATAATGTCCCGTCTTCTTGTAATAGAGCAGTGGTCTTTCTCTACTATGAACTGGTTCTGCTGAGGCTTATGCAGCATGGGGCCCTTTCCCTTTGACTTTGAGGAGAAGTTGGCATTATTATTCTGTTTCTTATTGTCTTTCAGATAATTGATAGTGCCATCATTGGCAACTTTCATTCTCTCCTCCTCTTGCACACACATAGCCATGAGCCTCTTCATGTCCCACTTTTCGGGTTATATGTTGTAGTTAACAACAAATGTGTCAAACTATTTTGGCAAGGAAGCAAAAATCAGATGGATAAAGAACTCATCCTTGAGAGCTATATCCACTGGTTTTAGCTTGGATGCCAGATTGCTCATCCTTAATATGTGCTCTCTTATGCCACCATTGCCAGATTGTCACCGGCTGCTTTATCAGCTGGGTAGCATATGTCTTTGTAGAGCCAATGAACTGACTCTTTATTCTTTCGAGATACTCGGTAACGGTGTCACACTCTGGGATTGAGCCCATAATTACAGGATCAATCGTGTTCTTTATCACAGCCAAACACTTCTTGTTGGCAGTGACCCACTTCTTATGCTCAAGATCATAGGACATTCTTTGGGATGCAAAATCTCTCTCTGGTTGCCCAAGCGGCATCAGCCTCGTTTGGCTTCCTCATCGGTGCCACAGGCTTTGTGGTACACGGTGTGGTGACTACCCAGTCCACCTCAGCCAAGATGAAGGCCAGGTCTATCTTTTTCTTTCACTCAATGTAGTTATCACCTTTGAGAGTGGGGATCTCTTTGATATAACTCATCAAATTATATCCGCCTGAAAACACAATTCAAATGGAGTGAGAACATAAATAATAACAATAACAATTGCGTGCCTTAGTTCCAACGTTGGTCAAAATTAAAATATATAATTGTTCTCTACACTAATTCTACATCACCGTTTGTTGACACCGTTTTTTGCACGTGTCAAAATGATCGGAGTGGACTGATCGGCAAGGGGAAAGTTATTATATACTCTGATAACCGATGAAAGCCAGCTTGTAAAGATGGTGGCCGATAGCTGGTGGTGGTCGATGGAAAGGTTGATTTAGACTCGGGCGTTGCCGATGAGGTTGAAGGTGTTATTGTCGATGCCGATGAAGGGAGGCTTGAGGCTTGAAGACTACTGCCGATGAAACAGGGAGTATGCCGATGAAGGAAGACTTGAAGACTACTGCCGATGAAACAGGGAGTATGCCGATGAAGGAAGACTTGAAGACTACTGCCGATGAAACAGGGAGTATACCGATGGGAAGGAGGACGGTGAGATTTCCATCGTAATTGAGGCGGACAGGGAAATAGATAGGAGTTGATTTCCTTTTCTATATTTGTTAGAGTATGACTCATGTAAGAGTCACGTGTTTCCTTAGATATGGGCTTGGTGTCCTAGTTGTGTTTGGTTGTGTCTCTTTAGATCAGGGTATAAATATGGAGCGAGGGGCAATGTAATAAAAAAAAGGAATCAATATCAAAACCAAGTTTTACTCCTATTTACATCTACTTACTTTTCGGCGACTTCGTCAATTTGCATATTTTTCTTTTTACGAGTTCTCATTGATTCGGCGAGTTGCATTGTCTCAGTGCGACCTTCGGCGATTCTCGAGTTCGCGTGAGTACCCTTTGGCCGTGACTTTCGGGCGATCGTCGTTGTCGAGGACCAAAGTGCTCAGTATCTTCATCCTTGTCGATTAACAGTCAAATCGACCGCACGCCTGGATATCGATTCGGTATTAGCCCTTTGTGTTTGCAGATCCACTTTTGCATCAACACATCTTTTGGCACGCCCGGTGGGACCAATCAATCCGATCAATATGTTCAATTCCGAGATCGATGCGGGGAACATTATCGCGGTATCAGAAGAAGATCTTAAGGAAGAGCAGAGGCGGGCTATGGAAAAGGTCAGAAGAATACAAAAGCGACTTTATGTTCGAAATCGTTTAGCTTTGAACAAGAGTGGACAAGTCATCCGAAGCAAGATTTGCCGTTGCCTCGGCGAGTTACCTTTGACTCCAATCTGGTAAACTTCAAGAGATGGTTAATTTCGCAATAAATCATGCTTTGATTAATCATTCCAATGTGTTGTCCAATACTCATTTATAATCGTGGTTCGAACTCTCAAAGAAGGACAAGCGTCACCGCATTATGTTGGGCCTACCTATCACCAACCGTAACCGGCATCATCAATACTCCATCGGCTCCCTTGGCGCTGTGTGGGTACTGAAGTTACTTCTTCTCGATGTCGGCGAGTTTACCTAATATTCAATCTACACCGATACGATCGGATCCGGTACTACCGGAGGACAAATTCAGCTTATCTGAGATCTATCGGCATCAGCTATGTCAAGGTCCTGTGTCTCAAAATAGCCGATTCCTCGCTAATTGGTGGGGATATGGTATGCCTCCCGAGTCATCCGCTTTCAATCTGGATTACCTCAAGTGTTTGATGCGAGAGGAAAAGCTCCTATACCATCGGCTATTTCGCCGATGGCCCAAAGTCTCCTCAATATGCCACAAGCAACTCTTGTGCAACCAACTGTGGGGTTTCAGACGCCTTTGGTTCAAACGCCTTGATTCAAATCTATCGGCAAGCTTTCTGCGACATGGTATAAAAGCCCTGTTATGAGTCAAAGCTGGGGTTGGTTTATGCCTCAAGTGGTTATAATTATCCAACAATGTCGACCAAATTATCAGCCATCGGTAAGTTTTGTACCGGATGAGTTCTAATAATGGTTGGTCGTGGGCGAGTTACACTGCTCAAAGATACGATTCAAACAAAATCGGCAAAAGTTGCGTGGATTCAACAAGGTCATATGCAAGCTGGTTTTCGAGAATCAAGCATCGGCATTTCGGTAGATGAATCCTTTCAACAGGTTAATGGACCACAAGTAACGGCAAATATGCCAATTTGTGGAGATCGTGGGCCACAAAGATATGTGGAAGGATATCGCAGATACCTCTGTAGAAATTCAGCTAGTTAAATGCCAGAGGTTGATGCTTTTGGGCCGATAAGATAGCGTAAATTATGAAGGATCGGTTTGGGATAAAGCCCAAGGTCAATACTTATTCTTATCGGACTCCATACCCTCCCCGCATATGATTTAATTCCTCTCCCAAATCGGTACAAGGTACCAGATTTCACTAAATTCTCTGGGCAAGATGATACATCAACAATGGAACACGTCAATCGCTTCATTATTCAATGTGGAGAGGTAGCTAGCGAGAGATGAATTAAGGGTTCGATTATTTTCATCATCTTTGTGCGGATCGGCATTTACATGGTTTATTTCATTACCACCGAATTCTATTATTACTTGGGCTGATCTAGAAAAACAATTTCATAAGTATTTCTTTCTTTGTAATCCATGAAAAGAAGCTTACCGATTTGGTAAAATTGAGCGGCAGTAATGATGAATCGGTAGAAAGCTTTGTGCAAAGGCTAAGAGATGTGAAGAATAAGTGCTACAGTCTGGTGCTGGATGATCGGCAGCTTGCCGATTTGGCTTTCCAAGGGTTATTGCCACATCTTAAAGACAGATATGCTTCTCAGGAGTTTGAAAGTCTCAGTCATCTTGTGCAAAGGATTTCTGATCAAGACACTAGGGTTTTTGAACCTAAAAAGAATTGGAATAAAAAGTATCATTTGTTGAAGAAGTAGGAGATTACGATTACGATGAAGAACCGATTATCGGCTTTGGTGAGTGGGTTAAGAATAAAAGGCCGATATCTTGTCCCTTTGGTCGAAAAGAGCCGTAAAAGTTTACCTTTGATATCACCAAGGCCGACAAGATATTTGATCTTCGCTTCAAGAGGGCCAAATTAAGTCATCACCTAATCATGTGATCCCATCGGCGGAAGAATTGAAGAAGATCTTGTCTCGCAAATGGCATAATGCAACTTCACACAGTATAAATGAGTGCAAGGTGTTCAGCCTTGATTACAATCGGCTATTGAATCTGGGAGAATTAAGTTTGGTACTTCCAATACCCCAGAGGCCGATGAAAATTGATCAACACCCTTTTCCAAAGAATACGTTGGAGGCCAAAGGAAGACCAAGGTATTGACGTCGAGGTCTTTGAGAAAAACGCGTCGGTTGATCCCCAACATCGGATAACTACCGATGATGCAAAAAGTAAGGGTTTGCTAGAGAAAGCAAGAGTTCCAAACAACCTCCTCGACCGGCATTGTGATTACTCATCGAAGGCGCGGGGTTGGCGTCGCCGAATAATGATCGATATCGACAAAAAGCAGGAAGAAAGACGTCGGGAAGAATGGCATCGGCATAAAGATCATTGGAGGTGCCCGTTTTTATCCATTCTTTGGGAAGAAGGTATTAAATTGCCAAGCTGTTGAAAATTGCCACGAGTGCAATGGTTATTATGGGGTCAATCGGTCGGAAAGGAGGTTTCAACTCGGCAATCGTGGTTTATTTATCAATGAGCCGATCGAGGCAAGAGCATCGATGCATGATCAATTTGGGGCGACTTAGTGTACATGAAAGGCTTGGTAAACGCTTATTTGGATATTTTCCAAGGAATCAAGAGGAGCTTGAGGAAATGGCAAATGCAAGAGTTCCCGATGAGGAAATATTCTCTGAGGACCCTAATATACGCCGTGTAGAGTCAACTAGGACCTGTTATCAGCCGGTTTGGAAAACCAAGTTTCCTCGATGGTGCCCGGAGGGTCTGACAAAGACGCAGAGAAGGAGGATGCAACGTGAGCGTCAGGAGGATTTATACCAAGAGGAAAATTCCTCCAATGAGAGGTCCGGTCATCAGCAGTGGCAAGTAAAACACAAAAATAAGGGTCCATCGGCAGATGTTAATATGGTATTCATATTGCCGATGGAGTTTTTGGCACTATCCGATAATGAGGAAGAAGTTGTTCTCTCTGATCAAGTAGCTCAGTTGACACTAGATCCAATGATGGTCTGTTTTTGAGAAACCTACCGATGACGAGAGACTGACATCTTAAGGCTTTGTTTGTGAAGGCGAGTTGATGGGCTGCTCGTGTGTCTAAGGTACTTATTGATGGAGGGGCTGCGATTAATATTATGCCTTATGTGATGTATCGGAAACTTGGTAAGGGAGATCAAGACTTGACCAAAACCGATATGATGCTGAAAGATTTTGAAGGCAATGTGTCACCGGCTAAAGGGGCAGTATGCGTTGAATTGACCATCGGCAGCAAAACCTTGCCGACGACGTTCTTTGTTATTAACGGCAAGGGTGCATATAATCTGCTTCTAGGGAGGGATTGGATTCATGCTAATTGTTGTGTTCCTTCTACAATGCATCAATGCCTCGTACAGTGGATTGGGGGTAAGATTGAGGTTGTCCCTGGTGATTCTTCTTATATCATCGCATCGACAGAATCAGATACTTATGAGCGAACTAAATGCATATCGGGAGAAGCTTGGGAAAAAGAGTTCCTTAGAGTTGCTGATTATGAAATTCCACCGATCCAAGCAGTCGGTTCTGAAGAAGAGTTTTAATGGATAGGTTTGCCGATGATGGAAAATTAGGTCAAGGGTTCACATCGGCAGATGATTTAGTAGAAGTAGATATCGGTGATGGCGATAGGCCAAGACCTACTTTTATTAGTGCTAAGTTAGATTCCAAGTGTAAGCAGCAAATAATTGATGTGTTAAAAGAGTATAAAGATTGTTTTGCTTGGGATTATACTGAGATGCCTGGATTAGACCGATCGGTAGTTGAACATCGGTTACCTATCAAATCTGGATTTCGGCCACATCAATGATTGTGGCCGATGCAACCCTAATATACTTCACGATATTAAGGCCGAAATAACTAAATTAATTGAGGCAAAGTTTATTCGGCGTTGTCGATATGCGAGTGGATCTCTAATGTGGTTCTGTTTATAAGAAAAATGGAAAACTTCGTGTTTGTATTGATTTCAGGAATCTCAACAAAGCCACACCGATGGATGGCTATCCAATGCCGATTGCTGATTTATTGATTGATGCTGCAGCCGGGCATCAAATTATCAGCTTCATGGATGGTAATGCAGGCTACAATCAAATATTCATGGCTGAAGAAGATATTCCCAAGACTGCTTTCAGATGTCCAGGTCATGTGGGGTTGTTTGAGTGGATAGTTATGACGTTTGGTTTGAAAAATGCCGGCGCTACTTATCAGAGAGCTATGAACTTTATTTTTCATGAATACATCGGCACATTAGTGGAGATTTACATTGATGATGTGGTGATTAAGTCGGAGATATCACAAAACATTTAGCCGATCTCGAAGATCTTTGGAGTGCACAAGGAAGCATGGATTGAAGATGAATCCTAATAAATGTGCATTTGGTGTATCGGCAGGACAATTCTTGGGTTTTATGGTGCATCGGTGGGGCATCGAAATCAAGAGGGAAGTCTATTGATGCGATTAACAAGGTGGTTGCTCCTGTCAATAAGACTGAATTGCAATCTTTGATCGGTAAGATTAATTTCATTAGAAGGTTCATATCTAATCTGTCGGGTAAGATCAAGGCTTTCAGTCCACTACTTAAATTGAAAGCCGATCAGGAATTTGTATGGGGAGCTGAGCAGCAGTTAGCCCTCGATGAAATTAAGAAATATTTAACAAATCCTCCAGTGCTAGTTCCACCTCAACACGGGAAGCCTTTCAGGTTATATTTGTCAACCGATGATCTGATTATCGGTTGACTCTTATTCAAGAATTTGAAGGGAAAGAACGTGTTAGTTATTATTTGAGCAGAAGATTAGTGGATCCTTGAGACGAGGTATTCGGCCATCGAAAAATTATGTCTGTGTTTATACTTTTCTTGTGTCAAATTAAGGCATTATTTGTTATCTGCCGAATGTACGGTCATATGCAAAGACGACGTAGTCAAGTACATGCTGTCAATGCCGATATTAAGTGGTAGAATCGGCAAGTGGATTTTAGCATTATCAGAATTTGAACTACGTTACGAATCGACCAAGGCAGTTAAGGGGCAAGTTATGGCTGATTTCGTCACTCAGCATTGTAATACAGTGGACTCTCTGGAGATTGCCCCTTGGACACTTTTCTTCGATGGGTCCACATGTGGTGAAGGAGCAGGTATCGGCATTGTGTTGATTTCACCTCAAGGAAGGAAGTATGAGTTTTCATTACCAATTGTTGCTACATCGACAAACAATCAGGCTGAATACCGGGCCTTGATAAAAGGGTTAGAATTATGAAGGAGATACGTGCCGATCTTTGTTGAAATCTTTGGTGATTCTATGCTAGTTATAAATCAATTGGCTGGAATTTATGAATGCCGAAGTGAAGCTTTGATTTCGTATTATGAAAGATGTTTGCAATTGTTGAAAGGATTTAGAGATTTTCGTCTTGAACATATCTCTCGATTGCATAATGAGGAAGCTAATCGACTAGCTCAGCATGCTTCAGGGTATCAGCCTATTCAGGAAGTGCTAACATCGGCAGTTGATACCGATGACTGGAGGAAGGAGATTGTCGATTATTTAAAGGATCCATATAGAAAGGTTGAGAGACGTATAAGGTTCCAAGCTACCAAATATGTGCTCCTCGATGATGAATTATATTATCGAACTATAGATGAAGTTTTACTTAGATGTGTTAGCAAAGATAATGAATCGAAAAGCTTGATGGGTGAAATTCATGAAGGGTGTGTGGGCGCATCAATCGGCTTTCAAGATGAAGTGGATGATCGGAAGGAATGGGTACTATTGGCCGACTATTCTTGAAGATTGTTTTAAATATTTTAAAGGATGTCGGGGGTGTCAAAAGTTTGGTAATATTCAAAAGCGCTTTGCATCGGTTATGAACCCTATAATCAAACCGTGGCCATTCGGGGATGGGCTATTGATCTCATTGGTCAGATTTATCCGCCATCGAGTAAAGGACATAAATTTATTCTGGTTGCTACCGATTATTTCACAAAATGGGTTGAGGCAATTCCTTTAAAAAAGGTGACATCGGTTAATATGATTGATTTTGTGAAAGAGCATATTGTTTACCGATTTGGTATTCCTCGGACTATCACTACCGATCGAGGCACTATGTTTACATCGGGAGAATTTGATGAGTTTCTTTGTAGGTATGGGAATTAAAGTTTTAAATTCTTCTCCATATTATGCTCAAGCTAACGGTCAAGCCGAGGCTTCTAACAAAGGGATCATCAAACTCATTAAGCATAAAATTGAAGAATATCCTAGGAGGTGGCATACGAGTATTAAATGAGGCCTTGTGGTCATATCGGATGTCATGTCATGGTGCAACAAAAAGTAACGCCTTATCGGTTAGTATATGGACACGATGCAAGATTGCCTTGGGAAATTAAAGTTGGCTCTAAGCGAATACATTCTCAAAATCAGGTGACAACCGATGATTATAATACTCTTATGAAGGATGAGTTGGAAGATGTGGCGGGTCATCGGTTAAGGGCTTTAGTTAGCATCGAAGAGAATAAGAAAAGAGTAGCGGATGGTATGACAAGAAGGTGAAGGTAAAGGAGTTTCTTGATGGAGATCTGGTGCGGAAATTGATTTTACCGATTGGGACTAAAAGTTCAAAGTTTGGAAAGTGGTCTCCTAATTGGGAAGGTCCATATCGGATAAATCGATCTGTTTCGTAGTAGCATATATTCTAGAAACCCTCGAAGGGGTTGTGTTTCCCAGAGCATTAAATGGAAAATATTTAAAGAAATATTACCCTAGTATCCGGATGGATGCATAAAAGTATAAGTCCGATACTTGATCCTATCGGCTAAAATTATGCAAGGATGTCAATGTCTCATAAAGTGCCGATACAATAAACAAGATTACAAGTTCAACAAGGATTGGATAGCTAATATCGCACGCAGCGAATCTGGTGGCTTCCTCCATTTCTTTGGTATCGTCATCTAATGACACCCTCCACAGCTTGAGTTTTTTTTCTTCATGGCCAAAGCTTTGCGAGCCTGGATATCTCTTTCTTCTTTGAAGGGCTTTGATGGCATTGGGTAGGCTGGCTTTCTTCTTGTTGGGCATGAGTTAAGGCGCATCGACTTCTTTCAATTCAGCCAATAGAGCCATCTTCCTTGCCGATAAATCCAAGATTTTACGCTTAAGTTCAAGACCGAAAGTCCGCAAGTTGCCGATGCCCTTGTGCTTCTCATCGGCAATTTGTTTGATTTGTAGCATCTCTTCTTTGAGTTGAGCCCGAGTGCGCTCTATCGGCAATACGTTGAGCAGCCCGTTGATATTGTAGTTGGCGGCTTTCTAAATGGGCTCTTTGGGAAGAGTACTTCTTCAACATCGGTAGGGACCGCCACGGATTGTTTTGAAAATTGCCTTTGCGGGGTCCGAGTCATCTACCGGTTAGGCGGTATCTCGTCTGTAGCAAGTTCGGGAGAGCTTCCAACTTGGTCTTAGTTTCTGCCGATATTGTTCCCAAAGGCAAAGGAAGAACTTGTTTCCTCTCCATCATCGCCGAGGCGTCAATAGCAAAGGAGAATAGGCTGTTTGGGGAGTCTTGTTCACGAGGAAAAGAAAAAGGAGGTCGATTAAGGATAAGTATGAGTATTGTAAATCAGCTAGGTTAATCGGTTTACTGTTTCAAGGCAATTTCCTATGCTTGATTGGAGGAAGCAAACTGGAGTATGCCGTGTGGGAGATCGGTTTGAGTTTGCCGATGGGATATCTTTCGTAACTTCATCGGTGGTTGGCTCTTGAGGTATGATGACCTATGACATTAAAGGCGGATGTAGGGATCAAGATGGACCTTTTGTCGTTTTGGTCGTGCCTCAAAGATCTCGTTAAAGCTTTTGCGCTTTGCTTGGGCATCGCAACGATTGGTCAGGGGCATCGGCACTTGTTGGTTGTGAAGCTTGGATATACACTGTACGCTTGTCGATGTACCCAATTGTTGCCGCAAAACAAGTGTAAGGTATAATATTTAATGATAAAATGAAAAGTCAAGAGGATACCTCCGAAGGTTTGTCAAAAGAAGTGGTGCTTGATATCGGAGGAATTGCCGATGACGATCCAATGAGCAGCTCTTACCCACCGATGGTTAATGTTAATACTGAGTTTGTGATCGGCATAAGTAGAAATAAACAAGGTTGTTACCTTGAATGCCTTGACCAAGGTTGTAGCAGCAGCCGATGGGGAGGCCCTAGCTGTAGCCAATTTGGACTTAGAGGTGATGGTCTTGGTACGGATCTTTCGGTGAGTCAAAGCGAGTTAAGGTGGGGGCGTTGTAGCGATTGATGATATCGGAGAAACAGTGAAGATCGAAGGGTTTCCACTTTTGCTCACAGATGGTCTTTGGGTTGTTAACTTTGTCATAAGAGAGTCGATTCTTGATATATGAAGGAAAAGCGTAAGGAGTTAAAAGAAACTTATCTTTGCGTCATCGGGGATGGCATATTGAGGGTCGATCATGTGCCGATATGTGTGAGCGAAGTTGCAAACGATTGTTCCTTCCACTCTCGCCACCATTGCTTATATGACTTCGGTGATGAAGGATATTTGGCGTCCGGTGGATATATCAACATCTGTAGTATCGGCATCGGGGAGAGTTGTACTACCTTGTTCCGATCTGTTCCACGGTGATTGTTTCCCAGGTTTGATCACGTCGGCAAAGCAAAGTTTGATTGGCGATTGCCCAAAAGCCAATTGACGGGATATCGCCGATGGATTGTAAAATTCATACGTAATGTTGGTGTTTTTCCCGCTACCAAATGTATTTCTTTGGAATTGCCACAGGAGTAATGATGGCCATCATGAGTTCCTTATCCCGATTCAGGTGTCATCAGCAAAGTTGAAAAGAAGGGGAATCTATTTTCCTCGTCAATATAAGGTACCGGAGCCCTATGATCACGAGAAAGACCATTGTAGAAGCTTTGGAAGAATCACGATCCTGGTCTTCATTGGCCTCTGTTCGGGAAGGACAATTATGGCTTCACCAAAATTGAGGGGTGAGCGTGTTGCCGATTCATCGTCCCCGAGCACATGGTCTTGAGCAATTTCTCGTGGGAATTGTTGGGCAAAAAGTCCCATTGCAAACGTTTGTGCATATGTGCATTCAACCACATGTTGATAAACCACCACGGGCCTCCTAGGTTGCCGATGGGTTCGCCAAGCGAAGTTTCGAGACACTTGATGAAGAAGATGATAAGTGGAGCTCGGAAGGTATCGCCAAGAGGAAACCTTACACCATTAGCCAAAAGTTCATTTGCGGGGAGGAAGGCGTTGGTTGGTCCCTTGATCGACCGACCACAGAAAATAAATTTTTCTAACCACATATTCAAGAATGTGGCATGTTCCCTCTGGTTAAGTGTCCCGGTCTTTCGGTATTCTTGAATGTACCCCGTCCAACGCCGATGTTGCGGGTATTCACCCTATATTTAGATTTTCTACCATAGATGGAGCCTTCATCGGCAGGTTGAAATATCCAAGCCAAAGTGAGCATGTGGACATCGGCAAGTGTGGGAGTAGATGGGCCATGTCCAAACATAAAAGTGTTTGTTGTGTGTCGACTGAATAAGCATTTGCAATCATCATTGATTCATTCTTCTCGCATATCGGCAATAGATAGCCTAATGCATTGGTCTAACTTCCGTTTCGCCCAAAGATACTTGCATCGATCTATTAACCCTCAAGTACCAATCTTTCCACCCTTTGGTGGTCTTGGGCCAAGATCGGAATGTGTCTTTCCATAAATTCAGAGAGAAATTTTGGGCTCTAAAAGGAATTCTGTTAACCTCTGCATTAATCAGATCAGTTGGATCTGGGTTGCCCATTGGTCCTAGGCATTGGACATGCGGTGATCGGTTGGAATAACTAATTTGTGTTGCAGTTCCTAAGTTTAAAGGATCCAGGAGAACAAAAGAAAGGAAAAATCACCAACTCGTATGGATTTGCGAAAACTAGGGGATCAAAGTAAAAGGTAATGGGAGTGGAGCGAACCGCAGGACGTTGAAGTTGATTGCCATTATCTTGAGGAAGATGGGGGCACGAGCCGGAGACTTGAGGTTAACGCCGGAGAAGAGTTCTTGTTGTTTGAAAAGTGCAGCTTGTTCGCTTGAGTCGCCACGGAAAGAGAAAATGTCAAAGATTGGGGTCCGAGGGTAGAAGACGAGTGTTAGGAGGAATCTATTTATAAGCCGCTTGGGGTAGGGGTATTTTGGACTTATCTCTATATACGCGCGCATGTAGGTCGAGGTGGTTCGAGATGGATATGGTAGCTGACTTCATACGATAATCGGGGATTTATGCTGAGATGAGTTGATGGCAAGTAATCATGATTTGGAAGAAGTATCGGTACAGGATATTTTAATTTCGAAAACGCAAAGATTATCATGTAAAGATCTTGCCGATGGGTTATTGTTTTGGTATCTTGATCATAATCAAGGCAAGAGTGGTTGGCGATTGTGCGATGTTTACTGAAGTCCGTGAATCAGGATTAGATTTGATTGGATTTGATAACAGATCAAGTTTTGGCTTGGAGAATGAGTTACGGTAATCGGGCGAAGACAAATGTTATCTAGAGTAAATTTCAGAGCATTAATGATTTTATACTCCGAAATTGGGGGGCATGTGTTGACACCGTTTTTTGCACGTGTCAAAATGATCGGAGTGGACTGATCGGCAAGGGGAAAGTTATTATATACTCTGATAACCGATGAAAGCCAGCTTGTAAAGATGGTGGCCGATAGCTGGTGGTGGTCGATGGAAAGGTTGATTTAGACTCGGGCGTTGCCGATGAGGTTGAAGGTGTTATTGTCGATGCCGATGAAGGGAGGCTTGAGGCTTGAAGACTACTGCCGATGAAACAGGGAGTATGCCGATGAAGGAATACTTGAAGACTACTGCCGATGAAACAGGGAGTATGCCGATGAAGGAAGACTTGAAGACTACTGCCGATGAAACAGGGAGTATGCCGATGGGAAGGAGGACGGTGAGATTTCCATCGTAATTGAGGCGGATAGGGAAATAGATAGGAGTTGATTTCCTTTTCTATATTTGTTAGAGTATGACTCATGTAAGAGTCACGTGTTTCCTTAGATATGGGCTTGGTGTCCTAGTTGTGTTTGGTTGTGTCTCTTTAGATCAGGGTATAAATATGGAGCGAGGGGCAATGTAATAAAAAAAAGGAATCAATATCAAAACCAAGTTTTACTCCTATTTACATCTACTTACTTTTCGGCGACTTCGTCAATTTGCATATTTTTCTTTTTACGAGTTCTCATTGATTCGGCGAGTTGCATTGTCTCAGTGCGACCTTCGGCGATTCTCGAGTTCCGCGTGAGTACCCCTTGGCCGTGACTTTCGGGCGTATCGCTGTTGTCAGGACCAAAGTGCTCGTATCTTCATCCTTGTCGATTAACAGGTCAAATCGACTGGCACGCTCTGGATATCGATTCGGGTATTAGCCCTTTGTGTTTGCAGATCCACTTTTGCATCAACACCGTTGGACAGAAATAGAATTAATGCATGACAAAGCATCATAATATTACCATTAATCAACGTTGATAAGAATAATAACAATATTATGATCAATTAAAACATATCCATTTTTCAAAATCAAATTCTCCGTTGGTTCGAATTTAATAATAAAAATAACATCTTTAAATATGCACCGAAAAAAATAATCTCAATTTTGTGAATTTTACCGACTGGAAAAATTCTCTTTTCTATTTTCTTTAAGCCATTAATCAATTTTCAGGAAATAAAACTTTTACTGAAAAAAGAAAAAACAAGAATTATGCATTTCTTTACTGTTCCGGCCCAGAAAACCGGCAAAAAGCTGGCTCGGCCCATCGCCTCCGTGCACGCGAGCTGCCACCCAGGCCGCGACGTGGGCCTGGGCCGGCAAGGCTCTGTGGCGTGCTCGCCCGCCTGGGCCGCGATGCGGTCCGTTCAATCTGAGCCGTCCGTTTGCATCGGACGGCTGCGCGGCGTCTTCGGGCGAACCAAACCGCCCCCCGGCCGCGTCCCCGAACCCTAGCGGCCATTTGGCCTTCTCCTTCTCTCTCTCACTCTCTCAGCCGCAGCGAGCGCACCGAGCGAGCGTTGTAGTGAGTGAGCAGCCCTGGTGCCGTCGCCGGCCCCCTCTCCGGCGTGTGCGCTCCCCAGCCCGCCCGTCGGGTTTTTTCACGCGAAATGTTGGTTACCGGCTTACCGCAACTCCCCATGCCGTCGTAACCTCCTAATTTTTTATAATTTAACATTTTTTTAAGAAAATTTACTTTTAGCCTCCTAGAACAAGTAAACTTATCTTTAGACCTGGATGGCGTCGAGGTAACTCGTTTCAGCGCCACAGATCTTGATGTCGACCTCGGTGCCACGCACTCTGGCGCCGAGCGTGGACGTTTGCGGACTGTCCGGTTTTAGGCGATGTTTAGTTCCCACAAACTCCCAACTTTGGCACTATGAAAAAGAAGTTCCACGTCACATCAAATTTACGGTACATGTATGGAGTACTAAATGTAGATGAAATAAAAAAAACTAATTACACAGTTTGGTTGAACTTTGCGAGACGAATCTTTTGAGCCTAATTAGTCAATGTTTAGACAATAATTCAAAAACACAAACGGAAATTGCTACAGTGTTTGCCGTCACATCAAACACTGTGCAGATACCGATTCCGGCCGAACTAAACGAGGCCTTAGTGCCTGTTTAGTTCCCAAAATTTTACAAATTTTTTTAAGATTTTCCGTCACATCGAATCTTTAGACGCATGCATGAAGCATTAAATATAAATAAAAAATAAAACTAATTACATAGTTTAGACGAAATTCACGAGACGAATCTTTTAAGTATAATTAGACTATGATTGGATACTAATTACCAAATAACAACGAAAATGATAAAGTATCTTTTTTCAAAAAATTTCGCGAACTAAATAAGGCTTAGTTCAAAATCTAGCGTGGAGCAGCCTAGCGCCTGCAGCCTGGGTGCGCGTGCAAACCAAAACCACGGGAGCAGTTGAACATTTTGGGCCCGTTGCTGGAGAGGCGGTCACCGGAGGAGATCGTGATCGCGTCACTGTCGCTGACGACTGGCCTGGCCTGTTCGCGTGGCGTGAGCTGCTGTGCTTTGCGTGCTGGACAGTGGAGAGCGTGAACGATTTGATTTTGCGGCTGACCGGCTGTACCACCTCGAAGACCGGATTTCTCTGCGAAGACTGAGTACTCACTCCATACAAAAGAATGTGCGACACATCGGTGCACCTGCAGCACACATAGACACCAGTGACGAAGCTAGAGCCAAATACATAGGGTGCGAGTAAAGTTTAAACTTTTAACAAAATTTTAGATATAATTCATAAATTTTGGCGGTTTCATGATTTTTTTAAAAATATCATATTTTATAAATATTACCACATCCTATAGCACGAGTTTGTACATATCTTGGCGAATTTTTTTTCTGAGAGACCCGGCACAGGACTCTCTGTCAGTTGGACACAACGCAGTCATCACAAACTCTCTGTCAGTTGACGGCTTGACGCATGACACATGATGCATTTGCCCTGATGCATGTATATATGCAGAAACTGATCGGCCTGGGCGCGACGGACATCGTCGTCCCCGGGGTGCTGCCGATCGGGTGCATCCCGATCTACCTGACCATCTACCAGAGCTCCAACAGCAGCGACTACGACGACCTCGGCTGCCTCAGCAGCTTCAACGACCTGTCCACGTACCACAACACGCTGCTGCAGAAGAGGGTGGGCATCATCCAGAGCCGGCACAGGAAGACGGCGCGCATCATGTACGCCGACTTCTACTCCGCCGTCTACGACGTGGTCCGGAACCCACAGACCTACGGTACGTACGCACGATCGATCGAGTAGTACCACTCTAGCCTCTAGCTACCTACTGCTTGCATTGCTGTCGTCGTACGTATCGTATGGACCCTTCGTCGCACAGAGACAGAGCCTTTTTATTTTCAACGCGCCACTCTGATTCCTGTGCAAAGTGGCAAGCACTACACTCGACAAAGTATATATACTATTTGGGGCTCTTGTGTTTTTGCCCCTACTTTAATGTGCAATTATAATTTTACCCTCGTTTTTCTAACTTTGTGATTTTGCCCTTAACTGTAGCAAAGTCAACGCGATTTTGCTCCTGATCAACGGTAAAAACAGGGACAAATTTGCGTTGACCAGGGATAAAATCACATTGACTTTGCTACAGTTAAAGACAAAATTACAAAGTTAGAAAAACAATGACAAAATCACAATTGCATATGTGTATAAGAGCAAAAACACCATTTTCCCATACTACTTTGTGTGCAGAAACTAGCATCGTGTCTAGGGCGAAGCTGTGTATGTGACAGTGGGTGCAGATGCACCCACGCCAAAATTAAAACTTAGTGCTAAGTATTATTTTTTTACCACATATACACCCCCTTGTCAAAAATTAATGCACCCACAGATCCAGCAAACCAAGGTTGAGCGGCAAAAGAAGTGTTTTAATCCCATACCAGCTATCAAGCATATCATATATCCCTAGCTCGGTTGATTAAACAATCATATATCCCTAGCTCGGTTGATTAAACAAAGGCAAAGTCCTAATAGTTGCATACAAAAAGTATATTATACTCCACTGTTGAAACCATCGTATTTTAGCTTTTTCTCACATTCTTGTATTTTAGCTTCAGTGCAAAATCATATACCGAAAATAAAATTGTGCACCTCATCTCTTTTGGCAACATATTAGGTATAAACCAACCAACCTGTGTAAACTTAGAAACTACCAATCGAGACCATTAGATGTTGATCCAATGGAAGGGGTGAGGAGGCTTAAGCGCAAAAAAAGGCCGACGGGTGGGGGGCTTAAGCGCAAAAAAAATCCCACATCTCACCCTATCCATTGGATCAGCATCTAGTGGTCCTGATTGGTAGTTTCTAAGTTTATACAGATTGGTTGATTTGCACCTGATACATTGCCATCTCTTTTTGTCTAAGTTCCCATTTGGTAGAACTTTAACTGGATTAAGCTATGGCTCTAGCTCCTCAGTGTACTATAGTAGAAAGCTATTTCTATCTTATTAAAATGAACTAGAGGAGCCATTAGAACTACTATTTTTTATTTCACCGGCTCGATGCCTTCGTGCACTATATCAAGCAGTCGGAGCCATGACAAATAATGCATGTGGACATGCCCGTCCCACTTGTTCACTGGTAAAAGATGTGCACATCAATAACGAGACATCTACGATGACTTCGTCAATCTCGAGATTTGCCAGTCTTACTTAGAATTTCAGAGGTGTTTATAGGGATAAAGTGTATGTGCCTACGTTTATAGGGATGTGTGTGCGCCCGTGTATATGAGGATACGCTTCTATCCGGGTCTCTCAGAAAAAAAAATCACCAAGATATGTACAAACTCGTGTTATAGGATGTGGTAATATTTATAAAATATGATATTTTTAAAAAAATCATGAAACCGCCAAAATTTATGAATTATATCTAAAAATTTGTTAAAAGATTAAACTTTACTCGCACCCCCATGTATTTGGCTCTAGCTTCGCCATTGGTGTCTATGTGTGCTGCAGGTGCACCGATGTGTCGCACATTCTTTTGTATGGAGTGAGTACTCAGTCTCCGCAGAGAAATCCGGTCTTCGAGGTGGTACAGCCGGTCAGCCGCGCAATCAAATCGTTCACGCTCTTCACTGTCTAGCACGCAAAGCACAGCAGCCCACGCTATGACACGAACATGCCAGGCCAGTCGTCAGCGACAGTGACGCGATAATCACATAAACGAACTGTTCATCTGAACCAGCCGCTCAAAAAATACTGTGCATCTAAACCAACCGACAATACTTCTACCTACATAAACAAACCAGCAACCATATAAACCAGGCTGCAGGCGCACCCAGGCTGCAGGCGCTCGGCTGCTCCACGATACCTTTTGAATTAAAACCAGACAAAGTCCGCAGACGTCAACGCTCGGCGCTTTGCGTGACGCCGAGGTCGGCGTCGAAGATACGTGGCGTCGAGACGTGGTACTTCGACGCTACGAGTCCTGACGACAACGACTCTAATATCAGAGATGAGTTTACTTCTTCAAAAGATCAAAAGTAAATTTTCTTCGAAACAAAGCTAAATTATAAAAAATTAGGTCGCTACGTGCGCTAGCGACCGGGCGTGATCGCCTCCGGCCCGGCAGCTTGCGAAAATGCCTGCACCAAGCAAGAACCAGTTGGCATGCGTGGCAGGTGCTCGTTCACGTTCAGCCTGCCTCGTTGTTATCCACACACCAAAAAAATCTGCCCGATTGGCTTCTGGTAGGTTTGCAATTCTTTGCCGGGCCAGTCCTTGAAATTGTTCTGTGGACTGTGGTTCCTGGTCTGGCGGCCATCTATGAAGTTCAGAAGATGAGCCACTGGTCGAAGGAGGTGTTTAGATCCTTGGCTAAAGTTTACTCCTTATTCAGCCTGCAAGGGGTCCGGGTCGACTCTTTAGATGTACGGTCTGCTCCTAAAATTCGTTCATGGTTCGGATCGGTGCGAACCAAATACGAAGAGGTTCCAAATGGTAACAACCCTGTTATCCTAATCGACCCTAGGGTCGCCTCGTTTAGTATTCTATTCACAACATCGTTCGCTCACTAGCTGTCGCTGTCGCCTCAGCCTTGATTTCTTCGTTGCATCATAAGGAGACTAGGGCGGTTCGACCCTCGGTGAACCTCATGTTAGCCAATGGATGGGGCGGTTTGACCCTGACCCTCATTTGCCAGCGACGGAGCGGAGGTTCAGTAAAAGGTACGCACCGCTCCGCACCTTTTACAGGCATAGTCCTTATCACATCGAATATTCGAAGGCTAATTAAGAAGACTAGACATGAGCTAATTATAAAACTAATTGCAGAAGCCCTGGACTAATTTACAAGGTGAATCTATTAAACCTAATTAATCCATCATTAGCAAATGTTACTGTAGCACCACATTGTCAAATAATGGACTAATTAGACTTGATAGATTCGTCTCACAAATTAGCTTCTATCTGCGTAATTAGTTTTATAATTAGCATATATTTAATACTCCTATTTGGTATCAAAGATTCGATGTGACACGGCCTAGGCTGCTTCAGGTTCAGGCTATGATCGAGTGTTGAGAAACGTTTTCAAATGATGACTCAGATAAATGGTATCTTCTGGAAAAAAAAACCCACTGATGAAACCACATTCATTTAGGATCACATACAAGGGCTGTTTGGATTACATGCAGCAAACAGTTACATGCTAAAAATAGCTAAGATTCTGTGCAAAAAAATGTCGTTCTCGTTTTTCGAAAAGTCAAACGTTTTTAAGTTTGACTAAAATATATATACAAGAAAAAATTAATATTTATAGTACATAATTAGTATCATTTGATAGATCGTTGTTAATTGCTACTAACCTAGTTAAACTTAAAAAAATTGATTGACACAATTACTATAGCTCAAGAATCAAGAAGTGAAGCGTTACCAAAGTGACTCTTAAAGCTTTTCCTATCAAGGATCACTCGTTCCTCAAGGCTCCACGGTAATGACGCCATGGTAGCTCTAGGCGGCCTGGCACGTGGCCTGTATCTGCTCGTGCAGCAGACGTGGCATCGGTGGCCCGCGTGCTGGCACGGTGGATGCAATTGGTGTGTCAGCACTCCGGCATGGCGACTATGATAGTTCACACGGTGCTCAGGAGCCATTTCTTAGCGTGCGGCAGTCGAGCTGTCCTCACTCTTTATCATTGTCAGCGATTCAGGGTTGATGGGGTTGTTTCCGACGATGGACGACAATGGCGGCTGAGCCGCGTTTCATGCCACCAAGCGCTGCCGATGTGTCAACGACATAGCAGGTAATGTGTGCCAGTGTTAGCGCACGTGTTTTGGTTCATGTGATAGTAGGATGACGGATCAAGCATTTCAACATATGGATTACATGTTCTCGGCAGGGCTAGGGTTGATAACGTGTAAAAAAACAAATTGGATTGCACATATGCAAGAACAAGAACTGAGAAAGGGAATGAACTTATTTCTTGTTTTATTTTAGTACATGAGCCGCGCACATTGATGTTTTGGGATGTCCGTTTCAGCTATCCTTCCTTCTCATTCTAGAGGGAAAAGGCTGATGAACACTATTCATGTTTTTTTTTTCTAAATTTTTCATGAGCTTTTCCTCTTATTTAATTTGGTTACTTTCAAATTCTCACTATCACATTTGTTCTTTAACTCTGATTTTGTAACAATGAAATCCACCAAAGCACTTTCCGGAGCCCTACCAAAGCGCCTCTAGTATGCCGACAGGTGGGCCTAGTGCCCTGCCATCAATTCGTGCATCCCTGGGCCCTGGCTCCTGGTCGCTTGTCTTTTCTCCAGCCTCCCTGACCTCCCTATTTTGCCCGAATTTTTTACATTTTAGAGTTTTGAAAGTTTCTCACAAATAGACCCCTGGAGGAAAGATTTTAGAAAATGGACCATTAGCTCGGCGCCATTGATGCTGGCGCCGAGTTAACATGTCTCGGCGCCAGCGTCCCTGGCGCTGAGCTCCTGGGCTCGGTAGGTGACATGGCAGGGAGCTCGGCGCCGTAGATCTTGGCGCCAAGCTCCCTGCCATTTAACCCCGGCCCAACCTTCCTGCCCGAGTGTTCTTCCTCTTCTTTCTCCTCCCTCTCGGGTTTTTTCTCTCCCCGCTTCACCCTACCTCACGAATCCGCATATTGGACCTTGGAAACTTTGATTTGATCCGTAGATCTTCGAGAGTAAGGTATCCTCGCTCCCCTCCTAGTTTTTTTTTGTATCGATTCGGTATATATTAGTCGGATTTTTGAACATAATAATCGTCATCACTTAGGGTTTCATTCTATCCCTCAATATATGTATTATACAATCGTAGGATGATGCGAAGGCGTAGAAAAGCTAGCAAACCTAGGCGCATGTAGTTATGTTATGGGTTCATTGTTGTGCATCAAATGGGAAACCCTAGATTTAGGGTTTAATGTTAACTGTTTTCGGTTCTTAGAAAGAAATTGGTTGTATTGTAGTTATGGTTCTCATTGACATTTATTTGTGATGTTTTGATTTATATTTGTTAAATTACATCCGTTTTGTTAGATGTAAGAAATGTTTCGGGAGGAGTTTTGGCGAAAACGGGGTCGTCCTCGAGAATTATACCCCGACGCGTCTAGCAAAGATGCCCCCGTCCCTCCTGACCTCCCTATCCCTAACTGTGACTATGGTTTCCCGGCCCATGTTTTTCAATCGAAACATTCGGACATAGCGGCGCGTTGCTTCTACACATGCAGTCGTTTTAATGTAAGAAATTGTTTCCACTATTCTTTTTCTTTATTTGTGTAAGTATGGTACTAATATTTTATTGGAATCTCGTTGTGTAGGACCATGAGAGGTGCTTTTTCTTTTAGTGGATCGACGGTGCAGACAAGTTTGATCCTAGGTACATCCTTTTCGACGATTGGTTTAGAGGGAGACATCCACGTGAGCACTTCAAGCGGTGGGTTCCACCTCCCTAACCCTCCGCCAATGATGGCTAAGGAGAAGCACCTAGCCACAGTTAGACGACTCGAGGAACCTCCTCTGTGCGATTGTGGAGATCGAGATGTGATAAACCCTGAGAATATGTTGGAGTTTGTGTGTCCAAACAAGCATGAAGTAAGTGCAAAGTGTATGTGTTGAAATGTTGAGCTATATGTGTTCATGTACTAATGTCTACTTATTTAGGTGTTTTCAATGGCGAAGTGTCGTTTCAAGGAGTGGTTGTATAGTCCTAAGAACCAATGGTCGGAAGAACCGTGAAAGGTTAAGGAAAAGAAGAAATAAAGGGTAATTCACAAAGCACCTCCTGTGATGTGCGAATGTGGTGTTAAATTCAACTATGGCCTAGTCCCTTCGAAGCTTGGAATAGGCCATTATTGCGTCCATTGGTTGAGTATGATGAGGTTGGTTATTTTTGTGGTATACATGAAATTGTATTTTGTTTCTTTTGCTAAGACATATATGATATAATTTTCCGTTTGAACAGAGCACTAGGAAATGCAGGTGGGAATGTTATGATGGTCAAGCTAAGTTCTTGGATGAACTGAAGAAGAGGCAAGTAATTGCACGAAAGAGGGGATATGGACCTGACTACGTCAACCTATTCATTAAACATCACAAAGAAAAGATGCGTGAGTTTGCTAGACAACGCGGTATTTGTAACCCGATCGATGTTGGGCTTAACAAATGGGGATTGGAGAGACGAATGACGTTAGAGGAGGAGAGGGCAAGGAATGAGGCAGGAGAGGAGACAAGAGTACAGCTGTAGGTCTTGAATGAGCATGTTGTTGCATTATGTGCCAGAGAGTGCTTGAAAGCATTTTTTTTCGTTGCATGATTTTAAATGTAATATAATCGTATTGCTAACTGATTGCATTTCATACATGAAGGGATTAGTTGCAGTGAGGAACATGCCATAGAGCTGGCTCGTGCAAGGTATGAGGAGAAGAAGTTAGATGAGCATAGATCGCGAGTTGGTCGCACCGTTCATTCACCGATTGTGTTGTCTGATGAGGGGGACGAGGATGAGGACGACACTGACAGACTGAGTGAGCTTATTGCTCTAGCAGAGGCGGGCTTACAGGTAGAGGAGGCTGAGGAAGACACTGGCAGACTGAGCGAGCTCATCGGTCTAGCAGAGGCGGGCTTACAGGCGGAGGAGTATGATGACACGTTCTTCACTCAGGCCGCAGCGGCTATAGATGAAGCGGAGGTCGCTTACTACAGGCGATAGGCAGGTCAGAGCAATGCAGGTGAGCCTAGCCACAGCAACAGGGTTGTAGTAGAGGACTGGTACTCGGATGATGAGTTGCTTACTCAGTATGTTTCAGACTGAGGATTTGGATCTGCATTTGCCCCTATGTGTACTGTTGGCATGTACTTCTAGTATTATTATGTTGTTTAATGTGGCATAGTATTGAACTTTTCATTATGTGGTTGTTTTCATTATTTATGGTCTCAATATTCCGCTTAATGTTACGGACGTATTGAAATGTGAACATGTGCTGCAAATAAAACCTAACGACGTACGACATTATATAATTCAACACACAAAACACATGAAATGGCATGTGAGAACATGTACCGAACCTAGGTACAAAGTTTCCTTCGACTAAACCTAACATGCCTTAGGTAATTAAACCAAACAACAAACACATAGATGTGGCATGTGAAAAAGATAAAGTCATCCTAGTAGTGTGGCCACATAGCAAATTGTGTTGCACCTTCTTCATAGTAGCCTCCCGCTGTTGTTGTTGGTGGTGGCGGGGGTGACGGGGGAGGCCCCTTGTTCTTGTGGTTAGGGCAGGTGCAATATGGATCATTGTAGAGTGCCTCCTGTGAATTGGCACCATTATTGTTGTTGTCCTGTCCGTCGTCCTTGTAACCGCTGCTAACTTCCCTTTCTAGATCGAAGATATGGTCCTATAGGTAGTAGATGTACTCCGCATGCGGATAAATAGGACGATGATCGACCCACCTACTGAACCCACAGTTTTCTTCGGCCAAGGAAGACTACAATAAGTATGTCGTGTAAGTTATATAGAAGAGAAACTATTGAAGAAACAAATAGTAATAGCAATTACCCATGCTCGCGGGCATTTGAAGAAACGATGACCTCCATCTATTCCCTCGGTGAACATCTGCACTAGGCAGTTGTCGGTGTTTCGAACAAACACCGGCTAGTGAATTTATAATTACTGCGCGTTAGGCTCGGATGGTGCACTAAAGGACACAAGGTTTATACTGGTTCAGACTGAATATCCCTACGTCCAGTCTGCTGCTGCTGCTCGTGTTATTAGTATCGAAAAAGGTTCGTAGCTGGGGTACAAAACAGTCGAGAGAGGGAAATGTCCCAAGTCTCTGAAGGAATGGTCGAAAGGATGCCAAGAGCTTGGTCGCTGCTTGGCCGTATGCGTGATGTGTTGTGTGTTGAACTGGTCCATCAAAAGTCGGTCCCTTCAATGGGGGGCCTGCCCTCCCTTTTATAGACCAAGGGGGAGTAGGGGTTACATATGGGAGAAAGAGGAAAAAACCAAAAGTAAAGAAGGTCCTTCGAGGGAGCCGGGTCTTCCTTTTTCCCTGTGCCTGCCCTGCTTTAACATGGCAGACCATGTGAGTGGTGGCGTGTTTGTTGATCCTCATAGGCCATACCCTGGCCCCATTTTAGCAAGTGGGTGCATCCCATCCTATGCCGGCGGATGGTGCGGCGTGCTGGAGAGCCGAGCTGTGACTCCTCGGGGACTAATCGGGGAAGTGACAACACGTCTGTCACTGAAGATGATGTGAGTTCTGTCTTAGACCGTAGTGGTTGTCGTATGCCTGTGTTAGTATCCACGCCCGAGGGCTGAAGGCGGCGTCTACTACATTGTGGGACAAAAGTTGGCGCCCACAACACTATTCAGGCACTGTTATGATGGAAAGGGCAGAAAGCACCCATCCCATCGTAGTCTGACAGTACCTTCTTGCAGGCGCACAGGGCATGGCCCTCAAAATCATGGTTGACTCGAATGTCCTATCAAACCCTGTGCGCGTCTTTATGAAGGATCAAGGTGCGGTCGTGGGACGAGGCGGAGCTAGCCCTCAGTCGTCGGATGAGGCGGAGCCTAGCCCTCGGGGGTCGGGCGAGACATAGTCTAGGCCTTCACCGTCGGGCGAGGCAGAGCCCGCCCTCGGACGTCGAGCAAGGCGGAGTCTAGCCCTCGGGGATCAGGTGAGGCAGAGCCTGCCCTCGGACGTCGGGCGAGGCGGAGCTTGCCTTTAGCCATCGGGCGTGACGGAGTCTAGCCCTCGGTGGTCGGGCGAGACAGAGTTCGCCCTCGGACGTCGGGTGAGACGGAGCTCGCCTTTAGCCATCGGGCGAGACAGAGTCTAGCCCTTGGTGGTTGGGCGAGGCGGAACCAGTCTTCCGTCGTTCAGACAGGAAGCGCAGTAGTGCTCTTGTCTGATCGGAAGTGTAAACGTTCGATGGTCATTAGTTCCACCTCATTAGGTACCCCGGTATTAGGTCCCCGACAGTAGCCCCTGAGCCCCTGGGTGATTTGGACAGAATCACCCGAGGGGGTGTTTCGATCTGCCAGAGTTTAATTCGCCAGAGGGTGTGCGTGAGCGCACCCGTCGGGTGTAGCCCCCGAGCCCCCAAGTGATTCGAGCAGAATCGCCCAGAGGGTAATTTTGGACCCTTCGTGGGTAAGGCTGCGAGATTCAGTTTTTGTCAACTGGACAGTTTTTTAGGGGAACCCTGGTATCCCGTTCGCGGGGACCTCGTCCAGGGGCAGCCTAGCTAGGGCTCGGCTATGGGTCGTGGCCCTGCTGACGCTTGTGTCCCTGAGCCCTGGTTGCTTGCGGGCCCATCCCTCGTTGGGACGGCCGTTGAGACTTTTGGGCCGGCCCTTGGACT
This sequence comes from Miscanthus lutarioriparius, assembly GCA_904845875.1. Classification (NCBI taxonomy): domain Eukaryota; kingdom Viridiplantae; phylum Streptophyta; class Magnoliopsida; order Poales; family Poaceae; genus Miscanthus; species Miscanthus lutarioriparius. The sequence continues at coordinate 13,527,520 of CAJGYO010000006.1, read as the reverse complement.
TCTTTCTTCACATATTTTTGTGTTTTCGTATTCTTGATACCGGTCTTGTTTTTAGTGTGTTGTTGCTCGTAGCTGGAACAAATCCTGGTTCCTCCGTGAGCAAAAGGCGGAATGGGACCGCCTTACCGAGGAGGCCCGGCTACGAGGAGATGTGGGCGCGTAGCTTGCTGCCGCCCAGCAGCGGGAGGCCGAGGCACGTCGGGACGCGGAGGAGATCCATGGGATGTTCGAGGAGCTACCGGCAAGGGTGAAGCAGGATGAGGAGGAGACTGCTAGGGTCCGAAAAGAGCGGGACGAGCTGCTCCATAAGGACGCCGATGCCAGCCAGTAGGCCGTCGAGTTCCTAGCGGAGCTGTAGACGGAGCGAGACCTCAAGCTGAAGGCCGAGGACAGGTCCGCAGCGCTACGGCGGAGGGCAGATCAGGATGTTGAGGAGATTGCCCTGCTGCACAGGGAGCGAGATGAGCTGCTCCATACTGTAGAAAGGCTCTGCTTGGAGCATGACATGGTCTGCGAGGAGCGTGACCGGGCCGTTCGAGAGCGCGATGAGGCGTATCAGGTGGTCAACTCCGTCCGAGCGGATCTTGGAGCCGCGGTGGCCTGAAGGTTGGAAGCCGAGAGCATCTCTGCCGGGCTGGGCAAGGAGCTCGCCGAAGTGCGAGGGATCCTTTAGACCGAGAGTGACGAGCACGATCTTCTGCGCGCCACTATCGGGGTGGTCTTCGATGTCCTGAGGGTGGCACAGCCGGAGGAAACCAGCTCACTCGTGGCTCGTGCCACGGGTATCATGGCGCGGGTATGCCAACTTGAGGAGGATGCCTTCCATGCCAGGATCACCAAGGCCTTCACTGTTGCCCGCTCTCATTATGATTGGGAGATCAACTTGGAGGTAATGAGCCTCGGCTTCGCGCCCGGCTATGAGGACTCCGAGCTGGACGAGATTGACAAGGCGGTGACTCCCCTGGCGCGGAACCTGGTGAACGTGCTAAAAGGCATGGTTCTCCCCTCGAGGAAGTAGTTAGTTGAATAAGTTTGATAAATATTTTATTTGTAATATGTGGACAAGTGTCGGTACTTTCATGTCTTGAAAACGGATTCGTGGATTTGTTTCGCAATTTTCATTTCGTTTGTTCGATCTTATCTTCTTCCCTTTTTGCAATAAAAAGAGGTTTATGTGATGCGACCCTTCTGCTCGTTTAGACTATGAGGCCCAAGGTGTGTAGGGGAAATTTTGATTGTGCTGGTGAGCAAAATTACCGTAGCCATCTGGGCGTGGGCTTTTTGCTGTCTTACCTATCTGTTCCCCCGAACATTGCCGCCAGTCTCAACGCGAGGAAAAGGTCTGTTGTGATGATTGTTATGAAAAAGGAAAGGAGGTATTCATACCTTTATCAGCCCCCAAGTGAGATCCGACCCCTTGCGGTTGCTGGGGCCGGATGTTGCTGGAGACCGGAGCGAGGGTAGCGAGCTTACTTTTGCATTCGCACGTACCCCTTACCTAGGATTTTGGTAATCCTTGTGTGACCATGCGCTTGGTCTTATCGCTGGCCCAGCCTTCCCTGAGCCCCCGCACATGGTGGGGATTCGGTCAAGGGCCGGCTCATTTCGTGACCGTCGTCCCTTCCGCATTTTCCATAACTGAAGGGGTTAAGGCGACATCAGTTGCCTCGACGGCTCGAGTGACGTGCTTTATGAGCTCACTAACGGGGATGTTCAGATGGAATCCGATCCCGTTGCTTTGCGGCAGGGTCGGCAAAGCCCTCGGGTGGCGCTTCGTTGCTCCTTGCCCTACCTTCCAATAGATTGCCCTGCAATGGGGAATCTATGGGCTCGGCTAGAGGCTGGATTGAACTAGAAGGTCGAGATGACCCTATCTGCCTTAATGCGAGATGGGCGAAGGCTGCTGGGGCTCTTCCGCATTTTCTCCCCTGGCTCTTGTTTAACGCGAGGCGGCTTCGGACCTTTCGTGGGTCAGCCTTCGAACCTCGGCCTTTCGATTTTGGATCGAGCAGCACGAGGCCCCGAGCCCCTTGGGGTCTAATAGGGGTCGGCCATGTTTCGCGTGTCGCCGTGTCCTCGGTTTCTGCAACCAGGGGGGCTGAGTTGGTGACACTTGCCTCGATGGCTCGAGGGTCATACTCAATGAGCTCGCTAACGGGTATGTTCGTGTGAAATCTGGATCCATCATTCGCTGACGGGGTCGACAGAGCCCTCTTGTGGCATTTCACTACTTCTTAACATGCCTCCCGATAGATGGCCAAGCCGTTCAATAGGCTTAGGTGGCCCATTGGCCTCCCCTCGATGGGGATTCTTTGGGTTTGGCTTGGGGTTAGAATCGAACGAGAAAGGTCGAGACGTCCCTATCCGCCTCTGAGCGGGGTCGGGTAAGGCCACTGGGGCTCATCTCAGTTTTTCTCCCCTGGCTCTGTTTGACACGAGGTGGCCTCGAGCCCTTTGTGGGCCGGCCTTTGAACCTCGGTCAGTCACCGCTCATATTGAATGAGACGGCTGCCGCTTCGTGACGCGACACGAAGCATTGAGATGCAGCGATTTGCATATGCAATGTTTGGGTGATGGGATTAATGTGTGATTTAATTGAGACAAAAGCGGGGGTCAGTAACGTTACCTCAGTGGTATGAGCGACGAGAAGCTCTTACCGGGCATGTCCGTGTAGGGTTTGAGTCTGACATTTGGGAGGGGGCCAGCGTGACCTGCACGAGTATCATAATTTTCTGTTTCCATCTCTTGGTGGCGATTTGAGCCGTTCGATTGACTTACGCGACCTGACAGCTTTTCCCCGAAGGAGATTCTATAGGAGGACCCCTCCGAACCCTTCTTGAGAAGGCGGGAGCTAAAGCTTGCGGTGCAGGGGACTGTGAATTTAATTATGCTGGTGAACAAAAAACATCATAGCCGTCAGGGCGTAGGGTCTGGCGGTTCGTCCAGTTGTATTCAAAGTTTTATACCCACACATCGTGCTTCCGATTTTAGACGTAAGGAAGGTTTGGGCAAAGAGCATGTCTAAACAGGTAGACACTCTCAGCAGCCCCCGAGTGGTGTTCGTGCCCCTGCCATTGCTGGGGTTGGAAACTCGGTACTAAAATTAAAGCGCAAAGTAAGAAAACAGAGGTGCTTATCTTTCTGCGGCGGTCTATCAGTCGTTTTGCCTGGGCCGTCCGATCGACCTAGGAGGCCCGTTGGGCCACCTTGGACGGGGGTTCCGTCGTCGGGTCATTCCATGGTTCTGCTTGGGGAAGCGAGAGTCGCCTGCATGCGGGTGTGCCCTAGTTGTCGCGCCCGGCGCGCATTGGTGGCGGGCCACACTTAGGCGGCGTCCTGTTTGACCAAGCGATGTCTCGTCGACTAGAGCGTGTCCCGTCAGTTCCGGCACGTCCCCTTGGATTCCTATCAGCATTGATTTTCCATCTGCATTGAATAGGAGAAGGCAGAGAGTTTTTCGTCCCAACCTTTCGCCTTTCCTCAGCTGCTGTGCCTCTTCCTTAAATAGGGAGGGGGAGGGGAGTTCTCGTCCCACTCCTTCAACAGCCTCTAAGCCGCTACCTCTTGTCCTTCCTTTACACCGAATGCGTTCGTGCGTCACAACGGTCCTAAGTGAGAGAGGGTAATGCTAGGGAGAGAAAGACTCACAGATCTGTTCGTGAATCTGGAGCGTGATGTTGAGCTGGAGGTCATCCAACGTAGATGAGATGGTGCGGGCCACCTTTGCTGGGAAGGGGCCACTGCTGCTGAAGGAGGAGGAGCATTGGAGGGTTCCGAGCGTTGTCGGCTTTGCCGTCTTTTGTTGCGGCCTTTCTTCGGTGGGAGGCGCCCCCCCCCGTCTAGACACCGTTGTTAGGGTTGCGGCTGATGATGATGGCGTAGTCCCTAGACGCCTCGGCGGAGGCAGCGTTGTCGGGGTTGCGGCTGTTAACGATAGCGCAGTCCCTGGGCACCCCGGCGGAGGTGCCGTTGTTAGGGCTACGGCTGATGATGATGTCGTAGTCCCTGGACGCCCCGTTGGAGGTGCCATAGTTGCTGACATGGTGCTCGACGTTGTAGACGACGACGCCTTCGAGGACCTCACGGAGCGGTAGGACGTTGCCGATGGAGAGCGTGGCGCAGCGACCGTAGTAGTACTTGTAGTAGAGCTGGTCAGGGATTGTAATCGAATAAGTTTGTGGGGGAACCCCCAAGTGAACAGTCTTTTGTATTTATGAGTACATGAGTCCTTTTCGTGGTGAAATCACTTTGTAAGCGATGAATTTGTGCAAAAATGAACAAATTTTCATCTTTTGTTATGGCCACCAACTTTTTAGCTTCCTCTTTTTGTAGAAGATGTTTCAGTGCCCTCCGACCCTTCCCATTGTTCAGGTCGCAAAAACTAGGAGTGCAGGCAAATCAATTCTGATCACGCTGGTGAGCAAGGAGGTCGTAGCCACTGGGGCATGGGTCTCCTGTAGTCCTACCAGTTGTACTCAGAACCTGTTCTCAAAATCCTAGCCTTTAGGACTTGTTATGAGAAGAATGGAAAACTTAGAGAATGTTTCCAAAGGTAACATAGGAAGTGTTTGCAAGATAAACGTACTTATATCATTTATATCAGCCCCCGAGTGAGGTCCGACCCCTCGCAATTTGCAGGGGGCGGATGTCACAAAAGACCGGGGATTTGTGAAGACAAAAACTGATAAGGAAAAGTATGCGTTTATTAAGGATAAAAACGGCGTAGCTGCTCGATGTTCTAGGCGTTGGTGAAGACCTCATTGTCGATGGTTTTCAACTTATAGGCGCCTGGCCAGAGTACTTCAGCGATGACATATGGCCCCTCCCAGGGTGGAGAGAGCTTGTGGCGGTCCTTGTTGCTTTGCACAAGATGGAGAACAATGTCCCCGACGTTGAAGGCTCGGTCCCGCACCCGTCAGTCGTGGTACCATCGCAACGCCTGCTGGTACTTGGCCGAATGGAGGAGGGCGATGTCGTGGGCTTCGTCTAGTTGGTCCATGGTGTCTTGGTGGAATGCCTCGGCTCCCTGTTTGTCATATGCTCTGATTCTTAGTGCTCCGTAGTCGAGGTCTGTCGGGAGGACGGCCTCGAAACCGTAGACCATGAAGAAAGGTGTGTAGCCGGTGGCCCGGCTGGGAGTTGTCCTTAGGCTCCAGAGCATTGCGGGGAGCTCCATGACCCAGCATGCGCTGAATTTGTTTAACTGGTTGAAGATCCTAGGCTTGAGGCCCTGTAGGAGCATGCCGTTTGTGCGCTCGACCTGCCCGTTCGTTCGGGGGTGTGCGGCGGTGGCCCAATCGACCCAGATGTGTTGTTCATCGCAGAATCGAATGAACTTCTTGTCGGTGAACTGTGTTCTGTTGTCTGTGATGATGAAGTTTGGTACTCCAAAGTGATGGATGATGTCGAGGAAGAACAGCACGGCTTGCTCGGACTTGATCACGGAGATCGGTCGAGCTTCGATCCATTTCGTAAACTTGTCTACGGTGACAAGCAAGTGGGTGTAGCCCCCGGGCGCCTTTTTGAGAGCTCCAACCAGATCGAGCCCGCAGACCACGAAGGGCCACGTGATGGGGATCGTCTAGAGTGCCTGGGCTAGGAGATGAGTTTGCCGAGCGTAGTACTGGCACCCTTTGCAGGTACGTACAATTTGCTCGGCGTCGGCTACTGTAGTGGGCCATTAGAAGCCCTGTCGGAATGTGTTCCTGACCAAGGTTCTCGGCATGGCATGGTGACCGCAGACCCCACCGTGGATGTCGCTCAGCAGAAATCTTCCCTGTTCGATGGGGATACAGAGCTGCAGGATCCTGGTGTGGCTCCATTTGTAGAGTTCACCCTCTACAAGAACAAAGGATTTGGTGCGACGTGTGAGCCGTCGGGCCTCCATCTTATCCGTCGGCAGCGTGTCGCGAAGGAGGTAGTTGAGGTAGAGTGTCCTCCAGTCGTCCAAAGGGTCGGGCTCTGTCACTGGATCATCTTCAAGCTCCATGACATCGGTACCGAGCGGAGTCGTCGGTCGGTCAGCCCCCGGGGCTGGATCGGATGGGCCATCGTCGGCCCGCTCTTACCCTTCGTAGCACACCGAGGGTTTGTGTGGGTCGCTGGCAAAGACGCCCATTGGCGCCAGTTCTCGACCGGACGCTGCCTTTGCGAGTGCGTCGGCCGCCTCGTGGAGACGCCTAGGAATGTGATTGAGTTTGAGGCCATCGAAACTGTCCTCCAACCGTCGGACCTCTTGTCAGTATGCAACCATTTTGGCATCATGGCAGCTTGATTCCTTCATGACTTGGTTGACGACTAGCTGAGAGTCACCTCGAATGTCGAGGCATCGGATGCCCAACTCGATGGCGATGCGTAGGTCATTGATGAGCGCCTCGTATTCGGCCACATTATTTGATGAGGGGAAGTGGATTCGAATCATGTACCTCATGCGGACCCCGAGGGGTGATACAAAGACCAGCCCCGCGCCGGCGCCCTTTTTCATCAATGATCCGTCGAAGTACATCGTCCAGTACTCTTGATCGACGACCGATGGTGGTGTTTGGACTTCGGTCCACTCGATGATGAAGACAGCCAATACGTGGGATTTGATCGCCGTTCGGGAGGCATATGTGATGCCTTGATCCATTAGCTCGAGCGCCCAATTTGAAGTTCTTCCTGTGGCGTCTTGGCTCTGGACGACCTCACCGAGGGGGAACGACGTCACAACCGTCATGGGATGTGACTCGAAGTAGTGGCGTAGTTTCCTTTGGGTGATGAGGACGGCGTAAAGGAGCTTCTGGATTTTGGAGTAGCGGGTTTTGGAGTCGGATAGTACCTCACTGATGAAGTACACAGGGCGCTGCACCTTGAGGGCGTGCCCCTCTTCCTCCCGTTCCACTACTAGGCAGGTGTTGACTACTTGCGTGGTGGCCGCTATGTATAGTAGGAGGGATTCTCTGTCGTTTGGAGGAACTAGGATCAAGGGCCTCGTCAGAAGTAGTTTGACCATGTCAAGCGCCTCCTGGGCCTCGAACGTCCACTCAAAGCGATTGGCTTTCTTCAGGAGCCGATAAAGAGGGAGTCCTCATTCGCCGAGGCGTGAGATGAATCAGCTGAGGGCGACGAGGCACCCTGTGATTCGCTGAGCCCCCTTTACGTTCTGGATTGGGCCCATCCTTGTGATGGCTGAGATTTTCTCCGGGTTGGCCTCGATGCCACGCTTGGAGACGATGAAGCCGAGCAGCATAGCTTTCGGGGCCCTGAAAACACATTTTTTGGATTGAGTTTGATGCCATTCGCTCGGAGTTTCACGAAGGTCTGCTCAAGATCGGTAACGAGGTGGTTAGCCCGTTTGGATTTAACTACGATGTCATCAATGTAGGCCTCAACGGTCCGCCCGATGAGGCCCCCGAAGCATCTAAGCATACATCACTGGTATGTTGCCTCAGCGTTCTTCAGACCGAACGACATCGAGACATAGCAGTATGATCCGAAGGGGGTGATGAAAGATGTCGTGAGCTGGTCGGACTCTTTCATCGCGATTTGATGGTAGCCGAAATACGCATCGAGGAAGTAGAGAGTTTCGCACCCTGAGGTAGAGTCTATGCGTGGTAAAGGAAACAGATCCTTTGGGCATGCCTTGTTGAGACTCATATAGTCAACACACATCCTCCATTTCCTGCTCTTCTTTTGTACAAGAACAGGATTTGCTAACCACTCCGGGTGGTGTACTTCCCTGATGAATCCAGCGGCCGACAATTTTGCTATCTCTTCGCCGATGGCCCTACGCTTTTCCTTGTCGAAGCGATGCAGGCGTTGCTTCACCGACTTGGAACCTAGATGGATTTTCAAG